>JAUIMM010000007.1:28260000-29577500 GCA_031769625.1 Taudactylus pleione | reverse complement strand
CTAGAAGACTAAATTGAGCGATTGAATGATAACGATATTGTTATCATTAAATTGTTTGCAAAAATGTCTAAAATGACCAACGATGCATGCTCCCGCTGGTCGTTTAGACTTCTATCATCGGGCAAACATGCTGGACAACCTGACGATAAGGTTCAACATGTTTGCAGATGATTGATGTTCCTACACTGAACGACTGCTCGTTTAGTGTAGGCACATCACAGACTGACAAACGACTGCACGATTACAATGTCATAATCGTGCAGTCTTTTGCCTGTCTTCTAGTGAATAGGCAGCATTAGCGGAATATTCAATGGTAGGTCTATATCCAGAGTCATAGTCAGTGTATCCCATATGTTTTCACAAAATCTCACTGAGACATCTCTAACATTGAGGAATCGTGGATATAAGTTTATATAAGTTTTGGTGTCTGGTAGTAGAATATGTGTACCAATAGACAGGGCGGGTGTAAGGTTTGTAGGCGCCCTAGGCAAAGCTTCACATTACAGCTCCTAATATAAATATATTGTGTGTATCAATAAGAACATGGCAACATGATGGTGAATGTTTAAAATAAATTTGCAGCATGCTGTGCAGGTACATCTTATATAAAACTACATGACCACCATATTTTATTTTAATTTATTAGATCATTTCTGTGCAGCCTGCTTTTGTGCACTTGGGGGTACCACTTCTCTATTATAGATCACACAGCCCCCTCTCACAGATTACACTGCTCCTCTCATAGACCGCACTGCTCCCACTCACTGCTCATACTGTCACCTCCAGCAGCTTACCTTGCTCCTCCTCACACTGCCCTTCTTGCACTGACTCCACTCACAGCTCACCGGCCCCCCCATTACAGCTTACTGCCCTCCTCACACTGCCCCCACTCATAGCTCACTGCCCCCCCCGCACTTAATGCCCCCTCTAGAACAAAGTGCCCCCCTTAGAGCTCACAGCCCCTTCATACTGCTCTCACTCATAGCTATGAATGTCCCCCCTCACAGCCCACACTGCTGCCCCTCACAATGCCTCCACTCACATGTTACTGCACCCCCTCACAGCTCAGTTCCCCCCTCACCACTTACACTGTCCCCTTAACAGCTCACATAGCTCCTCCTTACCTCTCACACTACCCTACTTACTATGACCCCACTCAAAGCCCCTTACTGCACCCCATCACAGCTTACTGACCATAGTCACAGGTTACTGTCCCCCCTCCAGATCAAACTGCCCCCTCTCACAGCCCCCTTCACACTTACCCCACTCATAGCTATGACTGTCTCCTCACAGCCCACACTGCTGCCTCTCACAATGCCTCACCTTACATCTAACTGATCCCCACCTCACCACTCACACTGTCCCACTCTCCAGATGACACTGCCCAATTACCCCCAACCCCCTGCGCCCCTCACATCTCCAGCATACTAACCTGCACACATCTCCTGATGGCATCTTCGCGTTGGACAGCTGCCCTCCACAGTCCGCACCTGGTTGGACTGATCGCTGCGCCGGCTGGAAAGTAAAGATGACAGCTGGCGCCCACACTCGATCCTCCTCCTGGTCCCGTGACTGATCAGTCAGTCCCGTCTGCACTGCAGCACTTGCTGGTAGTGGCTCCCCTCTGTCCCAACAGCTAGCGCTGCCAGTGTTAGACACTGATCCTGCGCTGGATTTTATGCAGAGGAGGCATTGGGACCCCCCTTGCCCTGAGAGAGGAGGGGGCGGGGCACTTCTGGGTCGGCACAGAGGGAACTGGCACGATGTCCCAGCAGCGTCCCAATAGGTCCCTGGCCCTGCTCGTCGCTCTGAAACTGCCTGGGTGCAGGGGAAGTCAGGTAGCCTACAGAGGCGGGCATGAGCTAAAAAGTCCCTCTGTGCCGCCATCTGCACCACTATAAGAAGGATTTATTTTTTAGATGACTCAGTGGCGCCCTCCAGGGGCCAGCGCTCTAGGCAGCTGCCTAATGGTAGCGCCTGCCCTGCCACTATGCTAGAGCTTATTTCCCCTTCTGGCTAGGGACCGGAAGTGACATGAGTGAGGGCAGAAGTGCAGTTCCATGCACATTAAGGCCACCTAAAGAAGAAAGTTGTCCCCTCGCGGGCTCGCTGCGCTAGCCACGCTTCAGGCTCGGTGGCTCGCTACGCTCGCCACATGGTTATATTCTCCCTCTATGCCCACTTGGATGGTAGGGAATGACGCTGGACACTGGCTGATGACGTCAGGGTCCTCTCCGTGAAGGGGATTTAGACATTACCCTGCCACTATAGCTTTACCTCCAAATTGTGCTGTGAAGTTGTATCTCAATCAGATGTAATATAGGAAGTTATTCCAGGGGATTCTATACTCTCACAAGGTCCTCTAGTGTGCCTAATCTTGCTTTTCTATACACATGATCTGTATCTACAATACAAACAAAAACATGTTTTCACAAACACCGGAAGGGAGATCAGCTTAGTGAAACTTTTGTTTGTTCCACCTCGGAAATTAATGTAGAGATTTGGGGGAAGATGTATCAAACCCTCTTAAGACTGGAGAAGTGGACCAGTAGAGAAGTTTCCCATAGCACCTAATCAGCTCCTACCTATCATTTTGTAGATGTACTTGGTAAATGCTACCTAGAAGCTGATTGGTCACTACTTCTTCACTCTTTAGAAGGTTTAGTTTAGTATATTTTCCCTTGTGTGTCCTCAGCAGGCAAGATTGTGGTCTTCTCTCTAAATCAGACACATTGTTAATTAAAGTAGTACAACTCTGAAGTGTGTGGGAGTTTTGTTTCAGGTGAATTGCTAAACTGTGTATAGATCCCACTAACTACTAGCTAACATGATCACTACTGAAGTCATTGGGGATGGCTGTAACAAGTGTTAAGCGGTTACAGCTATCTTCTGCTACTACAGAATAAAAGTAAAAGCCAAGTAAAGCAAGGCTGCCCTTTCTGGCCTGATTTTGAAAGGTGATATAGATGAACTTAGGTACAGAGCTCATCTAGAACATGTCAAATGAAAGGCCCTTTAATATTTGAAATAATGGTACTGGGAATTTACAAACACATCATTTAATTTATACAGGATTATTCCTATCCACTCAGGATAGTAGAAGTTTAGCATATGTCTGTGGTTCCCAAACTGGGTGGGTGCTACGGGTTTGTGGTCCAGTACAAAATCAAATTATTTATGCTCAATGTGATAGGCAAGACCAGTGCTGGCGGCTGCCAGTCATAAAGTATGTGGACAAACAGAAGCACAGCCCTGTCCACAACCACATGCCTGAATCTAGGGATGACAGGTAAACAAACTGTACTTAATTTAATAATTTGCAATGAATTTCACAATTAGAAACTTATGGCATAGGGGTGCTGTGAAACAATTCTGATCCTCTATGATGCTGTGCTTCAAGAAAGTTTGGGAACCACTGGCATATGTGATGTCTTCCCTTTTACATAGCAAATGATCAGTGTTAGGTCATGCTTAGTTAATATATTCATTTGGATCAATGCTTATTGTGACTTCTAGATGTTTGAATTGTATTTTATTCTTTAATTGGCAAGCATGAGCTGATGTTGAGATGTTGAACTTGTCCCTAAAAAAATCAACAGTGGCCAGTAGTTTTTTTTTTTGGAGAGATAGGTGAGCATAACATATCATTGGCTTAAAGGGAGACCTTTTCAACCACTTCTTCTGTATTAAGGACTACAGTTCTGGGGTCACTATGCAAAATGTGTGTAAGCTGTTAAATCACTATTATGAATGGTGCTGGTGAAAGAGAACTACTTTCTCTATTGCCCCTGCCCAGAAAACAGAAGTAGATAGTTCATCTTCTTTGGAAATCTGATGGTTTACGTACAAATCTAAAAGTTCACGGTCTGCATATAGTAGGCTCAGGACCCATTCTCTCATGTACATAAAATATGCAACTTTGTACTGTACAAGCCCACAAAAAAATGCATATGCCTGCTTTTGTATGAAGATCTAACATTTATGCCTCCTTGTGCTTGGAGAAGTATAATAATGGAATGGAAGGGGCATGGAAACACTGAAAGAAAATTATTCAGACCCCACAAAGACAAATATACACCTATCAATAGCCATGTCACTTGCGGGTACCTGAGTGCTGGCTGGAACAGATACACACTAATAATGATGACAGTCACCCGTACTAGTAATTAGCTGCTTCTGATTGGTTGATTGTGGATTGACTTTCTCCATCAGTCATACCTATTTTATATGATTTTGTGGGCATATTTTAAAATTATCATTTTGCTACTTTAATTAATTAATTAAAGGAAGATGCTTTTGTAATATAGAGCATTTTCTCTTTGAATCAAATCTGATAGTGAATGCATTTTTTTATATCTCATCAAATGTTAAAAAAAAACATTTTTTTGCTGGTATATTTTGCCTGGTTGAGTGTAAATGTATACACGTACACCCGACATAAACCTGCTACTGGTGCAGAGCTGGATGTATTGAAGATGACTCTTATTCAGCATATGGGTGTAAATATGCCTTTTTTGCATTTTATTTGACCAGTTGTTCTCAGCAGTTGGCATGGATAGTATGGCTTGTTTTACTTCTGTTCAAATTAAACTCTCTGTCTTAATAATCAGGCTGTTATTCAGTTATTTGTTGTAAGCCAATTGTAAATAAATGATAAGCAATCTGAAGGTGTGCTCAAGCTTGTGTTGCAAGATGGGAAACAAATACATTTTGTCAGTTTCATTCAGGTGGAAGTAGAGTGCCCTCTTTGTTAAGCTGGTATGAGCCTTCAGCTATTGTTTTGTGCTCTTAAAGCACTTTCTTCATATTCTACCACTTCCTAAATTTAGAAGCAGTCATATTGCTTCCAAATCAAGCTAGAAAAACATTCTACATGATCAAGTGGTCTTTGGAGACATTTTTAACAGAACACAAGATTGACCTGTGAATTCTAGATTGCGCTATCCAGTAGGAAAATTACTGTCAGATATAATGATAGGCATAGGGGGCAATTCTGCTATATTAGGGAATATGTCTGGGATCAATCAGCTGTTTAACAGAGGGACCTGGGCACTACACATTAACAGCAATCATTCTGTATTACACATTCCATAATTATATGCTGTCTATTAAGTTTAGCAACGAGCAGTCTTACTGACTGACACTGACTGACATAACTGAAATAGTCGGAGTGATAAGAGCTCCCTATCCAGGGTTATAAGGGCTAGTGATATGTAGTTCTTGAAAGATGGTATATATTAATGAAATTATTAGCCCTGTGGCATTCCATGAAAGCATTAATGCTGGTTGTATTGGCCATATATATCTAGATATATACACTTTATATATCCTCTTCCGATAAGGACAGAAATAAGTATCACTCATATTGCCAGAAACCTCCAACAAGATTAGGTTCTTGCTCCCAATAATTTTGCCCTTTGAAGTGTCACTCTAGATCAGCATGAAATACACATCATTTCCATCGCTTTGACCTGCTTGTTATATCGCACCATTGGTGCTACATTATGAGTTGGAATCAAGCCTTGTTTTTTAGTGTAAAGCAGGGGTTCCCAAACTTGGTCCTTAAGGCACCCTAATGGTCCAGGTCTTAAGGATAACCATGCTTGGGCACAGGTGACTTAATTAGTGCCTCATGCCGGGTACACACTAGACGATAAATATCGGGCACATCGTCTAGCGTGTACCTGCTACAACGACGTATTGTCGGCATCATCGCCTGTCGGACCTGCGTCATCATTAGTGAGCCACCGCTTTGTTGCCGCCGACATTGGCAAGTGCAGCACACCCGCCAAGTCCTGTCTCTAACGAGGTCCACCTTTCAGTATTTTGATTTAACCATCTGTACTTAAAAATGGATATCCTTAAAACCTGGAATGTTAGGATGCCTTGAGGACCAAGTTTGGGAACTTCTGGTGAAAGGTATGATTTCTGCGCTGTGCATGTGCACCAAAAAATGTATATCCTATATTAATATTTTTCAATGGCTTACACATTCTCAAGGTGGGAAGGTGTGTGTAAGTGTAGTCCAAGGTGTTTCATGTCATAATACACTTAAACCATTTATGTTGCTGAAGGAGATCCTGGATACTTTGAGTCCAGTCATGTAGAGAGTTCCTTAGAATCTGTAAAGAAATTTGTTCTCCCATTCTTGAAGACACAGTTTAGCTAGGCATGATGTTGAGACGTTGATCTAGGTTCCTCATGTTCATATGCAAAGAGGCAATCTCTGCCTGTGGATTAGAGAATAGGGAAATCAGGATACGTGAAAATGGCATTGTCCTCACACTGTAGTGGGCCTTCTTTTCTCACCAGCCTCGCTTCTTCTTGTAGTTGCTCAGATGTTTTGGAAAAGTTTTTTATGGCTGTAGTGAAGTTTTAATGGAGGCTGCTTAGACAGATTGAATGTCTGGACTTCTGCGTTTTATCACATGCACAACCAGCGCAAGACCTGGATGTGCCTGATCCTCACAGATGCAGCAATCACCCAGCCTGGGAGAGTGGCGCTAAGCAGTGACATCATTGCCAAGTGCCACATTCCCATTGAGCAGCAGCAAGCCAGTTTCACATGTAAGAAGTTGCTGACTGCTTCTCTTTAATGGCAGCGGCAGGTGCTTCATGTAATGGTACCACAGGGACATTAAAAACACTAGATGACTGACATTATGTCACTCATTCGGTGTTTTAGGCACCCCTTAATCAATGGAATCCGAGGCAACTGCCTATGTTTACCTAATGGTAGTCCTGACCACATGCTTCACCCCTCAGTGATTGTGGGATTAGGTACAAATTTTAATTAGTGCTTGTGTAAATGATGACAACATAGGTAAATTATGGGTACCAAATACAAGCAAAGCAAACACAATTTTGTGTGTTTTTTTTTCCCCTTAACAGAGCAAGAGCTTTGGTCATTTATGCAAATGGCTTGATGTGAGAGCCTATTGATTTGACTAACATGCCTGTAGATCAATTTAAAAGAGTAAGTACTATATTGTTTGGTCTGTTCTGTAGAAGCTTTTATGATCCAGATGACTTGCTCATATATCATGAGCACAATGTCTGAGGTGTTATCACTAAAACAATATGTAATCGACAGGGTAATCCCGGGTACACACTAGAAGATATGTTGTCTCATCCCGCAAATCGGGCCGACATATCGGGCACATAGTCTAGTGTGTACCCAATATGCGCGCCTCTGCTGCATGACGTTGGGGTCGTTCCTTTGTCAAGGATTGTGATATTCGTGCACTTAATCTAAGGTGCAGAGCAAAATTGGAGATATTTTGCAAACTACCTACCTAACATTTCCACCTTGGGCAATGCCATCATATAGCAATACACATAACTATCATCTGCACCAAGTAATATGCATACATATTTAGTTTTAAAGATTTAAATATGCAAGTTGGCTTTTTTTTACAGGGAGTTAAATTTCTATATTTTCATGTGCGTATTTATGTTACTATATAATGGAATATTTATAAATCACACACACATATATATATTTCACTACCAAATAAACAATTTGTGATCTTCAATTTGAGAGTTTTCTTAATATCATTTGCTAGAATAAACCGATTAAATAAAGAATCTGCTTTGGACTTTTACATTTTTACTGCCCCCCTACATGCCAATCTGTGGTACTCATGTTAGAGTGCAACACAGTTGTTGCCATAGCAACAGGAGGCATCAAACATATGTGAATGTGATGAAAGGAACTAATGAGGACTATCTCCTGGTGACTTGGATCATCAAGGGGTTGCCAGGAAACCCACAGATAGCTAGGGGCTTCTATAGTATGCATTTCAGAATGCAATTTGTATGCCTCAGTTACATAGCTATGATTGTGTGTGTTCTATCTATTCATCTATAACAATAAATGTGTTTTATGTGGAGGTAAGGTTCACACTGTGTTGTGCAATTTATTTGATATATTTGAATTTTGTAAAGGTGTTCATTATATAATAGTCTAGTACAGTGATTTTCAACCTTTTCAACTCGAGGCACACGTCACAAGATTTTAAAATTGCCAAGGCACATGGGGGCAGATGTACAAAGCTCTGGGAAGTGATAAACTGGAGAGTGATAAACAACCAACCAATCAGCTCCCAACTGTCATTTTTCAAATACAGCCTGTAACATGACAGTTGAGAGCTGATTGGTTGGTCATTTATCACTCTCCACTTTATCAGTTTCCAGAGCTTCTGCCCCACTCTCCGACTATGCGTTCTGCGTGACCAATGAAAAAAACATAAACATTGGCTCTCACATGAGCCTCTTCAAGAATAAAACACACTACAGTACAAGTGCACTGAGCTGACCACCGCGGCACACTTGTGGTTGAAAAACACTGGTCTAGTATATGAAATAGGTCTAGGGAAAACAACTGCAAGGTGAGTAAAAAATAAGGTGCCTAGAATTGCTGATGATACTAAGCGATGTAGAGTTATTAATAAAATGACAAACAGGGCCTTGGCACATTAGATGAAATTTAGGAGCAAGGCGTAAATGTTTCCTAAGTACAAAATCTGCATCCAAGCTAACAATGTAGCATCTAAAGGGGTACATACCTTCTCCTCCCTCCAGTATAAATTTTTTTTTTTTTTACAGCTGGTAACTGGATTTGACTACAACTCTAATTCAGCCCCTTAATATAAACACATGCAAGTTTATGCATCTGTGCTATTTCAAATTGCATAATATAATTGGGGATGGAAACTGAGATGGAATACAGTATATATGTCACAGCAGGCTGTAAACCAGGGATGGGGAACCTTTTTTATGCCGAGGGCCATTTTGATAGGTATATAAGATTATTCATGGGCCCGGTGCAGGCCACGCCCCCTCCGTGTGACATCCTGAGGATGCTCGGGGGAGCTGTAAGGGCAACACGTCCAGCCGGCTCTGCTGCATAGATTCTGGCTGCAGTGTGCCATTCTAGGCACCCTGCTAGCCAGATGAGGCTAGCAAAAAAAAGCTCAGAGGGCCAGACCAAATGATTCCGAGGGCCTTATACGGCCCCCGGGCAGGAGGTTCCCCATTTCTGCTGTAAACCATCATATTTCAATAACTTATCCATCTTATATTTAAACCAAGCTGTACTATGTCTACGACAGACTTTTCTTGGCATCCCTCCTCCCCCAGTAATACAGGATAGTAGTCACGCTTGGATTGCTTGAATACACATGTCAACATTGTAGGGTAAGAGCACATCTCATTAAATTAAGGTGTCAGCGCTTGCTACATTTATTATGTGGTTTGCGGTGTCTTCGCTTTTAAATGGAGCATGTACACTCAACTGTCTCAATACGCCAACGCGTTTCGGCAGAGGTTCTGCCTTCTTCAAGGAGGTAAGAAGAGTGGTGTTGCAGGCATGGGGTTTAAGTACTATGCTTTCGGGTGTGGTGGTGATCATGTGATGTGGGCGGCCAGTGGTGGTCGAGGAGGTAGGGGGTGTGTGTGCGGGGATTGGTTGCAGAGATAGCTGTGTAAAGGAGCATGGGGAGGTAGGGCTCAATATACTCAGTGCTATTTTTCAGCAGGATCTTTGTTCATGAACCTTTCATTAACTATTTATTTATTACCAGTTATTTAACATTTGGCCATTCACAACAGTCCCTGCCCCAGTGAAGCTTACAGTCTATACACTAGGAGTAATTTAGTTAGGAGCCAATTAACCTACCTGTATATTTATTTATTACCAGTTATTTATATAGCGCACACATTTTCCGCATTGCTTTACAGAGAACATTTGGCCATTCACAACAGTCCCTGCCCCAGTGGAGCTTACAGTCTATACACTAGGAGTAATTTAGTTAGGAGCCAATTAACCTACCTGTATATTTTTGGAGTGTGGGAGGAAACCGGAGTACCCGGAGGAAACCCACGCAAGCACAGGGAGAATATACAAACTCCACACAGGTAGGGCCGTGGTGGGAATCGAACCAACGACCTCAGTGCTGTGAGGCAGTAACGCTAACCATTACACCGTCTGTGCTGCCCTAACTATGACATTAATATATATATATATATAATTGTTTTTCTATAGCTCGGCCCCCTGTAGCTCCACCTACAGTGCCTGAACCTATTTTTACAGAAAAATAGCCCTGAACATACTTAATATAATTTAGAGATCAGCGGCTCGGTACTACTTTGTTCTATTTGCCAAATTAGCACAAGTATCTTATTGGCTATCCAAGACACGTAACTTTTGGATAGCCAATAACCTGCCGCTTTTCAGATCCGAACATAACTGAGTAGAACCGAACTGCTCATCTCTAATATAATTAACCCCTTTACAATGATTACCTTCGGAATTCCCATTATTATTTATCCCTAATATCATCAAATAATTCCATTCATGTACAATGATTAATCCCTTTATTAAGGGTCTATTTAATGCTAGTTTCTGCATATTTTAGGTAAAAGGCCATTCATCATCAGGTATCTGATAGGAGCACCTGATATTCAGCAAACTCTGAAAATTTTAAGTTTTCAGAGTCTGCCTGCAAGAACTCAAGAGTTTGCCTGCAAGAACAAACAACATCTACAGATGGCGCTTGTTCGCGGATCCCTCTGCCGTCTCCTCACTGCGTAACCAGCGGCTCTGCGCATGTGTGACCTCAGGTCACACATGCGCAGAAGTCGGCCACAGGAGTTTTAAGTAAAGCTGCTACTGAAGTAGCAGTGTTACTGACCGCGAGGACAGCTGCTTTTGGAGCAGCTGTCCCGCATCGGAGAAATGCTAAATTGCTCCAGTGATAAGTATCCCCTGCGGCGAGGTGGACACTTAATCATCGGGGGTCATCCGGACCCCAATGATAAATAGACCCTTAGTCTCAAAAACATAACAACAACTTAACACCAAATAAGTAGGGGTGTGCACCGGCCACTTTTCGTGTTTTGTGTTTTGGTTTTGGATCTGGATCTTTCTTCGTGTTTTGGATCTGGATTGGTTTTGCCAAAACCACCCTTCCGTGTTTTGGGTTCTGGGTTTTGTGTTTTGGATCTGTATTTTTTTGAAAAAAAGCATAAAAACAGCTAAAATCACAGAATTTGTAGGTTTTTCTGCTCCTATGCTATTATTAACCTCAATAACCTTAATTTCCACTCATTTCCAGTCTATTCTGAATACCTCACACCTCACAATAGTGTTTTTATGTCCAAAAGGTTGCACCGAGGTAGCTGGATGACTATGCTAAGCGACACGAGTGGGCGGCACAAACACGTGACCCATCTAGGCGTGAAACTGCAGTGGCAGACAGGATGGCATTGAAAAACTAGGCCCCAAACTGTACATAATGCAAAGAAAAAAAAGAGGTGCAAGATGGAATTGTCCTTGGGCCCTCCCACCCACCCTTATGTTGTATAAACAGGACATGCACACTTTAACAAACCAATCATTTCAGCGCCAGGGTCTGCCACACAACTGTGGCTGAAATGATTGGTTCGTTTGGGCCCCCACAAAACAAGCTGGCAATTAATCTGTCCCTGCACAAACTGGCTCTACGGAGGCAAGAAGTCGTCCTCATCCTCCTCATCCACAGATTCCTCACCCTCTTCAGTGTTATGTACATCCTCATCCTCACGGAGTATTAATTCGTCCCTGCTGGAACCACAGGTCCCTCTGTACGTTCTGGAGGCTGGTCTCCCTGGAAGAGTTGATCATTCATTTTATGAACATCATCTTCTCCACATTTTGTGGAAGCAACCTCCTACGCCTTTCGCTAACAAGGTTCCCGGCTGCACTAAACACTCTTTCGGAGTACACACTGGAGGGGGGGCAACTCAGGTAAAATAGAGCCAGTTTGTACAGGGACCTCCAAATTGCTTCTTTTTCCTGCCAGTACAGGTACGGACTGTCTGACATGCCTACTTGGATGCTGTCACCGATGTAATCCTTTAACAGACAGACGCACGCTTGTCGCTGCTGCTTTGAGGATTCAAGTGCGGCTACAGCCCACACAATTCACAAAGACAGAAAAAAAAAAAGAATATTTTTATTGTTTGTGGAGCACACTTTGAGGGTTACACCACCCTCTAACAGACAGACTCACGCTTGTCGCTGCTGCTTTGAGGATGCAAGTGCGGCTACAGCCCACACAATTCACAAAGACAGAAAAAAGAAGAATATTTTTATTCTTTGTGTAGCACACTTTGAGGGTGTCACCACCCTTTAACAGACAGACGCACGCTTGTCGCTGCTGCTTTAAGGATGCAGGTGCGGCTACAGCCCACACATTTCACAAAGACCGAAAAAAAAAGAACAATATTTTAATTGTTTGTGTAGCACACTTTGAGGGTGTCACCACCCTTTAACAGACAGACGCACGCTTGTCGCTGCTGCTTTGAGGATGCAGGTGGAATCTAGACGGGATTTGGAACCGAGGACACACTACCTCCATCAATTGTCTAAATCCCACTGCACTAATGGCGGATACCGGACGCACGTCTAACACCAACATAGCAGTCAAGGCCTCAGTTATACGTTTTGCTTCAGGATGACTGCTGTCGTACTTCATCCTCATCGCTAGGGACTGTTGGAGGGTCAATTGTTTAGTAAAAGTAGTGATGTTCCTACTTCCTCTCTGGGATGATGAACAACTCCCAGCAGCAGCAACAGCACTAGTAGGAAGTGGTTCTTGATCTTTCCCTATTTTATTTTTATCAGAGAAAGTTTGGTCCTCCATTTATGTTATATTGATATATATACGTGCGGCTAAAGCGCACACAAACACAGAAAATATTTTTTTATTTTTGCTGGAGAGTAGTGCACTTTGTGGGTTACACCACCCTTTAAGAAATGAGCCAGCCGGCTCTTTACTTATGGGACACAGGCGCACGCTTGGCGCTGCTCCTTTGTTGATGCACGTGCAGCCACAGTGCACACAAGTCACAAACACAGAAAATATATATTTTTTTGGTTTGGAGTGTACTTTGGGGGTTACAGAACCCTTTAACGGTCAAGCCAGCCGGCCCTTTACTTATGACACAGGCGCACGCTTGGCACTACTTTGTTGATGCACGTGCGGCTACTGCGCACACAATTCACAAACACAGAAAATAAATTTTTTTTTGGTTTGGACTGGAGTGTACTTTGGGGGTTACAGCACCCTTTAACGGTCAAGCCAGCTGGCCCTTTACTTATGACACAGGCGCACGCTTGGCACTACTTTGTTGATGCACATGCGGCTACTGCGCACACAATTCACAAACACAGAAAATATTTTTTTTTTTGGTTTGGACTGGAGTGTACTTTCGGGGGTTACAGCACCCTTAACGGTCAAGCCAGCCGGCCCTTTACTTATGACACAGGCGCACGCTTGGCACTACTTTGTTGATGCACGTGCGGCTACTGCGCACACAATTCACAAACACAGAAAATTATTTTTTTTTTGGTTTGGACTGGAGTGTACTTTCGGGGGTTACAGCACCCTTAACGGTCAAGCCAGCCGGCCCTTTACTTATGACACAGGCGCACGCTTGGCACTACTTTGTTGATGCACGTGCGGCTACTGCGCACACAATTCACAAACACAGAAAATAATTTTTTTTTTGGTTTGGACTGGAGTGTACTTTCGGGGGTTACAGCACCCTTAACGGTCAAGCCAGCCGGCCCTTTACTTATGACACAGGCGCACGCTTGGCACTACTTTGTTGATGCACGTGTGGCTACTGCGCACACAATTCACAAACACAGAAAATATTTTTTTTTTTGGTTTGGACTGGAGTGTACTTTCGGGGGTTACAGCACCCTTTAACGGTCAAGCCAGCCGGCCCTTTACTTATGACACAGGCGCACGCTTGGCACTACTTTTTTTGATGCACGTGCGGCTACTGCGCACACAATTCACAAACACAGAAAATATATTATTTTTTTAGCACTTGGGGGGAGCACCCCTGATGGACAGAGCACCCCCTGGACAACACTACAGCACCTCTTTAGGACTGGGACACTGCACAGGACTTTGGAGTGGACACAGCCCCTATGGAGAACTGACTGCACAACACAGTCCAGCCAGCCCCTATGGACTTTGAAGTAGTGGACACAGCCCCTATTAACAACAGCAGCACAGCACAACACAGCCAGCCCCTATGGACTTTGAGGTAGTGGACAACAGCAGCACTACACTACACTACACTACACAGCCCTAACTCCCACCCTCCCTCTTCACTGTCCACAGCCGAGTGAGAAAATGGCGCCGACGTGGGTACCTTATATAGGATCCAAAACCCGCGAGACTCGGAAGGCGGGATGATGACGTTTTGCCTCGATTTCAGATCCGAGTCAGGCGGGAAAAGTCGAGCCTGATTCAAATCGGACTCGGATCGGGGGGGCTCGGGGGGGTTCGGATTTCAGAAATCCGAACCCGCTCACCCCTACAAATAAGCATTAACCCCTTAACCCTTTGTTCTTACCATTACTACCATAAATTGTTATTGCCTAACAGGTGAAGATCTCTTGTGTTTCTTCAGTTGTTGCCATAGCAGCCAACATTCAGGAAGCAGGCAGCCAGGGAGGTCCAATCGAGGTTATAAGTGAAGAGGAGGGGCTATCCGTGGGGAGAAAGTGGCCCTGCAGCCTTTTGCTGCAGCACATGGACAAAGGCTGGGAGAGGTTAACTATATGCCCTTTCTCGGGGGAAACAGGGTCACGGATGATCCCTTCTTTCTTTTTCCCTTTCTTTTTCTTCCTTTTCTCCTTCTCTTCCATTGGAAATATAGTCTAAAGGTAAACAAAATTCACTAAGTACTATCTTTGTTTAATTACATTACCTGTATTATTACAATTTTTATGATTATTATGCTTTAAATTTATTGGTTTATATGATGATATGTTTCTAATTTCTCTAACAATTACAATGTTGTATTCATTTCTGTCAATGTATAACTATGCTTAAAACTCAAATAAAAACATTCTGAAAAAAACAAAAACTATATGCACTTTCTCCCCACACCCCGGTTTGCACAGCAGAGTTTTCATCCATCCTACCCATATTGTGGCTCTGGCTCATCGCCCCCCCCTCCCTCATCCATTGTACCCTGCCTGCCACCCCCTAGCTGCATCCCAGTGTTCTCTTTATACAAAGTGATACTACTGTATGGGCCTGATTCAGAGAAGGATGCAGTGTCAGATGTTTGCACAGTTCAGCGATTATTTGCTACTGCACAAAAAGTCATGGAAACCCCTAGGGCACATGCCTACCACTGAGTGTATGCAGGGCCGGCGCTACCATTAGGCAGTTTTAGGCAGCTGCCTATGGGCGCCGGCTACTAGAGGGCAGCGCTGAATCAGCCTACCATAAACATGAAGGATGTCTCTGATCGAGACATCTTTTCTCTATATCATGCTGCCGGAAACTGCGTGTATAGTAAATAGCAACACTAGCTGATCCTTTGTTTTAAATACTCTGTCTCTGCTCTCTAACAGCCACGCATCCTGGTCCTGCCTCTTTCACTGACAGGCAAGGAGAGGAGGCTAGCGCTTAGATCCCAGCTCCGCCCAGCCACTGCCTCCAGCTTCCCCCCTCACTGCTGTGGGACTATGGTCATTCTGTCATCACACCACAACAATCTCACTGCGCAGCTCCTACTCCTCAGGCAGCTACCTCAGCACTCCACTTCAACGGCTGGCAGCTATCTCACTTGGGCCATCCTCGCAGCAGTGCAGCAGCCTCCGACCGGGTGTTTTGCCCTCAGCTTCTGTCAGTGCCGCCCTCCAGAGCTAATCACCTCCACCCTGTCTTTCACTGTTAAGATGCCGGCTCCTGTACTTCTGCTGTTAGCGTCTCCTCTCATCGCTGACATCTGCTGGGTCCTCTATCTGTACCTTAGTTGACACGTGTATAAACGTACTGTTGGTGTTGGACTTGTTTTAAAGATGTTAAAAATCACTTTAGGTGACCAATCACTAGTGTCTGTATCCCCAAAAACAGGGGTACCCACTCCCTCCTTCCCCCTGTTTTTGGAGATACAGACACCTTATAGATTGTTCACCTATAAGATGATTTTTACCATGGGTGGAGCGTGGTCTGCTCCACCCACCTATGGGCGTATATATTTAGTTCCACCTATAGGCATATATATTCCTATAAGCTCACACACACACTTACATGAATAGATTCCCACACACACATAGGGCTTCATTCAGAGGCGGCCGTACGGTCTACGACCGCACGGCCGCCTCGATGTTTGTCCAGTGCGCATGCGCACGAGGGAGCCGGCTCCTTCGTGCGCATGCGTGAGACCCGCTACGACCGACAGCGCCGGTCGTAGCGGGTCTCTTTCCAAAGGGGGCGAGCTGTCGATGTTGATTGACAGCTCGCCCCGTTTGGAAGGCGGGCCGGGGGGGGTGGCAGCCCAAACGGAGGCGTTCCCATGGGAACGCCTGCCGTTTGGGGGAGGCCCCACTGACATCACTAGTGATGTCAGTGGAGAGCTTCCGGCTCTGACAGAGCCAGAAGCTCTCCGGGGCTTACGACAAGTGAGACCCTACCCTAGGGTCTCGTCGTAAGCCCCGATGGTCGCGATGGTCTATGACCATCGCGACCATCACCCTAGCGGTCGTTAGAGTTGTGGGTGTAAACCCACAGCCTGACGACCGAAACAGAGGCGGCCGGTCAGGATGCATGCGGCCGCCCAGTTTCTGAGCGACCGCTTGCATCCTCCGACCGCCTCTGAATGAGGGCCATAGTCTCACACACACGCACACTTACTGTACATGAATAGATTCCCACACACACACAGTCTCACACACACAGACTTACATGAATAGATTCACACACAGTCACACACACACACACACACACACAGTCTCACACACACAGACTTACATGAATATATTCACACAGTCACACACACAGTCTCACATACACACTTACATGGATAGATTCACACACACACAGTCACAAACACACACTTACAAGAACAGATTTACACACACACAGTGTCACACACACATAACTTGAATAGATTCCCACACATCACAGTCTCACACACACACACACACACACACACACATACACAGTGTTACACACACATCACTTGAATAGATTCCCACACACACACACACAGTCTCACACACACACACTTACATGAATAGATTCACACACAGTCACACACACAGTCTCACATACACACTTACATGAATAGATTCCCCCACACACACAGTCACAAACACACACTTACAAGAATAGATTTACACACACAGTGTCACACACACATCACTTGAATAGATTCCCACACATCACACAGTCTCACACACATACAGTGTTACACAGTCTCACACACACACATATACAGTAATAGATCTCCCTCCCTCCCCCTCTCCTCCCCCACGGCACTGGCATGAATAGATCTGGCAGGAGCTGCAATGAGCTCTAAAGCTGGCCACACATCTAAAGATTATGGCCCTGATTCAGAGCCAGACGCTCTGACCAGAACCCTCGCTCTGAATCAGGGCCCTCCTCCATTAATATGGAGCGTCCTCCTGGACGCTCGTATAGCTGTGGGTCACCACCCACAGCATATACGAGCGTGCAAAAAGATGGTCGCGATGGTCCTGACCATCGGAATTGCGAGGGAAACCCTGCGGTCGGGTTTCCCAGCCGCAAGGCCAGGAGTGATTTTGGCTCTATCAGAGCCAAAATCACTCCCACTGACATCACTAGTGATGTCAGTGGGGCCGGCTTCAGACGGTAGGCGTTCCCATGGGAACGCCTCTGTCTGGCAGGCACACCCCCGGCACGCCCACCAAAGGGGGCGTGCTGTCAATCAACATCGACAGCACGCCCCCTTTGGTGCAAGACCCGGAGCGATGGAAAGTCCTTCGCTCGCCGGGTCTCGCGCATGCGCATGACGGAGCTCCCTCCGTTGTGCGCATGCGCAGTGGGGACCATCGACCCACTTGCGAGCGTACTGCCGCTCGCGAGTGGGTCTGAATGACCCCCTATCTGTCCAACCAGCCAACTAGTTGGCTGGTTGGAATAAAAATCTGGTAACGTATGGGAGTAACTGATGATCAGCAATTTGCTCCTAAATGCCAGAAATCAGATGAAAATGGTCATTCAGACAAGTTTGTTAAATGTTTGATCTAAACAATTTGTTCAAACAACAGTTTTTGTTCATTTTCCGGCGTTTGGGAGCAAATTGCTGATTGCCAGTAGCAGCAACACTCTTGACTCCCTGCACGCGGTGAGTACCCCCTGCGTCCTAAGCCCAGGCCCCGTCAGTGCAGCACCCGGCTCCTGCCACTGAGGGGGAGTCTGCACCTTGGTGTCACCTCTTGGTGGGTGACACCCGGGTGTGGCCCGCACCCCCCTTGTGCCGCCAAAGAGCTTTAAATCTTTCAATAGTTTTTATAATGTCCCTTACAAGCCCAAGTATATAATCAAATTTATTTCATTATATAATAATGGTGAATATCATAAACCTTTCACAATTGCGATATCAGGTTTTACTCTCAGTATATTGAGACTTCACATTTATATAGTGTAATCCCCCTTGCATTCATCAGCAGAGAGCATTGTAATAGTAATAATTTTCTCCAACTGCAACTGTATCACAATTGTATCGTTTAACTAATGTTAATGTTACTGTTGCCATTTGTGAACTGCCGAACGGGTACAGAATGCATTCGGAATGGGTATGAAGTCCCGGCGGCTAAATAGCTGCCGGTTCATATCCCAATGCCGGCAGCCCGAAGGGAGAAGATCCCAACAGGGCAGGTAAGTACCCTATCCCTACCCCTCTCCCCCCCCTAACCCTCCCTTAGTGGTGCCTAACCCTAACCTTCCCCCGGGGTGCCTAACCTTAACCTCCTCTTATGCTCCCTAAACCTAACCCTTCCGGGGGGGGGGGTGCCTAACCCTAACCTCCCCCTCCAGACCTAACCCCACTATGCCGCCTAAACCTTAACCTCCTCCCTCACTGCTACTGCTAAGGGTGCCCCGGACTTAACTCTTTCGGGCTGGTGTCCTTCGCCTTGGGATTAACATAGGCATCGGTATTGCGGCCGCCGGTCTCATAACTACATCCCAAAGCATTCATGTTGCAGAGGAATATGTGTGAGAACTTGCTTTTACTCAATTATACTCATAGGTATTTTAGAAAATGTACAATCTTGATATTGTTCACTCTGCAAAGGTATGTTATGACATCAAATGTTAGCAGATTGCCGCTCTCATAAGAACTAATCCCCAGAGCATTCCAATTATGCAGGACTCCTAAAATCACAAATTGTAGTGATTCATCAGACATACATTTAATTTTGGTCCGAATTTATATCAGATACATATGTGATGATTTATTCCTACATATTTGTGTTAGGGTTGTTATGAAATCCCGGCAGTCGGGATGCCTGCTGTCAAAATGCAGGCAGCAGCATCCCAATGCTGGGAATCCCAACAGGAGTCAGGTAAGTATGTTAACCTTCCCCCCTTCTCCCCCTAACCCTCCCTTCTTGCACCCTAATCTTAACCCTCCCCACACCAAACCATAATCCTCCTCGTTAGTGCCTAAACCTAACCCTCCCCCCTGGTGCCTAAACCTAACTCTCCCCCTTAGTGCCTAACCCTAACCCCTCCCCAGTGGTGCCTAACCCTAACCCCTCCAAAGTGGTGCCTAACCCTAACCTCCCCCACCCAAAGCCTATCTCTAACCCCCCCTCTGGTGCCTAAAGCTAATCCCCCATCCCCTGCGGCTAGCAGCTAAAGGCATCCTGGCTTACCTTCAATCGGGATGCAGTCTGTCGGGTTTCCGGTGTTGGTCTGTGAGCTGGCGTCGGGATTTCGCTGCCTATGTTAAATCCTGGGTTGGGATTCCAACGCCGGGATTTCAACAGGCGGCGTCCTGATCATCTGTATTTTAACTACATCCCCTTGTGTTATGTCATACCTGTAGTAGGATTACTGATATACGGCGGTCATTCATAATGTTATAGCCTTATTCCTCCCCAGACCCTCCATAGCCTGTCAAGATGTAAATCTTACAAATATTTTCTACTGGGTATTCACAATGGCAATCATGTGCATTGATTGTGGCACAGAAAGTTACTGGCTAATATAGAACTCGTACTGTATGTCTGTTACTTAATACCCACAATATTTGTCATATGTTAATTGAATATGGAGAATTACTGGGATATGGAAATCATCTTGCATAGTATTGCATTATTCATTCACTTACCCTTCGTACACCATTTTAATGTGAGACCCCGTTAGTCCGTTTATTAATTCCCTCAGTGTCTTGTACTGTATATATAGCCGTGCTAACTTTAGAAGCTACCGGCAAGCAGGAGTTATTTAAACATGATTCTGCAGTGTTCATCTCCTAGAACTCCACTGCTTAATTCAGTGTAGGTTCCTATATCATTGTTACGAGCAGGACACATGGCGGACCTAAAACAGTGGTTGCTGAACTGACTATTTAGCAATCGGTGGGTATTGAATCGGTGGGTATTGTCTCCCGTTTACTAGGCATAGTTAGTTTAGTATTAACTGCATTATAGTTGCACAAGTTTAAAGAGACACCTATAGCAGACACGCCGACGCGCGTTTCGCTAATAACTGTCAATCTCTAGGGCTCCCAATTATAGAGAGGGAAGTCTGAGAATAGCATTTGTATATCATCGCAGCTAAGAATCCAAAAGAAAATGCAGCCACACATGCATTAACATCCACCTCTGAATCATATGCTACAAATTCTCAGTTAAATCTAACTTCATGATAATTAGTTCCAATTAATGTACAATGATGTCATTGATACAAGCAATGAACATGAATTGAACACTAATGTTGCTCTTTTTAAGTTAAAACTAGATTTTATAAAGAAGCTGTTGTGCTGGAGAGTTGTTTATTAGAACCCGTCCATGTCTGCCACTAGAAAGCAATAATAACGTACATCTTTGCTTCTGATAGTGTAATCCAGCATTGCTTGTGTACCACTGTCCCCATCTGTAAGAAGATATAATTGCCTTTAGTGGTTATGATCCAGAGGATTTGTCTCCATGGAGACAGGATCTCCAAGCTCACATTGGCTGACATGCCAAGTTAAGATGTTCAGAAGGCTTCAGAAGCTCGATATATAAATAGAATGTTTATTTTTAAAACCAGATTTGTCTGATATACATGAGTTCTGGGGCTACAGTTTTTTTTAAAGAATGTAGTGGTTAACAATATTTTATTCTCTCTGTACTACTGAAGCATAGTTTTTATTAATGTCATGAAAGGTCTCTGAACCATCTCTCTTTCAAAGATTTAAGTTGAATCTAAATCAGATAAAAAAAGAAGTTGGTGAATAATTTATCAGAAGCTCCAGGTTATCAGGAGGTATTGGATTCTCTGCTCCCGAAGAGGAGCAACCCAGATATCTGTCCCTGCTGTGATATGGGGCCTGGGATACATTTTTAGCATAAATGAAATGTCGGCTCGCAGAAATGAAAATTATAATTTTAATACTCAACCTGTTTTGTCTAGTTTTGCTGACTTAGAACTTGGACTCAAAGATGTTTTACCTTATTCCAGTTGTTTACAGGATGTAATTTGTGGAACCAACCATCTCACACAGTCATAAATAAAATTATACAATGCCCATTACTAGAAGCTTGATAATTTATCTAGCTAACAATTTTAGTTATTGAAACTGAATATAAATCATACATTTATTTTGTTTTTCTGATATTTTATAAATGTAAGAAAGTAATCAGGATCAGTTGATAATATGTAACTCACCACCTCAATATTATCATTTAGCAGGGATAAAAGACTGGTCTGGAATATAAGTGTATCTGATATGACTTTATAATTCTATGACCTGTATTAAAGAATTTGGGGGTATAGTCATAGAGATTTAAAAATCAGGAGTGTAGGATTTCATATAGCTTTGCATGGTTTCGCCAACATTTTTTTTTTATTTTAAGTTGCTATTAAGGTGATGGCATACTCTGAATAAGAGCAACCAAGGAGGACGACTGTCATAGCATGTGACGATATATGAGAATATATATATATATATATATATATAGAGCAAATGAAAAAGGTGCCACTCCAAGTCTTGTAACTTGTGAAGCAAATTTTGCCTTAATTCAGCGTTTTGGGGTGCAGCACCCCTTCATCAGGACACACAGTGCATCCTGATGAAGAGGTGCTGGACCCCAAAACGTTGAATTAATGCACCATTTTGCTTCACAAGTTGAAAGACTCGGAGTGCCACCTTTTTTCATTTGCTGCATTAGGGGTGTGCTATCCCCAGGTAGGCACCAAAGCAAGTTCCAGTGAGGCTTCAGCTGCCTGCAGAGTGCCAGAGTTTTGGTTATATATATATATATATATATATATATATTAATATAATAAAATAAATCTCTGTATAGATATGTTAATCACACAAATATGTAATGGAGACATACTTATGTAATATATATATATATATATATATATATATATATATATATAAATATATACATATATACACACATATATATATATATATATATATATATATATATGCGCCTGGTAGTGTAGTATTTAAAGTCAAATAATAATGGGTGCTCATAAGAATAAGTGTGCGTACCAAAAATAAAATCTTTTAGGCTTATCTGAACTCCAGGGATGGGTGGTCTACACTGGATGGGTTTAAATCGGATGTCGTCAGCTAGATCAACTTACAAAGAGCTTTTATAAGCTCATGGGAGAAAGAGTATATATAGTGTAGTATGTTCTTAGAAATAACACAATAGTTAGATACAGAGGCTGCGTACCGGATGTTGCTACTTTAATAGCCTGTAGTGTGTCCTCCTCCAGAAATCGCTAACACCCTTTAGGAATCCCTCATGGGGGTATGAATGTTCAGTTTGTACGAGCTGGATATATACAATCTCTCGTCAGTACATTCAAAACAGGGGTTTTTATTGGATTACAAGGTATGGGGAGACATGGTACAAAGATAAAATAAAAAATTAGAAAATATGCTTATCTTTTAAAAGGGTACCCAGTCCTCTTAGGTAGATATCCAAAGTAGCAACATCCGTAACGCAGCCTCTGTATGTAACTATTGTTACACATGCTCACTCTGTGGGATGTATGGTGGTATAAAGGAATGTTTGTCATCACGTTGTTGCTGATCTTGATAAAAGTAAAATCGACTGAAACGTTGAATGCACACATTGTGGAGTCGTGAGTCTTATTTATTTCAAGTCCTGAGAGTGCCGCTGTTGATCTGTTTGTATGCTTGGTTTTTCAACCATATTGAGGGCACCCAGGCCAGTATTGTATTTACAGTGGAGTGCCGGTGTTATTACATTATATATATATATATTTACACTAGGGAATCCTGGCGGTAACCGCCTTAGTTATGGATGAAGGATATTATAGATATTAGTTACTGAGGATATTATGGAAATAATGAGTCTGTAATTTGAGGGTGGAGTTCTGCTAAATATGGTGGAACAACCACATTGGGCCACAAAACCTTTCCATTGTTACAGCAGTCTGAAAAATGGCCTTCTCCTCTACCAAGAAGTGTAGGGAACCACAGTTCACACATTACAGGTCCATATAACCCAAAGAGTAGTATTGTGGCGAATATGTCATGTCTAATGCAAGTCGTATCAGTTGATCTTGTTAAAATCTTTCAATGGTGCGCTCTGGGTGACCTCTAAGGGTTCCACCACGTCGATGTCCTCAAAGCCGACCTCTAGACATGTTTGGCGTAAACAATACGAGGTGAAGTGAATAATGAAATCACACAATTGGTGACTGAGGTCCCCACAAGACCCGCTGATATATGTGCCTGTAAATAACTGTCACAGTTACCAGACTCCCAGCAGGTCACATGTTCCAGGTCACCCAGCAGGTGTACAGGGAGAGTTTAGTAAACAACAGTTTCCAGGCCATCCAGCCAGTCACCTGTTCCAAGTCATCGAGCAGATGCACAGGGAGAGTTCACCAACTGTCACATTTTCCAGAGCAAAATGGTGTTGCATTGTAAATGGCGGGTGGACGTTTTGCCACATAACTTAGAAACAATGCAACCAATTACAATGATAATATTCTACAGGCCTGGACCTTTAATTTGGTATATGATATGCCTTGCTCAGACAATGGCATAACAGAAATATGTCACTCATAAAAGTCATCATTCTGCTACTAATATATAACTCATCCTTTCCTGCTTATCCGCAAGCACCTCAATTAAATGGTGAGAATGTGAAAACTGTTTACATATTCATGCAATACCTCTCAGTGGATCTGATGTGCTTAGTTCTTATATTTATTCCCCCTATTGGTGTTCCATCTAGGTCTATTCATTATCACTTAATTTCTACAAAAGCAGGTGAAAATTAAAATTTTCACCTACTTTTGTAGAAATTACGTTTTGGGGCTATTCATCATAAAGGTAAGGCAGGAGATATCAGAGATATCACAGATATCTCCTGGTTACCTCTCTCACCTGAAGTGGCCCGCTGTCCCCATACACTAGTATGGGGACCTAAATTCATCAAGCTCCGAATATACAATATTTTCAGAGCTTGACTGTGGGAGCATTCACCATCTTCAGATGGCATTTTCTCCTGCACACCCGCTGCTTCCCTATGGGAAGGAGTCCCAGGTTGCAAAGAGGGATCCTTTAGGATCCCTCTGTCTCTGTCCAGTTCCTTTCACTGCTCTGAAAGAAGCAGTGAATCCGGGGAGACATTTTCAGATCAGATGTCTCCGCGCCAGAGTAATGATGAATTGCTCCAGCGCTCGTCGCGAGTTAGAATTTTAATTGTCATGGTCCGCCCGGACCCTGATATTTAACATAATCAATAGACCCCTTAATGTTTTGTCCTCTGCTCCCTTCTCTTCTCCCTTTACATCTCTTTCTTTGGTGAGCTAATCAGTTCATTTAATACCAACGGTATGATCAGAGTACCCAAATTGACCTCTCTTCCTCTGATCTCTCACTTTCACTTCTTTCCCAAGTCACCTGCTGTCTGTCTGCAATCTACTCCTTTATGTCACATTTCCTTGAACTCAATATTACTAAAACTGTAGTCATTATCCTTTCTCTAGCCAAGGTGCCCTCTCCTCCCTCATCTCCCTCTCCATTGATAACTCATCTCCATCTCCTCCCCTTCCTCCGCCCACATTCAGGCCCTCTTCCAATCCTCATACTTCCTCCTTTGTAATATTTCCAGGACCAGGCCATTTATCACTTTGGACTCCCATAAAGCTCTCATTTATGCCCTCTTCATCTCTTCCTTAGATTATTTTAATCTCCTCTCCAGTCTTCTGAACTCCCATATTTGCCCATTTTCAATCTATCCTTAACACTACAACACTGCTGCCTACCTAATTTTCCTATCTACCGTATATACTCTAGTATAAGTCGACCCGAATATAAGCCGAGGTACCTAATTTTACCCCCCAAAACTGGGAAAAATTATTGACTCGAGTATAAGCCTAGGGTGGGAAATGCAGCAGCTGGTAGTGCCCCCAGTAGTAATCCCCCTGCTAGTGCCCCCAGTAGTAATCCCCCCTGGTAGTGCCCCCAGAAGTAATTCCCCCTGGTAGTGCCCCCAGTGGTAATCCTCCCATGGTAGTGCCCCCAGAAGTAATCACCCCCTGGTAGTGCCCCCACAAGTAATCCCCCTCTGGTAGTGCCCCCAGAAGTAATCCCCCCCTGGTAGTGCCCCCAGAAGTAATCCCCTCTGGTAGTGCCCCCAGTAGTCCTAATAAAATAAAAAAAAAACCACTTACCTGAAACCCCGCTCCTGGTTTGCCGCTGCTATCAGCTCCTTCGGCCGCTTTGCATTATGGGAGAGACGTCGTCATGACGTCTTTCCCATTACCCACTGCGGGAGCCGGAAGATGGCTCCCGTGGTGGGAGCAGCAGCAGCCGATGAGAGTCTGACAGACTCTCATCGGCTGCTGATTACAACAAACACACAGCTGCCGGCTCCGGCGGGTGTGTGTTTGGCAGTGTGTAGTGCTGACCGAACTCCGTCCGGTCAGCGCTACACACGCAGTGCAGCTGTGTCACAGCTGCGTACCATGCGGGCATGACTCGAGTATAAGCCGAGGGGGTGCTTTTTCAGCACAAAAAATGTGATGAAAAACTCGGCTTATACTCGAGTATATACGGTAGTCACTCTACGTCTGCAGCTTCTCTCTGCCAGTCGCTCCACTAGTCCCCCCATCAAATATAGAATCAAGTTTAAATTACACTAACTCGCCTACAAAAACCACTATCTTACTCATTAAATCTCCAGCATTGTTTCATCACACAATTGAGCATACCTTAATTACCACAGTTTACCTGAGCATTATGTGCAGTCTACATATCTTCTAATGGCTACTTCGAGGCTAAGAACACACCATGTTACAACGCATACATTATCTGAGACTGGTTTTATAGGTGGGTACACACTTGACAGATATATCTGAAGATCGAGTGATCTGCAGATGTATCTGTAGATGATGGTCATTCATACACACTGAACGACCATCATCTATCCAGCGGCCGCGGGTCCCGCTGGCCACGGGGCGGGTCTCCCCTTTTCCCTGTGGCTCCCGATGCATTGGTATGGGCGATCAGCTGATTGCCCGTACACATGCAGATGAACCGATATGTCTGCGGACATACTGTATCTGTCCGTCAGTTATGCAGCAAAGCCAATGTGATATGTCTGTGAACGACGTTATTCACAGACATATCGCCTGTACACACTGGCCAACGGGCAACAGATAGATTGGCCGATCAATTGATCGGCCAGTGTGCAACCAGCTTATGAAAATGACTTTAGTGTGCTCCAATGTCAACAGATCTGAATTCTGGGTCATAAACTGAGAAGTCCATCTATCGCAAAGGACAGCTCTTATCTGGAGAACTGTCCTTTGGGATTTTCTAGGTACGTACCTGATAAGTGGCGGAATGCTGGAGGCCAGTCTGAGCAGCTACGCCTCCTGCTCATGTCTTTGCTCGGCCGACATGTTTAGACGGGTGTGGTGTGAGGCCATGCCCCATGCCGTGTGTCCATGCCCAGTTTGTCCTATGTAAAGAATGCCATGGCCTATTTTAAGCCCTAGTCCATCCCTGGAGGAATGAGTCTTTCGCAGCCTATATGTGCAGCCGGCATATGTGCATCAACTGCGTGATACTCTCGTGTATGTGTATGGGTATCTAAGGAATGTTTCCAGGACCTTGCTGAATCCATGTCTTAAAGAATTCAGGATGTTTTGGGGGCA
Organism: Taudactylus pleione; assembly: GCA_031769625.1. NCBI lineage: Eukaryota > Metazoa > Chordata > Amphibia > Anura > Myobatrachidae > Taudactylus > Taudactylus pleione. The sequence goes on along the minus strand of JAUIMM010000007.1, from coordinate 29,550,279 downwards.
AAGTGGGGTCATATCAACTACTAGAAATGTGTATCTAAGAAATAATCACAAAATAATGATGTAATCAGGCACATAAAATATTTAACAAAATATAATATAATGTATTGATAATCAACATAAACAAATGATTTGCAGTATGTTTTTGTGTGAATCAAATAAACATACAGTATGATGCAAAAAACATATATAAAGATTGAATGTTGATATAATAAATAAAACCGGTGTAGCTAATACCAGTATACAACACATAGACAAAACAAATAGAGATATTCTGGAGAGCAGGACCACTTCACTAGTGGTGTCCACAATGTAATATCCTCTACAATCAATATGAGGGTAATTTTGACTGTGATCACCAGACAATGACTAAAAGAGGGCCACATAATTTTGAAAGAGGGGACTCCTCTCTTTCAAATATGGGTGCCCACAGAGTTGCCAGTGTCATTGTAGGGCATGTAGTGCCTTTTCCCCTGTATACAGAAGACAAACATTTTCCTTAACGCTGGGTAACATTGTCCAGTGATCACATATTTCTATGTTACACAGTGAGGGAACTTAAAGTCCCTCCCTCCACCTTTTTCATTCCTTTTTTTACATTAGAGTGCTATCAGCACGCACGTGGGTATTGATGGCACTGCAGGAACTCGGAGACACCTGCCTGCATGTCCCCACCGGTCATCTGGACAGATACAGAAGGTAAAAAAACTTTACTTTTTTTTACCCCCCCCCCCCCCCCATACAGAGGGTGACGTGTCCCACTCGTCGCCCGCAGTTTTAATGTACATGCGGATTACAAGTGAGATTTGGTGCAAAATGGGAATAAAGTAAAATATGGAGGACAAGTGGGACTAAGTGTATGTTATATGTGCCTGGTATAAACTAGGCACATTTGTTACTATTGCTGTCCAACATGCATCTTAAGATAGTTGCCGCTTATATGGTCGCAACAGTGAGCCTTAAATTTGGGGAAATTGTGGGCAACTCTGTATCAGGCCCTGTATATGGCCACACAGGTGCTGATCATGCTGTGCGACTAGATTATCGTTCTGTTTAGCCACAGACATCAGTTACCAGCTTGGACAAGATCCCTTTTGGCTACACTGAAGGCTGCTTTTAGTATTGTTGAAAGATAAGTGCACAAAACAAGGCAACAGCAGTCATCTTCTGGCCACATGTGTCACCATACCAATAGTGATGATCCTCTTGATTTTCAGAGGGTCAGTGTAGTGAAATTCAGCCTTTTTCAGACAACATAAAAATTGCCCTATATCATATATTGCAGCATGTGTGGGAATCTTAATAATTCCTTAATAACACATATACTCAGGGTCGGACTGGCCAACGGGTATAGGGGAAATCCCCGGTGGGCCCCAATGCTTGAGGGCCCCGCCCCCTCCTCTAATGCCATGTTCCAGACCATACACTTGAATTATACCTTATTACTCTATTAGAGGGTCAGTTACCTGGTAGAGCAGGAATATGGAAGAAAATGGGTGCTTGGTTTGTCCTATGTAGTGGTTGGCAAACCCTCTTTGGTATTTGGCAACACCCTCTGTGACGACTAGCCCCTTCAGTATGGGCCTAGACCGTTGCATTTCCCATGGTGGGCCCTTCATGCTCCAGTTCAACACTGCATATACTTATACTTATATAGGGGTGTGGTATATTAGGTCGACAGTTCTCTTGTCGACACGAGATAGGTTGACATGGTAGAATGTCGACATGCTTACCATGCTGACAGTGTCCATGCCAACATTCATCATGCCTACACAGACCATGTCCCATGTGTCATGTGACCATCACTTCTGGCGCAGACCTCTGATCCTGCAGTGGTCCGGTAAGTAATGTATCCCTATCCTACCCCTGACTCTCCCCCATAGTTCTTAACCCTAACCCCCCACCCCCCACAGCCTAAACCTAACCTTCCCCCTCAGCCAAACCTCTAACCATTGGTATTCTGAGAATGTTGACATTTTCACTTGTCAACATTCTGAGGATGCCAACGTGGTGTTTGTTGACATGTTGAAAAATGTTGACATTCTAGTATCGTCCATGTGACTGGATACCCTTATACAGTTACTTTTATATATCACAGTTTAAAGCCGAAGATGAATGCTTTAACTAGTTAACTAATGGCAGTACATGTCTTACGGCAACAGCCACTATTGTCTCAGCTGGCAAAGTCGCATCAAATGCGACCGCACCGCCCCACTGTTTCCCCCTGACTTTTGCAGTGGAGATCTGTTCTGCACAAGTGCAGAACAGATCTCCTCTGATTCCCCCGGAAGTGATGCTGCTGTCTGTGACCACCAACATCACTTGCGGAATCGTGCCCCAGAATGCCATGCGAACGGCACCCTGGGACGCATGTGCCGCTGATCACTGGACCTTATTCAGACCTGCTCGCTAAGGCACGATTTGCTCGCTCTGAGCGATTTTCGCCCATCTGCGCATTCGTTGAGATCTGATTTGGTTGCTCGTCGTAAGCCACTATCAGGTCGCTGCTTTGAGTGACAGATAGCGCTGTTTGTGGGAGGTAACAGGGGAAGGTGCTTGTGAATGGGGGAGTGGATGGGCAAACGCAGGCGTGTAAGGCCCGCCAAAACGCTGTTTAAAGGGCGTGCATAATTAGCAAAGTAGCGTCATTGTACACGTCACCTGCATGTATTTTAGCCAGCACTGATCGCTGTGCTTGCGGCAGGTTAAGGCAACCCCAAGGGCTGCGAGTAGCTCTGATTGCTCACGATGTTCTCGATTAATCCTTCATTTCCTGGAGATGACGTGTGTTGCGAGTGGCAAGGGGGCGTCTTCATACACTTCCGAGCGCACTTTGCCGTAGCTCGCTAAAACATAGTGGACGTCCTTACGCGACACAGTGCAAGCACTTCATTTAAATAACTGGCCCCTTTTTGCCAGCGAACGACCACAACTTGTGAGCGGGTCTGAATGAGCTCCACAGCGCGAAGAGGGGATCTTAGTTCCCTTCCAAGCACTATTTGGCTGATCTCTGCAAGTGCAGAGATCAGCTTCAGCAGGGGGACTGATCATCAGAGACATGTGACTCTGGAGGGAGGAGTGGGGTTTAAATAATAATACAAAAAACATACTGGTCACAAGGTAGGAGGACGGGGGCCACAAAGAAAAAGGGTCTTTTTATAGGGAGGAGGCAGAGGCGTTTCAAGAGAGGAGGGGGCCCGTGTGCAGTCTCCGTGACTGGCCCCCTCCTCTCAGTCCAGCGGCCGGCAGTGCACTGACCGCAGCACTTCCAGCTCCGCACTGGTAGGCTCTGGGCACTAGAGTGTACCCACAGTCTATAGCACATGCGCAGGTCACCGGGAAAATGGCCGCAGCTGCCATTTCCAGGCCTTTTTACAGCGTTGACACCGGCACCGATGTGGGACTCCGGCGAGGTAAGTATAATATGGGTGCAAGGTGTGCGGTGCGGGGCCCCCCTGGAGGGTTGGTTTAGAAAATAGGGATTTTTTTTTTACTAGTAATGGAGTGTGGGGTGGTATTATTATTAGAATTAATGACCCCTGGCGGGTGGGAAGTTATTTTATAATGGGGGCCTATGGACACGAGGTATGGGGGGTTGTGAAACCTTAGATAAAAATATTTTTTAAATAAAATATTTAAATATATTATTAAAAATAATTTTTGAAACTTAGTTAAACAATAGAAAAACTACAATTTCTGAGCAGTTGCAAATAGCGAGTGGCTCTGAATCAGGGCCTCTATTCCTAATTCTGAATCAGGTACTCAGCACCATTCCAAGGGGTACTTGACTTTCAGTGTCGGAACTTGTGAGTGGTGGGCCCAGGTGCAAAAATTTGCTTTGGGCCCCCTGCTCCACCCTACTCCAAGTTCAAAATGCAGTGGGTGACAGAGAGGTAGAGGGTGACATGGAGATACAAGAGGTAGACAAAGAGAGGCAAGAAGGTGAAAAGGAGAGGATGACAGAGAGAAGCAGTGGGTGACAGGAGAGATAACAGGCAGTGGGTGACAGGGAGAGGTGACAGCAGTGTGTTGCAGGGAGAGGTGACAGGCAGCGGGTGACAGCGAGAGGGAAGAGGTATTGGGTGACAGAGGAGAGGGTGAGAGATGACAGTGAGAAGCAGTGGGTGATAGAGAGGGAGAGACTGTGACAGGGATAGTTGACAAGCAATGGGTGAAAGGGAGAGGGGCAGGTAGTGAGTGACAAGGAAAGGGATGAGCAGTGGGTGACAGGGAGAGGGGAGAGGCAGTGGGTGACAGGCAGAGGGTGATAGGAAGAGGTGACAGGCAGTGGGTGACAGGGAGAGGGGAGAGGCAGTGGGTGAGAGGTAGAGGGAGGTGATAGGAAGTGGGTGACAGGGAGAGGGGAGAAGCAGTGGGTAACAGGGAGAGGGAGGTGCAGTGAGTGACAGGCAGTGTGTGGCAGGGAGTGTCACCGCCTCACAATGAGTCACACCCATGAGGCTGCGCTGCTGCTAAACTCCAGGTCAGAGGAGCATGTGATGGGCTCCTCCAATCAGAGCTCAGCACATGCTCCTCTGACCCCACTGCAGAGACTACTAGGGTATATTACCCAGTAGTGCACTGCAGTGCTGAGCCTGATTGCACTGTGCCCTGGGAAAGGTATATTTCCCCTTCAGATTCTGTACCTGAAAGTGACGTCAGTGAGGGCGGAAATGCGGTTGTCTGCCCATACAGTCCACCAAAAAAATAAACTTGTCCTCTCGCGGACTCGCTTCGCTCACCACAAGATTATATTCCCACTCTATGCCCACGTGGATGGTAGGGAATGACATTGGACAGTAACTGATGACATCAGGGTGCAGAAACTGAAGGGGATCTATCCACTTCCCTGTGCCCTGGTCCTCTCTATGTTGTGTAGTTGCCGGTCGGCTCAGTCACAGCCTTGATGACTGCCCGGCAAGCAGCTGCACTGTCTGCTATACAATTACAAATGGCGCCGGGCAGTGTGGACCCCTATATCGCGGTGGGCCCAGGTGCAGTGCACCGGCTGTACCGCCGGTAGTTCCGCCCCTGTTCACTTTCATCTTCATGGACGTGGGGGACATACCCCCAGAATGCCAAATTATACCCTTTTATATACAGTATATACTGCCACTTTCATGAGTTCCTGGGTATTGAATGACCGAACCTCAAACAGACACACCATGAGTAGCATGAGGACTGCAACTTCTGCTGGACAGGCTGCTGGTCACTATAATAAGGTAATGTATTATTATATGCTTTATTCCTCATTTTATCCCAATATAACACATTTATTATAAGGAACCCCTTACATAAAAATCTTCCTTACATGAAAAAAATAAATAAAAATTATTAACCCTTTCCTGCTACGGTCGAATGGGATTCGTCTTGCAGAGGTTCAAATGGGGGGAACGTACCTAAAAGTCACCCGTTACAGTTGCTGTCGACCCAAGAGGGGGCATGGCTTACTGACATCATCATGTTGGACCTGTGATTACGTCATTAAGTCCAGTCTTTCCAGAATAAACAACGCAGGACCATTTAAATAAAAGGAAAAAAGGGAGAGAACATTAAAAGTGTTCTTACTACCCCATCTTGGTATCTACGGACTGAAGTATACCCCCATGTGAAAAAGAAGACTCCTCTTTAAAATAATATGACCCCTAAAAGGTTATTCTATGATGATCATGTGTGATCTAGTAGATCTGCAGTGATATAATAAGTGGTCATCGATGGTCACCAACTATGCATTGGATGACCATCGATGGTTTCACCAACCGATGGTCATCCCTGTTCTTTGACTGACTGGCCAATCAGAACCTGGGAGCGGGGCTTTGCAGGTACCGGGGACAAGACCATTGTGATGGAAGTTGAAGGAGATGTATAGTATTGTACTATATGTGATCTATGTAAAGTGATACATTTATATTGTGGCGTTGTATATGTTGTGGTGAATGTCTTTCATACAGCATATGAGTTGCAGGTGTGTGAATAGGTAGTGGAAGGGGTGCAAGTGTCCTGTAATTGTAGTATGTTGGTGCCACACTAGGAGACAGGGCCAAAAGTGAGGGACCAGCAATTAGGCATTGGCAGAGAAGGATTGTCTGCAGTATGATAAGCTGTGCCTGGTGTCACAGTGTGTCACAGTGTGGTGCGAAACTCATGGGATGATACTGTCATCATGTCTCTTTCGCAACACTAAAAATGTAGCATGTTAGTGTGTGAGTGACTGTCTGGCAACAAATGAGAGAGGCGTTCACTCATTCTGATATACTGACACCCTGTTCTGATTGTTTTCACTAGTGCCTCCACCCTGGCTGTGAGAGACCCAGGGTATGTAATGGCAGTGGCCAGGCTAGGTCAGACAATCTGGCCAGGAATAACATAAGACTTGCTCATGTGGAACCTTTTGCAGATCATTTACAAAGCTTTTGCAGAACTCGAAGGTTCTGTCATCCTTGGCTCTTGCAACTGTGTTTTTGATTATGTTGTTTCAGCTGCTGCTGCAAATCTGAGCCTCATAATGTTTGAGGAGTGACTAGCTACATTCAAACTCTTATAGGTAAATGTCATGTCTGAGCAGATGGGCTCTGTGAGAGGTCTTACTTATCTGTACACAGACAATGTAGGCCTACCTGGTTCTGCATGCTACTGCTCTGTCTCCTCATTGAGGACGACGATCTCCCCTTCAACGTCCTCAATGCTCCCCACAGAGACATTTCTTAGGAGTTGAGTAACAACAACAAATCTTGCAAAGCATATTTTTTCATGCTACATAATAGAAGAATGAATCTATAGTCATTGACTAATCTGTATGCAAACTCCTAAGAAGTGCTATTATTCTGAATAAGGATATGTCCCAAGTGTCTTGCCCTGTGAGCTACTTATTGAAGCCACCCCATAAAGGTTTTTATTGTATCTTCACAGTAGGCCCCATAATGTAAAAATATATTTCAATATGGTGATGTAATAAGATATGATATATTACTCCCTGCATGACTCTCCATTTCTGGGTATTTGTAATATTGTGCATTATTCATAACCCCTATAAGGCCAGAGGTTGTTTCTGCCTCTTTGATCAGGCCCATTTTCATTATCGTGCTCTACTTACTTTGTCATTTTCCATTGTACTATTTAAATAAATGTAATATTTTTTTGTGAACTATAAAGGGGGATTCAACTATGTGCGTATAGCAATCTTTAATTTCCTAATCCCTGCGTATCTCTATGGGGTGAGAGGGGTAAATTGGCTCTGTTGGTGCCCATGAGGTGCTAGCATTCTGACTGTCCCTATGGCATTCTCAAGGCATTTTGCAAACTTTACAGAGAATTGAAGTCCTCCATTAGTATCTCTTTTTTAACATAAAAAATATTAATAGAAAACAAATAAATAAAATATTTGCCATAAATTAGAATTAGCTAGGACAGTGGTTCCCAAACTTTTTCAGTTCAAGGCACACTTAGGGTCTCCTTAATTTTTTCAAGGCACCTCTAAGCCAAATTAATTACCGAGCAGTACATTTTTGACCCAAGTAGTTGCAGACAGTGCCAGTGCCTCTCATAGCTATCTGTTTCCCTCCCTATAGTTAGTATACAGACCAGGGCCGGATTAAGCTCTGTGGGGGCCCCTGGGCAACAAACATGTTTGGGCCCCTATCAATATCTATATATATATATATATATATATATATATATAAATATAGATATATATACATTTATACACACATATAGTACCCCTTCTGCAATGCTCCCTGTAGTTGTGCCCCTTCTCTAATACCCCCAGTAGTTGTGCCCCCTGCAATGTCCCCAATAGTTGTGTCTCTTATTCAATGCTCCCTGTAGTTGTGCCACTTGTCCGATGCTCCCAGTAGTTGTGCCCCCTGCAATGCAACCTGTAGTCGTGCACCCTAAAGTAGTGCCCCCAGTATTAACTCCCCCTCCGCGCCCACACACCTGTGAAAAACTTACCTGTCAGGGCTCCCGGGTCCCGCCGTCGCAGCTGCTGCTGCCTGCTGGATCTAACGAGATCCAGTAAAGGCGTGCAGGCTCCTCTCATCGCGCGGGTGCCGTCATGACGTCAACCGCGCAATGAATCACTGGGAACGCTGGCCTCTGAAGCGATCAGAGGCCAGCGTTCCCAGCTAGTTGGTCACGATCTACATGCAGGAGCTCCGCGAGCTTCTAGTAGATCGCGACCAACCTTAGCCGGACCTGACCTGAGGAATGTGGCCAAGGGTCGGGGACAGTGTGTGGGGGGCCCCTATGTGTGGGGGCCCCTGGACGACCGCACCTGTCGCCCTGCCTTTAAACCGGCCCTGATACAGACAGTGCCAGTGCCACGCCTAGCTGTCCCCCCACCCCCTCCCTATAGTTAGTATACAGACAGTGCCAGTGCCACTCATAGCTGTTCCCCCCAACCCCCTCCCTATAATTAGTATACAAACAGTGCCAGTGCCACTCATAGCTGTTTCCCCCCCAACCCCCTGCCTATAGTTAGTATACTGACAGTAGCAGCGCCTCCCATAGCTATCTGTTTCCCTTCCTATAGTTAGTATACAGACAGTGCCACTCATAGCTGTTTCCCCCCAACCCCCTCCCTATAGTTAATATACAGACAGTGTGTGCTGCTCATAGCTGTTTCCCCCCCTCCCTATAGTTTCCACAGGAGCTAACGTTACTGACCTTTACTACAGAGTTCCAGCACTGCAGCCGTTCCCTCAGCTCCTCAGATCCTCCAGCCGCAGCGTCAAAACAAGCAGCCAGGCCCACTGCCTGCTCCTGTGCAATCACATCTGACCGCTGCCCCCCGCACCACCCCGTCATCCCTCTGGCTGCGTCCCACTCCTGTAACGGCTCCTAACCGCCGCCTCACCTCCGCTCTGGCTCCGGATCCAAACACGATGCAGATGATAGGGAAAAAACTGGCAGCAGCTTCCCTCCGGTGCCGCGGCGCACAGGTTGGAAACCACTGAGCTAGGGTATATTTGAAAAAAGTCTTTAAAAATATGAGGGTGGTTCAATAAGAAAGGAAACAATGCATCTCACATGTGTTTTGTTCTCTATTTCATTCTAATTTGCCACCAAGCCAGAACAGGTGGACCACTGCTTCACCTCACTGCCATTAGACTGTGGACCTGATTCAGAGCCGCTCGCTAGATGCGGTCGCTCGCTCCCCGCGTATGCAAATCCAGCACACGCCCAGCAAGGCAGGCGATCGCACGGCAAGGCATTAGCACGCCCACTATGTCTTGGTGTGCGAACACTTTGTGTATGCAGACGCCCACCAGCCATTCATAAGACGCCCACTTGCGCACGTCATCTCCTGGAAGTGCATGAAAACATTGGTACATTGAGCACCATCGGATGTGCTCACAGAGCTTGAGGTTGACTATACCTTGTCGCAAACACTGCAAGCACTTCAGTGTATAATTCAACCAGGTGACGTGTACTCTGACGCTGCCTTTTAATTGTGCACGCGTCTGAAACGGCGTTAAGATTCTCAGGCACGCCTGCGTTCGCACCTCCCCCCCCCCCGTTTATAATGTCCAGCCCCTGTTACCACCCACAAATGGCTTGATCGGCCACTCATTCAGCTGGGCTGTCTATGCTGGGTGAGCGAGTACTTCCCTATCGCTCGCACTACTTCGCATACGCAAACAGCGATGCATATGCATCCGCACATTGCAAAACATTGCTCGCTATGAGCGATCGCTTGCTAGCGAACGGGTCTGAATCAGGCCCTGTGCCTCATATCAGTCATACTGTTCCAACATCAGCTGTAAGATGGTGGGGCTGGCGGAAACATGATCACATGATGTGTAGTGTGATCAGATTTCAACATCTAAAGAGCAGCTGAAACTCATCACCAACTTATCGATGTGTACAGTGATAACGTCATGTCACAGAAACAGGTTTTGGTTTGGTGCACTGCCCCTTGAACAGCAGGCTAAAGATGAGCAGCTATCTGGCCGGCCAAGCACGTCCACCACAGATGACAATTTGTGCCACATTGATGTTGCTGACAAATTGAACATTTTATTGGGTACTGTGTACAACATCGTTTATGAGCAACAAACCAACTCACAGAAGTTCACAAAACCAATTTGATGGGGTTATCTCTCGTGCACTTGGGGCCTGATTCAGAGCCGCTCGGAAAAAGCAAGCGCTCGCTCTGAATCAGGACGGCCGCTTTTTTTTTTAAAAACGGCCTCCTGGCCGCTTGCTAAGCTGTGGGTGACCACCCACAGCTTTTGTGAGTGGCCAGGTGATGGTCGCGTGCGCAGTGCCCCACCATCGACCCGCTTGCGAGCACATAGCACTTGCGAGCGGGTCTGAATCAGGCCCCTGATGCGGTACCATGAGGCGGGCGTGCAGTTCCTGCAGCATATTGATACAGGTGATCAATGCTTGGTGTATCATGGCGACCATGTTTTGGGACAACAAGGGCGTGTTTCTTGTTGATTTCCGGTTGCAAAGGGCAATTCATTGAAAATTATTTAAGTTGCTGTAAACAGGCATCATATTGTTGCACGATAACATTAGGCCACACTCTGCCAACCGTATGCGTGAGTTGTTACAGTGCTACCATTGGGAGGTACTGGACCATCCTCCCTACAGCCCTGAAATGGCACCAAGTGATTGCCATCTCTTTGGGCCATTGAAAAAGCACCTGGGTAGAAGGCGATTGGCAACTGACAGTGAAGTTCAGCAATATATTCCGGTTTGAATAGGCTGAGAACAGAGAGGTCTCCCCACACGGAATCTACTAAATTTCACTTTTGGTATATCCTATTCAAACCGGAATATATGCTGAAGCCATACTTGCACATCTTGTGCCATTTGGGAGAGCGGGACACAGAGATCACACGAGCTGCACACCCAGTCATCTGGAACCCACTGTTATGAACTGTGATTTTGGAGACTAAGGAAAAAGGGACTGCACAGGCTGCAGGATATTAATAACCCACCTTGGACACATCCTGTATCTCATCTATATTTACAAGAGTGGTAAAACCAGTAACTATATGGAACTTTACATGTTATCATCATATTCTTAAAACCAATTTGTGGGAGATGTACCTCTGAGAAAGAACAATCATGCTCTATCGCATATATGCTAATTTTATTCTTTATTGTGCATTTGTATTACATATATATATGTGTGTATATATGTATATATTTATATATATTTTTTAGTGTTTTATTGTGTATAATAAATTGTGCATTTATGAAGATATCCACACAACTTTTTTATATATAATTTATAGATATCACACATGCGCCGTTATCGCTTCACCTTTTGTTTATGTATATTTTCTCCCAGGGAGACTACTCTGCTATACGGCAGCAATTTTAGAGTGTGAATATTATATTAATTTGTATTAATTTAAAAAAATATATTTTTATATATAAAATTTTTTTAAACTATTTATTTATTTTCACTAAAACACATCTAGAGTGATTCTAATAGCGCCTTACAAACGATATTGGTTTTCCTCATATACTATTGGTGATGGTTGCAATATATATATATATATATATATATATATAAAATGCAATCCCCTTGATGAAGTCCAGATGAGAGGACGAAACGCGTTGGGTCCCTGAACCTGTGCCTTATGAACTCTTCATAAATATCAATTGAAAAAGATAAGCCAAAAATCCGATTGAAAAAAAAATATATATTTATATATATATATTTTTTAATAAGAAATCGCTATAAATTGTTATTTATCAGCTTTTTACCTATCCTGTGAATTATCTATGTATTTTATATTGTTATGTATTGTTTTATGAGATGTCTTAATTAATTAAATAATACTTTTTATGCACAATATTTAGTAAATTGTATGAAATTTTAGAATATACCTGCATAGGTTTTTCTATATATATTTATTTATATACCCAGGTTCTTATAAATGATTTTATTGCACTATGTTTACTGTCCCAATTAGGGACCAGCATACTTTGCACAAATTGCACGATTTTGCACAAGTTAATTTGTTCACTTTATATAAGCACTAATAAGCGCTTGTGGTCAATTACTTTGTCTGATCATATATATATATATATATATATATATATATATATATATATATGAAATAGATAAATACAGTGGGACGGCGGCACTCTGGATTAGATTAGTAGTGCTGTTGCTGACAACGGCGCAATAAAGCTCTGAAACATTGAAATCTTTTAACGCTGTAATGAGTCTTTGGGCACGATTCAATTAAACGTGAAGTGAATAGCACCGGGAATGAGCTCCCGAGCTTATTCAATTCTGCGAGAAGTTAGGTTGGGGAAGGCTCGTTCTCGCTCCTAAATACCGTTTAAGGCACGAGAACGAGCCTTCCCCGACCTAACTTCCCATCGCGATGCTGTTTTCCCGGGACTTTTGTCAGATTTCTGCTCGCATCCCCTAGTCGGGCTTAGCAGCACATATGAATTGAATAGCTCCAGGAGCTGATTCCCGGCGCGATTCACTTTGCGTTGAACAGAATCGTGCCCTTTGTTTCTAATTTGGAGTGCCGCCATCCTACTGTATTTATATACATAAATACAAAATAATGGGGTCCTGAGGCATGCACTCTGCAACCAGTGACAGCTGAGATGCACTGCAGACGGGTGACTCATGTCCGGCGGTTCAAATCCCGACAGCGACAGCCCTGCATGGGTGAAAATCCCAATTGTCCCTAAGGTAAGTATCGCTAACCTAATACCCCCCTAACCCTAACCCTCCCTTAGGGTGCCTAACCCTAACCTCCCCCCCAAGTATCTAACCCTAATCCCCCCTTCCCCGCCGCCTAAACCTAAGTCCCCCTGGGGGGTGCCTTTCCCTAATCTCCCCCCTTCCCCTAGCCTAACTCTAACCTCGCGTGGGGGTGCCTAACCCTAAGTCCCCCCAGGGAACCCTAAACCTAGCCCTCCACCCCCCGCGGCTGTCCACGCCCGGCGCCTGGCATCACTTCGATCGGGAGGCCGGGCGTCGGTCTTCCGGCGTCTGGTTAATGACAGGCGTCTAGATTTAGATGCCTGTCATTAGTACCACGCCGGGATTAGAACGTCTGGAAGCTGGTGGTCGAGATTTAGACTGTCGGCTTCCAAACTACATCCGCTGCAGACAATAGCGTCCGGCTGTGGGCAAAAATATCATATCTCAGATCCCTCTCCAATAGCCAGCAAAAATGTCATGTGCTGCGTATGGCTGCAGGAGAATCGGCTCACAGTAGGATCAGTCACTACAAAACTTCAGCCAGAGACTGTGGACCCTTATGTTATTTTAAAATTAAGTTAATCTATCTCTAGAATAAAAATTGCATTTTACTTATTTTTTATTTACATGAGAAATGTATAAAATAAAGTTGTTGCACTTTCATTTTTGTGTTTCCATTATAACATCTAAATACATCCAGCTAAAAATGCAGTCCCATCATCCTAATCATTCCTCCCAACTGTCCCGCTTCAGACGGGACAGTCTCGCTTTTCAGGTACTGTCCCACCCATCTCTTCACTGTGCAGGGAGGGCCTGGGGGAAGTCCAGCATCTCCGGGGAAGTTGGGCTCGCCCCCAATGTGATGTAATGGGGGCGTGCCATACCACGCCCCTTTTTGGGACTCACGCGCCTTCGGCGTGTGGATGTCCTGACCGCTGAATTACCAATGTTGGGAGGTATGATCCTAATAGTGAATACTTATGTCCCAGCTGCTGGTAGCCATGTTATGCTCTTGTGGGTGGTGCTTCTCACATGTTAGTCACGCCTCCAAAGAGGTGCAGCCTGTCCCTAACATGCTGTGGCCACACCCCCTCCAGGGGGGCCCTGAGAAGTTGCTGTACTGGGGTCCAGGATTTCTCGTGTACAGGGCATCCGCTGTACACACTAGCGCAAGCCCTGAGACAACGAACAGCCCAGTACTTAACCAGTGGGTGGTTTATTTGATAGCAATGTGGTAGAACAGCAGTACTCACAGTTATACATTACACACTAAGGGGTATATTTACTAAAGTGAGAGTTTTCAGAAATGGTGATGTTGCCCATAGCAACCAATCAGATTCTACTTAACATTTACCTAGCACCTTCTAGAAGATGATAACTATAATCTGATTGGTTGCTATGGGCAACATCATTTCTGAAAACTCTCACTTTAGTAAACATACCCCCAAGCCTGGTCTTGGCACGGAGCTTGAGCAGAGTGGAGGCATAAAGCTACCAGTGACTGAATGCGGGTAGCAGTGCACCGCTGTAGCTGAACCAGTGTCTCTATAACGGTAGTGCCGTTCACAGAATGTGTTAATAGGAGGTCTCTCCAGAACCAAGTGGAAAACATCCATCTTTCACTGTGGCACTGTAACACAGTGACAAGATGGCATAGCGCATAGGCAGAACTACAGACGGTGGCCATCTTGGTAAGGGGTTGACGCATCCCTGGGGAATCCAATATGGATTATGCGCAGTAGCACTCTCCATCCACAACATAGTTAAGAGTACACATATCACACAAGTTGGTGAAATAGGTTTTAGAAATAATAAACTGACAATTTAATACTGGACTCCAACCATACTAATATCATGCTTTACTTATTGAAAATATACTGTATATTGTTTTTATGGACTGTACTGTATGTAGGATATCTAGGATATGTGAGACTGCTGCTGTACAATTCTGTATGTATTCTGTTCCATTATATGATGCTCTGTATTTTCACTCTGGGTTACCATTAAGCAATGTTTTCTTGATGTTCACAGATGGTACCACAAAGAAACTGCGCAGTAATATTCGGCGCAGCACAGAGACAGGCATTGCTGTGGAGATGAGGAATCGGGTTGTGAGGCAAGGGAGCCGGGAATCCACAGATGGCAGTACAAATAGCAACAGTTCTGATGGCACGTAGGTCCCGGTCTTCTTTCTTTTTACTTTTCCAAGCATATTATGTTTTTCTATCGTGCTACAAACAATACCCTCTCCAAAATACAAATCCCATTTCGTCCCAGAATTTTGAATGCAAGCAAAGTTGTTCTCTGTCCTCCTTTTGTAGTTCTGTTTTTCTCCTAGTTTTATTTTTGTTCTCTTTTGGAAATTTAGGTTTCTGGGAATTCTATAAATAACAAAAACTGAAATAATGTACAGGAACTCTTCATGCAAAATATGAAACATTATAGAGCGCATACATATAAGGGCAGATAGACAGTCAGTAGGTTAACACCAGATGGTCGACAGGGTTAAAAGGTCTACAGGGTCCAATGGTCGACAGTTAACAAAAAAGTCGTCATGGGCTCATGCCGACAGGGTGAAAAGGTCGAAGCACAAATGGTTCGCATGGAAAATTTCAACACTTTTTTTTTTTACCCTAATCCTCACCCTAACCCTACCCCTCCCACTAGTGCCTAACCCTGACCCACCCCTTCTGCAGCCTAAAGGTGCGTACACACTAGATGATTCGCTCCCTGAGCGATATTGTCTAGTGTGTCCCCGGCAGGGGTGTGCTCAATGTTGTTAACGACATCGAGCACACATACTGAACAATATCATGAATGATATCGTTCAGTGCCGACCACCCTCCCACATCCCCGAACATGCAACAACCTGACAATATCGTCAGGTTGGCCTTCATGTTCGGGCGATAAACGACAATGACCGACGACCTGCAGGAGCGTGCATCGTTGGTCGTTTGTAGTTATCGTTCATCGTTTTAGCGTACAGACTGGCCGATATAGTGAACGACTGAACGATAACGATATCGTTATCGTTCAGTCATTCAAAATATCGGCAAGTGTGTACGCACCTTAACCCTCTGCCAAATGCCTAACCCTAAAAATCATGGAAAATAATGAAAAACCATGTGTCGACCTTTTGACTCTGTTGACCTTTTAACTGTCGACCATTTGACCATGTCAACCTTTTGACCCTGTTGACCTTTTGACTTTCGACCACCTGGTGTCAACGTGTTGACTGTCTATCTAGACACTTCCATCCGGATACCGTGGGATCAGTCGGCATGTGCTATTTTCATTGCGACATTCATTTACATATGGAACTTTAATTATCAAGCTGAACCTAGTTTTCCTACACTAGTGGTCATGTTCCATATTTAAAAGTATCATCTGGATTGTATTAGTATGCAGTTCCAACTTAAGTCTTAGAAGCTGGACCACGTTTTCGCACAGAACGCTTAACGAAAAAAATCACCATTAGTCAGTATTGCGGCAATGTACAATAATAATTGTGTAAGGTCTGTCCCATGTGCTCAGTGCATGCACAACGGAAGCCTTTATTGCTGTAGCTTCAGGAAAAATACATCCATTTGGTGGATAGGCAGCAGCAGCAGATATCTAATGCTGAGGGTAGTGAACAGCAGACCTCCAATGTGGTGGTTGGGATATAGCAATCCCCTACTCTTATAGCTAGGGAATAACAGACTTGGTATCTAGGAACTAGTAGGTAGCATATCTGCAATCTACTGAATAGTATATAGCAGGCCTTTATTTTTGTGTTGGCTATTGTTTAAATTGTCCGAAGTATGGTGGCTAGTGTTGGCGGTATATAATTACACAGAATACTATTTGGCCCCCAATCTGTGGCTGTTTGGTCATTGCTAGAAGGAAGAGGCACAGCAAGCTCTCAGTGGCAGCAAGGTGACATCTCTCTGCATAAACTCCCTTTTAGTTGATGTTTTCACAGATACCCCTTTAAACATTATCAACTTTATAGCTTATCTAATAAATAGATACACAGGACAACTGGAGTTGGTGTTCAAATTAGGTAAAATTTTACTTGATAATAATTATCAATATATAAGTATTACTATGGTTGTGGACAAGAACAAGACAGCAATAAATAAATCATACATACAAATCAATGTTGGTGATCAACTCACCATAACAAATTCAGAGCACACCGGACAGGTTGTGTCCAATCTCGGCAGGGAAGCAAGAGGAAGTGCTGATACTGTAGCTCCCAGCTAGTAATAAAACTTACAGAAGCCACACCCCTTTGTACCATATCCAACCAAATGCCAATATACATTTAAAAGCCAATTTGGAGTTTAATGATGCCCAGGCATATCCTAAGGCTATTGGCTAGATGTTAGTGACAGCTCCTGTCAGCTTCTATACCTAGCAAAGATGGTACTAATCTCCATTACAATGGTGACACTGTTACTCATGCTCATATGTAATAGTCTGCGAGTTTGTAGGAACTGGCGCAATTTAACTCGTAGATTTAAAGTGTCAATATTTTAAAAGGCAAAAACAACTTGGTTTTGTCTTATAAATTACTGCCACTTTAAATCTACAGGGTAAATTGCTAATAGCTAGGCTATTACACATGGATCTAAGGCCCTCATTCAGAGCCGTTCGCTATTTGCGTTCGTTCGTTCAAAAACAAGGGGTGGCTATGCAAATGATCCGTTCGCACATTGCAGTCTGTTCACACCTCTAAGTCTGAACGAGCGAGCAAAACATGCGCTCTTTTATTTCTTAAAAACGCCCCCTGGCCGCTCGCACCATACGTCATGTCCGCTATTTATTAGATTAATCGAGTACATCGAACAGGATATGAACTGCTCGCTATTCTTGTGGTTGGTTTTTTCAACCGCTATTTTGCGAGCAGTTCTGAGTTAAAAAAAACCAAGTGACGTGGTCATTGACGCTGCTGTATTAATTATGCACACCCATAAAACGCCCGTTTTGACCTTTAAGCACGCCTGCGTTCGGATCTCCACTCCCCGTTTTCAAGCACCTTCCCCTGTTACCACCCACATACGCCTCATTCTGTCACTCAAAATAGCAGGCACTCGCTATATTGCGTACAAATGATTTTCGGACGCACTGACTGGTTCGCGCATGCGTACTAAAAACCGTACGCATGCGCAGATGTGCGAACATCGCTCGGAACGAGCGTACTGCCGCTAGCGAGTGGCTCTGAATGACGGCCTAAGAGTTTATGCAAGTACTATTATATCATAAATGTAATAACATGTAATAGTTTTCCCAAGGAATTTGTTTTGATGTCACACATTAAGTATCTATACACATCCTTATTTTCCTGTTTGCAGATTTATCTTCCCCACAACCCGATTAGGAGCAGAGAGTCAGTTTAGTAACTTTTTGGATGGACTTGGTCCAGCCCAGATTGTTGGGAGACAGACCCTTGCTACGCCTCCTATGGGTGAGTATAATGTAATAAATATTTTCATTTAGATGTCACAGATAAAAATTTTATTTATATCATATTTTTTTATGAATATCTAGAACTTGACAGATTAAAGATACATCAATTCTGCAGGGAATCTATAATGGGTGCAGGGTGTGATATGCAGGCCTTTGGCATAACTCCCAATTGTCCTGATTTCAGCGGGACAGTTCAGCTTTTTCGGACACTGTCCCATTGTCCCACCTGTGGGCCACAGTGTCCTGAAGGCATGGGAGAGGCTGGGGGCTGTCCAGCAGCTCCCGGAGCGCTGGGCAAGCCCCCAGCATGATGAAAACAGGGGTGTGGCTCGTGGATAAGGTATTTTTGCAGTATATTCTGCAAGAGCTATAGGGCCAAAGTGGCCTATTTATGAAGCAATTCTGTCCTTAAATATAGGAAAACTGCTGTTTACACATGTTTAAGTGCTGAATTAAGTATTGATGGAATGTAACAAAACAGAAAGCAGTAGATATTGGAACCAGGAAAGGATTTTGTAATCACTCTCTGATGGGCTATAACTGTTTGCAGTTTTAATCGCAATATTTTCACTTTGCGCTTGTGCAGCTAGATAGCCATGTATGCGCAGTTGCTGGGCTCTTACACGGGGGGATGGCTGCATTGTTTCATAAATATGCCCCAAAGGTTTCTCAGATGTTTAAGTATGAACAGTGGCTGAGGTGATGTTCGCATGGAAGGTTAACATCCCAAAACTAGGGACAACCATCAAGGAGAAATCCTGTTTCTATGTGTTCATATATCCCACCACCAATAAAAAGAAAAACATTAGTCACGACACTGGTAGAAACTATACTGGGACATGTAGAAGCTGCCCTGGTGTCTCCCAGTTAAGTCACAAAAAAAAGTCTACACCACCTGTTATGTGTCACTGCACCTAATTTTAGTATACATATTTTAAATATAAACATCTGTCCACAATCAGCAATTGTTTGCATAGATTTGTGACAGATACTAGCAGTTTTTGGTTTACTGTGGCTCAAGCATTCATAGTACACAAGAACTGGAAGCCAGATTGGAGCCCTACATACTGTCACAATTGCACTGCATACCAATTGCTATAAATGTTTCATTTTCTTTAATCCAATGTAATGTTTGTTTCACCCTCTATTAACTATTACGTTACACCACTAGTCCAGAGATTTGTCACAATTTGGTCATGGATATGTTTGGCCAAATCATACAAGAAATTGTGCCAATTGTCAAGAGCACTTTATAAATGTCTATATTCAGCTGCTTGCAACTTATTTTTAATATCCTATCTATCTTTTTATTTACACTGTGAAATAAAAAAAGCATACAGTATAAAGGCAAATAGTAAAACTTACATTTAGAATCATCTTATATTTTATTCAAGAGATAATACATGGGAGACAGGGGCAGTTTTATTTCCTAGTTTATTTTCATCCGTACAGTATGTATACCAAATAAGTCAGTGTAACAATACAGAAACATTACTTACTAAGGACTTACTGATCAGCACAATTCCTCTACTTTCTGTGTTCTAACTGTTTATTATTCAAGCCATGATTATTCTATATACACTGACAATTCATAAAAAGTGATATTATAGTTAACAGAGGCAATTCTCCAAAAGATATTTGAAAAACACAAGTAAGGGCATAATATCGAAAATGACAGAACATATATTTACAAATACATGTAGCAGTAATTTGATGCATTGCCTGATGTAGGCAAGTTAATGACAGGGGGCAGTTCGCAATTGTAACCGCGTGTGCAGATCGGATGATGGTGCGTATTGCGCATGCTTATGCACCACAGTGCACAGGTTAGCATTGCGATCGCACTGCGATCATATTCGCACATAAAAAGCCATCGCAGAGTGAGTGACGGGATGTCAGCGTTTGGGGGTGGTGACAGGGGAGTGGTTGGAGAAACACAGGCGTGCCTGTCCGTTTGAACGCGTGCATAAATTAGCCACTGTGACGGATTACGCAGCTTGACTACTCACTGCGTGCGACGAGAGTTGCAATTTCTGAGGAAGGTCAGACATGCTGTTATTCTGCATGAGGGCCTGATGTTACTTGATGTTACCAATGTATATGCAGGACTGTGAGGTCTTACGGATGTGAGAAAGCGGTAGTGGGCGTCTCTATGCTGGCTGAGGAATTGCAAACAGCATATTTTCGCAGCAGAACTGCGTGCGTAATCGCAGCTGCGATCGCAATATCGATCCGTAACGAATCAGGCCCTGAGTCTGGTTGGGATATTCTGAAATGTGGCCACTGGACAGATCTCATGTTCTATACCTATATATTGAAATAGCCCAATGGTCTCACTCAAATATCTTACCTTCATGAGAAAGAGAGACAGGGGCAATTCTATTGTTGCGTGGTTGGCCATAATTAATGAGCGACCAGTTTTGCAATTCAATTGTTCTGGGTGCTCATTAATTATCGCCCTCTTCATGCCCTATTATACCGGGTTTAGAAGTGAGAAATGGCTAAACCTGTCTAAAGTCCTGGTTAGGGAACCCTGATTGCAGGGTGTGAGCAGAAATGCCAGCGACAGCAGTTATCGCGCTCAGACAACAATTGAATTACTACGTCGTGCGGCTTAAAAAAAATAGTCGCCAGCTAAATTATTGAATCGCCCCAGAAAGAGCAATTCTTCATTAATTCCATGCCTTCCATTTTTCAGCTAAAAGACTGCTCAGTTTAGAACCTTATTTGTGTCATAATCACTACTACAGTAAAGCGACATTTGGACTGTCTATAATACTTGTTTCACATTTTTGTAATTGGATGTCTTTATTACAGTCAGATTTATGGACATCAATAGTGCTTTCCCACATAACATGTGCAATGCTGCCAAAGGCATCCCTCAAAAAAAAAGTAGGCTGAAGTTTAATCTAGCGCACCTACAAGGATGTTTGAAAAATCAAGTTTTTTTTGTCCTGTTTTCAGGGCAGAAAAAGATTTTGCAGTCCTCCGCTAACCACACATGAACATGTACACTCTCTATACCATAAAGCTTAATTAAATATCTCATACTGAATGTGTCTAGCCCACGTTCAGCAGAGACAGCCCCGATCCACCAAGCACCTTCCATCAGAAGTTACAAACTATTGAGCCCCACACAGGCTAGTTCATGCTCTTCATCTAAACATTGCAACATACTTACCTACTTTCTCATGCTGACCGCCTGGAGATGCAGGGTGTAGATTATTTATTACTAGTTATTTATATAGTGCACACATATTATGCAGCGCTGTACAGAGAATATTTGCCCATTTACATCAGCCCCCGCCTCAGTGGAGAGTACAATCTATATTCCCTACCACATGTGCACGCACACACATACAAACTAGGGTTTATTTGTTTGTCAGGGGCCAATTAACCTACCAGTATATTTTTGTGGGAGGAAACCGGAGTACACGGGGAAAACCCACGCAAGCACAGGGAGAATATACAAACTCCACACAGTTAGAGCTGTAGTGTTAATTGAACCTTAGTGCTCTGAGGCAATAATGCTAACCATTACAACATCCGTGCTGTTCAGTGAATGCATCGTTGCAGCCTGCAGTATAATGTGGAATTATGCAGAGGGAGAGGGGGCAGGTCCACCATGACGTGATTCACAGCGGAAAATCACGCCCACCCCCAATAATGGGGTCCAGGAGGATTGTCTATTTTCATGGTAGAACCTCCCAAAATTTGTGAGTCTCGCGGAAATTCAGTATTACCTTAGTAATAGTAGTACCTTATTATTTTTTTATTTATTACCAGTTATTTATATAGTGCACACATATTCCGCAGCGCTTTACAGAGAATATTTGGCCATTCACATCAGTCCCTGCCCCAGTGGAGCTTACAATCTATATAGAAAGAGTAGTGCAAGTATTGCACGGGTTAATGGTTGTGGAACACCAAGTTACCTGTAATATTGATGCTGATACAATTGCACTTAATAGCTTGCAGTGGAGGAACAGCAATTACATACAATATCAAATATGTTATATTCTATCATGGTAATAACTTTTATATACATATTTAAAAATGTTAAGAAAAGCCTCTATAAGGATCCCTTTTTGCACTCTAATTTCCATTAATATTTTGCTACGTTTACTATGAATACTTATTTTATTCAGCTAAGTTGTTTTATTTTACTTTTGTTTTTCTTCTTGAACAAATATGGATTTATTTTTTGTAATAACATTCTTATTTTAAATGTATTTTATATAGGCATACAACACAATACGCATTTCTAGATTGCTAGTAAGGATATTTGCATGCAATTACTCGACCTCAGAATGCACTGATTAATTGAAAATATTCTGATGTCCAAGAGTTGTGACCCTTTGGATCAGAACAAAAAACATTGTGAAGCCTCCAGCTATTGGTAATAAACATTCGCCATTCGCAAAATGGTATCGTGCAGATTTAATTTTAAACCGATCCTGTCTCAGCCAATTATCCGGCTTCAACAGTCCACCCTTTGATAGCAAACAACATGCTATCATACTCTGATTTTAAAATTAATTTAGGCTTACATTATGACATATTACTTAATGTTATATTTTAATGGATGGCACAAGGTGGTTCTTAAACCATCAATAATGTGTCTCTGGGAGGGACATAAAACTACCCTTATATGCACACCGCGGATCTTGCTAAATCATGGGAAAGATGTGGAGATGCACCAATCCTATATAGGAAGTCTTGAGGGGGAATAGGGACTTACATTATTTAAGATGTTTTAAAATAACATTTTAATTACACATTTCATGCGTGTCTAAATCTTATACCTCATATGATGGTACCTTCTTGTTCAGGGTTGTAATGCAGTCCTACATTTACCTCAGTATTCATTCATTCATTCGTTACTACTGACCAACATCATAATTTCACTCTTCGGGTTTACATTATTTTTACATTTTCCACATTTCAACACAGTAGGAACACACCTGACACATAAGCCATTTACTATGATGACAACCAGTATGAGGAACAGGAGTTTACCTATGCTCGCAATTATTTCCTGGACCCACTCTCATAGACCTAAGAACCATTTCACTGGGTTCAACCAAGAAACCAATTCCTCTACCTTTTCCTCTACTTCAGCTACTGAAGCATTATGGTTCTTTCAAAATTCCCATTTCAGCTACAGAATTTCATCCATCTTCTGGTCTATCACCTCCTTGGGATCGCTGGTATTGTTTGTAATGTAAGTTTAACATTTTACACCAAATTTGGTGGCCAAAGTTACGCAATACCCTCCAGTGACAGCTGTTAAATAATTTAACACTAGTCTATGTTGCACGAGTTCTTTCTTCTAAGCTTGCAACTCTCTACCTGTATACCTGAATGTGTCATCATACATCTCGGTGATATTATCTATTAATTTAGCAAGATCTTGGATATATCTAAAATTTAGTGTACCCCGAGCGATCCTGGTGGGATCCAATGCTACCAAAACTTGAAAGCCAGTTGTCTCACTAATTAACTGTGTGGCTTTATGCACGTCACTAGGTATATTTCTTTTGTCTCTGTGTTCATACTGTGTGTTAAGATATGGTGATGATGTGTTTTTATGAATACCAAGCATTTCTCCATGTGTAAGGGTCATAACCTCTGGGACTACTCTTCCCAGGTAACACAAACCTTCGGAACTCGGAGAGAGCCACTTATACGCTTTCCTTCCACATATAAAATATACATCATCGGGGAGGACATAAGGAATAGTAAACATCATTATCGTTGCACACATTTCCCTAGCAAGTGATCCTACTTCAGGTTCTCCCATTCGACTCATACAAGTTTCTCGTTGTAATATCTTGGCACAATACCCTTCTGGTACCCTACCAATCATTTCTTTGTTGGAACTTAGTATATATTTATACCGGAAGTGTCTTCCACCTGACCTAATTGTGCATAACAGTTCATAATTCATAGGCTCACGATCAGCTCTTTGTGAGAAGGTCATCGTCTGGTTATTCCCAGTCACCTCCCAACTTCCTGGTTCATTGGAACTGGTGATGTTTAAACATAAAAGTGTTTTATCGATTTGGTACTGGTGTAGTTTAAAATGAGGTGTTTTGGACTTAAGAAATTTTCCATCCAGTGCATGCCCTCTTTGTGATTCTAAAATTTCAGAGATATTTAATGGAAATGGCACTAATCCTACATTATGCTGTCCCTGGAGCACGTGAGAGCACACCCAACAGTCTGTTTGGTTTAAAATTGTGCCCACCATGGTATGATAATCCTCTAAAGGATACCCACCCCAATACTGGTTATACTTAGGTTGACACCGTTTGATGCAATTCTCATCAATTATGGACCCACAGAACTGACACATACAATATTCCTCAGACGATAGACCTTCACACTGTCTCTGAGTATCCAGAAAAGCAGATCTCTTAATAATTACTGTACTGGGTTTGGTCAGATACTGCCCTTGTGACTGTATTGCTCCTTCTCCCGACTCCACTCAATTGATATCACAA
Source organism: Taudactylus pleione (assembly GCA_031769625.1). Lineage (NCBI taxonomy): Eukaryota > Metazoa > Chordata > Amphibia > Anura > Myobatrachidae > Taudactylus > Taudactylus pleione. Next base: position 29,525,628 of record JAUIMM010000007.1, on the reverse strand, counting down.
TCAGTTCCCCTCTCCATCCTCTGTCCTGCATCACAGAAACCAGAGATCCTGAAACAACCCAAAATAATGAGGACTCTGGGAGAAAACACAAAAATAACCACAGCAGACCAATCCATTGCTGAAAACAAAGATCTACAAATTTCTTTAGCTCAGGTATCTCACTGTAACCTTTAACCTTTCCAGAACAAACTCGCAATTGACAGGTCTACGTTATCTGTCTCGATTCTGCCTTGTTTCTCCACCGGTTGGTTGACCCTCTTACAGTGAATGGACTGGACCCAGGTATCTCTCTCCGCCACCTTCAATGAAGTTGTACTCGTCAGCAACACCTGATATGGAGCTTCCCGCCGATCAGTCAAACAACCTGAACGCAAGAAATTTCTGATCATAACAAATTCTCCAGGTTAAACATCATGACAGTTAGTTTCAGGCATATCATGTGACAACAATTTCAGTTTCTGCTGTTGCTGTTTTAACTGTTTACTCATTGTTATAAGATACCTTACAGTTACCTCGTTGTTACCTTTCAAATCTTCCTGCGGACTTATAATCAAATGAGGTTGTCTACCAAACAGTATTTCAAAGGGGGACAGATTGAAAGGGGGTCTAGGAGTTGTCCTGATACTATAAAGGACAAGTGGTAGTGCTTCTGGCCAACCCAGTCCAGTTTCCGACATGATTTTACTGGCTTGCGGTCGGTAGGGGGTATGAAGTCGACTATTAATACCAATCAGTTTACAAATATTTTGGAAAACATCACCTGTGAAATGAGTACCCCTATCACTCTCAATAATTTTAGGGATACCGTATTACAAACTCCTGAACAATTTTCTTGGCAGTAAAAGCAGCAGTATTAGTGGCAGCTGGGTATGCCTCAACCCAATTAGAAAACACATCAGTTCACACTAATACATACTTGAGATTCCTGCAGGGTATAATTGGATGAAATCAATTTGTATTACCTGAAAAGGTCCGTCAGTCGGAGGAATGTGGGATGGTTCGGTAGGGATCGTTTCCCCAATGTTTTTCCTCAAGCAGGTCAGACAGGACATTCCTCTCTTTTCCGCTTGAGAAGAAAAACCCGGTGCGCACCAGTATGCTCTCACCCAATTCGCTGCCTCAGCCAGGCTTGGGTAGTACACCTTGGGAGCCACTGGCTTACCTTACCCATCTCTCCAGAGTCCAGAGGACTCTTGCCCACATCCCTTGGACTTGCAGACTGCCTTTTCCTGAAAGGAACACAAGTTTTGCATCTCAATTAATTTCAGCATGTCAGTCGTTTCAAAAGTCATCATTTGTTCAATTGGTACATTCATTTTTAACTCTGCTGCCCATTTTGCAGCTTCGTTTGCCCTGTTGTTGCCCAGTGACACCGGATCATCCTCACATGTATGGGCTTTACACTTAATTACTGCCACTGTCTTAGGCAACTGGATTGCTGTTAGTAGTCCTTTTATATGTCTGGAATGTGCAATTGTTGTGCCTGCTGCTGTCATAAATTTTCTCAGATGCCATAGAGCGCCGAAATCGTGTACTACCTCGAAGGCGTACCTAGAGTCAGTGTAGATATTAGCAGATTTACCTTCCGCTAATTCACACGCCCTCTTTAGTGTCACCAGTTCCGCCACTTGGGCCGAGTGTGGTGGGCCTAAAGGTTCGGCTTCTATAACGTCCTCGTCATTTGCCACAGCATAACCTGTACATAACTCTCCAGTGTCAGTTTGTCTATGACAACTCCCATCCGTGTAAAATGTCACATCTACATTTTCTAAAGGTGTATCCCGTATGTCAGGTCTTGCAGTAAAGGTTTGATTCAGATATTCCATACAATCATGTGCATCAATATACCTGCAGAACTCACCGTTCACCAGCGACTCACCTCTCTCCACCCTTTGTGCATCATGTTGCACATATGGTAAATACGTAGCTGGATTTAACGTACTGCACCTTTTGATGGTGATGTTTGCAGGTGCTATTAAGGCTAGTTCCCATTTTGTGAATCTAGCTGAGGAGACATGTCTGGTTTGGGCAGAGTTTAGCAAAGCAGATACAGCATGGTGAGAATAGACAATCATATCATGGCCTAGTACCACATCCTCACTCTTACTGACAATAGAGCAGGTGCTGCTACACTTCTTAAACACGTTGGGAGTGATCTTGCCACAGTGTCCAATTGTGCACTGTAGTATGCTACGGGCCTACTGGCATCACCATGTTTTTGTGTGAGGACACCTGCTGCACAACCATCAGCTTCCGTATAATACAAATCAAAAGGTTTTTCATAATCAGGTATTCCCAATGCAGGTGCTCTTGTCAGACTATCCTTAAGATTAAGGAAAGCCTGCTCTGATTCCTCTGTGTGTATGACACGATCGGGTTTTGAGGAAGAGACTAAGGACCTCATTCAGAGTCGGTCGAAGCGGCCGCACGCCACCGATGTTCGCTATACTGCGCATGCGTAAAGTTCGCACAAACTAGCCACTACGATCAGATATTTCTCTCTCCTTGAACACAGCCAGGTCGGTAGTTTGAGTGACAGATTGAGGCGTTTGTGGGTGGTAACAGGGAAGGTGCTTGAAAACGGGGGAGTGGAGATCCAAACGCAGGCGTGCCTAATTATGCGAACGGCGTTTTATGGGAGTGCATACGGTTTATGGGAGTGCATAGTTAACAAAGTAGCGTCATGGCACATGTGACATGGGAGGTTTTTACACTGACATGATCGTAGAGCTTAAGAGAGGGTATGGTCAACCTTAAGCTCTACGACCAGTTCAGATGCCCTTATATGCCCAGAGATGATGTGCAATGCGTACGAGAAGGGGGCGTATTTTTTTTGAATTCCGGCCGCTTCCTCCCCTTGGTCGGCCAGCTACCGATCCGAACTTAGGGACGCAACTTGCGAGGGAATCATGTGCATATCCGTCCCTTTTTCCCGTACGACCGCTTCTACCGACTCTGAATGAGGTCCTAAATCCTGTAATGGCAAGGCCAAAATAGAAAAACATGGGATCCACATTCTGCAGTATCCACACATTCCCAAGAAGGTACGAATTTGCTGTTGATTCTGCAGCAGTGTCATGGTCTGTATGGCTTGGATTCTGTCATTTGTCAGATGTTGTAACCCCTGGATTAGACAGTGTCCCAAGTATTTAACCTTGAACTGGCATGGTTGTAGTTTGTCCTTAGCAACCTTGTGTCCTGTTTGCGAGAGATGAAGCAATAAAAGTTTAGTATCATTTAAACATGACATAAACGAATCAGAACATAACAATAAATCGTCCACATATTGTATTAGAACAGATCCATTGGTAGGATGAAAAGATTGTAAACAGTCGTGTAAGGCCTGGGAGAAGATATTGGGGCTGTCTATGAAACCCTGGGGCAATCGTGTCCATGTGTATTGTACACCCCTGTATGTAAAAGCGAATAGGTACTGACAGTCAGGATGAAGAGGTACAGAGAAGAAAGCAGAACAGAGGTCAATGACAGTGAAATGGGTTGCATTTGGTGGGATCTGCATAAGAATGACAGCTGGATTTGGCACTACGGGAAATTGGCTCTCGACTACCTTATTAACCCCTCTAAGGTCTTGTACCAGCCTATAACCCCTCCCACCACTCTTTTTCACAGGAAAGATGGACTGTTGGCTACAATTGCTGTACAGACTAAATACCCTGCTGTAATAATTGCTCAATTATGGGATGAACCCCTAACTCTACCTCCTGTTTTAATCGGTACTGGGGAATTTTTGGAGCTTGCCTACCGCTTTTAAGATTTACCATTACGGGAGCTACATTTGCCATTAATCCAGTGTCCTGTCCATCCTTGGTCCAAAGTAAATCTGGAGTTTGGGATAACATTTGATCTACTTGAGATGCATTTTTACCTGAACCAGTAGAGTGATACATTATCCTTTGGGAGGTGTCCAACATATCCCTCACCTCGTGCGCAACTCTCTCTGGGATATCTAGAAATATACCATAAGGGGTACAATATATGACACATCCCATCTTACATAACAAATCCCTTCCCAGTAGGTTAGTAGGAGCCGTTGCTGCCAGCAGGAAAGAATGCCTAGTATGCAATGGCCAGATAGTGACCTCTGTGGATTTGGTTACAGGATAATGTTGCACTTTACACGTTACAACTAGGGGTGAGCGGGTTCGGATTTCTGAAATCCGAACCCCCCCGAGCCCCCCCGATCCGAGTCCGATCCGATTCAGGCTCGACTTTTCCCGCCTGACTCGGATCTGAAATCGAGGCAAAACGTCATCATCCCGCCTTCCGAGTCTCGCGGGTTTTGGATCCTATATGAGGTACCTGCGTCGGCGCCATTTTCTCACTCGGCTGTGGACAGTGAAGAGGGAGGGTGGGAGTTAGGGCTGGCTGGGCTGTGTAGTGTAGTGCAGAGTAGTATTGTGCTGTGCTGTGCTGCGCTGTGCTGCTGTTGTCCACTACTTCAAAGTCCATAGGGCTGGCTGTGTTGTGCTGTGCTGTCCTGCTGTTGTTAATAGGGGCTGTGTCACTACTTCAAAGTCCATAGGGGCTGGCTGGACTGTGTTGTGCAGTCAGTTCTCCATAGGGGCTGTGTCCACTCCAAAGTCCTGTGCAGTGTCCCAGTCCTAAAGGGGTGCTGTAGTGTTGTCCAGGGGGTGCTCTGTCCATCAGGGGTGCTCCCCCCAAGTGCTAAAAAAATAATATTTTTTGTGTGTTTGTGAATTGTGTGCGCAGTAGCCGCACGTGCATCAACAAAGTAGTGCCAAGCGTGCGCCTGTGTCATAAGTAAAGGGCCGGCTGGCTTGACCGTTAAAGGGTGCTGTAACCCCCAAAGTACACTCCAGTCCAAACCAAAAAAAAAATTATTTTCTGTGTTTGTGAATTGTGTGCGCAGTAGCCGCACGTGCATCAACAAAGTAGTGCCAAGCGTGCGCCTGTGTCATAAGTAAAGGGCCGGCTGGCTTGACCGTTAAAGGGTGCTGTAACCCCCAAAGTACACTCCAGTCCAAACCCCCCAAAAAAATATTTTCTGTTTGTGAATTGTGTGCGCAGTAGCCGCATGTGCATCAACAAAGTAGTGCCAAGCGTGCGCCTGTGTCATAAGTAAAGGGCCGGCTGGCTTGACCATTAAAGGGTGCTGTAACCCCCAAAGTACACTCCAGTCCAAACCAAAAAAAAAATTATTTTATGTGTTTGTGAATTGTGTGCGCAGTAGCCGCACGTGCATCAACAAAGTAGTGCCAAGCGTGCGCCTGTGTCATAAGTAAAGGGCCGGCTGGCTTGACCGTTAAAGGGTGCTGTAACCCCCAAAGTACACTCCAGTCCAAACCAAAAAAATATATATTTTCTGTGTTTGTGAATTGTGTGCGCAGTAGCCGCACGTGCATCAACAAAGTAGTGCCAAGCGTGCGCCTGTGTCATAAGTAAAGGGCTGGCTGGCTTGACCGTTAAAGGGTGCTGTAACCCCCAAAGTACACTCCAGTCCAAACCAAAAAAAAAATTATTTTCTGTGTTTGTGAATTGTGTGCACTGTGGCTGCACGTGCATCAACAAAGGAGCAGCGCCAAGCATGCGCCTGTGTCCCATAAGTAAAGAGCCGGCTGGCTCATTTCTTAAAGGGTGGTGTAACCCACAAAGTGCACTACTCTCCAGCAAAAATAAAAAAATATTTTCTGTGTTTGTGTGCGCTTTAGCCGCACGTATATATCAATATAACATAAATGGAGGACCAAACTTTCTCCGATAAAAATAAAATAGGGAAAGATCAAGAACCACTTCCTCCTAGTGCTGTTGCTGCTGCTGGGAGTTGTTCATCTTCCCAGAGAGGAAGTAGGAACATCACTACTTTTACTAAACAATTGACCCTCCAACAGTCCCTAGCGATGAGGATGAAGTACGACAGCAGTCATCCTGAAGCAAAACGTATAACTGAGGCCTTGACTGCTATGTTGGTGTTAGACGTGCGTCCGGTATCCGCCATTAGTGCAGTGGGATTTAGACAATTGATGGAGGTAGTGTGTCCCCGGTTCCAAATCCCGTCTAGATTCCACCTGCATCCTCAAAGCAGCAGCGACAAGCGTGCGTCTGTCTGTTAAAGGGTGGTTACACCCTCAAAGTGTGCTACACAAACAATAAAAATATTGTTCTTTTTTTTTCTGTCTTTGTGAATTGTGTGGGCTGTAGCCGCACTTGCATCCTCAAAGCAGCAGCGACAAGCGTGCGTCTGTCTGTTAAAGGGTGGTGACACCCTCAAAGTGTGCTACACAAACAATAAAAATATTGTTCTTTTTTTTGTGTCTTTGTGAATTGTGTGGGCTGTAGCCGCACTTGCATCCTCAAAGCAGCAGCGACAAGCGTGCGTCTGTCTGTTAAAGGGTGGTGACACCCTCAAAGTGTGCTACACAAACAATTAAAATATTGTTCTTTTTTTTCTGTCTTTGTGAATTGTGTGGGCTGTAGCCGCACTTGCATCCTCAAAGCAGCAGCGACAAGCGTGCATCTGTCTGTTAAAGGGTGGTGACACCCTCAAAGTGTGCTACACAAACAATAAAAATATTGTTCTTTTTTTTTCTGTCTTTGTGAATTGTGTGGGCTGTAGCCGCACTTGCATCCTCAAAGCAGCAGCGACAAGCGTGCGTCTGTCTGTTAAAGGGTGGTGACACCCTCAAAGTGTGCTACACAAACAATAAAAATATTCTTCTTCTTTTTTCTGTCTTTGTGAATTGTGTGGGCTGTAGCCGCACTTGCATCCTCAAAGCAGCAGCGACAAGCGTGCGTCTGTCTGTTAAAGGATTACATCGGTGACAGCATCCAAGTAGGCATGTCAGACAGTCCGTACCTGTACTGGCAGGAAAAAGAAGCAATTTGGAGGTCCCTGTACAAACTGGCTCTATTTTACCTGAGTTGCCCCCCCTCCAGTGTGTACTCCGAAAGAGTGTTTAGTGCAGCCGGGAACCTTGTCAGCGAAAGGCGTAGGAGGTTGCTTCCACAAAATGTGGAGAAGATGATGTTCATAAAGTGAATTATCAACTCTTCCAGGGAGACCAGCCTCCAGAACGTACAGAGGGACCTGTGGTTGTGGATTCCAGCGGGGACGAATTAATACTCTGTGAGGATGAGGATGTACACAACACTGAAGAGGGTGAGGAATCGGTGGATGAGGAGGATGAGGACGACATCTTGCCTCCGTAGAGCCAGTTTGTGCAGGGACAGATTAATTGCCAGCTTGTTTTGTGGGGGCCCAAACGAACCAATCATTTCAGCCACAGTCGTGTGGCAGACCCTGGCGCTGAAATGTTTGGTTTGTTAAAGTGTGCATGTCCTGTTTATACAACATAAGGGTGGGTGGGAGGGCCCAAGGACAATTCCATCTTGCACCTCTTTTTTTTCTTTGCATTATGTACAGTTTGGGGCCTAGTTTTTCAAACTGCCATCCTGTCTGCCACTGCAGTGCCACTCCTAGATGGACCACGTGTTTGTGCCGCCCACTCGTATCTCTTAGCATAGTCATCCAGCTACCTCGATGCAACCTTTTGGACATAAAAACACTATTGTGAGGTGTGAGGTGTTCAGAATAGACTGGAAATGAGTGGAAATTAAGGTTATTGAGGTTAATAATAGCATAGGAGCAGAAAAACCCACAAATTCTGTGATTTTAGCTGTTTTTATGCTTTTTTTCAAAAAAATACAGATCCAAAACACAAAACCCAGAACCCAAAACACGGAAGGGTGGTTTTGGCAAAACCAATCCAGATCCAAAACACGAAGAAAGATCCAGATCCAAAACCAAAACACAAAACACGAAAAGTGGCCGGTGCACACCCCTAGTTACAACCATTGCTGGTACTGTCTCGCTGGTAACCTGTATATTAGCTGGAGATTTTTTCACTGGTCGCCCCTGTGTCTACAAGAAAAGGATATTTAGTACCAGCTACATCAACCATCATTACCGGTTCTTAGTACTTCCCATTAACTTGACTATCTGTAGACTACAGGTATGACCTGACCCCTAGCGTTGACTCTCACTCTCCAATACAGCATTTAAGGCCACAATTGGAGCTGGTGACTGTTGGATATTTCCTGTACTCTGTGTATATCCCTTATGTGGATATCCAGGTACTCCCTTGTTAGGGGGTCCTACCTTCTTCTTGGTTGCAGTTAAAGCACCTTCTTGAGTGGGATGGGTGAAAGGGTTGCTGTGTGGATTGAGTGGAAGAGAAAGATTGTGGGTGTGGATAAGGATTTTGAGGGTAATATGGTGGCTGTGGAGAGTATGGGTTTTGTGGTTGTGTGTGATAAGTGGGGTAGGGCTGTGTTTGCGGTGGTGCAAGATTGGTGAGGACGTGTAGCTGTGCAGGTGCAGGTGTGTTTGGTAGCTGTGATGTTACAGTCATTCCTTCTAGAGCTTGTATACTAACAGCCATTAGCTTCTTCCTCTGGGTCTCTCTCTTTTTGAGGATGTTTTTATCATGTTCAATAGCGGATTCTATGAGTGTGTCTACAGTAACTCCTCTCCAGCCAGGTAGTGAGGTCTGAACTCGGGTCTTTAGATTCTCTTTTAGACCATCCATAAGAATAGTAATGATCATTCCCCTGTGATGAGTGCTATCTTTAATATCCTCTATCCCAGTGTACTGGGTGATAGCCTGCAGAGCTCGGTTACAGTAATCCTCTGCAGATTCACACTCTTGTTGTTTTATGGTGAAAATTTTACTCCAGTTAACTACTACTGGAAAATATACACCCAATTGAGTTATTATGCGGGTAATGTTACCTTGATTACTCTCGTCGTCGCAATCCGTGATAAACTTTTTCACGTCGGTATTGTGTGGAAGACAAGCCATTAACACCACTCGCCAATCTTTATTGGTTGGCTCGTGAGCACTGCCCAAATTTTTCAAAAATCTTTGGCATTTGGCTAATTCCTTTTTAGGATCAGGGAAATCATTAATTATGGAATTTAGCTCCGCTGTTGTCCAAGGACAATACATTGCTACCTCCCTTGTGGGCACTACACCGTTCGCATCCGCATTCCCATTCGGAACAGTTATTGTCCGGATGGGATGCAGACCGGCCGCACTGCTACTTTTGACCTTGTTACCTGGCTGGGGATTTAGGACCTCATTCAGAGTTGGTCGAAGCGGCCGCACAGTCGTACGCCACCGATGTTCGCTATACTGCGCATGCGTAAAGTTCACAATGCGCGTGCGCAAACTAGCCGATACGATCAGAAATTTCTCTCTCCTTGAACACAGCCAGGTCAGTAGTTTGAGTGACAGATTGAGGCGTTTGTGGGTGGTAACAGGGGAAGGTGCTTGAAAATGGGGGAGTGGAGATCCGAACGCAGGCGTACCTAATTATGCGAACAGCGTCTTATGGGAGTGCATACGGTTTAATGGAGTGCATAGTTAACAAAGTAGCATCATGGCACATGTGACATGGGAGGTTTTTACACTGACATGATCGTAGAGCTTAAGAGAGGGTATGGTCAACCTTAAGCTCTACGACCAGTTCCGATGGTCTCGATTAATCCTTATATGCCCGGAGATGATGTGCAATGCGTACGAGAAGGGGGCGTATTTTCTTTAATTCCTGCCGCTTCCTCCCCTTGGTCGGCCAGCTACCGATCCGAACTTAGGGACGCAACTTGCGAGGGAATCATTTGCATATCCGGCCCCTTTTCCCGTACGACCGTGCGGCCGCTTTGACCGACTCTGAATGAGGTCCTTAGTCTATTACTGCTACGTATGTGGTTAACAACTTCCTCTACGGGTGCAGTGGATGTTAACACTCCCTGTACTATTACTGATGAAGATGGGGCCACCACTTGTGGTTGTTGTGATGGAGCATCTAACATGTGTACAGCATGGGAAATGGCAGACATAACGACAGGTTCATCAACCGCATCATAAACATTTTCTTTGTGATTACTCAAGGGTACAAGTTACTTGTTACATTTTTATGGGTTTTTAAATTGACTGTACCTACGCCTCCATCCGCATAGGGCAGTGGTGGTGCACGTGAACCACTGGCAATACCTTCCGCAATGCTACCTTGCTGTACGTGCATGCTATCTCGCAGCGCGTGTGCACTCTCCTGTAACGCGCTCGCGACGCTAGTTTGCATTGCGTGCACACCTTTAAGCCACGCATCCTCCTCATGCTGTCCTTCGCTCGTTATGTCTGATCAAAGGGGGCGTGCTGTCGATGTGGAGGGCGGCCCTCATTCAGAGCGTGCGCTCTGCTCAGAGCGTACGGCTCTGAATGAGGGCCATTGTTCAATACCTCCTTATCAAAGCTGCCAATTCTGGGAAAAGGTCTAACACTCTTCATCGTTATTTTAAACCATACATCACAGTACCTAGTTGCATAAGCACTGCATTTAGTATGCATAGTATGCCGTGCTGACCAAGCGGCGCTTCCAACAGCAGCACATCATCTAACATCTCTACCGTTTGCTTGGCTCCCATTCTGGGAGAAGCCTAAGCTTTTCAATAGAGATTTAGACTGGTGAAAGAAAGTCAAGACACTTTCACTTTACCTGTGGACGATATTAACAGGATGCGCCCACACACCTATGGAAGAATAACCAGGCTGCTTCCACGCACCTAATCCCTTTTTGACTACCTTTCAACTGCTAGCATATAGGCATTCCAATAACACCTACCCTTTTCAGTGATTTCGGCCACCCTCTACTCAGTTCACAATCACAATTTTGCCACAACTGTGCGGTTCAATTACAATGCTCAAATAACCCTTACTGATCACTGAATACTGCAATCACACTGAGAGCCGAAACTACAACAAAAGACAACAACTACACCTGCTTATGTGTATAGACTGTGGTATCTACTACCGAGTCACTAGGCCGACACCAGGCGCCTAACACTTAAGGGTCCTATGATACCCTTAGCTAGAGAACATGTTACTCCTACCAACAAATATTCACTGTTACACACCCTTTTCCTGCGCAGAAAAATACATGTTTTCCCAGACTATGGCAACACTGATCAAGGTATTTACAACAATGCTATCTATCAATATCACCATACACTCTCAACGGCTTTGTTTAAAACACGTGGCAGCAATACATGAAATACGTATACGCTATTGTGCGACTAGTCACATACACAATAATGTGACTGCTACACAAAACGTATTATTACTAGGGGTGTGCACCGGCCACTTTTCGTGTTTTGTGTTTTGGATCTGGATCTTTCTTCGTGTTTTGGATCTGGATTGGTTTTGCCAAAACCACCCTTCCGTGTTTTGGGTTCTGGGTTTTGTGTTTTGGATCTGTATTTTTTTGAAAAAAAGCATAAAAACAGCTAAAATCACAGAATTTGTAGGTTTTTCTGCTCCTATGCTATTATTAACCTCAATAACCTTAATTTCCACTCATTTCCAGTCTATTCTGAACACCTCACACCTCACAATAGTGTTTTTATGTCCAAAAGGTTGCACCGAGGTAGCTGGATGACTATGCTAAGCGACACGAGTGGGCGGCACAAACACGTGACCCATCTAGGAGTGACACTGCAGTGGCAGACAGGATGGCAGTTAGAAAAACTAGGCCCCAAACTGTACATAATGCAAAGAAAAAAAGAGGTGCAAGATGGAATTGTCCTTGGGCCCTCCCACCCACCCTTATGTTGTATAAACAGGACATGCACACTTTAACAAATCAATCATTTCAGCGCCAGGGTCTGCCACACAACTGTGGCTGAAATGATTGGTTCGTTTGGGCCCCCACAAAACAAGCTGGCAATTAATGTGTCCCTGCACAAACTGGCTCTACGGAGGCAAGATGTCATCCTCATCCTCCTCATCCACCGATTCCTCACCCTCTTCAGTGTGTACATCCTCATCCTCACAAAGTATTAACTCGTCCCCACTTGAATCCACCACCACAGGTCCTTCTGTACCTTCTGGAGGCTGGTCTCCCTGGAAGAGCTGATAATTCATTTTGATGAACATCATCTTCTCCACATTCTGTGGAAGCAACCTCCTACGCCTTTCGCTGACAAGGTTCCCGGCTGCACTAAACACTCTTTCGGAGTACACACTGGAGGGGGGGCAACTCAGGTAAAATAGAGCCAGTTTGTACAGGGGCCTCCAAATTGCCTCTTTTTCCTGCCAGTACAGGTATGGACTGTCTGACATGCCTACTTGGATGCTGTCACCGATGTAATCCTCCACCATTCTGTCAATGGTGACAGTATCATATGCAGTGACAGTAGACATGTCAGAAATTGTTGCCAGGTCCTTCAGTCCGGACCAGATGTCCAAACTTGGTCCTGCCTGCCCTGCATCACCGCCAGCGGGTTGCTTAGGATACCTAAGTTTTTTCCTGGCAGCCCCAGTTGCGGGAGAAAATGAAGAAGGAGCCGTTGACGTGTCACGTTCCGCTTCAGCTGACAGTGTGTTCACCAGCAGGTCTTTGCACCTCTGCAGGCTTGTGTCGGCCGGAAAGAGAGACACCACATAGGCTTTAAACCTAGGATCGAGCACGGTGGCCAAAATGTAGTGGTCTGATTTCAACAGATTGACCACCCTGGAATCCTGGCAAAGCGAATGAAGGGCTTCATCCACAAGTCCCACATGCCGAGCGGAATCGCTCCGTCTTAGCTCCTCCTTCACTTTCTCCAGCTGCTTCTGCAAAAGCCTGATGAGGGGAATGACCTGACTCAAGCTGGCAGTGTCTGAACTGACTTCACGTGTGGCAAGTTCGAAGGGCTGAAGAACCTTGCACAACACGGAAATCATTCTCCACTGCGCTTGAGTCAGGTGCATACCCCCTCCTTTGCCTATGTCATAGGTGGATGTATAGGCTTGTATGGCCTTTTGCTGCTCCTCCATCCTCTGAAGCATATAGAGGGTTGAGTTCCACCGCGTCACAACCTCTTGCTTCAGGTGATGGCGGGGCAGGTTCAAGAGTGTTTGCTGGCGCTCCAGTCTTCGGCACGCAGTCGCTGAATGGCGAAAGTGGCCAGAAATTTTTCGGGCCACCCAAAGCGTCTCCTGCACGCCCCTGTCGCTTTTCAGAAAATTCTGCACCACCAAGTTTATTGTGTGAGCAAAACATGGGACGTGCTGGAATTTGCCCAGATGTAATGCCCGCACAATATTGGTGGCGTTGTCAGATATCACAAATCCCCAGGAGAGTCTAAGTGGGGTAAGCCACTGGGCGATGATTTCCCTCAGTTTCTCTAAGAGGTTGTCGGCGGTGTGCCTCTTACTGAAACCGGTGATACACAGCGTAGCCTGCCTTGTAACGAGCTGGCGTTTCTGAGATGCTGCTACTGGTGACGCTGCTGCTGTTGCTGCGTAAGGTGATACATCTACCCAGTGGGCTGTCACAGTCATATAGTCCTTAGTCTGCCCTGTTCCACTTGTCCACATGTCCGTGGTTAAGTGGACATTGTGTACACGGCATTTTTCAGGACACTGAGGACACTTTTTCTGACGTTTCTGTACAGTCTCGGTATCGCCTGCCTAGTGAAGTGGAATCTAGACGGGATTTGGAACCGGGGACACACTACCTCCATCAATTGTCTAAATCCCACTGCACTAATGGCGGATACCGGACGCACGTCTAACACCAACATAGCAGTCAAGGCCTCAGTTATACGTTTTGCTTCAGGATGACTGCTGTCGTACTTCATCCTCCTCGCTAAGGACTGTTGGAGGGTCAATTGTTTAGTAAAAGTAGTGGTGTTCCTACTTCCTCTCTGGGATGATGAACGACTCCCAGCAGCAGCAGCAACAGCAGCAGCGGCAGCAGTAGGCGTAGCAATGCAGGATCCTCCGGAGGAATCCCGGATAGGAGAGTCAGTCATGCCAGTGATATGGCCTGCAGGACTACTTCCGATCCTGACTAAGGAGGAAATTGACGAGGAGGGAGTTGACGGTGTGGTTTGCAGGCGCTTGGATACAACAGGACAACGGGATTTAGGTGTCCCTGGACTGCTTACGGTCTGAGCCAAAGTTTCTGAACTTGACAGTAACTTTTTATGAACGCGCTGCAGGTGCCGTATAAGGGAGGATGTTCCTAGGTGGTTGACGTCCCTACCCCTACTTATTTCACCTTTACATATGGTACATATGGCAAGACAGTTGTTGTCCGGATTTGGATAGAAATATTGCCAGACCAAAGAGGTGGAATGTTTGGTCTTCTGCCCAGGCATGACCGTGATGGGCTTTTTCATCCCACGGACAACAACTGTCTCCCCCGGAGCCTGATTTAAACAAACCACATCACCATCAGAATCCTCCTCGCCAACTTCCTCCTCAGCGCCAGCTACACCAGTATCCTCATCCTGTTGTACTTCAACAGTGACATCTTCAATTTGCATATCAGCAAGTGGACTGTGGGTGCTCCTTTCAGCACTTGCAGGGGGCGTGCAAATGGTGGAAAGAGCCACCTCTTCCCGTCCAGTGCTGGGAAGGTCAGGCATCGCAACCACCACCACACTTGGACTCTCCTTGGGGATTTGTGATATCTTCTTAGAAAGCACAGTTCTTCGCTGTGCTTTTGCCAGCTTAACTCTTTTGATTTTTTTAGTGGGAGGAGTGCTTCCATCGTCATGTGAAGCTGAACCACTAGTCATGAACATACTAGGGATCGACCTTAGCCGTTCCTTGCCACTCCGTGTCGTAAATGGCATATTGGCAAGTTTACGTTTCTCTTCAGCTGATTTAAATGTCTTTTTCAAGGTCATTTTCCTGAACTTTGCCATTTGGGATTGTATGTGCCCTCTACTATGACATTGGGCATCGGCCTTGGCAGACGACGTTGATGGCATGTTATCGTCTATGTCATGACTAGTGGCAGCAGCTTCAGCACTAGGAGGAAGTGGTTCTTGATCTTTCTCTATTTTATTTTTATCGGAGAAAGTTTGGTCCTCCATTTATGTTATATCGATTTGATATATACGTGCGGCTAAACACAGAAAATAATTTTTTTTTTGGTTTGGACTGGAGTGTACTTTCGGGGGTTACAGCACCCTTTAACGGTCAAGCCAGCCGGCCCTTTACTTATGACACAGGCGCACGCTTGGCACTACTTTGTTGATGCACGTGCGGCTACTGCGCACACAATTCACAAACACAGAAAATAATTTTTTTTTTGGTTTGGACTGGAGTGTACTTTCGGGGGTTACAGCACCCTTAACGGTCAAGCCAGCCGGCCCTTTACTTATGACACAGGCGCACGCTTGGCACTACTTTGTTGATGCACGTGCGGCTACTGCGCACACAATTCACAAACACAGAAAATAATTTTTTTTTTGGTTTGGACTGGAGTGTACTTTCGGGGGTTACAGCACCCTTAACGGTCAAGCCAGCCGGCCCTTTACTTATGACACAGGCGCACGCTTGGCACTACTTTGTTGATGCACGTGCGGCTACTGCGCACACAATTCACAAACACAGAAAATAATTTTTTTTTTGGTTTGGACTGGAGTGTACTTTCGGGGCTTACAGCACCCTTAACGGTCAAGCCAGCCGGCCCTTTACTTATGACACAGGCGCACGCTTGGCACTACTTTGTTGATGCACGTGCGGCTACTGCGCACACAATTCACAAACACAGAAAATAATTTTTTTTTTGGTTTGGACTGGAGTGTACTTTCGGGGGTTACAGCACCCTTAACGGTCAAGCCAGCCGGCCCTTTACTTATGATACAGGCGCACGCTTGGCACTACTTTGTTGATGCACGTGCGGCTACTGCGCACACAATTCACAAACACAGAAAATAATATTTTTTTTGGTTTGGACTGGAGTGTACTTTCGGGGGTTACAGCACCCTTAACGGTCAAGCCAGCCGGCCCTTTACTTATGACACAGGCGCACGCTTGGCACTACTTTGTTGATGCACGTGCGGCTACTGCGCACACAATTCACAAACACAGAAAATATTTTTTTTTTTGGTTTGGACTGGAGTGTACTTTCGGGGGTTACAGCACCCTTAACGGTCAAGCCAGCCGGCCCTTTACTTATGACACAGGCGCACGCTTGGCACTACTTTGTTGATGCACGTGCGGCTACTGCGCACACAATTCACAAACACAGAAAATAATTTTTTTTTTGGTTTGGACTGGAGTGTACTTTCGGGGGTTACAGCACCCTTAACGGTCAAGCCAGCCGGCCCTTTACTTATGACACAGGCGCACGCTTGGCACTACTTTGTTGATGCACGTGCGGCTACTGCGCACACAATTCACAAACACAGAAAATAATTTTTTTTTTGGTTTGGACTGGAGTGTACTTTCGGGGGTTACAGCACCCTTAACGGTCAAGCCAGCCGGCCCTTTACTTATGACACAGGCGCACGCTTGGCACTACTTTGTTGATGCACGTGCGGCTACTGCGCACACAATTCACAAACACAGAAAATAATTTTTTTTTTGGTTTGGACTGGAGTGTACTTTCGGGGGTTACAGCACCCTTAACGGTCAAGCCAGCCGGCCCTTTACTTATGACACAGGCGCACGCTTGGCACTACTTTGTTGATGCACGTGCGGCTACTGCGCACACAATTCACAAACACAGAAAATAATTTTTTTTTTGGTTTGGACTGGAGTGTACTTTCGGGGGTTACAGCACCCTTAACGGTCAAGCCAGCCGGCCCTTTACTTATGACACAGGCGCACGCTTGGCACTACTTTGTTGATGCACGTGCGGCTACTGC
Source organism: Taudactylus pleione (assembly GCA_031769625.1). NCBI lineage: Eukaryota > Metazoa > Chordata > Amphibia > Anura > Myobatrachidae > Taudactylus > Taudactylus pleione. The sequence goes on along the minus strand of JAUIMM010000007.1, from coordinate 29,508,941 downwards.
GCACACAATTCACAAACACAGAAAATATATTATTTTTTTAGCACTTGGGGGGAGCACCCCTGATGGACAGAGCACCCCCTGGACAACACTACAGCACTCCTTTAGGACTGGGACACTGCACAGGACTTTGGAGTGGACACAGCCCCTATGGAGAACTGACTGCACAACACAGTCCAGCCAGCCCCTATGGACTTTGAAGTAGTGGACACAGCCCCTATTAACAACAGCAGCACAGCACAACACAGCCAGCCCCTATGGACTTTGAAGTAGTGGACAACAGCAGCACTACACTACACTACGCTACACTACACAGCCCTAACTCCCACCCTCCCTCTTCACTGTCCACAGCCGAGTGAGAAAATGGCGCCGACGTGGGTACCTTATATAGGATCCAAAACCCGCGAGACTCGGAAGGCGGGAAGATGACGTTTTGCCTCGATTTCAGAATCCGAGTCAGGCGGGAAAAGTCGAGCCTGACTCGGATCGGACTCGGATCGGGGGGGCTCGGGGGGGTTCGGATTTCAGAAATCCGAACCCGCTCACCCCTAATTATTACCCTTACGCTATTGTGCGACTTCCCCTTTTTAACATAAAAATCTATCAATGAAGGAAAACAAACTTTTTCATCCCTTGTCCCTGGATTCTAATCAGCACTCCTTAAGCCACAATAATAACGGGTAGCGGACTCTCAGCAACAACGTGGTAGCAGATTTTCGAAGGCACAATGCGTTCCCCTGCTATGGCGCCTCCACCCTTTTTCTGAGAGATCGCTCACCGAGTGTTATCAAGTGACCGGTAGCGTGATTCACACTGCGAGCCCCCAACTATCGATTCCTACCTACCTATACCTTCTAAAATTGTCACTATTTAGTGTTATGAGTCGCACAAGAAATAATTGCTTTCAGACTTTGAGTGTGGTTCCAAAGCACAAAAAGTTGTTATTCAATATAAAAACAGATGGTTACACACTGTGATCTAAATACAATTAGCACAAATAAATGATACAGACCCAAGGTACAGTCGTTACATACGCACGCGCTCTGGACCCAGTTACCAGCATCAAAGTAGAAACCTCCGTCAACAGCAAAGCAAGAAGACTGGCATCAAGGTTTAGAGAGCCCACATATATACTCTTACAGGGATAGGCAATTCAATAGAACAGTTTGGCATGATTCCATTGGTTCTTCTTCCTCATTCTTCTGTTACAGTACAGTTCATAGGTCAATTCGTATGGACACAAACCAGCCTCCAACAGCTCTTTGTGTCCTGTTTCCCGCTACATAATAAATCTAAGCTGGCTACATTACAGAGTACATTTTAATGTTTAACTCTCTATAGTCCATAGATTGCAGACACATGTTGCGATCTTCTCACCGATGATACCGGAAATCTGCAAAGACACAGTGGATCAGTACAACACCAAACACGGTCTGCTTACCATGTACTAAACCTTAGATATCAAATGACATTTATTTCACAACATTAATAATACTGAATAAACCTTGAATATTACACTTTAATGCTAGGGAACCTTTTATGTAAGTGTGCAGTGTGTAAGTATTGGGGAATTGAGAAAAGACGCTAGTTAGCGTTGTGCGACTATGTGTTTGTGGAGTACACCATGGTACGTGTTTTGCAAGGTTGATCATTTTATATGTTTTAGTGACTGTCTGTATTTATATTATGAGGACTTTTAACTTCTTTCTATTGCGTGGGGATCGCACGACGCTAAATATTAGCATTGCCGTATAATGGGCGAGATTCACTAAAATAGCGCTGGGCGGCCAGTCGCAAAATGGCGTCTCATTGCCATTCGCAAAATGGCGTCATGTAGATTTAATTTTAAACCAATCCTGTCTCAGCCAATTATCCGACTTCGACACAGCAGATCCAAGCCGGTATTCTGTTCTACTTGGAACCCCAAAAGTGATCTGAGCCAGGACTCTATTAGACTCGGAATCTCTTCTTTTTCAGGAAAACCAAACCACACATCTCTACTCTGTAGAGATTACGTTTCAATGCAATATCCAGTTTGTAGTTATGCTGTTTTCAGTGAGACCATACTATGCTATATGATAGAGTTAATTCTTATTTGTGTTTATATTAAGTCATATATTTGGCTTAGGACAAAAAACAAAAATAATTTTTATGTGACAGTGGCTAAAGTGGGACCATTATATTCCAGGTATATGAAATTATAATCAACCAGACTCATCATCCACTATATGGAGCAATTTACAATTTATTCCTATAGGAATAACTTGTATTTCCACTGTATTTTCTATAACTTATGTATTATTAATATCACTGCAATATGAGTACTGCAGTACAACTCTATTGTGTATTGAAAACTAGATTTCTTCCCATCCTTGCTGCTGACTGAAGCACTAACATGTCTACTATACAACTACAACTTGTACTATACTGCTCTCTTCTGGTCATTAATGTGAATGCACTTGCAGCTTGACAACAGTGGGGAATTATTGAACTGTACCTGATGCCTGCATACTGTCTACAGATAAAGACCTATTTATTAATATTCATAGTTTTTCCACATTAATTAACACGTTATTGCCGGTATTCACATAGTAACAGATTCATTAACATGGCTATTTGTCATTTTACTCATGCTAGGAGAGCACATCTGATAGGAAGCTTTCTTGGAGATGACTTTGCCCCATTGTAAGCTCCTTCACCACTTCCTTTTTGTAGCTGTGAAGAAGGTATATGTGCTGTACATTGCATGCGTGGACATTGGGCTGTGCACACTTCAGACTGCCAGACATTCTTTGGTCATTGGGGGTCAAGCTCCCAAAAGTTTGTTTTTCAGAGTTTGGTATATTGGTATCGCAGTCAGAATTATAGGGACTGTGGTACTTATCTATGATATCTCTTGCATGCAAGATTTGTTAAATCATTTCTATACTAAAGATGTGGCTTAATTATGCATACATATAAATGTATTCATGTTTAATAAATAGTCCCCAAAAATATATATTTTTAGTTCATATCTCTTAATTGATAATCCCGTGATTTGCATACATAAGTATTTTCTGTTTCATCGTAAATATTGAACCTTTTTGCAGTTGGCAATGTTGTAAATTCAGCCAGCTCAATGAATGGTCAGACAGAACAGACCCCGAGGCACAACACAAAATAGAAGTTGCTTAATCAATTCATAAGTAACAGCAGGTGCTCAAAAAAGGAGGCATTGCCTACTGCTAGGGCTAATAAGTTGCTATATTCATGTTTGTTTGTTTTTTAATTGAGAGCTAACTTACCAAGGAGTACACCAACAGCCTCCAAGTGACACTACAATAATAATTATTATTATTATTATTATCCTTTATTTATATGGCGCCACAAAGGTTCCGCAGCGCCTTACACAGTACATAAATGAGCACACAAGAAAAACAGTTAATAGTAATACAAAACAATGCAGGACAAGGACAAGGTTATAAACTCAGCTGCAAAACACAAGCAGCAGGACATGAGCAACCAGGTGTTAGGTGCCGTTGTGGGGAGTTAGGAGTAAATGATACTATAAGTAGAGGGAGGAGAAACACGTGAGGATGAGGGCCCTGCTCGTGAGAGCTTACATTCTAAAGGGGAAGGGCAGACAGATAGGGGCGACACAGAGGGGTAGATAGTGAAGAAGGAGCATGGAGCAGTGGGTTAGGATAAGTGCTGCGGAATGTGTGTGTATAAGACGACCTGATGTTATGTAAAAATTAAGTCATTCATACATCTATCTCTATGATAGAAAATAGATTGTTTGTGTTATTTACAGGAGAGATGTACAAAGTAAAGTAGAAGCACTTTCATTTGTGTGTTACATTTTAGCATCTATATACAGCCTGACAAGAAATGCAGCTATTATGGGACTGTCCCGCCATCCTAATACAGTAGTGACTACTTTAGTTCCAGCTGCTGGGTGCTATGCCATGCTCCTGTGAGTGGGTGCATCTCACATGCTAGACCCACTCACAAATGGGTGCAGCCATACATGATGTGGTCCCACAGGATGTTGCAGTACCCGGGCCCAGAATTTCTCTTGGCAGCCCTGGAGGTGACAGACAGAACGAGGAGGGAATGGGGCTTAGTAGTGGGGTAACAAGACCATGGAGGGAGGTGGTTGAGAGTGGAGGTATAGGAGAGGTGGGGGAAAGAAGCAGAGGGTTGGAAGCAGACTGATGAGAGAAAAAAAGGAAGAACAGCCAGTGGAGGAAATAGGAGGGGGAAGAGAGGGATGGATAAAGTAGAGGATTATGTGGACATAGAATATGGGGGTTGTGTGAAGTAAGGGTGTTCATGCTGTGGACAAGGTAATAATTGAGATGTAAACTGGAGTGGAGGCTGTGAGATATAGAGTCAGTGTGGATTAAAGTTGTTAAATGTTCAAAAATACATGTAAAGAACAGTGCTGCTAATGTATGAGCACAGCTCCAAAAGTGATATATAAAGGAGAGGTGTGTGAGTAGTGGGTGCAGGAATTAGTTTTTAAACAAATGATTAAAGTGGATAGATGTGACACAATTGGAAAAGGCAATACAAAATGAATGAGGACAAAATTACAATGTCCCCGAGCTGATCCAGTCTGAAGTGTTCTGATCAACAAAGATCAATCAACAAGAGCAGCACACAGACAGGGGAGCACTTGCAATGTCCAAGCAGTGAGTGCATTAAGTAGTTGCCTGGATATGCATACAGCAGAAGATGTTGATTTTGTTCATTCACATAAGTATGTTGCTTCCTGTTGTTCAGAAATTGTTCTGGTTTTGAGTTTCTTTTCCCTCAGTTTTCCTCCAGTTTAACTCCGACTTAGTTATCAAATTGTATTTACACTTATAATCAGAACACTTTGAATCTTAACACAGACTATGGCAGCCACCGGCTATGCAGCCTGTGGGAGCAGTAATATCTAAAGTTACAAACATGTGTCTCTGTGCTCACTGATTGGGACCCCACCCCGAAAGCTCTAACACACACTAAATTGGGATGCAATAAAGTCTAAGATAAACAATTTGTGAGAAGGGGGGAGGCCAACAAAGATTCACAATACATTCCTAACTTCCTTTAGATAAATTGCTCTTAGTATAGCAGTAGTTGTAATTTACCCAGTATAAATTTTCAAAACTGTGCTGAGGCAATCACTAAAACAGCATCTGATGGGAGCAGTAGTTGTAATTTACCCAGTACTCCCTGGCAGCTACTGATCCCATATATGGCCCTCAGACAGTGATGCACAATATGGAAGTTGCTAAATTAATTTATAAGTAATAGCAGGTGCTGAAAATGTGAGAAGTTACTATCAAATAAAAACACAACATTCCTCCAACACCCGGGGCCGGATTAAGCCTTCTGGGGACTCGGAGCACTTAAGATAGGATGGCCCTCCCCCTCTTGTCAGCACCGCCCTCACTCATCATCCGGCCATAGGGAAGAAAGGGGTAAGTAGGGATTTAGCAACCATCGATGTTCCCGATTCAATGAAAGTACTTTTTCCTTCCATTTGCGGGTATTTGATGGTTGTCGGCCATTGGGTGCAGCTTTTCGATGCTCATCAGATGGCTTGCTGTTCTTTTTCAGCTGTGGTCACCCGGAATTGGTGTACACAGCTCAGCTAAAGTGAGCATGTGCAAAGCTTTGATTGCTTCTGTGCCTGCGCAAAGTATAACCATCAATGGTTATACCATCAAATGGTTGTGATGTGATGGCTAGTAGATCTGTCCTTCCATTTGTAAATAACATGTAGAATGGCATAACGATTTCCTGCTCTGCTATCAGTACTTTCATCTCTGCACAGAGATTTTACTGCATATCCAAGGTACACTCCCCCCCCCCCCTTCTCCTCATTGATAAACACAGGGGAACAGTGTGTGAAATTACAATGAAAAAGTTGGGAGTGAGGAAGGTGCACTGTTCTACTGTCCCCTTACCTTACAATGGTAGCAGCAGCTAGAAAAGCTACTGCATATGCTTGGCTTTACTGTGCGTCTTCCTATGTCCTGTACAGAGACAGGATGTGCTACCACTGGCTATAGACACGTGTGTGCTGCACCACTGCACATACAACTGTATTAACCCCATATATTCCTGGCTGCATCTGGTCATACTGTGCATACCTACATTGTGTACACTGTATTTAGTTACCCTGTGTTACTCCTGCCTGCACTGTCATATACTCCTAATTTGCATAGTTATCCAGGTTATAGGCGAGGACAATGTAAAAAAATAAAGGCTGCAGGTATACTCCAGGGTCCAGTCTTCAACCCTGCCAACATCAGGTATCCCAGCTACTGTAGTATAAAATAATTTAATATAGTGGAATTTGGGGGGGAATATTTGTCTTCTCATAATGAGTGTACAAGTTGAGTCTCCCATATCCAAATATTCCGAAATACGGAACTTTTTTAGCATGACTGAGAAAATGAAACCTTTGATTTTTGATGGTTCAATGTACACAAACTTTGTCTAAGGCACAAATTATTAAAAATATTGTATAAAATAGGGTGTATAAGGTGTATATGAAACATAACTGAATTTCATGCATGTACACAAACTTTGTTTGAGCCACAAAATTACTGAAAATATTGTATAAAATGACCTGCAGGCTGTGTGTATAAGGTGTATATAACACATAAATGCATTTTGTATGTATATTTGTGTCCCATTCCCAAGGTATTTCATTATGGTATGCAATTATTCCAAAATACAGAATATTCCGTTATCCAAAATGCCCCTGGTCCCAAGTATTTTGGATATGAGAGACTCAACCTGTACTGACACTGTGTTATGTATAACCATAACCCATACATTACTATCATTATCATTCTGAGGTCTATCCAGCTGCTGACCAACTTTTGACTTGAGGCTTATGGGCGCTGCAAAAATGTAACTGAGAATTAGCTGTCATGGCATGATATATTTCCAATATACTAAGTAGTGTTTCTGGCTTTCGCCTCTAGTGAGAGTACCAAAATGTTTTAAATGAGTTAGTCCCCATTTCTGAACACATGTTTTTTACTCTATTTTTTTAGTACACACTGCAGATTGCATATAAGCCAATACCCTGGATGAAGGGTTGATATCTGGAAGCATGGTTTTTGATGCAGTTTTTTTTAGTCATGAAAAAATGTGTCAAAAATAAAACGCATTGCTTCTTCTCAATACTGTACTGCAATTGACCTTTTTTCAATGCAGCTTCCATATTCTGTAATGTACCTTTTCCTCTCATTGAGGCCTACTGATGCAGCAGTAAAATCCTATTCACAAAGCACTGCAGAAAACAGGACTTTTCACTGCTTCCTCGTATTAGAAGTGTAAGATGTCTCCAGCGGTGTCCCTGGTTAGTGTTAGAAGAATCCCTTCCCTATACACTAGTACGGGGAGAGCGATTCAGAGAAGAATGGAAACTTAGGGATCTATTTATTAATACTTAAATATCCTTGGAGATAATTAAGTTTAGAACTCACATGGAGTTCTACCTAATTGCCGCAGGAATTCATCATTCCTCTCCATCAGTATCTATTCCGAAATGATGTCATTTTTGCGATGACAGCTTTTCGGGAAATAGATACTTTTCCCTGTCTGCTCTACCTTACCGCAGCTGTAATCAGTTCTGTGCATGCGCCGTTCCGTTAACAGAAGTGGCACATGTGCAGCACTGATTACAGCTGCGGTATCTTCAACCCTGCCGGGCTTCCGCTGTCGGGATTTGAACCGCCGGCCATGCGACCGGCGCTACTACTTACTACACTCGTGTTAATGAATACTAAAAAATGGTAATTAAGGAAAAATTTCCTTAAAACCGTTATTTTAATGTTGCTGAATAGGCCCCTTAATGTTTTATATGAATTATAAGTTCTAAAAAGGTGATTGCAGAGGAAAAAGCCAAAATGAATAGTACCATCATAACCTACTAGTAATGTGAAATGTGATCTGCTCAATTTTACTTAACAAAATTGTAAAAAAAATAATGCGGGGAGCCCTGTGATAATAACGCCACCTGGAGATAGCGTTAGTAGGGCTTTCTTCCTTTTCACCTACTCCTGCTTTGCTCTGTGATCAGCCTTGTGTGTCTAAATAAATCACAAGCTGATCACTAAAAAAAAAATATATATTTTTAAATAAAAAAAAACATTTACCTGAACTCAGGGACCAGTGATCAGTGATCCGGTGATCTCCTCTGTGGCTCCGGTCAGCTGATCTCCAGGCTCCTGCTCTGTAACCCTGATCAGCTCCTCTGTGCTGTAAACTGAGATACCGATCACTAATCCCTGGATTCAGGTAAGTGTTGGCTTAGTGGGGGACAGGAGGGATTGCGGAGAGGGGTGGTCACATGCGCTTCACATATTCAGTGTAGTTTGTACAAATTACCCCGAGAAGTGCGGGGAGAGATTTGTAGGGACAGAGCATTCTCACAAGCTCTGTCCCTGCATGCATCCTTACAATGTATTCAAATATCGCATTGCGGTTTTGGGGGTATTTATCACATCCCATCCGCATCTAAGATGTGAATTGTGATACACATGTTCTATTAAGGGAATGTCATTCTTTGGGCACCAAATACACTAGCTGGGAACAGCAACACAGGGTTATTATTAGTACACAATATAAATAATGATGACATGCTGAAATATGTGGGTTAAATGTTCACTATCATTATTACGCTTCTACTATAGGGGACTGATCTGTTAGACAATTTCTTCTGCTGTTTCCCCATGCCTAGCTGCCTTTTCTCCAGAGAGTAATTTCTGGTAAGACAATCTTCCTGCTGCAAATTGCCCCTGTCCTTTGGGACCAATTGCCATCTCTAATCGTAATTACCTTGTTAGTGTTTTACAGTCAAAGCTGTAACCCAGAGGAATGAGATCATTCCCATCTAGAAAGCTCTGCCCTGTTCTTATTCTGTCTATTCCACCTTGAAAACCGTAGGCAGAGAAGGAGATATATTGTGTACACAGAAGTGGTGTCTCTCTACATTCAAAGTATTGTGAGTCGTTTGCTCCCTGAAAATTAGATCTTAAAATGCTAAACCCGTGTTCATGTCTCTTGTTGGACATCTGTATTCCATAACGATTGAGAAACAAAGTCATATATTTTTTAATGGTTTAACAGAATAATAAAAAAGTCCTCCTGCCTCTTGGTTCATTATTGTGCCTAAGGTGCCCATTTGGGCTTATAGTATACTCATTCTGCTGTCTATTATGTAATTTATCCTAAACATATTTATGTACATTTATTGCTACCTAATGCTGACCAGTACCAGATTAAGGCCCACATGGACCTGGAGCCGAAATTTATTAAGGGCCTATTATGTGACGCCACAGGGGGTGTGACATGTGATGTGGGGGCGTGACCAGTGCTGTATGTGTGTGGCCTGCACAGAGAGTGTAGCCTGTGCAGTGGGGTCTGGATACCTCCATGGATGGCGTAGCTAGAGCCTACCGTCAACCACTTTACTTTATATTGGAGGGAGCGATAACAAAAATTATGTTGTTGGGTTTTTTTGTTGGAAAGTGTGAATTGTGTTGTCTACCTTTACTTGAGTGCTAGAATAGTTTAGGTTATTAAAAAAAAAAATAATGTTTACTGATTATTGCCATATTTCTATACGTGTTCATCCCAGATCCCTAGCCACTGCAGTAAATTAACAACTTAATTGCCTCCTTAGCTGTAGCCTTTTTTAAAAACAAATTAAATATATAGCTGCAATGGCAATGCTGTACCAAGGCAGTAAGCGTTAACATACTGTATGTGCATGCATGAACTGACTTGGGCTTTCAGTTTTACAAGTACTGCTTTGATTCTAATTAAATAGACTTTCCCATGCAAAGCCTTTGGGAAGCTTTCACCAGATAGCAGTGTTATCACTTACCAGTGGTAACTTTCATGTATACAGAAAGCGCAAATCTCCGTCACTGACTAGATTTTAGTGTATAGAAAAGAAAAACACAAGAAAAACTTTGCAGATGGTGTGAAACATCAAATAAAAACCTTTTTTAGATATCACTAGGATCATGTGAAATGTTCAAATATGAATTTAATACAAATAGAAAATACACTTTATATAAAGCCATATATGTTCTCCACATAAAATAAAACAAATATAGTAAAAATGTAAAACCAACATGGTTGGAAAAGCTGACTTTAGATTTAGTGTATATTATTATTATTATTATTATTATCAACATTAATATTGCTACTGGATCTAGCTAAAATATTTTTTGTGTTAACTTTTACATTTATTGCTGTACCCTCCCAATGTAACACTGTATCAGCTGGCACCCCCTTAAAGCACTGCTCTTATATTAAATAACCTTATCCCTAATGGCAATCCTAACATTAACTCTAAACCGCTTGGAAATATCGACTTTATGACAATGTCAACATTTTGCATCATTAATGATGTCAACATTTTAACCATGTTGACCTCAACAATGTCGACCTGCTGCTGGCATTGTGAATGATGACATGTTAACTGACACAGTGACTGCATACCATTTAAATACTAAGGGCCGCATTCAATTTGAGGCTTTAAGTCCGGATTCGCGGTAATTTACCGCAGATAACGTCATTATCGTCTGTTTTAGTTTTCCTCCGTATTCAATTTGAAAGACTTTCCGCCTAGGTGTTAAGTCAATGCAATGTAATAGGCGGTAAAGTATCACCTATGAATGGCAGGTCGTTAAAAAGTGCAGAATTGGGGTTTTGGGGTGCAACATGTCGGGAACCCCCGTGCAGCCTTCAGACAATCCCCCAAAGGTAATCTGTGTAAAAAAAATTTTTTAACAAAATTAAGGGCACCCCAAAAATTTACTTTGAAAAAAGGGGTGAAAAAAAAAAAGTTGGGGTACAAACTTAAAAAATAGCGAACTTTACTCTGGGGGGGTCCCCAAGTATGCCCCAAGTATTTTTTTGATTGCAGGTGTTTGCGGCAGGAGGGTTTTTCACAATTTTTTAAAGTCACTTTAGCAACTTTAAAATATGCTGAACCCCATTTTCAAGTACCCCAAATGTGATGCCCATAGTTATTTTGCCCCCAAAAAACTTCTAAATGCTCTTCTGCATCACCTTATGCAAAGTCGCATTTATGCACCTGCCGCGGCTATTAGAAACCCCGACTTCCTTCACTAGTAAAAAAATGGGGGTACCCATAGTGATCCCCCATGTCTACACATCTTTAGGGGGGTCCCTAGAATATTCCCGAAAATTTCAGGTTTTTTTAAGCTGTAAAAAAAATTTAAGACCAGCACCAGACCCAACCGACTGGGGTGTAATGCCACAGCTCGGAGACCCAATCACCGGGGCTTCAGGTCCAAAGCATTACACCCCAAGTTGGTCAGCGCAAGCCGGTGATCTCGGGGGAGTCGGGACCCCCCAAAAAAGGGACCCCCCTCTCCCGAGCACCACAGGCTTACGCTGAAGCCTGGGCTCATCCCATACCCCTGGAGCGGTGGGTATGGGGGTAATAGAGGGGGCCTAATAATGTAACACTATTCTACTTTACAGTGGAACTACAAGTGCCAGCATGCCTGCCATTTTGCACTTGTGGAACTACAAGTGCCAGCAGACATGCGGCACCTGTAATTTCACTGTAAATTAAATAGTTAAAAAAATACAAAACACACACACCGTGACAGTATAACTTTATTACACACACCTACCCATTCACACATACTTACCTATACCAGATGTTCGGTCCCCTTCTCCACGTAGAATATCCAAAAACATGGCCCTGCAAATAAGAAATCATACTTACCTATATCCTGGCGCTGGTCTCCGCAGTAATCCGCGTACTTGGCAAAAAAAAAAAAACGACTACACGACCCACAAACGAGCTATGAGTATGTGTGTTGCCACACATACTGATAGCTCCTGAATGCCAGCTGACGGCACATCCACGTAGCTGGCAGTCCCGGGAACCAATCAGCGGCCGCGCTGACTGTAGAGCGGCCGCTGATTGACTCCGGCTACTGACAGTTCCCACGTGGGCAAGTCATACCATGGGGGGGGGACCTTATGGCATTTTTTTACTAATTTTTTTACAGGTTAAAAAAAACTGGAATTTTCGGGAAATATTCTAGGGACCCCTCCTAAAGATGTGAAGACATGGGGGATCACTATGGGTACCCTCATTTTTTATCTCCTGAAGGAAGTTGGGATTTCTAATAGCCGCAGCAGGAAAAAAGCTATTTAAAAACACGACTTTCTTTTGCAGGCAAAAACAGGGGTACCCATAGTGATCCCCCATGTCTGGACATCTTTAGGGGGGTCCCAGGCATATTTACCGAAAATTCCCGTTTTTTTTTCGTAAATGGGGTCAAGGGTCATTTTTAAAAAACGGGGATCATTTTTTGATTAACTATAGCAAGTGAAATAAAGTTTAGATTTGGAGTTTAGGGGTGCAGGCTTATAAAAAATAGCCTGTACTTTTGGGATTGCCCCCTTAAAACGAAATGTTGCAAAAAAAAAATGGAAAAAAATAAAAATCAGGACACTCCAAAGAAAAAAAAAAAATTTGGGGTGACAAAAAAAAAATAATTGTCAAACAAAAAGCCAAACTAACGAAATTAATACTGTTGGGGGTCCCCAAGTATGTGGCAGGTGTTTTTCTTATTGCGCAGAGTAGCGGCAGGTGTATTTTTGCAGAATTTGAAAAAAATACCTTTAGGGACTTAAAAATATGCTACTACGTATGTACCCAAATTTGATGGGACCACTTTTAAAAACGAAAAAAAAAAGCGAAATGCTCTTCTGCATCACAAACACCAGCCGCGGCTAATTAAAAACCCCGACTTTCTTCTGCAGGCAAAAACGGGGGTACCCATAGTGATCCCCGAGGTCTGGACATCTTTAGGGGGGTCCTATGATTATTTCCCTCAAAACTCCAGTTTTTACTACCGATCCAAGTATCGCCGGGTCCCGTTTTCGCCTACTTTCAAATTGAAAACAGGCGAAGCCAGCGTTAAGTCCAGGCCGCGTCAAGTTAATGCGGCTCGGCTCAAATTGAATACGGCCCTAAAGTGTTTATTTAGCATAAAGCAGGTGTTGGAGCTATACCTTGAAAAGCTGTTCTAATTGACAATCTCTAAATTTTTTAATTTCTGGCACCATACCTACACCCCCTGAGTCCCCGTCCGGGGGGTGTGTCAGTGATAGGCAGGGAGCAGAGCGTTCATTATAGGGGTGAGCGGGTTCGGATTTCTGAAATCCGAACCCCCCCGAGCCCCCCCGATCCGAGGCAGATCCGACTCAGGCTCGACTTTTCCCGCCTGACTCAGATCTGAAATCGAGGCAAAACGTCATTATCCCGCCTTCCGAGTCTCGCGGGTTTTGGAACCTATATAAGGTACCCGTGTCGGCGCCATTTTCTCACTCGGCTGTGGACAGTGAAGAGGGAGGGTGGGAGTTAGGGCTGGCTGGGCTGTGTAGTGTAGTGTAGTGTAGTGCAGAGTAGTGTTGTGCTGTGCTGTGCTGCTGTTGTCCACTACTTCAAAGTCCATAGGGGCTGGCTGTGTTGTGCTGTGCTGCTGTTGTTAATAGGGGCTGTGTCCACTACTTCAAAGTCCATAGGGGCTAGCTGGACTGTGTTGTGCAGTCAGTTCTCCATAGGGGCTGTGTCCACTCCAAAGTCCTGTGCAGTGTCCCAGTCCTAAAGGGGTGCTGTAGTGTTGTCCAGGGGGTGCTCTGTCCATCAGGGGTGCTCCCCCCAAGTGCTAAAAAAATTATATTTTTTGTGTGTTTGTGAATTGTGTGCGCAGTAGCCGCACGTGCATCAACAAAGTAGTGCCAAGCGTGCGCCTGTGTCATAAGTAAAGGGCCGGCTGGCTTGACCGTTAAAGGGTGCTGTAACCCCCAAAGTACACTCCAGTCCAAACCCCCCAAAAAATTATTTTCTGTGTTTGTGAATTGTGTGCGCAGTAGCCGCACGTGCATCAACAAAGTAGTGCCAAGCGTGCGCCTGTGTCATAAGTAAAGGGCCGGCTGGCTTGACCGTTAAAGGGTGCTGTAACCTCCAAAGTACACTCCAGTCCAAACCAAAAAAAAAATTATTTTCTGTGTTTGTGAATTGTGTGCGCAGTAGCCGCACGTGAATCAACAAAGTAGTGCCAAGCGTGCGCCTGTGTCATAAGTAAAGGGCCGGCTGGCTTGACCGTTAAAGGGTGCTGTAACCCCCAAAGTACACTCCAGTCCAAAGCAAAATAAAAATTATTTTCTGTGTTTGTGAATTGTGTGCGCAGTAGCCGCACGTGCATCAACAAAGTAGTGCCAAGCGTGCGCCTGTGTCATAAGTAAAGGGCCGGCTGGCTTGACCGTTAAAGGGTGCTGTAACCCCCAAAGTACACTCCAGTCCAAACCAAAAAAATATATATTTTCTGTGTTTGTGAATTTTGTGCGCAGTAGCCGCACGTGCATCAACAAAGTAGTGCCAAGAGTGCGCCTGTGTCATAAGTAAAGGGCCGGCTGGCTTGACCGTTAAAGGGTGCTGTAACCCCCAAAGTACACTCCAGTCCAAACCAAAAAAAAAATATTTTCTGTGTTTGTGAATTGTGTGCGCAGTAGCCGCACGTGCATCAACAAAGTAGTGCCAAGCGTGCGCCTGTGTCATAAGTAAAGGGCCGGCTGGCTTGACCGTTAAAGGGTGCTGTAACCCCCAAAGTACACTCCAAACCAAATAACAAAATATTTTTTCTGTGTTTGTGAATTGTGTGCACAGTAGCCGCACATGCATCAACAAAGTAGTGCCAAGCGTGTGCCTGTGTCATAAGTAAAGGGCCGGCTGGCTTGACCGTTAAAGGGTGCTGTAACCCCCAAAGTACACTCCAGTCCAAACCAAAAAAAATATCTTTTTTCTGTGTTTGTGAATTGTGTGCGCAGTAGCCGCACGTGCATCAACAAAGTAGTGCCAAGCGTGCGCCTGTGTCATAAGTAAAGGGCTGGCTGGCTTGACCGTTAAAGGGTGCTGTAACTCCCAAAGTACACTCCAGTCCAAACCAAAAAAAAAATTATTTTCTGTGTTTTTGTGAATTGTGTGCGCAGTAGCCGCACGTGCATCAACAAAGTAGTGCCAAGCGTGCGCCTGTGTCATAAGTAAAGGGCCGGCTGGCTTGACCATTAATGGGTGCTGTAACCCCCAAAGTACACTCCAAACCAAATAACAAAATATTTTTCTGTGTTTGTGAATTGTGTGCGCAGTAGCCGCACGTGCATCAACAAAGTAGTGCCAAGCGTGCGCCTGTGTCATAAGTAATGGGCCGGCTGGCTTGACCGGTAAAGGGTGCTGTAACCCCCAAAGTACACTCCAAACCAAATAACCAAATATTTTTTCTGTGTTTGTGAATTGTGTGCGCAGTAGCCGCACGTGCATCAACAAAGTAGTGCCAAGCATGCGCCTGTGTCATAAGTAAAGGGCCGGCTGGCTTGACAATTAATGGGTGCTGTAACCCCCAAAGTACACTCCAGTCCAAACCCCCCAAAAAATTATTTTCTGTGTTTGTGAATTGTGTGCGCAGTAGCCGCACGTGCATCAACAAAGTAGTGCCAAGCGTGCGCCTGTGTCATAAGTAAAGGGCCGGCTGGCTTGACCGTTAAAGGGTGCTGTAACCTCCAAAGTACACTCCAGTCCAAACCAAAAAAAAAATTATTTTCTGTGTTTGTGAATTGTGTGCGCAGTAGCCGCACGTGAATCAACAAAGTAGTGCCAAGCGTGCGCCTGTGTCATAAGTAAAGGGCCGGCTGGCTTGACCGTTAAAGGGTGCTGTAACCCCCAAAGTACACTCCAGTCCAAAGCAAAATAAAAATTATTTTCTGTGTTTGTGAATTGTGTGCGCAGTAGCCGCACGTGCATCAACAAAGTAGTGCCAAGCGTGCGCCTGTGTCATAAGTAAAGGGCCGGCTGGCTTGACCGTTAAAGGGTGCTGTAACCCCCAAAGTACACTCCAGTCCAAACCAAAAAAATATATATTTTCTGTGTTTGTGAATTTTGTGCGCAGTAGCCGCACGTGCATCAACAAAGTAGTGCCAAGAGTGCGCCTGTGTCATAAGTAAAGGGCCGGCTGGCTTGACCGTTAAAGGGTGCTGTAACCCCCAAAGTACACTCCAGTCCAAACCAAAAAAAAAATATTTTCTGTGTTTGTGAATTGTGTGCGCAGTAGCCGCACGTGCATCAACAAAGTAGTGCCAAGCGTGCGCCTGTGTCATAAGTAAAGGGCCGGCTGGCTTGACCGTTAAAGGGTGCTGTAACCCCCAAAGTACACTCCAAACCAAATAACAAAATATTTTTTCTGTGTTTGTGAATTGTGTGCACAGTAGCCGCACATGCATCAACAAAGTAGTGCCAAGCGTGTGCCTGTGTCATAAGTAAAGGGCCGGCTGGCTTGACCGTTAAAGGGTGCTGTAACCCCCAAAGTACACTCCAGTCCAAACCAAAAAAAATATCTTTTTTCTGTGTTTGTGAATTGTGTGCGCAGTAGCCGCACGTGCATCAACAAAGTAGTGCCAAGCGTGCGCCTGTGTCATAAGTAAAGGGCTGGCTGGCTTGACCGTTAAAGGGTGCTGTAACTCCCAAAGTACACTCCAGTCCAAACCAAAAAAAAAATTATTTTCTGTGTTTTTGTGAATTGTGTGCGCAGTAGCCGCACGTGCATCAACAAAGTAGTGCCAAGCGTGCGCCTGTGTCATAAGTAAAGGGCCGGCTGGCTTGACCATTAATGGGTGCTGTAACCCCCAAAGTACACTCCAAACCAAATAACAAAATATTTTTCTGTGTTTGTGAATTGTGTGCGCAGTAGCCGCACGTGCATCAACAAAGTAGTGCCAAGCGTGCGCCTGTGTCATAAGTAATGGGCCGGCTGGCTTGACCGGTAAAGGGTGCTGTAACCCCCAAAGTACACTCCAAACCAAATAACCAAATATTTTTTCTGTGTTTGTGAATTGTGTGCGCAGTAGCCGCACGTGCATCAACAAAGTAGTGCCAAGCATGCGCCTGTGTCATAAGTAAAGGGCCGGCTGGCTTGACAATTAATGGGTGCTGTAACCCCCAAAGTACACTCCAAACCAAAAAAAAAAATATTTTCTGTGTTTGTGAATTGTGTGCGCAGTAGCCGCACGTGCATCAACAAAGTAGTGCCAAGCGTGCGCCTGTGTCATAAGTAAAGGGCCGGCTGGCTTGACAATTAAAGGGTGCTGTAACCCCCAAAGAACACCAAACCAAATAAAAAAATATTTTCTGTGTTTGTGAATTGTGTACGCAGTAGCCGCACGTGCATCAACAAAGGAGCAGCGCCAAGCGTGCGCCTGTGTCCCATAAGTAAAGAGCCGGCTGGCTCATTTCTTAAAGGGTGGTGTAACCCACAAAGTGCACTACTCTCCAGCAAAAATAAAAAAATATTTTCTGTGTTTGTGTGCGCCTTAGCCGCACGTATATATCAAATCGATATAACATAAATGGAGGACCAAACTTTCTCCGATAAAAATAAAATAGAGAAAGATCAAGAACCACTTCCTCTTAGTGCTGAAGATGCTGCCACTAGTCATGACATAGACGATAACATGCCATCAACGTCGTCTGCCATGGCCGATGCCCAATGTCATAGTAGAAGCCACATACAATCCCAAATGACAAAGTTCAGGAAAATGACCTTAAAAAAACATTTAAATCATCTGAAGAGAAACGTAAACTTGCCAATATGCCATTTATGACACGGAGTGGCAAGGAAAAGCTAAGGTCTTTCCCTATGTTCATGACTAGTGGTTCAGCTTCACATGACGATGGAAGCCCTCCTCCCACTAAAAAAATCAAACGAGTTAAGCTGGCAAAAGCACAGCGAAGAACTGTGCGTTCTAAGAAGATATCACAAATCCCCAAGGAGAGTCCAAGTGTGGTGGCGGTTGCGATGCCTGACCTTCCCAGCACTGGACGGGAAGAGGTGGCTCTTTCCACCATTTGCACGCCCCCTGCAAGTGCTGAAAGGAGCACCCACAGTCCACTTGCTGATATGCAAATTGAAGATGTCACTGTTGAAGTACAACAGGATGAGGATACTGGTGTAGCTGGCGCTGAGGAGGAAGTTGGCGAGGAGGATTCTGATGGTGATGTGGTTTGTTTAAATCAGGTCCCGGGGGAGACAGTTGTTGTCCGTGGGATGAAAAAGCCCATCATGGTCATGCCTGGGCAGAAGACCAAACATTCCACCTCTTTGGTCTGGCAATATTTCTATCCAAATCCGGACAACAACTGTCTTGCCATATGTACCTTATGTAAAGGTGGAATAATTAGGGGTAGGGACGTTAGCCACCTAGGAACATCCTCCCTTATACGGCACCTGCAGCGCGTTCATAATAAGTTACTGTCAAGTTCAGAAACTTTGGCTAAGACCGTAAGCAGTCCAGGGACACCTAAATCCCGTTGTCCTGTTGTATCCAAGCGCCTGCAAACCACACCGTCAACTCCCTCCTCGTCAATTTCCTCCTTATTCAGGATCGGAAGTAGTCCTGCAGGCCATGTCACTGGCATGACTGACTCTCCTATCCGGGATTCCTCCGGAGGATCCTGCATTGCTACGCCTCCTGCTGCCACTGCTGCTGTTGCTGCTGCTGGGAGTCGTTCATCATCCCAGAGAGGAAGTAGGAACACCACTACTTTTACTAAACAATTGACCCTCCAACAGTCCTTAGCGAGGAGGATGAAGTACGACAGCAGTCATCCTGAAGCAAAACGTATAACTGAGGCCTTGACTGCTATGTTGGTGTTAGACGTGCGTCCGGTATCCGCCATTAGTGCAGTGGGATTTAGACAATTGATGGAGGTAGTGTGTCCCCGGTTCCAAATCCCGTCTAGATTCCACTTCACTAGGCAGGCGATACCGAGACTGTACAGAAACGTCAGAAAAAGTGTCCTCAGTGTCCTGAAAAATGCCGTTGTACCCAATGTCCACTTAACCACGGACATGTGGACAAGTGGAACAGGGCAGACTAAGGACTATATGACTGTGACAGCCCACTGGGTAGATGTATCACCTTACGCAGCAACAGCAGCAGCGTCACCAGTCGCAGCATCTCAGAAACGCCAGCTCGTTCCAAGGCAGGCTACGCTGTGTATCACTGGTTTCAGTAAGAGGCACACCGCCGACAACCTCTTAGAGAAACTGAGGGAAATCATCGCCCAGTGGCTTACCCCACTTAGACTCTCCTGGGGATTTGTGATATCTGACAACGCCACCAATATTGTGCGGGCATTACATCTGGGCAAATTCCAGCACGTCCCATGTTTTGCTCACACAATAAACTTGGTGGTGCAGAATTTTCTGAAAAGCGTCAGGGGCGTGCAGGAGACTCTTTGGGTGGCCCGAAAAATTTCTGCCCACTTTCGCCATTCAGCGACTGCGTGCTGAAGACTGGAGCGCCAGCAAACACTCTTGAACCTGCCCCGCTATCATCTGAAGCAAGAGGTTGTGACGCGGTGGAACTCAACCCTCTACATGCTTCAGAGGATGGAGGAGCAGCAAAAGGCCATTCAAGCCTATACATCCACCTATGACATAGGCAAAGGAGGGGGTATGCACCTGACTCAAGCGCAGTGGAGAATGATTTCCGTGTTGTGCAAGGTTCTCCAGCCCTTCGAACTTGCCACACGTGAAGTCAGTTCAGACACTGCCGGCTTGAGTCAGGTCATTCCCCTCATCAGGCTTTTGCAGAAGCATCTGGAGAAAGTGAAGGAGGAGCTAAGACGGAGCGATTCCGCTCGGCATGTGGGACTTGTGGATGAAGCCCTTCATTCGCTTTGCCAGGATTCCAGGGTGGTCAATCTGTTGAAATCAGACCACTACATTTTGGCCACCGTGCTCGAGCCTAGGTTTAAAGCCTATGTGGTGTCTCTCTTTCCGGCCGACACAAGCCTGCAGAGGTGCAAAGACCTGCTGGTGAACACACTGTCAGCTGAAGCGGAACGTGACACGTCAACAGCTCCTTCTTCATTTTCTCCCGCAACTGGGGCTGCCAGGAAAAAACTTAGGTATCCTAAGCAACCCGCTGGCGGTGATGCAGGGCAGGCAGGACCAAGTTTGGACATCTGGTCCGGACTGAAGGACCTGGCAACAATTTCTGACATGTCTACTGTCACTACATATGATACTGTCACCATTGACAGAATGGTGGAGGATTACATCGGTGACAGCATTCAAGTAGGCATGTCAGACAGTCCATACCTGTACTGGCAGGAAAAGAGGCAATTTGGAAGCCCCTGTACAAACTGGCTCTATTTTACCTGAGTTGCCCCCCCTCCAGTGTGTACTCCGAAAGAGTGTTTAGTGCAGCCGGGAACCTTGTCAGCGAAAGGCGTAGGAGGTTGCTTCCACAAAATGTGGAGAAGATGATGTTCATAAAAATGAATTATCAACTCTTCCAGGGAGTCCAGCCTCCAGAACGTACAGAGGGACCTGTGGTGGTGGATTCCAGTGGGGACGAGTTAATACTCTGTGAGGATGAGGATGTACACAACACTGAAGAGGGTGAGGAATCGGTGGATGAGGAGGATGAGGACGACATCTTGCCTCCGTAGAGCCAGTTTGTGCAGAGACAGATTAATTGCCAGCATGTTTTGTGGGGGCCCAAACGAACCAATCATTTCAGTCACAGTTGTGTGGCAGACCCTGGCGCTGAAATGATTGCTTTGTTAAAGTGTGCATGTCCTGTTTATACAACATAAGGGTGGGTGGGAGGGCCCAAGGACAATTCCATCTTGCACCTCTTTTTTTTCTTTGCATTATGTACAGTTTGGGGCCTAGTTTTTCAAACTGCCATCCTGTCTGCCACTGCAGTATCACTCCTAGATGGGTCACGTGTTTGTGCCGCCCACTCGTGTCGCTTAGCATAGTCATCCAGCTACCTCGGTGCAACCTTTTGGACATAAAAACACTATTGTGAGGTGTGAGGTGTTCAGAATAGACTGGAAATTAGTGGAAATTAAGGTCATTGAGGTTAATAATAGCATAGGAGCAGAAAAACCAACACATTCTGTGATTTTAGCTGTTTTTATGCTTTTTTAAAAAAAAATACAGATCCAAAACACAAAACCCAGAACCCAAAACACGGAAGGGTGGTTTTGGCAAAACCAATCCAGATCCAAAACACGAAGAAAGATCCAGATCCAAAACCAAAACACAAAAAGTGGCCGGTGCACACCCCTAGTTCATTATAGTGGCTCCCTGCCAGACGAGATGCCTGAATGCTGGAATGGACCAGCTCTGCTGCTAAGAAGCTGTGTCCGGGGGTTGTGTAGTGACAGCCTGTCACCGGGGGATGGAGAGATTACAGCCGGCTCCCTTGGACAGATAGCGCATTACAGCATAGCTGTTCTGTTCCGGCGTCCCAGCATTTGGTCCGGCAGGGAGCCACTGTAATGATCGATCCCTGCCTGTCACTGACACACCCCCCAGACGGGGTGTCGGGGACTCGCATTATATAGCTGACAGCTCCTCAGCAGCAGAGGTCGCTGCATGAACTGTCCCAGTCTGGCGTTCCGGAATCTAGTCCGGTCCGGCTTTCACCTAATCCCGAATCCACTGTGCTTGCACCTTCCACCTGGACCTCTCCTATTAATCTCCGGAGGCCACCATGAAAATATAGATAAGTGTGAACTGATGTGAATGACTACATTTTCTGTAGAACGCTGCATGTCATGTTAATACTATATGATGATAATAATAATAATAATAATAATAATAATATACTGTTTCTAACATTTCATAAATAGCATACAATGAGAAGCACTGTGCAAAAGTGTCAGTGTCACATCATAGCTCAGCCTTTTACCACTTTTGTACCAGCTTTTTCATTAAATTAAACTTCCGTTTTTTTCTCTTTAACAAACATTCAATTATTTTTATTTATAGTGAGTTATGGAGCCTAGTAGCCTCACGCAATGTGCTTCTGCTTTGTGTTATTGTCTTCCTCAGTGGGTCAAGTATGCTGGGCATGAAGCCTGGGACAGTGGCCTAAAACAGGTTGGGAACCATTTCTTTATTGTTTGCACAGAAGTCACTTAAGGAATTGTATAGGTTGAAGCAGTAAAGTTTATTTAAATGCTGAATGAATGATGGTGATAACAAACAACAAATATAGCATGAGTTACTTGTATATCTTACAGCATTATCAAACAGGTATGGTAGCATGCATTTTGTAGGTAGAATAGACACAAATTAGTACAACTGACTAATGCATTAGAGAGCATGACTTGGAGAGATGGGGGCATATTTATCACAGTTCCCAATTTTACTTGCAATTGTAATGTGAACATTTTGCCAGAATTTGCATTGCGGTAATCAAATGTGCTTCCAGTATTTATCAAAGCTAAGGTGCCGGAACAGAGTTGTGTGAGAAAGCCCTATTGCAACTAAGAGTTAGACGCTAAGTCAAAGCTATCACGCTGCAGTATTTCAGGATATGGACCCAGCGAACCTAATGAGCATACATGGGCGTCAGGATGCATATGCACCAATACAGGCTGTTGGGGAGGGATCCGAAGAATCCCCTTCTGAAAATATATGCAGAAAAGTAGCCCATAGGCAGTGGCGTCCCTCCCCACGGTGACACCCGGTGCGGGGAGGGACGCCATCCGCGCGGCACCTGCCGAAATGGGGGCGTGGTCTTTGGGAGGGGGTGTGTCGGGGGCGTGGCCTCGCATGTCGGGCCTTCGGGAGGGGCGTGGCCTCGCGGCACGAACCCGGCCCGTGGCTAACTAAATGTATGATACATTAGGTATCAATGGGGTGATGCCGGCGGGGGGTGCAGGAGGTGCGGGCATGGGCAGTGCCGGCTCCCTCACTGACAGGAGCCGAGTGCTGCACTTAATGCTATAGTGCAGCACCCGGCTCCTGTCACTGAGGGGGATCCTGCACCTTGGTGTCACCCCTCGGCGGGTGACACCCTGGTGCGGGCCGCACCCCCCGCACCCGCCTTGTGACGCCACTGCCCATAGGTTATGATGGTGGCAGTTACTGGGGCCAAGCTCTGGAAAGCTTTGCATTTTAAAGTTTGTTAAATTTCATAATTTTGCTGCCCCCACGAAAACCTATGGGGGTGGGATTACAATTAAAATCGATGGACTGTTGAAGATATTTTCAGTATCTGCTGTGGATGCTTAATTTTGTAGGTATAGCCAGAAAACAGCTATAATGATATGGCCTTTAATCTACAGTTAACGGATTTTAGAGTTAGACCCGTCCTGCCTTTGCACGGGAGCAATTTCATCTCGCCACAGTCCCCTGCATCTCATCACAACCTACGCCATGTCACCACAGTCCCCTTGCTTCTCACAACATCCTCCTGCTTCTTACGCCTGCCCCCTGCATCTTACAACACCCTCCTGCTTCTTACTCCTACCCCCTGCATCTTACAACAGCCTCCTGCTTCTCACTCCTGCCCCCTGCATCTTACAACATCCTCCTGCTTCTTACTCCTGCCCCCTGCATCTTACAACAGCCTCCTACTTCTTACTCCTGCCCCCTGCATCTTACAACAGCATCCTGCTTCTTACTCCTGCCCCCTGCATCTTACAACAGCATCCTACTTCTTACTCCTGCCCCCTGCATCTTACAACAGCATCCTGCTTCTTACTCCTGCCCCCTGCATCTTACAACAGCCTCCTGCTTCTCACTCCTGCCCCCTGCATCTTACAACAGCATCCTGCTTCTTACTCCTGCCCCCTGCATCTTACAACAGCATCCTGCTTCTTACTCCTGCCCCCTGCATCTTACAACAGCCTCCTGCTTCTCACTCCTGCCCCCTGCATCTTACAACAGCCTCCTACTTCTTACTCCTGCCCCCTGCATCTTACAACAGCATCCTGCTTCTTACTCCTGCCCCCTGTATTTTACCACAGCATCCTATATTCCACCACAGCCCCTTGTATCTCAATCCTGCTTCTTACCACGGCCCCCTGCATCACACCACAACCCCCTGCTTTTCACTCCTGCCACTGCATTTCACCAGTGTCAACACACAACCCCCACTGCTGCTGCCCTGCAGCTGGCTGGGGCCCGGCCACTGGGAATGTGTTGGGAAGGGCAGGAGGGTTATGGATGAGAGATTTGTATTGCAGCTACCGTAAGCATTATCAGCAACATGTCCCCGGGGCTGGGGCACCTGTGTATATTTCCGCAGCTTCCATGCACACCTCTCCCCAGCTGCCAAACATGGGCAATGAGCAATGTCCTACTTGACCATGTACGCTGTATTTTCTGGACTTCCTGTTGAGCTTTCTCACTGTGGTGCCCCTATCTGAGAACAGCGCTGACTTCCATGGGATGTGCCTCCTGTTCACCTAGGGGGGTGTCGGGCCGAGCAGGAACATCACGCTGGAGAGGGAGCACTGCGCGGTGGAGGGCTGGTGGCCGGAGTGCGCCTACAGGTTCAGTGTACGGATGGACATCGGAAACTGATGGTTACTAACCATCAATGTTTTTGTTCTGATGGTAGTGTTTTTACCATTTGATGGTGGTGGTCTGTTGTTTGCTATCATCGATAGTGTTTCGATGGTTGTTTGTTTTTATTAATTCCCTTATAGCTATGCCTCCCATTCTCCTTCCCGGCTACTGAGTGTGCATCATGGTGGAGGAATGGTAGCCAGAGTCTGCCTGCAGGGATAAACATTGGAATCCGATGGTTACTAACCGATGGTAGTGTTTATACCATTTGATGGTGTCAGTCCAATGTTTGCCACCATCGAATGGAAATCATTTGATGGTGTGCCGATGGTTGTTTGTTTTTATTAAATTCCTAATAGCTATGCCTCCCCTTTCTCCTTCCTGGCTACTGTGTTTGCATCAGGGCATCTTCATAGGTTTGTTGGAGGCTGTCTCTCACTCTCTCTCTGCCTCAGACATGACCCTGCTCATTCCTTGAATCCCTCCCCTCTCTGGCTGAGTTGCAAATGCTCTATTGCTGTTGACCTGCTTTATTTGCTATAGCAACTCTTTGCTTGTCCTATACAGGCTCATCAGGGCATTAAGGGTCTTGTTTTGGGCTCCAGAACGGACAAAGTTGCATTGTACGCTGATGATTTAATGCTTTTTATTTCAGACAATCCCACTTTCCTACACAATGCTCTCTATTTAATAAACCACCTTGGTGCCTTCTTGGGCCTTACTATAAATTGGGATAAGTCCAGTATTCTCCATCTTCAATGTAAATGCCCTACATGCCCCTACCATTACAATGGGTGGATACCTTTGAAAGTGTGGGAATTTAAGTCTCTAGCGTTCCCTAGGACTATGTGACCTTGAATGTTCAGCCCCTGGTACACTTCCTAAAAACCTGTTAGAGAATATGGAGAAAATTCCCTCTCTCTCTTACTGGTCATGTTAATTTAGTTAAAATGATTATATAGCCCAAACTCCTATTCGTATTCCAATAGTCTCCAGTTTACTTTCCCCTCAAAATTTTCATAGCTATAGCTAGTCTCGTTTCCTCTCTGATCTGGGTGGATTGTCGTGAATGCATTCAACTTAATGTAGTTACTAGGTCACGTGTGATGTTGGCCTCGCGTTAATCTCAGTTGGATTTTTTACAGTTATGGGTCCAAGATTCAAAAAATACTGCACTATACAACCAGATGGTAGCTAAGGTGTCTCTGGAATATACACCTCTTCAGACACAGCTCAGCGGGCGGAAGCAAAACTGGGTATCACCTTGTTTACTGAAGCCATGCAAATACGGAATTTAGGGCCTGATTCAGAACCGCTCGCTGGTTGCGGCCGCTCACTCCCAGCTTATGGAAATTCAGCTAAGTGACGTCAAGGCAGGTGATCACACGGCAAGGCATAAGCACGCCCACTATGTCTGGGCGAGCGAACACCTTTTGTTTCTAGATGCCCACCAGCCTGTCTTTAGCTGCCCACTTGCGTACGTCATCTCCAGGAAGTATATACAATCATCGGTACATCGAATCTGACCGCAGCACTTGCGGTTGTCTATACCCTGCCACAAGCACTGTGAGCAGTTCAGTGTAAAAATCAACCAGGTGACGTGAACTATGATGCCTGTTAATTATGCACGCCCCAGAAACGGCGTGAAAACACTCTAGCACGCCTGCGTTCGCAACTCCACTCCCCCATTACTACTGGCCTGCCCCTGTTACCACCTACAAATGGCCTCTCCTGTCACTCATTCCACTGGGCTGTCTTTGCAGGGTGAGCGAGCACATTCCGATCGCTCATACTAGTTTGCGCACACGCACTGCAAACTACACGCATGCACACATTAGTGAACATCGTCTGCAACGAGCGGCCAATTGCTAGCGACCGGCTCTGAATGAGCGCCTTAGTCTCTGAAACCTCTTTGGGCTCAGGGCTTGGATTCAGCTATTCCTTTATGGAATGCTGGGAGCCTCTCTGAGTCACTCAGTTTTATCGTTATCTGCAGCTACGATATGAAAGATGACGTGCGGCAGGTGGCTCTGGAGAGACTGCAGCTATCAACCACTAGAGATGTGTCCTCATACACCTAGTCTCAATATGCATACAGTGCGAGATGCCTGGAGCTAGAGAGATGCCAAGTCCATTGCGACTTGCTCCAATGATCTTTGGCACATCAGTTTGCATAAAAGATGCAAAAAAGACGCTTGGCACAAGCCTGGCTTGCCAAGAAGGGCTGTTGGGCATGACTGCAGCAATAGTGTATGAGTATACATCTGTACCATACAGTTCCAACAGATTAAATTGTTCTACACATTTTCATTGTAGGTCTATCTCCCTAATTCCTAAATCTACTGCTGCTCTGGGCATTTTCTGATACCTGTTGTGGGATTGCCCTATAGTTTGGGCTTTTTGGGACAGGGTGTTGAGGGCAGTATTGTCCACAGGATTTTCTTGTGCTACAGTATACTTAACAGCCATCCGTGGACGCGGTTTGCTGTACCGCTATTGCCGGAATTCCATACAAACGGGACGGTACCTTCCTTCTTGCAGGTATTATCCAGCGCTGTGGATTAACCACACAATACGTGCTTATCTGGAATTATGTTGACATCTCTAATATACCCAATATGGATATTCTTTCTCATTAAGGAACATTTTAACATTGCTATCCATCACTTAGTGGTTTGGACTCCAGGATCAATTGATTATTGAAGTAATATTACATGTTCAACTTTATATTGTTGCAGTTTTTTATTATATCTGCTTTTTTCATGATTAATCGTGTCATGTGCCTATTTTAGTAATAAATGTTGCAATTATAGTTAGAACTGTTCTGAGTGATATTCATTTAAACCATCAGATACGACGGCTGTCCTTATTGTTTTTATACTTAACACTATTGTCTGTACTTTGGCAGTGGTGGCTGAAGATCTGTTTGACAAATATACTAGACAGAATGTTATTAATACATTTATGCTCGCAAAAGTTTGTGGACTCTACAGGTCCACTTACAGCGCATGGCTCTCCCTGGTTAATGCCACTATTGACCATAAAACATATGTGTATTTGGCCAGAAATGCAGAATCTAAATTTGATCGTATTTGGTCTAGATGGCTTGATGCTAGGAGCTGATTGGTTGGTACTTTATCGAAAGCAATGTGGGTCGATTTTCAAGCATGTAAAAATGATTGATTTGGAATGTGCACTTCAAACTCACCCACAAAATCGTCAAACAAACACTTCTTTATGTACTCCTATTGGCCAAAATATACCACATGCACTGTAAGACACAGAAACTCATTATAAAGACTGGCACACACCCAAGCAAACTTAAAGGGTGTTTTGTGGAAAGGGGGGAGTGTTTAGCAGGAGAGTGGTGATTGCATATATTGTAGGTGCTTAAAAGGTGATTCTAAGGTGTAAATTTACTAAGAATCGAGTCTGGTCTAATGAGTTGGCCGATGGAGAAGCAGATCGAGATTTCTCCCCCGAGTAGCAAGTTTTGAAGGAGACTACTCACCCGTGATTGCAGAGTCTTCTCTCTGCCTAACTCTCCCGAACAAGCAGCTTGCACATATCAGTGAGATATGTGTAGGCTGCTTGTGCTATACCTGTAAAAAAAAGGGTTAAATATTTAAACAAAATGACATAGGGCCCCCCCCCCCCCCCAAAAAAAAAAAGTATAACCAGCCCCGGACAGCACAGCCAGTCCTGGTTCCTAAAATTACGGGGAAAAAAACCTGTAGGGTTCCCCCGTAATTTAGGAACCAGCACCTGGCTGCAGGGCCTGTCCTGGTTTTAAATATAGGGGGAAAAAATACGTAGGGGTCCCCCTAAAACCAGCACCGGACCCAAACCGACCTGGGTGTAATGCCACAGCCAGGAGACCCTATCACCGGGTCTATAGGGCCAAAGCATTAACAGCCCAAGCCGGGGATCTCAAGGGAGGTGGGGACATAAGAAAGGGTCCCCCTCTCCCGAAACCCCAGGCGAAGGCTGAAGCCCGGGGCTCTTTCCCGCACCTCTGGGCTGTGGGTACGGGGATAATAATGTGGAAAATAGTTCAAAACTATTGTATTTTACAGTGGAACTACAGGTGCCAGCATGCCTGCCCTTCTGCACCTGTGGAACTACAAGTGCCAGCAGGCGGCCGGCACTCGTACCACCACTGTAAAATAAATAGTTAAAAAAACACAGTACACACACCGTCGACAGTACATCTTTATTATATTCACCTACCTCACTCACACATACTTACCTACTGCAAGCTGGTCGGTCCCCTTCTCCATGTAGAATCCACTGGGAGTACCTGAAATAAAGATCTCATACTCACCTCCATCCTGGCGCCGCTCTCCGTAGCATCCCGGTACTTGGCAAAATAAAAAACGAAACCCGGACCAGATACTTACATTAGTGGTGTATATTTGTGACCACATACACTGCTAACCGCCTCCTGACTGCTCAATTAGCGGTCGCTAACTGTAGAGTGGCCGCTGATTGGCTCCGGCTCCTGACTCACTGACCAGTCCACGTGGGAACTGTCAGAAGCCGGAGCCAATCAGCAGCCGCTCTACAGTTAGCGGCCGCTGATTGGCTGCCTGCTCCTGACAGTTCACACTGAACAGTCAGGAGTTGGTTAGCGGTGTATGTGGTCACACACACAGGGCCGTAGCTAGGGTAGTGCGACCTGTGCCATGGCACAGGGCACCGCAGGGCAGGGGGTGCCGCTTGGGCCTGTCAATTTTCTTGTTTATTATCATTCTCACTTGTAGCTTCCTCTTCTTTTATCCCCAGTATCTCCTGGCCTCCCCTATTTCTTTCCTGGCCCTTCCCCATGAGACCATGGCCCTCTTTCAGGTGCACTATCTTATGTCCCTGTTTAAAAAATGGGGGGGCTCCAATGCTCTCTCTGGCACAGGACACCAAAAAGTCTAGTTACGGCTCTGCACACACATACACCGCTAAAGTAAGTACGTAGACCCTTGGATGCTACGGAGACCGGCACCAGGACGGAGGGGAGTATTGTTTTTCAGGTACTCCAAACGGGTTCTACAGGACAAGTGGACGTGACCAGTTAGCAGTAGGTAAGTATGTGTGAGTGAGGTAGATGAATGTAATAAACTTGTACTGCATACGGTGTGTGTGTACTGTGTTTTTTTAACTATTTATTTTACAGTGGGGATACGGGTGCCGGTCGCCTGTTGGCACTTGTAGTTCCACAAGTGCAAAAGGGCAAGCATGCTGGCACCTGTAGTTCCACTGCAAAATACAATAGTTTTGATCTATTTCCCCCATTATAAACCCTGTACCCACCGCTCCAGGGGTGTGGGGAAGAACCCTGGGCTATAGACTAAACCTGGGGTTTAGGGAGAGGGGGACCCCTTCTTAGGAGGGTCCCCACCTCCGGTGAGATCCCCGGCTTTGGGTGTTAATACTTTGGCCCTGGAAACCCGGTGATAGGGTCTCCTGGCTGTGGCATTACACCCCGGTCGGTTTGGGTCCGGTGCTGGTTTTAAATATAGTGGGACCCCCTACGCATTATTCCCCCCTACATTTAAAACCAGCACTGGCCCTGCAGCCAGGTGCTGGTTCCTAAATTACGGGGGAACCCTACTCGTTTTTTCCCCCCGTAATTTTAGAAACCAGGACTGGCTAAGCAACCCGGGGCTGGTTATGCTTTTAGAGGGGGGGGGGGGGGGGGAGACCCTACATAATTTTTTTAAAGATTGAACCCTTTATTTACTATATACAGGCAGAAAAATACATGGATCACACTGATCTGTGTATATTTCTACCAAACTCACAGTTCACAGGCAGGTGAATTGATTTCACTAATTTTTACAGGAGTACTGTCCGTTCTCATGAGAGTTTAGAAACTCTCATCTTGGTAAATTCCCGAATCCTGTCTAGTGAAAAGTTACTGGAGTTTGGCCGATGGTGAAGTGAAGAGAGTTTGCTAACTCTCCAGAATTTTCCCGTAGCAAAGGAGATTTCTCTCCCGTGTTTGTCATTAGTAAATTTGCGAGTGGAAAAAAATGCACAAACTCTCCAGAGAATGCTAACTCGACCAAACTCAAATCTTAGTAAATTTACCCCTAAGAGTTTTGTTCTGTCAATTCTGTATTGTTGTTGTCATTTTGAAGTTTGTATCATTTTTGCCTTGTCAGTGTTTCTGTGTTTGTGCCTGGGGAGAGTGTAGTTTGTGTATTTATTTTTCTATTTGGTATGGAGGCTGCCAGGAGTAGGGCAAGAGAGGATAGGGAGGTGGAGGAGAGGGATCCAACTGGTGAAGATAGTGTGAGTGAGAAGGCAGAGGGCCTGGACTATGATTTGGGGGAAGGAGCCTCAACTTGGCAAAACTAAATCTGGCCGCAATGTCAGGTTTAACTTTGAGGAGAATTGTGTGTTAGTAAGCTCCTTGTTGTCTAACTTTGAGAAGGTATTTGGTTGCCAGACTAAACGTACATCTGCAAGAAAAAAGTGGGCCATGTGGCAGGCACCATTTGATGTGGTGAATGCTGTAGGGCATTTAAAAACACGACAAGCGCAAGTGTGTGCAGTGTTTTGACACTGTGTCAAAATGAAGATGGCCCTGGAGGAGGGTCACCTGTGGAGGTGGATTATAATGAGAATGAGGAAGGGGTCAAGAGAATTATGTTGCAGGCAGGGGCAGAACTGAAGGAAGACATTGGAGGTGGATGACTCCGGGTGCCAGCCCTGAAGGGGGCATCCCTCCCCCATTGTCCCAGCCAGCTTCCTCCAACTCCTATATAGTGCCCACAGCTGCCGCTACCCCCGCACTTTTGCCCCAGCAACAGGCACAGAGAAGTTGAGGCAGAAAACCCTTCTACCCCCCTTGCACACACTAACTGCTTGTATGCAGAGGGTGGGGCCAATATGGCTAGCTACGATCACACGATTCGCAGGATTATTCTGCAAGGGACGGGGGCCTTAGTATGTAAGGTGCTCGCTCCTGTCAGCAACCTGTAATGCACTGCTGAGCTGCAACAGAAAGAAGTATATACACGCACACCACTGCCAATTCTTGCATTTGCCCCTGGAACCAGGTCCGTCACTCTGAGAGACAGATCCTACTCCTGGAAAGTTAAGTGTAAATGGAGGTGTGAAAAATGTTTTTAATGTTATCTAGAGGGTGGTATATTTATGCAATGCGGGTGTGTATTTGTTTTTTTTTCTGGTGTGTCTTAATACTTTCTGTGGTGGGGTGGTATATTAATGTTGTGTATGTGTGGGGTGCATTCATATTATCTGTGTAAAATGTGAGTCACTGCTGATGATCTTTGCATTACATGGCGGGCACTGCGAACTCTGCATTGTATGGTGGGTACTGTAACACTATGCATTATATGAGGTTCACTGTGACACTATCTGCATTACATAGTGGGCACAGTGACTCTCTCTGCAATACATGTCAGACACTGTGCATTACTTCGCGGGCACTGCGACATTGTGCATTACGTGGTGGACACTGCAACACTCTGCATTACATGGCCGGCACTGCGACACTGCATTATATGATGGGCACTGCAATGCTCTCTACTTTATATGGCGGGCACTGCAACGCTCTCTGCATATGGTGGGCACTGATGGTCTCAGTATTTTATGTCAGGCACTGCGATGTACTCTTGTACTCTGCATTATATGGTGGTCACTGCGACATTCTCTGCATTATATTGTGGTAACTGTGAGGTTCTCTGCATTAATTGGTGGTTACTATGGAGCCTATTCGTCAAACGATAAATGGCCCGGTAACCATGCGGAAAAGCTTGTTTCCGCATATTTAAGTTACCGGGCCATTCATCATCAGGGGTCTAATAGGACCCCCTTGGTATTCATCAAACTCTGAAAACTGAACGTTTTTATGGCCTTCGATGATGAATAGGCCCCTAAATGCTTTCAGTGGTGTATGGCAGTCACTCACTATACTGCTATGAGTATTATATAGTAGTCATTAAAAATGCTCTAAATATTGTCTGGACTAAAATGCTCTCCGTATTGTCTGGCAGTTCCAATGATTGCAGATGGAATGAGCGACTTTTACATTACTGCACATGAATAATTTACTGAGGTATCACTCTGCGCATGGGTCAAATTAGCAGTCAAACGTTGCATAGATCTGCATCAATGGATGGAGAGTCAGCATGGGGTGGGGCGCTAACAACTATCTTGCCTCCGGGCGAGTGGGATGAAGTTACTCCACTGGCCGCAGGAACTGGGGTCAGGAGCTAACGTGCATGCCACAGTGCACCACATGCTTGTGTCTTCTTTTATAGACATCATAATTAAGTTCCTACCAATAGAATGGTGTTTAGAAGCTAAAATGTGTTGTTTTTTAATAGTCTAGTTATTTGGGAATTTTTCTGTTGATTTCTGTTAGTATATGAGAGAAACTGTAGTGGTCTATGTGAAAGTATCGATGTTTGGTCGACGGTCAATTTTGGTTGGCATTCGGTTTTATAGTCGATGTTGCCCCAATCAACACTTACTGTCTGCTACTGAGAGGCAGACAGCAGTGGTTCTCAGACTTGGCCGTCAGGACCCCATACAGTTCAAGTTTTCCAGGTCATCTAGGAGGTACACAGATGTAGTAATTTCTTACTGACACATTTGTCCACCACTGTTCTAAGGAGTATTTCTACTTCAGGGTCCATAGGGGGTCCACAGGGTTGACCTTGGGGTTATAGCTGGATCAGGATCCATGGGCACCACACAGTTAAGCTTTTAGCTCCCAGGATGCACTTGGGTCCTCCCCTATACCCCGCCCCCGAGCCACAGGCACCCCAGTGTAAGTTGGTACCCGGCCGGAGTCGGTCACCGCACAGGGGGGCTGCAGGAGCAGCCCCCAGAAGCTTTTTATTTTAAGTTAGATTTTATTTATTTTAATCTCTTTTTACTACAGACGGCAGCGAAGGGCTGTCTAAACAGACGCCCACGCTGCCGCTCTGATCCCCGACTGGCGCCGCGACGCCAGTACTGATCTGGGGATCGCGGCGGGAGGACAGAGTCCGTACTAGCCGGACTCTGTCTACCTCCCAGGACTGCTGCCGGAGTCGCCGGGGATTCAGGTAAGCCGCGGAGGCTGCTGGCAGTGGCGGTGGGCCCCCCCCCCATAACCCGTGGGACCACTAGACCACCAGGGATAACAGGCAAGCGGGAAGCCAGCATCCCTGGGGTCATGGCCAGCCAGGGGAGGAAGCCTTCCCTGTTCAGCGGCTCCTCCCCTCAGCTCAGCGCGCCTTTCAGCACGCAGTCTGGCGTCGCTGAGCTGCAGTTTCACGGCCACTCCTCCTCTGAGGTCTCTGGGGGCCATTTTCTCACAGTGGCAACGCAGATCTCAGGGAGCAAGCGGACCGGTCCCCCTGTGTACCTCTCCCCTGATTTAAGGACAGCGTACACAGCACTATAGCCCTCCCAGACACTGAATCTGGGAGGTTGATTGTAGTGGAAAGGTGCAGTGAGTATAACTTCTCTGCATGGTATGTGACTTTTGCTAGTGCTGCCTGTCTGTGCTTATTTTCCGCTTACTGTCAGCTTATACCTGTCCCTTTACTTCTCCTACGAGCCCTACAGGTGTGTGGGGGAAGGGTGTTTCTACTGACCTCACTTATATAGATCACGTATTTGTGAGGTTCGTCACATACAGTTGTGTGCGACACAGTGCCATATTGTGGGCTGTTGTTCAACACACCGGTGAGTGCGTTTACTTCTGCCCTGTTGCCAGATATATAATATATTCTGTCATGTCAGACGAGGAGGTTGAGCGCTCAGTGGCTCCGGCGTTGGCCTCTTGCGGACGCTGTTCTGCAGGAGTGAATAGGGAGGATTTGTCACAGGATGGCCTGTGTAGTCGGTGCCAGGTGGCTCCTGGCCCATCCAGACCTTCTGTGACGCAGGAACCACTGTGGGCGATGTTTTCTCAAGTGCTGGTGTCTATTGCGGACAGTCTGTCGGTCCCGACTGCTCTCCCTGCTAGGGCGTTACCCCAGCCGACCATCCCCCATTCCCCGGGTGTCCCGCAGTTATTGCGGAGTCCTCCTGGGTCTCAGTCTGTGGGTCCCTATGCGGGGTTGCCTATGTATATACAGGCTTCCCCTGTGCCGCAGCAGCCTGCGGTACCTTTTCAGGCCCCTATGGCGACTCCTCCACCCTGGGTGGATGTGTTCTCCAACTCCGTGCAAAATTTGGCGGCCGCATCCACGGCTTTTCAGTCAATGTTGCAGACTGACATGCCTTCTAGGGTTTCAAAACGCCCACTCATGGCGCGGGCGGCTCAGGTATCGGACTCAGAGGGTTCAGATGATGGGGAGGTCCCTGATGACACTGACTCTGACGCCTCAGTCCAGGAAATGGATACCAAGTCGTCCATTAATGTGCGAGCACTGGTTAGGGCGGTGCGAGCCATTCTTCTTATAGAGGATGAGGCACCAGCTCCTAAGTCGAAGTATCCTAGTTTAAAAAAAACTAAGGTGGCTTCTGCGGTGTTTCCCCTGTCGGATCAGTTGACGGATCATATGGCGGTAGTAAGAGATTCCTTCCTCAGAAGCGGTTGGCTTCTAATTATCCCTTCCCTGAGGCACATTGTAAAAAATGGGAAACTCCACCGGCGGTGGATTCCCATGTCACCCGTTTAATAAGGAGCTCTACTTTGCCATTACCGTCTATATCCTCGCTGAAGGATCCCACGGACAGGAAAGTTGAGACTTGCTTAAAGTCTATTTACTCCCTCTCCGGGGCGGTGGCCCGACCGTCCATGGCCATCTCCTTTCAATGGGGAATTACTATTTGGTCTGGACTTGGACAAAATAGTGGATACCCTGGCTAAATCCAAGTCGGCTTTCCTCCCTTCGGCGGCACTGCCTGCTAAGGTTCGGAGTTCGGCTTTTCGTTCCTTTCGGGTTCAGGGTAAGGCAAAAGGTCAGTCCTTCTCGAGACAGTTGGCGAGTAAGACTGCCTCTAAACCCAAGAAGCACGCCTGGAGTGCTCGGCGCACTTCTTCCAAGCAGGAAGATAAACCTGCGGCCTGATGGGACGGGCCTCCCTCTGGGGGACCTCAGAGTGGGAGGCAGACTTCTTCGATTTGCCCAGTGCTGGCACAATACCACCACGGATGCCTGGGTTCGAGAAGTGGTCTCCCAGGGGTATGCCCTGTCTTTTCGGCACAGACCACCCCACCAGTTTTTCTGCACGAGTCCTTCTCTAGAATTTATGTGGACCGGACGGCTTCGGTTAGGAAGTCTGATTCCTTGTTTATCCTCTTTGGTTTTCACAAGAGGGGTTGGCCTGCCAACAAACGTTAGCCCGTTGGCTTCGTTCCGTTATTTGTGAGGCTTATGCACAGGAGGGTTTACCTGTGCCAGCCTCTGTTAAGGCTCATTCCACTCGTTCTGTGGGTCCCTCTTGGGCTGCTAGACGTGGCGCCTCTGCTGTTCAGCTGTGTAAGGCGGCCACTTGGTCTTCAATTCAAACGTTTTTGAGGTTCTATGCGTTTGACACCTTCGCCTCTCAGGATGCATTCTTTGGGCGCCGGGTGCTCCTTTCAGCACAGGAGCGTCCCCGCCCTTAGTTGAACTGCTTTGGGACATCCCCAAGGTCAACCCTGTGGACCCCCTATGGACCCTGAAGTAGAAAACAAGAGATATGGTAACAACTTACCTTTGTTATATCTGTTTCTATGAAGTCCATAGGGTCCACAGGGCGCCCGCCCTGACGCACCTGGCTTCATATGGGCTGTGTGGCTGGTTACCGGTTTTCCGTCTCCCATTTCTGTGAGTATGGTTTCTTGTGTGTTCCAGTCTTCCTTCTCTCTGTTCCATATTCTCCTCCGGCCTAGGCTGCTTACCAACTGAGGTGCCTGTGGCTCGGGGGCGGGGTATAGGGGAGGACCCAAGTGCATCCTGGGAGCTAAAAGCTTAACTGTGTGGTGCCCATGGATCCTGATCCAGCTATAACCCCAAGGTCAACCCTGTGGACCCTATGGACTTCGTAGAAACAGAGATAACAAAGGTAAGTTCTTACCATATCTCTTGTTATTTACTAAACATGTAGATGTTTTTGGTAGTTTTTCCAAATCCCAGTGATCTGTGCAGGACTTCACCTCCGGATCTGCTTCTGTATAGGGGTTTCAAATCATACGGATATTGTCGTTGGCTTTTAAATGACAGCCAAATCCGATGCATAGTGAATGCTGTTTTTTTAGACTGCAAATTAACGCAAATAATCGCCGATACCGCTCTGTTTTGTAATAGATACAAACTGTAAATCTACCCCATAGTCTTAGTATTGTAGCAAATAGAGAGGTCTCGGCCTGCACTTGTAACATAACATGCAGGTTACAGTCAAGCACAATGGTCAGTCAGTAATAGTCACAGTGAATGACCACTGCACCCACCAGCATCAAAATTGGTAAATGTTCCATTGTCTGCATTTCTCTGCACCCAAAAAAATATGGAATCCACTGGATTCCTGTATGTATCCAACCTGGTGTAGATCTATAGCATGTAGTGCTCAGATAAATATGAAAGGTTACCAATTGGCTACCATAAGAGAGTAATTTATTGTTACTTATGATTTATGTTCCAGACCCAAACCAAATGCACCACCTGAACTTGTAGCAGTTTGTTAAAATTAACAATATTAGTCTGACTTTGATTTAGATGTAATGTTGCTGTTAAGTAAAACAAATCTTTTGTTTTCCAGGGGATGTGAACATCGGGATGGTAGACCGGAATGGTCAGCTTGAGGTTGAAGTAATCCAAGCACGGGGTCTTACTCCAAAACCCAGCTCCAGAACAGTTCCAGGTAAATTGAATCATCATGTCCGAAGAAGTGTAAGTGATTGCATGTGATAGTGCTTCACATTTGATGGAAGCTCTAGGGGTCAGGACCCTTATCTACCTGTCTGTCTCACACTGCAACCTAGTATGTTCTTAGTTTTGTGGTTGATTTTCTGTACTCACTGTCTGGCGCTGCAGTTTTGTGTCATCTTATAAATGATGATGATGATCTTCCATGAATCTCCTGGCTTGTGTTTGGGGCAGTATTGTCTCCAAGCTCTGCACTGTGTAAAAGGATAGAAAATGATTATCTTAGTTGAAGGAAACTATCATATTATTTATTTTTTATTACACTTTTTATGCATAATGTTATATTTTTTCAATTATAAATCAGTTAACTCAAACTAATAGTGAAGACACGTGTAGTGATGTCATGACATCACTACAATCTGTATTCACCTACCTGCCAGACACCAATCCCTTATTTCAATACAGAGCAGTAATCATATTTTGCTGCTCTTTATTGTATCACAATAATGGCACCTGTGAGGATGCAGACAGGAGAAGAACCCATGTTGATTGCTCCACTCTGCCTTGTATCTCCCACTGGAGAGTCACAGGTTGCCTAATATGATGCAACAATGCTAGGAAACCAGGTTCTCAAGATCTCAAGATGTTGTGGAATTATGTCCCAGCTGGAGGACTACAGTGGCATTAAAAAGTTTTTGCCCCCTTCCTGTTTCCTTCAATAAATTAAGTTGTCTTGATCCCTACTGTCTGGACCCATCAAAATCGGCATGTGTCTGTGGGCACGGGAACTGGACCACTGGGCTATAGATGAAGCTGGAGTGAGTGTTGCTGGAGTAGACTCTGGGGTGACTAAGCAAGTAGGTAACCAGACTAGAAGTCTGTAATACTAGAACCTGGACTGGAACCAGTGAGAAGTCCAAACTGGAATCGGTGGATGCTGGGCTGGGACTGGCTTTGCTTCTGACTGGGCGGGACCATAATGCACTTGACCAGGCTGGGAACGGTAATGCGGGCTACTGAACACCAGACTTGGACTAGTGACACTTGAATTGAACACCCGACTGGAACCAGTGGTACAAGACAAGTAACAGTAATGCTGGGAGCCGAGCTAGGATCAATAAACGTAGTAGAATCTCAGGACACTTGAAGACTGCGTCTGTATATTTAGTGCTTATACTGGGGCAGAAAGCTGAAGAAATAAATACACTGTAACAGTAATATGTGCTTGCTGCAGATATAGGCTGGAGATGTCAGGAGAACAATGTGCTTGCAGCACAGAATGGAAATGATAATGTCCTTTAGAATGAACATACAGTAGTAGGCTGGAACTAGCACACAAAGCAGATAGATAAATTGCTTGAAGGAATATCAGAGGTAACTGCACACAGTAATCCATGAAATCTGCAGTAGAACGAAGGGTGCACTACATACTTGCCTACTCTACT
Source organism: Taudactylus pleione (assembly GCA_031769625.1). NCBI lineage: Eukaryota > Metazoa > Chordata > Amphibia > Anura > Myobatrachidae > Taudactylus > Taudactylus pleione. The sequence continues at coordinate 29,470,253 of JAUIMM010000007.1, read as the reverse complement.
GGAACCTGTGGGAGGCTCACGATTTTTAGGGTAACCCCCCGCACCTAGAAGAGTAGGCACTTCTCCCGCATCCCGCCCACATCCTAGTTAAGTGGGCAGAATGGGGAGAATTCCACGAGTAGAGGGCGGGTCTAATGACGCGATTCTATGAGAATCGCCTTATTTGGCCTCGCTCCTTAGTTAAATGTTCAGGATTCGCTGCAATGCGGGGGCAGGGATTAATGTCGCTGATTGTTGGTCCCGCCCCTGCATCTCCTTTCCGGGCAACTCCCGAAGAGGATAATCTAAAAGTCAGTAAGTCTGGTGCACTACTCCAGAGAGTAGAATGCAACTGGTTAAAACCTCTGCAGGACTTGAAAACAACAGGCAGGAGCACACTGGAGGTAGATAGGTGAGGCTCACATTGTGGAAGCACAATCAGGAGAGAAAGCCAGATGCAGGCATATAAACAAGACTGTAGAATTCAGGGGCAGATTCCAGCAGGCTAAGAACTTGAGCACACTGAAGAGTCTTGTAATCAGTGAAGTGCAGCTGGAAGCAGTTCTGAGGTTGAGATACAGGAATAACGGCAGAAAATCGTAGATTCAAATACTGAGGCTTAAGGGCCCATACATTTGCAATGAATTGTAGCAATCCTGCGTTTCTGAGATGGTGGATTGGAGGATCGGCAAAATTATACTTGCCTATTTTCCCGGAAGTTCACACCCCCGGAGCACTTCTCCCGTATCCGGGAAGCAAACGGGAAGCCGACTGCCTAAATACCGGCAGCCGGCTTCCCGACTGTCTTATGGGTGAAATGCCGGGCGTCTAGATGTAGACACCGGCATTTCCCCAACGCCGGGAGACCGGCGCCCGGCATCACGATCGTAGTGATGCCGGTCGCCGCAAGCGGACAGCCGCAGGGGGGGGGGGGGGTTAGGTTTAGGGCTCCCGGGGGGGACTTAGGGTTAGGCACCCCCCCTGGGGGACTTAGGTTTAGGCAGCGGGGAAGGGGGTGGTTAGGGTTAGGCACCCCTAAGGAGGGTTAGGGGGGTTAGGTTAGTGGATACTTACCTAACCATGATCGGGATTTCCAGCGCTGTCGGGCTTCCGCTGCGTCGCACTCTGCTCCTGTCGGGCTGCCGCTGACGGGAATCTGCCTGCCGTATTTCATACCAATTCCCAGTATCCTGGCCCCGATTCAGAGCCGGACGCTCTGAAAGAGCGCTCGCTCTGAATCAGGACGGTTTTTTTTTTTGGAGCGGCCTCCCGGCCCTCCCACCCATAGCTGTGGGTGAGCGGCCAGGATGATGGTCGTGATGGTCAAGACCATCATGACCATCTGACTTGCGACGAGACCCTTGTGGGAGGGTCTCGTGGCCGCAAGCTCCAGAGAGCTTCTGGCTCTAATAGAGCCGGAAGTTCTCCCACTGACATCACTGGTGATGTCAGCGGGGCCACCCACAAACGGCAGGCGTTCGCATGGGAATGCCTCCGTTTGTGAAAATACACCCCCACCACGCCTACGAAAAGGGGCGAAATGTCGATCAACACCGACAGCCACCCCTTTTGTAGTGAGCCATGGAGCGAGTGCTTCTTGCACTGGGGCTCGCGCACGCTGCACGTGCGTACTGGGCCACCATCGACCCACTTGCGAGTGCTATGCGCTTGCGAGCGGGTCTGAATCAGGCCCCCTGCCCACTTCCTAGAGAAGTGGGCAAGATACGGAGAAACTTACCTGCAATCGTCGGATCCGAGGAGGAGGAGGTGGGGCCTAATGACTTAATTCTATGATAATCGCGTCATTGGGTTCTGAATCGCGGGGCCTAATTATGTGAATCGCACGTCCCCATCACCTCCCATCTGCTTCCTCTCTCCAGGGTCTGCTCCCGCAGAGGAGATCATAAAAGGTAGGCAAGTATGGGTGAAATCCAACATGTTGGATTTCACAGATTTGCCGATCACAGTCAAACTATGATCGTGATTTGCAAATCTGTGAAATTTAACATGTATAAATTCACCAATCCTCCGATGGATCACGGAACATCGATGGCCGCCGGTCAGCCTTTCCAACCAGCAGATCAGCGTTTCCGATTCCATCGCAGGATCGCGCAAACTGTCGGTAAGTATATGGGGTCCTTTACGTGAGAACATGCACAGGAATTATATAATCTGTAGCCTGGGAAAGCTCAGCAGTGCTGATACTTTTTCGGAACTTGATGAATAACCCTGACACTGATACTGAGACACTGTAATCAGACTAGGAATTCCACACTTACTGCTAAACTGGAATTCAGCAATGTGACTTGTTGCTCTGCTAGTGAACTGCTGCAGATCACAGATTGGCTGACAGAGTTCAGACACAGGCCCTCATTCAGAGCCGTACGCTCTGAGCAGAGCGCACGCTCTGAATGAGGGCCGGGCTCCATTTTCATGGAGCGTCCTCCTGGACACTCGTATAGCTGTGGGTCACCACCCACAGGCTATACGAGCGTGCTTTGTGATGGCCGCGATGGTCGAGACCATCGCGACCATCGAAATTGCGAGCCGGAGCCTGCGGTTGAGGTTTTCAACCGCAAGCTCCGGAGTGATTTTGGCTCTATCAGAGCCAAAATCACTCCCACTGACATCACTAGTGATGTCAGTGGGCCGGCTTCTGACGGGAGGCGTTCCCGTGGGAACGCCCCCGTCAGGGAGGCACGCCCCCGGCACGCCCACCAATGGGGGCGTGCTGTCAATCAACATTGACAGCACGCCCCCTTTGATCGGACACAACGAGCGAAGGACTTTCCTTCGCTCGTCGCGTCTGGCGCATGCGCACGACGGAGCTCCCTCCGTCGTGCGCATGCTCAGTGCATAACATCGACCCACTTGCGAGCGGACAGCCGCTCGCGAGTGGGTCTGAATCAGGCCCACAGTTCCATAATACAAATACAACTAGAAAACCTGACCTGCAGGACAGGTAAGTGATTAAACACATTTGAAAGTCCAGTTTATGACAAAAATTATCATTTAAAAACTGTATTTTGTGTTTACTCTGACTGTCTTGGTCTTATATTCCATTTTGTTTGAAGATTTAAACAATTAAGTGTGACAAATGTGCAAAAATATAATAAATCAGGAAGGGGCAAAAACTTTTTCACGCCACTGTAAATTGCATTCCTTGTCTGGGCATGTGCCTACATGTGTGTAAGAATTACATTGATGGCAAGTTGCTGCCCCAGAAGACCTAATTATTAGTATTCTGTCATTATTCATTCATGTTTGTATCCACTGTCGCTCTGGAACTCACTTCCCTGCCCAGTCAGACTCTCTACCAGAGACAGGCTGAGGTCTTCGCTGCCTCCTCCCTCCACCGCGGGTTTACGATCGCCCCCCCCCGGGTGTACGATCTGGCCCGACCCCCCTCCTTCTGGCCGGCGCATCTCCTTACCCCGGCTCACCTGTTTTCGACCGGTGAATCCGGGTCACATGTTTGCAGTGCCCCAGAGCTCTTAGCTCCGTGGCTCGGCAGTACAGACACAGTAGGGAGGGATCTGAATAGATCCTTCTGCTGTGGCTGCCTTGTAAATCTTCGCAGGCTGCCGTGTAAACAGCAGCCTGTGAAGATTATTGGGGCTGAACGCCAAGTAAGTGAAAATGTTAATTTTCACATGCTTTAGTGAAAAATAAGCGATGATGAATAGGCCCCTGACACTGTTTGCTCGCCCATATGTTGGATTCTTGGTCATTGAGGTACTGTAGTAATTCCCACATGCGACTCACTATAGCATGCTCCTGCCAGCTTCAGCGAGTTTCCCTACCTTTGCCTGTTATCTCATCTTCCCTGTCTGTAGTGTTCCAGTAATTATCATTAGAGGGGGGACTACTGGTATCCACATTATAGGATATTTGCCTACTTTTGAAAAAGCATTTCAGGGAGATTGTGAAAGCAGCACCTATGAGCGCAGCGGTAAAGTAGACGTGTACTGCTATATCTGAGGGGTGTGCCATAAATTGGATTTACATTCAAATGTAAATGAGCCCCAGAGCAGTTAGTAATATCTACTTGTCGTTGAAAACACACTGATACTTTTAAAAAAAATGCATGTGGCCATAGGGATCATTGTGCCTTATACCCAATGCAGGGAAATTATACTGATGATCCCATTTGATTGTACATATCTCTAGGGATTTTTTAATATAACAGCTTCTTAATGGGAGTAAGGTACAATCAGGGAGATTGCTGGGCTCTTCAGGGAGATTACTACTATGTCAGGGAGTCTCCCTGACAATCAGGGAGAGTTGGCAAGTATGCTATATAGTGATAATCAGCTCTGGCTTTGTAGCTGAGCGGTTGGTTGTATAAAACAATTATAATTTGCATTAGCAGTGCTGGTCCAATCTGAAGAGAGCAAACACACATCCTCACCATTTCTATAAACACATTAAACATTTTACTTAATCAAAACATACCTACTTCCCCACACTCACTGGTTCAAAGAAATGTTATTCTAAATGTACAATAAATATATTCTGCTTTTCTGTTCTTAATCCAACATAGTCCCGTACTGACTGATTTTACCACCCAAACATGTAGATAAAGAAATGTTGAAAACAAAAAAAAACCCTAAGTGAAAAAACCCCATCCACAGCCCTAAATAAACAACATGGAGATTCTTGTTGACTTCCAATCTGAATGGTTGGACCAGCCAATCAGTCAAAAAGGTGGGAAGTGTTGGAAACCTCATGTATCTGATGGACAGTCCAACCATTTAGACGAGGAATCTAGGAGACAGTTTTATTCTCATAGTGCCTCTACTGACCCTGAATTTTGGCCTTTGAATGCTGGGTATAAATCTCAGGCACAATTACAATTAGGACAAGAAAAGACAGACCTGGCGGTGCAGCGTTTGCAACCCTCAAACAAAGAATATATCAAATTGTTAATGCCATAACATGTGAGCAATTACAAACCACCCTCTAGAAATCCTGCATTTGGCCCTGCCTGCACTTGTTCTCTTTTCAGCAAGGATGACTAACAGAAATTTAGAGGGCTGTTGTATCAATTACCTGATATTATCATCATCTTTTATTTATATGGCGCCACAAGGGTTTCACAGCGCCTTACAAAGTACGTAAACAAATGAGCACACAAGACAAGTACATAAACAAATGAGCACACAAGAAAAACAGTTATCAACTGTACAAACAATGCAGGACAAATACACGATTTATACATTGCTGCATAACACTTAAATAAGCAGAATGGCGTCAGTAACCAAGGGTTAGGTGCTGTTGTAAATTAAAGCAAGAGTAAGAGAGGGAGAAGCACATGAGGGAAGAGGGCCTTGCTCATGAGAGCTTACATTCTAAAGGGGAGAGGGCAGACAAACAGGGGTGACACAGATGGGTTGGATTGTGAGGAAGGAACATGGAGTAGTGGATTAGGATGAGAGCTGGAAAGCTTTGAGGAAGAAAGGGGTCTTGAGAGCCCATTTCAAGGTTAGGAGCCATAAAGCAAAGTTAACATGGAATTTTGAGTTAAGGCCAGGGGGACGAGGAAAGTCAGCTAATCGAGGAATTTGGAAAAGGCAACTGATATGAGCATTGAATGCAAATAATGAAGTGGAGAGTTTAGTAGGTAAGAGATGGTGGGAGTGACCAGATGATAGAAGTACCCCAACACCAACACTGTGGCAACCTCCAAGCCAGGGAGTGTGAGGCTCCCAAAGGAGATAGCTGCAGGAGAAGTGGTGTCAGATGGGTAAGTCCAGGATTTGGTGATGACTAGGAGATTGAAGGCATTGAATATGAAGCCATAATGGACAGGGACCAGTTAATTATAGCCAGGACTGGCATTCCAGAGGAGACAGGAGAGGGGGACAGAGTTGGGAGGAGAGAGGAGATTGTTAGGGTTGCAGTAGTGTGGGGTTGAGATTGATTTAGAGTAGGGGGATAAGGAGAGTGTGGGTATGTGGTGGGCTTCTGAGTGAGTAAGGTTGACTGCAGGTGGTGGGCAAGGTGGAAGTTTAGTGTGGTGTGGGTTGCGAAAAAGAGATGTAACTTGGAGAAAAGGGAGGGTACAGGGCTTATGAGTTATGGGAGATGCAGTGTAGAGTACTAGATGGGATGAAGGGAGATAGAGGAGAGGAGGGAGGGAGAGGAGAAAGTGGAGGAGACTATGGAGGGAGAAAAGAAATGGGAACTGGTGGTATAGAGGAAAGTATTATGTAGCTTCTGAGTGAGAGGGGGGGTATAGGAAAAGAGATACATTGCGTACTGTAGATGAGGGATGGGGGGGAAGAAAACAGCAGAAGTAGTGAGATACAGGAATAGTACAGTGAAAATGTATGAAGATCAGATAAAAGGAAGAACAGTGTTAGTAGATGTAAAGGCACAACTACAAGAGTATATAATAAACAAAATGAGTTTAGAGCTGTTAAAGTTGCAGGACTCTAAATTACGGATAAAGCATTCTTACAGATGAGGTGGTGTTTAAAAATGGTAGATACTACAGTGGTGTATAGATAAATTGGCAGTGGTATAGGAATAATATAAACAGTGTAGGGTCAAAAAACATACATTCAAATTTTAAAATGCAGCAACCCAGTTGTTTGCAATGTTCACTGAAGCAGGCTCTTGGCAAAAGGTGTGTTCAGGTTATAATGAAAGCTGGTGGCTGAGTTGCAGGGTATCCAGAAGCTCAGAATATCCTTTTCAATTGTTTTCAAGCTGTAAAGAGTTCTTTTTTAAATGTTGTCCTCCTGTTTAACTCTTGTCTAACTCTTTAAATTATGCTGTGCATATAATACCACTTAGAAAAAAAACCACTTTGAAATAAAAACCTACGCAGCCTTGTAACTGGGTATATAGATATCTGTTATTGCCCTTTCACTAAACAATAGGCAAACTATTATGAAACAAAAATAGATCTTTAGTAATTTAATTTCTCTTTATGCTTCTCACTTCATCCTCTGGTCTCTCTCAGTGGACATCAGCTCCCACCCATTGCAATGAATACTCCTTGGAGCTTGTGTTCTCCTATCTTTTGTTCCATCTCTAAATCTGGCCATACACTGCACGATATTCATGCAAACCATCTGATAAAACGTGTATGCTCCAGACTGATAATAGTTTGCAGCCTGAAAACAGATGAAAATGGTAGTTTGGTTATCAAATCTGTACGAGCCACACGACCATTATTCAGCTTATTCCTGGTAGTGAATGGAAATTGTCTCCATCCATGTGCACTGCCAACCCAAAAACATAAAATAAAAGCTTAGGACTGCCTGAGCAGTCCACTGTTAAAAAGGTGCGTCTTGATCCTGCCGCACCAAACGAACACCTGAATGCCTATGACTAGGGGCGGGGTATATATGGAGGTGGACCTGACGCATCCTAGGAGCTAAAGCTTTAACTGTTCGGTGCCTGGATCTCTCCAACCATAATATCCCCATGGTATCCCTGTGGATCCCTAAAGAAGAAATGGTGGTTTGGTTATCAAATCTGTACGAGCAACACAACCATTATTCAGCTAATTCCAGGTAGTGAATGGAGATCATCTCCATACATTGTGCAGTGTATGGAGGCGCTCTGAGTATCAGCCCATCCCTCCTCCTCATCTGTGTCCACTATTATGCAGTCTATGACCACTTAACTTCTCCAACATGTTATTCCTGCGCTAGAACAACCTACTTTCCTTCTGCCTCCCCTTACTTCCTGCACCCACCCTACACTGTAATCCATGTGCACAATGACACCAAAATGCTCTTGACTCAAACTTCTGCTCAGCTTGACTTCACGCTCTTTGCTGTCACCTATAACTGATAGTATTGCTAAGCCAGTTTACACACGCACAGCATTCTGGGGCTCCCTTGCAGTGTCAGTGGGCACAGGGCTCAATAAGCTACACAGGGTTTCTCAGCTCTTATGTTGGTAGTTACACCTTTAGCATAGAGTATTATAGAGTCCTTGATTGTTTGTTACTGTCTCCTATGCACAGCTCCATACATCAAAGCCTACCTAATAGAGAATGGAGCTTGTCTGTCCAAGAAGAAGACTAGAACAGCTAAGAAAACATGGGACCCAGTGTATCAACAAGTTCTCCTATTTGATGAAGGACCTCAAGGGAAGGTATTGCAGGTAAGTAATCATTTGTGGCTTTTTTTGGAGGGAGGGGGAGAGATAAATGTGCAATGGTTATGTCTGGTACTAAAATACAATATTATCTGGTGCCATTTATTGCATAACCACAAAAGCACCAAAAGACAACACAGTATCCTATGATTAAGGAACAAAGTGCCTAAATATAGAATTGCATTAATTAAGGATTATTTAGTAAAATATTTTCCAAATGAATTAACTATGACAGTTCAAAGAACATTAACCATATGGAGACAATTCCCTGTAAAAAAGAAATCAGAATAATTTGCAGCATCACTAAAAGAATAATGAAGGTAAGTCATTAACAAGACACTGGAACCTACATAATGAAAATCACTAACCTGGAATTGTATAGCATTCCTTAGTTAATCTTCTATATCCAGAAATAGGTGTTGCAACAGAATCACTTCTACAGACATATAGGATAAAAAGAAAGGGCCTATTTAGTGTAAGTGGTCAATTCTCATATGGGGGCAGATGTACTAAAATGACAAAATTGAGCGCTGTAGAAAAAAAAAAAAAAAAAAGTGTTAGCTAAAAGGCATAATAATCACAGTACTAAAAACAATTAATGTTTATAGTCTTTTCAGACTAGTTGTAGGAGTTGGTGACTCAAGCAATAATCAGTCCCGATAATATTCGCACTTAGAGTCACCAACTCCTACAATTAGTCTGAAAAGACTATAAACATTGTTTTTAGTACCGTGATTATTAGGCCTTTTATCTAACACTTTTTTTGCAGCGCTCAATTTTATCATTTTGTATTGAACCCTTTCCATTTGAGCTGCTAGACCATAAGCGCAAGACACTCTTCCTATTTTTATTGGCAGATGTACTAAGCTTTGGAGAGATATAAAGTGGATGGAGATAAACTACCAACGAATCAGCTCCTGTCAGTTTCATACACAGACTGTTACATGGCAGTTAGGAGCTGCCATGTTAGTCTGGTACATTATTGCTCTCCATTTGATCACGCTCCAAGTCTCAGTACTGTACATCTCCATGGTCTCTCTCTCTCAATTTTCTGCATACACATAAGCTCCTTTAGATTTCCGTAGCCGTCACAAAAGGAGCAAATAATTATAGGGAACATGTTTCTTCTTCCTGGTTACTCTCCAGACCAATATATAATAATTACTGGCACTATTTTAGTTGATGGATGCATTTATGTCTCTTGTTTCATCCAAAGTCACATTTCCAGCCCTCAGTCAGGCCCAAGCATGCATTACAATACACGACTAATTTCAGGATACATGTGAGATTGCTTAGCTATTAACATGAATGTGTTTTCCATAGGTGATTGTGTGGGGAGACTATGGCAGAATGGACCACAAATGCTTCATGGGGATGGCACAGATCCTACTTGAAGAGCTTGATCTAAGTTCCTGTGTCACAGGGTGGTACAAACTCTTTCCCACTTCTTCACTGGCAGATTCCAGCATTGGTCCTCTCACCCGTCGACTATCACAGTCCTCACTGGAAAGTTCCACCAGTCCATCCTGCACTTAACATGTGGAGGAAGAAAGTTATGTTACAATGTTCCCTCCTTTTCCTGAAGCAAAATCAATCACGTTCCTCATTAGAGCACCAAACATACACTACAAATCGGGTTGCAGACTCCGCGTGTCTGTTCAGGGCTCTAGAAAAGGGAGGGAGTTATCAGGGAGGACCCCGTGCACAATAAGTATAATCCTTCCAATTAAACGCTTCAGCAAAAGGAAAAAAAATATATTTATGTCTTTCACTTATAGACTGTTATAATATATTTAATAAAAAATATACTAGAGGTTAACCAAACAAAGACACTCCAAGCAGAATATACACCACTATGTTATTATTGTCACCTTGAAAGGGCTGCAAGGCTGACAAATTAGCTGCCTTGACAACCTTTACCCTGCTGGAGTAAATGTATACCAATGCAGAAGTCATGTATGACAAAACTAAAATGAAGCACACTGAATAGCACATCAATGCCAAATTGTATTCAATTCCCAGAGTTATAGCACTCCCTTCCATTTGCGGGTATCTGCTCCCTGTTCTCCAAAGCAGTGCCCTACCCTTCCCAAGGGGTCATACACCTTTTCATTTCATACCACCTAGGCTCCTGAGGCAGGAAGAGAACTGGTGATATCATAATATTTCATACAAAACTATATATACAATCGAGACTGAATGCATTTACATATATCTATATTGCAGAATGATATTTTTTCAGGTATGTTTTTTTTTACTTTTTTGTTTAAAATGGAATGTAGCATTTCAACGTGCAATTTTATTTCTGAGGTTGAACAAAAAGAATTGCAGAAAGACGACTAACTACTTCTCTTCTATGCGTTCTTTTTGAAGCACGGATAAGCATATTTTTTTATATATACACATAACTGCATGTAGCTTTTTCTGTAATAACACAATGCATCTAACTCATACATGTATTATCTTTTGTTTTTTTTCAAGTGCATTAATGACTTATTTTTTAGCTGTGCTACACTTCTAAACACATTAGTGTCAGGAAGATTTACGGACTTCTTTTGCACAAAGATATTGTTTGTTGCAAACAATTGTGGACCATCTAGGAATGTAGAGTTTTATGTGCCAATATGTCTGATAGTGCATTTGTAAGACTCACAGTGCTGACGGAAAGTGGAGACAGCATTATCTTTTTGTCAGTGGGATATCAGTTATTCTACATATGCATAATTGCAGCATTATACATAATGTATGTATATATATATATATTCTATATTATATAATGGACAGCGTCCAGCTGTGACAGAGTAGGAGCTGCAATTATCATAAAATGTCACAGGTGTGGAGTCCAGGAGCAAACATGTAGCAACAGATCTTACTTCTTAAACAGTGTCTACTGTAACAACTCAGGGCTGCAATCTCTAGTGGACAAACAGATGGAGAGAAGGTCCCGATTCTTCTCTATCATTGGGATTAGAGTCATTTATGTCTGAAGTAGTATATATCCCTTCACTACAACCACAACACAAAGCCTGCAGGATGTGGTTTTCACAAAGACAGCGGAATGGAGTCCTATGTAAGCCTTCAAAGACCAATACATGGACTGATAGGGAAACTACATAAGCATTGCAAGGACTCAGCAAGGTTGAGCATGCAAGGCAAAAATGTATTCGAGAAAAGATAGCCACACCACTACATAGTAAGTATAGAACTCTAGAACCTAGTTTTTTTCTGACAACCAATGCAAAAAACACTAGTGTCAACAGCATATATAATATTGGGTAGGCATCATACACTAGTGGCTGAATGAATCCATAATGGTACATTATTCATTTTAATTGAAGTACCTTTGTTGGAACAACATATCGGTAGTGGCAGACATCAGAAGAATCTACACAAATGATTATACATAAAAATGTAAAATCTTAATTACTTTGCACTTTAGTTTTATTTAAGGATTTCCTAAGGCTTTATACATCCTGTGAAATTAAGACAAGAGAAAAGGCACAATGGCATATGTGGAAATAACATACATAGTGATTTATGTATAGCATAATAGTAGCAGGAATCCTACATACCTATAATAGCAGAAAAAATAAAGACTGACTGCTCAACTGCCAGACTACAGAGCAGTCCTGTCATTCCTTTACTATAAAGACATTAGTGCTGCAGCATTATCACTAGTATGGAGAATGATGAAGACAATCTATGCTTGTTCTGCTGTGGTCATTGTGTCCAGTTTATCGTGTCTGTGGGGATTATTTACTAACAAAGAGCAAATGTGCAGAGTCAATGTCAACCAAGCATTTGGTTTTATTGTCTAATGCAGTAAATTAATGCACTAGATTAACACACTAGAGTTACCATGTGCACTTTTGCGGTTAGTTAACAACATCCTGTATGTTATAAAATGTGTTTGTTTCACTGTAGTTCGCACAATGTTACTGTTAGTTGTATAGGGAAAGTCTCTTTAAAAAACACGACTCTCCTGTTAGCATTACATGTGTACTACTAGCTAGTTTGTTTATATAGATTTGCCATCATCTATCACTGGTTCAGCTGTCATTTGTACGTAAGGTGTAGACATGTTCTCTCTTCTAGAAACTCTACAACTATTTATACCACACTCTCGTGCTTAATTCTTTTTCCAAGTCCCAATGTGACAGATGTTCACCTCAAAAGAGCAAAATCTATGTCAGGCACATTCCCTTGTATAGGTATGATCTGTATTTCTTGTGGTACACTGTAATGTTGCAACATACCAAATGTTTTTTTTTAAATACCACAGATGCTATAAGCTATAGGCAATTTCTAAGTAAATGTCCTCTCCTCCTGGAAAGTATTCTGCACCAGTAAACCTTCATGAAGTATTGGAGAGCTTAGAGAAGATATATCAGCCCAAAAGAGAAAAACATATTTATAGATCTAATTTCACTACATAAAACAATATTCTAAAATCTCAATAGATAAGTAAATTATCAATAACTTTTTAATAAAGTTAGCAGATGCATTGTTCCATTGAAATCTCTAGCTGGTACTTTACTTTTGTAGGACAACAAATCACAAAATCTTCACCGATTATTATAGATCTATCCATTGCTGACATCTCCAATAGCGCTCATCAGGGTAAGCACAATATGAATTCTCCTAATAAGAGCTTACAAACGGATGTGGATAAAGACAAATATGCAGGAAATTTGTTTTCTGTTCATAACATGTTATGCTACAGGTTGAGTCTCCCATATCCAAATATTCCGAAATACTGATTTTTTTTTTTTGGCATCACTCAGATAATGAAACCTTTGATTTATTGATGGTTCAATGCTTTGTCGATGGCACAAATGATTAAAAATAATGTATAAAATGACCTACAGGCTGTGTATATATGAAACATATATGAATTTCATGTATGTACACAAACTTTGCTTGAGCCACAAAATTATTGAAAATATTGTATAAAATTACCTGCAGGCTGTGTTTATAAGGTGTACATAACACATATGTATTCTGTGTGTATATCGGGGTCCCATTCCCAAGATATTTCATTATTAAATGCAAATATTCCAAAATACGGAAAATTCCGTTATCCAAAATACCACGAGTCCAAAGCATTTTAGATATGGGAGACTCAACCTGTACAGGTTGAGTCTCCCATATCCAAAATGCTTGGGACCAGGGGTATTTTGGAATATTTGCATATCATAATGAAATATCTTGGGAATGGGACCCCGATATACACACAGAATACATATGTGTTATGTACACCTTATAAACACAGCCTGCAGGTAATTTTATACAATATTTTCAATAATTTTGTGGCTCAAGCAAAGTTTGTGTACAGAAATGAAATTCATTTATGTTTCATATACACCTTATACACACAGCCTGAAGGTAATTTTATACAATATTTTTAATAATTTGTGCCTTAGACAAAGTTTCTGTACATTGAACCATCAAAAATCAAAGGTTTCATTATCTCAGTCATGCCAAAATTATTCCGTATTTCAGAATATGTGGATATGGGAGACTCAACCTGCACTATACTTTTCTAGGCAATTCTAGAAGAAAAATGTGATTGTACAAAAGTCAAAGAAAAATCATTTTCTCTACATATTTGAACACAGTCTTAACTTATGAAAGCCAAATGTTAAAATAAATTATTGACATTTGTCTACCTAAAGGCATGTGTAAATAAAATCAGACCAAGACTAGTTCATAAATAAAATACACATAATTAAATATTATTTATAGTATAAACTACCCTTAGCAGCAATAACTACTTTTCTTCAACTTTAGTTTTTTTTTTTTTATCAGTCTTCTTGCAGTTATTTTGACTTTTTCCAGGTGTAGTGCACTTTTGAAAAAACATTTAATACACAACTAGCTTCTAAATCTCTTTGCAAGTTCTTGCATGGTTTATCTAGACAAATAACTAAACAGCAGTTTGTCAGTTGGAGGTGTTTTATGTTTTTATCTGCATTTCTGTTTTGGTAACACCGCTTCGGTTTTGAGGGAGTACATTTGAAACACTAGATTTACTGATTCCAGTGCTTTCTTTCTGGCTCATACATTTAAAATTACAAAAAATGTACATTGTCAATTAATTTGCACAGACCTGTAATTCAGGTGTTCACAGTATTGCACAAATGTAGCTAACTATTCTGTTTTTCTTCCTTTACACAGAGAAAGATTTATATTAGTATAAAAGACACTAATATAAGAGAAACATTGCCTATATGTAAACAGCAAAGTTGGATCATAGCAGCAAGAAAACAAACATTTTAAATGAATGCCCTTCATTTTACTGTACCTCACACCAAATCTGCTGCCCCAGATGGGCACAATCCTGATATCACAGTATACTTACAGTATGTCCTAAAAACGGAGAATGCTCTGTAGGTATAAATACACCTGATAAGGCTGAAACAATATGGCTTCAGTGCACGGCCGATTAGGAGGTTGATTTCTCAATCCTTCTAAAGAGAACAAATGGAGGTGTTACCCACAACAGCCAAACAGATTATCTCTCTCATTTATCTAGTTCATTCTATTAAATGATAGCTAGAGTCTGATCGTTGCTAAAGTAATCTGTTAACATCTCCACTTGTCCATGTTTGGTCTTCCATTTACTTTACTGTACAATGATGCTAGGGCACCATAAAAAAGAAAAAAAAAGAAAAATCCAAGAATCATAGGCATGCTTTATTGCTGCATTGGATTATACGCATATGCTATATCAAGTAATTTCTATTGACTGTTTTACAGTTTATGCGGGCATTTTTCAAATGTCACAGCTTTGCATCACTTACAAAAAAATAGAATAAAACCAGATACTGTTATCCTATGATAAAAGTAATAACAATGATCAGACTGTTCTATTGTGTGTTTTCCTTCTGTTTTTTGTCATGTTTTAAAATGCAGCTTGCTACAGTTTGTGCGTTTTTCCAAACATTGAGTCTGTAGGATGGGATTTAAAAATGCATAATAGGTTTATAACCCAAGATAGCAAAACAAGGGTATGACAAATTAATTTAAAAAAATGTCATAGCATGCACTGTTTTTTATTTACCCATTTAATGAATACCCACCTGTGAAAAGTAGTGCTATGAACCAGATTGTTTACAAAAGTCGTACATTTTAAGCAGAGTAATTATACAGAATACTTCAATATAGATCACAAACATAGTAAATTAAATTGTGAACATTTATATTTATTTTTTTATTTACAGGCTTATGTGAATGATTATTCTTATATCTAGCAAGATTAAATAGCAACGGATGAGAATTCAGACCTTTGCAAAGTGACGATAAGTGCAACCAGTTTTAATAGGGAAAAAAAATAAAAAATTTAGATCAACTGTTCTTGTTCACGTTGCAAAAACAAGCGCAGTATCGCATCCCATAAGTGTTGCATTTAGAAGCACAGTAAATCTAAGACTTTCCTTAACTATTGCCCTAATTTTGCAGGAAAGCCATCCCAAGATCAATAGGACTTTTTTGAACTTACTGAGTAAAGTGTCCCCATAAATTATGCTGGGTACACACTTTAAGCAGCCCAGCGGCTGACCAAGTACCCAATTTGGTAAGCTATGCGCACTTATCAATGGGCCGCTCGATATGTCTGGCCAGACATCACACCTGCGTGGGCATTTAAATGTGCATGGCAAGTTGTGATGTCGGTGGTTCCTTCGGCCAGTGTATGGGTGTACGCTGGGTCACCCGCAACACACTGGCAGATGTACCGATATATCGTCATCGGTTATGCTGCAGGGCCGACCTGATCTCTTTATACACGGACATATGCACTGTCATTAGTTGGCTGTACGAACGACATATCGCATAGTGTGTATGTACAATTGGAGGCACCCACTTTGTGAGCTAAATCAGTTATTATGAGAAAGCTGCCTATTCACTAAGAATTAGCGACATCTCTGTGGCTTTTGATGGACACTGTGCTGCTTCACACTCACCTTAATGTTTAGTTTTTTCATGGTAAATACAAATTTTAAATATTTGTTTATAAGAGCATAGATACATGAGGGATTTTTATTGTGCAGTTGGTACATAGGAAATATTTTGAATCCCTGGGCCTGCCCCAAGAAATTAGGGACAGTTGGCATTTGTGGCCTGGATGTCAGTAATCCTAGTGGACAGACTGAAAATCATTGCAACTACTTGCTTAAAATAAAGAGAAAAAAAAGGCAAGCAAAAACACATTTCCTATCAGAACTCAGTAGCCTGTCCATATCTAAACAGCTTAAGAATAGACTTGTGTTGGAATTATAGAAGAATAAAGCACCTAACCCTGCTGATCTTGGTGGCATTTGCAGTCTGTTGTAGCAGGACCACCGTAAATTAGATGAAGGTATTACAGGTGCACTTGCGATGGTCCGTAACTCCCACAGCAGGAGCCCAGCTGATGGTAGCAGCACATATTGTTTTGGATTCTCATTAAAACTTCCATATAGGCTTGGTAACTAATGCCTTGCAATTAAATTGAATGCAGGGAATAGAAAAGTAGCAATGTCTACTGCTTTTCACAGGTGCCTCATACAATATGAAACTCAGCAAAAAAAAAAAAAAAATAGTTATGCAGTTTTTTTTTACTTTGTCAGCAAAAGACATGGGAAAGAAAGGAAAGGAGGAGGTGGGTGACCCGAACAGAGAAGTATTGAAAAGGTTTATGGACAACTACTGCTTATTCTTCTTCAGAAAAGACAATTTACTATAACAAGTTGTGAGGCTGGACAAAAACCTGAGGTGTTGGACAGAATTGTTAATGCTAGTTTCCGACACTTGCTCAAAAAAATGTTCCTGAAGTAGAAAAGTATATAGATTTTTTTCTTGCTTAGGTTAACGAAATTAGTAGAGTCAAATCGGCATAATTGAAACATTTTAATAAGACATTTTTGAATTTACATACTCGTATATACCCTGCTGCCTTACAGAATTGACAGTGTATAAATCACTCAATAGCCAAATACAGCTTTAAAATATTAACTGCTGCCAGAAACAATATAGCGATATGAATTTATTAATATAAAGACAGACTATGGCAGTTTACTTTCATACGTTGCACCAGCAGTTTGCACAGAACAGTATGTTTTAGGACAAATTAACAAGGAAAACTAAAAACTTTAGTTAGCACAAGCAGTTCTAGCCGCCAAACAGGCTGAAACCGGTCTCACCCACGTCACAAACCAGCGCCTTAACAAGAATAGTAACACAGTAGCAAGAAGAGTTGATGCAGTCAATAAGGTAACAAGAAAAATGACAATCCCTGGATAAAATGAAAAAGGATAAAAAAATAAATAAAAAATGATTCATATAGCTCTGAATGACACGTACTGCCTCTTCTACATACAGAAGTGCCCTCCTTTCTGGCTCACTGTTGAATGTCTGTAACGCTTTAAAGCTTTGAATGTGGTATCACAAGGTTTGATACCCGCTTCTATTTGTAACGCTTTGTGTATGGCAAAAAAAATAAAAAATACATGTATATTTAAAAGAAAAAAAGACCAAGTATGTGATGGATAATGTTTGTACTACAGCAAATGAAAAATTGATTGTTTATGATTAAAAATGGGAAACCTGCATTTTCTACTTGTGCCCTGTAATGTTTTATAGATGTGGTCTTTCCTGTCAAATCCTAGTATTTTTGTGGTTTTCAAGCAGCAGGACTGATGACAAAAAAAAAATGCACGATTCTTTTTGTAAAATATTCTCGGCAATTTTTGAAAGAGGAAATATAATGTGAGCACATTTGGATGGTCAGCTTGTAACGCATGTATTCTGGTAACCAGAGATTAATAAACCTAATTTAAACAAAATTACTTGTCTCATGTCAGATGTGGCCTGCTATGTATACTCATTGTTTGTTGCAACTCAAAATTGGAATAAAGAACATAAAAAAATGTCTTTAAAAGGTTTTCAAAAGTCCAAGCATAATACATTATTAAAATTGGGTTAAAGATTGATTGTTTTTTTCTTAATAACAATTAATATATTTTAAAAATACCAATTAACTTAATTACTCCAACCCCAGTCATATTATTATCACTCTTCCACTCCACGCGTCCTACATAGAGCAGAAGAGTGTTTGCCGTGCAGCTCCCAGAACAGCCTGAATTTTTTGCGGCGTGGTTTCAACAGATGGCAGAAACATTTTATTTATTCTGGAACATGTTGATATGAATCACGTAGTTGCTTCAGATTTGGCGGCTGTACATTCCAATTGTGATTCTCCTGTTCCACCTCATCCCAGAAGTGTTCTACTGGATTGAAATGTGAGGATTGTGGGGAGTCATTTCAGTAAATTGAATTGTCAGGTTTGTGGGACCAGCTCTAAATGACATGCACATTGTGAAATGTTGGTCATCCTGCTGGATTTAGGCAATAGACTGTGGCCATTAAGGGATGCACATGGTCAGCAATAATACTCAGATAGGCTGCTCAGTTGGTTTTAAGGGTTCTAATGTGTGCTAATATCACTACACCACCACCAGGATGATCCAGACAGGCAGAATAAATCCATGTTGGTTACACCAAACTCTGACCTTACCATCTGCACATTGCAGCAAAAAGACAGATGTCAGACCAGATGATGTCTTCCGACTCTTCAACTGTGCTTTTGTTGGTTCTGTGCCCTCTGCAGCCCCAGTTTCTTGTTCTTAGCTGAATGTTATGGAACCCTTTGGGGCATATCCAATACCTAATTGGATATGCCCCAAAGGGTTCCATAACATTCAGCTAAGAACAAGAAACTGGGGCTGCAGAGGGTACAAGACCAACAAAAGCACAGTTGAAGAGTCGGAAGACATCATCTGCACCTAGCGAGTTCACCAAAAATCTTGCATCTGCATATCCATATTTTAAGGAAAAATTGTCAGCACTTGCTCTGGAACCCTTTGGACACCCCACCCCCCAGTGACTAAGTAGGCAATTGGAAGTTTCCAAATAGCTTAATTAGTCTCTAATTCCTCCTCCTCCGTCTCTTCTTCAGTGCCATAGATAGCTTCCATGGACCGGGCACAGGACAGGTGCTACTAACCTTGCATCCCACTACCGTTCGCGCAGCACCCGCACACCCTACCCCTAAACCCTGCACCCGCTTCCTGTACACCCTACACTAAAGCCAACATGCTCCCGTTCAACGCACACAGCATCGGCACCTGTTCGCAGGCTGAGTGGGAAAAAAAAAAAAAACACACACACCTCCCAGTGGACTCTGCCCACAAAAAACCTTGCCACCAATTTTTTTATTAAATTGGATACTGCAGGTATCGGGAGCGTGCATACGCGCAATAGTCAAAAATTAGTTGCAAGATCCACAAAAGTTTTTGAGGGCAAAACCTTGCGGCCAACTGGATATACCCCTAAGTGGTCTTCTGCTGCTGTAGCCCATCCAGTTCAAGGATCAACATGCTTTTCATTCAGATATGCTCTTCTGCATACTACTGTTGTAAGGCAATGTTATTTCAGTTACTGTTCCCTTCCTGTCAGCTTGAACCAAGTCTGGCCATTCTCATCCAACAACTCTCATTAAGGTCACTGGTTGTTTATTGCTTTGTGCACAATTTTCTGTAAACTCAAGAGACCTTTGTGTGCGAAAACCATCAGTTTCTGATATACTCACACTACCCATTCTGGTGTTTGGTCTGAATATTAACTGAACCCATTTGACAGTGTCTGCATGCTTTTATGCACTGACTTACTGCCACATGATTGGCTAATTAGAAATTTGCATTAACAAGCCTAATAAAAGGGAGGACCACTGAGTGTATAGACACTGCTAGACTTCACAGATAATTTTTTCACCGACTTCCCGTGGTATATGTGTACGTAGTTATGTAGATTTAAAATAGGAGGTGCTGGCAATGACTAATGTAAAAACAGATTTAACCAACTTTCTGTGTTGCATGCAAGGTTATTAGCAAAGCTTGCACAATGAATAAAAAGGAAAAAAAACAGGAGGGCCCCCCCCAGAATTCCCCTACCCCACGCCCGAAAACAAACAAACAAAAAAAACAGAATTCTGCCATTGTTTAATGACCATTTTAATTCGGAATGTACATATACACAGATGTGTAGCTGCCTCTGTAAATGATTTTCACATTTTAGGTGAGCAAGAATCAAATACACAAGAAACCATCATTTTACAATACATTGTTAGAAAAAAAAGCAGCAGACATTAAAAAAAAAAAAAAATTCCAGAGATTAACAGAACAAAAAAAAATATATATATATATTTATAGATCTGTAAGATTATCTGCATTAGATGTGTTTATAACTTAGATGCTCCTGATAATATTGAAAGGTTAAATAAAAATGACCAAAAATAAAATACCAAACACACAAACACAGGTTAGCAAACAACTTAAAAAAAAACAAAAAAAACCTGTTGTTACATGTGTTAAAGCTACAGAAAGTGCAAATATTTCACATTCAGAATATGTATTTATTTCCCAGCACATATGGTACATGAAGTCCTTTAGTTTGAAGGAATTTGGTTCAGCTGATTAGCTAACAATACAAATAATACAAGAACATTAATCATCTAGATGCCCTGCATGCTAAAAACCCTGCTTACCCAGGAAACTGCCATACCAACAGCACCGTGGCTGTCTATTCTACGGTTACAATCCTGCAAACCTTCTGGTCCGTTTTTAAGAAAATAAATGAAAAACTTGAATCTCTGTGTAATATGTGGTTGGGGAATGAGAATCAAGTAATGATAGAGGCAGTTGGATGTCAGGGACACTTCGATCAAGTAAAAAAAAAAAAAGGTCCCACGACTGATTCCACATCAAATGTTGCTTATCAAGATGTAACAGGATCATGTTTGTCCTGTGGATCTTTTCTGTAACACTAAGTGAATAGATCCTTAAAAACGAAAACAGAATCAAAATCAAGCTCAGACACATGCACACAAACACACACACAGTTTCAGTCCCAAAGTGGTCGTGGCTGACAAGTGTAATGCCAGCCATAAGTGCAGTGATTTGTATGGAATGAACAGGAAAAGCCGGCCTCTAATCAATGTGACATCAGACCACTTATGAGATAGGAATAAAATGCAGATATGCCAGTGAGCTACAGCTGCTAGTCTACCAGCACTAGGGCAGAATATGAAAATGCTGTTACACAGGCTCAGGAAGCCTTACCCTTTACAGTCTGTCACCATTGATTGCTACTAGAGTAAGGACCATAAAGCAAAAATGCATATAATGAAGTTGAACTAGCAAAATAACTGGGCATTTACCATGCACTCAGATTAGTAATTATGCATGTAAAATGTGACTAGATGAAAATGAAATAAGCATAGCAAATAACATCGCTGTACATCTTCGAGGGGGCAGCTTCACTAAACTTCAAATAGATTTGAGGGTTCCAAGCATGTATTTGTAAAACTATTATTAGTACATAGCACTGCAAACATTTCTGTTCAATGCATAAGAGGCTTATGCATGACCACATGCACAATGGATATTTTTGAATCTGTCAGTCTACTATAGGTTTCAACACGCTGGATAAGAGAATCTGAGAAGATAGCTTCATATACAGAACGCATGTCCAAGATCCAGATAAGACTGGGCGCCAGCTCTGTGACCCAAACACACATTTTATCTGCACACAGCCATCCGTCACATCATGTAATACAACATACGGGAAGGCTGGCATTTCCATTTACCAGAAAGGACCAGTGAGCCACCCTTGAGGGTTCGGCACTTCACTTTTAAATAGGATATTTAATATCTCTATTTAGAGTGCCGTGATAGCAACAGGTTCAAGCTATTGTGGGCACACTTTAAAACTCCCTACAGAAAAGGCTACGAACAGCACCAAATCCCATTAGAACATTACAGTCAGATTAAAATAATAAAAAAAAAAAAAAAACATTCTTTAAACAACTGAAATAAGGCATCACCCATATATGAATGATAACGTAAACAGGGTGAATGAATATCATTTGCATGACAGCTTCCCCCCATATTTTTTCTTACATTTAATAAAGTTAGATAATATGGCCCATGCACCAACAAATGTTATTTTAGAAGTATATACTATTTATTCTATATTATACAAATCCTTTAGCCTAAACTTTTCCCTACCACAAGTTAGATCCCTCTTCAAAGTACATCACACATTCCATATCAGAGAGATAAAAGTTACCAGCTAAAATAAAACATATCACTACTTCCATTACGCTCAGCAGCAGAATAATTAAAATCTGAATGTAAAAATATGGGGCTATGAAAGTGGAGTAAGCAGAAAATCCCCTTATTACATTAGACTAACTCTGGTTTCCATATAAATTAGTTAGTTAGTATAGCTTTAAAGAATTCTAAAAATAATACCATGTTTAAAAAAAATTGTCAAAATAAAATACTCAAAAAAACGTTTCATTAAATGCAAGAAATCTACTCCAAAATGGGGTAGTGTGTTAATATTGGATGCAACTGGCATTCTACAATAAGCAACTAGCATTATAGAATAAGGAATAATTTAAGGAGTGTGGTGGAAAAACAAAGCAAAATTCTGAAAACAAAATCTGTAATTAATTTTCTTAAAATGTGTGGCCAATTTTACACTAAATTAATATTTGGGGAGATATTATTCCACTTTCAAAGGTAAAAGCAACAGAGTATAAATAAAAAAAACAAAGGCATTTGATGGAAAATAAAAACTAAACACCTTCTTCATCAATATGTGATCTGACCTGACAAACATATGCATGCAGCCCTGCATAGAGCAGCTATGTTAGTACATTTCCAGACTTCATTCCAGGAGAACAGACATGGGTGACATCTACTTCCAGTTGTGTTACAGGGACAGAGGACATTTAGACTTGCCTGCAGATCTACAGAGCTTGCTGGTGCAGAATTGTAATAAAGGTCTCTAACACTGCGCACATTGCATTGAGCTGGTTTCAGTATCACTGGTGCACATACACCAGCTTATTGACATTTGAATGCATTGCACCCTTGTTATTCATTTTCATACAGCACTACTTAATGCATGGCTCGACTTGGGGAAATGTTTGTAGAAATTTTCAGAAGCACTCAGCATTGCCTTATACTTCAGGGTACTGGCAATGGTAGGATCAAGGACAATTTGTTTACCTGTATAACTAGATTCAGGCTGATAGGAATATTAGTGGATAGCTCTTTAGAAAAAAGGTAAATGAATATGCTTGTATACCGCCAATTAGGGACCAGCTGGGCTGGAGAAAGGAGTGGAGTAAGTTCAGAGTGAGCAGAGAATGCCCATTTTCATTTCCACATCGGTGAGCTGAGGGTCTGGTTAGGTGCCTGGTTGGCAGTAGGCTGTCCATATCCTGCCATGCCTCCCACACCGAAAAAGGTCATCCCTGCCATTTGTTGGGAAACCTGGAGAAAAAAAAAAGAAAAAAAAAAAAAGGAAAGAAAAGATCAGAAGTATGCATTCATTGTGATGAGATATCTAAAGTACACAAAAAAAACAATGAAACAAATAAAAATAATCAAATAAATGATAAAAGTGTCTAAAATTTCAAACAAAGAATTAAATAAAGTGGGTAGCAGTGAAAGCTTTGACTACCATTGTATCTCATGACTACTTCCCTATATATATTACCTGAGTAACATTCCACTGTAGTTGCTGTCCTGGCTGCATCCCATACATTGGTTGTGCCACAGCACCCATGCCAGTTACATATCCTGCATGCTGCGCCATCATTCCATTTGGAACACCCATGACTGCTGCCTGCATTCCGCCTACATACCCAGCTGGAACAGCCATGGGGGCAACCATTCCTGTGTGGGATGGCTGGGTTATGATCCCCATTGGTGATGCCATCATACCACCCATAACACTACCAGGAGTTGAAACTGCTGCTGGAAAGCCAGTGTAAGCATTTGGGTAGGCCATTTGTGCTGGTGCCATGAAGAGGGCTCCTGCAAAAATAATTGAAGTGTAGGTTAGAGAAACCGTTACAATTATGAATGCTTTTCTATGTCATTGTAAAACTATGCCGCTTCGATGCAAACAAAATATTATATCCAGATTTGGCCAAGTTCTTTAATTTTAAAGGTAAAGCTATCCACAAATACCTAGTAATCAGTATTACAGTCGGCCAGGCCACTCCTCACATTCTTACCTTGAGCTGGAATCTGAGGAGTCTGAGGCCCATACAGAGATAGGATTGAGTCCTTGGAAAGTTGCTTCTTTGCGCCTTCTTCCGTTTTCCCTCCCGACTCTGGGAATAGGTTGAGATTCTCTGGGACAGATCCTGAACTGGTCACTGGCATGGTGCTGACACCCTGGGGGACATGATAAACAGAACCCACAGCTGAGCAGTTAGGCCTCCAGAACTTTGTTAATAAGACATCTTACTAATTCTGAAAGCAGTGTGTGAACTGCAAAAGGCTCTCCCAGCATTACCATATATTCTACAAAATGCTATTAATCCAAGTTTATTGCTATCATTTTCTACCACAGCTTGGTTATTGGGGTAACAGCATTAATATTAATGGCGATATTTTATTTTACATGACCAATATGACAAAAGGGGTCAAGAAATTCTCTAAGCAGAATGCCTCATTGCCACATGATTTTCTTAACAACTTATAAATCATGTATTATTTTGCTTAAACATACAAGCAGCCTAGTCTTTATTTATGATCAATATTTGCTCTATTATACCGAGCGCTTCTTTCTACACATTTGTTTATTTTAGCTATTTCTTTCTATAAAGGGAATTCTCACACCAGGATACTCATGCCATGAGCCCCTTTCTCCATCATCTTTTCCAATAAATACAAAACGGGTACTAATTCAGAATTAAAATACATTTATTTTTATTTAAATAACTCGCCTCCTAAAAAAGCTCCCTGTTGCATACTCCAAAATTTGCAGGACTTCAGCCAGTAGCATGACAGGGTTAACATTGTTTCTCCACAATCCTCTGTTTGCTTATAATGCATGCGTAGTCCAGGGTTAACTGCCCACGCATTGGCATATCTATAATGGGAACAGGGTGTGCATGGCACACTGGTCCTTGGGTCCAGGGGACCACACCGCACAGTAGACTCTGGCACAAGAGCTGTCACAGCTGGCTAAGATTTGGCAAGCAGCTAGGTTTCTCTGGACCGGTTTCTGACAAACCACACACAGCAAGGGGAGTATATTTGTAACTCTCTATTTGAGAGAAAAAGTTAAAGCGGCAGACTTCAGGGATAAATCACTTAATTTAGTTTTAGGACTTTGGAAATCGGCATACCAGGATTATCCTCTGTTTATTGATTTGTACATGATTTTTTTTTTTTACTGGCCCCAGTGCTGTATTTTTATAGCTTAATTCTGGGCATTTCAGCATGTCTTATACATCAGAAAAGTTTATTTTTTTTATTTTTCTTATCCTGGGATACTATACAATGGCTTTAGGTATAATGGTCTCTGATGAAAGAGCACAGCAGAGGTGCGTGATACATTAGGGCAATGCAAATAAACAACACTGCCTGATTATATAGGACACAGCTAAATCCAGAAATAAGACAATATTTATGACAAGTGGATTTATAGCAGCCACTAAGTTAAAACCATTGGATGCTTAAAACACCCTTCAGCTGGTGTGACTGGACTGTGCCATATAACCTGTACTCTACACAGAAGCACTGCAGGTTCACAGGCTACAGTCACCATTTCCCCTGCATGATGTACACAATGTCACTATGCTGGGATAGTGAGATTAGCATCACGCAGCACAGTGTAACAATATCATATGTTAGACAGGCAAATGACTCTCTTAATAACATTTACCTTCAAACAACTAACGCGAAACAGAATACTGGCACATAGGCTGCTACAGAGGACACTAATAACCATCTGCTCTCGTCCTAGCTAACAATCTTTAAAAAAGGTTAAAGACCATATACGTCTAGTGCCCTCCAGGGAACCACTTGGAATACTTTATAATGGCTTAATGCCATTGCTGAAATCAGAACAGACAGTCCTGGAAGTAGATAGTAAAGTAGCATACTGCACAAAACTGTGTGTGAGGTTTACCTGGCTGGATTTGGAGCCAGACAAAGATGTGGAGCCAAATAAGTCCAATTCCTTCTCCAAGCTGGTGTTGGACTTACCATTGGGAACAGCAGTGGCCACTGGGGTATCTGAAAGAACAAACAAACAACACAGGAAAAGAGGTAAAATTATTAATGAGTAGAATGTTCTTTGCAAGCACGAATTATTGATGTTTCAAGCACGAGCTTGGCTCCAGTCCAAGTGACAATGACACTATTGTGCAGTTATTGTTTGTGAATGACTCATCCAGGAGTGAAAATAGAGGGGACACATGGCCCAGAACTAGAGACCTAATGACTGCTTATTGTATTGTTCCTTAGAGCAGATTTATGTATTCATTAGACAAAATAAGAAATGTGCGTCTGTTCGGCAGCTTAGAATTACTACTACTATGAAAATATAACAAATAAGAACAGTCGGCGCTCATAGGGGGGGAAATGGATGTTAAACCACTAGCTGCCCTCTCAGGAAATATCCCCACTTCCTCAAACAGATACAACAAAGTAGATAAAGCACTCTGTGGTAAAGGGTTCTGATGTTTAAGTGTCAACCAAAGGTTATGACTGAGATTATCTATATGTCAGTCAACTTGAAATAAGGTCTTTGTAGCACACTGGTGGGCGAAAACTTCAGGCTGGGTGTTCTGGATAAGGGTCCTTGAACCGTGAAAGTCTGGTTATGAAGTGAAGTTCCCTGGAACCATACAACGTATGTCTCTCCAATTATATGTGACAGAGTCTATTCTTACTGACAAACTGGTGGGCGACAACTTGAGGCTGGATGTTCAAGAACTGTTAAACAACAGAGGATATGTATCCCAGGTGGGCAAGAACTGTCGGCAGGGTATTCATAAACGCAGTACCTTGTAATGTTTGAACTAGTTGGCATAAACTGTGGGCAGGTTGTTGCATATAACGAACCGTAACCAGGATAAATGTAAACGAGGCCTCGTTTACATTTCAGTTCCAGGGAACTTCACTTCATAACCAGACTTTCACGGTTCAAGGACCCTTATCCAGAACACCCAGCCTCAAGTTTTCGCCCACCAGTGTGCTACAAAGACCTTAATTCAAGTTGACTGACATATAGATAATCTCAGTCATAACCTTTGGTTGACACTTAAACATCAGAACCCTTTACCACAGAGCGCTTTATCTATTTTGTTGTAACTACTACGAAAATAGTTAAACAAATTACAAAGTGCCTGGGATAAAGACATCAGCCTTTTAGATTACAGACACACATGTAATACTACAAAGATGCTGACTACACTATCATGTACAATAGTTTTATGGCTATGTCATGGGAATTCACCCTTCTGATGTCCCATCCATCCACTCTCCAATGAGAACAAAACAAATGGCATACACTGATTAACAGTCAGCTCACCGAGACCTAGGAGGTCCATAACTGGCTCCAATGTCTTTTTGGGTGATATCTTAGGAAGCTGAGGCTCATCCTTCTTATGCTGCTGAAGAGATAGTAAGACAAGTTAGCACACGCAACTAAAAACCACAATATAAATCACTTACATCAAGAATGGAAACTGGTACAAGAGTGCACGACAGAAAGAAAAAAACCTCTCTCCACAGTGTCACCAACTTGCACCACTTGCCCTATATTACTTTAGGCATATAAAACATCCAGTGCTTTACACAATTGCAAGTTACAGGCAGTGGGGAAACGCAGAATGCAACATAATAACACTGGTCAGAGCAGACCTGGCGAATGGTGTTGAGAGAAGGCAGCAAGCAGATGTAACAAATAGTAACTAATAAAGTAACCTTTGTACACAATGAAAATGAGAAAAGTAGCAGTCCTGGTCCATTTCAGTAGCTGATGGAAACAAGGGTGCAGAAGCCTGACTCGTTTCCCTGTCTATTTCTGGGGAGGTTTCATCAAAGGCAGATGCTGATACTTTTCCATCTGCATCTAGCGACGATCAATAGGACCTAAATATATATGTGCGCTATTGCAGTAGGGGAAAATAAGATCGCCGACAATGAAGTAACCCCAGGTCACACCAGGATATTTATCCATTATCAGGAGGTGACTTTCTATACTTGAAACAAACATATGCGGCTACTAAGTGTTGTAAAAACTGGATAGCATGGTTCTAATTTAACAAGACTAATGGCAAAGTTGATTTGCATGCATGCTTTGCTTCCAACTACATATATGGCCACAACATTTTTTGGATTATTCTTAATAAAAGTTTTTATTTTATATGTGAATTTTTTTATTGTTATATTTGTTACTTGATGCAATTTCTGATGATACATTTATTATATAAAAATTAGCTCTGATGCATCATCAGAAAATTATGATTATGTTGATTTAGTTGGCTGTTTTGGAGGAGTTACATGCTCCTTTTAAGGCCCCCACACATGGAGCGATATAGCGGCTGATCCGATGGATTGGAACGATATTGCAGCTATATCATTCCGTGTGTGGACATGATGTCATCTGCTGTGCGCTGCCGTGGAGTCGTCAGTCACTCCTCCAGATCTTTCTGCATGCACAAGAGATCTATAGAATCGACGAACGATCCCATGTTGGTCTATGCCGGGGGGAGGGAGGGGGAAGGTGGCATATTGGGAGGTCGGGCACCAAATCACTCCGTGTGTGGGGACGACCCAATATGTCGGCCATCGGATCCTTTATCGCATCGCTGGGTACACATCGTACAGTGTGTAGCCAGCTTTAGAGACTGGTGTATATTAACAATATATTAGTGTTATGATTTTTTTTTTATAAACTCATGTTAGAAAAGTTTGAATTAGATCAAGAACATCTATTTCTATCATAAAACATCACAATCTTTGGAAAAAATATTAGACAGTTAAGTGGTCAATAATATAACAGTTGTCAAAAAACTTGTCCCTGGTATCGTTATTTTATTTTAATAACAACAAATAATTAGCAATCCGGCACTGCATAGTTTTGTGGCACCTTACAAATAAATGCTATACAGTACAAGTTTCCATACTTTGCATAGAACAGGACATTTGCACCATCTGTTCTTACTTTCTGGGATTGACAAAAAATTAATGTTAAGAATACAGAATAATTAATGATATTACTAATAGCTTTAGTGAACATGTTATTACAGAGTTTACACACAGACTGTACATCACGTATGTTTGTACAATTGCATCTATTTCATGACTGTGGTTACTGAAAGCGTTATAGCTTCAAATTGGCAGATTGGGGTATTCATGAAAGTAGGCTATCCCCAGTAAAGAGCCCTCAGAGGAGGACGACAATATATTTTAATTGACATTAAAGAATAGAGACTGCAAATATGGGGAGCACCACCAGGTTGACAAATGAACACTGAACACAGCTAACCTGAAAAAAAAAAACCTGTCATTCAGGCTCATATGAGATATTTAGCACGGGACAGTTGGGATGAAGACGATCAGAATGCTGGCACCGAAATCCCGACACCAGTCAGAACCCCTGCGCCACCAACTTGACAGTAAGTAATGGAGTTAGGTTTAAGCACTAGGGGGAGGGGTAGGGTTAGGCACTGGAGGTGGAGGTTAGGTTTAGGCTGCTTTGGGTTAGTTTTATGGGTAGGGTTAGGATGTGTCGGTAGCCTAACCTTGTCAGGAATCAGACCTCCGGGATCCCGAGCACCGACATCCCGTACCCAACCTACTTAGCATAAATGATTCTTCAAACAATGGATAAGGAGGCAAGTGACAATTTGTATCATGCAAAATATACTGACAACGGCAGTATATGTAAGACGAACAGTGAAAATTAGGTGTGCCCGTATGATTGTATAGTCATAACATATGATATTTTAATCTGGTTATGCTCCTCCATGGACCACCCTTTTAATATTAGCATGGGTGATGGACTGTTATTACTGGTGTAATAATAGGTCATACATGAGCCGGATTACTTACCAATTTAACCTTCTCAAAAACAACAGGCTCAGACTTTATGTCAGGAGCAGACTCAGACTTCTTCCACTTGTGTTCTCGCTCTTTCTGTTTAAAAGACATACCAATTCTAAGCACCCACGTTAGTACACTGCTTTCTGACCCCCAATCTTGGTGCAGTGAGAGGCAGAATATAAAGGGAAGGCTGAAGCAATACTCTATTGTGCTGCCCCTAAAGCCTCCTTGCATTAGGAAAGACTGCGGTATTTATTTTGAGGTTTGCAGATTGTCAGCTATGTCTATATACTGTAGTGAGAAATGCATTATTATATATCTATCTATCTATATATATATATTAAAAAAAAATCAGACACTTGCCAAAACTATAAAAGCACACACCTTAATGCACACTACAAGTAGGAAGCACATTTAGATAGTCCTTTAGAATGCTATCTTAACTCTTTAAAAGTAGACTTAGTTACACCCAATGTAGGCAGACATTTTGTGGGGGCTGGACTAATATTCATGAGAATGCAACATATCAACTAACTAGGAACCAGTACCTCATGTAGTTGGCTATAAGGCAGAGGTTCCCAAACCTGGTCCTCAAGGCACCCTAACAGTCCAGGTTTTAAGGATAACCATACTTAGACACAGGTGACTTAATTAGTACCTCAGTCTTTTGATTCAACCATCTGTGCTCAACCATGGATATCCTTAAAACCTAGACTGTTAGGGTGCTTTGAGGACTGAGTTTGGTAACCTCCTTTGGGTACTTGAACAACTACAATATGCTCCCCGATTATTGCACTACTTTAGGAAAATAAATATTTTCCATGTATTTGCAAATAGGATGCCTCTGAGAAGTCTAGCTGGGTACACACTAGACAATATATTGGACGATTTGCCGTTTTGGGGCAAATCAGAACGACAAATCGTCCAGTGTGTAAGCACTATTGCGCAGTCCCATGCGTCATATCGTCAGATCTGCCTGCAGTGCAGACATATCTCAAGATCTGGCACACGACACCATGCTTCTGAATGCAGCAGGGGAACACCAGATCATGCAGTGTGTATGGCCCGTCCAATATATTGTGCCATCGCTGGGTACACACATCATCTGGAGTGTACCCATGAATGTAAGGCAGTTATTGCTCACTTACAACAAAGCATATGTCTGTATGTTTGTGAGTACTATGTAGCCCCTGTCCTCTAGCACTTATATAGGTGCCAGGAGCGGTGATCCTTTCACTGTTTGTAGTTTATCTCAAGAACATGCATGTCAGTTACTTACTCTAAATGCGTTAAGGTCCACACTACGATCCATGTATTTTTTCTTTTCATATTTCTCTCTAATAAATATTTCTACCGCTCTGCAAAAGTTAAGTTAAGGAAAAAGGGCAGGCAGTACTTTATATGGGCTCGATTCAATATATTGCGAAGTAAATAGCGCACTATTCAATTCTGTGTGCTGTTAGGTTGGGGAATGCCCATTCTCTCACCTCTCGCTCCTTGAGCAGGGCGTTTAGTCGCAAGAACGGGCATTCTCCGACTAAACTTCCCGGTGTGATGCTGATTTGGCGCTAAGGGCAGAAAACAGCATCGTGCCTGTACTTTTGTCGGATTTCTGCTCGCACCCCTGGAGGGATGCGAGAAGGAATCCTTAACAGCGCGCTGAATTGAATAGCGCTGGGAGCTCCCTCCCGGCACTATTTACTTCACGATCAATAGAATCGAGCACTATGTGAGGAGTTCAATTTCGACAACCTTATTTATTGATTTTCAAGAAGGAAACAAAACATTGTTCACCTCCAGCAAGTTGCAGAGCCTCAGGGCTCCAGTGCCTGTAACCTGCATGCTTGGGGAGATACTCACCCCACTGATGCTTCAGCGCCCATGAGTAGCCAAGCTCATCATAGGAGTTCACAGCAGGAAGAGGATTGGATAAGTCACAGCTTTACTACTATTTTATGGGGGTAAAGGAAGGTATAAAGCAAGCATGCAAAGGATACTGGTCTGTCTGTGGCCGAATAAAGCTTTCTGGCACAAATGCTTCATACAGTCTTTTTGCTTTCCCATTCCCCATCTCTTCCATGCACTGGAGGGGGAAAAAAAAAAGAAAGAAAATCCATGAGTTATTAAATAAAAGGACATTTATAGAATCCGCATCTCTGTTTCTCAAACTGAGCAGCGACATTTCCATGTGTTATCACCTGTATTTGTTCCTGTGTCCACTGGTCCAAATTTACAGATTTGACCCGGGATATGTGGACTCCAAGGTTCCTGTGGACACCAGCACAGCGGATGCAGACAAATACCCCAATATTCCAAGAGGCCCATCTTGGCCCTGGCAGGAGACAGACCGATAACGTCAGCGTGAAAGCAGGCTATACTATGTGCAGAACATAAACGGTGTATCACAATAGATGGATCTCACAAACACTTTGCTTATCATTACTGGAATATCTGCTTTGCTGAGCAAATGTGTGCTAATTCTGCAACCTGCAGGAAGTGAGATATCTTGTGACCACTGACAGCTGCAACAAAAAACGGAAACTAAAGAGGAAAAGAAGTGACAGAATATTCAATGTCTTTAGTACAAAGTAACATGCAGCCTCATATGACATCTCCAAAGCAATCTTGTGTGGCAGGAGTTATCTATATTCCTCAAGGATGTGCTTTTAAACCCTTACTGTGCAGTTTGTAAAAGCCTTGCTGTGAAAAGGTCAGGGGTCACAAACATGAGCCGCACTACATAGGAAAGGTAGGTCAATCCACAACTCAGCAGCAATCATTACTAAATGAAATACACACACAATACTGTGTACAGTGGTCCTTACTGTCTGACGTTGGGTATGGCAGAGCTTGGGATGTAGTCATAATGCCTGCGCTCAGAATGCCTGTGCTGGAATCCCGACTTCAGTCAGAATCACCACGCCAGCATCCCAATGGTAATTAGTGGAAGGGTTAGGCACTAGGGAGAGGCCAGTGGTTTCCAAACTTTTTAGAATCACGGCGCTCTAGAGTAGCAGCATTTTTTTCACGGCACCCCTGGGCCAAAAAATTCTCATTGAGAAATTCAGCAAAAATGAGATTAAGTAAATTGTGCTTATAAGTCACCCATAGGTTCAGTTATATGGTGGTTGAGAGAGCTGCACTTCTTTTTGTCCACGTATTCTTTGACTGGCAGCCATTAGCACTGGTTTTACGTATCACAATGACTAAAAATAATTTTAATTGGTACTGGACCACCAACCTGAGGAACCCCTGCAAGTGCCCTGAGGAACCCAAATTGGGAATGGGCACTAGGGGAGGAGGGTTAGGTTTAGGCTGCGGAAGGGGGGAGGTTAGGTTTAGAAATAGAGTTAGGATACTTACAGACAGGTGTCGGTATCCTAACCCTGTTGGGATTCTAACCACCGGCATCCCATACACAACCCCACAGCTTTGGTATAGCAATATGGAATAAATAATTGTTGTACATCTGGCCACCCCGAATAACTAAGGTAATGAATTACTCCCTTGTATTCAAGTAGGAATGTCCCTAGATAAAATATTACTTGGATGGTTTGAGACCAGGATACTCCTAACACACAACTTCAGTATACTCAATTATATCTTTTTTAAATGCTGTGTGCAGCGGACATTTATCATTAGCTTGTTTGTCTAGTGTAAATCCAAATGTTATTCATAAACGCAAAACAGTACCAGCCATATCATGAAGAAAACGTCAGAATACTTGTTTGGTGAATTATCATTTGAAAGTAGAATTTAAAGAGTTATGTTTTCTTCTGATGAGCAATATACCACTGATTATGATATTAAAACACTTACTTACATAGAGGGTACATTTTTCACGTTAACTTGAATTGCTTAAGTTTTCTTTTAAACTACACTGAGCCTATTTTGGCACTTTTTCCATTGGTCGCTTGCCAACATCAATGCCTGTCATTTTGCTGTACAATACACACAGATCATACCATTTAAAAAAACAAACAAAAAAAACCACAAACATTTATTTTCCTAACAGAGGACTGGAACACACAGTACTTTCCAAGTGACAATATAAGGCAGAAGTTATGACTAAATGATCCAGTAAATAAAACAAAAGCACAGTAAGCCTGTGGGATGCGTCAGACATGATAATGGAAGACCCACATTTTAAGACTAAAGAATTTCATCTACAAAGGTCTCACTTGACATGAACTCAGAATGTACATACACTATAACATGCAAGTAATTTCAGAGATTAATGCTGGGTATACAATGGCCGATATATCATTCATACAGCCGACCAACGATATATCGTACCTACCAATGGCCATTGTGTACACACTATATATATGTGAACTACACTGTTCACAGATATATCTGATTGATGCAATATATCTTGCACCGTTCACATCTGCCGATGTATACACAGGTCTGCCCGACCAAACAATATATCGCCGACAGAATCCATTGAACATGATGTCACAAGTAGGTGGACATATTCAAATGGAGTCTGCTGTGCTGATATATTGGGTGGACGATTGGTAAGTGGTTGGATTGGTCGTCCAATCGGCTGATCCATTGGCCCAGTGTGTACCACACATTAGGGACCTATTTCTTAAAATTTTAGCTAAATCACTGAAGATTAACATTTCATATCACAATGATTTGGAATGCTTTTCACCGTGACACAGGCTCTGTTAATATAAGAGCCCTTCCCAGAGATGAGGAAAGAGGCAGTGATAGCTAATGCTTTCACTTCCTTCCAGGTCTGTACTCGGCCATGCATCTGCCCATGTATGGCCATCATGTTGCACATATGTAAAGCAAAAACCCGGTCATGGTCATCGGGAACAACTCTATACCACTACAGAGAATGGCTGCTGTGATATTTGTACTTTGGATAGCAGGAGATATCTACGATAGAAAAGTATTAGTTTGACAAACGGGCCCCTAAATACTGCATAAAAAAAAAAAAAAACAGCTTCAAATTTCAGGAAGAAAAACAGTCTTTATTTGGAAGTAGTATAAGGCCTGTAAATGTCACATTGTTAAGAACTCAAGGCTGGTACACGCTATACAATTAACGGGCTTCTCAGCCGATAATGGGCTGATCAGGACGATGATTGTATAGTGTGTACCTGTGCAGGAGCGTTAGCTGATAAACGACTTCGAACACTTATGCTGGATACACACTGGCCGATCAATTGATCGGCCAATATATATCGTGCCCCCGTCGGCCAGTGTGTACAGACGATATGTCTGCAGGCACATCTGTCTATCGGCAAGTGTGTATGGGTGATCAGCCGATCGCCCGTACACAGGGGCGCCGAGAGGGGGAGAGAGCGGGTACTAATTACCTGGGCCCGGCACTGCTCCCCCTCCCTCTTAGGTCACAGCAGCCCAGCACACGCTGCTGTCTGCTGGGCTGCACTGGGAGACTGTCTGAGGCTGCTAAAGCAGCAGCCGATGCAATCTCCTATACCAAAGGGGAGGAGCGAACACGCTAACTGCGCCTCCCACTGGCTGTGCGCCAGGCTGAGACGCACACAGCGCATGGTTTTTTTTAAAGGGGCGTGGCCAAGCCTTCCACAATTAGGTCCCGCCCCCAGGCAGGCTCTACCCGCTGCAGCATGCAGATGATGGTCGTTCAGTGTGTATGAACGACCATCATCTGCAGATATGCAAACCAAAAAACCCTCAATAAGGCGCTGTTAGAAATAAGAAATATCGCAGCACTATATAAATAGTTATCAATGCAGATGGTGTCAGCTAAAAAATATATTTAACAAAGCTCAATAAAACAAAACACATTTACAAATTTAACAACAGGGTAACCACACCATATTTGATGTAAATCAAGCCACAGGAATGAATGGTATGACAAATGACCTGTAAATATAAAGCCAGCATGGGAAATCAGTCCTATTAAGCTGGAGTCCAGAATCAATACCCTCCGTATAGGAGGTCTCCTATTATGCTTGGAAGCTGAAGGACGGAATCCCAATTAGAATGAGCTGGTATTAAACAAATTGCGGGTACCCCAGGAATGTCCCATATGAGAGCCGATAGTGAAAATATAATTGCTCTTTCACCATAAGTAATGCGTCCTGAAGAGTCAAGGGTAGACAATTAACTCCAGCCCTGGACGCTGGACCTGCATGTGGCAGTGCTGACAGTGAGTTCCAGAGGAGTTGTGAGGCGGCTAGTAACATGCAGCTACCGGACGTGGCCCGCAATGCTGAAATCCTGTAGAAAGGTCAGATGAGGCAAAAGGTGTTGCCGGTGAAGCAATAAACCATACGGCTGCAGCGATGCACGTGGTGTCTCCTGTATAGTTCAGATGCAACAGCTGCAGTGGCTGACGCATTTCCCCGTGGCTCCTCCCACGGCTTCGTAAGAGGCATATGCCGCTAGCTACAAGGTTGCAGAATAAATAGGTCCTCTAATTGAAACAAGAATCAGTTGTGGCAATCTATTCAATTGTATCTACAATAGGAAGCTATAGTCAGGATAAACAGAAGATTGCTACAGAGTGTCGATGCTTTGAGGATCCTAAAAAGCTATTAATAATATAGAAAGCAATCCGTTTGAGATTGTGAAAATAAATAACATTAGATTTCTAGAGAAACTAAATGGTAACACACGAATGAACATAAACCTATATGTTGTGTGTAGAATGTCCATATGTGTATAAATGTATATTAATTGGGACAATCAACTGATAAGAAAAAGAATTAATGGGCAAGAGGAAAGAAAAACCACAAGATTCTAAAAAAAAAATAATGGGAATGAAAACTAAGATAATGAACCAGAATCATGTATATAGGATAACTATTTAGAAAATAGAATTGAGTTCCAAACTTTCATTGAGCCCTTCAGGATAAAGGGAGCTCAATCTAAACATCCAGAAAATTTCCTGTTTGCAAAGTCTCTGAAATCTCATCCCCCCTCTAATATTGGGTGGCATGATCTCCGACCACCAACCTAAGACAATGGGGGTCTGAATTGTCTACTTCACTAAAATGCCAAAATACACTGTGTTTCTGATAGCGGTTAATGATGTTCTGGTGGTGCTCCATAAAGCGGAGCTTCAATGCCCTCATAGTCCGACCCATATAGACCAAATTGCAATCGCATTTTAACATACTGCATGACATTTCGAGTCACAATTAATAAAGGATTCAAGCTCATATATCCTATCCTCACTTTTGCAATATATGGACTTGGTATTGTTATTCACAAAGCGTTAGGTGGTGCATCTTGCTTTTCCACATTTATAAAAGCTTTCCTTTTGGGGAACAAATGTGTTAACCAATTGCTAAGGCCCGAATTAAGTTTCTCAGTAGGCTTGAGAAAACTAGGTGCCAACACAGTTTTTAACTATTTGGTTTTTTTTTATAAATGACCAGCGGTTTCTCAGGAATACATGTTTTTTAATACATTGTCATGTTTGAGAATTTCATAATTTTTGATAATTTTTCTAATCTCTGAGGATGAACAATTGTATTTAGAAATAAAAGCCAAACTTCTATCAGATTCTTGTAAGATTTATAATCCATCTTTCTGGTTTTATTTTTGCTTGAACCTGCCAAAAGGGAAGGTCTGTCAACTAATGTGACTTCTTCCAAGGCCTTGGTTAGAAGCTTTTCAGGATAGCACCGATCTCTAAAAGAGTTAAGGCGATCTTTGGCTTGATTGTCAAAAGTCTCAACATGGGGCGTGGTCTGGTGGCCATCATGAATGGACGCGTCTGTGTCTAGCTCCTGCTGGGTCTCTGATTTATTGGCCATTGGACTTCATGTTGGAGTCTGACTTGCGGCGCTGACTGTGTCCGACGACCCCGGCTGCCTTGCCCTGCACAGCGACCTATTCTGGGAGCGGGGGGACGCCTGAGAGACCTCCCAAGAGTTGAGGCCTAGTTGTCGGCCTTGAAGCCGGGGCCTCGATTTCTGGGCCGCCGCACGGAGCGACACCCCGGTGGTGCCGAACATTATTAACCCACCTGTGATCCCGTTGTGTCCTCTCTGCCCGCTGACAGCCCTGCTACATTCCGCGTATGTATACATCCGGAGCGGGGAAACAGGACTCACGGCCGCTCCTCCTCTGTATGGTCGCGGCGCTTGCCGCCGGATGGTGCTGCCGGGTGCTGCTGCTGCCGCTGAGTGATTCACTCATCTCCCCCCAGGCTCTTCTAGATCCGGTGACCTCGTTGGATGCGGCGGGTGTACCGCTGACGCTGGGGCCCGTGCACCCGCGGGACGCCGTCATTTTGATCGCAGGAGACCTACTTGGGTCCTTTTCAATTGCTACTCCTAAGGTATAGGGGGCATCAGTTGCGGAGCCGGGAGGTGTTTTGCCTCTGCAGGTTGTGACAGGCCCCCTTGCTGCAGTCGAGATCTGAAGGCAGGGACGCTGCTGTTGGAGGATATGGGTGTGCTGTTTGCGTCTGGTCCGGCCATCTAGAGTCTGAGAGACATTTGCAAGGTATTGGAGTAAATTTTTTTTTTTTTTTTTTTCTTTTTGGGTGCTGACGACCTGTCAGTACACTGATATTGGAAATATACTACTTTACAATACTGCTCCCTCACTATCAAGTGTAAAGCTCTGATTCTTAGTGCTCTGGCTCCCTCGTGTGGCAGTTTGTGGTAACTCTATTCTATAAATATCCATTTAAGCTGACCTGCTATTTCTGCCGACGCAGCGCTTCATCTGGGCCTCATTGTTCTATCTGACGCATAACGTCGCACCTTCATGCCCCAGTTTGGAGGAGATATGTCTATGCCCGGCAAGATGTGGCCAACTTGATGAGAAAGATGCCCATTAGACCATGATCACATTGTGTTGAGGGGAACCTGTATCATGACACCGCCCATACCAGTTTGTCTCAATTGAAACACCACACAGCACTACCTAATGGGGAGACGCAGCGTTACTAAAAAATCTTCAGCCACTCCAGCTAAGCCTACTAAGACCTCAGCTTTCCACACTCTATTTGGAGTCGCATCCACCCCTACGTCAGACCCTATTGCAACCAGGTCTTCCCCAATGGCTTCCGGTAGCTCGGAGGGTTGTCAGACTCCTGAACTTCACTCTCCTCATTTGTCGCCCTCTACACAGAATAGGAATTCGGAAATTAGTGACATTTTAACTCATCTCCGCTCACTGCCGACACGACAGGATATTCAACAAGATTTGCAATCGTTGGAACAACGTCTACAGGAGTCCGTTAAGGTCCATCTGGCGGCTTTCCAATCAGATCTGACAAAAGTGGCGGAATGAGTTGAATCACTAGAAGAGCATCGAGATGAGGTTGTTGATAAAATCGCTGATCTGGATGCTGTTTGTCGTCGCCAATCTAAAGTGTTGATTGATATGCAGCGCCGATTAGT
Organism: Taudactylus pleione; assembly: GCA_031769625.1. NCBI lineage: Eukaryota > Metazoa > Chordata > Amphibia > Anura > Myobatrachidae > Taudactylus > Taudactylus pleione. The sequence goes on along the minus strand of JAUIMM010000007.1, from coordinate 29,430,823 downwards.
TGACATCGACAATAGGGGACGCCGGAACAATCTAAGAGTTAGAGGTGTTCCAGAGGACATACCACAACAAGGTCTAGTAGATGTACTAACAAAAATTTTTAATGAGTTGTTGGAGGCGGCACCAGACTCTCAGATTCACTTTGATCGAGCACATCGAGCGTTACGCCCTAAAGGCATGCCATCGGAAAAGCCACGGGATATTATAGGTCGTCTACATTATTACACGATTAAGGAGGATATATTGAAAAAGGCCCGTTTAGCCGACAATAATGAATTTAATGGTCATTCTATACAAATATACCAGGACTTATCTTGGCATACGCTACACCAGAGGCGACTACTCCGGCCACTTCTTGAAGAGTTGCGGAAAAAGAATATTAAGTTTCGTAGGGGATTTCCTCTAAGTGTTCAAGTATTCCATGAGGGGGTTCTCTGTATCCTTAAAGATTATGAGGATGTTCCGCAATTTTGTTCAACGTTGGGCCTTCCTACAATATCACTTCCAAATTGGTGCGACCCTGTGGAACCATCTGTTGCTCTCGTTGCTAAGAAGGAACCTTGGCAGAAGAATAAATCTTCCAGACGAAGGTCGCATCATTCTCCTGATGACGACACCCTGGCAGCCACTTGAGTTACAACATTTTATTAGATAGTGATGTACCCTACAGTATTTCTTGCTGTGATTACTACTTTCACTGTGTTATATTATGGGTGTTACCTTAATTGCTATATTTTTTTTATATGTTTCCTTCGCTGTGTTTTCTTTATTATATTATACTGAATATTTCAGATAGAAATCTTTGATTGAGATTCATGTTGAGTTTAGACGTAATAATTTGGTGTCAATTCCCCCTTTCTCTGCTGTACATATGTTGACCGTGTCCCCATATGGGTTTTACGCGGCTTCTTATGCAGAGAGTTATACATGTTTGCTTGTTAAATGTGTATTAATATTAGGTTTGCTCAGCAGTATGGGCTTTCCCATGGTGCTGTTTTTTGTTAATTTGTTTAATTTGTTTATGTCTTCGTCTTTGTCTGATCCCTTATCCCAATGTTTTTTCCTACGCCCATTTCCTCCCCCTTTTCTTCAGAAGTCGGTGTGCATGTCTCGGACAAGTGAGACAATCCATACGGCACAGAGGCTTCGTCTGTGGGTCTGTAATAGTTATTTTATTTATGGCTAATCTGTTGTTTTCCAATAATGTAAAAGGCCTTAACATCCCGGAGAAACGATCTAGTCTTCTTCATTTACTTCATGTAGATAAGGTTGATGTAGCTTTCTTACAGGAGACACATTTCAAAAGAGATGCTGCCCCTAATTTACTTTCCCGGCATTACACTTCTGGGTTTTTTAATAATTATTCCGGTGCCAAGGCCAGGGGGGTTGCCGTCCTATTCTCCAAAGTTTTGAACTTATCTGATGTTCAAGAGGTACCTATAGGTGATGGTAGGGGTCTACTTGTCAAAGTAACGATAGCTGGACAGCGGTACACTTTTGTAAATCTATACTTCCCTAATACAGGCCAATCACGTTTTTTACGCGAGTCCTTGGAAACAATTGAACACCATATAGAGGGTATATTTATTGTGGGGGGTGATTTTAATTGGGCTCTAGAACCCCAGTTGGATACCTCTTCTGGTACTCCCAGATCATCCCGTAAGGAGTCCCGTAAGTTTAGAACGATCTTACATGAGTTTCAATTAATGGATACCTGGCGGTTGCAGCATCCTGCCGAGAGAGATTATACATTTTACTCTCCTCCTCATAAGTCATTTTCTCGAATTGATTATTTTTTTATAGGTCATGCTCATTTAGATTTATTAATAGACACGGAAATTGGTCAGATAACGGGCTCAGATCACGCTCCTATTTCCTTGAGATTGAGAGTCAGGCATCCATCACACCGTCACTGGCGTTGGACATTTAATGAACAATTTCTTAAAGACACTAGTTATCGAGCTCAATTGCTAGAGAGTATTGATCAATATATAGAGTCCAACGTTACTGACAATGTTTCTCCGATTTCAATATGGGAAGCCCATAAGTGTGTTATCAGGGGCAGATGTATACAATTGGGATCGCTTATTAAAAAGCAGAGAACAGAACGTAGGGATTCTTTACTTTTTAAAATTAAAACGCTAGAAGAGACACATAAAGGAACTCTTGCTCCTGATGTATATGTAGAATTACAAAGAGCTAGAGAATCTCTTAATACTCTATTGAATGAGGGAGCTAAGAAAGCTTTTAGACGCTGTCGCCACAAATATTATCAATGGGGTAATAAACCAGGGAAGGTTTTGGCGAAAGCACTCCGGGAACAGAGATCTCAAACATATATTCAAAAACTTAAAAAATAAGTCAGGTACTCTTTGCTTCTCTGACTCGGAGATTGCGAATGTATTTCAAAAATATTATACTGATCTCTATAATTTGACTTCGACCCGATCTCCATCTGAATGTATGCGACATGAATTGGAGGTGCAGAGATATTTAGACGACATTCGGTTTCCGGCTCTCTCTACTGAGGTGCTGCAGGCATTAGATTTACCTTTTACGGAGGTTGAATTGTTGGATGCTTTTAAAGCGACCCCAAGTGGGAAAAGCCCCGGACCCGATGGGTTCCCAGTCACTTATTATAAGGCCTTCCAGGATCAGTTGCTCCCCCTTCTTTTACGTGCCTGTAATGCTGTCTCGGATGAGACCCCTTTCTCTGGCCAGTCCCTGGGTGCTCATATTACGGTCATACCCAAAGAAGGGAAAGATCCATGTAGTCCTGAAAGTTATAGACCTATTTCTCTTCTTAATGTGGCTATTAAGTTACATGCTAAGCTTATAGCCAACCGTCTCAAGCAATGGTTACCCAACATAGTTCATTCTGATCAGGTTGGTTTTGTGATGGGAAGAGAAGCCAAAGATAATACTATTAAAGTTATTGATCTGATAGAATATGCTAACACAACTAAGATACCGATGGTACTTCTCTCCACAGACGCTGAAAAAGCTTTCGATCGGGTGGACTGGTGTTTTATGTTGGCAGTTTTGAGGCGGTTGGGTTTGGGTGAAATTTCCCTCCAAAAAATTATGTCACTATACAGAGCGCCCTCGGCACGGGTTAGGGTCAATGGGGTTTTGTCAGACACCATACATATAGCCAATGGTACGAGACAGGGTTGTCCACTTTCGCCCCTACTTTTTGTAATTTGTATGGAAGCTTTGGCGAGGGCAATCAGAAGTAACCCTAATATTACTGGCCTTCAGATTGGTTCTCAAGAATATCGCCTTGCTCTTTTTGCAGACGACTTGCTGGCAGTAGTAACAAATCCTGTGACCTCTCTCCCTAATTTGATGGAGGAGTTTGATAGATTTGGCAAGCTTTCAAATTTCAAAATAAATTATACCAAGTCCACAGCGTTAAACATTACCGCTTCAACGGAGACAGTTTCAGCTCTTCAGGCCTCGTTCCCATTTCCTTGGCATCCCACTCAGCTGAAATATTTGGGGATATTTATACCTAGCAGTTTATCCAAGTTATATGATTTAAACTACGTCCCCCTTCTCAGAAAGATCCGATCTGATTTTTCTAGATGGCTCCCGGGGAAACTGTCGTGGCTGGGTAGAATGAATGTGGTAAAAATGAATGTACTCCCCAGATTACTTTATTTATTTCAAACTATACCTACAGCTTTACCGCCCCGCTTTCTTTCATTAGTTCACAATGTTCTGAGGGATTTTGTGTGGAATGGTAGGAGGCCGAGGTTTAAGCATCAAGTCCTGTTTAGACGTACATTGCAAGGAGGTAGAAAACTTCCTATGGTTACAGCATACTACCAGGTCACGGTTCTTAACAGAATTGTGGATTGGTTTCGTAGCTCGCGAGAGAAACAATGGGTTGCTATTGAATCTGCTTCTACGAATTTATATTGATCAGTTATTCCGTGGTGTAATAGAATGGTCAGTTCGGATCATCCTAACGTGGGACCGACTCTTAAGTTATGGTGGAGGCTGAGGGGGAGGCCTGGTGTCTCTTCCTTGGTGTCCCCCCTTACCCCCTTTATACATAACCCTTGTTTTACACCCGGAACCACAAGTCATGTTGCGGCCAAATGGAGAACCTTAGGTGTCACTAGGTTGGGAGGATTGGTCTCTGAAGGGGTAATTAAACCTTATGCCACCTTAGCTAATGAGTTACAGTTGACTAAACAAGATTACTGGTTCTATCTGCAAATACGTTCTTTTGTGTCCTCTTTAGGTGGAGGTGCCCAGGTGGGGAGAGCCCTGACACCGCCCCTAAACATGCTGTTTCCGTTATTTATCAAATTCTCCTTTCCACTTCTCTCCCGGTCACGGTGACATACCAAGATGCTTGGGATAAAGATATGGCCTCTAAGGGAATACAAGGCTACAGGATCATTATTTCACATTTGGTGGGATTGTCAGTTAATTACCCCATTTTGGGAGGCAATTATTGCTTTGGCGTCAGAAATTCTTGGTTTTCCGGTCCCCTCTGGCCCAGATTTCTGGTTATTATCCCACTCTGACATTCCCATTTCTCAATACAAACAATCCCTTTTGAGGCACATGAATAATGCAGCGAGGGCAGTACTTCCAGTTAGGTGGAGCTCCCATTGTCCACCCACCGAGTGGGATTGGTGTCAAAAATTAGATTTCTATATGTACATGGATGACATATTCCACTCTGCCCCAGAAACACAGTCTGATTTCACTACCCGGTGGCTTAATTGGTTGGAATTCAAACTTTCTCCGTCTTATAAGGAGCTCATCCCTCAGTCCTCATGCTAATGTTATTTTTTAGCTTCATAAGAGACCAATAGATATTTGTTTGGGTGTGAATGCTGTGCTACTACGCACTCACTTTATTAACAGGTAGCAATTTGTATGTTTCCCAGGCTTGTCCTGTATGCACATCCTCTCACTTTGGCTTTTTCCTCTCCCTTTTCCCCTTGTCTTTCCCTCCCTTCTCTGTATTGTCTTTAAATTGTGTTTTTGTTTCGTTTTAAATATGTTGATTTATGTGTATTGTTGTTGCAATTTACAATGTAAGAACAAGTATTCTTTTGTATAAGTATATCTGTTGGAAATGCAAATATGTCTTTCATTGAAAATTTAAATAAAGAATTTATAAAAAAAAAAAAAAAAAAAAAAAAAGTCTCAACATGCGTACAATTGCACCTAATTCTCAACAATTGCCTTTTGGGTATATTGTTCTTCCAAGGCACTGGTAAAATGGAGGTAAGAATTAGAATTAACCTCTTTTTGATAATTGGAACATATAATCTGCGTATCTATTACCTGGAGGGTCACATCCAGGAAGGAGATTGAGTCCCTATGGAAAGTGTGTGAAGGAAAGGTTGAAAGAATTAATGTTGAGTGAATCTACAAAAAGATTCCCATCCCAAACGAAAAAAAAAAAAAAAAGTCATCGATATAACGGCCATAGAAGACCAGGTTCACACCAAACGTAGCCCCCCCCAACACACACACACACATGGCTCTCCTCAAACACACCGAGGTAGAGATTGGCGTAACTGGGTGCGAACCTGGTCCCCATGGCCGTGCCTGTGAGCTGTAAATAAAAAGAATCTAAAAAAAGAAAATAATTGAGAGAAAGAATGAACCGTATAGCAATGGGGATGAAATCCCTATGTTGGTCACTAAGATCACTGGAAGCATTGAGAATGGTAGAAATAGCAGACAAACCCAATTCATGTGGAATATTAGTATATAACAAAGAAACATCAAATGTGAGAAAGGCATAAGACCCTTTCCATTTGATGTCTTGAACAGCAGTGAGAAATTGTGTGGTATCTCTGATGTGTGATCTTAGCTGGCTAACATAGGGTTGAAGAAAGTGATCCACATAAAAGAAAGATTGGAAGTGAGAGAGTCGCCCAGGCGGTGAAGTGAGGGATTTGTGGTTCCCCTGTTCATTTTTAAATGTATTTTGTTTTATTGAGCTTCATTAAATAATTTTTTAGCTGACACCATCTGCACTGATAACTATTTGTATAGTCCAGCGCTGTGCACGATCATCTGCAGATATACCGCTATAGTGAGTATCCACCTTTATGCTATTGTCAGAAAGAGTGATTGGAATCTGATGCGTTGCACACGCTCTCATTCCCGACCTTCAGATCCCGTTAAAGAGATCTGAAGGAAGTACACACTGAGCTAGAAATTGCACCCCGATCCAATAGAGTGTTTAACATATCGGCAGAATTTATCTGCAAGTGTGTACCCAGCATCAGTGACATAAAAATATATGCATAAAATGCAGCCTTAAGCCAGGCATAAATGATGCAATTATCACATAATTGCATAGTGTATAGCCACGATTGATAAGCGATGATCGGATAGTCATGAAAAATCTTCTAACATACCAGACTGATCCGATCATTGGGCGGCCACATATGACAGTGTATGTGCTGCTGCGGCCAGCTGCCCCACATTTCACCTGTTCTTTCACAGGGGAGAATCTGGAAAATGTTTCCTCCCCAGGGGAGGAAGCCAGATATTGTGTGGCCATACACCGTGACATATGATATATCTCTGCGTATGGCCGCAATATCAGCTGGGTTACAGGCTCTCAGGTAAACTGCCTGTCCGTTTATCTGACAATGTATGCACAGCATTACTAAACAGCACACCCAAAGCATGTTAGGCTACTTCCTGTATTTTATCTGTACAAGAAGCCCAGACACAATCCTTATTTGAAAAAAATAATGTACACAATGTCATGCTAAACTAGAATATTTCAGCAAATATTCAACTGTGCAAAAGCTGAAGAAATTTTTTTCCTGAGAATGTTTACAGATGAAAAGTCTTCCAGCAGAAGAGATCTTTGGGAATTTAATAATCAACAAATTAAACAAGCATAACAAAGGGGAGTGAGGAAGTGTTCATGATTTAGAACAGGGATGGGGAACCTCAGGCCCGGGGGCCGTATAAGGCCCCCGGAATCATTTGGTCTGGCCCTTTTAGTTTTTTTCTGCTAGCCTCTTCTGGCTAGCAAGGTGTCTAGAATGGCACCCTGCAGCCAGAATCCATGCAGCAGTGCCGTCTGGAGCATACTTAAGATGCTTCAGACAGTCACACCGCTGCACCGTAGAGCTCCCCGGACCATCCTCAGTGATTGCTGTAATCACCAGCGATTGTGGCCTGCCCTGTGTAATGTCACACAGAGGGGGCGCAGCCTGCACCAGGCCCGCAAATAATATTCTATATATTAAAACGGCCCTCGGCAGAAAAAAGGTTCCCCACCCCTGATATAAGAAGAATAGATTATTCTAGACACCAGATGCAATTTTCAGCCTAGGTCAGTACCAGAAAGAAACATATATTGAGAAGAATTGGTATACATACAAATCAGATGCAATTTTCATATTGCCATCAACACATATAAAGGCTCGATCAAACTAGGTGAGATTATCTCACACATGGACTCAAAACGTGTCGTCGAGGGGGGTCGAATTGCCGTGCGTCATCGACATTTCTATGCTGTTGAAACTGCAATTCTCCCCCTTCACTCCTAATTAGATCGAGCCCAAAGAACACATTTGTATTATTTTCCACAATAGAGCTGAATGTTGTCAGTGAATAGGTTAATGAATTCTAAACAAGGCCATAAAATACAAGTTTCTTGCAGTGACAGACAATGTGTACAGTCAACACAGAGCACCCGATTCCTGCAAAGCCACACAAGGAAATGGTTGTTTTTAACCCTGATAAAAGAACTCTGCCCCAGCAACTGAAATTGATACATTTGCTTTAGAGTAATAATTCCTGAAGGACACTGATCAAAGAAATGTGTCGTGTCCAGCCCCCCCGACAAACAGTGAATCACTGGATGTATCATTTCCCAGTAAATGTGCTCCCTGTAGGATAGTGTGGGCTTCTGCTGATTTGCTTCTTTTTTAGACTGTACGTATTCTCAGTAAAAAAATGTAAGGACCATTTTAACCATGAAAATATATTTTTGCCACCTTAAATATAGGGCAAAAAACACTGGTCACAAGCGGAATGTGTATGTAATGCCGGCTGTCGGGATGCCTCCTGTCAGAATACCGACAGCGGCATCCCAATGCCTGGTGTCCCGACAGGGGTCGGGTAAGTATACTTTCAGTCACCCCTTCCCCCCCCCCGCACCCTAACCCTCCCCGTTAGTGCCTAAACCTAAGTCTCCGCTCTTCGTGCCTCAACCTAACTCTCCCCCCTTCATGCCTAAACCTAACCCTCCCCCCTAGGGGTGCCTAAACTTAGCCCCCCTCCCCCCCATGCAAAACCTAACTTGCTACACTCCCTAAACCTAACCTCCCTCGGCTAACGCTGAGGGCGCCCCGGACTTACCTCATTCGGGCTAGCGTCACGACATCCGGATTAAGATAGGCGTTGAAATACCGATGCCTATCTTAAGTCCCTTGTCGGGATTCCCCTGTCGGTATTGATACTGGCAGCATTGCGGCTGCCGGTCTCAGACCTACATCCCTCACAAGCAGGTGTGTAATGATGTACAGTACATATAAATTAGGACATAGGGTAATTAGCAATAGCAGCAGGATGGATAATAGGAAGGGTGTCATGAGTTATCTATTGAAACTATGATGAAAATAAACCTTTACATTAATTTTAAGGTAATCTAATTAACTGATAATAAATATTAACAGCTCTATAATTTATTAATTTTAATTTGCATGAGCAGGAAGGAAAATGTAAAGGTTACCAACACAGGGTTTGTTGGTGGACTTTATATGGAGCTTGTATTACTGTGATATGGGTTATCATTTAACTGCATGTAAGATGTTAGGTTGGTTTATCTGTGTGGGAGAGGGGAGTGGGCCCTGTGCTGTGACACTCTGCTATGCACAGCTATAGATAGTAAATGAAAGTGTCAGCATTTGTAATCAGAGCTGTACAAATCCCATTAGTTATGTAGCCAAAAAACATTACTGTCCCACCTAATCTTCATCAGTTATTTCTGTTAATGTCAAGTGATCTGACTCCTATTGGCACATAAATTATACATTATTTATCAACCCCTGGGTATAATAATTGATGCACTGGAGCTATAGAAAAGCTGTTCTAAACCACCAAATTATCCTGGTTACATGCTATTCCCACAGTCCAGACACCCTGCCATTGGTCCTGAATTTGAATACACACCATTCCCATCTGCTAGAGACATTTATTTATGGACAATTACTTATATAGCACCAGCAATAGGTCTAGATACACATTATTCCCTGCTGCTAAGGACATGGGTAGTGAGTCTAGGTACACACAGCTCAACTACTGAGGCCATGGTGTATAGGTACACACAGCTCTAATATCTGGGAGAAAGAAGTTTATAAACACACAATGTATCTTTCCTGGTGATCTTGTGCAGCAGTATAGATACACACACACACTTCATCTCTCTTGAGGACATGGGAGTTTAAGTACACACAATCCCATTTCCTAGGGACATAGGTAGTCTACTGGGCACTTGTGGATCTTGGTACACAACATTCCCATCAACTGATCGACAAGACACGTCCCATTTCCTGGCAACATGGGTAGGGGTTCTAAGTACAATCTCCTGGCCCTAGGACAGGGGGACATAGATAGAGTTTAGGAACATACAATTGCTCTCTCCTGGTGATACGGGCAGTGGGTCTATGTAATGTACACAGCATTCCCATATCCTGTAGTATATGTACACCACACACTATTCCCATCTCCTGAGATCGCAGACAAGGGGCCTAGTCACACACCATTGCCATCCTTAGGGTACAGATAAGATACAGATGTGACAACATGCCCTGAATACTAGGGCACCGCACAGTCAGCTGGGGCTCTGACACAAAACCTTGGGATACCTTTTGCATGGCAGTCAGCACAGAATTTGTTTTCCTCCCGCAGTAGCAGTTCAGACAGCACAGCCTGGTACCGCTCTACGTCCCGCACCGACTTCCCGGTCATCTTCCCGGGAGACAGTAAGATGGCTCCCCGTGGCTGCTGCGCCTCTCACTTCCTGTTTCCGGGTCTCCTCCTCCTCCCCGGCCTCTGTGTCACCGCTGTGTACTCACACAGCGCACTGTCCAGGAGGCAGCCAATCAGGAGAGCGGAATGCACGCCCACAAGATAAAAATTATGAATGGACATTGACGTCACTTAGCAACCTGGATGCCAGGCTGCAGCCTGCGAGAAGAACCGGAATAATAAACTAAAGCCATCAGTCCGCATCTCTGATATTGGCATTTTGGAATATATGATTTATCATTTATAAAGTACAAGAAGCATGCTATTAGGTAACTATCTTCAAAATGATATATTGATAAAAATAATTATAAATGGGGAAGTGACATGGTATATTACATATCTTCCAACATTTCAGTTAAAAAACAGTACAGGGGCGTGGCCATAGATAAAGGGGGCGTGCCCATTGGTACTCTACACTGGAGGTAGCTGATGACGTCAGGGTACAAAGACTGAAGGGGACATATCCACTTCCCTGGAGGGGGCTGGTTGGTTACTGTTGCTGTTCACTTTGAAGTTCATCTCTATATGTCACTGGGGGCTTTGTTTTATGAGTGCCTACGAACAAGCTGTGCTTTTTTCTCTTACCCGCTGCTAGTGCTGCTGGCAAGTAGTTGGACTCTGGGGCTGATTCAGACTTGGGAATAGAGTGAGATATCTCTCTCAACTGATCATCTTGGTGAAACCATGCTGCAGTGCAGGTGGGGCAGATTTAAAATGTGCAGAGAGATTTAGATTTGGGAGGGAGGTGTCCAAACTGACATCTAAATTGTACAGTAATAATAAAGCTGTGCAGTATTTGTGGGCTACATGCAAAATCAGCCAGTATTTAACCCACATGTAAAAAAATGTATGTATTTACACCCCTTGCAGTGAAATATGGTTTGTTCAGGTTCACAGTAGAGAGATATCTCACTCTGGGCCTGATTCAGACCCAGTCGCAAGCGCAGAGCGCTCACAACCGGTTAGATGGTGGCCTACAGCGCATGCGCAAGACCCGGCTAGCGACGGGCAATCCGTCGCTCTGGGTCTCGCACTACAGGGGGCGAGCTGTCGATGTTGAGCGACAGCTCGCCCCCTTTGGTGGGCGGGCGGAGGGGGTGGCTGCCCAAACGGAGGCGTTCCTATGAGAACGCCTGCCATTTGGGGGCGGCCCCACTGACATCACGAGTGATGTCAGCGGAGAGATTCCGGCTCTGTTAGATGGTCTTGACCATCGCGACCATCAGCCTGGCCGCTCGCTATAGCTGTGGGTGTTCACCCACAGCTATGCGAGCGGCCAGGAGGCCGCACGAAAAAAAAAAAACGCCCTGATTCAGAGCGAGCGCTCTTTCAGAGCGTTCGGCTCTGAATCAGGGCCTCTATTTCCATCTCTGAATCAGACCCTCTCTTCCTTAGGTTCCTTCAATACACACTGGCGCTGGCTGGTTCATACTGTGGAGCTGATGTATTATAGCGGCAATTATCGTGCCGCTATAACTCTTTCTGCTTCGCCTCTTTACTGAGGCAAAGCAGGAAGCATTAATGATGAGATGTATTAAAATCTCATCGTCCTGAGGGGGCGAGTGTAAACTCCCCCCTCCGACGATTCCTGGCTGAGCACACAGCGCACCAGCCTAGTGCTGATGCGCTGTGTCTCACTCCCAGCCGGCTCCACTGGGCAGATTTCGCAAGCAGCGCTGTCTCTACTGTGATGATAGGGCATCTCCAAGCTGCAGCTGTTGATATCGATAGCTGCAGCTGGAGGAACGGTCAGTCAAACTGACCGTTCATACATTGCCCTGCCAATCTGCATAGCGTCCCTGACAATTACTGCCCAGCCCCCCATTAATACATGGGGGAGAAGCAGTATCAGCGCACATAACGTGTGCCGATGCTGCTTCGGCAGTTAATACATCTGCCCCTTTGTGTATAAACACAGACTCCCTCTACACCTGCTGGTTTAAAACTTACAGTCTAACACTGCCTTGCCCTTCTGTACACCGGCACTGGTGTGATGACGTCAGCGTCAGTACTGACAGCAGAGAATCATGGAAGACGGAGCCACCTCTCAGCAGTGCTGCGGGAGTCCTGTTTCCCAGCAGCGCTGGTAGAGAAATCGGGAGATTGTCCCCACCCGGTACAAACGGTACAGCCCCTTTTTGTCGGTACAGACCATTAAAAATGGTACTGTACCGGCTAAAACGGTATAGTTGGAAGGTATGATATATACCCTTTTGCCTATATTTAAAAAAAACATTGCCGTCCACAAACAGTCCCTGCTTGTCAATCACTTTGCAAATAAATCTTCTCTGTGACATCATGGCAAGACCATTGTGATAATTTGTGCAGTACAAATCCATGCATGTGCAATTCAAAAACATCAGCCATTTGCAAAAACATTGGCAGTCCGTCAATCTCTGAATCAGGCGCCAAATTCGTATGTTTTGGACATGCAAATTTGGCGCTCGTGCATACACAAAGTGCATTTGTTATTCACAATTGGGCTCCGTTTTTTTATTTCATACCATTAGTGCTGACCATCGATGGTGAAACCACTCACAATCGTGCTCGCCATCGATGCTTTCCAAACCATTGATGATCAATGGTCAACCCTAGTTAAGATAACGGGCCTGATTCAGACCCGCTCCCGAGTGCACAGCGCTCGCAAGCGGGTGAATGGTCCCCCACTGGGCATGCGCACGCCGGCTCCGGCGTACGCATGGGCGAGACCCGATCAGCGACAGGCACTCCGTCGCCACGGGTTTCGCACCAAAGCGGGTCAGCTGTCGATTGTGACAGCTTGCCCCGTTTTGGAGGCGGGCAGGGGGGTGGCTGGCCAAACGGAGGCGTTCCCGAAGGAACGCCTGCCGTTTGGGGGCGGCCCCACTGATATCACGAGTGATGTCAGTGGTGAGCTTCCGGCTCTATTAGAGCCGAAAGCTCACTGGGGCTTGCGGGAATGAGACCCTACCACAAGGGTCTCGTCACAAGCCCCGATGGTCGTGACCATCACGACCATCACCTGGCCACTCGCTAAAGCTGTGGGTGGTCACCCACAGCTATGCGAGTGGCCAGGAGGCCGACTTAAAAAAAAAAACAAGCACGCCCTGATTCAGAGCGAGCGCTCTTAAAGAGCGTCCGGCTCTGAATCAGGCCCAGAGTTCATAAAGTGAATGCTTACAAAATAATTTCTAGGTTCATACTTGGCTGAGCAACTTCATGTGGAAATGTAATAGGCCACCTAGTGTCTCTTCTACTGGTACATCCTGCCCTCCACTGGCTGTTGGAGTTATTTTCCCTCTATCTTGTGTAACCAACTGTGGGCCTGATCCAGAGGTGGACGCAGTGTAGATGCCACATGCAGTTGGCCCATGTTGTAAGTCTGCACATGCATCCAAGTTGCACCGTACATGTGTCCTGATCATTGACGTAACTAAGGGAGGTCGAGCAGGGAAGGTGCACTGGGCGCAGCTGCAATCCCAGCAGAGGGGGGGGTACCGCTGGCCAGGGCAGCGTATCCTTTCGTTGCACAATGTAGCTCCCTACTCTGTAATTCACTAAGTCCCTGCGGGTCCTGTGTGAGGTGGCCAGGTCTGTGCTGCCTTCATTGGTGTTTTTTTCTCCCCCTCTATCCTGTGCCATGCTGCCACTGACTGCTGCCTGGCGGCCGGGGTGGTGATCATGCAGGTCCGGTGGTATTGGCTGGGCCAGATGCTACTGCTGCTGCTGCCCTCAGTTGTCGCGTCCTCCGGCTGGTGAGAGGCTGCGATCTCCATGGGGCTCCTCATCAAGCCGCACTCCCTCAGCATGGTGCCCCGCCATAGCCAGGAGCAAGGAGGCTTCTCCAGGACCGCACAGAGCAACTGACCTCACCAGGCCAAGAGGTATAACCCTGGGGAAGGGGCTCAGCTGCTGCAGAACATCACTTACTTTCTAACAGTTATTCCTAGCATTAAATGGATTTTGGCCCTGATTCAGAGCCGGACACTCTGACAGAGCGCTTGCTCTGAATCAGGGCCGTCCCTCTTACTTTTTGGAGCGGCCTCCTGGCTGCTCGCATAGCTGTGGGTGACCACCCACAGCTATAGTGAGCGGCCAAAATGATGGTCGCGATGGTTAAGACCATCGCGACCATCGCGCTTGCGACGAGACCCTTGTGGTAGGGTCTCGTCTGCCGCAAGCCCTGGAGTGCTTTTGGCTCTATCAGAGCCAAAAGCACTCCCACTGACATCACTAGTGATGTCAGTGGGGCCGGCCCCAGACGGTAGGCGTTCCCATGGGAACGCCTCCGTCTGGGCAGCCACGCCCCGGCACGCCCACCAAAGGGCGTGCTGTCACTCACCATAGACAGCACGCCCCCTTTGGTGCGAGACCCATAACGTCGGTATTCGGGTCTCGCGCATGCGCACGAAGGAACCGCCTCCGTCGTGCGCCTGCGTACTTGGGCAACATCGACCCGCTTGCGAGCGCTCAGCGCTCGTGAGCAGGTCTGAATCAGGCCCTTTGTTTCCTACTGTCTATCCTTTGTGTTTCCCTTTGTCTGTCTCCTCAGTCTCTCTCCAGCCCCTCAGTGTCTTACTCTCCTGCCCCTCGGCCTCTTTCTCTCCTGCCCCTCAGTTTCTCTCTCTCCTGTTCCTCGGCCTCTTTCTCTCCAGCTCTCTAGAGTAGCAGGGGGCAGGATGGGAGTAGCAGTGGAAGGCAGGGGGCAGGATGGGAGTGGTGGTGGGAAGCAGAGGATAGCATTGGGGTGGAAGGACTCGCTGGGATGGTCACAGTAAGCTGAAGGAGAATCTATGGGGGTCACCTCATCTCTGCTGCTCCCAGGTCCCAGCCGCTCTCTCCATCCATGAACAGCGCTGACTGCGGCAGCCTCACACAGAACAGACAGTGGAGTGTGACTGGAAAGCAGCACCTGGCGTGCCCTGCTCCTCCTACTTCCATCCACACCACAGCACGCCAGCGCCTACCCCTCTCCTGAGTGTCCTCTCCCTCTGCTCCCTGCATGGTTCAGCGGACCACCAGGGAGCAGCTCCAGGGTACAGCGCATCCCATTACATAGAGAAAAGGGGGTGGGAAGCAGTGGATGCTGAGGGATGGGGACATCAGTTAATATAGCTTACGGGTTGTGTTCCACAGGGGAACGCAAATCCCCGGAGCGAGGCAGCTGGCACTGGCTGACATATAAATCGGCCTGTGCCATGTAGAATGTACACTGCACTGGTGTAGCAATGGGCCCTGCGCCTCCACCCCCTTAATCGCCCCCAAGCCACTGCGGGGGCTGTTGTTACGCCACTGGTGCATGCGAATAAGCTGCACTGTGCATGCGCAGTGATCGCACTTCGATTAGGGATGCACAGAGGATCCCATCATAAAGTGACTGACAGGTTGTCAGCGTTTGGGGGTAGTAATAGGGAGTGGTCATTAAAATGCAGGCGTGCCTGTCCGTTTAAACGCTGTTACATGGGCGTGCATAAATTAGTCACAGAGAGTGCAGGCACAGCACTGCATGTCAGAAGAGCTCCGAAGGCTGCGGAAGGTCAGACCACCAGCAAGGATAAGGTGGCTGCCGTTGTGCGTCGTTATTACTGATATTTACGCAGGTATGCATCATTGCACGCAGGTAAGGACACAGCAGTGGGTGCCTTTATGCTCGGGTGATCTTTGCTAACATTACGCTAATAATTAGTGGTGGAATTGCCAATGGTAAAGAAAACAGGGACAGCTGCTTTTCAGAGAGAGTCGGACATAAAGTACGGGGGCACCTTTGGGGCCTATTGATGAATATGCTCTTGGGGAAAACTAGATCTATAACAAACGCTTTGATCAGGATGTACTTTTTCACATGGCTGTATTTTCATATTCTCTGCAGAAGTGTTATGTAAGACAGGTAAGGGCCATATTCATTTAGAGGTGAAAAGTCCATTATCGGCGATAATTTATGACGTAATTTTCACCTGTTTAAATTATCCCCATATTCAATTTCAAAGACTTTTTGACGGTGCGAAAAGTCCTTATTAAAAAATGGGGATACGTTTTCACCATATAATACATGGCGAAAAAAAGTGCAGAATTGGGATTTAGGGGAGCAGGCTTAAACAAAAATAGCCTGCAGCCCTGGGAGTGTAATTCCCAGGACTTTTCCATACTTTTCCATACTTACCTTTCCGCCGTGTCCCGTTTTAGCCGGATCCAAATTGAATACGGGGATAAGCGGGCGCGCGCCTGATACTTTATCCCCAGGAAAATCTCCGATGATGGCGAAAAGTCCAAGCTCGGACTTTTCACCTCAAATGGAATACAGGCCTAAATCTATTTACTTGGCACCTGTGCTGAATAAACATTTACAGTTCCTGGAAATAACTTATGAACTCTGGGCCTGATTCAGACCTGCTCGCTAGGAAGCGTTCGCACGCAGCCAGCTGGTTGTTTGCATTCTGCGCATGCGCACGCATCGCAATGCGCATGCATGAACCAGTGCAAGCGATCGGGAAGCGTAAGCTCGCTGTGCATAGACAGCCCCGCTGAATGAGTGACAGGAGAAGCCGTTTGTGGGTGGTGACAGGGGCAGGCCACTAGAAATGGGGGGGTGGAGGTGCGAATGCAGGCGTGCCTGAGCGTCTCAACGCCGTTTCAGGGAATGCATAATTAAGAGGCAGCATCATAGTACATGTCACTTGGTTGTATTTCACACTGAAGCACTCGCAGTGCTTGCTGCAGTGTATGGTCAGCCACAAGTGTTGCAAGCGATTCCGATTGTACTCAATGTACCAATGGTTGCATACACTTCCTGGAGATGACGTGTGCAAGTGGGCGTCTTAAGACAGGCTGGTGGGCGTCTGCGTACACAGAGCGATCGCACGCCAAGACATAGCGGGCGTGCTAATGCCTTGCTGTGATCACTTGCCTTGCCGAAATTTGCATGCGCATCTAGCGTGCGAACGCATCTAGCGGGTCTGAATCGAGCCCTCTGTTTCTGGCCACCAGGAAGCATAATGAGCACTAGCCATGGTAACATACCAGACCACACTACTGTGTCGTAGTGCAGGGTTTCTGTCTTGCTACAAGAATAGGTTAGATTCTATTAATCCCTCTCTGGATCTGCAACTGCACAGCACTGTGCACACTGGAACCTGGGCGTTGGGAAGTATACACTCAGCACAAACTGATGCATATGTGAGCTGGGAGTGGAGACCCCTAAGCCTCTCAGCCCCATAGCAATGGAACCCCATAGCCAATATAGGCCCTCATTCAGACCCTGACGCAAGTGGCCGTTCGCACGTTCGGCGTACGTGCCGAAAAATGTTAATTCAAGCGCTCGCTCGTAATTTCGTACGCAGCTAATCTTCCGCCCCATAGTCTCCCAACCCCTCCTCTAGCTAACGAGCGAGCCAAATTGCGAGCGTACAACTCCAATTTTGCATGCAGGGAACGCTCGTACAAGTACAAACCGGAAGTGGGCCTGTCAGATTTCGATTACCTGCTCGTTCATTCTCCATACATCCTTTAATCGTATCATGTCAATCAAGAGATCAATTAGCTTAATTGCTCTTCACATGTTTGAAATTCGTTTTTTTTTCATTTTCAATAAACTTTACTCTTGTCCGTGTTTGTTTTTTCACGCAGAATACGTACGGTTTAAACAATGGTTTCCTTTATCCAAAATACATGTTTTGGGCATTTTTCATATTGTTTTCTGTGTTTTGTCTGATGCATATTTTACTTGTTTCATTTTTTGGGTTAAATTAGCTAACGCATGTCACTGCATTAAGCCAATCATATCTCTCATTTGATTTTTTACCCTGTCGAACACATGACTCATACATTAACCAATAGAATGGTTCCTGTTATTTTTCCAAATACATTAGCCAATCAAAATTATTATCTGGTCTTTATTAAAACTGTTTTTTAAAAAATCCACCATTGCCATCATGAGAGCCTCTGCGTTCACCAGGCGGGAGCTTCTAATCCTGACAGAGGTAATGGACCGGCGGATAACCAGCCAGTCTCCCTCCATCACCAACAGAGAGAAGCGATCCGCCTATGCGGAGGTTCGCCGCCGCCTGCGCTCCTTCGGCTCATGCCGACAGATTGGCCAGCTGGAGCGCAGGTGGTCGGATCTCCAAAGACGGACGCCACGCTTGTTGGCATGTTTTCGCCAGCGTATAGCTGAAAGTAAGTTTTTTTTTTTTCGCTTTCCATTTTTATTTTGCGGCCCTATCTGCGTATGCATGTTTTCATTCTTGCCCTGTTTGTTTATTTACTACATATCAGCGTGTGCATGTTTTCATTCTTGCCCTGTTTGTTTATTTACTACATATCTGCGTGTGCATGTTTTTTTTTTTTTTTTAATAAAAATTTTGAGGATGTTTTCAAGTTTAAAAATTAATCATAACTTAAATTGTTATCCATCATTTAGGGGCAGAGCGCAGTCTACATCGGCAGCGACGCCGTCGGCCTCGTCCCCTATCCCCAACTCCCAGCCAATCCTCTTCTCCACACCCTACCCCTAATTCACCCTCCAACTCAGCCTGGCCAGACCCGGACGCCCATCCCTCTCCGATACTTCCCATCCCTCAAAATTCCCCCTCCCCTCAACCCCCCTCTCTCTTTTCATCACCCTCCCCTCCAACCACCCCTCTCTTTTACACCCCCTCCCCCCCTTCAGAAATCACCCCTCCTCCAACAGACCTGCATTTGCCGACCTCCGAGGAGGACGATGGTGGGGCTACAGGTTCAGACGTCATTGGCAACGGTATGTTTCCCTTTTTTTGGGGGGGGGGGGATGTTATCCCTTGCCTGTGCATTTTTCAAATTTGACTTTTTCATAATGGTTGTTATATATATCTTGATTTAAAAATGTCTATGATGTTTGCACCTTAAACATATCACACATGTCCAAACACTCATACTTGTATCTCTTGTTTACGGTACCCCCAAAAGTAGTTTTTCTGCGTACTTCTCTTTTTTTTTTCGGAGTCATTTTTATGAATTTACTTGGGCCAAGAATGTTGGCTTTGAATTGTAATGTTTGGCAAAATTGACACTTTTTATAAAGTTGTATTTCCTTAGGAAGTTGTTTGTCAATCTAAATTACTGATTTTTTTTATTAAGCGCCTCAATTTTTTAACCCACAGAGGACCAGAGGTGGCTGATGGAGGCAGCAGCATGTGTGCAGAGGCTGAGGGGCCATGTTATAGGCATGCTGCTGGTTCTCGATCACATGGCGGCGATTCTACGACCCTAATTTTTTTGTTTTTGCCAAATTTGGCCATGTTTTCTTCAAAATAAAAAAAAATTTTCGTTTAAAGTCTCATTCCTTATCTGTAAATATTATATTGTTTAACCTTACATAAGTCGACTAGTGCAGAAAGTATTTTAAAGTAATGTAACTTAGATTCTAGAAAGCTGAATTATGTAAGCTGGCACATTCAACACCTAACAATACTAATAGGTTTGTTGGGGTTTTTTTTGGGGGGGGGGTTGGTAAATATTAAATGAAACCTGTTTAGGCCGAGATTAGAAAACATACTGATTCAACATAATACCTTTGGGTGTTTGTTTTGAGCCACTAAGCATGGTAAAACGCTGCAAAATTTAAAACATTACAGGATTAGCCCTTAAGCAAGTTGGCATTTTTTGAACACGGTTACACTTGCATGTAATTTAGAAAGGAAAACTTTTTTTTAATGTAACCAACATTTATTTAATCAAAATTAAGAAACACAAAGTGATTAAGGACAATAAATACACACAGTGAAAACACTCTTCAAAAAACAGCCTACACACAAAATATTCATAATCTAAAAAATCAAGAACTGTTTGACGAAGTAGCATGCCAACATGATTCCACAAATGAGTTGACGACAAATTTGGTCCAGAAATTAAATCCAATGTGTCCACATGAAGTCATTTTTTTACGATCAGGTAGTAGTCATGGTATTCACAAAAAAAATTATGGAATAAAACACAAAAAAAAAAAAAAGTTAAAATTGTTAATTACATTATTACATGTCTACATTGTATCATATAACTTCATTTGGGACAATAATTACCTAAAAAATCGGGCCACCACATCATCGCGTATGGCCCCCCCACATACTGACCTCCGACCAACCTCGGGGGGGCCATCCTCAGGCAAGGCATCCTCTGGCTGCATTGGGACACCACTCCTTATGGCGATGTTATGAAATATCACACAGGACCACAATTTTCGAAACCATATCCGGCAAATACATGAGCTCGCCACCAGAGTGGTGGAGGCATCTGAATCTGCCTTTTAAAAGGCCGATACAGCGCTCCACCACTTGCCTGGTGGCTGTAAGTGCAGAATTAAAAACACTTTGTGGCCCTGGTGTGGGAGCCAAATAAGGAGTGAGCAGCCAGGGCGTGCAAGGGTAGCCACTGTCTCCTGTGAAAAAGAAGTTACAAAATCAGGATCACTGTGTATCAAGCTTTGCATTGGTATCTAAAAAAGGTCTCAACTTACCCAGAAGCCACGCATCACCAGCTTGTAGGTTGTTTAATTTATGCCAAATCCCTGATTGCCGGATGACGAATGAGTCATGTGCACTCCCGGGTAATTTTGCATTCAGGGACAGGATCTGGAGGGAGGCATCACATACCACCATTACATTCAGTGAGTGATAGTGTTTTCGGTTCCGAAAAATGGCCTCCAGCCGTGCTGGAGGCTGAAGTGGTATGTGAGTACCATCCACAACCCCTATGATGTGTGGGAAGCCAGCTATTTGGTAAAAATTGGCCTTTGCCACACTAAGGGAACCCATATCCAAAGGCATTTGAATAAAATGATGGAGGTGCTTGAAAAGGGCCTCCATCACTGCTCTCAGGATCCTTGAAAAGGAGGATTGGGAGATTCCCGCAACTATTCCCACCGTGGTTTGAAAGGATCCTGAGGCACAGAAATGTAACACCGCCATAAATTGCGTAAGTGGTGGTATTGCTGTAGGACTGTCAATTTGCCGCTCAAGATCACTCTCTATTAATGAGAGAGTGTCTATGATGATTTGGGGTGGAAGACGGTAGCGCCTTAACACATCATCGGGCATTCCAAAAAAGGTGACACGTGTTCTATATATCTGGGGCCTTGCACGCCTACGATGCCTATGCCCGGGACGAGATTGAGGTTGGTCGGCTTCCGGCAGCATGGCCACAATAATACGACCAACATCAACCTGAAATGGTAAGAATTGTAGTTAAGGTATGTTTCCCCAAAATTAAAAAAAAGATACTTATCTTTACGTTAAAATCCAAAGATGCTTACATGCCGGGGTATTGTCATGATTTCAAAAACCTACATTGCCAAAAAACATAAAAAAATTAGAATTCGGGTTGGCCATTTTGTAATCTTGTGTTTTTTGAAAATGGGCCAAAATAAAGGGGGTGAGCAAACATTACGAACAATAGTAAACCTACATTGAGAGGACTTCCACAATTTGCCCCCATAATTAATAAAAAAACAAATTTGAGCGCTAAATGGTTTGCATTTTGAACAGGGGAATAAAGCCTACAAAAGTGCGCTAAATGGTTCGCATTTTGAACAGG
Source organism: Taudactylus pleione (assembly GCA_031769625.1). Classification (NCBI taxonomy): domain Eukaryota; kingdom Metazoa; phylum Chordata; class Amphibia; order Anura; family Myobatrachidae; genus Taudactylus; species Taudactylus pleione. Next base: position 29,409,246 of record JAUIMM010000007.1, on the reverse strand, counting down.
GGAATAAAGCCTACAAAGTGCGCTAAATGGTTCGCATTTTGAACAGGGGAATAAAGCCTACAAAAGTGCGCTAAATGGTTCGCATTTTGAACAGGGGAATAAAGCCTACAAAAGTGCACTAAATGGTTCGCATTTTGAACATCCCCAAAAACCAGAAAAAAAACCTTAATGAGTCCAAAATATGCGAAGAACAATACATGAACATTTTACAATCAAGTTAAAAACAAAACTTACCAATACACGATAAATAAGTCACAGAACAAAAACGTTGTTGGGGCACAGCCAAAAAAAACCTACAAGAAAAAATAAAAAAATATTATTTTGGACCCCAAAATAAAAAATGGTAGAACCAAATTTTACACAAGGATGACGGGTAAAAACTTACACAAAAAATACAACACAAATAAAATAACCAGAACAAAAAATGCGAACGGAAAGTTGTTATAAAAAAAACGCCTCGAACACACTCCAAAAAACTGACTCCAAACACTACTCCCTCCAACAAGACACTCCGAACCACGCAACCTCCAACAAACAACACCCGCTACCTCGCCTCGAGTCGCCAACAGCCAAAAATAGTGTTTTGTTTCCCGCGCAAATTAAGGACGGATCATAGGAACGCACAATCAATGATGCGGACGAAAAATAAGGACGCATGTATAAATACGTCACGGAAAAACACAAACGGTCTGGTGTAGTTCAAGTTTTGGATTGAAAAATGGCTACAGACCAGCCCAACAATGGCCAAGAGGCGGCCGGTAAGTATTTCTATCATTTATATTCAAGGATTATTTTGAATCAGAATATAGTGAAAGATTGACATCTCAATTTAAAATAATTTAATGTCAATAGGTGTTGAGGATGACATGGAAGAGGCTGCTGGGCCCAGTCTTCCCGCCAAAGCGCCAAAAAAGAAAAGGCAGCCACAATGGAGATGGAGGTTTTGGTTCAGAAGTGCGTGGACATCCTGCCACAGGCAGACAGGAATATGGGTGTAAGCCAGAAGTGGAGAATGTGGGAGGAGATAGCCAGTGCTGTCAATAGGGTGGGTGATTATGTCCGTCTAGCCCGGGATGTCAAACGGCGGTAAGTTAAAACCTAAATAAAAAAAAAGTATACAGGGCCAAATAATGCAGGAATAATGCCAACTTTTTCACCCACAGATGGCAAAACTTCAAATATCGCCGGAAGCAAAAACTGGCTGACAGGGCTAGGCACGCAAGGGGGACAGGTGGAGGTCCCACCCCTGTGTCATTGGAGCTGACAGATTTGGAAGAGCTGGCACAGGGGTGTGTGCAGGATGTGGAGGTGTTTGGCGTGTCCAACATGGATACAGACATGCCAGACTTTGCGGCTCCTCATGTTGTCCCAGGTAAATGTTGTGATGTAACCAACTCTGAAATGTTATTGTGACAATATGTAGATTCTAATGTGACTCTTTTCTCTTTTTTCTCACAGAGACACAGGCGGATGAGTCTGCTCCAGAGGGGAGCCTTGGCCGCAGAATTTCTGCTGGCTCTGCAGGGGAGGAACCAGTACATCCGGCTGAGGACCCTGCAGAAGCCAGTCCAGGGCAATCCCCCTCGCAGGCAGTGGCACTCCTCACAGAACTCAATTTTAAATCGGATTACCATACTGAGATTCTGCAGAGGATAGACGCCAGTCTGCTACGGGTGGCTGAGGCCCTGGAGCAAAATGCTGCGGCCAACGTGACCATTGGTCAGGCCCTGGCTGAAAATACCAGGGCCAACATCAGAATCGCCAATGCCCTGGAGCAGCTCGTTCGCCAGCACATGGTGGAGCCGACCTCCCTTCCTGCTGGAACATCAGGATCCTCCACCTCTGGCCCAACAACAGCCATTCCTCCAAATGTGCCTAGCCCTGTGCCTAGTCCAGAGGCCACAACATCTGTCTCTGGACAGGCCAGCCAGAGGACATCCCAGACCCGGTCTGGTGCCCACCCTCCCCCAGCCAAACGGGGAAAAAAACGATGACAGCACTGGCTAATTTTCCCACACTCCTTCTGTGCTTGCCCCATATTCCTTTCTAGCCAAAACTTCCCTCTCCTTTCTTGTGAATTGTTTTTAATTTGTTTGTTTAAGTTGCCCAAACCTTTTATGTTTGTCCAAATTTTTTGTTTTTTGTGCCTAACACTGGCCAAAAAGTGTTTTGGCAAAATGGCCCCGAAAACGTTTAAAACTTGTGTGTCAAATTAAAATTTTGAAAAATGATCTACATTGTATTGTGACATTATTTTATAAATGGTTTAGAGTTAATCCTGGCCCACAAGCCAAAAACAACCTCCAAAAAAAAAAAAAGTGTTTTTAAAAAAAGGGCTCTTTAAGGAACACTTTAAATTTTAAAAAAGGATGCAAATTCTCCTGGCCAAAGCAAAATGGTAAAATACACACAAACATGATGACATTATTGTTACAATAGCACAAAACCAAAATAAAAAATAAAAAAACATTCCTACAAATGTACGCTAATTGATTGTGAAATCCTGAAATTAGCAGCTGTGATTTCCACCTGCGTACGGTTTTGTGCTAACCAAAAAAACTCTTTTCAAAACACATTACAAGCTGGTTTTCAATTCAAAGTTGATTGTTTTTCTGACAAGCCGTGATTAATCGATGGAACATCGTGGAGGCCCGGGACGGAGGACAAGGCCATCGGCATTGTGGTCGAGTAATCCACACCCCAAGCTGTGCGAGCAGTTTGAACGGAAAGAGGATCAGCCAGTGACGTATGACTTGGTATGAACACATTTGACGTTCACATCTGAAAATTTATGTACGCCCCAAAAACGCCTCGCCACGCCGGCGTTTTTCCATCTCCACCCCCGTCAACGCCCAAAAACGGCCTGTTCTGTCAATCACATTTGACATGTCACTTCCTGTTCGCAATTTGACGAACGAGACAAAGAAAAGCTCGCAATCTGCCATACGCACATGCGCAGTGGAACACCGGCGCATGTGTGGTTTCCCAACATCGGAACGCAACGAGCGTACTGATGCTAACGAACGACTCTGAATGAGGGCCATAGTTTGCTTCTGTCTGTCAGAGTGAATCACCACATTCCTACTAATTGACACCCAGACATGTCAGGCTAGTAACACCATGCATTAACAAATGTATCAAATTATCATTTCACTCTCTGCAGCATCTCTCACTATTATTCCAGCGCCTTCCTCTTGGATACCTGACATAGCATCACTCATCCTTGCTAAAGTTAATAGGAAATGGAACATGTATATCACATATAAAACAAGCTGTCTGTTTTTTTTAAGGCTTTTTAGGAGATCTTTCCTGAAAGAATTGTTTTCATGGGCACCAAAGCATACCCCACTACCATTAGTCAGGCCCTTAAGGAATAAACTCATCCATATGTCACTGAAGGGTATCACCCATACCATTGTATCCACAGGGGTATTATTAATTGTGATTTTCTCATGCAGCTTTACATTTGGAACGCCACTCAGAAAATACTGGCACCAGGAACATTGTTTCTATTATGTGTATAAAAGCCACTGAGACTTCCGGTAAGTAGGGATGGCCATCGGTAGGTTTACCTATGGTACCATTGGTGATTGACCTCAATGGTATGAAACCATTGGTTGTGACCCATCGAAGGTTTCATCCACCGATGGTTATCCCTGCTTTAATACTGGCCAGGCAGCAGACCAATCAGGGAGTGTGGGTGGGGCTTTGCAGGTCATGTCGGGGGCCAAAGCTAGATTCTGTGCTCCGAAACATAGGGGAAAAAAAACATTGCTTGGCTCTATTCCATTGATGGCGGAGATCCAATGGATCTCCACCATCAAGGCAAAACCATCGGTCATCAGTGGTTAGGCCCGGGTTCTGGGGGATATGGCCACAGGAGGGGAGCACGGCAATGCCCCTTTGTTCAGTATGTTCCTATGACGCACGCTTCTACAAAGCGCACTGGTGGGCATGGTCAAGACATTGTGGCATGACGTGGTTACATCTACAGTACCCTACACTTCTGGCCCTAAAGAGGTAATCTGCTCCCTTTCCTTTACCCCCTGGTTTGCATGTTTCTCCTGTTTACACAAGTGGAAATAGAAAATAAAATTCAGGCAGAAATGTGGGAAAATCATACATGTTCTAATTTCTTGTGCTCTGTTCTAACCCCTGTTTGGCACTGTCACTTTTTTGGTACCTCTAATGTTTTCAACATTTTTATCTTGCACCTCTTTCCAAATGGCTTGACAGACCTAGGCCATAGTATATAAATAATATGGGAGGAAATTGTTTTATAAAGAGACCATCGCGACCAACGGAGTTTACGACGAGACCCTAGGGTAGGGTCTCACTTGTCGTAAGCCCCGGAGAGCTTCTGGCTCTGTCAGAGCCGGAAGCTCTCCACTGACATCACTAGTGATGTCAGTGGGGCCTGCCCCAAACGGCCTCCATTTGGGCTGCCACCCCCCCGGCCTGCCTTCCAAACGGGGCGAGCTGTCGATCAACATTGACAGCTCGCCCCCTTTGAAAAGAGACCCGCTACGACCGGCACTGTCGGTCGTAGTGGGTCTCACGCATGTGCACGAAGGAGCCGGCTCCCTCGTGTGCATGCGCACTTGACAAACATCGAGGCGGCCGTGCGACCGCACGGCCGCCTCTGAATGAAGGCCATTATGCCAGTATAATCTACTATTTTTCCTTTAAGGCTGATCCGTCATCTACACAAAACAGAGATATCTCCACAGGCAACATGTAAAGAAACATATGAGCCTGTGGCCCTGATTCAGAGACGGACGCTCTGAAAGAGAGCTCGCTCTGAATCTGGGCGGGTTTTTTTTTTGTGCGGCCTTCTGGCCGCTCGCATAGCTGTGGGTGACCACTCACAGCTATTTCGAGTGGCCAGGATGATGGTCACGATGGTCAAGACCATCGCGACCATCGGGCTTGCGACATGACCCTTGTGGTAGGGTCTCGTGGCCGCAAGCCCCAGAGAGCTTCTGGCTCTAATAGAGCCGGAAGCTCTCTCACTGACATCACTGGTGATGTCAGTGGGGCCACCTCAAACGGCAGGCGTTCACTTGGGAACGCCTCCGTTTGTGAAGCAACCCCCCGCCACGCTTACAAAACGGGGCGAGCTGTCGATCAACATCGACAGCCGCCCCTTTTGTAGTGAGCAATATAGCGAGAGATTTTCTCTCTCGCTCCAGGGCTTGCACACGTGCAGTGCGGCCGCTGCGCGTGCACAGAGCGCACCATCGACCCGCTTGCGAATGGGTCTGAATCAGGCCCTGTGTACTGTCACTGCACAGTTTCATCGCAAAGTCTACAATAAGTGGGACATTTTCTGAGCAGGTATGAATTATAATAAGAGCAAACATCCCATGTGCTGGCAGATGCATGCTCACTGTGATCATGGTGCGTAAAAGTCGCAAAAGCTCTACTGATTCCATAGCTGAAGAGTTCCAAACTTCCACTGGCATTAATGTAAGCACAAAAATTGTGCTGCGGAAGCTTAATGAAATGGGTTTCCATGGCCAAGCAGCTGCATGCAAGCCTCACATCAAGTCCAATGCCAGGCATCGGATGGAATGGTGTAAAGCACACTGACACTGGACTGTGGAGCCGTGGAACTGTGGAGTAACAAATTACACTTCTCTGGCAGTCAGAGATCTCCTGCAAAGTGCTAATTAGCACTTCAGATCGCAGTCCCCATTATTAACAATGGGGACTATGGGCCTGATTCAGAGCCGCTCGTAAGCGGCCGCTTGTTCGTTCCGAGCGATGTTTGCCCAACTGCGCAAGCGTACGGATCGTAATACGCATGCCCGAACCAGTCAGTGCGGCCGAAAATCGTTTGTTCGCTAAATAGCGAATGCCTGCTATTTTGAGTGACAGGAGGAGGCGTATGTGGGTGCTTGAAAACGGGGAGTGGAGATCCGAACGCAGGCGTGCTTAAAGGTCAAAACGGGCGTTTTATGGGTGGGCATAATTAATACAGCAGCATCATTGACCACGTCACTGGGTTATTTTCTAGTCAGAACTGCTCGCAAGATTGCGGTAGGAAAAACCAACCACAAGAATAGCGAGCAGTTCATACGCTGGTCGATGCACTCGATTAATCTAATAAATAGCGGACATGGCGTAGGATGCGAGCGGCCAGGGGGCGTAGTTATCCAAAAAATGACCAGAAGTTTTGTTAGCTCGTTCAGACATAGCGGCGTGAACAGACCGCAAAGAGCGAACGGTTCATTTGAATAGCTACCCCTTTTTTCTGAACGAACAACTGCAAATAGCGTCCGGCTCTGAATCAGGCCCTTTGATCTGACCCCTATGTACTAAACTCCAAGGGGCATATTCAACTGAGCATGAGGTTTAGCAAGGAAAAAGCCTTGCACCCAATTTTGGATTACGGCGTGTATGCACGCTCCCGATACCCGCGGTATCCAATTAAAGAAAAGTTGGTCACAGGGTTTTCAGCTCTGAAAACTCTGTGCCACGTAAAGAAAATAAATAAAAAAAAACTACACTTACCTGTCCGGGCGTCTCCGGTGGTCTCTGCGGCTCCTGGTGGCTTCCCCTCCATCTTCCTACTGGAGAGGGGGCTTGTGCGAGTCTCGATGGCTGCTGGGAGGCACAAGGGATGCTGGGAGATGTAGTTCTCCAGCGCCCATTACAGGGGGTATACATACACTAGGGGGACACACCAGGGGTCACACACACTCACTCATACACACTCACACGCTGACATACTCACCGCTGCTGTAGGAGACCGGGTCCCGATGCTGGATGCAGAAGACAGCACTTCGGAAGGTGAGCATTACAGACTAATTAAGCTAATTGAAAACTTCCAATTGCTTAATCATTCATTAGGAGGGGTGCCGCCGGGGTCCCAGAACATTTACCATCCATTTTTCCTTAAATTATGGATTTTTAGAAAAATTGGTCGTGCTCTGGAGGTGCGCAAAAAAAAACCTACCGGTGCTCAAAAAATCAAAAACCCTGCTCCTATTTGAATAGCAAAAATCCCGCACCTGCAGGCAAAACCACGTGGGTGCGGGATTTTTGTTTTTCTCGCGCCTAATTGAATCTGCTCCCAAAAAGCAATGCTTTTCTGATTTTAGTCCCAGTAGTTTACATCTTCAGATGGTGTAAACTACTGTTTGCCTATCAAGGCACCAGGGGCAGGAGAGAGATCTTTTAATCTCTCCCCCTGCTGCACCCGGCCAGTCCCAGAAGCTGACGCTGTGCACATGCATAGTGTCAGCTTCCCCTGGGGAAGTCTTTCACTTCTGTGAAATGCTGGGGATATAACAGCAATATCAGATAAACAGATATCAGTGATATCTCCTGTGTTAAGTGTGTTAATGAAAGTAATTGAGGAAAAATGTCCTTAAAACCATTATTTTAGTGTTGATGAATAGGCCCCTGAGACCAGTGGTGTAACTAGGCTATTTGGAGCCCAGGGCAAATCTAAGGCGAAAAATGGGCATGGTCACAAAAGGCATGGCCACTTAAAAATGGGGCGTGTCAACATGACACACACCCCTTTCTCATCACTCTGAACATTCCTTTCCATTCCATATGGACCTTAATGCAGTGCCCCTAATACAGTCCCCCCTATGCAGTGCCCCCAGTAGTGGTCCCTCTTATGCAGGCCCCCAGTAGTGGTCCCCTTTATGCAGGTCCCCAGTAGTGATCACCTTATGCAGTGCCCCATGTAGTGGTCCCCCTATGCAGTGCCCCCAGTAGTGCCCCTTATACAGTGCCCCCAGTAGTGGTCCCCCTTATGCAAGCCCCCAGTAGTGATCCCTCCTATCCAGTGCCCCTTATACAGTGCCCCCTGTAGTGATCCCCCCTATTCAGTGCCCCCCAGTAGTCCAGTACAGTGCCCCTTGTGCCCCCAGTAGTAAGCCCCTTATATAGTTCTCCCAGTAGTAGTCCCCCCATGCAGTGCCCCCAGTAGTGGTCCCCCAATGCAGTGGCCCCAGTAGTAGTCCCCCCCAGTAGTGGTCCCTCCTCTGATGCAGTGCCCCCAGTAGTAGCACCCCCAGTAGTAGTCCTCAGTAGAGGTCCCTCCCGATGTAGTGCCCCCAGTAGTAGTCCTCGACCCGATGCAGTACCCCCAGTAGTAGCCCTCCCAGTAGAGGTCCCCCCCTCGATGCAGAGCCCCCAGTAGTGCAGACAAACACACAAGTAAAAAAGAAAACACTTACCTGAATCCCGGCTCCTGCTCCCGCCGCCGTCCACACAGCAGTCCTCCCGGGCTGGCGCGCTCTGCATTATCGGAGAGACGTCATGATGTATCTATCCCATCATCTACTGCAGGAGCCTGAAGACGGAGCTCATGATTGAGCTCCAGCCCAGCTCTTGCAGCGGGCGCAGCAGCAGCCAATGAGAGTTTGTCTGACTCTCAGTGGCTGCTGAAACACACACATTGCCGCCGCGCTGGTGGCGAAGTGTGTGTAAATGTGTAGTGCGACCGCACTCACTGCGGTTTGCACTACACAGGCTAACTAGGACGGGCCGGTACACACACACACACACACACCCACGCCCCGGTGGCTCTGCCCTAGTTACGCCACTGCATCTTTGAAGCAGTTTCTCCAAACAAATACGGCCTCCTATGTGAGTGGGTGAGCAGTTGAGCACGCAACCACTTCTACCGTCATGGCTTCGACACATAACATGCTCAAAAGATGGACCATCTCGATTTGTGCACTAAGGGCTCTATTTATCAATATTTTCTTTACTAAAATAATGTGAAAATGGGTGTTTTCACATTATTTTAGCTTGATTGAAGTGTATTATAGGGCTTTTGGAGCAGTTATTGGGAAAAACTACTCCAAGCCCTTTAATTCCCATGTCATATTTGTAATGAGAAATGTGATCTGCTTAAAATTTACTAAGAGGGAATTGTGAAAAAATACAGGGTGGGAGCCCAGCTATAGCAACACCATCTGTATATGACATTAAGCAGGGCTCCCCGACTCCTGCTCTGCTCTGACAGGCAGAGCAGCACCAGAAGCCGGCCCCCTGTGATCAGCTTTAGCTGATCACTGCAAAAACAAAAAAAATATATAAAAAAAGTCCCTCAAACATTTACCTGCAGCTGGGGGTCCACTGATCGGTGATAGGTGAGCTCTCTCCTCCGGTCAGCTGGTCACTGGAGCTCCTGCACTGTGACCAGTATCTCAGTTTACAGCACAGCTGACCGGGGTCAAGGACCAGGAGCCCCAGAGACCACTGACCGTGAGAGCTCACCGATTGCCAAAGTAAGTGTCAGCTGGGGTCAAGAGCGGGGATGTCGAGGGTGGGGGGTAGAAGCTTGAAACTTAATAGCCAGTGTTTATTACAAAACATATATATTAATAATAGACATAGTCCAAAAGGTTCTCTCAATACAAAATATGTGTTCTTTAATACCCTTATATCATTAGCTTGTAAAATTGTGGTGCACAGCTGTCTGGTGAATAGACCATACAGGCCTGTAATTGGATTGATAACTGTGACTTTCCCAGTGAAGGGACCTCAGGTGTATTAGAATAAATTACTGAAAAGAACTGCGCATCAGAAACAGAGGGCCTGATTCAGAGCCGGAGGTTGGCCCGCAGTAGGTACGACCGTCCAAATGTCAAACCAAGCGCTCGCACGTGTGGTCGCTCGTAGCGAGTCTTCCGCCCCATATTTCCCCAACCCCTCCTCTAGCTAACGAGCATCCGAAATAGCGAGCGCACTTCTCGTTTTTTGTTGAAGTGTTCGCTCGCACAAGTACTATCGGAAGTAGGCCTGTCATTTGTCCATTGCCTTGTTTCTCGTTCGGGAAACATCCGTGAATCGATTGGTGCCAATCATTGCCTTAATTTACTTAATTGTTGTTCGAATGTTTTCAATCTTGTTTCTATTTTGAATGTCAATAAACTTTATTGTTTGTTTTTCGTTCATTTTGGTCCGTAGTTTCCGTCCGCTTTTAACGGCAAACTTGTTTATTTTAAATCGAAACGCTGTTTGTGCGTTTTTTGGGGGGTTTTATTTAGGTTTATAATATTGAAAATATTTTTTTTTTTTCCGGATTGTTGCAAACCCATCAAAATGCAGCAAGCCAATCCTAAATCACAATATATTTTTATGGGTTCACATGACTCACACATTAACCAATAGAATTGTTTGTGTTATTTATGAAAGTTCATTAGCCAATCAAAATTTAGGGGTCCCTGTAATAAAACTGATTTGTCTTAAAAAAAAACCATTGCCATCATGAGAGCCAGTGCTTTTACACGGCGTGAGCTGCTGGTGCTCACCGAAATCACTGATCGCCGTATAACGGATAGGCCGCCCCCTGTCACCAACATGGTCAAGCATCGGGCGTACGCGGAGGTGCGGCGCAGGCTGCGGACACTGGGATATCGTAGGACCATCGGACAATTGGAGTGCCAGTGGTCAGATTTACGACGCCGGTCCCCACACCTCCTTGCGCATCTTCGGATGAGGATCCGTCGGCGTAAGTGGATATTTGAATGTTTATATATCTATGACAATCTTGTTTTAATTATTGTATTTGCTCATGTAAATTTGCATTAATGCGTGTACATGTGTGCAGTATGCGTTTTTTTTGGCCTAAATGAGACCTTGTTAATGTGGTTTTTTTTTTCTTTTTTTTTCTTTTGGGTTAATGTATTACATTTTAATTGTTTTTTTGAATACATAATTGCTAATATTCCAAACTATACATCATTTAGTTGAGGAGCGGATCCAGAGACGGAGTCGGAGGCCTGCACAACCCCTCTCCCCAACTCCCACCATCTCCTCCCCTGCCCACTCCTCCCAAATTTCTCCACCCTCCCCTGACCTGGACATCCCTATTTCCCCTCCCTCTCCTGCTCCCCAAATCCAAATAACCCCTCCCTCCCCTGTCCTACCCATTGACCTTCCCACACCCTCCCCTGATGCACCCACTCTGGTTTATACTCCCTCCCCTTTATCCCCCCTGGAAATAAGTCCACCTTATTCAGATGTCCACTGGCCCACTTCATCTGAGGATGAGGATTTGTGCCTACCTGGCCCTGAAGCTGCAGGTATTTTGTTTTTCATGTGTGCAATTAATGTGTGAAAAGGTGCCCTATATGCATACACTGTTGTATCCCTGAATACAATCTAAGGCCAGTCCTTTTTTTTTTTCTTTTTTTTTGTTAAATCATTCTTTTTTTTTTTGTTGGGTGCTAATTATTTAAATTTTGCAACTCAAATTTTAACATTAAAATGTATTCATTTTTTTATGAGTTGTTTTTTTGGTGTTATTAAATTTTGCCGATTGCATTTTTCATAACAAAATAATTTATTAAAAATCCACATATGCCAGAGCCAAGTACAAGTTTCATTGTGCTTTTTAGATTTTTGGTCTAAAATCAAAAATCAAATTGTGTAAGGATTATTTCAGATGCCAAAGTGATTGTTCAACCCACTATTCTCATGTTCATGTTGTTGTAAGTTGTTTTTCAGTGTCAATTGGTAATTTAGGCAAGTTCATGTAACCACTATATTTGTGTTCAAACTTTAGCATGGTATGTTAACTAATTTTCGTTGAAAATCATGTTTTTATTTTTTTTGTGTATTATATTTTACATTTTTATTAAAACACAGATTTTTCTTTCAACAGACCCAAGGAGGCAGGAGCATCAAACTTTGGGCCACATTTTAGCCATGAGGGGCCATTTGGTGCAGCTACTTGTTTCAATGGACCATTTAATTTCTTTTTTGCGGCATTAATATGTTTTTCTTTTTCGTTTTTGTGAATAAAAAATTTTATTTTGCAAAAATCTTATTTATTGACTCAAACATTAGCTCACAAGGTCAATCAATGTGTTTGTTTTTGTTTGTTTTTATTGGGTTTTTGAATTTGCATATGAAAAGGCAAACAATGGCCCTGATTCAGAGCCATTCGTTAACAGCAGTACGCTCGTTGCGTTCCGATGTTGACTAACCGCGCATGCGTCGGTGTTACACTGCGCATGTGCGTACGGCAGATTGCGAGTTTTTTTTGACTCGTTCGTAAAATAGCGTACAGGAAGTGACATGTCAAATGTGATTGACAGAACAGGGCGTTTTTGGGTGTTGACGGGGGTGGAGATGGAAAAACGCAGGCGTGGCGAGGCGTTTTTGGGGCGTACATACATTATCAGATGCGAACGCCAAATGTGTTCGTACCAACTCATACGTCACTGGATGATCCTCTTTCCCTTCAAAATGCTCGCACATCTTAGGGTCTGGATTACTCGACCACATTGGCGATGGCCTTCTCCTCCGTTCCGGCACTCCACGATGTAGCATCGATTAATCACGGCTTGTCAGAAATTCAATTAGTGTTGGATTGAAAACCGGCTTGGTATGTGTTTGGAAATCAGTTTTTTGGGTTAGCACAAAACCGTACGCAGGTGGAAATCATAGCTGCTAATGTCAGGATTACACAATCAATTTGCGTACATTTGTGGGGGTTTATTTTGGACTCAATTTTTGGTTTTTGGCCTATTGTAACAATAATGTCATCATGTTTGTGGTTTTTTTGCCATTTTTTTTTTGCCTGGTGAATTTGCATCCTTATGTAAATTTTTAAACGTTCCTTAAAGAGCCCTTTTTTTTTTCATGTAAAATGTTGTTGTTGCACGTTGTTGCCTTGTGGGCCAGGATTAAATGTAACTCATTTTTACAATAATGTCAGAATACAAAGTTGTACATTTTTGGTAAATTTATTGCTATAAAAAAACAATTTCATGCACATATTTTACACAAACATTTTTTGCAGTGTTCATTCCAAAATATTTAATAATTGTGCAAACATAAAAGTTTTTGGAAACGTAAAGCTAAAAATTAAAAACAATTCACAAGAAAGGAGAGGGAAGTTTTGTCCAGAAAGGAATATGAGGCAAGCACAGAAGGAGTGTGGGAAAAGTAGCCAGTGCTGTCAACGTTTTTTCCCCAGTTTGGCTGGGGGAGGGAGGGCGCCAGACCGGGTCCGGGATGTCATCGGGCTGGCCTGTCCAGAGGCAGATGTTGTGACCTCTGGACTAGGCACAGGGCTAGGCACATTTGGAGGATTGGCTGATGTTGTGCCAGAGGTGGAGGATCCTGATGTTCCGGCAGGAAGGGAGGTCGGCTCCACCATGTGCTGGCGAACGAGCTGCTCCAGGGCATTGGCGATGCGGATGTTGGCCCTGGTATTTTCCGCCAATGGTCACGTTGGCCGCAGCATTTTGCTCCAGGGCCTCAGCCACCCGTACCAGACTGGCGTCCATCCTCTGCAGAATCTCCGTATGGAAATCCGATTTAAAATTGAGTTCTGTGAGGAGGGACACTGCCTGCGAGGGGGATTGCCCTGGACTGGCTTCTGCAGGGTCCTCAGCCGGATGTACTGGATCCTCCGCTGCAGAGCCAGCAGAAATTCTGCGGCCAAGGCTCCCCTCTGGAGCAGACTCATCCGCCTGTGTCTCTGTTGGAAAAATGAGAAAAGACTCACATTAGAATCTACATATTGGCACAATAACATTTCAGAGTTGTTTACATCACAATATTTACCTTGGACAACATGAGGAGCCGCAAAGTCTGGCATGTCCGTATCCATGTTGGACACGCCAAACACCTCCACAGCCTGCACACACCCCTGTGCCAGCTCTTCTAAATCATTCAACTCCAATGACAAAGGGGTGGGACCCCCACCTGTCCCCCTTGCATGCCTAGCCCTGTCAGCCATTTTTTGTTTCAGGCGATATTTGAAGTCTTGCCATCTGTTGGTGAAAAAGTAGCCATTATTAATGCATTCTTTACCCCAGTTTTTGTGGGTGGTCAAGTTTTAACTTACCGCCGTTTGACATCCCGGGCTAGATGGACAAAATCACCCACCCGATTGACCGCAACGGCTACCTCCTCCCACATTCTCCACTTCTGGCTTGCACTCATATTCCTGTCTGCCTGTGGCAGGATGTCCACACACTTCTGAACCACATGGCTTCTGAACCACTTCTGAACCAAAACCTCCATCTCCTTTCTTGTGAATTGTGGCTGCCTTTTCTTTTTGCCAGCTTTGGCCGGAATACTGGGCCCAGCATCCTCTTCCATGTCATCCTCCTCACCTATTTTTTTAAATGTTGAGAATTGTAAACTTCACAACTTGCACTATATTATGTTTCAAATTAATCATTGTTTACAAATGCCTGAAATACTTACCGCCAGACTGTTGCCCATTTTTTCCCTGGTCTGTAGCCATGTCTTAGCTCAAAACAAGACATACACCAGAATTTTTGGTTTGGCTCGTGACGTATTTATACATGCGTCCTTATTTTTCGGCTGCATCATTGATTGTGCGTTCCTATGATCCCTCCTTAATTTGTGCGGGAAACTAAACACTATTTATGGCTTGGGGCGTCTCGAGTCGAGGTGGCGTTTTTGGATTGTTGGAGGTTACGTTGGTCGGAGTTGATTGTTGGCGGGTTTTGGAGTTGGCGTTGGTGGGAGTAGTTTTTGTTTGCTATATTTGCTTTTTGTTTTTCCGTTCGCATTTTTTCTGTTGGTTTTCTTTTTGGCGTTTCTTTATTTGGTAAGTTTTTGGCAGTCTAACTTTTGTTCAATTTGTGTCTCCTTCTTTTTCTGATATTTCTAACGATTTTTTGGCGTAATTTCATCTCTGTTAGGTTTTTTTTGGCTCTGCCCCAAAGACCTTTTGATCCAGAATCTTATATATTATCTCTAGGTAAGTTCATTTTTTCACTTGGTTAGTAAATGTTCATGTTTGTCTTTACGCAACTTTGTTGGACCTTACACTTGTAACCTCTGTTTTTCTTATTCAGATATGTTTCTAAAATGTTGTTTTTTTCTAGCTGCGTATTTTTTAACTTGTATTTGCGAACTAATTAGCGCATTTTTATCTGTTTCTATTGTGACTTGTATTTGCGAACTAATTAGCGCATTTTTATCTGTTTCTATTGTGACTTGTATTTGCGAACTAATTAGCGCATTTTTATCTGTTTCTATTGTGACTTGTATTTGCGAACTAATTAGCGCATTTTTATCTGTTTCTATTGTGACTTGTATTTGCGAACTAATTAGCGCATTTTTATCTGTTTCTATTGTGACTTGTATTTGCGAACTAATTAGCGCATTTTTAAATGCTTATTCATCCCGTTAAATTGTTTGTGTTTTCCCTTTAGCATTTGTTGCTTACATTTGGCCCCAATTTGACATAGTGTGCGCAATGTCGTTTTGCTCTTTGGGCAAATGTGTGTTTCTCCTCTTTTATGTTTTGTCTTGCACAAAATTTTGAAACAGAAATGCCCAGCATAAATTGATGTTTTTTTATATTGTGATTATTTACAGTTTGCACGTATCATGACAATACCCCGGCATGTAAGCATCAATGGATGGTATCATCAAGCTAAGTTAATTTCTTTTTTTTGGGGGGGTTAAAAAGCCTTACATTCAAATCTTGCCATTTCAGGTTGATCTGGGCCGGATTGTTCTGGCCATGCTCCCGGAAGCCGACCAACCTCAATCTCGTCCCAGGCGTAGGCATCGTAGGCGTGCAAGGCCCCAGATATTTCAACACATGTCACCCTTTTTGGAATGCCCGATGATGAGGTTTTAAGACGCTACCGTCTTCCTCCCAAAATCATCATAGACACTCTCTCATTAATAGAGAGTGATCTTGAGCGGCAAATTGACAGTCCTACAGCAATACCACCACTTACGCAATTTATGGCGGTGTTACATTTCTGTGCCTCAGGATCGTTTCAAACAACGGTGGGAATAGTGGCGGGCATCTCACAATCCTCCTTTTCCTGGATCCTGAGGGCAGTGATGGAGGCACTTTTCAAGCACCTCCATCATTTTATTCAAATGCCTTTGGATATGGGTGCCCTTAGTGTGGCCAAGGCCAATTTTTACCAAATAGCTGGCTTCCCACACATCATAGGGGTTGTGGATGGTACTCACATACCACTTCAGCCTCCAGCATGGCTGGAGGCCATATTTCGCAACCGGAAACACTATCACTCCCTGAATGTAATGGTGGTATGTGATGCCTCCCTCCAGATCCTGTCCCTGAATGCAAAATTACCAGGAAGTGCACATGACTCATTCGTCATCCGGCAATCAGGGATATGGCACAAATTAAACAACCTACAAGCTGGTGATGCGTGGCTTCTGGGTAAGTGGAGACCCTTAGTACATAACAATGTTAAGCTTGATACACAGTGATCCTGATGTTGTCTATTCTTTTTCACAGGAGACAGTGGCTACCCTTGCACGCCCTGGCTGCTCACTCCTTATTTGGCTCCCACACCAGGGCCACAAAGTGAGTTTAATGCCGCACTTACAGCCACCAGGCAAGTAGTGGAGCGCTGTATCGGCCTTTTAAAAGGACGATTCAGATGCCTCCACCGCTCTGGTGGCGAGCTCATGTATTTGCCGGATATGGTTTCGAAAATTGTGGTCCTGTGTGGGATATTTCACAACATCGCCATAAGGAGTGGTGTCCCAATGCAGCCAGAGGATGCCTTGCCTGAGGATGGCCCCCCCGAGGTTGGTCGGAGGTCAGTATGTGGGGGGCCATACGCGATGATGTGGTGGCCAGATATTTTAGGTAATTATTGTCAAAACAACAGTGTTTATACCCAATGTGGTACGGTTTGTTTGAGAACATCTAATTAATTTTTTTTTCTCCATCTTCTGTTTGTTTGCATAATCTTTGGCACTCCAACGATGACTACTTCCTGCTACCCTTAAAAAACCTGCATGTGGAAACTTTGGGAATATATTATGGAACCCATATTGCAACGCCACATTTGTGGAATCATGTTGGCATGGTCCTTCGTCAACCAGTTCTTGATTTGTTGTGTGTTTTTTTATAGTTTTTGGTATGTGTTGTATTTATGATTATCACTGTGTGTTTTGTTTGTGAGTGACCACTTTGTTTTTTTAGTTATGTTGTGAATAAATGTCTTGAGAGTGTAAATTTGTTCCTTTTTTTGCACGTTACAAGCAAGTGTAACCAGGTTCACACACGTTACATTTGCCTAAGGGGAAATCCAGTAATGACGCAAGTTCAGCTAAAATGTAATATGTTTTCTGGGTCCAAAACAACACCCAAAGGAATCCTGTACAATCAGTTGGCTTCGTAATATCGGCCTAAGCAGCTTGCACCCCAAATAGGAACCTGTAAAATGTAGTAATATATAATTTGGACAACACAAAAAAAGGAAAACGAGATTGTTACTGTTAGGTGTTTCTTGTGCCTGTTTATCTTAAAAATACAACACACAATCTTAGTGACAATAATTGCAAATCTTTGCTGGAAGAGTCTACTTATGTCAGTGTAAACAATCTCTGATTTTGAAACAAGGAATGAGACAGAACGTTAAGTTGAAAATATTAATTTATTAACATTTTGAAAAAATAAAACAAAAAACTAGTTCCTAAGGAGGACCGACATATGGTCAAGGACCACCAGCAGACCAATGATGTGTTCCCACATACGGCCCACACAGCCGGCTAATTCAGCCCTACGCCTCTGTTCCTCTGTGGGTTAGAAAAGTGTGGGGATTAATACATCAATAATGAAACCACATTAAAAAACAAGCCAAAAAAAGCAAACCAAAAATGAAAATATTGGGGCACAAAGCATAATTACACCGATAAAACCCAGCCCCCCAAAATGGTCTAGCCCAAAAATACAAGTCCAAAAAACAGATTCTGACAGGTGTGATATGTGTATGGTGAAATCAGCAGTAACAGGTAAAGACAACCCGAAAATTCCCAAAAAGTCTACCAAAAAAAACAAAAAAAGGGAACGACACATGATTCCATACAAACAGTTTGGGGCGCAAAAAAACCAAAATAAAAAACATACCGTTCGAAAAAATGGCAGCTCCAGAAGGCACTCCCTCGTCCTCCTCAGAGATGCCCCCATTCCCCAAAGATCTAGGCGGGATGATTTCTGAATCCGGGGACAGGGTAGTTCGAAGAGGGGTGGTTGGAGGAGAGGGGGAATTGGGATGGAGGGGAAGGAGCCCCGAAATATCCGCCACAGGGTCTTGGCAGGCTGGGGAGGAGGGGGAAATAGGGGAATTTGGGGTTGTGGAGGGTTGGCTTGGGGTTGGGGAGAGTGGGCGAGAGCGCCGTCTTGGATGATGATGATGCAGTAGTCTTCGCTGTGCCCCTAAAAGATGTGAAACAAATTGTGGTTAGTTTCAACCTAAATCCAAGAAAAACACTATTTTATGACAACACAAATCGGAAAACATGGGCATGCAGATATGAGTACAATGAATAAATAGGACATACATGAAAACATGGCCATGCAGATATGAGGACAATGAATAAATAGAACATACATGAAAACATGGCCATGCAGATATGAGTACAATGAATAAATAGGACATACATGAAAACATGGCCATGCAGATATGAGTACAATGAATAAATAGGACATACATGAAAACATGGCCATGCAGATATGAGGACAATGAATAAATAGGACATACATGAAAACATGGCCATGCAGATATGAGTACAATGAATAAATAGGACATACATGAAAACATGGCCATGCAGATATGAGTACAATGAATAAATAGGACATACATGAAAACATGGCCATGCAGATATGAGTACAATGAATAAATAGGACATACATGAAAACATGGCCATGCAGATATGAGTACAATGAATAAATAGGACATACATGAAAACATGGCCATGCAGATATGAGTACAATGAATAAATAGGACATACATGAAAACATGGCCATGCAGATATGAGTACAATTAATAAATAGGACATACATGAAAACATGGCCATGCAGATATGAGTACAATGAATAAATAGGACATACATGAAAACATGCACACGCAGTTAGGGCCACAAAGATAAACATGAAAACCACAGTCCCTAAAACCTACTTTCAGCGATCTGCATGCAAAAGCATGCCAGCAAGCGAGGCGTCCGCCGTTGCAGGTCCGACCACCTGCGCTCCAGCTGGCCGATCTGACAGCGTGAGCCGAAGGAGCGCAGGCGGCCACGTACCTCCGCATATGCGGAACGCTTCTCGCGATTGGTGATGGGTGGAGGCTGGCTGGTGATCCGCCTATCCATCACCTCCGTTAGCACCAGCAGCTCGCGCCTGGTGAATGCCGAGGCTCTCATGATGGCAATGGTGTATTTGTTAAAAATAATTTTTAATAAAGACCCGAAAATAATTTTGATTGGCTAATGTATTTGGGTAATTAACAGGACCAATTCTAATGGTTAGTGTATGAGTCATGTGTTCGACAGGGCCAGAAATCTCTTGAGAGTTATGATAGGCTTGATGCAGTGACATGCGTAAGCAAATTTAAATAAAGAAATGAACCCCGGGAAATATGCGGGGATAAAAACAAATAAAACAATTGTTTAATTGGGGCTAACATGTATTTTGACAAATAAAAGCGAATGTTTAAGCCGTACGTATTCTGCGGGTAAACACAAACACGGACAAGATTAAAGTTTATTGCATTGTGTTAAAAAAAAAAAAAAAACAATTAAGCTAATTGATATATTGATTGGCATGATACGACTGAGGGAGGTAGGCAGAATAAACGAGCAGTTAATAGAAATCTGACAGTCCCACTTCCGGTTTGTACTTGTGCGTGCGTTCCCTTCAAGCCATTTCGCGGCTGTACGCTCGCTATTTGGCATGCTCGTTAGTTAGAGGAGGGGTCGGTTGAGTTTGGGGAGGATGTTTGTCTGCGTTCGAAAATACGAGCGAGTGCTTGAATTTACATATTTTTTTACGTACGCCGAACGTACGAACGGCCACTTGTGTCCGGGTCTGAATGAGGGCCAATATTCCAGACAAAAAAAATTTTAATCTAAAAAATGTTAAAAAAATGAGGGGTTTTCCAGAAATTGTAGACATTTTTTGTCATTCCAAAAATTGGGTAAATTGACATTAACTCCATAATGTTTCGCTAGGATACCCTTATGTAGTTATTTAATTGTTAAAAATTTATAAATGCAACTCCCAAAATATGAAAATAAAGAGGAAAAAAGGTTGGGCAAACTATGCCAACATGTTGTTAATTTTTAGGTTAAAATTACAAAAATACCAAACCCAAAAAATAAAAAAAAATCTTGGAAATTAATTTCAAAGGTACTGTCCATTTGTGCAAGTCTTTTGTGGTTTTTTCATGTCAAGCAAAATTAAATGTTAAAACAAAATTGTTTATTACGCATTAGCTCACAAACCAAAAAATATACACACAAAATTTTGCAAAAGAAAATCAAGAACTGGTTGAAGATGGTGCATGCCAACATGTTGTCCAAAATCAGGTAAGAAACACATTTGTCCAGGTGTAAAGGTCATTTGTGACAGGTGATCAATTTCAGGAAGGTTGTTATTTGGATTTTGCCAAAAAAATAAATAAAAATAAAAGGTTAAAAAGCAAAACATAGGATAGTTAACACACATAATTTTCCTTATTCCCAATGTCAACAAATGAAAAAAAATGGAAAATCAAATACCTGAAAAAGCGTGTAACTACCTCATCACGTATGGCCCCCCCTGACACTCTCCTCCGACCAACCTCGGGGGGGCCATCCTCAGGCAAGCCATCCTCTGGCTGCATTGGGACACCACTCCTTATGGCGATGTTGTGAAATATCCCACACAGGACCACAATTTTGGAAACCATAGCCGGCAAATACATGAGGTCGCCACCAGAGCAGTGGAGGCATCAAAATCGGCCTTTTAAAAGGTCAATGCAAAGCTCCACCACCTGCCTGGTGGCAGTAAGTGTGGAATTATATTGACTTTGTGGCCCTGGAGTAGGAACCAAATAAGGAGTGAGCAGCCAGGGCGTGCAAGGGTAACCACTGTCTCCTGTGAAAATAAAAAAACATTCAGTACCATTTCTAAGTCAACAGTGTTTTAAAAGTTAATCGTACCACTTACCCAGAAGCCACGCATCACCAGCTTGTAGGTTGTTTAATTTGTGCCAAAGCCCTGATTGCCAGATGACAAATGAATCATGTGCACTCCCTGGAAATTTGGCATTCAGGGACAGGATCTGGAGGGAGGCATCACATACCACCATTACATTCATTGAAGGGAAATGTTTACGATTCCTAAATATTGCCTCTAGCGCTGCTGGAGGCTGAAGTGGTATGTGAGTGCCGTCCACAACCCCTATGATGTGTGGGAAGCCTGCAATTTCGAAAAATTTCTGCTTCACCACATTAAGGTACCCCATATCCAATGGCATATTAATAAAATGATGGAGGTGCTTAAAGAGTGCATCCATTACCGCCCTTAGGATCCTTGAAAAGGAGGATTGGAATATGCCAGCAATGATGCCAACTGTGGTCTGGAAGGATCCTGAGGCGCAAAACATTAACTGTGTAAGTGGTGGTATTGCTGTTGGATTGTTAATTTGCCTTTCAAGATCACTCTCTATTAATGAAAGAGTGTCTAGGATGATTTGGGGTGGTAGGCGATAACGCCGTAAAACCACATCATCAGGCATTCCAAAAAGGGTGACACGTGTTCTAAATATCTGGGGCCTTGCACACCTACGATGCCTACGCCTAGGAGGATGTTCAGGTTGGTCGGGGTCGTGGACCATCGCCACTATAATTCGCCCAACATCAATCTGAAATGTTAGACAATGTAATTATTTTTCCAACATTCAACAATGAGAAAATATACTTATCTTTTTAACACATTAAGAAGAATCTTACAGGGTTAGGCAGTGACATCTTGAAGTAAACCTACGAATTAGATTTGCCATAAAATTTTTTTTAAAAATTAACACAAAATAAAGACAGGTTAAGGCGAAAATATAAAGAATGCATGCACTACACAGATGATGTTGTTATTCTAGGATTTTACAAGAAAATTAAAATGTACGCTAAAGCCACAGACAGGAGATAAGCAAAATATATGCAATAGAGGTTACAAAATAACGCTAAGTGGTACGCTAAAGCCACAGACAGGAGATGAGCAAAATATACGCAATAGAGGTTACCAAATAACACTAAATCCACAGACAGGAGATGAGCAAAATATACGCAATAGAGGTTACAAATTAACGCTAAATCCACAGACAGGAAATGACCAAAATATACGCAATACATTTCGCATTTATTATGGCAAAAAAATAATTTGGAAAAAAAACAAAAAACATACACCTATCTGCATAGTGTGACCCCTTAAATAAACATGAAAAATTTAAAAAAACAGGGTCTAATGTATGACAAAAAACACTTACCGCACAAAGACGATCACAACAAAATAAATGCGATCCACAACACGAAAGGAAAAAAAAATACTAAAAAACACGTATTAACATTAAAAAAGAATAAAATATTTGCAAGTTTAAATCGACTCAAAAATCGACCCAAAAAACTTGCCTCAACAACAAAAAAAAATCTGTTCGAAAAAAAACGCAAAACTGCGAAAGAAAAAAAACAGAAAACTCTCACAAAATCCAACAAACTCCGCAACCAACCACTACTCCGAAACAATCTCAAACTCCAACCACTTCAAACAACCCACCCCGAAAAAAGGCCACAAAAAAGCCTTAAATAGACCGAGCTTTCCCGCTCAAATCAATGACGCACAATAGATGTGCCCATATAATGCACACGCATCTATAAAAACGTCACGAGAGCCCGCAATGGGTCTGCTGAATTCAAGGGTTTAATAATGTCCACTGAACAGCAGCAAAGCCAAAATCCAGGACCTCACAGTAAGTAGCTCCACAGTAAGTAGCTCCAAAATTAAAGTTACCACACACACACAAAAAAAAAATTTAATTTATTTTTGTCATTTTTTTGTAAGGTGTTGAGACTGACAATGAGGAGGCTGCGGGGCCTAGTACCCAGGCCAGGGCCAAACGCAAAAGGCAGCCGCAATTCACAAGAAAGGAGATGGAGGCTTTGGTGCAAAAGTGCATTGATAACCTGGCACAGGCACCACGAAATATGGGTGCAACCCAGAGATGGAAACTGTGGGAGGAAATAGCCAGTGCTGTCAATGGGGTTGGTGATTTTGTCCGTTCAACCAAAGAGGTCAAACGCCGGTACGTAAATGCTGTAACCGATTTCCTAATTTTTAAAAACTTAGGAAAAAATCTAACCATACATTTTTAAACAACAGATGGAGCGACTGCAAATATCGTCTCAAACAAAAAATGGCTGATAGGGCTAGGCATGCAGGGGGGACAGGTGGTGGGTCAACCCCTGTGTCATTGGAGCTAACAGATTTGTAAGAGCTGGCTCAGGGGTGTGTGCAGGAAGAGGAGGTGTTTGGCGTGTCCAACATGGACACAGACATGCCAGACTTTGCGGCTCCACATGTTGCTGCAGGTAATTTTGTTAAAAATGTTTGAAAAACTTGTTTAAGTAAATTTACAAATGTACTAATATTTTTATGATCTCTCTGTTTCACACAGACACAGAAGAGGACGAGTCTGCTCCAGAACTGAGGTTTGGCCACAGTAGATCTGCTGGCTCCACAGGGGAGGAAGCAGTATTTCCGGCTGGGGACCCTGTGGCGGACAGTCCAGGGCCTTCCCCCTCGCAGGCAGTGGCCCTTCTCACAGATCTCAATGATAAAACGGATAAAAACACAGAGATTCTGATGAGGATGGACGCCAATCTGCTATGGGAGGCGGACGCCCTGGAGGCAAATGCTGCGGCCAATGTCAGAATAGCTAATGCCCTGGAGCAGCTCGTCCGCCTGTGCATGTTGGAGCCGGCCTCCCTTCCTGCCGGAACATCAGGGCCCTCCACCTTTGGCGCAAAATCGGCCATCCCTCCAAATGTGCCTAGCCCTATGCCTAGGCCAGAGGAAACACCAGCTACCTCTGGCCAAGCACGCTGTACAACCAGACAGACCAAGTCATGCTCCCTCCAACATCAAGCCAAGCGGGGGAGAAGGCGTTGACAGCACTGGCTAATTTCCCCAAATTCCATCTCTGTGTTTGCCCCATATTTTTGCACTACAAAACCTCCCTCTCCTTTCTTGTGAATTGTTTTTTTTTTTAACATTACTTTATTTTTGGGAAGTAAAAAAAACAAACATTTGGCTGAAAAAAAGCCACATTTCTACCAAAATGTGAACATTTAATTTTTGAAAAATAAAAATCCCTAAAAAATTGTGTATCAAATTCATTAGCAAAAGGCTAAAAGGGACTGGAACAAACATACTTAAATACATAACAAAGGTCATATACTTTAAAAAATGTTTAATTTAAAAAAACATAAGGTAACAGGTAGGGAAACAATAACACAAGCAAAGCAATTAGTAGCTGATTGTCTTTCTGTATTGTAACCAAAATGTTAAAAAAAATTATAAATAAAAAAAAAGGTGTTGGGCTTTTTAAAAACAAAATAAATCTGACAACAACATGCGTACGGAATCTAGCAAAAACATCAAGCATTTTTACCTTTATTTAAACATTTATTTTGTGATTGCTGTGATTTCAAAACACAAACAAATAGGAACACAACATGCATTCCAAATTTAGCTAATAAATCATGGCCATTGCAAATCACCTTCTCGCAAGTGAACCAATTCTTAGGTGATTGGTCTTGTGCCTTGTAAAGGAGAATAGCAAAACATCGATTCGCTAAGGGAGCTACAAAGAGACCATCGTCTTTGCGAGGTCCAATACCCTACCACAAGCTGAACGAGCAGTCATAATGGAAACTGGATCACACAGTGACGTATCCAAAAGACCGTCCAAATT
Organism: Taudactylus pleione; assembly: GCA_031769625.1. Lineage (NCBI taxonomy): Eukaryota > Metazoa > Chordata > Amphibia > Anura > Myobatrachidae > Taudactylus > Taudactylus pleione. The sequence continues at coordinate 29,384,491 of JAUIMM010000007.1, read as the reverse complement.
GGACGTTCGCACAAGATAATACATGTACGCCCAAAAAACGGCTTGCCACGCCTGCGTTTTCTCATCTCCACCCCCGTTACCACCCATAAACGGAACATTCTGTCAATCAAATTACATAGGTCACTTCCTGTTCGCTGTGTATACGAGCGAATGAAAAATGACCGCAATGATCCGGCCGCACATGCGCAATGATAACCGGACGCATGCGTGGTTTAAAACAATCGAATGCATACGAGCGAACGGCTGATTGCGTCCGGCTCTGAATCAGGCCCAGAGTTGCTAATTCTACACAATAAATAACAATTTATTATAGCTGATAAAATGTATCATCATGAAACACAGTGGGGGTCATTCAGACCCGCTCGTGAGCGCAGGACGCTCACAAGCGGGTCGATGTTACCCCACTGTGCATGCGCACGACAGAGGGAGCGCCGTCGTGTGCATGCGCGAGACCCGGCCAGCGACGGGGTAGTCGTCGCTCCGGGTCTCGCACCAAAGGGGGCGTGCTGTCGATGTTGATTGACAGCACGCCCCCTTTGGTGGGCGTACCGGGGGTGTGGCTGCCAGATAGAGGCGTTCCCATGGGAACGCCTACCGTCTGAAGCCGGCCCCACTGACTGGGAGTGATTTTGGCTCTGATAGAGCCAAAATCACTCCAGGGCTTGCGGCAGCGAGACCCTACCAAAGGGTCTCCGTCGCAAGCCCGATGGTCGCGATGGTCTTGACCATCGCGACCATCATCATGGACGCTCACATAAGCTGTGGGTGGTCACCCACAGCTAAGCGAGCGTCCAGGAGGATGCTCCATTTTCATGTAGGAGGGCCCTGATTCAGAGCGAGCGCTCTGGTCAGAGCGTCCGGCTCTGAATCAGGCCCTGTATCTCTTAAAAAACAAACATGGAAAAGAAAAAAAAATTGAATAGCTCACAAAGCAGCACACAAATCTCAGTCTTAATATCCCTCACTTAAACCCAGTTGGGATTGGAGTATTACACAATTCAAATAGGAACCAGCAATGATAATGTCCCGAATTACGATGAATAATGCTTCTGTTCCACTCAATAAGAAAAAATTTGCACTTTAGGATATAAAGAGATCTCATAAAATCACAGTTTAATGAAATTCAGCAAAGGAGCTGTAGGGTTCGTTGTGCATAAATATTAGGCTATATTAGCCTCAGATGTATTAGTGACTTACTGGTATATTTATCAATATTATTTTACTAAAATAATATGAAAACAGGTGTTTTTACACCCTTATCACATAGTATCACTTAAATATATTAAAGGACCTTTGAAGCATTTTACGTAGTAAACTACTGCAAGCCCTTAAATTGCATTAGTAAGCAGATCGTATTTCCCATACTTGTGATGGGAAATGTGATCTGCATAAGACGGACCATCTCCGTACATCTGATTAGCCAGCTCCCAGTCACCGCCCAGGAATGTCTAGTACATTTTCAATACATTTCTGAGACTGTGCATCTTGATCTCAACTACAACTCTGGCCCTGATTCAGAGGCGCTCGCTATTTCGCTTGCTCTGAATCAGGGCGGGCCGGTTTTTTCTTTACCCCGGCCTCCAGGCCGCTCGCTAAGCTGTGGGTGACCACCCACAGCTTTAGCGGGTGGCCTGGCGATGGTCGCGATTATCGTGACCATCGGGCTTGTGACGAGACCCTTGTGGTAGGGGCTCGTCCATCGCAAGCCCCAGTGAACTTCCAGTTTCATAGAGCAGGAAGTTCACGACTGACATCACGTGTGATGTCAGTAGCGCCACCCACAAACGGCAGGCGTTCCGGGAATGCCTTCATTTGTGCAGCCCCCCCCGACCCACCTACAAAACGGGGTGAGCTGTTGATCAACATTGACAGCCGCCCTGTCTTGTAGCAAGCTCCGGAGCGAGTGATTTCCCACTTGCTCCGAGGCTCCCACGTGCGCACTGCCCGGCCATCAACCCGCGAGTGGGTCTGAATCAGGCCCTCTGTGCGTACACATCATGGTACGCATACATTGTGCGACTTCTTAGCTACTTAGATGCAAGCGCAGTTGAAAAACATTGACGATTTGCGCATGTGTCAGCATTGTATGTGATTTAGAATCAGACAGGGTGGGGAGGGAAGGGCAATGTAGGCCCAGCACATATAGGTGTGTTTAATAAATGTCAAACAGATGCAGCAGGCACAAATATACAAACCCAGAACATATGATTTACAGAGGCCCAATACCTGGTGCAAATACACAGTAATGATGATGGTCGTCACCAGCAAAGCAAACTGCTTGTAATTGGTTGATTGCAAATGCACTGCTGATAATGATAGGTGCCTTATGTTTTTGTGTGCGTGTTGGAGGAACCTGTGTAATGTAAGAATGTCCCCATTTTTAGGGATTGTGTGACAGTGTGTGGCCCTGACGAAGTTCAAACCTAGGCAAAAATCTAATCCTGGTCAAACTACACCACCATGCCAAATTTGGTGGAGCTACTTTAGGTCCAAAACTCTGGCCGTGCATAAAGGACAAATAGACGGACAGACAGATACGCTTTCTCACTTATTATATAGATGTGTGGCTTATACACATATTGACACACAGATGTACTGTGTGGCATTATGTGTATAAGGGCATTACTAATGTGTGGCATAATGTGTATAAGGGGCACTACTACTGTGTGGCATTATGTGTACAACGTGCACTACTGTGTGGCATAATGTGTATTAAAGGCACTACTGTATGGTGTAATGTGAATAAGGAGCAATACAGTGTGGTGTAATGTATATAAAGAAAAAAACGGTGTAGTGTAATGTGCATAATGGACAATACTGTGTGACGTAACGTGTATAAGGGGCACTACTGTAAGGCGTAACGTGTATATGTCAAATAGGGTACTACTGTAATGCGTAATGTGAATAAAGGACACTACATGTCATGTAATGTGAATAAGGGACACTAATGTGTGACATAATGTAAATAACGGACACTAATATATGACATAGAGGTCTATTTACTAAGCAGTGTTTGGAGACAGAGTGAAAAGTGATAAGGTGCCAACCAATCAGCTCCCAACTTTCATTTTTCAAATACAGCCTTTGAGATGGCAGTTAGGAGCTGATTGGCTGGCACAGGGCCGTAACTAGGGTGGTGCGGCCGGTGCCACCACACACAGCGCCACTGTCCCGAGGGTAGAGCCGGCCAACCACCACAATCTGACATGACACATGCCAGCAGCCTTGCCCCTGCAATTAATTCCGCCCCCTCAAGAGTATCGAGTCAGGAGCCACAGTATATACAAGTCGCCGGCCGCAAAACAATCACGGACCGGCGGCCAATCAAAAACAAGTGGTGGCCTTTGAAATTTGGTACCAGCCGCTAGCCAATCATGGCTTGCGGACCGGCAGCCAATCAGAAGCAGCCACACAACTGCTTCTGATTGGCTGCCAGTCCACACCGCGATTGGTTTAAACTGCCGCTGCATCTGACCTCATGCCCTGGCGCTGGGACCCAATATTCAGTCCCAGCGCCGATGAAAGATGAGTCCCTGCTTGGTGCTGCCGAGCCGCCACAAAGAGCCCAACGCCAGCGGCAAGTGGAGGAGGAAAAGCAGCTGGTCTTGGCAAGATGTGCCTCTGCTTTGTGTTCATCTGCCCATGGAGAGCCCACTGCCAGCCTGGTGGACTGGGAAGGGGAGAAGCAGCCTGTCAGCGTGGACAACAAACATGAACTGAGAGGTACATGCCTACCCTCCCGGTTTTCGCGGGAGGCTCCCGTTTTTTCGGGTATCCCCCCGCACCACCGGAAGGGTAGGCATTTCTCCCGCATTCTGCCCACTTCCTAGTGAAGTGGGCAGAATGAGGAGAATACTCGCGGCGATCGCGGGTCTCCGTGTAGGGGGCGGGGCTTAAAACATGATTCTACATGAATCATGTCATTTGGCCCCGCCCCTATGCAAATTCTAGCCTATCGCGGCAATTTTACCGTGAGGGGGCGGGGCTTAATGACGTGAATCATCAGGCCCCGCCCCCATCACCCCCCTCCTGCTTCTCTTACCCGGGCTTCTCCCGGGAAGAGATCTGAAAAGGTAGGCAACTCTGGGGTGAGGTAGTGTGAGGTGCAGGGGGTGAGAGGGAAGAAGGTAGTGTCAGGTCCAAGGGGTGTTAGAGAAAAGTAAGCTGTGAGGTGCAGGGGGGGAGAGGGACATAGGAGGTGAGAGGTGTAGGGGGTTGGAGAGGGAAGCAGAGGCTAATTCTCATGAGAAGGTATCCCAGAACAAAAAGTAGATGGAGTTTTTGCTAGTGATTTATTTCTAGGTAGTCAGTTGAGGTTGGGGGGGGGCGCCAATGCCCTCTCTCGCATAGGGCACCAAAATGTCTAGTTACGGCTAGGGGTGTGCACCGGCCACTTTTCGTGTTTTGTGTTTTGGTTTTGGATCTGGATCTTTCTTCGTGTTTTGGATCTGGATTGGTTTTGCCAAAACCACCCTTCCGTGTTTTGGGTTCTGGGTTTTGTGTTTTGGATCTGTATTTTTTTGAAAAAAAGCATAAAAACAGCTAAAATCACAGAATTTGTAGGTTTTTCTGCTCCTATGCTATTATTAACCTCAATAACCTTAATTTCCACTCATTTCCAGTCTATTCTGAACACCTCACACCTCACAATAGTGTTTTTATGTCCAAAAGGTTGCACCGAGGTAGCTGGATGACTATGCTAAGCGACACGAGTGGGCGGCACAAACACGTGACCCATCTAGGAGTGACACTGCAGTGGCAGGCAGGATGGCAGTTAGAAAAACTAGGCCCCAAACTGTACATAATGCAAAGAAAAAAAGAGGTGCAAGATGGAATTGTCCTTGGGCCCTCCCACCCACCCTTATGTTGTATAAACAGGACATGCACACTTTAACAAATCAATCATTTCAGCGCCAGGGTCTGCCACACAACTGTGGCTGAAATGATTGGTTCGTTTGGGCCCCCACAAAACAAGCTGGCAATTAATGTGTCCCTGCACAAACTGGCTCTACGGAGGCAAGATGTCATCCTCATCCTCCTCATCCACCGATTCCTCACCCTCTTCAGTGTGTACATCCTCATCCTCACAAAGTATTAACTCGTCCCCACTTGAATCCACCACCACAGGTCCCTCTGTACCTTCTGGAGGCTGGTCTCCCTGGAAGAGCTGATAATTCATTTTGATGAACATCATCTTCTCCACATTCTGTGGAAGCAACCTCCTACGCCTTTCGCTGACAAGGTTCCCGGCTGCACTAAACACTCTTTCGGAGTACACACTGGAGGGGGGGCAACTCAGGTAAAATAGAGCCAGTTTGTACAGGGGCCTCCAAATTGCCTCTTTTTCCTGCCAGTACAGGTATGGACTGTCTGACATGCCTACTTGGATGCTGTCACCGATGTAATCCTCCACCATTCTGTCAATGGTGACAGTATCATATGCAGTGACAGTAGACATGTCAGAAATTGTTGCCAGGTCCTTCAGTCCGGACCAGATGTCCAAACTTGGTCCTGCCTGCCCTGCATCACCGCCAGCGGGTTGCTTAGGATACCTAAGTTTTTTCCTGGCAGCCCCAGTTGCGGGAGAAAATGAAGAAGGAGCCGTTGACGTGTCACGTTCCGCTTCAGCTGACAGTGTGTTCACCAGCAGGTCTTTGCACCTCTGCAGGCTTGTGTCGGCCGGAAAGAGAGACACCACATAGGCTTTAAACCTAGGATCGAGCACGGTGGCCAAAATGTAGTGGTCTGATTTCAACAGATTGACCACCCTGGAATCCTGGCAAAGCGAATGAAGGGCTTCATCCACAAGTCCCACATGCCGAGCGGAATCGCTCCGTCTTAGCTCCTCCTTCACTTTCTCCAGCTGCTTCTGCAAAAGCCTGATGAGGGGAATGACCTGACTCAAGCTGGCAGTGTCTGAACTGACTTCACGTGTGGCAAGTTCGAAGGGCTGAAGAACCTTGCACAACACGGAAATCATTCTCCACTGCGCTTGAGTCAGGTGCATACCCCCTCCTTTGCCTATGTCATAGGTGGATGTATAGGCTTGTATGGCCTTTTGCTGCTCCTCCATCCTCTGAAGCATATAGAGGGTTGAGTTCCACCGCGTCACAACCTCTTGCTTCAGGTGATGGCGGGGCAGGTTCAAGAGTGTTTGCTGGCGCTCCAGTCTTCGGCACGCAGTCGCTGAATGGCGAAAGTGGCCAGAAATTTTTCGGGCCACCCAAAGCGTCTCCTGCACGCCCCTGTCGCTTTTCAGAAAATTCTGCACCACCAAGTTTATTGTGTGAGCAAAACATGGGACGTGCTGGAATTTGCCCAGATGTAATGCCCGCACAATATTGGTGGCGTTGTCAGATATCACAAATCCCCAGGAGAGTCTAAGTGGGGTAAGCCACTGGGCGATGATTTCCCTCAGTTTCTCTAAGAGGTTGTCGGCGGTGTGCCTCTTACTGAAACCGGTGATACACAGCGTAGCCTGCCTTGTAACGAGCTGGCGTTTCTGAGATGCTGCTACTGGTGACGCTGCTGCTGTTGCTGCGTAAGGTGATACATCTACCCAGTGGGCTGTCACAGTCATATAGTCCTTAGTCTGCCCTGTTCCACTTGTCCACATGTCCGTGGTTAAGTGGACATTGTGTACAACGGCATTTTTCAGGACACTGAGGACACTTTTTCTGACGTTTCTGTACAGTCTCGGTATCGCCTGCCTAGTGAAGTGGAATCTAGACGGGATTTGGAACCGGGGACACACTACCTCCATCAATTGTCTAAATCCCACTGCACTAATGGCGGATACCGGAAGCACGTCTAACACCAACATAGCAGTCAAGGCCTCAGTTATACGTTTTGCTTCAGGATGACTGCTGTCGTACTTCATCCTCCTCGCTAAGGACTGTTGGAGGGTCAATTGTTTAGTAAAAGTAGTGGTGTTCCTACTTCCTCTCTGGGATGATGAACGACTCCCAGCAGCAGCAGCAACAGCAGCAGCGGCAGCAGTAGGCGTAGCAATGCAGGATCCTCCGGAGGAATCCCGGATAGGAGAGTCAGTCATGCCAGTGATATGGCCTGCAGGACTACTTCCGATCCTGACTAAGGAGGAAATTGACGAGGAGGGAGTTGACGGTGTGGTTTGCAGGCGCTTGGATACAACAGGACAACGGGATTTAGGTGTCCCTGGACTGCTTACGGTCTGAGCCAAAGTTTCTGAACTTGACAGTAACTTTTTATGAACGCGCTGCAGGTGCCGTATAAGGGAGGATGTTCCTAGGTGGTTGACGTCCCTACCCCTACTTATTTCACCTTTACATATGGTACATATGGCAAGACAGTTGTTGTCCGGATTTGGATAGAAATATTGCCAGACCAAAGAGGTGGAATGTTTGGTCTTCTGCCCAGGCATGACCGTGATGGGCTTTTTCATCCCACGGACAACAACTGTCTCCCCCGGAGCCTGATTTAAACAAACCACATCACCATCAGAATCCTCCTCGCCAACTTCCTCCTCAGCGCCAGCTACACCAGTATCCTCATCCTGTTGTACTTCAACAGTGACATCTTCAATTTGCATATCAGCAAGTGGACTGTGGGTGCTCCTTTCAGCACTTGCAGGGGGCGTGCAAATGGTGGAAAGAGCCACCTCTTCCCGTCCAGTGCTGGGAAGGTCAGGCATCGCAACCACCACCACACTTGGACTCTCTTTGGGGATTTGTGATATCTTCTTAGAAAGCACAGTTCTTCGCTGTGCTTTTGCCAGCTTAACTCTTTTGATTTTTTTAGTGGGAGGAGGGCTTCCATCGTCATGTGAAGCTGAACCACTAGTCATGAACATACTAGGGATCGACCTTAGCCGTTCCTTGCCACTCCGTGTCGTAAATGGCATATTGGCAAGTTTACGTTTCTCTTCAGCTGATTTAAATGTCTTTTTCAAGGTCATTTTCCTGAACTTTGCCATTTGGGATTGTATGTGCCCTCTACTATGACATTGGGCATCGGCCTTGGCAGACGACGTTGATGGCATGTTATCGTCTATGTCATGACTAGTGGCAGCAGCTTCAGCACTAGGAGGAAGTGGTTCTTGATCTTTCTCTATTTTATTTTTATCGGAGAAAGTTTGGTCCTCCATTTATGTTATATCGATTTGATATATACGTGCGGCTAAACACAGAAAATAAATTTTTTTTTGGTTCGGACTGGAGTGTACTTTGTGGGTTACAGCACCCTTTAACGGTCAAGCCAGCCGGCCCTTTACTTATGACACAGGCGCACTCTTGGCACTACTTTGTTGATGCACGTGCGGCTACTGCGCACACAATTCACAAACACAGAAAATAATTTTTTTTTGGTTTGGCTTTGGACTGGAGTGTACTTTCGGGGGTTACAGCACCCTTTAACGGTCAAGCCAGCCGGCCCTTTACTTATGACACAGGCGCACTCTTGGCACTACTTTGTTGATGCACGTGCGGCTACTGCGCACACAATTCACAAACACAGAAAATAATTTTTTTTTAGGTTTGGACTGGAGTGTACTTTCGGGGGTTACAGCACCCTTAACGGTCAAGCCAGCCGGCCCTTTACTTATGACACAGGCGCACGCTTGGCACTACTTTGTTGATGCACGTGCGGCTACTGCGCACACAATTCACAAACACAGAAAATAATTTTTTTTTGGTTTGGACTGGAGTGTACTTTGGGGGTTACAGCACCCTTTAACGGTCAAGCCAGCCGGCCCTTTACTTATGACACAGGCGCACGCTTGGCACTACTTTGTTGATGCACGTGCGGCTACTGCGCACACAATTCACAAACACAGAAAATAATTTTTTTTTTGGTTTGGACTGGAGTGTACTTTTGGGGGTTACAGCACCCTTAACGGTCAAGCCAGCCGGCCCTTTACTTATGACACAGGCGCATGCTTGGCACTACTTTGTTGATGCACGTGCGGCTACTGCGCACACAATTCACAAACACAGAAAATAATTTTTTTTTTGGTTTGGACTGGAGTGTACTTTCGGGGGTTACAGCACCCTTAACGGTCAAGCCAGCCGGCCCTTTACTTATGACACAGGCGCACGCTTGGCACTACTTTGTTGATGCACGTGCGGCTACTGCGCACACAATTCACAAACACAGAAAATAATTTTTTTTTTGGTTTGGACTGGAGTGTACTTTCGGGGGTTACAGCACCCTTAACGGTCAAGCCAGCCGGCCCTTTACTTATGACACAGGCGCACTCTTGGCACTACTTTGTTGATGCACGTGCGGCTACTGCGCACACAATTCACAAACACAGAAAATAATTTTTTTTTGGTTAGGACTGGAGTGTACTTTCGGGGGTTACAGCACCCTTTAACGGTCAAGCCAGCCGGCCCTTTACTTATGACACAGGCGCACGCTTGGCACTACTTTGTTGATGCACGTGCGGCTACTGCGCACACAATTCACAAACACAGAAAATAATTTTTTTTTTGGTTTGGACTGGAGTGTACTTTCGGGGGTTACAGCACCCTTAACGGTCAAGCCAGCCGGCCCTTTACTTATGACACAGGCGCACGCTTGGCACTACTTTGTTGATGCACGTGCGGCTACTGCGCACACAATTCACAAACACAGAAAATAATTTTTTTTTTGGTTTGGACTGGAGTGTACTTTGGGGGTTACAGCACCCTTTAACGGTCAAGCCAGCCGGCCCTTTACTTATGACACAGGCGCACGCTTGGCACTACTTTGTTGATGCACGTGCGACTACTGCGCACACAATTCACAAACACAGAAAATAAAATTTTTTTTGGTTTGGACTGGAGTGTACTTTCGGGGGTTACAGCACCCTTAACGGTCAAGCCAGCCGGCCCTTTACTTATGACACAGGCGCACGCTTGGCACTACTTTGTTGATGCACGTGCGGCTACTGCGCACACAATTCACAAACACAGAAAATAATTTTTTTTTTGGTTTGGACTGGAGTGTACTTTCGGGGGTTACAGCACCCTTAACGGTCAAGCCAGCCGGCCCTTTACTTATGACACAGGCGCACGCTTGGCACTACTTTGTTGATGCACGTGCGGCTACTGCGCACACAATTCACAAACACAGAAAATAATTTTTTTTTTGGTTTGGACTGGAGTGTACTTTCGGGGGTTACAGCACCCTTAACGGTCAAGCCAGCCGGCCCTTTACTTATGACACAGGCGCACGCTTGGCACTACTTTGTTGATGCACGTGCGGCTACTGCGCACACAATTCACAAACACAGAAAATAATTTTTTTTTTGGTTTGGACTGGAGTGTACTTTCGGGGGTTACAGCACCCTTAACGGTCAAGCCAGCCGGCCCTTTACTTATGACACAGGCGCACTCTTGGCACTACTTTGTTGATGCACGTGCGGCTACTGCGCACACAATTCACAAACACAGAAAATAATTTTTTTTTGGTTAGGACTGGAGTGTACTTTCGGGGGTTACAGCACCCTTTAACGGTCAAGCCAGCCGGCCCTTTACTTATGACACAGGCGCACGCTTGGCACTACTTTGTTGATGCACGTGCGGCTACTGCGCACACAATTCACAAACACAGAAAATAATTTTTTTTTTGGTTTGGACTGGAGTGTACTTTCGGGGGTTACAGCACCCTTAACGGTCAAGCCAGCCGGCCCTTTACTTATGACACAGGCGCACGCTTGGCACTACTTTGTTGATGCACGTGCGGCTACTGCGCACACAATTCACAAACACAGAAAATAATTTTTTTTTTGGTTTGGACTGGAGTGTACTTTCGGGGGTTACAGCACCCTTAACGGTCAAGCCAGCCGGCCCTTTACTTATGACACAGGCGCACGCTTGGCACTACTTTGTTGATGCACGTGCGGCTACTGCGCACACAATTCACAAACACAGAAAATAATTTTTTTTTGGTTTGGACTGGAGTGTACTTTCGGGGGTTACAGCACCCTTAACGGTCAAGCCAGCCGGCCCTTTACTTATGACACAGGCGCACGCTTGGCACTACTTTGTTGATGCACGTGCGGCTACTGCGCACACAATTCACAAACACAGAAAATATATTATTTTTTTAGCACTTGGGGGGAGCACCCCTGATGGACAGAGCACCCCCTGGACAACACTACAGCACTCCTTTAGGACTGGGACACTGCACAGGACTTTGGAGTGGACACAGCCCCTATGGAGAACTGACTGCACAACACAGTCCAGCCAGCCCCTATGGACTTTGAAGTAGTGGACACAGCCCCTATTAACAACAGCAGCACAGCACAACACAGCCAGCCCCTATGGACTTTGAAGTAGTGGACAACAGCAGCACTACACTACACTACACTACACAGCCCTAACTCCCACCCTCCCTCTTCACTGTCCACAGCCGAGTGAGAAAATGGTGCCGACGTGTGTACCTTATATAGGATCCAAAACCCGCGAGACTCGGAAGGCGGGAAGATGACGTTTTGCCTCGATTTCAGATCCGAGTCAGGCGGGAAAAGTCGAGCCTGACTCGGATCGGACTCGGATCGGGGGGGCTCGGGGGGGTTCGGATTTCAGAAATCCGAACCCGCTCACCCCTAGTTACGGCTCTGGCTGGCACCTTGTCGCTTTTCACTTTGTCTCCTAACACTGCTTAGTAAATAGACCCCATAATGTGAATAACACCATCCTGTGATATATAAATTTAAGTTGTAAATAAGGTTGCACTACTGTGTGGCGTAATTTGAACTGAGGGTACTATCGTGTGGCCATGCCCCTTTTTCGGGGGGCACGCGCTATCCCAATTTAAAGTATGAGGGATGGGGACGGCAACGCTCTTGCTGACCAAAAATGTCTAGTTACAGCTCTGTGGATGAGGATTGCTATGGGTAAGGGGTGAAAGGGTGTTGCTGACTGCTGCTGTGATCTGTGTTGCTGGGTGATGGGTGCTGTGCTGGGAGAGGGGTGCTGGGTCAGAGGCAGAACTAATAGCAATGCTGGGGGCACCTGCCAAAATCTTGCCTAGGGCATCAAATTAGTTAGGGCCGGCTCTGTCCATAATACTCCATGCCATTATACTATAGAAGTAAATTGATAATAAAACATAGACATAGACATGATTGTTAAATAAACATTAAATAAACCCTTGTTCACCAATATATCAATCTAAAATAAAAATATTCTAATCCAGTGCCAATTCTTTTTGTAATCCATGTGGAAATTTTTTTTTAACATGCACAGTTTTATTCAGTTAATGTGCATGTGCAGTAATTGCTGGCCAGGAAGGAAGAGGTAACTTTGCTACAGAGATAATGATAGGTGTAAATTATTTGTGCATGTAAAAGAACTCACTGGAACAAGCCAGTATACAGTAGGGATGTGCGCCGGACCATTTTTGCCGGATTTGGATTTGGTTCTAATTCGTCATCCGGCTTTGGATTTGGATTTGCCAAACTGCGGTGACTGGCTTTGGATTTGGATTTGGATTTGGGTTTGGATTTTTTTACAAAAATTGACAAAAAAAGCTAAAATCACATAAATTGGTCTTTTTTTTCTTCCTAGAGTATTATTAACCTCAATAACATTAATTTCCAGTCAATTTAGACCATATCACAGCTTATAATATTGTTTTCAACATCATTGGCCAAAGGTTGCAGTGAGCTGACTGGTTACTAAGCGACAAAGCAGCGGCACAATGACACAGACACCACAGTATAAAGCACATCTATGACACATTGCCACACAGCAGTGGCAGAAATGAAAAGTAGTGCACCCACCCAGTGGGGTACGGCCAGCAGAATCACAGTACTTGTTTACATAGTGGGCTACGGCACAGTGCACAATCTTATTCACATTACACCGCACATAGGGCCTGATTCACATTACACCATAAAGTAGTGTCTCTTATTTATGTTACGACACACAGTAGTGCCCCTTTTACACAATGCCCACAGTAGTGCCCCTTTTACACAATGCCCACAGTAGTGCTCCTTTTACACAATGCCCACAGTAGCGGTGTCCCTTACACAATGCCCCCAGCAGTGGTGCCCTCTATGCAGTCCCCTTAGTAGTAGGGTCCCCTATGCAGTGCCCCCAGTAGAATGCCCCCCAGTAGTATGCCCCCCATTAGCAGGCCCCCCCAGTAGTATGCCCCCCATTAGCATGCCACCCAGTAGTATGCCCCCCATTAGCAGGCCCCCCCAGTAGTATGCCCCCCATTAGCTGCCCCCCCTCAGTAGTATGGCCCCCCCAGTAGTATGGCCCCCCTAGTAGTATGCCCCCCCCAGTAGTAGGTTGTCCCAGTAGCAGGCCCCCCAGTAGTAGGCTGCCCCAGTAGTAGCCCCCCTGTAGTATGGCCCCCCTGTAGTATGGCCCCCCAGTAGTAGTAAGCCCCCCCAGTAGTATTCCCCCCCAGTAGTAGTAAGCCCCCCCAGTAGTATGGCCCGCCAGTAGCAGGCCCCTCAGTAGTATGGCCCCCCAGTAGCAGACCCCCCCAGTAGCAGATCCCCCGCTGTAGTATAGCCCCCCCAGTAGCAGGCCCCTCAGTAGTATGGACACCCAGTAGCAGACCCCCCCAGTAGTATAGCCCCCCCCAGTAGCAGGCCCCTCAGCAGTATGGACCCCCAGTAGTCGACCCCCCAGTAGTATAGCCCCCCCAGTAGTATAGCCCCCCCAGTAGCAGACCCCCCCAGTAGTATAGCCCCCCCAGTAGCAGGCCCCCCAGTAGTACGGCCCCCCCCTCACCCCCAGTAGCAGACCCCCCCAGTAGCAGACCCCCCCCAGTAGTGCCCCCGGCCCTTGCACAAGTAAAAAAAAACAAAAAAAAAACTTACCTGATTCCCCGCTCCCGCGCCGTCCGCTCTGCTGTCACACGCTGAGGAGGGAGCCGGAAGATGGAGCTCATGTGTGAGCTTCAGCCGGCTCCCTCCATGCAGCAGCCAATGAGAGTCTGTGTGACTCTCATTGGCTGCTGTAACAAACACACAGCTGCCGCTGGCGGCTGTGTGTTTGTGTCTGTGTAGGGCAGAGCGCTATCACTGCGCTCTGCCCTACACAATAGGAGCCCTGATGTCGGATTCTCTAGTGAGAATCCAACATCAGGCGGCTGCCGTTCGGCCCCGAACGGGGATCCGAGTCAGGCGGTGAACACCCGAACAGGGTTCGGGTGGACTCAGATCCCCAATGTTCGGAGCGGTTCGGATTCCACAGAATCCGAACCGCTCATCTCTAGTATACAGTATGTGGCTGCCCGGTGATATATTTTAAAAAAAAAAGCAACATAAGCAGCAATAAAAAATATTTGTTTTCTACAGAAATGGACTGTAAATAATAGACCCATTACAGTTAAGCACAATTTTCAAGCCCAAACATACATGATACATGTAAAATGAAGACTGTAATAGTATGCTTCTACCTAGTTATTTTGAGATGCATACAGAGGTGTAACTAGGGTCTTTGGAGCCCAGGGCAAATTGAAAAACGGCACGTGGCAAAAAATGGGCGTGGTCACACACACACACACACACACCGAAGGGGCATGGCCACTGAAAATAGGGAGTGCCAACATGACACGCCACACATTTCTCATCACTTTGGGAACATTCCTTTTCATTCCATATGCACCTTACCTATACGGTGATTTCAACAATGTGGAACCTCTGAAGAAATGTATCCTCCCTGGGAAGATGGCATCTTGAGTCGGTATTCACTATTCACATCGTCCGGAAGATGCTTGTTTGTGTAGGAATGTTAACAAGATCATCATCATACAGCAGCGGTTCAACCAGTCTCATGCCCCGTATGTAACTTCCTTCCCCCTGCGTCTCTTAGCACACCATCTTCCCCTGCAGCGTCTCTCAACACACCATCACCTCCCCTCCGTGTCGTCTCTCAGTCACACCAACATCTCCCCCTGTGTCGCCTCTCAGCACACCATTACCTCCCACAGCATCATCTCTCAGCACACCATCACCTCCCCCCCGGGTCGCCTCTCAGCAAACCATTACCTCCCCACCATGTTGTCTCTCAGCACACCATCGCCTCCCCCCCTGCATCGTTTCTCCGCCACACCATCACCTTCCCCTCTGCGTTGTCTCTCAGCACATCATCACCTCCCCACCGCGTCGACTCTCAGCACACCATCAGGACATGTGAATGAGAGGCTGGACAGGGTATCGCTCTGGACAGACAAAAATATATGAGTGCTTAGTAAATTTAGCTCCTTAACCTCTCACGCCTTTTTTGAGCAAATGTTACAATTTTTGTGGGCTTGTCAAATTTCCACATGTGTATTTGATGGACACAGACATGCACACAGACACACACTGACACAGATGCACACTGACACAGATACACACAGACCGACAATGTCTCCCTCTGCTGGGCCTGCCACAGCTCCCATGGCACGTGCCCTGCTCAACTCCCCCTAGTTATGCCACTGTATGCATAAGATAAATGAACCAATCTTCAGCTCGATGCTGCTATTTTTATAGTGTGTTAGAATACAGCCGCATCGAGCTATAGCTGAAGCTGGGTACACACTGCGGCTCTGTGTACTAAGCATTGGAGAGAGATAAAGTGGAAGGAGATAAATCGCAGGTGGGGAACTGCAGGCCGTATACATCCCGCAAGATCATTTTATCAGGCCCAGCCAGTTGTGGCTCTCTCTACTATGGAAGCCAATCCCGGGATCAATGGGATCCTGGGATTTAGCCCCACATAGTCCGGGATTTCAATCCCGTATTTTGGGATTGCATCCTCTGCAGCTGTGCAGTCACTGAAGTCCCTGCATAGCCGTTCATAAGTCACTGAGCAGATGGAACTGACAAGCTGCCCGGGCCATGACCTATGAACGGCTATGCGGTAGCTGTGTGTGTCCAGAGAACCCAACACAGGAGGTGGCGTGTCCCTTTACCCTGCGGGTCACCGTCTCCACTGATCAAGGCGTGAAGGCACCCCTGGATGTCACCCAGATCTTCCTTGAACCAGAGCCCGACTAGGGCGAATCACTCTGGGAGGAACTTCCCCACTTCCGCCCACAGAGGGTGTAAATAGCGTGCAGTCTGTGGGCTTCTTTGCCATGTTGGACATGGACATGGAGGGCAAGATGCCACTTATTTCACCAGGGACCCCGTTGTGGGTGTTCATCAGGGAGCAGAGGGGGTTCATATCCCGGGGCTAGGAGGAGGTGTGTGCCGCCATATGGAAGGGCTTCATAGCCTGTCACCATGCCTGTGACTGCATTCTTTGTACACCTCATGCTGCTGAGAGGTGCACAGTGCCTTTGTTTGGCATTACTAAAGCAGATTAAATAGTAAAATATACAGTGTGTGTATATATATATATATATATAATTTGGTATGGCCCGCAAATCATTTTATAAATATCACAATGGCCCTTGGCTGAAAAAAGATTCCCCACTCCTGAGATAAAGCAACAAACAATCAGCTCCTGTCAGGTTACAGGCTGTGTTTGAAAAATGAAAAATGCCATTTTATGATTCTCTTTGTACATAGGCCCTGATTCAGAGCCGGACGCTCTGACAGAGCGCTCGCTCTGAATCAGGGCCGTCCTCTTTTTTTAGAGCGGCCTCCTGGCCACTTGCATAGCTGTGGGTGACCACCCACAGCTATAGCGAGCGGCCAAAACGATGGTTGTGATGGTCAAGACCATCGCGACCATTGGGCTTGTGACGAGACCCTTGTGGTAGGGTCTCGTTACCGCAAGCCCTGGAGTGCTTTTGGCTCTATCAGAGCCGAGAGCACTCCCACTGACATCACTTGTGATGTCAGTGGGGCCGGCCACAGACGGTAGGCATTCCCATGGGAACGCCTCTGTCTGGCAGCCATGCCCCCGGCATGCCCACCAAAGGGGGCGTGCTGTCACTCACCATCGACAGCATGCCCCCTTTGTAGCGAGACCCGGAGCGACGGCTTGGCTGTGGCCGCTCAGCGCCTACCGTCTGTGGCCGCTCAGCGCTCGTGAGCGGGTCTGAATCAGGCCCATAGACCCCTACATCTGGTACGCTGATGCAGTCAAATGAATGAATCTATGATGGCAGCACCCAGCCGACAGGATGACATGATGGAACAATAAATTGTGCCGCCTGTACACAATGTACGAATATGGTGTATGACGGCGCAATGTATCGTTCTAGGCTGCATTTAGCTGCATGGCATCGTTCTTCTCAGCAGATGGGATGATGCAATGAAGGACCCACAGGCACACGTGATCTGGCGTACACACTATGCGATCTGCATGATATATTTAGTTACGATCTTTAACGGAACGATAAATCATGCAACGGATCGCATAGTGTGTACACAGCTTCAGTCTTCTAGGCTGGCAAATTTGGTGGTATGTCACGTTCTAATGCTGTGTGTGTGTAAATTATTAGGTGTTTGAGATAGTACCACTATACAAAAGTGGCAGCAAAGAAGAAGCAAGTAACTACAGACCAGTGAGCCTTACATCAGTAGTGGGAAAAATTATGGAAACACTATTAAAAGAAAGAGTTGTGGAGTATCTCAAATCCAACAATTTAGAGTATCCCAAACAGAATGGATTTACTCAGGGGAGATCATGCCAAACAAATCTTATTGACTTTTTTGACTCGGTGACCAAAGTAATAGATCAAGGGGGGGCCGTAGATGTAGCTTATCTAGACTTTAGTAAGGCTTTTGACTCTGTCCCGCATCGCAGAATGATAAACAAACTGGAAATCTTGGGATTGGATTTTATGACTGTTGAATGGATAAGATTTTGGTTGCAGGATAGGAAACAAAGTTGTAGTAAATGGAGTGTATTCACAGCAGGGAAAGTGGAGTACCCCAGGGATCTGTACTTGGGCCAGTGCTTTCTAATATCTATGTTGGTGATATTGCAAATAATATTAAAGGGAAAGTATGCCTTTTTGCAGATGACACAAAAGTATGCATCAGGGTAGATACACCAGGAGGGGTAAAACAAATGACTGAGGATCTGGGTAGACTAGAGGAATGGGCAAGAACATGGCAACTACAGTTTAATGTCAAAAAATGCTAAATCATGCACTTGAGTCCCAATAACCTAAAGGCTAAATATAGTATCGAGGACACTATAATAGAAAATACAGAGGAGGAAAGGGATTTAGGAGTCACCATTTCAGATGACTTGAAGGCAGGCAAGCAATGCACCAAAGCAATGAGGAAGGCAAGTCAGATGCTTGGTTGCACAGGGAGAGGAATCAGTAGCAGGAAAAGAGAAGTGATAATGCCACTGTATAGATCATTGGTACGGCCTCATCTACAATACTGTGTTCAGTTCTGGAGGCCATATCTCCAGAAGGATATAGACACATTAGAGACGATACAAAGAAGGGCAACTAAAATGGTGCATGGCCTACAGCACAGAACTTACCCAGAAAGACTAAAAGATCTTAATATGTATAGTTTGGAACAGAGAAGGGAAAGGGGGGACATGATAGAAACATTCAAATACATGAAGGGTTTTAACAAGGCAGGAGGGAAGCATTCTTCAAAGGAAGAGATGTACAAGAACACGAGGACATGCACTGAGACTGGAGGGAGGTAGGCTCAGAGGAAATTTGATGAAAAATTACTTCACAGAAAGGGTAGTGGATAAGTGGAATAGCCTCCCATCAGATGTAGTTGGAGCTAAAATGGTGGAACAATTAAACACGCTTGGGATAGGCATAAGAATATCCTTAAGAGAGACATAAGGAGTAAATAGGGTTGAAGTTGCCTAAAGGATACATGAAAAGGGGCAGACTAGATGGGCCAAGTGGTTCTTATCTGCCGTTAAATTCTATGTTTCTATGAGGAGAGGGGGTTAAGGGCCTAAAGATTCAAATGCTCTAGGATGTTGTCACGGCCCTACGGTTTTGACGGTTTGGACCAGGACCCGTGGACTTAGCTAGATGAATGGGAGAATAGCAGATGCTTGAGGCCCTAATAAGACTCCTTTGCATGAGACCAATTATATATTTATATTGTATTGATGTGACTGACTGAGTATGTATACAATACTAGAACTGCCAGGAAGCTGTCAGGGTTCAGCCTAGGATTGGCCTCTCTCACCTCCTTGCTGGCTTCCCCTGACTTCCTTGCGGTCAGACGTCTGGTGCAGTGATGGATGTGGGGCTGAGTATTCTGTCTTAGGTGCTTTTTGCGAGCTTCCATGGTCGGTTGTGTGTGCTGGGGATCGGAGTTCCCATCATGGGTGCCGCCATGACAGTTCCTCTCATGTGACAGTACTCCTAACCTATGGTAGCATGATTTCAGTCAGCTGATGCTGTGCTCCAGTAATCTGCTACCCCTGGGTATAAATCCGCCTCCAGAACTCCAGGAAGACGCTGTTCAACTTCGTTATTCCAAGTGCCTGTGTTACTCCCACTGTTGCTCTGTGCTAAATCCTTCAGCGTGTTGCTTCAGCCTGCTCACAGTTTCCCAGTTTCCTGTATTAGCTTCCATGCTAAACCTTACTCTGAGACTTTAGCTTTCTCACAGTACTTCAGTGTTTCATGTCCCTTCCCTGTGTGTCTTTGTATATGTGCTGCTAATTCTATTGCAGCTTTCCTGTGGCTAGTACCCTGTATCACTGAAGTGTCAGATTACCTGCTGGTATTAATTAGCTCACAGCTGGACCTCCCATTACATGTCTGTGTCAATCTGCTCTGTGTCTTGTCGGTGCAAATCTGCACTTGCAGTTAGCACTCTAGCAGTGTATGCCTATCTTCTCTATATGTCTTGTCTGTGCAATCTGCACCTGCATATATAATTATTCCCAGTATTTTGCCTTTGCCTAGTACCAGCATTTCTAGCTCTCGCAGTATTTGGCCTTTGTCCAGTACCACATTTCTAGCATTCCCAATATATTCCTTGAGTCCACTCTACTCTTGTATGTGCAATCCCTAGTATATGTTTGTGTTTTCCTGCATATTTAGCAAACTCCAGTACCTGCCTGTGTCCACATCTCCCTGAGCTGCTGAGCTAGTCAGCTCCTGGATTTCTTAGTGATTCTTAGTACATTCTCAGTAATCTCATGCAAGCCGGTGATCAGGATTTCTAATTGTGTTCCAGTGTATCTCCAGTGTTCTAGCAGTAACTTAACGTAATATAGTGTCCGGTCTTCTGCCATTCCCAGGTACCTGTCCAGAGGGCCGCGACCTGCTCATTTGGTGCAGCGGAAAACCAAATCCCAATTGGAGGGGTCACTGGAGAAAACCACCAAGTGAGTTAGACTCCGCGCCTCTGGGCAGGTCTAGCCAAACCTGGGTTCGGCCGCAAATAGGAGACCTAGCCACAGTCACTCCGATAGTCACCTGAACCCCCCGGCTCACCGTCCTTCACAGAGGATCACTTTCACCAGATTGTGACAGTTTGAACAGCCTAATATGCAAGCCGCCGGGTTCCAGGTTGAAGCAGGTTTTCAGGATTTACTCTTTCATGTGTCTGCACAGGAGACAGCTTTGCAATCCGTCAGACAGCAGCTGCAAGAGCTCTCTAGTCAAATTACGGTTATTCATTCAGTTCTAGCTGCTTTGTCTCCAGACACACCACACGTTCCGCCAGTGAATTCTCCACAGTTTCGTTCCGAAGTTTCAATTACCCCTACAGATGAAAAATTTTCTGTGCAAGCTAGTGAACCTCTCAAGTGTCCTCTGGTTCCCCAATTTCCTGATATTCGTGACCCTGGACCTTTCCAGAGTTTCTACTGGCTTCTAGAACAACTACAAAATCTCCGTCCCAAAATTTTTCAAGTTATTTCCAAGCTTTCTAGTGCTACTCCTGACTTGACTAACAGCTTTTCCAAGCAAACTAAAGTAAAGCATCAAAGTTACCTGCGCCCTAAACTTACTGAGGTTGAACGTCAGCGACGCCGGGAACTGCTTCTGTGTTTATATTGCGGTTATGACGATCACTTTCTTAAGGACTGTACTCTGCGCCCACTGAGAAGTGGTGACAAGGGTGTGACTCCTAATGTCTGCGTTTTCAGTTCTCCCCATTATCCATCAGTGATTCCCGTTTCTTCACTTACAGATAAGGAGGTGATGTCCACTAAGCAAAAGAAAGTTCAAGTTTTCGATTGGGGCCCTGCTACAAGATGCTTCAACCCTCGTCTAAGAAATATTGGGAGGATATTTCAACCTTCTAAAGTCAGGGACACTACTCATTCCACTTCTACAGGTCACGGCCCGGATTCCATTTCCATCAGTCCCAGCCCGGATTCTGCCTGTTCCGGTCCTAGTCCGGATTCTGCTTTTCCCAATACGGGACTCCAGTCAGTAGCCCCAGGAGGGGTCTCAACTTCCTTACCCCAGCCGGGGGTCCCAAGTCTCGCACCCCAGCAGGGGGTCTCAAGTTTCGCACCCCAGCAGGGGGTCTCAAGTCTCGCACCCCAAAAGGGGGTCTCAAGTTCCACGCTCCAGAAGGGGACCTTCGTTTCAAGTTTCATACCCCAGGAGGGGGTTTCAAATCTCTCACCCCAGAAGGGGGTTACAAGTTTTGTACCCCAAGAGGGGGCTTTCATTTCAAGTTTCACGCCCCAGGGAGGGGTCTTCGTTTCGAGTTTCATGCCCCAGGAGAGGGCCTTCATTTTGAGTTTCATGCCTCAAGAGGAGGCCTTCGTTTCGAGTTTCACACCCCAGGAGACGGCCTTCGTTTCGAGTTTCATGCCTCAAGGGGAGGCCTTCGTTTTGAGTGTTATGCCCCAGGAGCGGACCGTAATTTCAAGTGTTACCCCCCAAGAAAGGGTCTCAAGTTCCATACCTCAAGAGGGGGTTCTGAGCCACTCACCCCAGGAGGAAGTCTGTGCTCTTGCATCCCAAAAGGGGGTTTCATATTGCATACCCCGAAAGGAAAAGCCAAGTCAGCTTCCCCAGAAGGGGGTTTTAGGTACCATACTTCAACAGGGAGTGTCAAGTTCTGTACTCCAGGAGGGGGCCTTGAGTCTCTCACCCCAAAAGAAGGTTTCAAATCTTGTTTCCCAGGAAGGGGCCTCAAATGCTATCCCCCAGGAGGGTGTTTCTAGTGTTATACCCCAAGAAGGGATTTCAAGTGTCACGCTCCAAGAGGAAATCCTCATTTCAAGTTCTTTACCCCAGGAGGGGGTTTCAAGCCTCTTACCCAGAGAGAGGGTTCCTAGCTTATGCTCTGTTGCTTATCTGGGTGATATGGTCACTAATGTAGCAATATATATTATCCATGTCCTGTATTGTATTGTTCTGTAAGTCACTTGTATACAATTTGTTTTTGTACTTTGTAAGGCGCTGCGGAACACTTGTGGCGCCATATAAATAAATGCTAATAATAATAATAATAATAGTGTCCTTCCCCTAGAGGGGACTTCAAGTGTCTCACCCCAGGATGGGGTTCCCAGTGTAATACCCCAGGAGGGGATTTCCAGTGTTACGTTTCAAGAGAAAGTTCTTGTTTCAAATTCTTCACCCCAGGACAAGGGTCCAAGTATCCTAACCCAGGATGGGGTTTCCAGTGTTATACCCCAGGAGGGGATTTCAAGTGTTACGTTTCAAGAGAAAGTCCTTATTTCAAGTTCTTCACCCCAGGAGGGAGTTTCAAGCCTCGCACCCCAAGAGGGGGTTTCAGTTTCCCCACCCCAGGAGGGGATTTCAAGTGTCTCACCTCAGGATGGGGTTCCCAGTGTTGTGCCCCAAGGGGGAATTTCAAGTGTTATTCTCCAAGATGGGACCTCAAGTGCCTCACCCCAGGATGGGGTTCCAAGTGTTATACCTCAAGATGGGATTCCCAGTGTTATACCCCAGGAGGGGATTTCAAGTGCCTCATCCCAAGATGGGATTCCCAGTGTTAAACCCCAGGAGGGGATTTCAAGTGCCTCATCCCAAGATGGGATTCCCAGTGTTAAACCCCAGGAGGGGATTTCAAGTGACTCATCCCAAGATGGGGTTCCCAGTGTTATACCCCAGGAGGGGAATTCAAGTGCCTCATCCCAAGATGGGGTTCCCAGTGTTATACCCCAGGAGGGGAATTCAAGTGTCTTACCCCAGGATGGGGTTCACAGTGTAATGCCCCAAGATGGGGTTCGTGGTGTTATTCCCCTGGAGGGGACTTCAAGTGTCTCACCCCAGGATGGGATTCCTAGTGCCATCCCCCAGGGGGGATTTCGAGTATTACATTTCCATAGAAGAGTTCAAGTGTCTTACCCCAGGAGGGGGTCTCAAGTCTTGTACCCCAAGAACAAGGGTTTCCAAGTGTTACTCCCCAAGATGGGGGTTCAAGCATCATACCTCCAGAGGAGGTTTCTAGTTATGTACCCTGGCAGGGGGTATCAAGTCTCATAGTCCAGGGGAAAGTCTCAAGTTTTACATCTCAAAAAGGGATTTCAAAATCTGTATCCCAAGGAAAGATCTCCGGTTCTTTACTCAAGGAAGAATCTTCTAGTGTTGTGTCAAAGTCAAATGCTTTAGTGCCCAATCCATTAAGAGGTTCACAAGATGATGCTACCACTACATTTAAAGGTATACCTCAGGATCCATCTGATGTTTCTATGTCCATTTTTTTTATGGAGATATAATGCAGTATTATGCTTTGGTGGATCATTTCATCGCTATTATGAAATCCTCTCCATGGTCTGAAATCAAGCCTACTAATGTAGTAAAATGTATAATTTCATCTTTCCGAGGTAAAGCTTGGGACTGGGTTGAGCCTATTTATGATTCAAAGGATCCGATGCTGTCAGATTTAGTAGCCTTTACTGCGGCAGTCATTAAAGAATTTGGTCCAACTTATCCTTACAGTTCTCTCGAGGATACTCATCTCAACAAAGTCTCCAGTTCTGGGGTACCACCCTCTGCTATTAAGCTCAGATGCATTTCTTTGAGTCCTTCTCAAAAATATCCAGTACAAAAACAACCTGTCCAGAAGGATAAGACTCAAGGAGGCATAAGGATGATGAATTATAACACAGATTCTGACTATGATCCTGAGTACGATGAAAAAACTATTTCGGTAGTTCCCATGAAAGACACTTTGCAACTTAAGTCTTCTTCTTCTTCAAGTGGTTCGAAAAAGTCTCAGAAAAAGAAGAAGAATCGATGACTTCCTGGTGACCAACCTTTCTTGGACCAAGTTGACTATTTCTTCCAATTATTAGTCTTAGAATCCATCTGGTATTGGGAACCTTGTTCTTCTAAATTTTCCAGTTCTTATTGTATCTTCAATCAAGATTTTCGAGTTTCCTGTGTTTTTCAAATATATTTTTTGTGTCTTTCTGAGGAGTTCCATTTGAGCCTTTATGGGTGTTCGGTGCCCACCCTAAAAGGGGGGGGTACTGTCAGGGTTCAGCCTAGGATCGGCCTCTCTCACCTCCTTGCCGGCTTCCCCTGACTTCCTTGCGGTCAGACGTCTGGTGCAGTGAAGGATGTGGGGCTGAGTATTCTGCCTTAGGTGCTTTTTGCGAGCTTCCATGGTCGGCTGTGTGTGCTGGGGATCGGAGTTCCCATCATGGGTGCCGCCATGACAGTTCCTCTCATGTGACAGTACTCCTAACCTATGGTAGCATGATTTCAGTCAGCTGATGCTGTGCTCCAGTAATCTGCTACCCCTGGGTATAAATCCGCCTCCAGAACTCCAGGAAGACGCTGTTCAACTTCGTTATTCCAAGTGCCTGTGTTACTCCCACTGTTGCGCTGTGCTAAATCCTTCAGCGTGTTGCTTCAGCCTGCTCACAGTTTCCCAGTTTCCTGTATTAGCTTCCATGCTAAACCTTACTCTGAGACTTTAGCTTTCTCACAGTACTTCAGTGTTTCATGTCCCTTCCCTGTGTGTCTTTGTATATGTGCTGCTAATTCTATTGCAGCTTTCCTGTGGCTAGTACCCTGTATCACTGAAGTGTCAGATTACCTGCTGGTATTAATTAGCTCACAGCTGGACCTCCCAGCACATGTCTGTGTCAATCTGCTCTGTCTTGCCAGTGCAAATCTGCACTTGCAGTTAGCACTCTCCCAGTGTATGCCTATCTTCTCTATATGTCTTGTCTGTGCAATCTGCACCTGCATATATAATTATTCCCAGTATTTTGCCTTTGCCTAGTACCAGCATTTCTAGCTCTCGCAGTATTTGGCCTTTGTCCAGTACCACATTTCTAGCATTCCCAATATATTCCTTGAGTCCACTCTACTCTTGTATGTGCAATCCCTAGTATATGTTTGTGTTTTCCTGCATATTTAGCAAACTCCAGTACCTGCCTGTGTCCACATCTCCCTGAGCTGCTGAGCTAGTCAGCTCCTGGATTTCTTAGTGATTCTTAGTACATTCTCAGTAATCTCATGCAAGCCGGTGATCAGGATTTCTAATTGTGTTCCAGTGTATCTCCAGTGTTCTAGCAATAACTTAAGGTAATATAGTTTCCGGTCTTCTGCAATTCCCAGGTACCTGTCCAGAGGGCCGCGACCTGCTCTCTTGGTGCAGCGGAAAACCAAATCCCAATTGGAGGGGTCACTGGAGAAAACCACCAAGTGAGTTAGACTCCGCGCCTCTGGGCAGGTCTAGCCAAACCTGGGTTCGGCCGCAAATAGGAGACCTAGCCACAGTCACTCCGATAGTCACCTGAACCCCCCGGCTCTCCGTCCTCCACAGAGGATCACTTTCACCGGATTGTGACAGAAGCACAGGTAGTAGGAGTGACCACAGCGGAGTGCCAGTAGTACCAGTGACAGCCTGCAGGAGAATGGATCATGATGTGCTGCTCAATGCTGAATGCAGGATGTAGATGAACCTTCAGAGTACAATGGGACACCTGCTGGATTGAGTGTGTGGTGCACGACCCAGATGATGAATCATACCTCCCAACTGTCCTGCTTCCAGCGGGACAGTTCTGTTTTTCTGGGTCTGTCCAGCTGTCCAACCTGCGGGGCGCAGTATACTGCAGTGGGGGGGAAGTTGGGGAGAGCACATACCGCTGCTCTGCATAGCAGAGCAGCGGGTGTGCAGGAGGAGAACAGATGCCATGTGCATGCGCACGGCATCTGTTCTCTTGTGTACAGACTGCCTGGGGGCTGCCCACCATCTCGGAGAGTGCTGGGCATGCCCCCAAAGTGTTGAAAATGGGGGAAGGCGCGAGGCTCCGCCCCGGTTTCAGTTGACTCTGCTACTTTTCCCGGAAGCCACGCCCCCCTTTTGGACAGCCCTGTCCCTCGTTGGGAGGTATGGATGAATGCAGACTGAATCACACAGGATGCACTTGTATGCAGGTAACTCTAGATGCAGTCCTAGACACAGATGCACCGTTTGTGCAGTTATAAGAAACCTGTACAGATGCACTCCGTGGGGTATATTTACTAAAGGGCAGGTTTTTAAAAGTGGAGTTGTTGCCCATAGCAACAAATCAGATTCTACTTATAATTTATCTAACACCTTCAAGAACAGGGGTGGGAAACCTTTTTTCTGCCAGGGGCCATATGGATATTTATAATGTCATTTGTGGGCCATACAAATTATCAACTTAAAATTAGCCTGCTATATTTGGTCAAAAATGTAATTAACTCACCCCTAATGTTTAATAACTATCCAGTTTGTGATAACACATTTTTGCAACACTCCCAGTCTATCTGGCACTGACTGTCCTCTGAGTAACTGCAATACAGGCAGATGAGCAACATACGTGTCTGTCCCATCATGTAAACAGCACATCTCACCACCCACCATGTCCTTTTGTGGGCTCCGGTAGCCAAGAGGAGGGAGAGACTGTCTGTATCATACTTGCCTAACCTCCCGGGAGTCACGGGAGGCTCCCGATTTTATGGGTAACCCCTTGCACCCCCAGAAAGGTAGGCACTTTTCCAGCATTCTGCCCACTTCCTAGTAAAGTGGACAGAATGGGGAGAATATTACCAGGGATTGGCGGGTTCGTGCGTTGGGGGCAGGGCCTAATGACACAAAGAGAATCGTGTCATATAGCCCTGCCCCTATTTTAAATATCCGTGGTTCGTGGCAAATTCCCGCGAAGAGCGAGGCTTAATGCCCTCAACCAACTCTGCCAACCTGAGTCTCCTCCCCTGGAAGGGCAGCCATGGGGTCCTCTCACCAGCACTGTGGCAGCTGTACAGTGCTGTCATCAGGCCGGGCTGGTTACATCAGTGCTCCCATAGTAACAGACCGGCTGCCACAGTTATGGATGGCAGGGCCAGACCAAATGATGTTGCGGGCCTTATAGGTTCTGCAGGCCAGATGTTCCCCTCAGCTGTTCTAGAAGATAATAGCTTGAATCTGATTGGTTGCTATGAGCAACACCTCCACTCTTATAAACCCACACTTTAGTAAATATACCCCAGTGAGTGCAAACAAGGGAAGGCCGAGTCAGATGCAGGTGCACTAGTATGCAAGTCACTGAAGGCAATCAAAAGTAGTAGCACTGTGGAAAAGCAGGTTACTAATGGCAGATGCACTTTGGAAATGCAGGTTACTGATGGCAGAATCAGATGCAATTGCACATAGCAAATGTAGTTGGCTTGAAGCAGGATCAGATAAAGGAACTGAGCAGGGCGCTCCCAGCGTCTATTGGTCAAACAGGTCATGTGTTTTTTTATATTGTATTGATGTGACTGACTGAGTATGTATACAATACTAGAACTGCCAGGAAGCACAGGTAGTAGGAGTGAGCACAGCGGAGTGCCAGTAGTACCAGTGACAGCCTGCAGGGGGACGGATCATGATGTGCTGCACAATGCTGCATGCAGGATGTAGATGAAGCTCCAGAGTACAATGGGACACCTGCTGGATTGAGTGTGTGGTGCACGACCCAGATGATGAATCATACCTCCCAACTGTCCTGCTTCCAGCGGGACAGTCCCGTTTTTCTGGGACTGTCCCGCTGTCCCACCGGCGGGGCGCAGTGTCCTGCGGTGGGGGGGAAGTTGGGGAGAGCACATACCGCTGCTCTGCATAGCAGAGCAGCGGGTGTGCAGGAGGAGAACTGACGCCTGGAGGCAAGTTATAATTTGGTGTCCCCACCTCCACCATCACAGTCACTGACATTAATTGTTATGAATCCCAGGTAAGACTCACTTCTGATTTAAATTAATAGTGCTGAGGATTATTTGGCGCAATGGGGTCAACTGAATTGGTAGTCCTTGATAGAGGTGAGACACGGTGACCCAGTCGCAGCCTAGAGGGTTGACGTGCAATTGACAGAGGTGTGGCCTCGGAACTATGTAGCAGCCTTGAGGGCTGATGTGTACCTGGTTGAGGTGAGGTCTTGAGCTGAGTTGCAGCCTTGAGGGCTGATGTATACTTGGGTGAGGTGCGGCCTTGGGCCAAGTTACAGCCTTGAGGGATGATGCATACTTGGCTTAGGTGCGGCTTTAGGCTGAGATGCAGCCTTGAGGGCTGATGCGTACTTGGCTGAGGTGTGGCCTTTGGGCTGAGTTGTAGCCTTGGGGGCTGTTGTGAACTTGGCTGAGATGCGGCCGTGGGGCTGATTTGCAGCCTTGGGGGCTGTTGTGAACTTGGCTGAGATGCGGCTGTGGGGCTGAGTTGCAGCCTTGGGGGCTGTTGTGAACTTGGCTGAGATGTGGCCTTGGGGCCAAGTTGCAGCCTTGTAGGGCTGATGCATACTTGGCTGAGGTGCGGCCTTGGGGCCGAGTTGCAGCCTTGAGGACTGATGTGAACTTGGCTGAGATGCGGTGAAGATTGTATCAGAAAATCCACACGGACATAGAGGTGTGACTGAGACTGCAGCAATGTCCAAAAACAAGAGTCCAATCAGACACTGTAGTGCGGCTGAGACTGTCGTGATGTTAGGAGTGAAAGTCCACTCAGACGCTGACTTGTTGCTGAGTCTGCTAATGTTTGTAGCAGATAGTTCACTCAGATGCTGAAGTGTGGCTGAGACTGCTGGGATGTTCTTAGCAGAAGGTCCACACAGATGCAGAAGTGCGGCTGATACTGCTGAGATGTTGATAGCAGGTAGCCAGCACAGTCGCTGAAGTGCGGCTGAGACTGCAGAGATGTTGATAGCAAATAGCCCACACATACACTGAAGTGCAGCAGAGACTGCTGAGATGTTGATAGCAGGTAGCCCGCACAGACGCTGAAGTGCGGCTGAGACTGCAGAGATGTTGATAGCAAATAGCCCACACAGACGCTGAAGTGCAGTGGAGACTGCTGAGATGTTGATAGCAGGTAGTCCACACAAACGCTGAAGTCCGACTGAAACTGTCAATACACACACTGGAGACAAAGAACACACAGGAGCATAAATTCATCACACAAGAACCGGAAGGCACCTACTGAACGCTATCACCGGTATCTGAGCACAGAACCAGACGAAGAGAAAAATGAGAGGAAACCAATCTGAGCAGGGCGGAGATGACGGAGTAGCCAGGTAGGAGGACCTCACAGAGAAGCAGCCCTGCATCCTTGTCTCCTAGCAACAAGCCTATGAGAGCTGCCCGGAGCACTGTTGTCCAACAAGACGCAGCAGCGGCTTGTGACAGTACCCTCCCCTTGAAGAGGGGTTAAGGAACCCTAAAACCAGGCTTATTAGGGAAGTTCACATAAAAACTTATTTTCAGAGCAGGAGCATGTAAAAATCTTTTAGAGATCCAGGAGCGATCCTCTGGTCTGTACCCCTTCCAATGAACCAAGTACTGTAGACTTCCTTGTGAAAATCTGGAATCTAAGATTTTCTCCACAATAAATTCTTGATGACCCTGGATGAGAACAGGTGAAGGTCTCGCTGGATTTCTGGAACTGAACCTGGTAGAAGAAAAGTATGGTTTGAGTAAAGAACAATGGAATGTATTATTAATAATGAGTGTGTTGGGTAACTTCAGGCAAAAAGCAACAGGCTTGAACTGAGAGATGATTCTGAAAGGACCAATGAATTTAGGACCCAATTTCTGTGATCATTGGCGAATGTTGATATTCTTTGAGGACAGCCAGACCAGGTCTCCAACCTTGAAGCTACATGGCTTACAGTGTCTATCAGCCCATGCCTTGGAGCGAAAAGATGCCTTTAGAAGACACTGGTGAACCTTCTTCCAAACCAACTGGAGTCTAGAGACTGATGTAGAGAATGAAACTTTACCTGAATCAGTTTCAAAGGAATTAACTCTAGGATGCAGCCGAGAATTACAAAAAAATGGAGAAATGGAGGAAGATGAATGGCAAGAGTTACTGAAAGCAAATTCTGCAAGTGGTAAATGAGAAACCCAATCAATTTGATATTTGGAAACAAAACACTGGAGATATTGCTCCAAGGACTGGTTGACCAGTTCTGTCTGTCCATTTTCTTTGGGTATGGTACTGTGAAGACAAACGGAGGCTGATGCTGAGAGAAGAACAATTTTTTTTCCAAAAACGGGCAACGAATTGAATTCCTCAATCAGAAACAATGTCCACCGGTAATCCATGAAATCGGACAATATGTTGGATAAATAAAACAGATAGTTCTTTGGCAGACGGCAGTTTGGAGAGTTGAATGAAATGAGCCATTTTACAGAAACACCTGTCCAGATGACTGAGCAACGAGAGGAAGAAGGAAGATCAACAACAAAATCCATTGCAATATGAGTCCAGGGTGTAGACGGAGTAGGAAGAGGAAGAAGGAGGCAAGAAGGAGCAGTACGAGGAGATTAATTTCGGGAACAGACGTCACAGGCCAAAACAAATTCACGAACATCCTGGAACATGGATTGCCACCAGACTGAGCGAGATAGTAATACAGCAGATTTAGAGATGCCCGGGTGACCAATTGCTTTGGAGGAATTGAAGTCCGGGGGTGAGATGGGCTGCACATCTTAATTTAAACATAATAAGAGGTGCTACCATGCTGAGATCTGTAGTTTTAATGCAGAGAAAGGGGGGAATGCAGATTCACACTCTAAGCACTAGCCCCCCCTTTTTTTTCCTATGTATGTGTGTATTTAAGGCACACTTGAAGGTAGACTGGGCTAGCACTCCTCCTACCTGCCCCAGGTGATTTTAATTAATATTGGTCCTGTGCATTGCAGTACACACATGTAATGGGCACTACTATAGGTAAGTCCTAGGTACATTTATACAATGTGTCAGTATTAGGGATGTTAGGGACCCACCTGATGAAGTCACCGTGACATGGTAGGTGGGCAAACATCTTTGGTCAAGCATGTACTAAGAACCTCAATAGAAAACCATGTTAATTGATAGTTTATTATATATATTTTGATATTTAGGAATGGAAGTCTGACAGAACTGCTTTACGAAACTTTTCAGGGGGGCGCCGTGACTTGCACTGGTCCGCAGCTAGGGCTGCCGCCATGGAGAAGTGAGATGGGTAATTGTGGCTAAAGGGGTGTGCTGGGACTGCTGCACAGGTCTGAGGCTGGGGCTGCCGCCAGGGAGGAGTGAAACAGGGAGTTGTGGGTGAGGGGGGCGCCGGATGTGTCACTGACATAAGAAGCTGCTGAGGAGCAGCGACACCAATGAGTAGGGACAGGCCATAGATAGACATACCCGGCAGCTGATGGTCTGACACAGAGCTCTCCACTAGTGTATGGTGGCTTCTCAGGTGCCGGGAAGAGGTGCCATGTATTGGGCGGCCGTGACAGTACAATCCGTGTACCTAGTTACAGACCTAAGTGGGGTGAATACATTGTGGGCAATGGAGAAGGTGCCCTTTCAATGCTGGTGCCCGGCGGCAGGCGCCGCCATTGTCTCCCATAGTCCTGCCCCTGCATGTGAGCGTAACTCCCAGAATCTGGTAGGCTGATGTAGTCACATGAATCAATCCAAGATGACAGCACTCATGTGCCGCCACCACAGGTACTACCAGATTGGATTTGCCAGGCCCACATGGAGATGTGCCAGCCAGAGTCTCAGGAATGCCAGGTCGTGACCAGAAGTGGCATAGATGACAGGAAACTACTGGAGGAGGGGGTCTGTGTACAGGGTCCGATCGGGCCCCCTCCTCTCTGGCAGTGCAGTAGACTCTGGCATTGTGCCAGAGTCTACTGTGCATGCGCAGGACTCCAGGAACATGTCGGCTGCGCCGCGTTCCTGGGACATCTCTACTGCACATGTGCGAATCACCAGGGAAATGGCCACGGTGGCTATTTTCCTAATGATTTCTGCAGTGCGGCAGCATATGCGGGCCAACAGAGGTGAGTATATTTAATTGGGTGCAAGCTGTGCTGTGTGTGGGCCCCCCTTGTGCACTGCACACTTTGCACCCATTATAAATACGCCCCTGGGACTTGGTAATGGAGGTTGTGACCCTAATGTGTGACAGATGTGGCTATACCCTTATCATGATATTGGATGATTAGCCCAATTGCATAGGTGTGTACCTAGCTTAAGGGCCGGATTCAACCATTTGCAAGCTGTAGACGGTAATGATCAATTATGGTAGGCTGATTCTGCACCATTCTGCACCACAGGTTGTGAGCAGAACCAGCCTTCCAAGAGTTAATGCGTAAAGCTGTAGCACTTAATTTAATCTAGCCCTAAATTACAGATGTGTCCACATACATCTAGCCTACTTGTGCATTAAACAGTCCTTCTCCACGCACCATGTCGTGGCTCGATTCGGTAGCACTGAGCATCTTTTTGTGAGACTTTTTCCCTTAAAATGCGTCTTATTTGCAAAGCGATGTGATATGCAGCGTGCCATGTTCTGTGTGCAACTGCAGCTCTAACTGCATGTGAAATGCTATATTACAGTGTCACAGCCACTGACATGGAAATCTCAACTAATCCAATAATAATAAATCTTCTTTACCCTAGAACCTGGTTCTTATTAAATGTAGCCAGCAAGCAATTGAATGGCAGTTACTTGACTGTTTTGAATTAAACACAAGCAGTTTTAAAGAAGCGATTGAAGTGACATTCAAATTATAAGGTTTTCGAAAGGGATTTCACATTTAAAAAAATCTACAATGAAAAGGCAATGTGGAAGAAGTCATACCAATAGAGACGGCAACATATGCTCCCCGTAATAGTAAAGGGGAAATCATATTTTCTTATCAAACATAGAGGATTGGTTTTGCTTACAACACTTTCAGTATTTCATCTATATAAAGAACTATTCTATTTATTCACTAAATGGTAATACAGGCTATAATACAACCAACTAACTAACTCATGTATAAAATGTATAATATAATAATATAATTGGAAAAATTCTGGAAGCTATAAAATCTAGATCTCCCAGAAATAGGCAAATTATCAAGGGGATGGGGGAAAGCTGAAGCTCTAAGTGGCCCATGACCCCATTGCAAGATTAAATCATAGCACCAGAATGTATCATCTGGCACATGTAGGGGCAGGGGTTCCGAAAGGAGGCCGTTCCTGAGATGTGCCCGGAGTGCTATCTGGGCTACTGCACATGCGCAGTCCCGCTGACTGCACATACACAGCCACCATTGCTGGGGGGGTTCCTATGGGACCCTCTCCTGGTAAGTTTTGCGATGTGTAGACCATTGGCTACAATGGGCTAACGTCATCTAGCTGCGGGGGCCAATATCGGGACTGCATAGCATTCTGGATGTTGGTAAATTTGGCAGCATCGCATCCCCCATAGTAACCTATGGGGGATGGGCTGCCTGCGGGAATGGAGGGATAGAAGCAGGTATCGGAGATATCTGCTGCGGTCCCTTCTTCAAGCATTCAGGGATACTAAATATTTGTGGAGTAAGCTGCAAATATTTATTGATAAATGGGCCCCTAAGTCTCATTTACAAAGTAGGCTCAGCAGATGCTATTGAGGAAAAGCAATTCTTTTTTACTGCATGCTAGAGGACATGCATAGATGCAAACCCACCCACTAAGTAACACAAAGTATACAACAGTCACTAGTCCCATCCCTTAATGCTTATTTTTATACCCAACCATCACACACCTCATCCTCTTTTCTGTATTTAATTCTGGCCTTCCTGCACCTCTCACCACATGCAGGAGAAGGAACTAGCGTGTACCCCTGGAACCGGCACCCGGCAGGCCGTCAGCCCGTTCACAGTGATTAGACAGCTGCCGGAGTCTGGAGTCTTCAGCCAGACAACGGGGCGCATCCTCTGACACCCTAACTCACCGCCGGGAAAGCCCTCCCTACAACCTTGGCAATGGGCCTTCTGGGTCCCGCCGGGCCCTAGGTGAGTACCTTTGTTGCCTAGTGGTAAATCCGCCCCTGGTACTATGGGTACTGGAGTCGTCCCTGATCCTGGGCAGAGGGGGCTCCATTTATGAATGAAACATAACCCTTTAGTGCTCGCTAAAGGGGTTATGACTTCCTTTCTGCATTTAACAAACAGCGGTAATCTAAGATTACCACTGTTTGCCCCAGTATTGAGGGATGGTAATGGAGACCCGACGCTGCCTTTCTGGCTTCAGAGAAGCCTTCCAGGCACTGGCAGGTCTCTGTGTCATGCACATGCGCAGCCACCGTCGCGCATGCGCATTTCACCAGACCCCCCCGCTGGCAGCGTTAGACTAGCAGCAGCCCAGCAGAGGACCTCGTAGAGGAGGAGGACTTCGCTGGACCTTGCTGGTCTGGTAAATACCAGTGGATTTTTCGTTTGTATCACAGTGGTACTAAATAAAAAATGTCGCTGGTGTTTACCTATGTAAATAAATGAGGCCCAGTGCTGGAGGCGGGGCTTAACTACTCTGCACCAGCGCGCACACTTTCAATTCACACCCCCTCCCCTTCTCATGGGCATCCCCGTGGCAGCTGTAATTTGTGGTATGCGATGGCAGGCGGGCCCCCTAGGACCCAACCGGCCCTAGATGCCCGACTACACCACCTTGTGGGTAATGCGGCCCTAACTATAACTTTTCCATACCTATGCCTTTATCAACTCCTCTGAACCCCTATTTTCTTCCACAACACTTTATTTTATAACTGTTTTATACTGTATAACAATCTGAAGAGAATAGTAATCTTATCAAAATTAAGCTACTTCAACAGATCTGTAGAACTAAAAAAAATATATTCAGATGTAATTTAGCTCCTGGATAACAAAAATATAAGAATCGTTCTTGGGGCCTGAATCAGAGATGTACGCTAATGCAATCGCAACTGCATTCTCTCACAGATCACAGTTGCTAAAATATACTAATGTCTACCAAAGCATAGCCGAGCATAGGGACGCCCACTGCTGCCTTATCATATATGTCTGACGACGTACAACAGCATTAACATCGTTACAGATGGGGTAGCCATGCAGCATAAGTGGCAAGTCTGACCAGCCACAAACACTGCAGCTCTCCTGACATGCAGTGAGCTCTCATGCGGCGTAGGAGATCACAATAGCTAATTTATGCAGACACACCTGCGTTTGCCTCCACCAAACGCTGACTACCTGTCACTCACACTGCGAATGGATCCTCTGTGTGGGTGTAATCGCAAAGCAATCACTTCTACTGACACGCATGTGCTGCTGACACGCATGTGTAATGACAAACAATCGCTCAATCTGCATAAAAATCAGCACTGCGTACATCTCTGAAGCTAATCCCCCCATCAGTTCAGATGCCATACAATATAAGGCCTTGCAGCAAATTGACTGTCATGCCATAATGTATTCTGTGTACTAAACAATTTAAACTGTTCAACACACAGTAAAAGGTAGTGATATGAATACAATGTTGCTAAGGGAGTGTGACTGCCCTCTAGTGTAACACTGTTATCCTAAAATAAAGTACCAAAATCTGCTATTTCTATCCTACCAGTTGCAGCTCTCACACACAATGTTCTGTTCAGGCGCAGAAAGAGTTACATATGTTTTTGTCCCCTCTCCTGTGCAGTCAGAACACATAACAGAGCCTTTTATTGACTGCTGTTATTATAACAGGAAAGCTTTCAGTATGAGAGAAAGGAGAACATAGGTGTACAGAGGAGTAACTGTCTGCTCTGAACAACAGCCCATTCACTCCATCCTCCCTCCTACTGATATGTACTAGGAACTTTTATCTTATGTCAGCTATTATTGATGTGTCCTGTATTGAACTGTATTTTCACCCTGTAAGAAAATAAAACCTTAATTATTTTGTGTCACCCTTGTACTGCCCTGTGTTGCATGCTCTGTGATTATGTGTGCACCCCTGGCTACATGACTTTATTCAAAGTTCAATATTTCAATGGAGATATATAAACACTCATGGAAAGTTGGTGCTTGGATAGTCTCTATGGTTATCTGAATAAAAGTTAATATTCAATTTATTTTAGGAGAATAAGAATACGCTGTTAAAATGAAGGCATCTTACCTGATGTCTTCACTTGATAGCCAATAGGAGGGAGGGTCCCTTTTTGCCTACCAACCAATTGCTCTTTTTTTTCACCTAGCAGCTTATTACATATTCATGGACTCTCCTCCTCTCTCTAACCTTACAATGTCTGAGTGAGTCTGGGAGCTGCATCCCACATCCTCCTGTATTTGGGGTCTGGCAACACAGGGCTAGCTGGAGCTCTTACCTAGCTAGAAGGATTTTTCTAAAGGCCTGTGTGGCTTCCCCCTCCCCTCCCTGCAGATCCTCTAGCAACAAGAAGCTAGCACCATGGTCAGTGTATGGGGAAGCCTGCGGCTCTCTGTGAGTCTTCATCTCATCTGCTTTTCCCTGGCACAGTTTGTAAGTTTATTTTACCTTTTTGGATCATCTTTATGTTAAGGCATCTTACAGTAGGACAGGGGGTGTCAAAAAGTAACTGTTTTATTTTATTATTTGATGGTTGTGGAAAGGTTTGTCATGCTATGTAAATGTAACAACCAATGTTTACATTGATTTGTGTATAATTGTGTTTTAACTTTCAATGCTTTGGAAAGTAACCCCAAAATAACATATTTTTGCTACTTTTAACACATTAGTGCTGGGCAGAGAATACTGAATGTAAGGAATAGAATGAGCCCAAAAGTCATTAGGTCAAAGGACATCACAGAGAATGGAGGCCCAGGACTGTTCAGGAGTATTCCGTTAAGACAGAATGAATTGATAAGTGCATAAAGGGCTTATTTAATACAGTCATGTTGTGTGCACATATATATAGCAACTCTACAAGTTGTTGTTTGTTTTTTTAATGCACGTTTACATTTTATTTACTTTTGTTTGGTTGATGTAGGTTAGTTAGCACTGTACTGTTTTATAGACTGTGTGTTATTTGGTATTTGGTTAAAGATTCAATTCATCAATATAACTCACCGGCCTTTTCATTCCTAACTTATGATGGTTAAAAAAAATATGAATAAATGTATTCAGCTCTCTAATTTATGGCTCATGGGTCTAATTTTCTTTTAGCATTTTTTTACTGATAGCCTTGGCAAGCTCTATTAAGGACATATATGTCCTACCTACGATGAGTACAAGGTTATGTGGCTGATTGGGCCTATTGAGCAACACATTAAGAAACGTTATGGGAAATGGGAATTTACCGCTAAGGTCGTAAATTTAATGGAATTATCTCCCATTAGAGGTTGATAATATTAAGAATAAAGAGATTTGAAAGGTAAGACTCTAACAAAAATGAAAAGACAGAACATTACACAAGATAAATAGACAGGGCTATAAGTTGAAAATATGACAGCATTAAGAGTAGAGACTTTTAAATCATCATAGGTGTTTTTAGAGATCCATAGAATGTATAAGATATAAATAGTGGTATGGAGCACTAGACAAGATAAATAGGTATAGGTACCATGTGGTTGGTATCGGCTGTAATTTTGTATGGGATTTATCTGGAGCTTGGAGAGGGAGGGAGCTGAATATGTGAAGGTGTTTGTAGGGCAAGAGGCAGGAGGAATGTAGTATCCTGAGACATTTGGCATTCATATGTGAGAACAAAGTTTGCCATTCAGGAGCCTGATCCTGTTCCCCACACACTCACAGAGCCCCTGAACACAAACAAATGAAAGGACAGAGTGTCTGCTGCTTGCTGACATTTATACTAAACTAGTCATTCTTACAGCAGCCAGCACGGGAGGCATCAAACATTAAATTGGTAATGTTTATCCAATTTTATCTGTATTAAAACAATGGATTTACAATGACAACAGTTATAGTGCAATGAACCACTTTGAACCACTTTGCACAACATTCTGGGCTTGAATGACATTAAAATTGAATATGCTTTATTAATATCTCTAAGAAAAATATATATGGATTTATTGTTATGAAGGCAACATCTGTCAGAAAAGTGTCCTTCCTTATGTGTATTTATACATGGCTGCAAACTAGTCGTATACATGCTGTACAGAGTTTGCTATCCTCACCACTGCTGCTCTCTGCGGTCACTGTTACCTATCTACAAATAAGTATAATATCACTTATAACCTAACTCTAACTAACTAACAGGCATGGGACTTATGTTTTCTGGCAGCTCTCAATACAGTCTCAGATCAATTTCTTTACTTTCCTAAAGATATTTGTATTTCCAGACTGGATAAAGCCTTTAATATTGTCCTGTGTTTTGGTATTATGTGATAAAACTCCATTCAACAAACATTCGTTATTAATAGCAGTGTTCTCCTCTCTTCTTTAGTGTTAAACTCTATTATACTAATCATAATGCGGACTAATCATTTCAAGGACTAGTGAAATGACAACCAAAGCATTGTTTAACAAAACATTACATGCAAAGTTGTGGACCCATCACAATGGACCTCCCTGCCACAGATTTATAAGTAAACTGCTTCCAGGCCCGGCTGAACTATGGGCCTAAATATGTCTACTGCTGTATTACACATCTGTATACTGTAGCACCTTTATTTGTATTTGCTGGTCCAGGGATAGGATTGCTTTTTGTTAGTGTTATTTACTTGTGGCAGACAGATGTGCATGATTTTCTTTCTTAATTAATATACTGTTTAATACTGACATCACACTGTGATGTCCTATGTCCATTTGCAGGCTGCTTTAGTATATAATATCCTGAATGAGGTTTATGGTTGCTTTATACTAGTTATGTATCAATTGTAGAAAGATGAAATAAAACACTATGGGCCTGATTCAGAGCCGTTCGCTATTTGCGGTCGTTCGTTCAAAAACAAGGGGTGGCTATTCAAATGATCCGTTCGCAAATTGCAGTCTGTTCACACCTCTAAGTCTGAACGAGCGAGCAAAACATACGCTCGTTTATTTGTTAAAAACGCCCCCTGGCCGCTCGCACCATACGTCATGTCCGCTATTTATTAGATTAATCGAGTACATCGACCAGCGTATGAACTGCTCGCTATTCTTGTGGTTGGTTTTTGCTACCACAATTTTGCGAACAGTTCTGGCTTAAAAAAAACCCAGTGACGTGGTCAATGACGCTGCTGTTTTAAATATGCACACCCATAAAACGCCCGTTTTGACCTTTAAGCACGCCTGCGTTCTGATTTCCACTCCCCGTTTTCAAGCACCTTCCCCTGTTACCACCCACATACGCCTCATCCTGTCACTCAAATTATCAGGCATTCGCTATTTTGCAAGCACATGAATTTCGGCCGCACTGACTGGTTCGCGCATGCGTATAACGATCCGTACGCATGCGCAGATGTGCGAACATCGCTCGGAATGAGCGTACTGCCGCTAGCGAGTGGCTCTGAATGAGGGCCTATGCTCCTACTGATATACAAAATATATCCACTTAATATAATTTTCAATCACCTGCCCAATATCCACAATCATTTACATGATTCCATCTTAGTTTGGATAAGATACTGGAAACTGGTCCTTGAAAGTAGTAGAGGCTACATTTCTTGTCAATAGAAGTGCATGATGATGTCACCATTGGCAGGGGGGTAATTAGGTATTTGAAGGCCCCATAGCAAAAGTTTGTAAGGACCCCTATGTACCACCCGATGGTGAATAATGAATATAACACATGTAAATTTGACAAGGAAGATGGATCCCCCTCAGCTCTGGGCCCCATAGCAGCTGCACCCCTTGTAGTAACACCCATGACAATTGGTGATTATAGCAATTCACAGACCAATCTAGGAGGCTTCAAAGACCACTCTTCCCTCCTGTTCATTAGTAATCAAAAATTCTATTTACAGTGTAATACATTCAAAACAAGGTCACTGGGTGCCACTAGGCCCTGAAATAGGCCGGTATTTGTCCAGCATTATAGTATTTTTCTGTCACTGAGACTTTTTTTTTTTTTTTTTAGCAAAAAAGCAGCCATATTGTCCCACATGATACATGCAATAAGCTGGCAGATTTAATGTTTGAACTTTGAGGCTGGGGAACCCACTGTTCACTATAGTGACATATACATGAGGAGACATAGTAGAAAATGCTCATTGGAGGAAAGCCTGATTGGGAATTGGTTCGATTCCCGTCAGCGGCAGCCTGACAGGAGCAGAGTGCGACGCAGCGGAAGCCAGACAGCGCTGGAAATCCCGATCGTGGATAGGTAAGTATCCACTAACCTAACCCCCCTAACCCTAACCCTCCTTAGGGGTGCCTAACCCTAACTTCCCCCCAAGTGCCTAACCCTAATCCCCCCTCTAAGTGCCTAACCCTAACCACCCCCTTCCCCGCTGCCTAAACCTAAGTCCCCCGGGGGGGTGCCTAACCCTAAGTCCCCCCCCGGGGGTGCCTAACCCTAACCCTCCCTCCCCCTAGCCTAAATCTAACCCTCCCGGGGGGGTGCCTAACCCTAAATCCCCCCTGGGAGCCCTAAACCTAACCCTCCCCCCCCCCGCGGCTGTCCGCTCGCGGCGCCCGGCATCACTACGAACGTGATGCCGGGCGCCGGTCTCCCGGCGTCGGGGAAATGCGGACGTCTACATCTAGACGCCCGGCATTTCACCCTTGCCGAGATAAGACAGTCGGGAAGCCGGCTGCCGGTATTTAGGCAGTCGGCTTCCCAATTGCCTCCCCCTGATTGCCATTACATCATAAGTGTACAGTAGTTTTACTACATATCTGCATACACACAATAACATATGGGCAGCTTAAAGATGGCCTTTGTGGATCAAGGGTTCTGGTAATTCCAACTCTATGTGTTTCAGTTTTATTTGCACTGTTATGGAAGAGAGATGCCTTAGTGTAGTGTTAGTAGTCCTGCATATCATTGAAAGGGGTGGTGCCACTTAGAAACATGATGAATGGTGTACTGTGTGCCAGCCTATGGCTCCCTCCTGTTGTTGCAGTGCCATGATTTGTAATGACCAGCAACAACCTACCCCCTGTTTACATATTGTCTTTGTCACTGTGGGAGGAACGTCAAGTATTTACCTACATTATTCCCACTAGCTCCATCTTCAGAATAAGGAGACAACTCCTGACAAATACTGTTTGCATACAGTTTCAGGTGACTTTTAACTGCAGCATGAAAAGTATTTTATATACTTTTGTTATCTTTTCAGTGGTATTATATGAGGTTGCATTATATTTAGGAATGAGCAATGATATACTGAGCCTTCTTACACATACATAAGTGTAAACAATATGCATTAGATATATATTAGATATATGGGATAAACATTAGCACATTATTAATAATGCGCCTCTGACAATGTAGTGCTATGCAAAATGCAGATGTTTGTACTTGTCTCCTTGTAATAGCAGGTTTTGGCACTATAAGAAGTGCATTTGGATTAAAAATGTACTTATTGCTTTAAATGTGTGCATTTATAACATGTTCTTCTTGCTTATTTATAACACCAGAAATGTAACTAAATATATATTCATACGTGATCGCTCACTTTGTAATAGACTGTAGAATGTTTATAACATTGCCTCTTAGCAAACGGGTATACTTAATATGAAATATTTCACCTAATCACTAGTATATTGTCTATTCCTGCAGACGGGTTCACCAGGTCCACCAGGGCCTCCTGGTCCACCAGGATCACCAGGAATCCCAGGATCAGATGGCATTGATGTGAGTACACAATCCAGGAACAAAGAACCTCTGTGTGTGCCAGACTGAGACTCTGAATACTTCTTAAAAACTACCTCTAGATGGCAAGCATTGACAGTGTATGCTCTGTATAAAACGCACATTCTTCACAACTACATAGACTTAAATAAATCGTGAACCTATATAAGACTTAATAAAGTGTTTTAGTACAAAATTGATTAAATACTTTCAATTATTGTAGTAATAACTGGTTCATTTGAAACTTTAATTAATAAGGATAACAGTTGTTAGTTTTGATCATATGATTATAAAAGATATTTTACTAAAAAGGTTAATGTAAAATAAATCCACTAGAGTGGCCAAATAAAATGGAATAAGTTAGGGTGAAAAAGCATATTGGTAATGATGACAATAAATGTTGCTTTACACTCTATGCAGCCAAATTTTGTAAAATAAAAATATAAGAAAACAATCTAGATACCATTTGATAAACATAAGAAAGTTACATACACAGAAGGAGCAATTAAATTCGGCAAGATGTGACACAGTTCATTGTCAGAGATGCTTGGCTGTACACATATCCACCTGCAATGTATACTGTACCTGCCACATCGATAGTTTTACTGCGCTCTCTACAGGGTGCAAAGAAAAACTGGCCACGATCTGCCATTCCCATCTTTTTTCATTATAAAGCCCCAGAATGTCTTTTAGGGTGATACTCACCATGGGAGATTTACAGCTAGGATGTGTACTTCCCTGATTACATCTAGTGAACAGTTACTTTAAGTATAGTTTCCTATAATTTTTGAAGCCTCCAAATTTAAAGTTTTAAGCTGGGTACATAGTTTGGGTGACAAACGATATATTGCTAGTGCCTCAGCCTGTGCCTGTTGTTCACAGACATATCAGGTCGGCCCTGCAGCACATGCGATGCCGATATATCTTCCAGATATATCAGTACGTTGGGCTGTGTGTACAGGCGACCTAGCGACCTAACGCCCGCCCGTACACAAAACGCAGGACCCGCCAACACTGACATCACAACTGGGAGGGCAAATTTAATTGCCTGCCTAGTTGTGATGCCTGGCCAGACATATTGAGCAGCCGATTGGTCAGTGTATATAGGTTACCAATTTGGCCGCTCGCTTGGCGTGATTGCAGGTCGGCTGCTGGGTTGCTCAAGTGTGTAACCAGCATTAGTGTATTTAATATT
The DNA here is from genome assembly GCA_031769625.1 of Taudactylus pleione. Classification (NCBI taxonomy): domain Eukaryota; kingdom Metazoa; phylum Chordata; class Amphibia; order Anura; family Myobatrachidae; genus Taudactylus; species Taudactylus pleione. The sequence goes on along the minus strand of JAUIMM010000007.1, from coordinate 29,341,510 downwards.
TTCCATAGGTGAGGACGCGAGTCAGCAAATTGAGTATTACAGCGTAACAGATCATTTCATAGAAGTGTGTCAGGTGATAAAATCTTTTAGTCACAATGCTGGATAAATCTCATGTTAAGAACAGATATGTTAAGTCACGTCCATTTTTAACACTTTAATGGAATTTGAATCCAGACCTGCAAATGCAAGTGTTGTCTCTATAGCACTTTTGTTTCTGTCTGGCTGTCATGATATCACAAAATAATAAATAATCATAATTATAAATAATTCTGGGACATGCACCTTTCACTAAATATTTTAAGCTTATGTCCAATAGTAGACAGCATAAAATACTTACTCAACCTCTACCTTGAGTGGCTCATCTGGATATTAGTGGCCAAACAGCTTACAAATGTATGTAGTGAGGGGCAGCTCAGCTGTATAGAAGTGGCCCACATGGGGAAATGCATCATTGTCACCTTAAATGGGCCATCAATGTAATGTTCTAGCCATATGTAAATAAAGGCATTGAGAGGTTACTATAGATACCGCAATAAAGTCCATAGCAGGAATGGCAAGTGTTAAAGGCACTGAGGCTTGCCTGAAACACATGCTGGGGCCATGCAGGTAATTGCAGTAGGGAAAAGCGCTAATTGAATCTGCCCCAAATGATGACAGTTGTTCCTATGGAATGGGGAGAAGTGGTGCATTTCTGCAGCAGATCTGTTTACATTAGTGAAATACAGAAACTTATGGGAGGCACAGTACATCACCCTCAAATCTAGGGGACTCAGACCAGTGGCAATGGGTGGTCTGAATCCCATTACTATCCCTGAAGAAAGAGACATAAATATAATGCTGGCAGTCACAGTTCCTGGTGCAGGGTGGGCAGCATAGGTCCCCTTTGACTGAAGGGCCTCCATACACTAACCATCCATGTGTATGGGTTTGTGGAACAGGATGACAGCAGAGAAAGAGAAGTTTGTGCCGGTCTCCCAGTTGTTAGTTACTGCTATAGTAGCATGTACATGTCAGAATATGTTATTTTATATTGCTAATGAAAATATATTTTTAATGTATTAATTAACTAATTTATCAAGTTTTCGACTGGTACTTGTCCAACCTGATTGTTTCTGTTTGTTCTGAGTATAAATGATCTTTACTTTAAGGGCTCATATTATCATATTATTTTAAGACAGTTCCACCAAATTTTGGGGTATCAAGGGCCGTGAATTTTGTATCCAGATGGTGTTCAGCTGCTGTAAGACAATACTGAGCCAAGTTACCTTTCAACTTTCTTGTCTCTACAAACACATTAATCTTAATAACTGCTGTGTGCTCACGAAATCACTCATGTTGTTATTGCTCTCCTCGCTCTTCAGACCATTTTACCAAATTGTCCAATATTTTCAATTCACTCCTGCTCCCATATTTTAAATCATTATATTTCTGACATGTATTTTTCCTTACAGTGTTGGAAATGACAAGCTACTGTACGTAGCCATAGGTTTTCATAGAAAAATTGACAGGCTTTTAAGTACAGCACATCAGCAAGTATGAAAGTATGACAAGTGAAAATACTAAATTACCCATAGCATTGTATTTTCATTTTTATAATCAGATGTTTTCACCTAATCTATTTCCTGTTTCAAATATCAAATACGGGTTTGGAGTTTTCATTATTATAAGATGTACATATATAGATCTGGTCCCTGGCTTGGTCCAGTTTAGCCAACCCTTGGGTACATAAATTGGACAGATCACCTAGGCACAGTTAATGTGATTGGTTGATAATTGGGCCCACTTGAAGATCAGTCATTGGTTGATTTCCCAACAACCCTTGTTGACACATGAATCATCCTGACCAGGTGTTGATCTGCATTGCTGCCCATTTTGGCCATCCGCTCCACCCCTTTGCGGCCGCTTTATCAAGTCACACCGTTTTATAGAATGAAAAACTGCATGGAACCCACCTTCTCACTTTGGGCTTATGCAATAAATATGTACATTGGGATCTATACACATCACTAGATCTCTATACATTACAGTATATCTCATCTTCTTTGCAGTAATTATGTTTTACACACAACCAAACTGCACAGTTAACTCTATATCCAATACTGTCTACAATACCACAGTCTTCAATACCAGTTAATCCATATACTATGGAAGTCACATATACTCAATAGGAAGAAATATTGTATTTATTTTTTAACAATCCTTAATATGACCACATTTAGAATTTTGATTAATGCAAATAAACCTAAAGCTAAAAACAAGCCCACTTGCACTTCAAAATAGTTTAGCATTGAAATGGTACAGAACTGTTTAGAAGGCATGTAGCTAGTTAAATTGAGATTGTTAAAAAGCAAAATGGCAGTTTGACCTGAGTGAAATACAGTAAAACCCCTCCTAGACTAATATCACACATACTACATTGTGTCCACAATAACAACATTTAAACATATACTCCTAAGCTATACATTACTCCAGTTTCTCTACTGTCTATATTACTATATTTACACATCACAATAAACTTCACACATTTGGAACATTTGGAAGCCAAATAGGCGGAAATGACCTCTCCAGTCGTAGGGAGTCATGTCCGATGTGGGCAGGTCTGCATTCGCTTGTTTATGTGCATTCGCTTTATGAGCGTGTGCAGCAAGTCACACAAGAATCACTATGCAACTTGGTAGTACTCAATCTGCAATTACCACATTTACATATATGGTTAACACCATAGTGTAGATTGAGATTGTACATTTTCTATTTATTGCTTTCCATGTTATGAGTATCTCCTTGGGTGTATACTCATTTTGCATTACTCCAGCTGCACTTTAATTTTCATTGTGCACTCTTTTAAGGCACTTCCTTTTGAAGTACTCAATCTGCATCAGCCCTTGTGTCTCAATCTCTCTACACTTATGCTGGGTACACACTTCACAATGTCTACTCAGCCCGATGTCGCATGCGATGGGACTCGGCATGGGTGCCGGCATCGGAAAGTGCATGCACACTTGCCGATGACGGCAGCGATGGAGTGACAGTGGGGGGCAAAATGCAGCATGGCCCGCGCTGACGATATCGCTCGTTGGACCAGCATGCAGGTGCGACAGGCAATGTCACTGATGATATGCGGGAGCTAGACTTATAGTCTAGTGTGTACCCGACATAAGACCCTAGCATATGCCTCTAAACCGCATACATTATATGCTGTCTATCATATACACTTCTAAGCCACGTGGTTTACACCAACTTTACCACTGTCACCCACTTACTAAACAGTTAGTTCCATTGTGTGTCCTCTATGTAATTTACAGAAAAAGCCATCCATGATCCATCCAATCCTGACTTGCTTCCTTCCCTTGTACACATTGGTGGAAAGCTGCCCGGCTAAGTTTTTTCTGTTTATAAGCGTCCTGAAACAGAATGATCCTGCTCTGTGCTGCTCCTAAGACAACATCATGATCAGAAAGACATTACAAAAATGTTGCCCCATCCACTGTAACAATAATCAATCACACTGCATCAGGGGAGCTGTAATTTTGAGTCATTGCATAGAAGATGACGGTGTCATTCTTACACCTGTCTATCAGAGCTGATTTTTTAAATGAGGCCACAATTTAGTGATTGCAATGCTATAGGGATGGGTATTGTAAAATAATATACTAGATGACTCTGTGTAATTGCTTCTTACACTAACACACATACTGTCCACAGGGTTGGACTGACCCACAGGGGGACTGGAGAACCACTCCGGTGGGCCTCACTGCATAAGAGCCCACCTCCTCCTCTAGGGGTCATGTTCCGAACTGTGCACTTGAATTATACATTATACATATGTTACATTATACTGCACAGGACTATGGTGTATTTTCTACAATGCAGTGCTGTTACTGATATGGTACATTATCACACATACACTAGCAGTATTTTACTGCCCTTCTGCTCCACGGGAGGTTTCTGTCCTCCCTGAGCTCGCCTTAGTAGTGTAACACGACTTGTGGCCCATCCTGATGAAAAAGTCTAAGTACTATGAAATGTCGGTTTTATGGATGTCACTATAATGATTTGAATACAGCTTTTGTACTATAACAATTGGGAGTGCCGCCTTGTTCTTTACAAGGAACCCTTGGAGATTATAATTTGTTTGGGAAGGCACCCCTGTGCTGACTGTACTATACGGAGTGCCAGGCTGTTTTTGAAAAAAAAATAAAATAAAAATATACATATATATATATATATATATATATATAATATATATATATATATAGAAAGGGCCCAGGTCATCCACTCTCTAATGGTTAGACAAGCCTCAGTGAGGTTGGCCGCACCCCCCTCTTATTCAAGTTGTAGGCTGGCCACGTCCCTAAGTATGGGCCCCCTATCCCTGCATTCCCCCATTGGGCCTTTCATGCCCCAGTCCATCACTGACTGTACATCACTAAACTCCACATAATGCAGATTGTTCCCCACTGTCTATAATAACTCTCCAACACAAACCACAAAACTCCACATATTACTTTAAGTAACACATCCCTCACTGTCCCTGACTCCCTGCACTATAATACCCTTACAAACTTTAGTAAGACTGACGTATATCCGTATGTCCAAAATTTGCTGCTGTTATACAGTACTGTATTCACTCTCATACATTCCACTGTGTCCAATACTGGCAGCAGCAAACCCAAACTGCTGCTTTGTTGGTATACCCTGAGATCTATAGAAAGAAATCACTCAGTGAGCAGCACAGTACAACGTGAATCATTCACTAGTAATCCAACTTCCCATAAGGAGTACAGTATAGTACACGTATACATTCTTAATGGGTTCCCTTTACCATGCAACTAATGTTACCAGACCTCATATGTATAATTAAATATAAAAGTAATAACAAAAAAGTTATTTTTACATATTAAACAACCGACAATAAGACCCCCTATTCTGTAATGACAATAGTTGCCATATTATAAATGCACATATCTTGTAGCAGCACAAGTGTTTATATTATACAGCCACCATAGCTCACATATCATTTGTAACCTTTCTGTTTCTTACGATGATTTGAGAAATGACAGCAGTAGTATAATTTCTATCTGTGGCATTATGCCAGTAATTTGTTCATCAGTAGTGAGATGCCACTTGCCTGTCCATTGGTAAAAAAAAAAGTCACCAGTAAAGAAAATGGCACTGCTATGTCCCTCAGTAGTAAATAACCAACATGCTCCTCAGCCACAAACATACCCATTAGTACTACTAATGGGTATGTTTGTGGCTGAGAAACATGTTGGTTATTTACTACTGAGGGACGTAGCAGTGCCATTTTTAGTAACACGGCAATCAGTGTTAATGCCCACTAACTTCACAACCAGTAGTAAAACTTATTAATATGACCACTAGTAGTACTGCAATTAATATGGCTGCCATATTAATTATATTCAGATACTACCAACCTAAGTGTCTGCCAGCGACTCTGCCTCTTTCTCTGTCATCTGCAGATTCTAGCAGTTCCAGGCCAGCAGACATAGAAAAGGGTGTACCTTGTCCCTCTGAGATTGGTCACTGATACCTAAGGGGCTCATGCTTACATCACCTAAGATAAGAGCTAGCAGTGAATTGCTGCCAGCTCTTAGCCTGGTCCCAATAAAATTAAATAAAAATAAAACTGTTGAATTGTGTACAATAAAGGATGTGTTTGTTCCCATAACCCTAGCAAAGGGTTATGGGGCCACTGTGGGTAATTCCACCTTTGGAATTTATCTGTTGATTACATCCTCTACAGTACAAGTGAGGGAGGGTTACTGGCTTAGTAGTGTACATCCAGGCACATATGAAATGTATGTGTTACATGCAGCACTGCATCTAATACACATCTATATTTTTTATTGTGCAAACACGCAGCATGAATGTAAATTAATAGCAAAGAAGCCATGCAACAGATTTATTTATTTATACATACCGATGTATTTATTAATACATACGTTGTTTTCTTGCACTATGGGAGAATAATTCCCTCTAATGACCTAGTTTTTGGCAATGCTGACTAGTTTGCAACCCCTTTTCTAAAGATCTCTTTCTTTTCTCTAGTAAAAATACATGAAATAGAGATATTTATAGATTGCACAGATGGTTCCTCTTTTTCCGCTAATGAGCTTTAGATGAGTGTAAGTTAGTTCCTGTGTACTATTGAACTTGTTTATATATCCATGCATCCTAATTTGGTGTGTGGGTGGACAAAATAGAGAACACAAATAGGGTGCATTAATTCCAATGGCACTAAGATGCTTGGTTATCAATAGTGGTAACAGATGTGAGATTCCCTACTGCAATCCCAGTATGCTATAGGGTTCTGGCAGCTTTTTTCTTTTCCTTACTGTTTCTTTAGTAATTAGTAGAGATTTTATGGGAGCACTGCACAAATTTCATCATTGCACAATGCTCTTGTAAGGAACCAGGGCCTGATTCAGCAGAGATCACAACTGTGATTCGGCACATAATCGTCCGATTGTTGGATTCTGCGCATGTGTATGTATCGCAGTGCGCATGCGTGAACACTCCACTGCGATCGTGATTGCAATCTCAGTGATTACGCAAACCCATCGCAGAGTGATTGACAGGAAGTACCGTTTAGGGGTGGTGACGGGGGGAGGTCGGCGAAACGCAGGCGTTCCAGTGCGTTTCAACGCTGTTACAGGGGCGTGCATAAATTAGCCACTGCGATGCCATACTCAGCTTGGGCTTGCACTGCGTGCGAGGAGGTTAGCAAACCCTGAGTAAGGCCTTGTGCAAGTGTGCGTGAGGCTGCAATGGTACTAGATGTTACCAATGGTTTTGCAGTCTTGCTAAGTATTACAGATATGTGTAAGGTAAAGTAGGCATCCTTATGTTAGGCTGCGTATGGCAATGCGATTGAAATAATTAGCATATCTTCGCAGTGAGACTGCGTGCATAATCGATATTGCGATCGCAGTTGCGATCCGTACTGAATTAGGTCCCCAGACCTATAATTAGTATGTAGAAATCATGCCACATTGGTCACTATAATTCAGACTGTTTTGTTTCATTAATGGGTTGAGATATGATATCAGGTGGGTCCAGCACAGATTTTGCTTGGGAGCTTTGTACCTTTATTTATATCCAGATGTATTTTGACTTCTGCTGAATCTTCACACTTATCCATTTCAAATGTTGCTATGATAGACAATATGCTTTTGGCAATAGACAACTGGTTAAATATCTGTGATTACCATGAATACAAGTTATACAATTTCTTGATCTTAATTTACTTTCAAATATTTGAGTCAATCAACATTTCATTACAATGTGTCTAAACGTCTGTTGGATAAATTATGTGTACAGTTTACACTGAGAGCAATCAGGAAGAATTAAGAGACGGTTTGTTAATTGAGCTCTACTTCTCCACAGGGTGACAAAGGGCCTCCAGGAATTCAACCTGCGGTGAGTACCAATTAAATAAGAGGTTTAATCCTTCAGTATACGGAAAGGCATGCCATGCTGATTAAAGCCCCCCTGTTTATAGAAATGTGACTGAACTACTGGTGGAATCTCTTATAATTTTACAAATTAGTTTTAGCAAAAAGTCACTATCTGGAACAGTATGTAGTTACTATTTTATTTAACCATTCTCAAATCATTTTATGATGCACTTCCTATGGAGCTAAAATGAGAACCACAAGGAAAAATCCTCTTAGTTTTATTTTAGTTAAAGAATATTCTAAGTTATATATTAATTACAATATATGAATTTTAAGAATTCATTGAGGTTCAGGGAGTGTAAAATGAAGAAACTATAATGGAAATATTCTGTGTATTACAGGCAGTGCACAATGTTGAATCAATGATAAATTTCTCCAATTCTTTTGATGGTCTCTCTTTTTTTAGGGTGCAAAAGGGGAACCAGGCCTTCCTGGACCAGACGGCGCTCCTGGAGAATCTGGAATTGATGTGAGTTGACTGTCAATCAGTTTTAGTGACTATTAGTTGTAACTCCAAGTGCAGCAGTCTTGGATTAAGCCACATAGACCAGACCATTTAAGTTCAGAATGTCACTTTATAATAATGTAACAGTTTAATTATTGCTGTTATTTTAAATGGATCTATACTCTTGTTGAGGATGAGGGAGCACTTGCCTTGTTGCATTTAAAAAAATTGCACATTTTAAATGACTAGGAAATACATTTGCTGCTAATATAGGGAAGTATAGAAAAGTGACCTGAGGTGAATTTAAAAGGTTTAGTTAGGTCTGGCTGTCTGACTACTCACTGCACACTATTGATTATTATTATGCATGATATAAAATGCATACATGTACAGTATAACATCTCACTGTTGTTATGTTATAATACCTTGCCTTACCTGTCCTGCACATTATCAGACTTGCCAAAATAAGATATTCCATGAGAGGGACATACAGTATGTCTTTATTTGGATTACCTATATATTTAACAGATTTGCACATACCACTTACAGTAAATACAATTTTCTGCTGGAAAGCACAAGTAAAAATAGAAAGAGTTTACATTACATTATGCACACTGGTCCCCACTGTGAATGCACATTTCCTCACTGAGGGTAGTTCTGCCCCTGGCATTCAGTACACAGGGCATGTGAAAAGAATGGCAAGAACAGCAAATGAAAAACATGCCGTGGCGTCAATCCTCCATGGTCCCAAACTCACATACAGTACATCCGGAAAGTATTTACAACGCGTCACTTTTTCCACATTTTGTTATGTTACAGCCTTATTCCAAAATGGAATAAATTCATTTTTGTCCTCAAAATTCTACACACAACACCCCATAATGACAACATGTAAAAAGTTTTTTAGAGATTTTTGCAAATTTTATAAAATAAAACTAAGAAATCACATGTATATTAGTATTCACAGCCTTTGCCATGAAGCTCAAAATTGAGCTCAGGTGCATCCAGTTTCCACTGATCATCCTTGAGATGTTCCTACAGCTTAATTGGAGTCGCCCTGTGGTAAATTCAGTTGATTGGACATGATTTAGAATTTTGAGGAGAAAAATTAATTTATTCCATTTTGGAATAAGGCTGTAACATTACAAAATGTGGATAAAGTGACGCGCTGTGAATACTTTCCGGATGCACTGTATAGGACAGTTTAGGTTAGAATCGCTCAAGTGTGTGATATATTTGCATCTGAAGTTCTGGGGCCAACTAGTATATTCCCTATTATATTATTACTCCATTCATTTTTTTCTTAGCCATAACAATAGCCTCTTAGATTGACAACCAAATAGTCCAATGGGGTGCTCCAAAGTGAAACCAAACCCTAAGACATGGAAACGAATAACATTTGTACATGTTTATGTTTATGTACACTGAAGTGCCAAAAGTCATGGGATAGGAGCCTAGTATCATGTAGGACCCCATCTAGCCCAGCAAAGTGCAGTAACTCAATGTGGCATCGATATCACAAGTGGACGGAAGACCTATGGAGGGATGTTGACCCATGACATCTGGACAGCTTCCCACAGCTCCCTGATATTTATAGGTGCAGGATCTTGGGTGCGAATGGACCTCTCCACCACGTCCCATAAATGCTCAATTGGGTTCATGTCAGGGGAACATGGTAGCCGCACCATTCGTCAGAACTCTCCACAATGCTCCTCGAACCAATTCTAGGCAACTTGGGATCAATGACACAGTGCATTTTTTTGCTGGAATGTTCCATCAGTGTGGGGGTACTTGAAGTTCATAAAGTGCTGCAAATGGTCATGAAGCAATGCAGTGTATCGATTACTGGTCAATGATGTATTCAGGCAGACCAGTGGGTCAGACCCATGCTACGTGAACAAACCCCACACATTTATGGAACCACCACCAAGCTGAACGATGTCTTGTTGACAACTGGGGTTCATGACCTCATGGGGTCTGCGCCACACCAGAATCTTACCATCAGGCTGAAACAACTAGAACCATGACTCATCGGACCACTCCACATGTTGGCAGTCCTCCAGGATTCAATTACAAACCCAGGTGAGGCTTTGTATCTGGTGTTGTAGTCTTAGCAGGAGCACTCTGGTGGGTTTTCGTTTCCATATCCCATGGAAGCTTAAGAACGCTGCACTGACCTGGTGGATATGCATCTGGTACCTCCTGCATTGAATGTGGATGTGATTTGAGCCAGTGTCGCTTGTCTGTTACCACGGACAATTCTGGCTAGACACCACTGGTCACGATCATTAAGCACCCGTGGTCGGCCACTGCACTGTCCATGGTGGGTGGTAATGCCTTCCATGAGTTATTCCTGGTACCCACCTGACACAGTAGATCGAGGTATGTTGAATGTTCACACAACTTCGGAAATGTCCCATCCGTCGGGCACCACTCTCATGTCCTGTTTGAAATCCGATAATTCACGTTGCCTTGCCATGAGCAGCCTACCCAGTGTTCAAACTGACCCATGAGATATCAGATTACAACTGATGCAGGTCTAAGTATTTCCAAGATATCACAGTATGGTGATGCCACCTACCATTACCTTTATATACTGCTATCCCATGACTTTTGGCGCTTAGATGTATTTGATAAAGTGGAACTATCTGCATATTTTTGCCACATTGCCCCTTATACTGATAGAATGTGTGGTGTCTCCATGGTTATCTTTTTAGATGGCTTTCACATGTGTAGTAGGGACGAAGCTTCCTGCACAGCATTATCTGTATTGTAAGCCTGTCACAGGGGTCAGAGGAGCATGTGCTAAGCTCTTCTAAGCATGGCTAAGTACACTCTCCACTGATCACTCCTGCACAGCAGCATGGGATTGAGGTAGGGATGGCCATCAGAAGGATAAACATTGATGATCTACATTAATGGTGCTTAGTATCAATTGCATGAAACCATCTATGGGAAACCATTGATGGTTTCACTCATCGATGGACAGTCATGGTTGTGCTTCACTGTGGATGGCAGGGCAATCTCATGTTAGAGATGAAGATGGAGCATAGAGTCGGGTCAAGGGTGAGGCTAAGCTTTGTGCCCCTTGCGTCAATTAAAAAAAGAATAGCTTTGTCTCTGCCATCAGTGTGTATAGGTAAAGTCTATAGAGTGATATCAATTGATTGGAGACGTAAGACCCCAAACCAGTATCTTGCCTAGGCCCCCATGTAGTCTTAATCCAGTTTTGCAGAGGAAACTCTTAAGCCTGCTTCTCTTCGTCAGATCTGCTCATCAAACACCATCTCCTAATGAATGTGACTTTGAAAAATCTGGCAACGCACTATGGGTCTGATGCTGAGTTGTACATTATGCCTGTTTACCGAGTTTTTACACTGTACATTCCCTAGCACCAAGTGCATGCAAGTATGGGATACGCTTAGTCATACGCATTTCATTTACATCTTCACTTCCCACAGAGTTAAAATAGTAATTTCTGATTTAGCGCTCCCCTCAGTGCAGCATTATTTCACCTATGAGTGACCATCCAACCATAAACATAAACATATGTGTATATATAATGGCGCTCCGTGAATAACTCAGCACCAATAAACATCAGCCAAATCCAATTCATGTATCCTTCTTTCTTGCATATCCCACTTTTAAATGAATGTCTTATGCCAGCATAGTGATAATGTCCCACTATTGATGTTATTTAGCCGATCTTTCAAAGTCTATAATAGCTCAAAGAAATATATAATAAACATTTATAAGTGATACTTATTTCCTGAAAAAAGGAAAGATTTGTCCTGCATCAAAATTTATGTGTGAAGATAAGTAGTATTGATATAACATAAAATAAATTGCATTAACGGACGGATACTTTTCCTTATCCATACTACTTTTGTTTTATTTGATTTATCCTCAGTGTAATCTCAATGTATCCTCAGTGGTGCATGCTGGAGAAAGGTCAATGCAATGCATTACACTGTCAATGCAGAGGTGTAATCCATGCAATAGAAATTTAGTGTACTCTATTTCTATATGTTTCCAAAGAAGACAAAATACAACAACAACAACAAAAAGTAACATGAACAGTGCATAGATGTGAAGAGACCCTATAAAAAGAAACAGCATCCAGTAGTAGAGATAGGGGCTACATCTGTCCCAAATTTGATCTAACACAATATATAATACAGAGAATGTTGTGCTGACCACAAATACACTTTCTCCACAGGGATTAATAGGAGCCAAAGGAGATCCTGGACCATCAGGTCGCCCAGGCTCAAAAGTAAGTGTGACTGATGTTTAGCTGTCAGTGAGTGGCTGTGTTAGATTAATGCTTTTTTTCCATAACCTTTCTCTTTATATTATCTTGCTTTCTCTATTTATTATTTTACCATGCTTTATCCTCCTGATTTCCATATGTAGCAGTACTCACAATCACAATGCAGTAGATTATTGTTTTCTAACCCCATGCATACTGGCATAAAGTGACCCTGGTAATGATTTTGTAATCATCCTTTCCCCACAAATACCTTCTACACCTCATTATAGTCACTGTTAAATCATATTCTTCCTTGGCAGAAGTAGAATTGTTTCCTTGTGGAAACTGCATATAACACAATATATATATATATATATATATATATATATATATATAAAACAACATATAACTTTAGTTCATCTTTTCCTATTTAATGCTGATTATGGAGTTCAGGGGCGTATCAATAATTGATGCAGGGTGTGCGGTACACATGGGTCCAGGGGAGGCCCACACCACACACCCTGCACTCTTATTCATTCATACCTTTCCGAAGTCCCGCGTTGGCTGTCGCACCCCTGCACTAAACGCCTGGAAAATTACTATTTTCCCGGCGTTTTGCACATGCACAGTGGGCAAATCGACGAGGAAAATGGCAACCGTGCCATTTTCACGGCAGCTTGCGCATGCACAGTAGACTCTGCGCACAGACTAGTGCCCAGAGTCTACTGCGGTCTGCTGCGGTCAGTCCACCATCCGCCGGGGAGAGAGGAGGAGGCCCCGGAAGGGGAATGCACACGGGCCCCCTCCTCTCTTGATATACCCCTGATGGAGTTGATACTAGATTTGAGAGCAAAGCAAAAAAAAGCAAGTAACTTTACACCTAGGTATAGCCATCCTGCACTGCAGGTGGGGTAGATTTAAAATATGCAGATACTGTAGATTTACATTTCAGGGGTGTGTCCAAACTCAAATCTCAATTGTAGTGTAAAAATAAAGCAATCCACTATTTGTGGGCTACGTGCAAGAACAGCCAGTATTTACCCTGGATGCAAAAAAAAGTATTTGCGCCCCGTGCATTGCAATATGTTTTGTCACGTGTAAAAATGCTTTTATTTAGCTTTTCTCCCAATTGAGAATCAGCCACCTTTAAGCATACCAACAACTACAAAAGACTACTGTATTCCATCTAACTCTTCACCAAGATATATTCTTGCATTTATTATAACATTTCATATTTAGAACCCAGGAATAGTCACCAAACTGGATTTGCTTGGGCACCTGTCTTCATTCATTTCTACTTTTCTGGAGAGATCTCGGTCTCCACATATAATTTATGACTGGCCGAACCCTATAAACATGACAGAAGTCACAGAGCAGTCTTGTGACCCAAAATGAAAACTTCTCCTGGACCTTCTAATGTGATAATACTTGTTACAATGTTGATATATTAAATGTGGGTTGTGCTGTTTCTTTTTTCACTATGTACTGTAAAGAGTAAATGAAGGGACACCGTAAATGTATTTATTATTTTTTGTTCCCTGGCATGGATGAGGAATGCCCTAACATGTCTATTGTAGTAAATTATCTTTGATCATTTGAGATGAGGTTATTGTCCACAGCTGTTTATGCACGGAAACATGTAATATCATATTATTTATTATATGACTTATGTCATAAAACTCCTTTGTTATATAGGGTCAGTCTGGACTACCAGGGCCACCAGGGAAGCCTGTGAGTATACATATTCATAGCACCATTCTCTTTCTTGTATTTCTATATACTTAGCTGACATGATATTAACAATTGATTTCCCTTCTCATTTTTGTATTAGGGACCTGGAATAGCTGGACTTCCTGTAAGTGTAAAGTATACCTTATTTTATTGTTAAAATGATAACATGCAATATGCAACATATTATACAAAAAAGATTGACAATGTACCGTTTTTACTTAGGGTAACACAGGACCAGTTGGACTTCCCGGTGAAATTGGTGCCACAGGACCAAAGGTAAGATATTTCATTGACATATAGGCCCCATTTACTAACGAGTTTTATCACCAAAACTAGTGATAAATGTCACTGTGCATGATAAATGGTGCTCCAGCCAATCAGCTCCCAACTGTCATTTTTCTATCAGTTGACAGTTGGGAGCTGATTGGCTGGAGCACCATTTATCATACACAGTGACATTTATCACTAGTTTTGGTGATAAAACTCGTTAGTAAATGAGTGTTCCTCTGCTCAGGTGGAAGCAGCTGAAGAGTCACATACACAGTAGTATCAGCAGGTCTGCGCGCTTTTCACCCTTCTCATACATTGGCCCTGTTTTTGCTTTCTTGGTTAGCTTGGTTCCTTGCAGACTTTGCCTTCATCCAGAAACCTGTTTATTTCTAGTATGATGATCAGAGCATACTAACTGGTCAAGTGATCATTCTGTTTCCATGAGACTTCAGTAGTTATTCATGTTCCTTATTTATTGTACACATAAATCCTTCACGGGCACCGTGAGACGCATGGTTGGGAAAATTTATTAAAGCTCTATTTGTAAGGAGCAGCACAGCCATGTATATTCACTAGCACATATTTTACAGCCCCATGCATACACAAGAGTACATTCTAGGTCTATCTTTGCAATCAGTGTACAAAAAAATGGTAGATTTGAAGATGTATCTCAAAAGAATATTGTTCAGAACACGTAAAAAAAAAGAAAAATGACCACTAAGCAATGCATGACCTCCCATCACATTGTTTGATACCATCATTTATCTAAACCTAATATTTGCTTGCTCTTCTTCTGAGTTTCTCTCATCGCTCCTGAAAGTAAGGGGACACCCATACTACTTTTATTTCAAGATGCAGATACTTTGATTTCATCCTTTTAAAAAGATTGGTTTACATATTCAAGTTTATGCAGGTAGTTTAGTTGTTTGCAAATGAACTAAAAACTAAATTCAGTGAAAAGAAAATACTGACTTACCGCCTACAAGGTATTAGTGATTCAGGTCTATTTGAGCAGCAGCTAAACCATTACAGAGCCCCACAGTATCAGGGTCATCTTCAAATGTGCTCCGCCCCTTTATCCACTGTTAAATTATTGTTAGAATATTATTTCTTATTTTGGGGGAATTTGTGCATAGACTGGCCCATTACTGAATCACTGTGGAATGGACACCATGCCGTGTCACTTAAATATAAAAACATAATAGGCAAATATTACTGCGGTGTCCAGCAACATATGACACTTGTCTTTCATTTGTAATTGATTCCCTAATGTATATCTTCTCATTCAGGGCTGTCTATCTGGGGGTAGTTTGTAACCCTCCTGTGGTTCTTGTAGCACCTAGTTCTCGCCAAAGATACACCCCAAAGGTTCTATTCTTTGTCTAAAGTGCAATGTGTGGTACACACTTGAATGACAAATCGTTAGATCGGCCGACCAGTCTAACGATATGGTAAGGTTGTGCACAAATGACCTTGTTCATACAACTTACCAATAGGGCGCCTGATATGTCTGGCCAGGAGAACCAGCTGTGATATCTTTCAGATATACTGCATCTCCCGTGCAGCACAGCAGATGCAATATATCTGTGAAAGTAGTCCATCACAGATATATCGTTCGTATAAACAATATATTGCCTAATGTGTACCCAGTATTAGGCTCAGGCATCTGTATTTATAAAATTATTTACAGTACATTCAGTACATGTAGCCCTTGCATTACAATAACTTGGATGGAACAGTTCTCAGATGAATATAGAAGCATGTCTGTTCCATCACTCACTTTTACCTTACGTGTTTTTTTTAACCCCTCCAGCTCACTACTCCAACAGTGCAAGTTTTCTATGTCTCCTCACATAGTCATCCATGTGCATTATCGGATCAATGCAAGTAGTGATCAATGTTTATGGTTTCTTATGTTTTACTTTTCTTTTAGGGTATAACAGGGCCTGTCGGGCCTTCTGGACCACCTGGACCCCCTGGAAAACCTGTATGTATATCAATAATTTTATGTGTCATTTATATTTACAATCAAAAGGGAAACTTTGCTATAGAATGCTAAGTTGTACCTCATATTGCCTAGAATGAATTCTACCAGGAACTTACGTGTCTGTACGTTGTGATTTTGTTTGTTTTTTGTAAGTAATATTAGTGGATAGGATGAATGGTTTCTTTTGTGAGTAAATACTAACTAAATTCTAAATTCTAAATATCATCTTACTCTGAAGTTAAATATGTTCTCATTATATTATGATTTCTTATGTTGTCTTCCTAAATTCCTACTTAAAAGTTAGCTATTTGATACATGTGTAATGAAACACTGCTAGTTGGTCAGTATTTACTATTATTAACAGTTATTTATATAGTGTCCACATAGAATGCAAAATGGATGCAAATTATTCTTACAAGAAAAAGTGCAGAAAAATAAGCATAATTCTGCAAATTTGCAAAGCGGTACCCAACTTGGGATGAATGCACATCAACATCGGAAGCACATACGCCTGGTTTACTACAAGTGCTAGTTATCAGCTTGTACATAAGATACATCTCCTGACAGACATAAATACAATACAAACTACTGCTGTGCTGGGCGGTTTCTAAATGAACACACCCTTTCTGTACTCTGCCTATGTTATAATGCCCCTTCCCATTTCTGCCTCTCCAGTCACAAGGAGTGTGTTGTTGGAAATGTGTGTACAGGTTTTCTAGGTGTTCCAGTACACACCAAAAGACTCCCTGAGACTACAAACAGCACAATTGCTTAACTAGTGGAGTGGTTTTGTTGGTGTTATAGGAGATATAGCCATAATAACTGTTATACACTGGTTTGATGGAGCATAGCTTGAGAGGAGCAGGATGATATACAACTCACCAGCTGGAGAACGTATCTTGTGACCGGGTAGTGGTACAAGGATGCTGGAAGGCATTGGGGGTGGCAGTAATACGGTACCAGGGTCTCTCTGGAGCTAAGTGGGAGACTACTGTCTCCTACTGTGACACTCAACACAGTGACATGATGGCGCTGTGCATGTGCAGTAGCTAAGTC
Organism: Taudactylus pleione; assembly: GCA_031769625.1. Taxonomy (NCBI): domain Eukaryota; kingdom Metazoa; phylum Chordata; class Amphibia; order Anura; family Myobatrachidae; genus Taudactylus; species Taudactylus pleione. Next base: position 29,324,294 of record JAUIMM010000007.1, on the reverse strand, counting down.
CTGTGGCCATCTTGGAACAGGGAATGAAACCTCCCTGGAGAAAGAAAATGTAGTGTGCGCAGTAGCTCTCTCCACTTTCAACAAGTGTCAGATGCACAGAAGCCACCATTCATTTGCTAAGCCTGCACATATAGTGGCGTCACACAAGCTGGCATAGAACTACCTCTGCAAAAGGCCCTCAGTTCAGAGTTAGTACTAATGGGAGGAAGATGTAGTACTATGGGGAAGAGGAATTATAGCAATATAAGCTTCAGCATTAGTCAGCATATACATGGTACAGTAGTCTACAATGCTCTCAGTAACTTGATATAAAGGTGGTAGACAGAGGTTAAAATGATGGCAAGTACAGCTTGGACACATCTTTAAATATGGTCATTGATCCATACAAAGTAAGTGTCCACAGTACAAGTATTCAGAGTGAAAACTGGATATCCAATATTTATGAATGTGAGTCCTGAAGGAGCACAAGTCATAAAGATCAATAAACCCTATTCTTTGAAGTGTTGCATCTGCACTTGTCTTTCGTAAGAATATATGAAGATAGAACCACCTGAGTAATGAGTCCAAACAGAAAGAGTGTGTCCGAAATACAGTATACTACTCAGAGGTGCTATGTGTTACTTGAACTGCATTACCACCATGGGAAATAAATAACTATGGGAACCTTTGATACATGTAGCTATTTTCCCCAATGCTCTACCAGTTCTGTAATATATACTAGTAATTACTGTGTTGAGCAAGCTGTATTGGTGATTGTACTACCATTTACAATCCCATAACACCCCCCAACTCTGTTTCTGTCTGTGCCTATGAGAGAAACAGAGGAACCCTGGGAAAACAGCCTCAGATAGCAGCCCCAAGGGCTCCAGCTATTTGAGGGGCCACCATGAGAAAATATTTTTCTTTGTTGGTAATGCTGCATTAAACAACTGGGACCTTGATTTAAAAGTTGGATATGCTCAAGTCAGTTTGCTCCACATAAAACCGCATCTTGCATCATTTGTAGCACTGTATATATATATATATGCACATTTTGTGCCCGTATTTTGAATTTCAGTAATGCTTATCTGTCCATGGCCGTGGATCGCTGTTTGTGGTTGTTGTGATAATGTTGTACAGGAGTCGGTGTCCGCAGTAAAGGTGGGAGCAACTGAGATTGGTATACTGTAGTCTAGATGAAGAAGCATGATGGTAGTATGTGGTCCCAGGAGAGAAATACAATGGTGTAGTAGGTAGTGATGTTAGACAGAGTGCTAGTGCAGGGTGTAGTAGGTAGTGATGTTAGACAGAGTGCTAGTGCAGGGTGTAGTAGGTAGTGATGTTAGACAGAGTGCTAGTGCAGGGTGTAGTAGGTAGTGATGTTAGACAGAGTGCTAGTGCAGGGTGTAGTAGGTAGTGATGTTAGACAGAGTGCTAGTGCAGGGTGTAGTAGGTAGTGATGTTAGACAGAGTGCTAGTGCAGGGTGTAGCAGGTAGTGATGTTAGACAGAGTAGAAGGTAGTGATGTTATATAGAGTGCTAGTGCAGGGAGTAGAAGGTAGTGATGTTATGTAGAGTGCTAGTGCAAGGTGTAAAGGTAGTAATGTTATAGAGTGCTAGTGCAGGGTGTAGTAGGTAGTGATGTTAGACAGAGTGCTAGTGCAGGGTGTAGCAGGTAGTGATGTTAGACAGAGTAGAAGGTAGTGATGTTATATAGAGTGCTAGTGCAGGGAATAGAAGGTAGTGATGTTATGTAGAGTGCTAGTGCAAGGTGTAAAGGTAGTAATGTTATAGAGTGCTAGTGCAAGGTGTAAAGGTAGTAATGTTATATAGAGTGCTAGTGCAGGTTGTAGACTGTTGAAGGTAGTGATGTCAAATAGAGTTCTAGTGCAGGGTGTAGAAGGTAGTGATGTCAGATAGAGTGCTAGTGCACTGGCACAGACTATAAAGAGTTTATATAGTAGTAAAAGGTTGTACATGTAAAAGTGTGTGTTGTGCTCAGATATTAAAATGATTAGTTATTTGAATATGATGGGGTTAGCTTAGTCTGAGAGTACTGAAAAAAGGGGGTTAGGATAGAGGAGCAGAAGTATGTTGTTAAGGTGACATAAAAGTGATGATACAGTTTGATTAAGAAGAGTTTATGGATGAAATTGTCATGCCTGAGGGTTGAGGTTGATCAGAACAGGCATGGGAAGCTGAAGAGGAGACTAGAGAGGCGTGAATGCATCTGGGTGGCTTGAGCCAGGACTTCCTCATGTGTTGATGTGAGGAGGTAGAGGAACTGCAGTGGATGATGGGCCCGAAGGCAAGGACAGGAATGGAATGTCTTTATTATACACCAGGTTGGAATGAGAATTGAAGATTATGATATCAGACTGGGACTGATGATGTGGAACTGATGATGAGCTGAATAGAGTAGAATTGGAATTGATGATACTGAATAGACGAGTAGAATCGGTTTGGGACTGATGATGCTGAATTAATGAGTAGGATCGGTTTGAGACCGATGATGCTGAATTGAAGAGTAGGATTGGTTTGAGACCAGTGTTTGGAGATATTGGATGGAACCGATGTTTGGAGATATCAGATGGGACCAATGTTTGGATACGGGATAGGACCGATGTTTGTAGATATCAGATGTAACCGATGTTTGGAATTATCGGACACAACCGATGATGGTAGGTAGTAACAAGTCTCAGTGGAATAACCAGACTGGAGTACAGATAACTTGAGTAACCATACTTGGAACTGGAATCACACGGACTGGAACCGTTCAGATACAGAGTACCTGAGAGCTGTGGGCCTGATTCAGAGGCGCTCGCAAAAAGCGAGCGCTCGCTCTGAATCAGGGTGGGCTCTTCCTTTTTAAGTTGCGGCCTCTTGGCCGCTCGCATAGCTGTGACCATCGTGACCATCGGACTTGCGACGAGACCCTTGTGGTAGGGTCTTGTGGCCGCAAGCCCCAGAGAGCTTTCGGCTCTAACAGAGCCAGAAGCTCTCTCACTGACATCACTGGTGATGTCAGTGAGGCCGCCCACAAACGGCAGGCGTTCGCTTGGGAACGCCTCCGTTTGTGTAGCCACCCCCGGGCCACGCCTACAAAAGGGGTCGAGCTGTCGATCAACATCGACAGCCGCCCCTTTTGTAGTGAGTCTTGGAGCAAGCGCTCTTTGCGCTCGCTCCGGGGCTCGCGCACGTGCGCACTGGCCCACCATCGACCCGGTTGCGAGCACACAGCGCTTGCGACAGGGTCTGAATCAGGCCATTGTACTGGCAATGGGAGCCAGTCAGGAATTGGAATTTATAGGGGTGGATCCCCAGAGATTGGATGCTGCGATCAGCTGGTCCGGGAGCAGCGCTCTGAACGGAGGAAGAGTGTCAGGTGACCGAGTCCAGCATGGCTGCGTCCATACTGTGGTTTAGGAGGGAACTCTGGTGTGCAGCTTATGTACCATCATACTGAGAAGACATGCTGTGAGCAAGGAGCTGCGGGGAGCCATCTCCACACTCAGTGACAGGACACTGAGCGGACTGGGCAGGAACAGCACAGACAGACCTCAATACCAGCCGAGAGAGATGTGCAGCGTGAGTGGACCTCTATGCTATCATGGAGTGATGCACAGCGCAAGCAGACCTCAGCGCTAGCCTGGACAGACACCGGACAGGAAGAAAAGGCAATTTTTAGTGTCCGGAACATGACAGCAATAAAGATGGAATATATAAAATGATGTATAATGTATTACATTTTTAATAGAATAATATATATTTAAAAATATAAGTATATGATATAGTTTAAATGATTAAATATAAAAGAATCAAGTCGACCATACCCCTTACAGACATGCCCACTTTTGACTACACTTGTCTTTATGTAATGCATTTTAGGCTACGTATCTTTGTATGTCTTTGTATGTCTCATAGGCCAGCAGGTGGAAGTGTCTATTGCTGCTGATAATGGTGGTGGTGGATTCAGTTTTTGCTAGTTTGAAAGTTGCACACAAATGTACACAAAAGTCGCAATATTACGACTAATGGTCCACTATGCTCTTTACTAGTTATACTCAAACCTGTACTCCATTTGTGACATGTTTTTCCTTTATGTAAGTTTTTATAAATGTCCCTGGTGTCTATTGCTTTGAGTTTGAATATAATTAGCGGCCAGTGCAGGGAAATGTGGTTGAACTTGCCATTAATAAATGACTTCCATATAGCTTATGTTAGCATATTTTGCACATTTATTAAAAGTGTATGACCTTTTTCCTTCTACCTTCAGGGAATGATCTGTTTTCCCAGAGAATCTGTGCCTCTTCCTATGGCCCCTGCTGTATTTTGCAATTTGCATTGACATACATTATTAAACTTATTATCCATTTTTTTCTTCACTCTTTTATAAGCTGTAACACTATGTACTATCTGTATAACACATTGTCCCTGTGCAGTTCCTAAATTAGAGAATGAACAGTAAATGATGAGTCTGTGTAATTATGGGAATTTACGAGCGTAGAGCCGAAATAACTTATAAGACAAAAACATTTCACAGTGAGCTTGTCCTGCAGATTCAGACAATGACATGCTGTATAATGTCTCACACCTTCTGCATTTCAGGGTCCTACTGGGAACATCCTTGGCTTGGAAGGCAGTGCTGATTTCTTGGTGAGTGCATTTTGTGGGGGTAGTACAGTCAATTGCTTCTGAACCAGGGTAACACCTACTGTGCTCATGAATCTGTCCCCAAAATATTATTCTAAGGAATAATATTTATGACAAATTTATGACAAATTTATGACAAATTTAGTGCACTATATTATAATGGGGTAAAGAGGCCTACAAATAAATCAAGTGACCATAGAGGAAGTGTATACATTTCTGTATACTTTTTTTATTTATATATATTAGTGATTCCAGGGGTCTTTAACTGGCTGCCTATGAAAAATAAATGGTTTAGGAGACTTTTAGACAGAATTATGTTAATGTGTCTATGCTATAAAGAAGTACCCCGTCAAATATAATATTAATATATTGATCTGGAAAATACTTTAGCAGAAACAGTAACTGTAAAGCCCTATACATTTTTATCTAGAATCATAGGAAGAACATTTAAGAAAACATAATACAGACACTTGTTCCTATTGTAACTGCATAGAACATGTATATAGCCCCATTCTACACTGTGGGGTAAATTTACTAAGTTTCGAGTTTGGGTGAGATTGCAATCTCGGATGAGTTTAGGCATGTTTTTCAACTCGCAAATTTACTAAAGACAAACTCGTGTGAGTTTGGGAGAGAGTTTTCATTTTTCACTGAAATATTCGCGTGAGATTGCAAACTTGAATCAACTCACCATCGGCCAAACTCTGAAGTACTTTTCATGAGAAAGATGCAACTCGGGACTTTACCAAGAATCGAGATTATAATCTCGGGTGAGATTGTAGCAAACTCGCAAAGAAATTGAACTTTCAAATAGACCACCTCCTGAGCTGCGAGTTTTACAGAAACATACACAGATCAGTGTGATTTGTGTATGTTTCTGCATGTGTACCTAATTTAAAGTGTTTTTATAAAAAAAAAAAGACATAGGGTCACCCTCCAAAAGCATAACCAGCCCCTTCCTGGTTCCTAAAATTACGGGGAACAAAACGAGTAGGGTTCCCTTGTAATTTAGGAACCAGCACCTGGCTGCAGGGCCAGTGCTGGTTTTAAATATAGGGGGAAAAAATGCGTAGGGGTCCCCCTATATTTAAAACCAGTACCAGTCCCATACCAACCGGGGTGTAATGCCACAGCCAGGAGTCCCTATCACTGGGTCTCCAGAGCCAAGCATTAACACCCCAAGCTGGTCAGCCCAAGCCGGGGATCTCAGGGGAGGTGGTGACCCCTCCAAGAAGGGGTCCCCTCTCTCCCAAAACCCCAGGCATAGGCTGAAGCCTGGGGCTCTTCCCCACACTCCTAGAGTGGTGAGTAAGAGGTAATAATGTGGTATATAGTTCTAAACTATTGTAATTTACAGTGGAACTACAGGTGCCAGCATGCCTGCTCTTTGGTACTTGTGGAACTACACGTGCCAGAAGGCGGCCAGCATCTGTACCTCCACTGTAAAATAAATAATAAAAAAAAACAGCACACACACATTGTCTAAAGTAAAACTTTATTACATACCTACCTACCTCACTCACACATACTTACCTGTGCCAGCTGGTCGGTCCACTTCTCCCATGTAGAATCCATTTCTGAGAACCTGGAATAAAGATCCTATACTCACCTCCATCCTCACGCTGCTCTCCGTAGCATCCAGGAGTCTTGGCAACATAACAAACCGAGTAACCAAACCCATACGGACAAGTATTGGTATGTGTAGACTAGGGGTGTGCACCGGCCACTTTTCGTGTTTTGTGTTTTGGATCTTTCTTCGTGTTTTGGTTCTGGATTGGTTTTGCCAAAACCACCTTTCCGTGTTTTGGGTTCTGGGTTTTGTGTTTTGGATCTGTATTTTTTTGAAAAATAGCATAAAAACAGCTAAAATCTTAGAATTTGTGGGTTTTTCTGCTCCTATGCTATTATTAACCTCAATAACCTTAATTTCCACTCATTTCCAGTCTATTCTGAACACCTCACACCTCACAATAGTGTTTTTATGTCCAAAAGGTTGCACCGAGGTAGCTGGATGACTATGCTAAGCGACATGAGTGGGCGGCACAAACACGTGGCCCATCTAGGAGTGAAACTGCAGTGGCAGACAGGATGGCAGTTTGAAAAACTAGGCCCCAAACAGTACATAATGCAAAGAAAAAAAAGAGGTGCAAGATGGAATTGTCCTTGGGCCCTCCCACCCACTCTTATGTTGTATAAACAGGACATGCACACTTAACAAACCAATAATTTCAGCGCCAGGGTCTGCCACACGACTGTGGCTGAAATGATTGGTTCGTTTGGTCCCCCACAAAACAAGCTGGCAATTAATCTGTCCCTGCACAAACTGGCTCTACGGAGGCAAGATGTCGTTCTCATCCTCCTCATCCACCGATTCCTCACCCTCTTCAGTGTTGTGTACATCCTCATCTTCACAGAGTATTAATTCGTCCCCGCTGGAATCCACCACCACAGGTCCCTCTGTACGTTCTGGAGGCTGGTCTCCCTGGAAGAGTTGATAATTCATTTTTATGAACATCATCTTCTCCACATTTTGTGGAAGCAACCTCCTACACCTTTCGCTGACAAGGTTCCTGGGTGCACTAAACACTCTTTCGGAGTACACACTGGAGGGGGGCAACTCAGGTAAAATAGAGCCAGTTTGTACAGGGGCCTCCAAATTGCCTCTTTTTCCTGCCAGTACTGGTACGGGCTGTCTGACATGCCTACTTGGATGCTGTCACCGATGTAATCCTCCACCATTCTGTCAATGGTGACAGTATCATATGCAGTGACAGTAGACATGTCAGAAATTGTTGCCAGGTCCTTCAGTCCGGACCAGATGTCCAAACTTGGTCCTGCCTGCCCTGCATCACCGCCAGCGGGTTGCTAAGGATACCTAAGTTTTTTCCTGGCAGCCCCAGTTGCGAGAGAAAATGAAGAAGGAGCTGTTGACGTGTCACGTTCCGCTTCAGCTGACAATGTTTTCACCAGCAGGTCTTTGCACCTCTGCAGGCTTGTGTCGGCCGGAAAGAGGCTTTAAACCTAGGATCAAGCACGGTGGCCAAAATGTAGTGGTCTGATTTCAACAGATTGACCACCCTGGAATCCTGGCAAAGCGAATAAAGGGCTTCATCCACAATCACACATGCCGAGCGGAATCGCTCCGTCTTAGCTCCTCCTTCACTTTCTCCAGCTGCTTCTGCAAAAGCCTGATGAGGGGAATGACCTGACTCAAGTGGCAGTGTCTGAACTGACTTCACGTGTGGCAAGTTCGATGGGCTGGAGAACCTTGCACAACACGGAAACCATTCTCCACTGCGCTTGAGTCAGGTGCATACTCCCTCCTTTGCCTATGTCATAGGTGGATGTATAGGCTTGAATGGCCTTTTGCTGCTCCTCCATCCTCTGAAGCATATAGAGGGTTGAGTTCCACAGCGTCACAACCTCTTGCTTCAGGTGATGTTAGGGCAGGTTCAAGAGTGTTTGCTGGGGCTCCAGTCTTCAGCACGCAGTCGCTGAATGGCGAAAGCGGACAGAAATTTTTCGGCCCACACAAAGCGTCTCTTGCACGCCCCTGTCGCTTTTCAGCAAATTCTGCACCACCAAGTTTATTGTGTGAGCAAAACATGGGACGTGCTGGAATTTGCCCAGATGTAATGCCCGCACAATATTGGTGGCGTTGTCAGATATCACAAATCCCCAGGAGAGTCTAAGTGGGGTAAGCCACTGGGCGATGATTTCCCTCAGTTTCTCTAAGATGTTGTCGGCGGTGTGCCTCTTACTGAAACTGGTGATACACAGCGTAGCCTGCCCTGGAACGAGCTGGTGTTTCTGAGATGCTGCTACTGGTGACGCTGCTGTTGTTGCTGCATAAGGTGATACATCTACCCAGTGGGCTGTCACAGTCATATAGTCCTTAGTCTGCCCTGTTCCACTTGTCCACATGTCCATGGTTAAGTGGACATTGGGTACAACCGCATTTTTCAGGACACTTTTTCTGACGTTTCTGTACAGTCTTGGTATCGCCTGCCTAGTGAAGTGGAATCTAGGCGGGATTTGGAACCGGGGACACACTACCTCCATAAATTGTCTAAATCCCACTGCACTAATGGCGGATACCGGACGCATGTCTAACACCAACATAGCAGTCAAGGCCTCAGTTATACGTTTTGCTTCAGGATGACTGCTGTCGTACTTCATCCTCCTCGCTAAGGGCTGTTGGAGGGTCAATTGTTTAGTAAAAGTAGTGGTGTTCCTACTTCCTCTCTGGGATGATGAACGACTCCCAGCAGCAACAGCAGCAGTGGCAGCAGTAGGCGTAGCAATGCAGGATCCTCCGAAGGAATCCCGGATAGGAGAGTCAGTCATGCCAGTGACATGGCCTGCAGGACTACTTCCGATCCTGACTAAGGAGGAAATTGACAAGTAGGGAGTTGACGGTGTGGTTTGCAGGTGCTTGGATACAACAGGACAAAGGGATTTAGGTGTCCCTGGACTGCTTGCGGTCTTAGCCAAAGTTTCTGAACTTGACAGTAACTTTTTATGAACGCGCTGTAGGTGACGTATAAGGGAGGATGTTCCTAGGTGGTTAACGTGCCTACCCCTACTTATTTCACTTTTACATATGGTACATATGGCAAGACAGTTGTTGTCCGGATTTGGATAGAAATATTGCCAGTGATGGGCTTTTTCATCCCACGGACAACAACTGTCTCCCCCGGAGCCTGATTTAAACAAACCACATCACCATCAGAATCCTCCTCGCCAACTTCCTCCTCACCGCCAGCTACACCAGTATCCTCATCCTGTTGTACTTCAACAGTGACATCTTCAATTTGCATATCAGCAAGTGCACTGTGGGTGCTCCTTTCAGCACTTGCAGAGGACGTGCAAATGGTGGAAAGAGCCACCTCTTCCTGTCCAGTGCTGGGAAGGTCAGGCATCGCAACCACCACCACACTTGGACTCGGACTCTCCTTGGGGATTTGTGATATCTTCTTAGAACGTACAGTTCTTCGCTGTGCTTTTGCCAGCTTAACTCGTTTGATTTTTTTAGAGGGATGAGGGCTTCCATCGTCATGTGAAGCTGAACCACTAGTCATGAACATAGGGAAAGACCTTAGCCGTTCCTTGCCACTCCGTGTCGTAAATGGCATATTGGCAAGTTTACGTTTCTCTTCAGATGATTTAAATGTTTTTTTTTAAGGTCAATTTCCTGAACTTTGTCTTTTGGGATTGTATATGCCCTATACTATGACATTGGGCATCGGCCTTGGCAGACGACGTTGATGGCATGTTATCGTCTAAGTCATGACTAGTGGCAGCAGCTTCAGCACTAGGAGGAAGTGGTTCTTGATCTTTCCCTATTTTATTTTTATCGGAGAAAGTTTGGTCCTCCATTTATGTTATATTGATATATACATGCGGCTAAGGCACACACAAAGACAGAATATATTTTTTTATTTTTGTTGGACACTAGTGCACTTTGGGGGTTACACCACCCTTTAACAGACAGACGCATGCTTGGCACTGCTGCTTTGAGGATGCACTTACAGTGCAGACAATTCACAAACACAGAAGAAAATTTTTTATTTTGTTGGAGTGCACTTTTGGGGTTACACCACCCTTTAACAGACAGACACACACTTGGTGCTGCTGCTTTGAGGATGCACGTACAGTGCATACAATTCACAAACACAGAAAAAAAAAATATTTTTTGGAGTGCACTTTGGGGGTTACAGCACCCTTTAATGGACAAGCCAACCGGCCGTTTACTTATGACACAGGCGCACGCTTGGCGCTGCTCCTTTGTTGATGCACGTGCAGCCACAGTGCACACAATTCACAAACAGAAAATATTTTTTTATTTTGTTTGGAGTGCACTTTGGGGTTTACACCACCGTTTAACAGACGAGCCAGCCGGCCCTTTACTTATGACACAGGCGCACGCTTGGCACTACTTTGTTGATGCATGTGCGGCCACAGTGCACACAATTCACAAACACAGAAAATTATTTTTTATTTTGTTTGAAGTGCACTTTGGGGGTTACAGCACCCTTTAACAGACGAGCCAGCCAGCCCTTTACTTATGACACAGGCGCACGCTTGGCGCTGCTCCTTTGTTGATGCACGTGCAGCCACAGTGCACACAATTCACAAACACAGAAAAATTTTTTTTATTTTGTTTGGAGTGCACTTTGGGGGTTACAGCACCTTTTAACGGACCACCCACAGCATATGCGAGCGTCCATGATGATGGTCGCGATGGTCTTGACCATCGCGACCATCGGGCTTGCGACGGAGACCCTGTGGTAGGGTCTCGCTGCCGCAAGCCCTGGAGTGATTTTGGCTGTATCAGAGCCAAAAATCACTCCCACTGACATAACTAGTGATGTGAGAGGGGCCGGCTTCAGACGGTAGGCGTTCCCATGGGAACGCCTCCGTCTGGCAGGCACGCCCCCGGCACGCCCACCAAAGGGGGCGAGCTGTCAATCAACATCGACAGCACTCCCCCTTTGGTGCGAGACCCGGAGCGATGGAGAGCCCGTCGCTCGCTGGGTCTCGTGCATGCGCACGATGGAGCTCCCTCCGTCGTGCGCATGCGCAGTGGGGAAACATCGACCCGCTTGCCGCGTCCTGCACTCCCGAGTGGGTCTGAATGACCCCCTTATTTTATAAAATGGGCTAACTAAAATGAGTCCAATAGATATTGCCTGAATTGTAACTTCCACCAAGGTGGTAGCACAATTACAGATTTCAAAGAACTCTGTGGACTAAACCCTATGCTATGGGGTAAATTTACAAAAGGTCGATTTTAATCCATTTTAAACAACATCGATATTTTGTTTCTGGGGCTAAATCACACATTTACCAACACTTAAAAACCAAATAAAAAATGTACTTTTCGAAAATGTGTGTGTTTAACCCCAGAAACACAACATCGAAATTGATCAATTTTAGTCGATTTGAAATCAATTAAAATTGACCTTTAGTAAATATACCCCTATGGCTCTAGTTATGCACATTTGTTTCTGTACAGTTGGAGTATTATGGCTGTCAACATTGTGATTGTCGACATGATGACTGCATCCCCATTCTACATGTGTTGCCATTTTTTCCATAATAATCAATGCATAGCATAGGCATGGTATGTAGTTAGGAAGCCAACGGCCGAAATGCCGACCGCCGGCTTCCCGACTGTCATATCCCGACAAGGGACTAATGATAAGCATCGAAATACTGACGCCTATCATTATCCCTATGTTGGGATCCTGATACCAGGCATACCGAACGAAGGTAAGCCGGGCGGCGGTGTGGACAACTACGCGGGGGGGAGGGTTAGGTCACGGGCTCCTGGGAGGGACTTAGGGTTAGGTACCCCCCCAAGAGGGTTAGGGTCAGGCTAGGGGAAGGGGGGTTAGTGTTAGGCACCCCCGGGGGGGGGAGGTTTGGGACCCCCCTGGGACGGTTAGGGGTTAGGTTTAGGGTGAGGAGAGGGGGGTTAGGTTTAGGCACTTACGGGGGGAGGTTAGGCTCCCCTAAAGGAGGGTTAGAGTTAAGGGGGGGGAGAGGGTTAGGAATAGTAGAAATACTTACCCTGTCGGGACCTTCTAGTGCTGGTCTTCCGGCGTATTTGAACTGCCCGACTTAGGTCCGGCGGTAACTCATACCGATTCCCATAGGCACATGTGTGGAATGCCTACATTCTCTGCCTGAGGCAGCAGCTGAAATTCAGCTGCTAAAATCCTTTATACAAAATCCCATAAACATTAGTATATGAGCTTTATGCAGTTGTACAACCTCAGACAAATATTTTCACTTACAGGCATTATTTGATCTACCAGGAAAAAGATAACAAGCTATTATTTAGACTTTTGCATCAAGAATAAATAATAAATTACTTTGCTGAACTCCAAAGCATAATGCATGAGACAGCTGTATCAGGTTCCCTCATTATAGATTGAAACAGCCTCAATGCTAGGGACTTGTATATTTCAATATTTCACCCTCATATATGATTCCCACAAAATGCTGAAAATTATAAAGGTCAATTTGCTATTGTATTCCCAATGGCTATTTCTCTTCTTAGCATTGGAAGAGTTTACCTGTGTTTTGCCCAAATGTATTTACACTTGTCCATAAGTCACCCATTGTTTGAATCTTACATTATGCTAATTCATTCACTTAACTACAAACTAGAAATTACCACACAGACACCTATGTGGAATTAAAAGAGGACACAGCCGAAATGTATTGATCAATTTGTAATTAGAAAGATGGTGGCAGTAAAAAAGCAGTGCTCCAAGGCCACATAATAAGAGGCGGATCCCCACCCAGCGCAAACTGACCTGAGGCAGAACCATTCTCCCTTAATTGAAACAGCATTGACCCCTCCTTAAGATGAAGGCCCGGTCCCCCCCTAAGGGGAATGACCAACTGACGCTATCAAAAGGCAAGTGCTACCCAGGCACTCTTACGCTATAATAGGCTGTCTAGGAGCACTGCTTCCAGCTAGGCTGCACCTCCACCTGTTGGAAGGAAAAAAGAAATTGCAAAGTCCAACAAAATCAACAAGAATTGCATACAAAGCAGCTTAGACGGGTGGGTGAGTGGAGTTCCAGAACTGGAAAAGAGGACGATGGCTCCTCTTCCAGACTATTTATAATGAATAGTAGAGGCCCTGCCCTTCATAGCTGCCATAGGCTATTATTTTGATGGACACAATCCTGGCTATGCCCCCTCCTGTCCTTTAACCCCTGGTGAACTAGCAATATTCCATCCTAAACAGGGTGCTTATCTTTCCTCAAACTTATTCAAGTATTCAGAACAATTTTTTGTCACTTCAAATACATTGGATTGAAAGTGTGTACTGTGTATTTCCTTCTATCTCAGTAAGATAGTATATTGAACAGTAGCCATAAACCAGGAGTCAACACAAGTTTGTCCCTCTGGTCTCATATTTATCTATTTTGTACACTGTATTGTAGGCCTCTGAAAATGTTTCAATGTACAGTAATGTGTTTTTTTTCAGTGTCCAACAAACTGCCCATCAGGTCCAAAGGGTCCCCAAGGACTACAAGGGGTGAAGGTGAGTCACTCTAATCTCCCAATTTTTATCTGAGCATTTTATCCTTATCCTCAACATTGAATTTCTCTGTCTTCTTAGTTATCACATGACTGTGTTGTAGATACTAATATTGATCCTATTTTCTTTTTAAGGGGCACAAAGGACGTCCAGGTCCCCTTGGTGAGCCAGGACAACAGGGAAAATCTGTAAGTATATCTTACACCCCTTTAAGATATAAAATCCCAGCTTCAAATCGGCTCGGACCTGGAACACTGAGCACGGGTTAAAGCCGAGCTAACCCTTTTACACAAGGGTGACAACCCGGGTTATTCCCGAGTTGTCACCCTTCACACCAGACCCAGGTCTTTCAGTGACCAGGGTCTCCCATCATTCAGTGGACGCTTGGAGATTATGTAATCTCAGAAACAAACAGATCACAGGTGCACAACTCCAAATTACTAATTATATATAAATACATTTTCAATCACATCAAGACCTGGGTCGCACCTTTTAGACTTGAGCCGAGTCTTAAGTCCCGGGAAAAACCCTCATTGCGACCAGGGTCACGGACCCGGGACTGTCAACCCGGGTCAGACCTTTCCAACTTATGTGTGGAAGGGGTATTATAAATTAATTTGAATACAGTTGATTTTTGTGTTGAGTAAAAAAGATGCTACTGAAGAATTGTCTCTATTTATCTCTAACATGTCTGATATAATCCTACACCATGGCATGTATATCTCCATTATATGTAAACTATTGTCAAGTATTTTAAAATATAACATTTGTGGTTTGTTTCTGTAGTGATCTGAAATATTACCAAGCAGTTTGGTAGCTATGGTAGTGGACTTAGTGTATTGGTATTCTAAGAGAGGTAACGTAAATGGAGATGAAGTACCAACCAATCACGTCCTAACTGTCACTTTACAGGATGTTTCAAAAATGACATTTAGTAGCTTATTGGTTGGTACTTTATCCCCGTCCACTTTATCTCTTTCCAAGGCTTAGTACATAGACCAGGGACGCCAAGTGGCCTGGGTACTCATGGGGGTATCATGTGAGTCCCTCAGTATGGCGCCAATCGGGGGGGCGATCAGTGCGATCGCTCCCCCCCACAGACAGAGGTTGGGAGACTGCAGCTGCTACTGCTCAGCAGCAGCAAGCAGCCTCCCTGCTCTTACTGCAGCTGCTGTGTGCTGGGTTGCTGACAGATAAAATGGAGGAGGGGGGTTGCCTGACCTGGGCCCCCACCAGGCCCCTCCAACAAGCCCGGGTAATTAGTACCCACTTCCCCCCCTCTCGGCGCCCCTGCATAGACCCCTAAAAACTCGTTTATTACAAGGGGGTGGTTCTAGGGTGACCCAGCTGTTTTAAGTAGAACATAGTATTTTAAAAATACTAAATTTTCTTGAAACAAATATCTAAAGTACTGAAATGTCTGTATTTGTATTTATTGTATTCACAACACTAATAAAATATCTATATTAGACTGTGAAATGCCTCTAAATAGTTGTTTACAGTATCTCCACATTAAGCAATAAGAAAGATTTCTGGGCTAATTTCATATAGATAGAGTTTCATATGCTGTAATGTATTCATACATCTGAGTTGTCATGTCGGACACATAAGAAATAAGTATGAAAATATTTTCAGTAACAGGAGCAACATCATCATAAAAATACTTAAAAACCATTACAACCTTCCTCTATTCAAATATAGCGTTTTGGATCAAGTCTCATCCATCAATGACATGTTTCTCAATGTATTTTCGTACATCATGGACTCAAGATGGACTTATTCTACTCAATGATCAGCACAGAATACTTTGTAATATATTCTTTTTCATTAATTACAAATAACATATATATATATATCTATATATATATATATATATATATATATATGTATATATATATATATATATATATATGGACAAAGTTTGATTACATAAGTATCCACTCCTTTTGTTTAAAATTAAATACACATAAATAAACACTGGTACAATCAGTAGTCTTCATACATCTGCCTTTAAGAAATGCGGTTAGTGTCTTGTGAAACAGAAGCTTCATCATGAAGATCAAAGAACATTTACAACAAAATCGAGTGCAGACTATTAAAATGCACCAATAAAATGGAGGATGTAAGAAAAATGTGTAAAAAGGTTTTTAATATCCCTGGGTGCACTGTCAAGTCCTTCATAAAAAAAAATACGGTACAACTATGAATTTTTCAAAATTCATACCATCCATACAACAAAGGAGGCCACTAAGAAGCCTTTGGCATCACTGGCAATTACAAAATAGTTTTTAGCGAGGTACAGCAATACTTATAAGTAAAAGCCTATTAGTAAGGGGTACATATTATAATCATTACTATATAAAGCAACAGAGAATTGTATGAGCAAGCTACAAAAATGCTATACATAGCCATTAGTGTCCACATATACTGTATAAATACAATGTGCGATAACATATTAATAATGTACTAATACAATACGTTTGATATACAGATTCAGCCTCTCTGGAAGTTAGTGTTCCATGTTAGAGATGGGGTAAACTGGTTCTGAGAGAACAACAGCCCGTGCACACTTCACAAATATATGCTTTATGGAAGGATGGCAAATGAATACTATTGTTGAAGAAATTCCATGGAATATCACATACAGTTTGCCAAAGAGCATGTGGGGTTCCCAGATGCTTAGTAGAGACAGATTATATGGTCTAAGACCAAGATTTAATTTTTCATCTTCAACACTCGAGTCTATGTTTGGCACAGTCTAACACTATGCGAGAATACTGTCCTTAACATGTAACATGGTAGTGGGATGCAGAATAATATGGGGATGTTCTGATGCTTTAGTTACTTAGGAATTGAAACATAGAGGGAAATGTGGTTAAATAGACAAATATATATATTCATTCATTCCAGCAATACAAAGAGCCGGAACACAGCAAAATACATACTGGAGTCTCTTAACCCCTTTGCTGCTGAGGTTCTTCTCACTTTGTCCTAAGTACATTCAGTGCCCTCACCCAGCTATGAAAAATGCCATAGTGCAGGGTGATATTGTCTGGTTATCACTAGATCATAGCTATTAGGGGACTCCCCTCTTTCAAATATGGGTGTCCCCACATATAAATGGAAAACTATGTTTTCTGTAGTGCTGGGTAATATTGCTGGTGATGACAGGTGATCACCAGACAATAGGTACTAAGGGTCCCCATCATTTCAAAGAGGGAAACCCATCTTTCATATGTGGGTACCCATTAATTTATGGAAGCCAGGATGGAGGAGCTCTTTCCCCATCCCTGGACTCCATGATTTTATGCACACTGATGACCAGGCAATAACTTATATGGTTCCACCTGGTCTGAAAGAAGGGACTCCACTCTTTCCAAGGAGGATCCCCCATCTTCCTCTATGCCATGCCTGTGACAATGTTACTTCCAGACTCTCCCCCTCAGCCACCTTCTCTCCCCACTGGTCATCAGGACTGATGGGGAGAAGGTGAAGGTCAATATATTTTGTTTTTTATTCCATCTACTGCCATGGAGGACTCATCCTTTGCAGTTTTAAGATAAATGCAGAGGACAAGTATCACTGCAATAAACAGGTTAAATACCAAAAAAAATGTATTGAGAGGGTCCCAATCACATCCCAGATTATGTTTTAAACTGTTTCTTTTCCCCAGCCACTACAGAGAAAACAATTTTTATTCCATGATGTAAGAAATAAAATGTTATGACGAATCAAATTTTGATGTAGTATTAATAGTAGCTGTTTGTGTTATAGCTGCAATAGTCAGTAATATGTTTAATTATATCTAGAAATACATTATTTGCATTCCACTAAATAAATTGGATCCTTCTTTCTCAATTTCAGGGCCCAAAAGGAGATGTTGGGATTTCTGGAGAACAAGGAATTCCAGGTCCCCCGGTAATGTATTTTACGTAACTAAATAAATGAAGTGTGTTGTAAAAATATACATAATTATGTGGACAGAAGTGTTAAATAAGTATTCTCATGTGCCTAGGGACTTAACAATTCCTCAAAGTAACCCCTCAGTGATCAATAGATCAATCCATCAATAGCCAAAATGTGCTTATTTAATACCCCTGAATTTGTACAAATGTTTAGATGACATTTTTATGAAGCCTCAGCTACGAAGTCTATGGTTCTTTATAAAATTAATTCTGGCACCAGGATACAGATCTGTAACCCATGCCTTCGGTATAAATATACTGGGTGTGGCTTGGAAGACTATGCTTTATTATCAAGAGTAATATGAACACCAGAATGATACAGCAAATCTTTTCATACCAAAAGTATGTACAGTATGTTCTTCACGAAACATGAATCTGCTCATAGGGCCTGATTCAGCAAGGATCGCAACTGCGATTACGCATGCAATCGGCCGATTGTTGCGTTCTGTTCATGCGTATACAGTGACTACGTAGACCCATCGCAGAGTGATTGATAGAAAGTACCGTTTGGGGGTCGTGACGGAGGGGGGGTGGTCGGCGAATCGTAGCCGTGCCAGTGCGTTTGAATGCCATTACAGGGGCGTGCATAGATTATGCACTGCGATGCCATACGCAGCTTGTGTACTCACTGCGTACGATGAGGTTACGTACGATGAGGTTAGCAATTCCTTAGTAAGATCAGAGCTTGTGCAAGTGTGCATGAGGCTGCGATGGTACTCGACTGTACCAATGGTTTTGCAGTCTTGCTAAGTATTGCGAATGTGTGTAAGGTAAGGTGGGCGTCCTTATATCAGGCTGCGTATGGCAAGGCGATCGCAAAGGATTGGCATATCTTTGCAGCGAGACTGCGTGCATAACTGCTATTGCAATCGCAGTTGCGATCCATACTGAAACAGGCCCATAGTCACATATCACTGGTTACCTTGTGTTTAATAGCCATTGAATTTGGTAATTTATTACAAACACTTATGTTGCCACTTTGTGGAGGCAATGTTGTATTTCTTTTAGTACAAATTGTAGTCAAGATAGTAGCATAAGTAGTATATACTACGCGCAATGAGTTTCTAAAGGACTTTTCTACCTTCATATACATGTAGTATTTTGGTTTGTATATGTCCTTCTATAAGTCTTAGGGGTAATAAAGTGACAGTTTTTAGAAGTGAGTTTTAGAGGAGATGTTGCCCATAGCAACCAATCAGATTCTACTTAACATTTAACTAGCACCTTCTAGAAGATAATAGCTAGAATCTGATTGGTTGCTATGGGCAACATCTCTTCTAAAACTCACTTCTAAAAACTCTCACTTTAGTAAATTTACCCCTTACATTGTTTTATATTTCAGGTTTACTTCAGTGCTTTTTCATTTTAACCATATCCCTATGTTATGAGCCAAAATTGTTCCTTTCGTGGCTCCTGGACAACATGGCAGCTCTGCTGTGCTCACTTCTTTGGATAACATGAGAACCAGATAATATCTGTGTAGTATCCCTGGACAACAAACACAAGCAGCTTTAACTTCACAGAACTGAAAAGTGCAGAACAAAGCTACAAAGAAAAAGCAATTTAAAACTAAAAGTAAAACTGACAGGAGGTCATGTACAAACAAATGTATTATTAAAGTTATCTGAAAGTAGTATTTATTGAATATTAATTTACCACAAAGATGTGTTACCATGAAAGTTATGGAAAAGGTTATGAAATATTCCTCTGTTCAGCATATAGGGGCCTATATTTATTTCAATTGAAATACAGGTCAGTCTTCCCAATGTAGCTGTTTTCAGAGGTTTGGAGCATTTTAGAGTATACTTATTTACTAAGGGGGTATCATACTCTTATTAGTTAATAGAAGTGGTCCCTTTCTAAATGATCACATCAAGAGTCCCCATAGTTTTCTATGGACACTGCAAAAAATGCCTCATTTACCACTAGATGGCATTAGCATTGTAGCCTATATGCTACATTTACATTTATAGAGATTTATTACACACACTTGGCTGGTGCATACGCATTAGGCAGGACTGGTTCAAAGCTGGAAGTAAAGATCTATGACCTAGAAGCCCCTCCGGCGTCCTACTGCGCATGGGCAGAAGGACACGCGTGCCGTGGGGGGTGCTGCAAAGGATCCATCTTACAGTACTCTGCGGAAAGAAGCCCATAGGCTTCTAAGGGTAACAGCATCAGAAAGATGCAGGGGCATTTCTAGAGAGGAGGGGGCCCATGTGCAGTCTCCGACACGGGTCCCTCCTCTCTGTCCGGCGACCGGCAACACACTGAGCGTTATAGAGTTATAGACTCTGGGCACTAGAGTGCGCCCATAGTCCATTTTCCCTGTACTGCGCATGCGCAAACAATGGGAAAATGGCCGCAGCAGCCGGACCCCCGCGCCGACGTGGGACTCCGGAGAGGTAAGTAATACTATGGGTGCAGGGTGTGTGGTGCGGGGCCCTCCTGGACCCAGGGGCCCGTGTGCCCCGCACACCCTGCACCCATTATATATACGCCCCTGGGAAGCTGGCGTTACCCACCGCAACTAAGCCCCGGAGTGCATCGCATTCTGGGGCTTGGTGCATAATATGAATGCGGTCAAATTAGCATTTTCAGGGTTTGACCGCATTTCTCACCTTGCTGCATCCCGCCTAGTCTGTACTTGTACATTGCTGTAACCTACTCTGGAGCGAAGAAAATATAATATCATATATTTAAAGTGTAAACTGATTTGCTCACATAAGAGTACAGTGAGACATTTATTTAAGACCTAATTGTTCCAAAACATGTCTTACTGTAAATTGAATGCAATGTTGACCAAATCTACTAACAAAATTACTAGTTTGTTCTTTTTTTTAAAGAATTATGTCAATTTTACAAACATTTGGCTGAATTTCCTTGGATAGACTATATTTACTATTCTTTCCAACTGTAAGTCCTATTTTAGGCAAACCCTATATGTATGTATTGTGCACTAAGTGAAATAATAATAGGACCAAACTAAGGTGAGGTACTGTTTATTGAATGAGTGTTTTTTATGTTTGCAAAACATTTTTTTTCTAAATTATATAGCTTGTGCTGTGCCAGTCTGAATGCCAGGAAGGAGAGAGCAGCCGATAACAATATTATCAGTGGATTTTTTTTAATATATCATAGATTCATACTACAGTAGTTGATTATAATGCAATTATACAACAAATGGTAGATACTCTGGTAAATATTAAAGCATGACTTGGTTTTTCTTATAACATTTTTGACATCTGTAACACAGGGCCCAATAGGTATCCGTGGTTACACAGGAATGGTTGGACCCAAAGGTGAGACGGTAAGTGTCTGTGTGGACAGAATATGGTTTCTGGGACAGCCTCTAGAGGATTATTACACTCAGACCTTGCCTTAGGATAGGAACAGCCCTGTACATAGTCTGGCAAGTGTTGTTTGTCTGCAAGGTCTAACTATTCAATAAGTCTTGATCCACAATCTCATTTCCCTCCCAAATGGAAAAGTAGAACTGTATTACATTTACCTAGAGTATTGCCACATAGCCACACATGTAGCCATCAGTGTTATGGAGAATGATGGCCATTTTCTTGTAGTATGCCTTTTTCTTCTTCTATGTTTCCTCCATAGAGCCATATTCAATTAAGCAGACCCGCGATACTTTTCCGCCTCCCGGACTTTTCGTCTACTCCGCCTGTTTTGCAGGCGGAAAAGTATTGCGCGCGTGCCAGCGTATCCTCGTATTCAATTTGAAAGTACGCGAAAACGGGATCCGGCGAAACCTAAACAAGCGGAAAGTCATGTCAGATTTTGGGAAATCAGGCTGACACCCCCCAAAAGATGCTCTGACATGGGGGTTAGCTATGGTTACCCACGATTTGGATTGCTGAAGGTATTTGGTGTTTTTAAACGGGCTCAATAGCTGCTAAATAGCGTTTTTGTATAAGTGGTGAAGAATAGTATTCAGGAGGTTTTTTTGCAGAAATTAACTTAATACAGCAAATTTGGGATACTTGAAAATGGGGGCCAGCATATTTAAAAGTTGGTGAAGTTAAGTTTAAAAAATCATGAAAAATCCATCTGCCGCAAGCACCTGCAATGAAAAAAACACCTGGGGCATACTTGGGGATCCGCCTGTAGTCTAGTTCGCTAGTTTTTAACCTTGTCTCCCAATATTTTATTTTTTTTCGCCCCCAAATTTAAAGTGATTTTTTGGGGTGTTCTTAAGTTTTTTTTTTTACATTTTGTTGCAGTTTACCTTTGGGGGACTGTCTGAAGGCTGCACGGGGGTTCCCGCAATGTTGCACCCCGAAACCCCAATTCTGCACTTTTTTCCGCCTGCTATTTATAGGCGAAACTTTTCCGCCTATTACATTATATTGATTTTCCTCCTAGGCGGAAAGTCTTTCAAATTGAATATGGCGAAACTTTTTCGCCGATTCCGGCTTTTCGCTCCAAATTGAATACGGGCCATAGTGGGCAAAGAATCATGACATCATCAACGTGTTGTTTCCCATGTACAAAGGAAAGTAATATGCTCGCTTTGTTATTCTGTGATTAATTCTAACATCAGTTGTTTTCCCCTCTACCTTTGTCAGGGACCCATCGGATATAAGGGGATGATCGGATCTGTTGGAGCAGCAGGGAAGCCTGTAAGTTGAAGTAAAAGTACTATTCCCCCCATTTCATCTTATATTTGGTACAGTAGTTTATAAATCATTCAGATTTCGGATACAAATTGTGTGTCCTGTATCAGATGGGACTGCAGTGTTATACTCTGTGTTTACTGTGCAGTGCTGTACACCATGGATCTCTGCAGGGTTATATACAACCTGTAGAGCAGGGGTGAAAACCCCCATCCTGTTAGTGCAGATTTTTCAGTCCTCATCATTACAGAATCTCCTGAGGAACAAAGTGTTTTAATTAAAATACACTTATGGTGGCTATTATCGTTAATGAGTCTGACTTTGCAGAACTTTCACTTCTCCATGTCTTTTTCAGGGTGAGGAGGGGCCGAAAGGGCCTCCAGGAGAACCTGGTGAGAAAGGAGACAGGGTGAGTCACAGTTTTTATTTTTTTAATATCAACATATAACTACTGTATTTTATACATGAAAAGCGTAATCTTTCTGTGTTTTGTTCACGGTTTACATACATGCATGCCAATATGTCCACATATTGGTGCTAATATGTTCCATATGTAGGCATGCTAATATGTTTACGTACAGTACATGCACAGCAAAATCCTTCATAGATAACCTATGAGATAAATATCAGCTGTAGAATAATATACATGAGGTATGTAATAAAGACTCAGAGACCACTAACAGTACATGCGTTCCAGACTTTCTAGTTGGTAGCTGATTTATTTTATAAGATCCAGAGGTGGAGCTAATTATTTTAGTTGTGATACTGAGATCTGTAAAACATGCAATGTTACTGGTCCCTGAAGACCAAATTTGGGAACCACTTTTTTGAACTATATGGCGAAGGAGATAGTCTAAAAAACAAACTTTCATTATCAAACATATTAATTTGCTATAAATTACATTAGTGGTCAGGAAATTGTTCCCATAATAAACATACATACATGACCAGTAGTAGACAGAACTGAGCTTTATAAAAACATGCTACTATCTTCTGTTAGGACGCCTGTCTCTTCTAGCTGGCAGCTGCTCTCTGGTCTCTGTGGTCCAGTGTGCTAATTGAGTGCTCAAATCGACACGCACTGCACACTGGGTAGGAGAAGCTGCTGCCACTGGGCATGTGCAGCAGCTCCATTCCATACTTAATACTGCAAGTTGTTGCTACAGTTCTGGTAAAATCATGATAAATACTACTGCTATTGTGATCATGATTTGAGCTGCAGGCTGGGTTGGAGGGGTGTTTCCTGGTAATCAGCAGTCTGGGAGAGAAAGAAGGTATGTAAAATAAGTAGAGAACCCCTTTAAAGTTGTGTAAGTGAGAGGACGAAGCGTTTGAGGCTTGTAATCGATGTTCTCGATATCACCGGCCTCTGCCGTATCACACCGAAATTCCTGAATCAACAGTAAAGCTGAGGTGTTTGTAGGACATTTTATCTTACTGGAACAGCATATATAATCCAAGATGCAGTTTCACATATTTACACCAATAAATAAATAAATAAATAATAAAATAGCTATTGAACTCTGCAAAAATATAGATTTTATAATATCTGACTTTTTGGGATCAATTCAATTAAACACAAGGGGGATGAATTGCCATTGTAATGTCATGGAGATGCCGCCAAAGGACCCGTATCTCACCCCCCTCGTGGCCCGATTGTGCCCCGGACTTGTTGGTTTTTGTATGCAGCTCTATGGGGCTGTGAACAAAAGTCTATGAGTCCGGCAGTACAAATGTGGCATATAGCTGCACTTATATGTAACACCCGACAGCCCAACATATTGGGCGGCCGATACACATTACACGACCCGGTGCCTGACTGCCCGATATGTTGGGCACCGGCTCCATTCACCTGTGCGGCATCGGCAGCTGGGTCGTTCTGTCGGCCCTACATGCAGGCAGACGGAACGACCCCAATGGATGACTTGCAGGAGCGAGCATGGTCGCCCATAGTGCATACACATTTTCCAATGCGGACGTTATGTCGGCCTGATCTGCCGGATCGGGCGACATATCGTCTAATGTGTACTCACCTTTATTGTGGCTGGAGGAGTTTAAAAAGAGATACTGGTAGCCCATGCACTAAAATCTCATGTGTTTGCAGCAATGCAAAAGTTAATTGAAGACATTTTATTGGGCAATATGGACACGCTTCAATGGCATACGACTTGGTCCAATCCTGCTGCTGATTTTCTTCACCAATTATGTGTGCAGCAATAACAAGTCATTAAGGAAGTAGATGAAAGAGAGAGACAAGAAGTGTAGTGTTCTTGAAGCTGAGATGTTACATGTCCAGCTGGAGAATGTTTGAATACTAAACAGAGTAATGATCAACAACAAGGCCATACAGTATATGATTCTTATCACAAGGAAATAAAAAGATTAGAGTTTTACATAAATGAACCCATAAAACTCCAAATAGACACACGGATATCAGATATTGGCACAAAATGTCAGAATTGTCGGTATTGATGTAAACACATAAATTTATAAAATGGCTGCCATCAATGATATTTAGCTATATAAAAGAATGATGAAATGGTTACATTTAAACTGCAGCTTCAGCAAGAAAAGAAGAAAGGGACAGTAGACTAAAATGTGGCTAGACAGAAATAGGAAATCCAAAGAAGCTCAAACTGATGATGAGGAGATATCCTCATGGACCTGCACTCTGACACACTGTGCAAAGAGACACACTGTGCAGAGGTCAAAGTATGAAACACAGCAACTTGGAACTGTTATCACAAGGCTCAGCAAAAAAAGGAAAGGAATTTGACTTGTGTGGTCATTACTCTGTAAAATGGCTTACAATAGTTTCTAAGGATAATGTAAAGTATGTGTATGAGACAATGGTTATGCTCCAATAATGGGGGTTCATTTAGAATAACAGAAGTTGGGGGGAGGTGAATGATAAAACATATTTTACTCTGAGTGTAATACTTTGTATGCTTCTAGGTGCTGGCCAATCAGGGAGAGCAAAGAAAGTTGACTGTTGTGCAGATGATGGCAGAATAGGGAAGTGAGCAGGGCAGCTGCTCGCATTCTGATTACTATGGCATATGTACCTGCATAATATAAAGGTGTCACCACATAGGCACAAGTCAGGCATGTATTTACAGGTGTATGCACGTGTTCCAGCAGTTAGTGTGTGTGAGAGAATAGCTTATGCAGTCAGCAATACTTTACATCTGTAGATGAAGCACAAACTAAAGTTAAAGTAATATGCCAAAATTGCAAAAGTAATTTATTAAAAAGTTACTAGTACTTATTTGTCATACATATCATAGATTATGACAACACAAATTCCTGAACTATCAGTGAAGGTTATGTGCTAGTGTGACCCTTTATCTGACAGAAAAAGTACTTTGAGGCATCAATTACGATTGAGACTTATGGTAAAGCTGCATAGAAAGTGTAATGAACATAATTAGCCGGTCATGCTGAGGTGCTGCTGTAATCAATAACCTGACAGGAAAATTGTATATTTTAAACAGCAAGTACAGTTATGTTCTTATGTTATTCAATACAAATTGAAATAATTGATGTTTTATATATATATAATAATTGTAATTGCTAAGCTACAGCACTGCTTTATCTAGCTGTAATTTGGAAGGAAAAAAATTAAATGTAAATGTTTGATGTTATGATTTTTTTTTTACGAACTGTTCAGAAATAGTATAACCTGTATATTATTACTAATTAATGTGGTCAATGGTACTTTATATAAAGTAGATTTGTCACATCAGACTTGTCACTATTTTATTTTGCAAAGTCTGTTCTAGGAGAACCACCAATGCTTTCACAAAAGAGGACTCAATATGTAGAGTTTTGCCACAGAAGGTCAGGTCCTTGTCAGTCTCTTTGATACATCTCCAACCTTTGCACACTGATGGAATTACTTTGAGGGTTTATTCACACCTCTGTGTCCAATAATTCTAGGCCTAGTTTTGCATGTTTTAAAGAATGCCAGACACTAAGGGGGTGATTCTGAGTCGGATACAGGGAAAGTGTTTTTCCTCTGTGCATGTCTCCGAGACGCACTTCGTATGCATGCCGATGGTTACCGCCAGAAGCCCGCAGATCGAAATTGCATGGTGATCCATGCAATTTCAATGGGTCAACAGGCCGCTGAGACCGGCAGCCAAGGTCCTTTGGACATTCTGCACCTGCAACAAAAGTCTCACTCACTACTGCAACTGTGTCGACCTTAGAATCACCTCCTAAATGTTTAGTATGAGTGAGTATAATTCCTCCTTTGATTAACTAATCCACAATTCTCTCTATTGCAGGGGGCACGTGGCATTACAGGGCAAATTGGAGCAATGGGTCCAAAGGGAAACAATGTAAGTTTTGCTTGTATGCTATACAGGAAAAAAAAAACGATGTAAATAATAATAAAATATAAGCAGATATCTTTTCATCAGCAAGTAAGAAAATCCTGCATAACATGAAATGACTGATAAGAGATTAGGGGGTCTATTTATCTTAAGTTGGTGTTAACTATACTCAGTAGTGGGGATCAGCAAAACCAGACAGACTTTGCTAAGTCCCACCTGGTTTAAATCACTATGCGCATGCTTGGGCGTTAGTTGTACATGCACATATCCCTTTATCCATTTGCTGGTATCGTTAGGCTGCTGGCATCCAGGAGAAAACCATACCAGAGGCACCGCAGCTCGGTATATTGCAGCATATGAACATTATGTATTTGTGCGATGTGCAGCGAAACAGAAGAGTCCCCGTTCACCTAGCGGTTCTGCGTCATATGGCAAGAGACACTTGGCGTGGCTTAAATGCTCCACCATGGGTAGCAATGAATAATTTTTCCTAAATTTTGCTTCTTATTCACCCCAGCTCGGTAAATTCCAGCTTCAGGACTAACTAGCATTATGTATTGGTGCGATGTGCAGCGAAACAGATGAGTCCCTAAATTGCAAAGCCGATGGTGCGTCAAATGGGGCTATTTGGAATGATTTAAGTAAAGGTTTATGTGGACACATTTGTACATGATGCTTATTTGGGGGCATAGGATATAGACTAAAAGCAAGCAGAGCTAATGTTCTTCCAGAGGACACATCTTCCATGCCAAAGATCCAACAACTTCAGCAGTATATGTAGCTAGTTCATTGTCTTTTAGTACTAACAATGATATTGGGGGCTTGGGGAGAAGCTCTTCTCACATACAAACTATCCACATTCTCACTATTTTCAGTCTGTTTTGTCTGACAACATCTCAGTTTCTATATGTGTTCTAAGTCTGTGCTACTTGCAGGGTCTACCTGGTATTGACGGCAAGGATGGTACCCCGGGTATTCCTGGTTTAAAGGTGAGTAACCATGTGGTCTTTGCTTTATTCTCCACCATGTTTCACATTTGTCTTCATGTCATCTCTTTTTCCATAAATCTCTTATGTCTAGGGCAGCCCTGGCCAAAATGGTATTCCTGGTGCTCCTGGTCATCAAGGGTTATCTGTAAGTATCCTGTATGTTCTTACTGCTCAGAAAGGATTTTATTTGTCTCCCAAGCTACAAGCCCTTAATGAGTTTTCTCCAGGACTAACCAGCAAAAAGTGTCTAATATTGGAGCATAGATTGAGCAGGTTATGCAGTAATAATACCTGGATCATCCTGGCTGGATGTCCTCCACAAGGGCATATTGTTCACTGTAATGCAGTTCTAGACCCTTAGATAAAACTAATCCTCCCTCACACTAGGGCTGTAGCTGATCTCCTTCAAATTTCTCAGCTTTTGTGTAATATCTTTCAGAGGCTGTCCCTCTTTGGAATAGACATGCTACTGGTTTCCAAGACACTTGCCAGAATGATCTCTGAGGCTGGCGTTAGCCCTTTCTCGTGGTATGACCATGCCAGGGCAATCTTAACTTATGGGGACACTGGTCAGCTGCCCAGGGGCTCACAATTCTAGGGACCTTAGAGCAGGGCTGGGTTGGGCCGGGGGGCATCTACATGTGCAGGCTCTCACTCCATGCACAGGGCAGCCGGCTGAGAGACAGGCAGAGAAAGATGCTCCCCGGCCACTCTGATTGTAAATTCCACTCAATCAGAGCAGCTAGGTAGCATTCTCTACCTGCCTTCCAGCCTGCAGTCACATATTAAGGGGCCTTCCCTTACTTTAATCACAGCTGCAGTGCAGAGCTGGAACTGCACTGCTAGCTGGAAAAAAATAGAGGGATGTGGAGTCTTTAATTTTCGCTTCACATCATGTTTTTTTATTTTTAAACATTGATTTTGTTGAAAGTACCAATAAATCTAAAGGTTTAATTTATTGAATGTTTACATTTTTATTTCCATGAATGGGTGGGTTAGGGCCTCATTGCATTACTTTGCCAAGGGCCTACAATGATGTGAAATTGGCCTTGGACTATGCAGGGTTTGTATATTCTCCTGAATTTGTATAATTCCCCTCGGAGATCGTGGAACTGCTATTCTCGAATATTTTGAACTTAATGAGTTATGATCTGGGTGGCACAAAAGGCAACTATCCAGGGCAGGTTTAAAAGCAAAGCAGTTGCTGGCAGGGAGCTCGCACAACTGGATTTTACATCTCTTGAAGTAAATATAAATAGGTTATTGACCTTGCATAAACAATCGCCCTCTGCTGACCTGCTTACCCCAATCGACACTCTTAGAAGGCAGTTGAACACTATATTGTCAAGTAGATCTGCCAATATATTTAAAAAATTAAAACAGCGATATTATGATAAGGCAGTTAAGGCGGACCAAGTCCTGGCCAGCAAGCTCAGACAGAAGGGGGCCCTAGGTATGATAAACAGGCTTAAGATGTGTCAGGCTCATAAGATTACCTATGATCCCTCGGAAATTAAGTGGGAGGTCCATGATTATTACACTAAATACGCCATGCCACTGCCCCTTTCTGGAATCGGTATGTAATACTGGCGGCTGAATAGCAACAGGATCATATACCGACACCAGAAGACCGAAGGAGGGAAATACTGACAGGGGGTGGTAAGTACCCTAACCCTCCCCCTACCCCTGCCTTAGTGGTGCCTATCCCTAACCTCTCCCCCTAGTGCCTAACCCTAACCTACCCCCGTTAGTGCCTAACCCTAACCAACCCTCCCCACACCCTAAACCTAATCCTCCTGGGGGTGCCTAATACTAATCCCCCCTTTCCCTACCCTAACCCTCCTGGGGGGTGCCTAACCCTAAGCCTCACCAGGGGTCCCTAAACCTAACTCCCCCCCCCCTGCAGCTAGAAGCTAAGACGCCTGGCTTACCTTCGTTCGGTGTCAGGATTTCATAGTGGGGCTAATGATTGGCATCGGGATTTCGACGCCTACCTTTAGTCCCATGTCGGGCTTTCAGTCTCGGGATATCGTCGGGCGAGATAGTGCCTGTTGGTATCCAGACTGCACCCCCCCTTTCTAGTGTTACTCATACTGTGTCTTTCTCTGATCTACTGTATATTTAGATAACACTCTGCCCCTACAGCTGTCTGACAAACAGTTATAGGCGCTAAACACTGACATCACAGAAGACAAGTTTCTAGCAGCAATCAAGGGTCTTAAACCTCCAATGGCCCCTGGCCCCAACGATCTTAGTCCACAGTATTATAAAAAAATTTGCATTCTTTTTTAAAGACTTATTTAATAGTAACTGCAACAGGTGGCTTTGAATAAACACAGCCTCTGGGAACCAGCAGGTAGACCCAACAACTGCACAAATTGCTGCTCACGACTCCCTCCCCCTATCTTCCCATTGGTACTGCTACATAAAAAAAAGATCATCAGCTTCTTTGATGCAAGGGGAGGTGCAATAATGTTTAGCCTATGGGCGACCTTATAATGTTTAGCCTAGGGGCGGCCTAATAATGTTTAGCCTAGGGGCAGCCTAATAATATTTAGCCTAGGGGTGGCCTGCATTCATGTGACTTATCCAACTTGTATATCAGCAAAGTTTGAAAATAGAGACAACTGTGTAAGTAGATATACAAATGATACAATTTATGGAATGCATGCTTTATCTTTTTGGAAAAAGTAGTACATCCTAACTGTGAGAATATAGCTGCTAGGTACCCCATTGTACATTGCAAAATTTTGAGAACCAATTACAGCAATAATTTCACAACACCCATCAATGTGAGACTCATTTAAATAAATGAACTAAGTAATGATGTGAATCCCCTTCTTGTTAACACAGCATGTGTTCCTTGTTCTGTCTTTTTCAGGGGTTACCTGGTCAACCTGGTGCTAAAGGAGGAAGTGGACAAAAGGTTAGTTTTTAATATATTTTACTTCACTTTACATCTATAATTTTTAAGTGTAGATGGAAAAGTTACTTAGTAATAACTTAGTTTTATACAAACACGTCAAGAGAAGTTGTGGTGGGCATCACTGGTAGCAGTAGTAATAACATGTCTGTCCTGTCACCAGATGCTGCTTTATGACTCCAGCACATATTCTGATATTGGGCTCTACATACATATGGGACAGATTCTGTTACATCGTTTGTTTTTGTAAACTATTTTATCTCCAAGATTCTTTAAAGGTGTCAATAATCTGTGATGTCCTGACAGTGGAATCACTACCACTACAGATCAATTTTGAAATGGTCTTCAGCAAGTGAATATGCATTAAAAAAACAATATTTCTGTTGAACAGATAATCTGGTCACACCACCCAGTACAAAAAGGCCGGGGGTTAGGCATTGTCGATGTCCCAGGAAAACCTGTCTCCAGCTTGTCTGGTTTCTGGAAGGACAAGAGGGTGCAGCTAAGAGCACTGAAGTGCCATGATATGGCATTACAAGCAAATTTTGCAAATAAGAACCAAATATTTCTAGTAATGCAATATTGATACTCATAGGAGCATATTCAGTATATGTGCTCCCAATACCGGTGTCCCATACAAAATTATTGTATTACTGTCCCCAAAAAATAAATAATTAAATATACATATATATTTCTTTTTTTACAAGGCTGATTTGTGCTTTTTAAAGTAAAAACATGATAAGAAGCAAACTTTTTTGTTTTATTACAAATGAATAAAATTAAATATGCAAAAAAAATAGATTTTTTCTTTGGGGGGGGGGGGTGATTTTAGGCCAATTAAAAAAAAAAGATAAAGCAATTATTTTTCATGTCATTTTTTTTTTATTACATTTGGGGTGAATAAATTAACAAAACAATTGATTCTGGGGTAATTTGCGGCCATTATTGGTTTTACCAAACCAATAATGACATGTAATTATTGGACTAATTAAGCTAATTGGAAACTTCCAATTGCTTAGTTAGTTCTGGGGGGGGGGGGGAATGAGATTACTTTGGTGTTCTGTAGCAAGTTCAAACAATTTTTCCTTGAAATATCAATTTTAGGAAAAATTGGACTTGCTCTGAAGATGGGAGAAAAAAAAGCAAGTTAATTTCTACAGACATTACCACTGCTGGTTTTTTTGCAGGCAACTGAATAGGAAAAACCTTTTAGCTGCGGTAAAAAATTAAATTTTTTTGCCTGTAATTGAATATACTGTACAGTTTTGTAACATTATTTATGAGGTAAAATTTTAAAAATGATGAGTATTCACTAGAACTAGAGAATGCCACATAAAGTCATTAATAAAAACATTTAATTGTTTATATTACTACACTATTTAAATCAGTTTTTTCAATTATATAAATCAATAAGTCTGTATATAATATATATATATTATATCTATCCTTCTGAGTCAACCTACGTCATATGTGTAGGCTGTTGTGGAGAAAACGAAGACTGCTACTGTACTGCGGCATCCATGATATACAAGATTTGCCTATTGTAAAATAAATGAGTTTTTATCGAATGGCGGTAAACTCCTTGCTTCTAAATTTATGCTACATTCTAGTTGGTTATTAGTTTTTTTCAGTTTTATTTTTTTATAGAATGAGAACAGGCTGAAATTATTAATAATGTAATAAAATTATGAGAAATGCATAACACATTGTGAATAAATAACTCATTAACATCTCAAAAAAAGTCACTAATTAAGAATGTTATGGTAATTTGCAACCTTTTAAAAAATATATTTTTACAACCTTTTTTAAATGGTGCAAGTTGCACAGTGGTTAGTTTCTGTCTCGCTGTGCTTTTGTGTTTGTGTGGATTTCCCCTGTATGCTCTAGAAAGCTCCGACTGTCCAAAGACTTTGTGGTAGGTTAAAATTGTCTTCCAAGTAAAGTTAGCTGTGCTTCTGGTGTTTTTACCTGTGGTAGAGAAATTAGACTGTAGGGGACTGGTGCAGGGACTGATGTTCCCTGTGGAATGTACATACACATCTTACAGATTTAAATATAATAGGAATAGATTCTTAGATAGAATTCTTTGATTATACAGTGGTACATCATTTGTTAGTGGTAAATAAATAAATATCAATATGGTACTATTTTTTACTTTTACCTTTTGTTTTAAGACTAGTAGCATACTATAATTTTATTGAATAACTCTATTAGACGGTTCAGCTATAATTGATCAGATTAATCTGATTCTCAAAATGTAATACACATTTAAGAGTTTAAAGTATGATAAAGGTTGTTGGAATTGGAAATATTCGCAAAGTACTAACTTGTTGAGGAACTTGCAATAATATAAATAGAACTCATCTCATAGTGGTATATGTTAATAAAATATGTTTATTGATAGTCAGGAATTCTTAATTACATGTTCACATTCAATTAATAACCAGTAGTCTCTGAATTATCCTTCTTATAACCAGCAATCTGCTTGTTTCCCACAGGGTGAGCCAGGTTCTCGTGGAGAATCAGGATTCTCAGGAGTTCCTGGAAAGCAGGTAAGTACAGATAACAATCAGTGATCTTATAATGAATTATATGTTTGTCCAGGAAAGAGCATTTACTAGAGCCTAACGAAGGCTGTAAGGCATTGTGTAAGCTGGCCAGAGAAATGACATAAGTACATGGAGGCCAACAGACTCTTCTTTTAAAGGTGGGTACCCATTAGGTGACTCCCCGATGGTGCCGATAAACAACATATCGGGCGATCGGTACACAATGCACGATCCGGTGACCGCCACCTCGATATTTCTTTCACCAGCACCATCGAACTTGCCGGTGTCAGCAGCTGGGTCACTCTGTCGTCCGTGCATGTCGGGCAACAGGGGCGCACATGGTGGGTACACACTAGATGATGTGCCCGATATGTTGGCCCGATCTGCAGGATCGGATGACATATCATCTAGCGTGTACCTGGCATCAGCATATCAGCCTCAGAGCATGCCAAATTATGTGCTCTCTCCTGGGAAAATAAGGGATGTTGGGGGAAACCCCCTTCACTATGTTATATGATAATGATTTATGCCAATATAGGGCCTAGTGATTTTACATTTAGAAATGTTGCAGGAAGCTCAATTTTTTTTCCTGAACACATAATAAAGTAAGAGAAAAATAGCACATGTAAATCGCTGTGTAGCACGCTCCTGCCAGCACAAATATAGAACTGCCACCTAGTAACCAAATTATCTATCATGGAAAATGTCTTTGTAAAAAGCCAGACATACAAAGCATATTGTTCTCTTATAATTAATGGTTTATTTTTATAGTACATTCTACATACAGCTACACTGAAAAATGTCTGCCCACACATATTGTACGTTCTGTTCTCCTTCCTGTATGCAGTATTCTTATAATTCATCTGTACTTGTCAGGGAGAAAGGGGTCCACCTGGAGAAGCTGGTCCCAGAGGCCTTGTAGGTGTAAAAGTAAGTGGCTGTCGTGTTCTCTTTATTATGTACTCTAAATGCATATATACTGTATATAAATTTAAAAAATACATTGAAAAGTTTGCATCTTATGGGAATTGTATTTATACGATAGAAGAATATATTGTAACATTATCTTAAAAAATAAGTGATACTTTATATCTTCAGGGGGACAGTGGAGAAAGAGGACCAGTTGGACCAATTGGTGTAGACGGAAAAGTGGTGAGTACCTTGTGACTTGGAGCAAGAAGTGTTATATATGCATGTTAGTAAATGTATATGTACACATAAAGATCTTTCCTCACTATCTACCCCATCGGTGTCACTCCTGTCTGTCTGCCCCTCCCCTTTTGAATGTAAGCTCTCACAAGCAGGGCCCTCTTCCCTCATGTATCAGCATATTAGCTTCAGGGCATGTCATCTTATGTGCTCTCTACTGGGAAAATAAGGGCATGTTGGGGGAATCCCCATTCACTATGTTATATGATAATGAAATGCCAATATAGGACCTAGTGATTTTACATTTAGAAGTGTTGCAAGAAGCTCAATTTTCTTTACTGAACACATAATAAAATAAGAGAAAAATAACACATGTAAATCGCTGTGTAGCACGCTCCCGCCAGCACAAATATAGAACTGCCACCTAGTAACCAAATTATCGGTATACAATCGGGAAGCCGGCTGCCTTAATACCGGCAGCCGGCTTCCCGACTGTCATATCCCGGCGAGGGATGAAATGCCGGGCGTCTAGATGTAGACGCCTGACATTTCCCTGACGCCGGGAGACCAGCGCCCGGCATCCCGATTGAAGGAGATGCCGGGCGCCGCGAGCGGACAGCCGCGCGGGGGGAGGGTTAGGTTTAGGGCACCCGGGGGGGACTTAGGGTTAGGCATGTGGCCGGCGGTATTTCATACCGATTCCAAATTATCTATCATGGAAAATGTCTTTGTAAAAAGCCAGACATACAAAGCATATTGTTCTCCATATTGTTCTTCTCACTGTCTACCCCATTGGTGTCACTCCTGTCTGTCTGCCTCTCCCCTTTTCAATGTAAGCTCTCACGAGCAGGGCCCTCTTCCCTCATGTGCCTCTCCTTCCCTTACTATCATTTACTCCTAACTCCCATAATGGCACATAACACTTGGTTGCCTGCACCCTGCTACTTCTTTAAGTCTTATGATCGCTAATGCAGCAATGTTTATAAACCATGTCCTTATCCTGCATTGTTTGGTACTGTTAATAACTGTTTTCTTGTGTGCTCATTTGATTATGTACTTTGTAATGCACTGCGGAACCCTTGTGGCACCATATAAATAAAGGATAATAATAATAATAATAATAATAATAATAATAATAAAAATAATAAAAAGCAGATTAATAATCTTTTTATCCAAAAAGATTTTGTATATTTTGTTTGTATACTGTCTTTTAAGCTGGCCATACACTGACAAGAATCTTTCAAATCGGGCCATTTAATGGCCATCCTGAACAATATTCTTTCAGTGTATGGACATGGACAATAATCAGCAAACACTGAAAACAGCAGACAGTCTTTCAAAGATAATGGGTCTCATTCAGACCTGGTCGCAAGCGTGAGCACTCGCAACCAGGTCAATGTTAAGGCCCTGCGCACGCGCAGTGGCCACACTGCGCATGCGCAATCCCCGGAGTGAGAGAGAATTTCTATTGCTCTGGAGCTCACTACAAAAGGGGCGGCTGTCGATCAACAGCTCGCCCCGTTTTGTAGGCGGGGTGGGGGGTTGGCTACACAAACGGAGGCGTTCCTGACGGCACGCCTGCCATTTTGTGGGCGGCCACAATGACATCAGCAATGATGTCAGTGGGGATCTTCCTGCTCGATCAGAGCAGGAAGCTCCCTGGGGCTTGCGGTTGCCGAGACCCAACCTTAGGGTCTCGTCGCAAGCCACGATGGTCGCGATGGTCTTGACAGGAAACAGGAGAGAGGTCTTGACAGGTCTTAAACAGACGAGCCCTTGATCAGTTGGCACCAGGGCTGGATTCCCTAAGGGATCAGCCTGCAATAACATGTTATGACGCTAGGTACAACTAGGCCCACAAATGTTTATTTGTGAGCCCAACCCCCCCTAGAAATCCAACACTAGCCTAGGGCTTGTTGGGATGGGGGTACTAATTTAACATGTTGCTTGCCATGGTTGAATGCTGCAGATTGATTGTATTATTTGCCAATTTGGTGCAAATGAACCAGTCTTTAAAAAAAGTCCTTGAATCATCTGTGTTCACTCTGTATTTGACCATTTCCTGTAACAGTTACTTAATATATATATGAATATACAATACAGTTCCTGTATTGATAAATATATATATGAAGTACTCATAATTTGAGGTAGATCATTTGTGCAGCCATATTGTATACTATATGCAAGTATATGGTTTTCTGACTGCAGCTAATTCTGCTGAATTGACTTATGTTGGCAATACACACAGAGAGCAAGTGGTGCAAATATTGACAAATTGACACATTACCATATAATATGGCGTGCCCAAAAATCATGTCAGTAGATGGCCACTGTTGGCCTGTGTACATAATTATCTTCCAAGTAATAGACTCCATGTTATTTAGCAGCTGATGGCTTGATCTGTGGAATATGGCCTCCTACATATGTGCTACAGGAAAAAAAGGGGATTTTCCCTCCAGCACACTGCAGCAAAATCAACAAAAATACTTGAATCCTACATGATAATAGAAATTCAGAGGTATTGGTTTACATACATTTGCAAATATATGAATAAGCGCTGGGCCAACGTCAAGGCTCCTCTATACCAGCGTCCCTAACATTATGGAGTTCACGTCCGAGATGCAGGGAACCCCAAAAGAATCCAGCCAAGGACTATTCCCAGGGCATCACACGAAAAATGGAAAAAAGGTGAAAGTGAAGTGTAAAGTATAGTTGTGTAAAGATAAATCAATAAGTGTTAATGGTAAGGGGTTAAAATTACATAAATAATAGACAAACAAATAGAAAGGTGATAAAAAAATATCTATGTGAATTAAGTGGTGATGCCCTGAAAAAAGGCCCAGCCAGAGCAACCTCGGGGGTCCCACGCCCAAACGCTCACCCCAAAATAATTGTTGCTACCTAATAGTAGCACCCACTCTGGGTCATATAATTACAAATTACATATGTGGCCAAATTATAAAAGGAACTTGTTGCCCGGGACGAACAAGAGGATCAGAGATTTAACACTTTTATGACTAGAATTAGAGTGGTTTAAGGATGAATAAAACAGATAAACGTGAGCTTTAAACATATTTCTTTTTTTAACAGGGGGCTAAGGGTGAACAAGGACCTCCTGGCATACCAGGACCACAGGGTATTCCTGGAATAAAAGCAGACAAGGTAAAAAACTGGTGATTCGGTATTATTCAGTCACAATGAAAAACTAGCAAAATAGACTTTGTCTCCATCTGTGAGCTCAAGATATTGTATTAAAAAGTATTATATCAGGCACAGAGAACAATGGAAGGTGATAGCTATAATCAGACCCTTGCTGTTAATGATAGGCTACCACACCAGACTCACTCAGGTTTTTTTTTGCTCTTTGCAGGGTTTCCCAGGAAAGGTTGGGTCGAAGGGTGAGTTGGTAAGTGAGATTTCTATGTTTACTGATTGGTGCTTTGTTATCTACATAGATGGACTAAAAACACGACATAAATTGTTACATTAATTTTATGGGTGAAGAACTACAGAATATGAATTCAATATTTTCTAATTTTCTATACATTGTGTCCAGTTTTGTGTTACTCTAATACTGTGTATCCTGCAAACGTGTTTCTTTTTAGGGTGATCCAGGAGTTGAAGGCTTGGCTGGTGAGAAAGGAGAAAAAGTGAGTAAGATTGAATTTTTCTATTTATATGGCTCCAAAAGAAAACGCATATTGTATTTTAATATTTGTATGTTAATCTTACTCTGTAGTTTAGAATACATAAAAGTAATAGTGCATACTGGGAATTTAAAGTGCTCATGGAAAATTATATGAAAGTGATCTCTTGCAGGTGGGACCAAATTAGGAGGCATTCTCAAATTGCTATGGGGTACTGTAGGAACTTGCATGTGCCTCCACATAGTGACACTGCACAGCCTTTGTAGGGATGGGCAGCAAGTCTGGATATGGTTATCTCTATAGACAGTGCTAGGCCACCCCCAACTCATTCCCTCTTCTTCAAACACAGCAATAACGTGGAGTGGACCACTATAGGTTCAAAGCTTCCCCTTCATGAACAAAGCAGTTTGAGGCAGGACATATCTGCAGCCTGTCTCTGCAGTCAGGACAGTCACCATAACAGTGTTTGACAGCCCCCAAAATTGGCATTTTTCCACCAGAACCAGCATAACTATCAGAAGGTTCTGCTATCTCCTACCTGTTCTTTTAACTTCGACCACCTGCTGCTGCTGGTTTCCATAACTACTTGTCTTTTTCCTGGGAATGCTGGGGCCCTGTTGGGAATAGGTTCTATTTACCTCCTGGAAACCAAGCAACAAGTGAACATTCTAGGCCTCCCTTTTCCCAAACCAGCCCCAACATTAGATCAATAGCACCATGTTTAATAATTAGGTCTGCTTCCAACAACAAATCCAACATTAAATGAATATACTTTACATTTAATAAATAGGCCGATAATCATCTTGGTCTCTGATGCACAGTATATTGTAATCTACTCAATAAAATTTACTTTAAAAAGAAAAATAAATAAATATGCCAATTTCATCCAATAAGCACTCACATTAAAATTATTAATCACACTTTTGATATTCTCCAAATTGCAGGAATAGCACCTACAGTATATTAAAAGCCAATAACTCCAAATTTCATTAAAAGTCTCTACAAAACAAAACAAATACATTGCATAACATTAATACCCATCACCACCCCATACATAACATTAATACTCCTCCAGTAGACACACATTTTAGGTCAGAAGTTAAAGAAAATTTGTATTAGTGTTTCTAGATATTATGGTCACTGTTTCAAAATTTAGACAAATGTTTGAAGAATGTATAGAGTAGACAGTGGGCAAAGAAATGTAAACACCATGGCATTTAGTCTACCAATGGCTGGACTTCTGCAAGAGGGTTGCAGCATCATTCTTCCACAAGAAAATCACCGATCTGGCACCTGTCTGATGGTGGTGGAAATTTTTACAGAGTAACTCCATGATATATCTATAACATCAAAATCCAGCCAATGCTAGGAAAATACACCATTAGGGAACCTTTTACTTTTGGAACCAAGCATTCAGGGCTGTATAATGCTGCATTGGCGCCACTTGTGCACTCATCAATTTGCCACAAACATAAGGAAGACTAATTTATATGATACCACCACCCTTCTCATTGCTCAGTAGGTGAAGACATATGTTATTTGCACTGCTGAACTCATGGAAGTACATTTCCAAGTGTGATGAGTGTTTTATGACTTTGAATATTATATCCTGGTCAGTAGAGTTCTCATCGTACCATTGTTGATCTTACTGGCTATTTTTTCCACGGTTTATATTTTCTAACAATTGATCTGCAGTTGTTCCTTCGTGAAACATTAGCATGTTGAGCTGTATTGGTCATTAAAGGTTCTGCCAAACTTGCTGTTATGCTAGCTATAATAACAGGCAACCAGGGCAAGCCAACATTTTTATATATGACAATGACCATGCTGGATTGTTATTTGCTTAATTAATGCATGAGCCACACTTGTGTGGATGCCCTTGGCTTCAATATGCTCGTTATCCCTCATTTATTCATGTGTTACCAGTTTTGTCTACTAACTAGGTAAACTACAAAACTAAATGAAACAAGTGCAGCAATGTACAATACAGGGATGGTTATAGGGCTTCTGGGCTTGATTCAGAGGTGGACGCTAATGGTGCAGCAACTGTGACTTTTTTGCAAAGTTGCAGCAATGATAATATGCAAATGATAGTTTCAGCCTACCCTTGTGTACTAGCGTGCGCTGGAATATGGAAGCCCTGAGACACCCACTTTCAATGACCGTAGACAATGCAACTCCAAACACTACAGCATCGACACATCATCACGTTCACCTTTGTCACTTGCACCAGCCTACGGCAGGCGCAGTGCAGAGTCTCCTTCAGAAATTCCAAAGTGACTGCAGATCTGCATCTGAGAATGCAACTTCATTCACTGACATACCTCCAATACTCCTATAACTCGCCCCTGAGACGGTCTTTTTGGTTTTCATTCACATCAGTCCACCTCCCAGTCACCACCCAGGAACTCCCATGGTTTTGCCTTGCTGTTCCTAATGCCAGAACTCACAGAAGGAAACAGAGGCCCTGATTCAGAGCCGGACGCTCTGACAGAGAGCTCGCTCTGAATCAGGGCCGTCCCTCTGAATTTAAGAGCGGCCTCCTGGCCGCTCGCATAGCTGTGGGTGACAACCCACAGCTATAGCGAGCGGCCAAAATGATGGTCGCGATGGTCAAGACCATCGCGACCATCGGGCTTGCGACGAGACCCTTGTGGTAGGGTCTTGTTGCCGCAAGCCCTGGAGTGCTTTTGGCTCTATCAGAGCCAAAAGCACTCCCACTGACATCACTAGTGATGTCAGTGGGGCCGGCCCCAGACGGTAGGCGTTCCCTTGGGCACGCCTCTGTCTGGGCAGTCACGCCCCCGGCACGCCCACCAAAGGGGGCATGCTGTCAATCACCATCGACAGCACGCCCCCTTTGGTGCGAGACACATAGCGATGGCTTGGCCGTCGTTATTCGGGTCTCGCGCATGCACACGATGGAGCCGGCTCCGTCGTGCGCATGCGCACTTGGCCAACATCGACCCGCTTGTGAGCGCTCAGCGCTCGCGAGCGGGTCTGAATCAGGCCCAGAGTACGGAGCAGTACATTCAGGGTGACGCATGCGCCGTAGCAGTTTCCAGGACTTTTTGCGCATGTGCACTAGCAAATAATCGCTCAACTGCGCAAACATCAGCATTGCATTCACCTATGAATCAGGCCCATAGTTTCTAAACATTTTGGAAATGCTGTACAAAGCGGGGACATTTAATAGCTGGTTTTACTCTTTTAAATTATGCCATTTGGCATACTCACCAGGTTCTTGCAGGTTCTTGGGGGCTATTACATTTCCCCCAAAGTGTTTCAGCAACTGTATGGCTTGAGCGATTCTTTCTTGACAATGTAACAGTGTATCTCACTGAATGCTATAGTAGGTGTTAATAAGGGCACTTCAATTTACTCCATTTTACTTCACCAATGACATACATCTGGCTATAGGAAAAACTGCTTTCTATATTTCATAGTGTATAATACACAAGTGCATTGTTGTAACAAACTTACATGTTGTAAAACAAATTACACAACTACTGTAAAGTTACAATGACAGTTTACACAAATAAAGTTTTGTTGCAAAAATATGCTAATGCCTTCCAAACTATAGCCGAGCACAGGGACGCCCACTGGTGACTTAGCATTGCCATCCGACAACGTACAACAGTGTAAACATTGGTAACATTGATGCAGATGGGGCATCCCATTTTCTCCAAACGTCACTTTTCGCGGCTAATTGAATTTGGCCCTTTACTGAGAGTGAGTGCAATAATCCTATTATAGGTAACCTGTGTTTAGTCAACATAAAGTCCCCTCCCATCACCTTTCACCCGGTCCCAGCAAACCACTGGCTCCTCCCTCCTTTCGGCCACACAAATGGTGCGTACAGACGTAGTGATATAAATGAGCGATTTGAACGATAACGATATCGTTATCGTTCAAATCGGTCATTTAAATGGTCCCTACCAACTCACCATCGACCAGCGATGCGCGGCCACGTATGGACAATAGCGATATAGTCCATTGGCCGTGCATGCCAGTCAACTTGCTCGATATCGAACAGTCGTCGGTGAGTTGGTGGTGTTGTTGGATGTTCGATATCGATCATCCAGCACACCAGGGAGGGTGCAGGACGATAAGCCAGCGATATCGTATAGCTGGCTGATCACTACGTGTGTATACACCATTACTTGCCTCTAGCCTCCTGGTAGCAGCGCATCCACGGTGTGGAATTGGTTACATCGCATCCTGGTAGATAGGTACCCATCTCCTTAGTATCAGTTTCTTCGGCTGCAACATGATCAGCCTAATAGTTGATCAGGCGCTAGATGTATGCATTAATAGGTTGACAAATTTGACATAATTCCAATTATACTACTTACCATGTATTACAAATATCTATTTATCACTTCCGTATGTTTATATTTGTATTTACAATCTAGTTGTCTGTTTTTAGGGAGATTCTGGTGAACCAGGTACAAAAGGACAGGTAAGTTTGTTTACAGAAATATAGCGTGTTCTCTATAAGTATCGAAGTCTTTGTGGTTCAAACTTTTCTTGCGTCTCTTCATAGCAAGGTGTACATGGAGAACTGGGCTACACAGGTCCCACTGGAGATGCTGGCCAGCCTGGAATTCAAGGATTAGCAGGACCACCAGG
This sequence comes from Taudactylus pleione, assembly GCA_031769625.1. Classification (NCBI taxonomy): domain Eukaryota; kingdom Metazoa; phylum Chordata; class Amphibia; order Anura; family Myobatrachidae; genus Taudactylus; species Taudactylus pleione. The sequence goes on along the minus strand of JAUIMM010000007.1, from coordinate 29,281,776 downwards.
ACCACGCGGACTTAATGGAGAGAGGGGAGTCCCTGGAATGCCTGGTCGGCCAGGAGTTGCAGTGAGTAGTGTCAAGAAGACGCCAATAGAAATTATAAGTTAAGTTAATGATCAGTTAAGTAATTAACATTAAGTTGGCTGTTAAAACTTTAGACAGCAAGGCAATCACATCTAGAACAGCATAATAAATGATTGAAGCACATTTGACAGTGACATCTTGCCTTTTAACACTTATTCACAACATCCTGCCTGACAATGTTTTTATGATATGTTTTTTCAGGGAAGAGATGCTGGAGATCAACATATAATTGATGTTGTTTTGAAAATGCTGCAAGGTGAGTATATATAAGAACAGTCAGTAACAAGGATGCAGTGTACCGTACTGACCAGCTAGGTGGCTGATGAGAGTGCATGGATGTAGTCTGAGCTATTGCAGAGGTGCCCGGCAGTGAATATCTGCTATATAGAAGAAGGGGGGAGGTGATCACCATTAAATATTTAGTATGGGAAGACATCAGTTTCAAAAATATCAAGGACAGTAACTAACATTTAGCTGTTATGTAATAAGCATTTACTGTATGTTAGTAATTTATTTTATTTTTATTGGCGTCATTCTTATAGAAACAAGCACATGGGTCATATTCGATGTAGAATACAAGCATACATGACAAAAATATGATAAATAACTGTGTTTAAAAAATAAAGGCAATATGAAAGCGTCAAATTGGGCTATGAATTCATACTATAAATACACATCTTACAAACAGAGAAACATACAAAATCCCAACAAAGCTGGCAATTAAAGCCTAATGGCCTGATTCTGAGTCAACGTAATGCCGATATTAATGTAAATGGCCAATGTTTTTCAACTTTCAATTAGCAAAAAAGTCGCACAGCTCATGTGTCCCATCGGAGCTGGATTAAGAACTCACTGGGCCCTAGGAAAGATACTGGTTTGGGGCCCCTATCCCTATCCATTCATACAATGAATACCTTTTCTAGACAATCTGGAGCTGAAAGAAAATCTTAAATAGAACCCCCTCCCACTACAGAAACAAAAAATAAATAACAAAGCAAACTAATCCATAAAGAAATAAAACATATGGGTCTACTTAACGATAAGCAGTGATAGGTAACACTTTCAATCATCAGTGCCTGTAATTCCATCAACAAGTCATAGCGAACATATCTCGTTGCAGCCCAGTTACACCCAGTCAGTTGCAAGTGGAGATAAAACTGAGACACATACGATTCTGATAGAGTATCCACCGCCCCCTTCCCATTTTTGTGACCACCATACAATACTGAGAGCGTGTGAATGACTGCCATATAATACAGAGAGCATGTGAATGACCCCTATATATACTACAGAGAACATGTGAATGAACCCTATATATAATACATAGAGCATGTGAATGACCCCTATATATAATACAGAGAGCATGTGAATGACCACCATATAATACAGAGAACATGTGAATGTCCGCCATATAATACAGTGAGCATGTGAATGACCCCTATATATAATACAGAGAACATGTGAATGAACCCTATATATAATACAGAGAACATGTGAATGACCCCTATATATAATACAGAGAGCATGTGAATGACCACCATATAATACTGAGAGCATGTAAATAACCTCCATATAATATAGAGAGCATGTGAATGACCCCTATATATAATACAAAGTGCATGTGAATAACCACTATACAACACAGAGTAGTTTTGAGACTGACACACAATAGTATCCCCTTATTCTAAAAAAAATCCCTCCTAAACAAATCATTAACTACTTCAGGATGATTATAGCATTCACCATAACTGACCAACCCCATATAAACAGTCCCTTATCTACATCAGTAATTCCATTCACAGTCATTACTGTGCCTCCCTCTGTTTGATAAAAAAAATGTTTTCATGTTAATTAGCCCCCAAAAATCATTAATGCCTTCATCATAACTGACCCTCATAATTAAACCCACACACAACTTACTTAAAACATTTCCCCAACTATACCAATTACCCACCCCTCCATCTCCATTTACCTGTTGCTGTTCTGATCTCATTCATTGTAAATTTTTCATGAGGCTGCTGCTGCTGCTGCTGATGATCTCCACAGGTCAGAGGAGCATGTGATGGGTCCCTCCAATCAGAGATCATCACATGCTCCTCTGACCCCTCTGCAGCATCTCGGATTTACCTATTAGTGCAACACCACTCCCTCTGTGTCCCCGACTGAGAGACTGTGAGTCACATGACACATATTCTTTCTGAGACTGTCTGTTAGTGACAGAGTCAGACTCTACTGCTGGTGGCACCTATTCTCATGGTCATGGTGACACCCTTTCCCGCTTGTGGCCAGACCCCCTTCCCCCAATTGCGAGTGGACCTCCCCTGCTTGGCGGCAGGTGGGCCCCTCGGTACTACTGGGCCCTAGGCGACAGCCTGTATTGCCTTGTGCATAATCCAAGGTCTAAGAAATGTACTGGAAATGTATTGGGTATTCCTGGGTGGTGACTGGGAGGTGGCTATTAAGATGCAGGGAGATGCACTGTCTTATGGGCATGTTATGGGAGTGTTGCGAGCATGTTACATAACAAGTTGCAAACTCAGGTACTTAATCGCTTATATTGGAGGCCATAGTTTGATGGAGATTATGCACCTAGCCTGGGGCTGGAGCAAGTTTTAATGGTACGTCCGATGGTTTGCGATTAAAGACTCACAAAATGGCTATCCCAGTCCTTGCACAGTCACATGCACCAGATGAAGGGCTTTAACTAGAATTAGCATAAAGACGCAGACACAAATACAACTAAAGATGCTATAAAGCAGTCGCAGCAGCGTGCTGGAAATAAGAAAATACATTTTTCAAGGATGGATTTGTTGGAGGTCATCCTCCAAAAAAAAGCATATTCAAAAGATTTTTAGAATGTGGGAGAGTTTTATACATTAGAGAACAAATACTTTCTGCTATAAGACACATGCAAAGGACACACCAATTTCCTGTAACATTCTAATGCAAAGGTTCTTTAAAGATATTAAGTGAAGGAGGAATTTAAAAGGACAATAATTGACCAAATCTGCAGCAAATCTCCACACTGAGGGCCTGATTCAGCAGTACACCGGGAATGTGCGCAGGACCCATTCTGCGAGTGTGCAGAATGGGTCCTGCTAAGATGCACGCAAGCCCTTGAATGCCTGTGCCTGATTGAAAGGCAGAGGTATTTAAGGAGCAGTGCGAGGATGGAGTAGTCCGGCGTTCCCGGAAATGGGGTATGTCCGCCCTGTTTTCCAGGAGTGGCCAACCCAGGGACTGTGTGGATGTACTCTGTCTGCTAGGCTCGCAAGCCGGCCAGCCTGAGTAAGCTGATGGTGATCCCAGCCTGCGACATGGGATCGCATATGCAGCAAGGGGTGTCATACACCTGCTGCATTTGCATTATTGCAAGGATCACAATTGCAAAATTGCCTGATGTGCAACTTTGCAATTGCGATCCTTGCTGACAATAGGATGTGCCAAGAAACAGATATCCAGATAAGCAGAAGCAAGAAGTGGTTTAATAGAGAATATTAATGACCCGAGCAATCCATCCATCATTAAACCTGGAAAATGATCCTGCCATTCTAGCAGACCTGACATGACCCCTGTATGATCCAAAGGGTCACAAGGAAAATTATAATACAGAGAATTTGCTCTCTTTTTACATGGGTTCTTCAGCAAGAGGGTATCAAGTAGATTTTTCCAGTCAGATTGGAAGAAATAATTGGAAATGCTCTAAACATAATGCTTGACGTGTAAGAAAGCAAGATCACATAGCATAGGAAACCACTCTATAGCCTGTGATTATCACCAAGGTCTCCTCAGTGAATTATCTAGCCATTGACCTACCAATTTCAAACCCCCAGATACACACAAAGTGAAGGGGTGGGCCTCCAAGCAAAGCTGAAAGTCAGGGTTCCTATTAAAAGTCAAATGGATAGCCTTGTAAGGGTCTAAGGTATGTTTACATCTCAAAATAAACCAGCATAGAGTTGTTGGTCATGAGCATGTAAAAAAGCTGATGTTCAGAAGGAAACTCCCTTCTATACATATTTTGATTGCCAAGCCAATCCTTTAAATAGCATAAAATGTGCCTTGTGATTAGTAACAATAGTTACAAGTAACTAGTCCATAGACGCAGATCAGATCATTAATGCATGTAGGAGGCATGGCGCCCCCTGCTGCATTAACATAATTGCAAGGACGAAATTGCAAAGCTGTTTGTGTGCGGCTTTACAATTCCATCCTGTGCTGATTCAGGCCCAGTGATCAATTTTGCTACCCTGAACTCTGAAAGTCCATACAGCAAATTTAAATTGCAGGATGTGCACTGCAGTCAGTGTCTTCTGACTGAAAATAGTTTTACTAAACCTCTGTACCTAAAATCCTACATGCTGTGAAGATGTTTTTAATGGTTCTCTATAAGGATTACTATTCCATAGCTAGACTGTAGATCATCAAATCACCTGGACTAGCTAACAAATGAAAATGAGCTACAGTTCATAACAGGGGCATCTAAAGAGAGGAGGGGGACCGTGTGCATTCTCCGTCCGGGGCCCCCTCCTCTCTAACTGGTAGCCGACTAGAGAGTGCCCAGAGGCTACTGCGCATGCGCAGATTGCCGGGGAAATGGCGTTGCCGCCATTTTCCCGGAAATTTCCTCCCTGCACATTCGCAAAACGTCTGAAAAATGGCCGAGGCGGCCATTTTCAGGTGTTTGAACAGCGATGAGACACCCGATGCAGAACCTCGGAGAGGCAAGTTTTAGATAATATGGGTGCAGGGTGTGCACCCATTATAAATACGCTCCTGGTTCATAATGATCTACGCCAGTATAATTCCCATATGCATTGCAGAGTTTTGTTTTATTTTAAACATCAAAAAAGGTGAAAATGTTTAAGATGACTGCAAGTAGCCTGCATCCACGTTGTTATATGTTGAATAATGTAATGTAGATTATTCTAAAAACAATTGTTGTTGTTAAATGGCAACACTCTTCTTCTTGTCTCTAACAAAGAGAAACTGGCAGATGTGGCAGTCAGTGCTAAGAGAGCAGCCCTAGGTGGAGCCGGCATTGTGGGACCACCCGGACCGCCTGGACCACCAGGACCATCTGGAGAACAGGGTCCCCATGGACACCAAGGACCACGTGGTATCCCTGGCATAGTGGGTGTCATGGGCCAAATTGGAAATACAGGACCCAAAGGTTAGTGAGCATATGGATATTCACTTTAAGAACGTATGAAATTTTTTAGATGAAATGTGAAATGTACCATGACTGTGTTATATATATCAAACATAAGTTCACACAGTCCTGAAAATAAACACCTTGGGGTATAATTACTAAAGTGAGAGTTTCTAGAATTGGAGATGTTGCCCATAGCTGTCAGGATGTGACGTGGGATCAGCCACTACTCACCAATGCGCCAGCATCCTTGAGCGTAGGTGTTCAGTCGCCGGGGGTGGAGGTTAGTGGTGGCTGAGTATTCTCCACGGGATCTGTTAGGGCTTCCGTGCGTGCGTCCTGGTTCCCGTGGTGGCGGGCATGGGCGCAGCCATGTTGGTCCATATCACCTGACTAGTCTCTCCCAATGGTAGTCCTGCTGTCACTCAGCTGATCTTCTGATCCAATGACCAACTACTTAAGGGTATTTAGTCTGACTCCAGGAACAGGAAGTTGCTGTTCAACTTCACTTTTCCAGTGACTGTGTTTACTAGCTGTTGCAGCTTTCCAAGTTCCACGTTCTTTCCTTCCAATGTTATATCCCAGCATCTGGATTCGCTCCTAGCTTTATTCTGTTTATTACCAGTAACTCTTTCCAGTGTTTCCCATGATCAGACTCCTCCAGTGATTTCTCCAATACTTGTCTCCATGCTGAAATTCCAGCACTAAAACCTGTCTAATTCTCCTGTGTATATGTCAGCACCTATCTCTGTATTGAGACATCAGTTTAACTATTTCAGCACTAATGAGCATCTAATTCTCCTGTGTATGTGTCAGAGTCTGGCTCTGTGCTGAAACTCCAGTTTAACCTCAAGTTTTACTTCAGTTAATCCTCTTGTGTTTACGCAGCTTTGGCTCATTTACCAGTTTTCTGTGTCTCCTCCTGTACCATTACCAAGCACTAGTTACAATATCTTTCCCTGCATCTGGATTCATTAAGCACCTGCCTTTTTTCCACACAATTGTATCTACGGTGTATTAAGTTCACTCACCTGCGTCTGAAGTTCCCTGTACAGTTACTTGTATTCCGTGACTGGATCTACAGAGTGCCCATGCACTAACCCACGTCTGAGTTACAGTACCTGCACAGTATCTCCATTCTGTGACTGGATCTACAAAGTGTCTTTACACTACCCTGCATCTGGGTTCACTGTACACCCAGTGTTCCTCTGTGTCTGGATTACTGAGTTTTCTTTACACTACCCTGTGTCCAGATCTTCCAAGTTACCCAAAGCATTCAGTATCTGACCTTCCATTATTATTTGTCACTCCCAACTAGTCTGTGCCTGGATCTCCTGTGTCATTTCTTGGTGTATCCTGCCTCTGAATCCAGCAACGCTTCATAGAGCATACCAGTACATCATTCCACCCATTATACTAGTGTTAGTTGCTGGTATCCTCGTCACTCCCAAGTACCTAACCAGAGGGCCGCGACTTGCTCACTCAGTACGGCGAAACCTAAATCCCAACAGGAGGGGTCACTGGTGAAGACCACCGCGTGGGTTAGACTCCGCACCTCTGGTTAGGTCTAGCCAACACCAGGGTTTGACCTTTATTGAGGGACCTACAGTAGTACTGTCACTTCTTTAGCTGCCTCCTAGCCATCCTAACCCCCCAGCTCCCTATCCTACACGGAGGAATTCCTTGCACTGGATCGTGACAATAGCAACCAATCAGATTCTACTTAACAATTAACTAGCACCTTCTAGAATATAATAGCTAGAATCTGATTGGTTGCCATGGGCAACATCTCCACTTCTAAAAACTCTCACTTCAGTAAATTTACCCCCTTGAGTGTGGTTATCTACAAAGATGTTGGTGTTATGTGAAATGTAAAGAGGACATTGGTATAAATAGGGCTAGAAGAAGTGTGTAAAGGGTGCAAGTAATTAACAATGGTATATAGGAATAGTGTATGATAATAGCAAGGACATAATAGCATTTTAATATGCTCCTATTGCAGCTATACTATTAGCAAGTATAAAAATTTAACTATATACAATTGTATTCTTACAGGAAAGCAAGGAGAAAAGGGAGACCAAGGAGAACAAGGTCGTGGACATCAGGGTCTGCCTGGCCCACATGGAATTCCAGGTAAGATTGATATACACATTGCTGTTATGTATGTTACACTTTTCCCAAGAATTAATAACTAGCCAGTTATTGAGAAACTGATTATAGAAAACATTTATCTTACTCAGGTCTCCCTGGCATCCCTGGTCAGGCCATCAATGGAAAAGATGGAGAAAGAGGTTCAGAGGGTACCACAGGAATACCTGGCCGACCTGGATTTCCTGGCCCCTCTGGGCTCCCAGGATTTTGTGAGGCAGCAGCATGTTTGGCAGCATCTGCATATGCTCCAGCCTCTCTGACTGAACCTGGTGCCGTCAAGGGTTAAAGATCCCACTGTTCCTTTCAGATACTCCCCAGGACACGAGACAAACTGAAAAATAAAAAGTAACATGAAAAGGAACCTATTTCCTGCTGCATGGGCTCACACCCCTAATACATCATCCCCAAGGGTCCATCCAGCAGTAAGGAGGCTATTGGAATTGGCACGGCCAAAGGAGGAACAAGTGAAAGAAGTTCTAACACTCGGAAATAATGTCTTAACCAGCCTACAGTGTGCAGTTAACCACTTTCCTCCTAAACACTGACCTCAACACCATCCTTTCTTTTCCTTATGTATTGGATAATTGGGGTTATGCTTAACTCCTTTGCTGCCTGTGAAGAAGACTAGTCAGTGAATCATAGCCAACATGGGATAGACAGTGCAATAATGTATACATGTGTGACATATAGTGCTGGAACACCTCAGTGACGCTCTTAAGCACTCACAGTCTTCCCTTTCTCCAAAGGGGGCCAGGCCAGAAATACATTTTTTAGTAAAAATATGATTTGATTTTTTTGTGAAAGAATTGAAATATAGTGTCGTTTCATAATATGTATTGTGTCATATCAGACCTATGTTAGGTGTTTGAGGTCCAGAAATGTGGAGCATCCATCATTAAACTGTGCAGGTTATTGAAGTGATTTGGCCCAGGCAGACAGGTCACAGGACTCATACACAAAAGTCACAAATCAGCAGTATGTCCAGTGATGCATTTAGCTGCAATCACTTCAAAGATAACACCATGATAAACTCTATTCAACAAACTCTGATCTCTGTAGTACACCTGTCCTGAAGAACAAACTGGAGCACTGGACATGGAATCGGTATGAAATACCGATTCCCGGCAGCAGCAGCCCGACAGTTGAACAGATCCCGGCAGCGGCAGCCCGACAGCGCTGGAAATCCCGATCGTTCTCAGGTAAGTAATAACTAACCTAACCCCCCTAACCCTAACCCTCCTTAGGGGGTGCCTAACCCTAACCGCCCCCCCAAGTGCCTAACCCTAATCCCCCCTGTAAGTGCCTAACCCCCCCCCTTCCCCGCTGCCTAAACCTAAGTCTCCCGGGGGGGTGCCTAACCCTAAGTCCCCCCCGGGGTGCCTAACCCTAAGTCCCCCCCGGGGGTGCCTAACCCTCCCTCCCCCTAGCCTAACCCTCCCAGGTGTGCTAAACCTAACCCTCCCCCCGCGCGGCTGTCCGCTCGCAGCGCCTGGCAACCCTTCGATCGGGATGCCGGGCGCCTGTCTCCCGGCGTTCGGAAGATGACAGGCGTCTAGATATAGACGCCTATAATTTAACCCACGCCGGGATAAAGCAGTCGGGAAGCCGGCTGTCGGGATCACGTCAGCTGGTTTCCCGATTGCATCCCTTGGACATCCCCCCTAAAAACACTTACTGTGCCGCAGGCCTGTCCAGTGCTCGAAAACATGCAAGTAAGTACTAAGGACACGTTTGTTACAGATATCACGTATCTTTATGATAACAGCTAGTGGACAGAGCTCTCAATGATCCAAGCTTAAGGGACACAATATCTCTGCAAATGGGACTTACTTGCTAGTATTTTGCACAGATTTTAAACTTATAAAGTATGAATACATTTCCTACTGCTCGCTCAGTCCAAAGTTATATACGCTTTTAATTATATCCTATATCCACACTTGCTTGATCTCATACTTACCTTTCTTTCTATCCCCTCTGGGCAAATCGTGTCATTATAGCCCTACATCTACAGTGCAATCACAAAATCACGCAGAGGGAACGAGATCGATGAAGTGATATGTTGAGAATGGCATCATCATCCGTATCTTCAGCATTTTATTAGGAATTAGGCAAGATGCAGGGGTGGTACCTCATCTCCTGGGAATCCAGGGGAATCTCCTTAAAAAGGGAGTGTCCAAATTTTTGACGAGTTCTAATGGACTCTCCTAGCTCACTGTGTGATGCCACAAATCACGGCATTGCACAGGGAAGGCTGGGCCATAATGACGTGAATCGTGTCACTACTATGTTCCCTGCACTTGTCACTTGGGCCTCCCTCCAACAGTAGGTAAGTATGATTATATCATATTTTTGGGTTGGGTACGGGATCCTGACGGTCAGAATGCCGTCACCAACATCCCGACAGAATAGCAACATATTTTTGTAAGTATTATAACCCTAACCCTCCCTCTAACCCACCCCTCCCACAGCCTAACCTTAACCCTCCCATCCCGCAGCCTAACCCTCCCGTCCTGCAGCCTAACCCTCCCCTCCTGTAGCCTAACCCTGACCCTCCTCTCCCACAGCCTAACCCTAACCTTCCCCTTACCCACCCCTCCCACCAGGGGCATATTTAGAGAGGAGGGGGATTGTCTTCACTCCTCGTCCAGAGCCCCCTCCTCTCTCTCCTGCAGCTGCCGCGCACTGACAGGTTCAGTAGACTCCGGGCACTAGTCCATGCCCAGAGTCTACTGCGCATGCGCAGGACACCGGGAACATTATGCGGCAGTCATTTTCCCGGCGATTTCCCTATAACACTTGCGCAGAACTCCGGGAAAATCGGCACGGCTGCCATTTTCCAGGCATTCTGTGTAGCGCCTCTCCAGCCGATGTGGGACTTCGGAGAGGTAAGTATTAGAAAGTTTGGTTGCATGAAGTGCGGTGCGGGCCCAGGGGACCTCCTGCAGCCTAACCCTCCCATCCTGCAGCGTAACCCTAACCCTCCCATCCTGCAGCCCAACCCTAACCCTCCCCTCCCGCAGCCTAACCCTAGCCCTCCCCCTAGTGCCTAACCCTAAGTCTCCCTCTGACCCTAATACTTACCTCCGCAATCTGTTGGTTTCCTGACAGTCAGGATGCCGCTGTTGGTATTGTGACCGTCGGCATCCTGACAGTCGAGAAGCTGACTACATCCCATATTTCTGTGTCTAGAGCTTACAGCATGTATGGGAGGACATTTATGAAAGCTGGCGCACAAGAAGAAGCTGCTAATAACAAAAGCAGGCAAATTTTGTCATTTTCTTGTTCAACCTGTGAAAGAAAGCAAATGTTATTGGTTGCTATGGGTTACAATACCATTTTCCTGTGCACCAGAGTTTATTAATGTCCTCCAATGCTTTTAGCAAAATAAACTTTGAACATATGCTGAACTGTAAATTAGATTATACAGAATGATTATCAGTATGTGCCCTTATTTTCATTCCTCACATGACTTTTCTCTAAGATTTGCCTTTTCTTGTTGCCATCTTGTCACAGGCATGTGTCTCTAATGTGTGTGCTTGCTACTAGTATGCTAACATTCTTTTTGTTTGTGACTTGTGTGCTTCCTATTTCTGTGTGTACCATGTCCTTTATTCCTCTGTGTTAACAAATGTCATGTCCTTTGTGCAATTTATTAAAAGTATATGTCTGAAATCTGTGTGTTATTAGATGTGTTGTTTCATGTAGTACGTTCAGTTTGCTGTTGTTGTTGTTAGTTATATGTTTGTTCTGTCTGCTTGTGATATCATACATTCCCTGTTTTTCTGTATATAGATATGTGTTATACTTGCCTGCATGTACATGTTGCACCTACGGTATATGTTAAAAGTGTGTATCCTTCATGTGTTGCATTCACCGTATGTCCTGTCAGATGTGTGTTTTTCATATATGTAATGCAGTGCATGTCCCTTGTGTTTCTGAGTCACCTATATGTGTTACATGTATCTATATAGCAACTAACATTTTGAAATGATTGGGGTACTCCAGCAACCCCCCCAATTTCCCACATGACTGAGAAATGCCATGCATAGACATGGACTGTGGTAGGTCAAATATTGGGGGACTGAAACACCCACAGAGCTTGCACCTATGCATCTACCTATTGTCCCTGTTATAAAGAAGTGTATTTACATACTGTAAATGTAAAATGCTACTTGTCCCTTCTGTGTCTTTGTCACAATTACATGTCTTTATTTTTTTCTCTATGTGATATACGTCTTGTTCGCTTGTTAATATATATCAAGTATGTAATGCATTTTGCATATGTCTTCTAGTGGTGTTAAATACATAGGCCCCTCTTTATTTATGTTTCTTACGTCTCTGTTAAATGTATGTGTTCAGTTTTAATGTATTGTAGCATGTCGCTTGTGTCAATGTAAAAATATATATCCATTGTGCTTGTTTGTGTCCCTACTATTGGTAGGTTACCTGTCCGTCATGTCTCTGAAATTGCTTTAGTGTTGTGTTACATGTATGAGTCCTTTTTGTTTGCCATGTGGTGCTTTTGAGTTGTATTGTGCCAGAGACAAGAACCAGGCTCCCTTTATACAACATCTGTCTGTCCATATAGGCTGAATAGTAGGGAACCATCTGCTTATAAGAGATTATGATGAAACTGATAAATGATGAAATGCACAACAAACCGAATGAAGGCAAACCCATCTGATTATAGTCACTGTATTATGGGTCTGCCTGCCCATGAGGTCCTTGATACATTTCTATAGTGTCTCTTGAAAACTAATGTCTGTCTTATGTATGAAAACTAGACGGCCTAGGGATAGAGGTTATTTTCTGTATTAGGTAGGAGAGGTCAGTGCTCTTGTGGGGGGAAGGGGGTGATGTCTCAAGCCTTGGAGAGAGATAAAGTACCAATCACAGCCTATAAAATGACAGCTAGAAGCTAATTGGCTAGTACTTTATCACTCTCCAGTTTATCTCCCCCTTGTGTCTGTATAAGAAAGAGGGATGTGTATTAGAAAGAAGGGAGCTCTATATGTCAGTATACTGTGTTCTAGGAAGAGATGGGAGGCTAGTCTTCTGATGTCTGTGCTTTAGGAGGCGAGGTTCTTTACTGTTCTTAAAATGTATCACACATTGGAATGTTCTATTTTATATGTTTGTGTTTTAAACACTGCCCATTATGCAAATTTATCTCATCCTATTTTCCGTTTCTAGTTAGTCAAATGACATTGCAGGTAATATACTTCTGACAAAGTTGTTAAACTGTAATTTAAGTATATTTGTGTTTTCTTTCTAAACCAAAATACTTAACCTGTCTATGGCTGTATGGCTGTCATACACTAACCAAATTCACTAAGGCCTGAGGTATCATGTCGCTATTGACAAGCTTTAATGTTCCTCCTCATGTAAATCTGTGTAAATGATTATTTTATATATAACTGAAAAAAGAATTTTTGCCTAAAGGAAGAATAAAGCAAAGTTGGGGTGTATTTGTTCTGCGACTGCTATGAGTTTTAATTTACAGATTGTATGTAATTAGATATCAAGTTTTACTAGATACTTACAGGCTACTAACACTAAACAAAATAATCATACATGAGGAAATTTAAATTGCAAATAAAGTGCACAAAAAGAAACTACTGTAGGTAAATGATAAATTGATACATAAATTGCAAAAGTCTCTTAGAAGATTTAGAAAGAATTACTGTATAGTCCTTACCATTTTTCAATCCATGTGTGTTTTGTGGAATCAATAAGTATAACTTGTGTGCAGGAATACTAAAGGATTATTTTAAAAATCAACAATTCACATACAGCTTCCAGATATCCCCAGATTTATCTGGGCTGCCCTGACCAAGTACAGTAGGTCAACATAATAATGAGTAGGCTGGCAAGTAGCACATAGCTACAAAGTTTTTAGTTATAACACAGCAACTGTAAGACAAGGAGTTGTGCTGGAACTAACAGGAGCTTATAATATTTAATATCCTCCCAGAATGTGATGTTTTTTAAGTTCCAAATCTTTTTCTTTTTTTTCTGAGATACATTTCATTTATACTGTATATGCAAACTAGTTGAAGTACCCGGCGTTGCCCGGGTTTAAATCTTCAAGTTATTAAGTTAGGCCTCCCAGACCAATTGACAGGCATCCTAGACCAATTGCCACCCCTCTGTGAAGTTTTCTTTCTAATCCAATCAGTGGTAGGTCTAGAACAGGCTCCCCGGGTCAAAGTTCTGCCTAGTGTACACCAACGGGAGGTCCACCTGGGACCTCAACCCTCTAGTATGTCTTCTGGGATCCAATGTTACCACTCTGTGAAGTGTTCGTCCAAATCCATCCAGTGTAAGGGGTAAATTTACTAAGAATCGTTTTGGGCCCCATTTGTCCCATTTTTCAACTCGGATAGGATTGATCAAAAACGGCTGTTTTTTTCACTTAAAAAATTAGGAATTTACCATGCTCCCGAAAAAGCAGGCTACTCATATCAGTGAAATATGTGCAGACTGCTTATTTATTTATATTTTAAGGGTTAATTTTAAATGAAAAAATTTACATGGGGTCCCCCCCCCCAAAAGGCTAACCAGCCCGGACTGGTCAGTCAGTCCTGGTTTCTAAAATTATGGAGAACAAAACGAGTAGAGTTCCACCGTAATTTAAGAACCAGCACCTGGCTGCAGGGCCAGTGCTGGTTTTAAATATAGGGGAAAAAAATTGCGTAGGGGTCCACTTATATTTAAAACCAGCACCGGACCCAAACCGACCGGGGTGTAATGCCACAGCCAGGAGACCCTATCTCAGGAGAGGTGGGGACCTCCCCAAAAAAGGGGTCCACCCTCTCCCGAACCCCAGGCTTGGTCAGAAGCCCGGGACTCTTCCCCGCACCCCTGGAGTGGTGGGTACGAGGGTAATAAAGTGTTAAAAAGTATTAAACTATTGTACTTTGCAGTGGAACTACAGGTGCCAGCAAGCCTGTCCTTTGGTACTTGTGGAACTACAAGTGCCAGCAGGCAGCCGGCACCCGTACCCCCACGGTCAAATAAATAGTTGAACAAAGACAGAACACACACACCGTATACAGTAAAAGTTTATTACATACACCTATCCCATTCACACATACTTACCTGCTGCCATATGTTTCTGTCCCCTTGTCCCCGTAGAATCCAATGGGAGTACTTGTAACAAAGATCCTATACTCACCTCCATCCTCGCACTGGTCTCCGTAGCATCCAGGGGGGTCTTTGCAAAACAATGACATGATTACCTGAAACCAAACGGACAAGTATTGGTATGTGTGTTGTCACACATACCAATACTACGCGAATGCCAGCTGACAGGACGTCACGGAAATTCCAAAGTCTCGCCAACCAATCAGAGGCTGCTTCACATATAGTGGCCGCCAGTGCCAGATTAACGTCCACATGGGCCTGGAGCTGAAATGTATGAAGGGCCTATTGTGTGCCACTGCAGAGGGTAGGGGGGGTGACAGGTGCTTCGGCTGTGTGACTAGTGATGTTGGGGGGGGGGAGGTGGCCAGTACTTGTGGGTGTGGTCAACAGAGGAGGTGGGGCCTGTGTCGTGGCTATCTCCATGGAGGTTATAACTGGTGCCTACCTTTAACCACATTTATAGTGGAGTTATAACAAGATAAAAATTGTGTTTTTTGTGAATGGGTTAGAACGGTATTGTCTGTCTTTCTTTGAGTGCTAGAATTTTTTAAAATAATTAAAAAAAGAATAAAATAATCCAAAATTGTACACTGATAATTGACATATTTCTAGGAGTTTTCATCCAACATCCCTAGCCACTGCAGTAAATTAATTAATGTACTGCCTTAGCTGTTGCATTTTAAAATAACTAAATTGCTACAGTACAATGGCACTAATGTACCAGGGCGGTAAAGATTAACTTACTGCTTTACAGATCTGCATATGTGAGCTGGTTTGGGGGTCTCATTTCTACTTTTTAGTTGGAAAAATAAAAATACAGTCACAGAGAACATCACAGTGACTGCAATATAATACAGAGAGCATTGCAGTGATCACCATATAATATAGAGCACAGGTTCTCAAACTCGGTCCTCAGAACCCCAAACAGTGCATGTTTTCCTGGTCTCCTCACAGGATCACAAGTGAAATAATTAGCACAATCAGTGGAACTTTTAAAATGTGTCAGTGAGTAATGAATACACCTGTGCACCTGCTGGGTGACCTGGAAAACGTGACCTGTGTGGGGTCCTGAGGACTGAGTTTGAGAACCTCAAATATTAGTGTCCGCCATATACACAAGTGATCGCCTCTACATTACAGAGAACAATGAGTGCCATACAATACAGAGAACCCCAGTGACCACCACAAAGTGCATAGGACATCATAACCACACACTATGGCCCCTGGTATTGGATAAATTAGACAGCAAGCTGCTGGGAGATCTATAACCACTATAATATATATCATGAATAGATGGCTGGCACTCTGGACGTCTATTACACAAATGCATATGGGATGCCGGTACTCAGGATCCCGGCGGTCAAAATACCAACTCCAGCATCCCGACCATGTTACAATACCAACTGCTAGAGTTAAGTAACCCTAACCTAACCGTGAACTCTACGCCTAAACCTAACCCCCCCCCCACAGCCTAACCCTCCCTCCCCACAGCCTTAACCTAACCTCCACTTGTTGGCATTTTGACTATTTGATCATTATATATATAGCACACATGAGCACAGGTACACACACAGAAGCAAACGCGTGGTGTGTGCAAACATGGGGGGGGTTATTTCTGTCTGTTTCATTGCCATGAAGGGGCATACTAAGGAGCAGTGTTACCTCTGATGCACTGAGCACTCTCTATATGTTATTTTTGAGCCATCAAAAAATTAGCACAAGCTACACATACCTTTTTCTAGTTTGCCTATTATAGGAGCACACTCAACTGAGAATCACTTGTTACAGCTCATACTGTACATCCCCCATCTCTTACCTGTCCTGATATTCTGCTCTCCTCTAAAAGTACATTACTGTAAAGTTGTTGTCACCAGGTGCTTTTGGATGGTGGAGCTGGAGCCTAGACCAGAGAACCCAATGAGAGGCAGCACAACACGTCACTCAGTCACCACTGTTTGGTAGGACATTTGAATCTCTGCAACAACAGGAAGCCTGAAGAGCAGGGCATAACATTACCGAAGTTTTGGTGTCACACAGGGACATAATTGCTGTTGAACCAGGGGGCGGAGCTTAGCGGGACAGGGACGGAGCTTTGGGCTGCATGGGGCGGAGCTTTGGACAGCACTCGGTAGTAAGAGAGGAGGGTAGAGCGTAATTGCGGATGGACCAGGGGGCGGAGCTTAGCTGGACCAGGGGCGGAGCTTCGGACAGCACCCGGTGGTAAAGGAGGAGGGTAGAGTAACTGGGCTTCGGATCGGCCTGCAGGGAGGGGATTGAACAGGTCATTGCAGTCATGTTGGTGGAGACAGGAGAATTTTTTTTTTTTTTCTCCTGGTTGCACTAAGGGCCTGTTTCCATAGGGGGCCTGGAGCTGTAGCTCCACCCGCCCCGTTATTAATCCGGCCCTGGTGGCCGCTCATTGGCTGGAACCCAGGTGGGTTCCGCTGAGCCTTTTGGGGGGGAAGACCCCACGTCAATTTTTTCAGAAGAATTAACCCTAAAAACACACGTATCATTAGTAAACATACACAATTCACACTGATTGTGTATGTTGGATGGCAACTCGCAGATCAGGAGGTGGTGCATTTGAAACTTTTATTGATACCCCGATTTGGCTGTAAAATGGCAGAATATAGCAAAACGAATAATGGTAAATTCCTGATTTAGGCAGAAATGAATGAAAAGTACTTCCAATTTGAGCCGATGGTGAATTAATTTCTATTGAAAAAACAGCCGAATTTGCGGCATTAAATAACCAGATTTCATCCCCAAAAGATGAACAAATCACCCAACGTTAATCATAGTAAATTCCTAAATTTAAAAAAAGTGATTTTTTTTCACCCGCGATAGCAATCTTGGATCAACAAGAATCTTAGTAAATTTACCCCTAAGACTCAGAACAGGCTGCCCGGGTCAAAGTTTTGCCCAGCGTACACCAACAGGATGTGCGACCGGGACCTCAACCCCCTAGTATGTCTTCTGGAATCCAATGTTACCACTCCACCAACAGGAGGTCCGACTGGAACCCTAACCCCCCTAAAACCTGTCCGGGATCCAACTGGACCACCTCGCATTGGTTTCATCCCAATGCAGGAGGTCCGAATGTATAACCAGCAGACAAACAAACAGACCAATGAAAAGATTAAAAACTAAGTACAACACATAAAATGTAACTGTGTATACAGTAAATGTAATAAATCCGAGGAGGTTTCGGTATGGTGGCCTTAACTCTGACCAGAATAGACCATGGTCAACTGACTTTGGGACTGACTGAAAGACGGCTGTAATGCAGAAGTTTTCGCTAATGGACGATTTTTTTCCCCTGTGCATGTGGACAGATCACACTGCGCTTGTGCTGCGATAGTCCTGCAACAACAGTACCAGTAAGAATTTATTTGCTAAGTGATTGACAGGCAAGAACCGTTTGTGGACAGCATAGGGTTACTCAAAAGTTCGATGACCGTCCGATGTGTGACCAATGGTGGCGTCTTTGTCCACAAGCAGTGGACTTGAGACACTGCAGATGGGCGCCTCAAAACATGATGTAAATCAATGATTACATATCCCACCTCCCTCTTCTCTTCTCCAGCTCGCAGGGCAGTTCCTGCTCTTCACTGCAGCTGTGATTAAAGTATGGGGACCACCTGAGGGATCATGCCCCCTGTGCCCCAACCCCCTAAATCTGGCTCTGTGGCTGAGGCTGGGAGGCAGGTAGAGAATGCTGTGGGTCTGCTCTGATTGTGTGTAATTCACAATCAGAGCTGCCATTGATCATCTTTCTCTGCCTGCCCATCAGATGGCTGCCGTATGCATGGTGTGAGAATCCGCACACTCCATGTAGATGCCCCCCGGCCCAGCCTACCCCATGCCTGATGGCCCATAAAATCATGGGGCCCTGGGCAGCTGCCCAGTGTGTCTATACGTTAAGATGATCCTGCCTTTACAATAATTATATACCTCGCTCTCATTATTAATTAGCCCCAACACCGTCAAATAATTTCATTTGCATACATTGACCTCCTAATTACATTCCTCAGTCTCATAAAAAATCTTCATCTTTATTAACACCATTAAAGCATTAACCCCTTTTTCTTTTTACTATATGCATAAACTATACCCCCTTATACCCTAACTTACCTGTTGGTGATCTCTTCTATTCCACGCCTGTTGCAGGCATGCAGCAGTGCTCAGGAAGCAGCTGCATGTCATCAAGGAGGAGGAGGGGCCATGTAGAGAGACAGTGGAGACTGGGGCCCTGCAGCCTATTGCTGAGGCATATGGCCCCTGGGAGGGGATAACTGTATGCTGACTGCCCTCCCTCCCTGCTCAGCTCTCGCCAATGCTCCCCATGATGGCAGCTGCGACTCTGGATCCTCCACTTGAACCGCCTTCCTCTGTTACTTGGGGCATGTTCCTCGTCTGCCCCGCTCTCCTCCAGCTGCCATTACCTTGCCTAAATCCACATGGGGTATCAATCAGTCTCTGGCACAACAAGCATTTGGACTGGCATAAAGCCTAAGGGGTAAATTTACTAAGTTTTGATTTTAGTTTTTCAATGAATTTCAGTTGGTTTTGCAAATCGCAAATTTACTATATAAAAACCCAGGGTATGCCCCTTGCTTACAAATGTGCAAAATGTTCTACAAGCACCTTATTAATTGCATTTGTAAGTAATATATGCATTTACCCCAAAGCAGTATGCAATTTTGCTGAAAGCTATTTTAGCATTTAGGCCCTGATTCAGAGCCGGACGCAAGTGGCTGCTCGTTCGCTCCGAGCAATGTTTGCCCAACTGCACATGCGTACGCATGCGCGAACCAGTCAGTGCGGCCGAAATTCATGTGCTCGCAAAATAGCGAATGCCTGATAATTTGAGTGACAGAAAGAGGCGTATGTGGGTGGTAACAGGGGAAGGTGCTTGAAAACGGGGAGTGGAGATCCGATCGCAGGCGTGCTTAAAGGTCAAAACGGGCGTTTTATGGGTGTGCATATTTAAAACAGCAGCGTCATTGACCACGTCACTGGGTTCTTTTATAGCCAGAACTGCTCGCAAAATTGTGGTAGCAAAAACCAACCACAAGAATAGCGAGCAGTTCATACCCTGGTTGATGTACTCGATTAATCTAATAAATAGCGGACATGACGTAGGATGCGAGCGGCCAGGGGGCGTATTTTTCCAAAAAACGAACGCAAGTTTTGTTCGCTCGTTCAGACCTAGAGGCGTGAACAGACCGCAAACAGCGAACGGTTCATTTGAATAGCCACCCCTTGTTTTAGAACGAACGACCGCAAATAGCGAGTGGCTCTGAATGAGGGCCTTAGTTTCTGACCCCATACTCCATAAATACTATTAGCATGTCTGCATATGGCTGCACCAGGATGCGGTCAATATCCCAAGCGTGGGGATTCTGGCGGTCAGAATGCTGGCGCCGGAATTCCGACACCTGTCAGAGTCCCGGCGCAGGCATCCCGACCACCGGAATCCTGAAGGTAAGTAGCGGGATTAAGGGGTGGATTAGCATTAGAGGTTAGGCACTAGGGGGAGGATTAGAGTTAGGCACTAAGAGGGGAGAGTTAGGTTCAGGGACTACGGGGGAGGTTAGGTTCAGGCACCGGGGAGGGAGGGTTAGGGTAGGGGGAGGGTTAGGATACCGAGGTGTCGCGTTCCTAACCCTGTCGGGATGCCACCGCCGGGATCCTGAGCGCTGTCATCCCGTACCCCGGGATGCACCACACAAGGGGCTAATGCTGAGCTGGATGTATTGATGTTTAAAATCGCAAGGGCAAATTACGTTCACACATCCAATTACACATATATGCTTAAGTGTATCATGATGCTGGTGAGACACCATTCATCATCATTATTATTATAATTAGGTATACAAAAAAGGCATCCCACCCACACTGAAAAAAAAAACGCTTCCAGCACCAACAGTCATAGCCTAGGCTGGTAGCAGCAAAGCGCAACCCCCCGCCCCCTCCTCCCCCCACCTGAGCATGTTCTGCCCGACTGTTATACTTACAGCATGCCGGCCGCTGGTGCGTTCCCCTGCTGCTTACCGCACTGCTGCCAACCTCCGCTGGCAGGCCCCCAGTATGCCTGGCTGTGACAGGACACGGCCGGCAGATTTCTTTTAAATACTATCCTCTGTTCACCACATGCTGCAGCTGCTGGGAAGAGTCTCCCCTCTGTCTGTTTCCCGGTGATACTTGTAAGTTCTTCTTCAGTTTATAGTAAATAAACAGTTAATTGAAGAAGCACTTACAAGTGTCACCAGGGAACAGAGGGTCAGACACTTCCCGGCAGCAGCAATATGCAGTGGCGGGGAGAAAACACAGTCCAGCGACGGAGGGAGCCCGAGGAAGGCCTGCAGATAAGTGTATGTCCTGCTGCTACACAAGCTGCCATGTAAACGGCAGCTTGTGTAGCCTTACAGGGGCTGTATGCCATCGCAGAATGGCGTACAGTAACACCATCAAATTCCGAGAGCCTAATTTCTGCATTCCCATGCTAAAGTATGGGGAGTGTGAAAATTAAGGCAGATGGACTTAACCAAGAGATATTGGTGATATCTCCTGCGTTAAGTGTATTAATGAATACTAAAAAACTGTTAATTAAGGAAAAAGTCCTTAAAACCGTTAATTTAGTGTTGATGAATAGGCCCCTATATCTATTATAAACTGGGCTTGTGACACAATAACAGGGAAACTCACAGTATGGGGTCTACCTACCATAATGTCACTTAGCCCTAGCCTGCTCAGCATAGCCTGTCCAACACATCATTGGTTATAAGGTTTTATCTGTATACTGTACTATGCAACCCGATGGTTTAGAAGGCATTTGACTGGTGCATATCAGCTAGGGCACATCAAATAACATCTTAATAAAATACTTCTAAAAGAAATTAAGATGGCAAACAGAGCCCCCATAAAGCTTGGAGCACTAGGCAACTGCAGAACCTGGTTTCACTGTCGGTGAAGCCAGCTGCTGCCATATATGATTAGGCGAGACACCATTCTTTATTTTCTGTGCGTGTCTATTTTGATTGAAACATTTACTTTTACTGTTAAATGATTACTTTTTCTACTCTAAAGTAGAACCTTGGATATTATCCAACAAGATGAAGAGAAATGAACATGTAAACAAAATACTGGAATACATGACTTCATTGTTGTATAACATTTGTTCAACTTATGCTATAATTGATACAAACTATTGTTTTACTCCGTATAACATTCTTTACAGTAAGCTTCATCTTTGTGATAAATCTGTTCACAAACAAGCAACCAGTACAACCAAAACATAAATACAATTGCATTCAATTCAATGATAAATGAAAACTGAATTGTTTCTAATTCATAAATTGGGTGATATGCAGAGAGGATTTGCTATTTCAATTTTCACTTAATGTTTAGGTAAGGAGGAAGCAAAATATAAATGTAATGTCATGAAATTCACCAATGAGATCAACAGCATTCATGTTTTAGGTTCTCAATATAATACATTATGAAATTTAAAAAAAGAAAGAAAAAAAACCCTTGTTCTATTTGTAAGAAGAGAGAACCTAAACAAATCCTACTTTAATATTTACTTACGCTGGACTACTTATACTTTACGGTCATGCAGGGGGAGTGCCGGGTCAGTATATATAAATAAATATTAGGGGTGTGCACCGGCCACTTTTCGTGTTTTGTGTTTTGGTTTTGGATCTGGATCTTTCTTCGTGTTTTGGATCTGGATTGGTTTTGCCAAAACCACCCTTCCGTGTTTTGGGTTCTGGGTTTTGTGTTTTGGATCTGTATTTTTTTTAAAAAAAGCATAAAAACAGCTAAAATCACAGAATTTGTTGGTTTCTCTGCTCCTATGCTATTATTAACCTCAATAACCTTAATTTCCACTCATTTCCAGTCTATTCTGAACACCTCACAATAGTGTTTTCATGTCCAAAAGGTTGCACCGAGGTAGCTGGATGACTATGCTAAGCGACACGAGTGGGCGGCACAAACACGTGACCCATCTAGGAGTGACACTGCAGTGGCAGACAGGATGGCAGTTAGAAAAACTAGGCCCCAAACTGTACATAATGCAAAGAAAAAAAAGAAGTGCAAGATGGAATTGTCCTTGGGCCCTCCCACCCACCCTTATGTTGTATAAACAGGACATGCACACTTTAACAAATCAATCATTTCAGCGCCAGGGTCTGCCACACAACTGTGGCTGAAATGATTGGTTCGTTTGGGCCCCCACAAAACAAGCTGGCAATTAATGTGTCCCTGCACAAACTGGCTCTACGGAGGCAAGATGTCATCCTCATCCTCCTCATCCACCGATTCCTCACCCTCTTCAGTGTGTACATCCTCATCCTCACAGAGTATTAATTCGTCCCTGCTGGAACCACAGGTCCCTCTGTACGTTCTGGAGGCTGGTCTCCCTGGAAGAGTTGATAATTCATTTTATGAACATCATCTTCTCCACATTTTGTGGAAGCAACCTCCTACGCCTTTCGCTGACAAGGTTCCCGGCTGCACTAAACACTCTTTCGGAGTACACACTGGAGGGGGGGCAACTCAGGTAAAATAGAGCCAGTTTGTACAGGGACCTCCAAATTGCTTCTTTTTCCTGCCAGTACAGGTACGGACTGTCTGACATGCCTACTTGGATGCTGTCACCGATGTAATCCTTTAACAGACAGACGCACGCTTGTCGCTGCTGCTTTGAGGATTCAAGTGCGGCTACAGCCCACACAATTCACAAAGACAGAAAAAAAAAAAGAATATTTTTATTGTTTGTGGAGCACACTTTGAGGGTTACACCACCCTTTAACAGACAGACGCACGCTTGTCGCTGCTGCTTTGAGGATGCAAGTGCGGCTACAGCCCACACAATTCACAAAGACAGAAAAAAGAAGAAGAATATTTTAATTGTTTGTGTAGAACACTTTGAGGTGTCACCACCCTTTAACAGACAGACGCACGCTTGTCGCTGCTGCTTTAAGGATGCAGGTGCGGCTACAGCCCACACATTTCACAAAGACCGAAAAAAAAAGAACAATATTTTAATTGTTTGTGTAGAACACTTTGAGGTGTCACCACCCTTTAACAGACAGACGCACGCTTGTCGCTGCTGCTTTAAGGATGCAGGTGCGGCTACAGCCCACACAATTCACATAGACAGAAAAAAAAAGAACAATATTTTAATTGTTTGTGTAGCACACTTTGAGGGTGTCACCACCCTTTAACAGACAGACGCACGCTTGTCGCTGCTGCTTTGAGGATGCAAGTGTGGCTACATCGCACACAAGTCACAAACACATTAAAAAAATAGTTTTTTATTTTTTGGAACACTTTGAGAGTTACACCACCCTTTAACAGACAGACGCACGCTTGTCGCTGCTGCTTTAAGGATGCAGGTGCGGCTACAGCCCACACATTTCACAAAGACCGAAAAAAAAAGAACAATATTTTAATTGTTTGTGTAGAACACTTTGAGGGTGTCACCACCCTTTAACAGACAGACGCACGCTTGTCGCTGCTGCTTTAAGGATGCAGGTGCGGCTACAGCCCACACAATTCACATAGACAGAAAAAAGAAGAAGAATATTTTTATTGTTTGTGTAGCACACTTTGAGGGTGTCACCACCCTTTAACAGACAGACGCACGCTTGTCGCTGCTGCTTTAAGGATGCAGGTGCGGCTACATCGCACACAAGTCACAAACACATTAAAAAAATAGTTTTTTATTTTTTGGAGCACTTTGAGAGTTACACCACCCTTTAACAGACAGACGCACGCTTGTCGCTGCTGCTTTAAGGATGCAGGTGCGGCTACAGCCCACACATTTCACAAAGACCAAAAAAAAAAGAACA
Source organism: Taudactylus pleione (assembly GCA_031769625.1). Classification (NCBI taxonomy): domain Eukaryota; kingdom Metazoa; phylum Chordata; class Amphibia; order Anura; family Myobatrachidae; genus Taudactylus; species Taudactylus pleione. The sequence goes on along the minus strand of JAUIMM010000007.1, from coordinate 29,257,382 downwards.
ATATTTTAATTGTTTGTGTAGCACACTTTGAGGGTGTCACCACCCTTTAGCAGACAGACGCACGCTTGTCGCTGCTGCTTTGAGGATGCAAGTGTGGCTACATCGCACACAAGTCACAAACACATTAAAAAAATAGTTTTTTATTTTTTGGAACACTTTGAGAGTTACACCACCCTTTAACAGACAGACGCACGCTTGTCGCTGCTGCTTTAAGGATGCAGGTGCGGCTACAGCCCACACATTTCACAAAGACCGAAAAAAAAAGAACAATATTTTAATTGTTTGTGTAGAACACTTTGAGGGTGTCACCACCCTTTAACAGACAGACGCACGCTTGTCGCTGCTGCTTTAAGGATGCAGGTGCGGCTACAGCCCACACATTTCACAAAGACCAAAAAAAAAAGAACAATATTTTAATTGTTTGTGTAGCACACTTTGAGGGTGTCACCACCCTTTAACAGACAGACGCACGCTTGTCGCTGCTGCTTTGAGGATGCAAGTGTGGCTACATCGCACACAAGTCACAAACACATTAAAAAAATAGTTTTTTATTTTTTGGAACACTTTGAGAGTTACACCACCCTTTAACAGACAGACGCACGCTTGTCGCTGCTGCTTTAAGGATGCAGGTGCGGCTACAGCCCACACATTTCACAAAGACCGAAAAAAAAGAACAATATTTTAATTGTTTGTGTAGAACACTTTGAGGGTGTCACCACCCTTTAACAGACAGACGCACGCTTGTCGCTGCTGCTTTAAGGATGCAGGTGCGGCTACAGCCCACACATTTCACAAAGACCAAAAAAAAAAGAACAATATTTTAATTGTTTGTGTAGCACACTTTGAGGGTGTCACCACCCTTTAACAGACAGACGCACGCTTGTCGCTGCTGCTTTAAGGATGCAGGTGCGGCTACAGCCCACACAATTCACAAAGACAGAAAAAAGAACAATATTTTAATTGTTTGTGTAGCACACTTTGAGGGTGTCACCACCCTTTAACAGACAGACGCACGCTTGTCGCTGCTGCTTTAAGGATGCAGGTGCGGCTACAGCCCACACAATTCACAAAGACAGAAAAAAGAACAATATTTTAATTGTTTGTGTAGCACACTTTGAGGGTGTCACCACCCTTTAACAGACAGACGCACGCTTGTCGCTGCTGCTTTAAGGATGCAGGTGCGGCTACAGCCCACACATTTCACAAAGACCAAAAAAAAAAGAACAATATTTTAATTGTTTGTGTAGCACACTTTGAGGGTGTCACCACCCTTTAACAGACAGACGCACGCTTGTCGCTGCTGCTTTGAGGATGCAAGTGTGGCTACATCGCCCACAAGTCACAAACACATTAAAAAAATAGTTTTTTATTTTTTGGAACACTTTGAGAGTTACACCACCCTTTAACAGACAGACGCACGCTTGTCGCTGCTGCTTTAAGGATGCAGGTGCGGCTACAGCCCACACATTTCACAAAGACCGAAAAAAAAAGAACAATATTTTAATTGTTTGTGTAGCACACTTTGAGGGTGTCACCACCCTTTAACAGACAGACGCACGCTTGTCGCTGCTGCTTTGAGGATGCAAGTGTGGCTACATCGCCCACAAGTCACAAACACATTAAAAAAATAGTTTTTTATTTTTTGGAACACTTTGAGAGTTACACCACCCTTTAACAGACAGACGCACGCTTGTCGCTGCTGCTTTAAGGATGCAGGTGCGGCTACAGCCCACACATTTCACAAAGACCGAAAAAAAAAGAACAATATTTTAATTGTTTGTGTAGAACACTTTGAGGGTGTCACCACCCTTTAACAGACAGACGCACGCTTGTCGCTGCTGCTTTAAGGATGCAGGTGCGGCTACAGCCCACACATTTCACAAAGACCAAAAAAAAAGAACAATATTTTAATTGTTTGTGTAGCACACTTTGAGGGTGTCACCACCCTTTAACAGACAGACGCACGCTTGTCGCTGCTGCTTTAAGGATGCAGGTGCGGCTACAGCCCACACAATTCACAAAGACAGAAAAAAGAACAATATTTTAATTGTTTGTGTAGCACACTTTGAGGGTGTCACCACCCTTTAACAGACAGACGCACGCTTGTCACTGTTGCTTTAAGGATGCAGGTGCGGCTACAGCCCACACAATTCACAAAGACAGAAAAAAGAACAATATTTTAATTGTTTGTGTAGCACACTTTGAGGGTGTCACCACCCTTTAACAGACAGACGCACGCTTGTCGCTGCTGCTTTAAGGATGCAGGTGCGGCTACAGCCCACACAATTCACAAAGACAGAAAAAAAAGAACAATATTTTAATTGTTTGTGTAGCACACTTTGAGGGTGTCACCACCCTTTAACAGACAGACGCACGCTTGTCGCTGCTGCTTTGAGGATGCAGGTGGAATCTAGACGGGATTTGGAACCGAGGACACACTACCTCCATCAATTGTCTAAATCCCACTGCACTAATGTCGGATACCGGACGCACGTCTAACACCAACATAGCAGTCAAGGCCTCAGTTATACGTTTTGCTTCAGGATGACTGCTGTCGTACTTCATCCTCATCGCTAGGGACTGTTGGAGGGTCAATTGTTTAGTAAAAGTAGTGATGTTCCTACTTCCTCTCTGGGATGATGAACAACTCCCAGCAGCAGCAACAGCACTAGGAGGAAGAGGTTCTTGATCTCTCCCTATTTTATTTTTATCGGAGAAAGTTTGGTCCTCCATTTATGTTATATTGATATATATACGTGCGGCTAAAGCGCACACAAACACAGAAAATATTATTTTATTTTTGCTGGAGAGTAGTGCACTTTGTGGGTTACACCACCCTTTAAGAAATGAGCCAGCCGGCTCTTTACTTATGGGACACAGGCGCACGCTTGGCGCTGCTCCTTTGTTGATGCACGTGCAGCCACAGTGCACACAATTCACAAACACAGAAAATAATTTTTTTTTTTGGTTTGGACTGGAGTGTACTTTCGGGGGTTACAGCACCCTTAACGGTCAAGCCAGCCGGTCCTTTACTTATGACACAGGCGCACGCTTGGCACTACTTTGTTGATGCACGTGCGGCTACTGCGCACACAATTCACAAACACAGAAAATAATTTTTTTTTAGGTTTGGACTGGAGTGTACTTTCGGGGGTTACAGCACCCTTAACGGTCAAGCCAGCCGGCCCTTTACTTATGACACAGGCGCACGCTTGGCACTACTTTGTTGATGCACGTGCGGCTACTGCGCACACAATTCACAAACACAGAAAATAATTTTTTTTTGGTTTGGACTGGAGTGTACTTTCGGGGGTTACAGCACCCTTTAACGGTCAAGCCAGCCGGCCCTTTACTTATGACACAGGCGCACGCTTGGCACTACTTTGTTGATGCACGTGCGGCTACTGCGCACACAATTCACAAACACAGAAAATAATTTTTTTTTAGGTTTCGACTGGAGTGTACATTCGGGGGTTACAGCACCCTTAACGGTCAAGCCAGCCGGCCCTTTACTTATGACACAGGCGCACGCTTGGCACTACTTTGTTGATGCACGTGCGGCTACTGCGCACACAATTCACAAACACAGAAAATAATTTTTTTTTTGGTTTGGACTGGAGTGTACTTTCGGGGGTTACAGCACCCTTAACGGTCAAGCCAGCCGGCCCTTTACTTATGACACAGGCGCACGCTTGGCACTACTTTGTTGATGCACGTGCGGCTACTGCGCACACAATTCACAAACACAGAAAATAATTTTTTTTTTGGTTTGGACTGGAGTGTACTTTCGGGGGTTACAGCACCCTTAACGGTCAAGCCAGCCGGCCCTTTACTTATGACACAGGCGCACGTTTGGCACTACTTTGTTGATGCACGTGCGGCTACTGCGCACACAATTCACAAACACAGAAAATAATTTTTTTTTTGGTTTGGACTCGAGTGTACTTTGGGGGTTACAGCACCCTTTAACGGTCAAGCCAGCCGGCCCTTTACTTATGACACAGGCGCACGCTTGGCACTACTTTGTTGATGCACGTGCGGCTACTGCGCACACAATTCACAAACACAGAAAATAATTTTTTTTTTGGTTTGGACTGGAGTGTACTTTCGGGGGTTACAGCACCCTTAACGGTCAAGCCAGCCGGCCCTTTACTTATGACACAGGCGCACGCTTGGCACTACTTTGTTGATGCACGTGCGGCTACTGCGCACACAATTCACAAACACAGAAAAGATTTTTTTTTTTGGTTTGGACTGGAGTGTACTTTCGGGGGTTACAGCACCCTTAACGGTCAAGCCAGCCGGCCCTTTACTTATGACACAGGCGCACGCTTGGCACTACTTTGTTGATGCACGTGCGGCTACTGCGCACACAATTCACAAACACAGAAAATAATTTTTTTTTTGGTTTGGACTGGAGTGTACTTTCGGGGGTTACAGCACCCTTAACGGTCAAGCCAGCCGGCCCTTTACTTATGACACAGGCGCACGCTTGGCACTACTTTGTTGATGCACATGCGGCTACTGCGCACACAATTCACAAACACAGAAAATAATTTTTTTTTGGTTTGGACTGGAGTGTACTTTCGGGGGTTACAGCACCCTTTAACGGTCAAGCCAGCCGGCCCTTTACTTATGACACAGGCGCACGCTTGGCACTACTTTGTTGATGCACGTGCGGCTACTGCGCACACAATTCACAAACACAGAAAATATATTATTTTTTTAGCACTTGGGGGGAGCACCCCTGATGAACAGAGCACCCCCTGGACAACACTACAGCACTCCTTTAGGACTGGGACACTGCACAGGACTTTGGAGTGGACACAGCCCCTATGGAGAACTGACTGCACAACACAGTCCAGCCAGCCCCTATGGACTTTGAAGTAGTGGACACAGCCCCTATTAACAACAGCAGCACAGCACAACACAGCCAGCCCCTATGGACTTTGAAGTAGTGGACAACAGCAGCACTACACTACACTACACTACACAGCCCTAACTCCCACCCTCCCTCTTCACTGTCCACAGCCGAGTGAGAAAATGGCGCCGACGCGGGTACCTTATATAGGATCCAAAACCCGCGAGACTCGGAAGGCGGGATGATGACGTTTTGCCTCGATTTCAGATCCGAGTCAGGCGGGAAAAGTCGAGCCTGACTCGGATCGGACTCGGATCGGGGGGGCTCGGGGGGGTTCGGATTTCAGAAATCCGAACCCGCTCACCCCTAATAAATATATATATATATATATATATATATATATATATCATCCTTGCCTACTCTCCCGAAATGCCCAGTAGGCTCCAGAAACTCGGGTGGCATTCCCGGCCGCCCAGAAGAGTAAACAAGTCTCCCCACTCCCAGCCTGCTTTGAGATATTTTCATTAAAACATTAAAAGCCACTAAACTCCCAAACTTTTACCTTAAAAGAGGCTATAAACATTAATTATGTGTTTCTATTCATTTTTAGTCATTTATATTACTAATTGGTGTCATTGAGTGTGTTGATTGACACTACACATACTAGTGCATGTTATTTTATATTTCTGATCACAGGGCCTGATTCAGAGCCGGACACTATTTGCGCTCGCTCGTTCAGAAAAAGGGGCCGGCTATTTAAATTGAGCGCTCGCTCTTTGCGGTCTGTTGACGCCTCTATGTCTGAGCGAGCGAATGAAACATGCGCTCGCTATTTTGTAAAGACGCCCCCTGGCCGCTCGCATCCTACGTCATCTCCGCTATTTATTAGATTAATCGCGTACATCGAAAGGCGTCTGAACTGCTCGCAGTGCTTGTGGTAGGATTTTCCTACTGCAATCATGCGAACAGTTCAGGCTAAGAGACAACCAAGTGACGTGGCCGATGACGCTGCTTTGTTAATTATGCACACCCTTAAAACGCCCTTTTGACCGTTTGGCATGCCTGCATTCGGATCACCACTCCCCATTTTCAAGCACCTTCCCCTGTTACCACCCACACACACACACGCCTCATCCTGTCACTCAAATTAGCAGGCACTCGCTATTTTGCGAGCGCTCGATTTCCGACCACACTGACTGGTTGGCGCATGCGCATTACGACCCAAACGCATGTGCGGTTGTGCGAACATCGCTCGGAGCGAACGGGCTGCCGCTTACGAGCGGCTCTGAATCAGGCCCACAGTCTTTTAATTGAGCAGCTCTTAATACATATAGGCCCTGAATGAGAGCCACTCGCTGCTGGCGGGCGCTCGCTCTGAATGTGGACATTTTTTTTTTCTCCGGCCGCTCGCAAAGCTGTGGGAGACCATCCACAGCTTGTGCGAGTGGCCAGGAGACCATCGCGATTATCGCGACCATCGGGCTTGCGACAAGACCCTGGGGTAGGGTCTAGCTGCTGCAAGCCCGAATGAACTTCCTGTCAGTCAGCCCTCCTACAAACGCCAGCCGTTTCTAAGGGAACGCCTGCGTTTGTCCGGCCACCCCCCCACAAAACGGGGGCGAGCTGTCAATCAACATCGACAGCCGCCCCATCTTGTTGCGAGCCCGTAGCGACTGAACTTCAGTCGCTCAGCAGATCTCGCTCACGCCGGGCGTAGCAGTGGGCAACCATCGGCACACTTGCGAGTGGCTCTGAATCGGGCCCATAGAGTGCAACTCGCTTATTATTTGTTTTTGGCTCCAGACGACAGACAGACAGAACTTACACCAGTCTTTCCCATTGCTTTGGTGCCATGGGTTCTACTATTTGTGCATTCTGTGCTCAGTATTTTAGTTTACAAACTTGTTTATTGGCCCAAAAGCCCCTCAAGAAAGTCTTGTTATAAACAGGTTACTTGAAGATAAGGATTCTTAATGCTTGGCATCCAACTAACCCTGTACAGTTTCTCACCATTCTCTCTCTTACCCAAAAACTAGGTCACCATTACCAGACATATATTCTGATAGAGATAAATAATAATTGGCAGCCATATATATTGCAGAGGAATACCACACAGAACAAATCACATCTTACAGAGAAACACACCCCAGCTGCAAACAGAAATTGCAGCCAAATACCCCTCCACATTCTGGACCACCTATTGCAAGGATACCCCAACTGCCAGTCACTTAGATTGACACTTCCTCCAAAACCACAGAAACGTGATGCACAGAAACCTCTCAAATGTCGAACACCAGGTGCACAGAGACACCTCAACAGCAGGGGCAAACGCAGGATTTTTAGGGGGGGTTCCAATATATATATATATATATATATATATATAAATATATATATATATGTGTGTGTATGTGTGTGACACACGCAGCAAACATGCACACAACATACACACACAACATACTTGCATACATGCACATAGCAGACTTACACACACCCTAGTTGCCAGGCTGCTGCTCGGGTGGCCGTACTGATCCTCCCTTTTCCCTGGGACTCCTATGTCTCACACACATACATCCCAAACACCCTTCCCCCTCCAGGACTTCAATGTCACACACACACACACATACATACATCACACACACACACACGCAAACACATACAACACACATACCACCTACCCGGGCCAACACTAGTAACAAGAGTGTTTGAGCCTCTCAGTGACTTGCCGCCTTCCCACGCCGCGCCGCTCCCAACAGCTCCTCCATCCCTCGTCAGCACTGTGGGAGTTCTCTGGAGAGACGTCATGAATCTCCTTAAAGCCAGTGCGCCAAGCTGGAGTCGGGGGAGGCGGAGCTCACAGAAGGGTTGTGGATAGATCCCCTTCCGTAGATGTACCTATGGAAAGGGGATCTAGCATCAACCTTCACAGTAGTCAGGACAGCCGGGTGCGCCGCTGATATACACCACAGAGGGCGCCCGGCAAATACACATTGCAGCAGCTGCCGGGCAGACCTCTCTCCAGAGAACTCCCACAGAGCATTTCCCCCTCTGTACGGCCACCCGTGTTACAGCCCGAGACGGAGATAAGACTGTCTCCATCTATAAAAAAAAAAATTTGGTTGGTCAGGGGGGGTTTCTGGGTACTCGGAAACCCCCCTGCGTGTGCTAGTGAACAGCCAGCACCTGCTTAATATAGTCTCCACATCCTAACTGATACCATATTCCCCTGACTGCCAACACCTATTGTACAGACTCCACATCCTAACTGATACCAGAACCCCCAATTGCCAGCACCTGTTACACAGACTCCACATCCTGATTCCAGATCCCCCAACTGCCAGCATCTGTTACACAGAATCAGCATCCTAACTGACACTAGATCCTCCAACTGCCAGCACCTGTTACACAGAGACTCCACATCCTAACTGATACCAGATCCCCCAACTGTCAGTACTGATAACGGCAAGTTGTCAGTAACCAGGCTATCCAGAAAGGAAAGGGTTAATCATGGCTGGAGAGTAAAAATGAGATGCACAGCAATGGTGTCAAACAATACTCTAACTTTATTAAGCATGTTAAGGATTTATATATCTTCTTATAATATCTAGGCATGCGTAATGGCTGATTTGATTAAGTCACGTACACACTGTAAATTCTATTTGTATTAACGGCAGGGGGCAGCATTGTACTATTAATAAGCAAACACAAGTATTATATATTCTTTGACACATCATTAAAAGGTTCTGCTCATTATTTCTGAGAATAACCATAGTGACCTTGCAGCCCAGATGCTTGTTGATACATCTGAGAAAATTTTCACAATAAACACATAGAACTTCTCAACAGGTGCACAAATTTGAACAAACCAATATCGAGAGTTTAACCCTATCAGTACCTGTTACACAGAGGCTCCACATTCTAACTGATAACAGATCCCCAACTACCAGTAACTGTTACACAGATACACAGAGACTCCACATCCTGACTGATATTGGTTCCCACAACTGATAGCACCTGGTAGACAGAGACTCCACACTGTAACTGATACCAAATCCCAGAACTACTAGCACCTGTTACACAGAGACTCCCCATCCTAACTGATGCCAGATTCCCCAACTGCCAGCACTTGATACACACAGACTCCACATCCTAACTGATTCCAGATTCCCCAACTGCCAGCACCTGTTTTGCATACACCCCATAGAATCAGTGAAATCCCTTTTTTGGGCACCCAAACTTGAGTTTGGGCATGCTAAGCAGGACCTTAGAGCTGCCCGGTGCAACTGAGCCACTCCAAGAGGTGTAGTGTACCATCTTTTTCTTTAAATTTAGCATCTTATTTGCATCGCAGGCACAGTGAAAAGCAGCTCACAGAGATACTAGGCTGCGACTTTCACCACACAGGAATTACTTTTACACAGGTACAAAGTTGCAGATAAAGCTGAATGGAATTTGGTGGTAGAAAAAGCAGCGGCAGCTGCATCATAGCACTTCATATACAGATTTATACTCATTCGCACACAGATGTAAAAATGTTGCACTTCAAATTAATCAGTGTAATCTAGTAGAGTAGTTTTGTTGCTTCCAGTTGTTTTATAGCAATAAGATGCACATTTTGAGCGAAAAAGACGCTTGATGTGGCCCAGTCGCAGGGGACCTGGTTCGCCGAGAGGAGCTGTTTGGTGTGACTGAAGCCACAGTGTCAGGATGTGGCCTGGGATCGTCCGCTACTCACCTCCACACCGGCATCCTTGGGCTTAGGCAGAGCCGTAACTAGACTTTTTGTTTGCCTGTGCCAGAGAGAGCATTGGCGCCCCCCCTCCCATTTTTTAAATAAGGACATATGATAGTGTACTTGAAAAAGGTCCATGGCCTCATGAGGAAGGACCAGGGAAGAGATAGGGGAGGCCAGGAGATGTTGGGGATAAAAGAAGAGGAAGCTACAAGTAAGAGTGATAATAAATAGGAAAATTGACAGGCCCAAACAGCACCCCCTGCCCTGCGGTGCCCTGTGCCATGGCACAGGTCGCAGTACCCTGGTTACGGCCCTGGGCTTAGGTTTTCAGTCACTGGGAGTAGAGGTGAGTGGTGACTGAGTATTCTCCCCGGGGTATGCTAGGGCTTCCGTGCATGTGTGCTGGTTCCCGGGGTGCCGGGCATGGGTGCAGCCATGTTGGTGCATATCACCTGACTAGTCTCTCCCAATGGTAGTCCTGTGGTCACTCAGCTGATCCTCTGATCCAGTGACCAGCTACACAGGGGTATTTAGTCTGACTCCAGGAACAGGGAATTGCTGTTCAACTTTGCTGTTCCAGTGATTGTTATGCTCTCCGGTGTTTTCCATGAAGTATCTACAGTGTGTTGTTTCAGCCCTCATGCTGACCTCTAGTGTTACTTGTATTAGCTCTCATACTAATTCCCAGCATTTTACTTCAGCTCTCTCACCAAACTCCAGTGTTTCTTGTAAAACCCTGTGTTGTCTTCTAGTGTGCTGCTCAGCTATCTAACTGGCTCTCTGTGTTCCTGTGGTGTCAGCTTTCATGCTAATTACTAGTTAGCTCTCAGCTGGATCTCTAATAATTCCCTGTACATGCCTGTATCCACATTTCTCTATGTTTCTCTGTGCAAGTCCGCACCTGGATCTCTAGCAAATTCCAATACATGATGTGTTCAAGTATTCAGTTCATATGCCAATCTCCTGCGTTCAAGTATTCAGTTCATATGTCCATTTCCTGCGTTCAAGTATTCAGTTCATATGCCGATCTCCTGCGTTCAAGTATTCAGTTCATATGCCCATCTCCTGTGTTCAAGTATTCAGTTCATATGCTGATCTCCTGTGTTCAAGTATTCAGTTCATATGCTGATCTATTGTGTTCAAGTATTTAGTTCATTCACTGGTCTCCTGTGTTCAATTATTCAGTTCATTCACTGCTCTCCTGACTTTAAGTATTCAGTTCATACCCTGATCTCCTTTGCTCAAGTATTCAGTTCACATGCCGATCTCCTGTGTTCAAGTCTTCAGTTCATATGCCAAACTCTTGTGTTCAAGCATTTAGTTCATATGCTGATCTCCTGTTTTCAAGTATTCAGTTCATATGCTGATCTCCTGTGTTCAAGTATTCAGTTCATTCACTGATCTCCTGTATTCAAGTATTCAGTTCATACACTGATCTCCTGTGCTCAAGTATTCAGTTCATCTGACGATCTCCTGCATTCAAGTATTCAGTTCATATGCCGATCTCCTGTGTTCAAGTATTAAGTTCATACGCTGATCTCCTGTGTTCAAGTATTCAGTTCACATGCTGATCTCCTGTGTTCAAGTATTCAGTCCTAGCTGATTCTTTGCATCCTAGCTATTTAGTTTTCATGTTGGCCTCTAGTGTTATTGCATTCCTAGGGTTCCCAGTGCTAATTCATTCTAATATAGTTCCGGCCTTCCTGCCACTCCCAGGTACCTGTCCAGAGGGTCACAACCTGCTCACTTGGTGCACGAAACCCATATCCCAACTGGAGGGGTCACTGGTGAAGACCACCAAGTGAGTTAGATTCCGCGCCTCTGGGCAGGTCTAGCCAAACCTGGGTTTTGCCGCAATAGGGAGACCTAGTATTGTCACTCACCTGGTCGCTCCCTAGCCACTCTAACCCCCTGGCTTTTGTCTTCTCCTGAGGAACTTTCCATATGGTTCTTGACACACAGTGTATGAGAACACATATGTAGCAGATATAGGGGCAGATGTATTATGCTCTGGGAAGTGATAAAGTGGAGAATGATAAACAACCAACCAATTGGCTCCAAAAAATTTTTTTCAAACACAGCCTGTAACATGACAGTTAGGAGCTGAGTATCTGGTAGTTTATCACTCTCCACTTTATCAATTTCCAGGCCTTAATACAATTTCCAGACATTCTGAAGAGGAAAAGTGGAGACTTTGCTGATAGCAACCAATAAGCTTACAGCTATAATTTATTAAGTACATTCTATAAAATTATAGGTAGAACCTGATTGGCTGCTATAAGCAACGTCTCTACATGTCCATTTTAGAAGGTTTGATACATCTCCCACATATTTCCGTGCCTACATATACTGTTGACATTTTCAGGAGTCATTCAGGATTGATCTTACGGGTCCGGAATGACCCCCAGAAGCAATGGGTGAAAGTGGCATGATGCAGTGACAGCGGAGGTGACCATCACTGCCCCACAATACACTGACTTATGCATTATGGCACTTTCTGGACCATTTTCTGACCTCTTTTTCCTGCTCCACGACACACAGAAGGACAAATCAATCAATTTCATGTTCCTGTAAATACTTTGCAAGATTCTGTTTATTGAGCCTTAAGCCATTAAAATATTACTACTATTGTTATATAGTTTGCTAGCACACTGTAAAATGATACATAACATTATATTAACTATAAATGTACATAATTCGTATACATTCATTTTATTTCCAGTTAAATTCCATTTAAAGCTGACTGACTTTAATATCACTGTGCTGGGGTGCAGTGATAATAAAAAATATTATACTGCTCTCCTTCCATAATTACTATACTGCTGTTCATTAGCAGCACATTGCCACACAGACTCGCTAGCACACAATAAAATTATAGTAACCTTTTCATGAATTCAGTATTGTTAATGCGGAACTCAGCATAGTCATGTGATGATATAAAAACAGTGTTTCTGTTCCAACCAAATGAATGCTTGTGTGGCTAGATTGGTCACTATCACAGTATAATGATAAATTATCACAAACTAATAAATAAGGGGAAGTTGATAAGAAACAATAGACTTGTGTCCTGGTAAATGATTAAGGTTACATCCACACAGATTTTGGGGCTCATGCTGAGTTGGACACGTACAGTACACACCCAAAAAGTCATACGCAAGTCAAGATACATTTAGCTCTGCACCAGTCACATATATCTGTGGAGAGGGGGAATTTTATTAGAGTTACATCATTTTAGCCCTGTCCAATCTTCATAGACCCAGTGTCGGACTGGGACATGAAGGGCCCACAGGGGGAATTCAATGGTAGGGGCCCACTGAAGGGAGGCAGAGCAAAGCTAAAGGGGTGTGGCCAGCTAACAGAGGAGCAGAAGTAAAATTAAAAAACATGCACAGGTCTAGAGCCAAATAAATAAAAAAAAATAACAACAATAACGCTGAATCTGATATTCTAGTTATAGTTTAAAGCCAGGGAATAATTTTTATGTCCAGTCTCCAGTAGGCATAGGGTTTAGAAGCTGTAGCTCTAGTTACCTTGGGCTAGCTTGGATACAGCTATCAGCATTGTAAAGTCTGAAATGTATGTACAGTGAGGGAAAAACCCATTGTTAGACCCGTCGCATTAAGGTGCCAGCGCCTGCTGTGCCGCAGTGCCCACCATATAATGCAGAGAGTTGTCGCATTACTCACTATATAATGCAGTGTCGCAGTGCCCGCCATATAATGCAGAGTGCTGCAGTGCCCGCCATATACATATAGAGTATCACAGTGCCCATCACATAATGCAGAGAGTGTCACAGTGCTCACCATATAATACAAAGAGTCACACTGACCGCCATATAATACAGAGAGTGCCGCAGTACCCACCATATAAAGCAGAGAGTTGTCTCATTGCTCACTATATAATGCAGAGACTGCTGCAGTGTCCAGCATATAATGTGGAGTGTTGCAGTGCCCGCCATATACGTAATATAAAGTGTTACATTGCTCACCATAAATACAAAACAAGTGTCGCAGTGTCCACCATATATGTAAAACAGAGTGTCACAATGCCCACCATATAATGCCGACTTCAGTCGAGGTTGGGGGAAAACGAGTGGTCTGACGGCGCCCTCTCCTTCTGACCCCAGCTGACTGATGGTGCCCGCTCCTTCCGCAGCCAGCCGACTGATGGCACCCTCTCTTTCCGCCCACAGCCAACTGATGGCGCCCTCTCCTTCCACCCCCAGCCGACCATTAAGCCTGGGGATGGAGCCGCCGCCGGGGAACCCGGACCCTGGAGCCCACCCCTCCCACCCTCCGCCAGCCCGAGCCGCACGTGCCAAGTTCTTAAGGGAGCGAACAAGCATTCCAGGGCCTATCCCCGGATTTTCTCAGGAATGCTGGTGCTTGCAAAGTGATGAGGATATGTGTGTCATCACTCTCATTACTCCCAAGCACATCGAAACTACTCAAGACCAGTCTGAATCCATCCATCTGCCAGGCTCCGGGGAACCACAATACAGGCAAGAGGGGTGGGCCCGCAAAACCCATCCCTCTACCGCACCGTGCCCCTCCGGGACTCCCAGAGAACACAAGTGGAACCTGGACCAGCCAAAAGTGGACCCCACTCTGACTGCGCCTGTCAGCAAGGCTCCGGGGAACCATGACACAGGCAAGAGGGATGGGCCCGTGAAACCCATCCCTCTACTGCACCATGCCCCCTGGCACTCACGATGTTTCCACATGTCTCGACCTTCAAAGCCATCTCCAGGACGGGGAGGACACGAGTGGAACCTGGACCATCCAAAAGTGGACCCCACTCTGACTGCGCCCGTCAGCCAGGCTCTGGGGGACCATGACACAGGCAAGAGGGATGGGCCCGCGAAACCCATCCCTCTACCGCACTGTGCCCCCTGGCACTCACGGTGTTTCCACATGTCTCGACCTTCAAAGCCATCTCCGAGATGGGGAGGACACGAGTGGAACCTGGACCAGCCAAAAGGGGACCCCACTCTGACTGCGCCCATCATCAAGGCTCTGGGGACAGCGATACAGGCAAGAGGGGTGGGTCCGGGAACTCATCCCTCTACCGCACCGTGCCTCCCAGCACTCCCGGTGTTTCCACATGTCTTGACCTTCCATGCCATCTCCGGGACGGGGAGGACACGAGTGGAACCTGAACTAGCCAAAAGGGGACCCCACTCTGACTGCGCCCGTCAGCCAGGCTCCGGGGAACAGTGCTACAGGCAAGAGGGGTGGGTCCAGGAAACTCATCCCTCTACTGCACCATGCCCCCTGGCACTCCCGGTGTTTCCACACGACTCAACCTTCCATGCCATCTCCGGAATGCCGAGGGCACGAGTGGAACCTGGGTTTCTCAATGCCTAGTTTATGCATGTCTCTTCAACGGGATTGAAACGCACTGACACGCCTGAATTCGCACGACCACACCCCATCACCACATACAAATGGTACTACCTGTCAATCACTGGGTGATAGGTCTGCGTGCTGTCGGTGCTCGCATTAACTTTCGCATGCACTGCATCTTATACGCATGCGCAGAGCGCAAACATCGGCCGACTGCATACAAATGCAGCATTGCATTGCTTGCTGAATCAGGCCCACTGTTCACTGTATTTTTCACACAAAATACAGTGACAGTGCCTCTGCCCCCTCCTCAACCCCAACGGGTGCTCCCCCTGTGACCCCACTTGACCACCCCCCTCTCCTCCAACTGACATTTACCTGGGTGATCAGTGAGCTCTCTCCTCCAGTCAGCTGGTCGCCAGGGCTCCTGGTTTATGACTCCAGTCAACTGTGCTGTAAACTAAGATGCCGGTTTACAGCACAGCTAACCAGGGTCACAGTGTAGGAGCCCCGGTGACCAGCTGACTGGAGGAGAGAGATCATAGATCAGAGGACCCCCGGCTGCAGGTAAGTGTCTGAGGTATTTTTTTTTAACACTATTATTTTTAATACTATTTAGACCACAAAGCTGATCACATGGGGCCAGCTCCCGGCTCTGTTCTGCCTGTCAGAGTGGAGCAGGAGCCGGGGAACCAGGGGAAACCCAGCTTAACGCCAGCAGATGGCAATGTTATGGCAGGTCTCCAACCCGGTATTTTTTTACAATTTCCCCTTAGTAAATTTTAGGCAGATTGCATTTTCCATTGCAAGTATGGGGAATGCAATTTGCTTGCTAAAGAAATGAGAATGAAAGGGCTTGGAGCAGTTTTTAACTAAAACTACTCTAATAGCCCTTTAATACAGTTCAGTGAAACTAAAATAATGTGAAAAGGGTGTGAAAACACCTTTTTTCACATTAGTTTAGTAAAAATAAGATTGATAAATAGAGCCCATAGAGGGCCTGATTCAGCAAGGATCACAATTGCAAAGCTACACGCAGGCAGCTTTGCAATTGTGATCCTTGCAATAATGCAAATGCAGCAGGAGGTGTTTGACACCCTCTACTGCATTGCAATCCCAGGCACTGCAATGGAGGTTGCAGGCTGGTCCCAACGGTAGATGGTGCTGGGGGGCCGCCCAGCTGAGTAAGCCTCAGCTTGCTGAGGCTTGCCCAAGCTTTCCGGCTTCTGAGCCCAGCAGACTGTGTACGTTCACGCAGTCCCTTGGCCTGTCCACTCCTGGAAAACAGGGCAGACAAGCCTCATTCCGGGAACACCAGCCGACCCCACCTCCGCACCACCCCTTAAATGCCTCTGCCTGTCAATCAGGCAGAGGCATTCAAGTGCTTGAATGCATCTTAGCAAGACCCATTCTGCAAACTTGCAGAATGGGTCCTGCGCATGTGCAGATTCCAGATAATCGGGACTGCTAAATCAGGCCCAGAGTCACTTTAACAGATGATCTAACTCTAAATAGGCAGGTGTATCATTGGAAAATCAACAAAAGAAGAACTATACCCCTCATGTAATTAATAAACTGGGGAGATGCCAAAAGCTCAAACATAATTTGAGAACAGATACTAATGAGTTTATTCCATGCACCGAGAAGAGGGTGGTTCTGTCGCCCATTACAAAATATTGTATCTACGTCCTATCAACACACCCTGACACTTAAAGGGTATGCAGCTTCTTCAGAAGGCCCTAGTATTCACAGCAGAGTGCTGACCAGAGCTGGGCTAAGACTATGGACACTTAAAACAGGGGGACCTCAAGTGGCATGTCTGTCATGGATGCAGAGGGTGCGGTGCACACGGGTCCATCTAGGACTAACCACTGTGCCTTCTGCATTGTGCATGGTGTGCCAGCTTCCTATGCTTCTTTCGTGGAGTCTTATGGTGCATACACACGTAACGATTTTGTAACCAACGATTTTCTGTCAGATTTTCCCTTGAAAAAGTGAACGATTTTTTGAAGTGTAAAGAACGATTTTTTGAACGATGAACGAATAATGTTCCTTCCCTTAATGAAAATCGTCATGTTGGATAGTCTGAAATGGACGATGAACGATAACTACAAACTACAAATGGGAGTGTACATTTGTGATTATCGTTCATCGTTATCGACAAATCATTAAAAAAATTGTTACGTGTGTATGCACCTTAAGTCTTGCTAGTGATGTATTCAGAAAGATGGCACCACACAGGAGCTAGCAAGGACGTTGGCAATGTGCCAGAGTCTTTGCTCTCTTCTGTGGAGTAATCAGCTAGGCACAGGAGCTGAACTGGGTGGAGTCTTAGAGGGAGGGGGCAGAGCCTTAAGAGGGGAAGGAGAAAGGAGAAAAAGACAACAGTACATCTCCCCTGGAATGTTGGTTCCAGGGGAGGAAGCAGCCATCATGCCGAGACTGAAGAAAGGGGGCCGGTTACAAGTACAGGGGTGTTGGCCACGGCTTATGCAAACTGTGGCTGCCACCAGTGTTCAGTAAAATAAGGACAACAGAGACATCCTTATTATTGTGCTGGTAGCCCCAGTGCCATCCCCTCAGGTGCTGGCGCCCTAGGCAGCTGCCTAATGGTAGTGCTGCCCCTGTGCACAGTCTATATTAATGCTAATTCAGTCTGTGTAGTTACCAGGAACCAGTACCTCTTTGATATTACTTGTTACTTGTAACTGCCTTCTCATGAATATACAGTGGTTAGCTCTAATGCCTCACAGCGATGGGGTCATGGGTTATACTTTGACAAGGGGTGTATATGTGTGTGCGGTTTATATGTTTCCCTATGTTTGTGTCGTTTCCTCCATGTGCCTCAGCTTCCTCCCACAGTACAAAAACCTACTATATATTAGTGTGTTTGATGGATGGGAAATGTAGACCTTATGATCCCCAGAGCTTAAGCACATCTTGCATTAAGGGAAAGGCATCTTGCTAAGGAGGAAGACCTCAAGTTCTAAAGGTCTTATCATCTCTCTATGGGTACTGACCTAACATAAACCTTATGAAAAGAATACAGTAAAATAAGGATACAATAAAATTAAATTGTGAAATGTAATGAATTGAAACCAGTAAAATCACAAATGATGTTTATGTAATTGGTAAGATGTTTATTTAATAGGTGGCTGATGGTGTTAGCGGACAATGCAGCAAGGTGACCGCCTTGGCCCAAGCGGACATCACCTACTAGGGGCACATTCCAGATGGATGACAGAACATGCGTTACAACAAGCTGTAGTCTTTTTCTAAAGGGAGTTCAATTAAAGTTTCAGATCATTTAATTCATAGGAAGAATTAATCATTTATGTTTTAACAATAGTGAGAATACTCTAAAAATATCAGCAATGACAGGGAAATTGTACCCAGAATACAATTCCACACAGAATTCTTAGGAAAAAAAATTTAATTACAAAGTTTAAGCAATCATAGTTTTGGTTATGTAAAAAAGTAGTGTTTTTTTTTTAACCTAACTATTAAACTGCATACACACGTAAAGATTTTTTGTCCAACCATCCAACTAGTTGATTGGTTGGAATGAAAATCTGGTAAGGCATAAAAGCAAATGCCAATCAGCAATTTGCTCCCAAACGCCGGAAAATGGACAAAAACTGTTGTTTGAACAAATTGCTTAGATCAAACATTTAACAAACTTGTCTAATGACCATTTTTCATCTGTTCTCTGGCATTTAGGAGCAAATTGCTGATCATCATTTACTCCCATACGTTTCCAGATTTTAATTTCAACCAATCAACTAGTTGGATGGTTGTACAGAAAATATTTACGTGTGTATGCAGCTTTAAATTGTAATCCAATGGGATTATGCAGTATAAGGAATCCACAGGAAATATTTTTAATTTGTCATCCAATCCTACACTAGCCACTATACACTAATGATGGCTATACACTAGCCACTATACACTAATGATGGCTATACACTAGCCACTATACACTAATGATGGCTATACACTAGCCATCAGATTATGGAACTGTTTTATAAAAACAGATACATAATTGAGAATCTGCTTTATAAGCTAGCCATCAGATTGGGGTCGTTTAGTATACAGGTCACCAGATTGGATGCTTATATATGCAGATCATCTCCATCTTGGGATAACTTGTTTGAACTTTGAACACAGGATTTTTTTTTTTTTTCCAAAATGAGAATTTTGTTTTTGCTTTGCCAAAATGACAAGAGAACAGGACTGAGGACTAGTGAGCTCATCACTACATCTGGAGCTTCTCATGAGTATTTGGGACACTGGACCTCATTCAGACCTGCACTGAGCGCTCGCAACCGGGTCGATGTTTAGGCCCTGCGCACGCGCGGTGGCTGCACTGCGCGTGTGCACGCACCAGAGCGAGAGAGAAATTCTCACTACAAAAGGGGCGGCTGTTGATGGTGATCGACAGCTTGACCCGTTTTGAAATGGTGGCACAAGGAAGTGACATGAAGAAGGTAAGTATATGTGGAGGAGATGGGAAGGGTAACAAGGGCAGTATTAATTAAATAGAAATAAAGGAGCATATTTTACTACAAGGATAGCTTTATTCTCAAAAATGATAATGAATGACTAGATATATTATATATTGTTGGAATTATCTGTTTTTACAGGTTTATCTCTTAGTTTTATTATTTTTATTTCATTTACAATTATAATGAACTATGGGCCCAATTCAGACCCACTCGCTAGACTGTGTTCGCACACAGCTGGCCGATTTTTGCTATCTGCGCATACGCATAAAATGCAGTGCGCCCGTGCGAACCAGTCACTGCGATTGGGAAGCAATCACACATTGAACATAGACGGCTTGCTAGAATGAGTGACAGGATGAGCCATTTGTGGGTGGTGACAGTGGAAGGTCAATGAAAACGGGGGTGTGGTGGTGCGAATGTAGGCGTACCTGAGCGTTATAATGCCGTTGCAGGTGTGTGCATAATTTCGATGAAGAGTCAAAGTACACATCACTTGGCTGTGTTACACACTGCAGGGATCACAATGCTTGTGGTAGGGAATGGTCTTATTATTTTTGTTTTAATTATTATTTATTTTTATTCTTGTTGTGACTAATGGTGCTCCTGGTTTGTATCATTCTATCTTGTATCTGTACCCCCAACCCTTATAGTTTACCTTTTGCCCTTTTTTTGTACCCCCATGTTCTTTTTTCTGAAAAACCAACAAAGACTACAATAAAAAAAAATAATAATAATTTTTATGATAAAGAGATGTATAAATACTAGGACATTAGGAAAAAATAAGCTGCCACAATAACACTGAAAGCACTTACCTCAGGTACTGCCAGGTGTTTTCTTGGCATAGGGACCACAGGGGGCAATTTATGCAGCGCACCCCTGAAAAGAGAAATCAGACACCATTGTACCTAAATGACTCCATGAGAACATCAATTATACAACCTTTCTAGGCTGATTCACATCAGTAGGACATTGTCCTTCTCATTTTATACTCATCAGTTTTTCTATATTATTATACAAAAAATAAATATATTACAGTGACATTTTAAGTAAAATGTAATATGCTACATGATAGTTACTGAGATGCAAAAATAGCTAAGATTAGTATATGAATGGGATCCATAACTATATATAATGGTATATGATTAACATTTAAACAGAATTAGCTAAAATATTCTATTCGTATCTATAAATTACACTATTTTCATTATGTTAAATTTTTATCCATAAATCACATTGTTATATATTGTTCATGTGATATCTCCACAAAGTACGTACGTGCATCTCATAAGAACAATGTCCCTGGAACTGAGGGCCTAATTCAGACCCGCTCGCGAGCGCTCGCAAGCGGGTCGATGGTGCCCTAATGCGCATGCGCACGACGGAGGGAGCTGTCGCTCCGGGTCTCGCACCAAAGGGGGCATGCTGTCGATGGTGAGTGACAGCACGCCCCCTTTGGTGGGCATGCCGGCGGCGTTGCTACCCAGACGGAGGCGTTCCCATGGGAACGCCTTCCATCTGGAGCCGGCCCCACTGACATCACTAGTGATGTCAGTGGGAGTGCTTTTGGCTCTGATAGAGCCAAAAGCACTCCTGGGCTTGCGGCAGCGAGACCCTACCACAGGGTTTCGTCGCAAGCCTGATGGTCGCGATGGTCTTGACATAAGCATAAGCTGTGGGTGGCCCTGAGCCTGTTGTCCTTCCAGTCCGGCCCTATGAAAAAGAATACAGAAATAGTACAGTTATTATTGTGTCTGGTATATGTTTTGCTTCAGTTAGTCAATGGATTATAGTTTGTAAATATAAATCACTATTAGTTCCTTTTGTTCCCAGGCCAGTCACTTCCTCTGCCTAATCTGCAATCTAGTCCTGTGCAATAGATACTATTCCATTACAGCATACCCTAAGGCAGACTTTTTTTTTACTTTTTTGAAAATATATTTTTTATTAACCACTGAAGGTGTTTATTTTTGTGTTCACAAAATGTACTATAGATAAAATATTGGACAACTGTAAAGACCAGCATATGTACACACCTCCCAACCGTCCAAGCATGGTAACTTTTGGGGCAACTACAATTTGTATGGCTGCGATAAGCCGTGATGCAGATCGTTAGTCCACAACTGTGATAAACAGAACCCTCTAACTTTTAATTGCATTGTACAAGAATACCTGGAGGATGAGTCTCAGCTGAGTATTGATTTTTCTGGCGCCCTCAGGGATCTTGTGGGTCAGACTCACATGGTGCGCCTTCTCCTGCAGGATTAAGTGTGGACAGCAGAGAGTCACTGACACTGGCACACTCAGAGTACATAGGGAGACAAGAGAATATGGAGTAGTAACAAGAATGACCAGGATACAATGGTGGAGTATTCCCCAAAGAGGTGGAACAAAGAGTATATAAAGATAAAGTTTAAACAATCATAGTTTCACACCCTGCACCCATATGCTTTAATACTTACCCCTCTGAAGTCCCACGTCAGGCTTTAGCGCTCAACAAAACACAAGAACAATGGCCACCACGGCTATTTTTCCAGCATTTTACGCATGCGCACTAGGGCAATCATGGGGAAAATGGCGGGTGCAACATTTTTCCGGTTACCTGCGCACACTCTAGTGCCCAGAGTCTACAGGTGCAGTGCTGAGTGCTGCTGGTTGCCAGAGAGAAAGGAGGGGGCCCAGACAGAAACCACACATGGGCACCCTCCTATCTAGAAACGCCCCTGCTGAAAGCACTTACCTCAGGTACTGCCAGGTGTTTTCTAGTCATAGGAACCACGGCCTCAGGTACTGCCAGGTGTTTTCTTGGCTTAGGGACCACAACCTCAGTACTGCCAGGAGTCTCAGCTGAACAGGGATCTTGTGGGCCAGACTCACATGGTGCTCCATCACCTGCAGAAGGAAGGGTGGACAGCAGAGAGTCACTGACACTGGCACACTCAGAGTACACAGGGAGACAAGAGAATACGGAGAAGTAACAAGAATAACCAGGATACAATGGTGGAGTATTCCCCAAAGAGTATATAATGATAAAGTTTACAGAATCTGTTTCATTTTTATTTATGTAAAACCATAATATATATATATATATTATATATATATATATATATATTGTGACACAGTTAGGTTAGGGGGTCCCTCTCCTGGGTAGAGGACTCCTTCCTTACACACACACACAGCAGCAGGGAAGCAGCACACCAGTCTGGATGCAAGTACAAGCTGGTCGGCGCCAGTCTTTATTGTACAATGTCAGAAATAACATAAAGAAAACATAAACATAAATCCTAGCCCTGTCGGGGCACTAACTTCACAGGTAGTTCCTTCACTACCAGAACCTGGCAGGGCCTAATGCCCTCACCAGCAACAAAAGCACAGCACAACACTTACAGTTAGGTTTCCAAGTGTCTCTGAGCAAACTCCCTGCCTGCTCTCCCAGGTGAGACAATCAGCCCTCAACACACTAGGCTTATATTGGCCACTCTCAGGTGGAAACCCTAACAAGCCTGTTACCAGGCTGCGAGAACCAAAACCTGGAGTGGCCGTGGGTGGAGCCCTCCCTCTCCTCTCACCCACAACCCCCAGGTCCCAAACCGGCTTTTTAAAAAGCCGAGACTCAAGCCTGCTACACTGCAGACTTTCTCCTGGGGATTTTAAACACATAGGACAGGAATCTGGGATAAATGTCCCTGCCACAGACCACTTTACCAGTGATCCTATCACAATATATATATATATAAAATGATGGATGGAACTTCGGGGCTAGTAATGCAAATAATCACAGCAAGCTGTATGGGTAGATGTCAACGTTTCAGAGCAACAATGCTCTTTTATCAAGACAGAATGAAACAATGCCAAACAAACATGTAAATATACATACCATAATCACCAGAGTGCTCGTGTCACGCTGACCCGTCCGAGTCCCGATGACGTCATGGGCGCGCAATGCGCCGGCGGTCAGTGACTAACAGGGGGGCGTGGTCAACAGTGTGTACCGTCACCAAGGGAACTAGAAAATAGAATCAACAACTTGGAAGCCAGTCATGGGTACATGCTAACTGTATAGCAATCTATCTACAACTCCTGATAGGCAGCAGGCCAACGAGGAGAAAAAATGCACAATACTAAGACACATACAGATAACACAAACAGTCCTATAATGAATAAATGACAGTAAGTGAAATGATATATCAATAGCCCAGGGTAGACAAATACAAGCACACAGAAGTGCGTTGAATCCAGCTATGCTATAGGGCAGATAATCAAATAAGGGATCTCTCCATGGTACTGAATAACTAAATCATCTGAGAAGGACAATAGCTAAGATAATCATAAGTACTAGAAAGAGCGGATGATAGAACAAAAATGAGCGGATGATAGAACAAAAGGATGCAAAGCATATAACAGTCCCGATTACTGAGAAGTGAGTGTTACAAAAAACAGCTCAATGATAACATCTCATTAAGTCCCCATGGTTGCACCGTTTGCAAAGTATGTATCCAATAGGCTTCTTTTTGAAGTAGCGTACGATCTCTGTCGCCTCCCCTCAGATTGGGAGGAACCCAGTCAATCATTTTATATCTGATAGTCGAAACACTGTGTTGGAAATTCCTGAAATGTTTGGCCACTGGTTGATCCAATCCTCTGCCTTCAATGGCCGCCCTGATGTTAGAGCGGTGTAGAGCCATTCTCTCCTTCAACTGTCGGGAAGTTTTGCCCACATAAAGCATGCCACAAGGGCACCTCACCACATAAACTACATACCGACTAGAGCAAATGAGTGGATATTTAATAAGGAACTTTTTGCCTGATCTGGGATGGTAAAAAGCATTACCAGTTTCTAAAATCTGCACGTGATGCACCTATACATTTGTAATTACCAGCTGGACAAGTCAGAAAGTGGGAAGAAGGTGCCTTGGAATAATGACTTACATCATTATGTACAACAATGTCCTTAATGTTTCTCCCCCTCTTGCAGGAAGTTAGAATAGTAGAACCTTGTAAGGCAGGTAGTTTAGGGTCGTTGGCAACTATGGGCCATATGTTCTTGGCCGACCGTGTCAGATGTCTACTAGCTGTGGTGAATTGTTGGGTATAAATGACCTTGTTGGAACTCACTTTGGGTCCCGTCGATGTCAAAGCTAAGGCCCTAGGGGTTGCTAATACTTTGTCTTTTGCTTGCTTCAAAATCTTGTATTGATACCCCGTTGTAGAAATTTACTAGACATACTGTCAATTTGTTTAATCACATCTGCTCTATCACTGCAGATTCTCAAAATTCTCAGGAATTGGGAATACGGGAGTTTTGTTTCCTAAATTTGGGTCGTCTGTCCCAGGTTTGACCTCTGTTGTATGCCTAGCTGTATACTTTCAATTCGGCGTAGTCCCGTGTCACTGTCTGCAATTTCGATTTTTTAAACTGTATTAAGTCTGTGCGATATTTTTCAATCTGCAAGGATAATTTATTGAGCCAATCTTGTGACGTGTCCGACTTGATTTTAGTTAAATGAGCCTGTTCAAAGGCAGAAATTTTGTCCTTAACGAGAGTTAACTCCCTGCGTGATTCCTCAATTACCAGCAGGATCAAATCAAAGGAACATTTATTGAGGACTGGAGCCCATCTGTGACAAAATTCGATGTTGTATCGTCCGATCATCGGGATATTCCTGATGCGAAATCCTCGGGGGATTTTTTTATCCCTATAATAGTCTGATAGAGAAATGCCGTGCAGCAAGAAGTCCACTTCTCGTTTCTTAAGGCGGGATAATTGTGCTATCAATTGTTCAACAGTGTCTTCACCAGTGGTGTCTTGTAGGTTAGATTCAAATAATAAAGTGTCTGCTTCAGAGTCCGTGAGTGATAATACTTCACCCAAGGGTAAGCAAATATTAGCAAAACCAAGACGCTTCCTATGTAGTAGTCATCCCCGTGGAAACAATCAATGTGAAAAACAAAAAAAATAAAAACACTGCTTTACTGAACCCAGTGTAAGCACAGAGAGTCTGATATGTGAAAAGTACACTTGTAAATCCGGTGCCTTGTCAAATGAACACTAAAGCCTGTTACAGTCTAGGTGTCACACAAATATAACAACCGAGGACCCGGTGCCTCACCAGAGTTGGACTCATAGATAGACAAAAATGATGGACGGAACTCCGGGACTAGTAATGTAAATAATCACAGCAAGCTGTATGGGTAGATGTCGACGTTTCAGAGCACCTATGCTCTTTTATCAAGACCGAATTAAACAATGCCAAACAAACAACATGTAAATATACATACCATAATCACCAGAGTGCTCGTGTCACGCTGACCCATCCGAGTCCACATTTATCCCTCAGTCCTCAAATTTGAGCATCAAATGCTTCATTAATCACATGGACAATGTGATTTCTAAGTACACCTCGCCAGAAACGTCTATCCGACATAATCTAGCCCATAGTGAAATCCAAGCTCTACATCAACTGGGTAGCTATAAAGACATTGTTATTTGCCCTGCAGACAAGGGGGGAGGAATAGTGGTACAGGATCTAGTATCATACAAAAAAGAATGCTACCGGCAATTATCTGACAATACAGTATATGAGTTGATGCAAGAAGATCCCACCAACAAGTTTCAAACTGAACTTTTTGGACTTTTGGACCAAGCAGCAGTGGATAATGTCATTACACCTACTATTAGGGATGCTCTCAAACAGGAGGCTCCCAAGATTCCAGTCTTTTACACTATTCCCAAGCTGCACAAAGATGCGATCCCCCCCCCGGGTAGGCCGATCATAGCTGCCAGGGACTCATTATATTATGGGATTTCTCAATTTCTGGATTTTTATTTACAGCCATTACTCAGTTCCAAACAGTCTTATCTTAAAGAAACTACAGCATTTATCTGCAGATTACAGAATTTATCTCTGCTACCGGCTCGTCATCACATGTGCACCATAGACGTGTGTAGTTTATAGACCAGTATACCCCACAAGGAGGTTATTCAAGCTATTCAAAGCTTCATCAGCAATCATCCATTGTACACAGGGCCTGATCCCAATTTTTTTGCTGTGTTGTTGGAACATACTTTGACTAGGAACTATTTCCTATTTGATAATAAGATTTACACCCAACGCACTGGGTGTGCCATGGGTTCATGTGTGGCACTCAGTTTTGCCAACATCTTTATGTTTGGAGTAGAAGAAGAATTCTTCCTGCTGGATCCCAATGTTGTCAAATACATCAGAGGGTACTCTAGGTATATAGATGACATTTTCTCTTTGTGGTCTGGACCGCTTGAACTGTTTTTACAGTTAATGATTGATCTTAACAACAAACAACATCCCATTAAATTCACATTTGAGTACAGCTACAGCTCTGTCCATTACTTGGACATGACCATCAATCAGAGTGAATCGTATGAACTCCAAACCACTATGCACTTCAAACCCACTGACCGAAACACCACTCTGCAAGCAGGCAGTCATCATCCTGCACCCCTTAAATGGGGACTCCCGTTTTCCCAATTCCTGAGAATTTTGAGAATCTGCAGTGATAGAGCAGATGTGATTAAACAAATTGACAGTATGTCTAGTAAATTTTTACAACAGGGGTATCACTACAAGATTTTGAAGCAAACCAAAGACAAAGTATTAGCCACCCCTAGGGCCTTAGCTTTGACATCGACAGGACCCAAAGTGAGTTCCAACAAGGTTGTTTATACCCAACAATTCACCACAGCTAGTAGACATCTGACACGGTCGGCCAAGAACATATGGCCCATAGTTGCCAACGACCCTAAACTACCTGCCTTACAAGGTTCTACTATTCTAACTTCCTGCAAGAGGGGGAGAAACATTAAGGACATTGTTGTACATAATGATGTAAGTCATTATTCCAAGACACCTTCTTCCAACTTTCTGACTCGTCCATCTGGTAATTACAAATGTATAGAGTGCATCACGTGCAGCTTTTTAGAAACTGGTAACGCTTTTTACCATCCCAGATCAGGCAAAAAGTTCCTTATTAAATATCCACTCACTTGCTCTAGTCGGTATGTAGTTTATGTGGTGAGGTGCCCTTGTGGCATGCTTTATGTGGGCAAAACTTCCCGACAGTTGAAGGAGAGAATGGCTCTACACCGCTCTAACATCAGGGCGGCCATTGAAGGCAGAGGATCGGATCAACCAGTGGCCAAACATTTCAGGGATTTCCACCACAGTGTTTCGACTATCAGATATAAAATGATTGACTTTGTTCCTCCCAATCTGAGGGGAGGTGACAGAGATCGTACGCTACTTCAAAAAGAAACCTATTGGATACATACTTTGCAATCGGTGCTTCCATGGGGACTTAATGAGATGTTATCACTGAGCTGTTTTTTGTAACACACGCTTCTCAGTAATCGGGACTGTTATATGCTTTGCATCCTTTTTGTTCTATCATCCGCTCATTTTTGTTCTATCATCCGCTCTTTCTAGTACTTATGATTATCTTAGCTATTGTCCTTCTCAGATGATTTAGTTATTCAGTACCATGGAGAGATCCCTTATTTGATTATCTGCCCTATAGCATAGCTGGATTCAACGCACTTCTGTGTGCTTGTATTTGTCTTCCCTGGGCTATTGATATATCATTTCACTGACTGTCATTTATTCATTATAGGACTGTTTGTGTTATCTGTATGTGTCTTAGTATTGTGCATTTTTTCTCCTCGTTGGCCTGCTGCCTATCAGGAGTTGTAGATAGATTGCTATACAGTTAGCATGTACCCATGACTGGCTTCCAAGTTGTTGATTCTATATTCTAGTTCCCCTGGTGACGGTACACACTGTTGACCACGCCCCCCTGTTAGTCACCGACCGCCGGCGCATTGCGCGCCCATGACGTCATCGGGACTCGGACGGGTCGGCATGACACGAGCACTCTGGTGATTATGGTATGTATATTTACATGTTGTTTGTTTGGCATTGTTTAATTCTGTCTTGATAAAAGAGCATAGGTGCTCTGAAACGTTAACATCTACCCATACAGCTTGCTGTGATTATTTGCATTACTAGCCCGGAGTTCCGTCCATCATTTTTGTTTATCTATGAGTCCACCTCTGGTGAGGCACCCGGGCCCGTTGTAGTATGATATTTTCCTGAGTGCTGTTCCTTGGTTGTTATATATATATATATATATATATATATATATATATATAAAAAACCTCCCAAATCCTAGTTCACATATATTTTTCTAGGGAATGTTATTAAAATTTACATGCTGATAGTCTGTTGTGAGGGCTATATATCAAGCCTCGGAGAGAGATAAGGTGCCAACCAATCAGTTTCTAACTGTCATTTTATAGGCATGTTTGCATGGTTGCATTTTTAGAATCTGACTGGTTGGTACTTTTTCTCTCTCCTATTTATGTCTCCAATGTTTGAAACATTTCCCCCTATGTCTAACAGGAAGAGGGTAAGAATATGGGGAGAAGGTGGGAAGGGTAACTACTCTCATATCTTCAAGGGCAGTATAAATGAAAAGTAAATAAATGGTGATATTTTATTACAAGAATAGCTTCATTCTAAAATACTACAATAAATGACTAGATATGTTATATATATAATTGGAATATACTGTATCTGTTTTGCTAGTTTTATCTGGAGGTTTTTCATGCCTTTGTTGACATTTCTTATGCTGGGCATACACGGCCAGATAAAATGTCTGTCAGACCGACAGACATTTTATCTGGCAGCCTGCTAGCCGCAGATGTCGCCGGCATACACTGAGATTTCTCTCACAGTGTATCAGCCCCACATCCGTGCTCCGCCCCGGGGAGGAGACATTTCCCTGTTCCTTCCATAGGAAGGAACACAGGAAATGTCTGTCTGTCGGCTGCGCTTGGGCATACACTGCCCGATGCGGCCGACAGTTTACCGGGTAAATATTGCATCGGACGGGCATGCTGGACAATCCGGCATGCCCGACTGAGCAATATTTAACCCTCGGTCGCCCCCCCACATGCTGCAATTATCGGGGCGATCCGCCGATATCAGGCGGATCGCCCCGATAATTGTAGCATGTATGGCCAGCATTAGTTATATATATTTAGCTTATCTTATGGACCTGTCCCCTACCAATTTTTCTTAATTTTATTTACAATTATAATGGACTATGTTTCTGAAAGGCCATTTGTATTACAAGAAACCTATTTTTCCTTTCTCCATATTGTGTAGAAATTGTGACACTTGAGGAGTAATATAAAATGTAAATGTCAGTGTAATAAGCATTACATTGGTATGACAAAGAGATCTATAAATACTAGGACATAAGGAAAGTGTAAGTAGCCACAATAACACTGAAAGCACTTACCTCAGGTACTGCCAGGTGCTTTCTTGACTTATGGACCACGGCCTCAGGTACAATCAGTTGTTTTTTTGGCATAGGGACCACGGCCTCAGGTGCTGCCAGGTGTTTCCTTGGCATAGGGACCACGGCCTCAGGTGCTGCCAGATGTTTTCTTGGCATAGGGACCACAGCCTCAGGTACTGCCAGGTGTTTTCTTGGAATAGGAACCATGACCTCAGGTACTGCCAGGTGTTTATTTGGCATAGGGACCGTGGTGTCAGGTACTGCCAGGTGTTCGATTGGCATGGGGACCACAGCCTCAGGTACTGCCAGGTGTTTTCTTGGCATAGGGACCACGACCTCAGGTACTGCCAGGTGTTTATTTGGCATAGGGACAACAGTGTCAGGTACTGCCAGTTGTTCTATTGGCATAGGGACCATGGCCTCAGGTACTGCCAAGTGTTTTCTTGGCATAGGAACTACGACCTCTGGTACTGCCAGGTGTTCTCTTGGCACAGGGACCACAACTTCCTGTACTGCCAGGTGTTCTCTTGGCATAGGGACCACGGGGGGCAATTTGTGCAGCGAAGCCCTAAAAAGAGAAAATAGACACATTTGCACCTAAAGGACTCCATGAGAATGTAACAATAGCTAAGGTTAATACAATATAATAATGTACCCATCGCTGGATATTATGGTGTGTAACATGGTTAACAGTTGAATAATGATAGCTAAAAAACTACTTCATAATAATCTATTCTTATCTATAAATTTCATTATTTAAAATTATATCCATAAATCACATTGTTACATATTGTTCGTGTAATATCTGCACAAAGTACGTACGCAGAGCGTCTCTTAGGACCAGTGTTACTGGAACTGGAGGCTTTGGCCCTCATTCAGAGCCGCACGCAAGCGGGCGCACGTACGTTAGGCGTACGTACAAAAATATTTAAATTCAATGGCTCGCTCGTATTTTCGTTCGCATCTAAAATTCCTCCCTAAACTCTGACGACCCCTCCTCTAACTAACGAGCGTACGAAATAGCGAGCGTACATCTCCGAAATGGCTTGAAAGGAACGCACGCACAAGTATAAACAGGAAGTGGCCTTGTCAGATGTCGATTACCTGCTCCTTTATTCTGCCTACCTCCATCAATCGTATCATGCCAATCAATGTATCAATTAGCTTAATTGTTTGTTTTTTTTCAACACAATGCAAGAAACTTTACTCTTGTCTGTGTTTGTGTTTACCCGCAGAATACGTACGGATGAAACATTCGCTTGTATTGTTTAAAAAACATGTGAACCACAATTAAACAATTGTACTATTGCTGTGTATCCCCGCATATTTCCCTGGGTTCATTTCTTTATTTAAATTTGCTTACGCATGTCACTGCATCAAGCCTATCCTAACTCTCCAGAGATTTCTGGCCCTGTCGAACACATGACTCATACACTAACCAATAAAATTGCTCCTGTTAATTTCCAAAATACATTAGCCAATCAGAAAATTTTTACACACTTTATCAAAAATGATTTTTAAGAAAAACACCATTGCCATCATGAGAGCCTCCGCATTCACCAGGCGTGAGCTGCTGGTGCTTACGGAGGTCATGGATCGCCGGATCACCAGCCAGCCAGAACCCATGACCAACCGGCAGAAGCGCTCCGCGTATGCGGAGGTACGGTCCCGCCTGCGGTCCTTTGGATCACGCCGCAACATCGGGCAGCTGGAGCGCAGGTGGTCCGACCTGCAACGGCGAACGCCCCGCTTGCTGGCATGCTTTCGCATGCAGATCCTGGCAAGTAAGTGTTATGTATTGTGGTTTTAATGTTTGTGTTTGTGGGGCAAACTGCGTGTGCATGTTTTCCTGTCTGTTCTATTTATTATTTGTACTCATATCTGCGTCTGCATGTTTTCCTGTCTGTTCTATTTATTATTTGTACTCATATCTGCGTGTGCATGTTTTCCTGTCTGTTCTATTTATTATTTGTACTCATATCTGCGTGTGCATGTTTTCCTGTCTGTTCTATTTATTATTTGTACTCATATCTGCGTGTGCATGTTTTCCTGTCTGTTCTATTTATTATTTGTACTCATATCTGCGTCTGCATGTTTTCCTGTCTGTTCTATTTATTATTTGTACTCATATCTGCGTGTGCATGTTTTCCTGTCTGTTCTATTTATTATTTGTACTCATATCTGCGTCTGCATGTTTTCCTGTCTGTTCTATTTATTATTTGTACTCATATCTGCGTGTGCATGTTTTCCTGTCTGTTCTATTTATTATTTGTACTCATATCTGCGTCTGCATGTTTTCCCTCTTTTTATGAATTTTTAATTCTACTGCTATTTTTTTTGGTTTTTTTTTTTTTTTTTTTTTTTTGGTTTGTTTGGCCGGATTTGTCCATAAACTAAACGCAATTTATTTGACATATTTTAGGGGGACAGCCAAGACTCCGCCGTCAACGTCGGCGTTCCCGCCCACTCTCCCCAACCCCCAGCCAACACTCCACCCCAAATCTTTCGCCTATTCCCCACTCCTCCCCATCCTTCCCAGACCCTCTCCCGGAAATGTCGGGACTCCTTCCCCTCCGTCCCACTTCCCCCTCTCCTCCACCCACCCCTCTTCCAATTACCCCCTCCCCGGAGTCCTGCATAACTCCGCCCCATTCTTTGGGGAATGACGGATCCTCCGAGGAGGATCATGGAGGTTTTGCCGGAGCTCCCGATTTGTTTCCCGGTATGTTTTTTATTATTTTTTTTTAAAGCACAAACTGTTTGTATGTAATCATGTGTCGTGCCTTTCTTCGTGTTTTTGTGGCTTGACTTTTGTGGATTGTGAAGGTTTGCCTTTACCTCTTCCTGGTGATTTAAGCATACACATATCATACCTGTGGGAATTTGTACCTAGGCCTTGTATTTTTGCCAGCCCACCCTTTTTATTTATGTTTTTGGGTTTAGGAGTGATTAGTTTTTTAATTAATGTTTTTCTGTGGAGTCCCTATTGTTGTATTAACCCACACACTTTTCTCACCCACAGAGGAACAGAGGCGTCGGCAAGAGGTGGCGGATGTTGTGGGGCAGATGCGCCACCATGTAATCGGCCTTCTGGTGGCCCTCGACCGGCTGTCTGGCCTCCTTCGGCATTAGTTTTTTTTTTTTGGTTGTATTTTCCCAATAAAATTTTAAAGACAAATATACGTTGTGGCTCATTTTTAAAAACCAAAACCAAGATAGTTTAGCCTGACATAAGTTCCTGCAAGGATTTCCCTTTTTTAAAAGTTAGATTGTGTTTTGTCTTTGTATGTCAAACAGACACCAGAAACACATAACAGTAACAATGTAATTTCCCTTTTTGGGTGTAGTGTCAATTTCAGATTTCTACATTTTCCAGGTTCCTACTTGGTGCGCAAGCTGCTTAGGCCAATCTTACAAATCCCAAGGTTGGGCCAGGCTTCCTTTTGGTGTGGATTGGAAAGCTGAAAACATATTTCAGTTTTGCTCATCTGGCGTCAGTACTGGTTTACCCCTTAGTCAAATGTAACTTGTGTTAACCGGGTTACACTTGCTGTTAACGTCCCAAAAAAGGAAGACCATTTCACTCTTCAAACATTTATTCACCACATAACAGAGAAAACAAAGTGGTCACTCCCAAAAAAAATACACACTGATAAATTCAAAGACAACACATACCAAGAAAAAAATAAATAAAAACACAAAATCAAGAACTGGTTGACGAAGGACCATGCCAACATGATTCCACAAACATGGCGTTGCGATATGGGTTCCAGAATATATGCCCAAAAGGACCAGATCCAGGTTTGGTAAGGGTAGCAGGAAGTAGTGAGCGTTGGAGTGCCAAAGATTATGTGAACAAACAGAAGATGGTGAGAAAATTAAAAATAAATTAGATGTTTGCCAAAAAAAACAAACACATTAGGTATAAACACTGGAGTTTTGAACAAACTTACCTAAAAAATCTGGCCACCACATCATCGCGTATGGCCCCCCCACATACTGACCTTCGACCAACCTCGGGGGGGCCATCCTCAGGTAAGGCATCCTCTGGCTGCATTGGGACACCACTCCTTATGGCAATGTTGTGAAATATCCCACACAGGACCACAATTTTAGACACCATATCCGGCACATACATGAGCTCGCCACCAGAGCGGTGGAGGCATCTGAATCGGCCTTTTAAAAGGCCGATACAGCGCTCCACCACTTGCCTGGTGGCTGTAAGTGCGGAATTATACGCACTTTGTGGCCCTGGTGTGGGAGCCAAATAAGGAGTGAGCAGCCAGGACATGCAAGGGTATCCACTGTCTCCTGTGAACAAAAATAGACCACATCAGGAACACTGTGTATCAAGCTTAACATTGTTATGTACTAAAGGTCTCCACTTACCCAGAAGCCACGCATCACCAGCTTGTAGGTTGGTTAATTTCTGCCATATCCCTGATTGCCGGATGACGAAGGAGTCATGAGCACTTCCGGGTAATTTAGCATTCAGGGACAGGATCTGGAGGGAGGCATCACATACCACCATTACATTCAGGGAGTGATAGTGTTTCCTGTTTCTAAATATGGCCTCCAGCCGTGCTGGAGGCTGAAGTGGTATGTGAGTACCATCCACAACCCCTATGATGTGTGGGAAGCCAGCTATTTGGTAAAAATTGGCCTTGGCCACACTAAGGGCACCCATATCCAAAGGCATTTTAATAAAATGATGGAGGTGCTTGAAAAGTGCCTCCATCACTGCCCTCAGGATCCGGGAAAAGGAGGATTGGGAGATGCCTGCCACTATTCCGACCGTTGTTTGAAACGATCCTGAGGCACAGAAATGTAACACCGCCATAAATTGCGTCAGTGGTGGTATTGCTGTTGGACTGTCAATTTGCCGCTCAAGATCACTTTCTATTAATGAGAGAGTGTCTATGATGATTTTGGGAGGTAGACGGTAGCGTCTTAAAACCTCATCATCGGGCATTCCAAAAAGGGTGACACGTGTTCGAAATATCTGGGGCCTTGCATGCCTACGATGCCTACGCCTGGGACGAGTTTGAGGTTGGTCGTCTTCCGGGAGCAGGGCCAGAACAATTCGCCCCAGATCTACCTGAAATTCAAAGTTTACAATGTAAGGCTTTTGACCCACCCCAAAAGTAAGAAAAAACAACTTAGCTTTCTGATACCATCC
The DNA here is from genome assembly GCA_031769625.1 of Taudactylus pleione. Lineage (NCBI taxonomy): Eukaryota > Metazoa > Chordata > Amphibia > Anura > Myobatrachidae > Taudactylus > Taudactylus pleione. The sequence goes on along the minus strand of JAUIMM010000007.1, from coordinate 29,222,428 downwards.
ATAGCTGCTTACATGCCGGGGTATTGTCATGATACGTATAAACTGTCAAAAAGGCAACAATGAGACGTTAAAAATTTAAAGGGATTTTTTTTTGGTTAAAAATTGTTGCAAGCCAACACAGAAAATAACGGAAAAACACATTTGGACATCGATGAAAACTACATTGCACACCGTACGTCAAATAGGGTTCAAATGGACCCAAAAAATGGAAAAGGGAAAAGCAAAACTGGATTATATGATGAATAAGCCGTCAAAAATGCGGTAAATTATTCGCAAATGCAAGTCACTACACCAACAGTCAAAAATGCGGTAAATTATTCGCAAATGCAAGTCACTACACCAACAGTCAAAAATGCGGTAAATTATTCGCAAATGCAAGTCACTACACCAACAGTCAAAAATGCGGTAAATTATTCGCAAATGCAAGTCACTACACCAACAGTCAAAAATGCGGTAAATTATTCGCAAATGCAAGTCACTACACCAACAGTCAAAAATGCAGTAATTCATTCGCAAATGCAAGGCGCTACACCAACAGTCAAAAATGCCGTAATTCATTCGCAAATGCAAGACAAAAAATGGACTTACCCAACTCGAATATATAAGATGTCCTCAAAAAACTTCTTTGGGTCCGAAAACCAAAAAAAACTAAAAAAGATGAAATGAGTGTTAAACAAATTAACTAACCACAAAACAGAAGAATACACCAATTGGCCACAAATTTGAATGCACAAAACTTACCAAATCAGGAAAGGATGTTGAAAAAATGAAAAAAATGCGAACGGAAAAACCAAATAAATGTAGCAAAAACAAACAAAAAAACAACTCTCCAAAATCCTCCAAACGCAACCAACCAACCAAATCCAAACCACTTAACCAACAACACTCCAACAACCCCACCTCGAATCCACACACACCAAGCCATAAATAGTGTTTATTTTCCCGCACAAATTAAGGATGAATCATAGGGACGCACAATCAATGATGCGGCCGCAAACTAACGACGCATGTATAAATACGTCACGAAATCACATAGAATTTCTGGATGATTTCATGCTGGAAGCAGAGACATGGCTTCAAACCAGGGAAACAATGGTCAAAATTGCGGCGGTAAGGCCTTCATGCATTTTGTGTCAATGAGTATTTTAAAACATAATATTGTGCAAGTTGTGAAGTGGCAAAATCTGCATATTTACCCAAATAGGTGAGGAGGATGACATGGAAGAGACTGCTGGCCCCAGTCAACCCGCCATAGCTGCAAAAAAAAAAAAGGCAGCCACATTTCACAAGCAAGGAGATGGAGGTTTTGATCCAGAAGTGCGTGGACATCCTGCCCCAGGCAGCCAGGAATATGAGCCAAAGCCAGAAGTGGAGAATGTGGGAGGAGGTCGCCGTTGCTGTCAATAGGGTGGGTGATTATGTCCGTCTAGCCCGGGATGTCAAACGGCGGTAAGTAAACACTTTCCCATCCTATAAACAAACCCCATTGTAAAAAAAAGGATAATGGTTCCAAATTCATTCCACAGATGGGCAGACTTCAAATATCGTCTAAAACAAAAACTTGCCGACAGGGCTAGGCATGCAAGGGGGACAGGTGGGGGTCCCACCCCTGTGTCATTGGAGTTGACAGACTTAGAAGAGATGGCACAGGGGTGTGTGCAGGCTGTGGAGGTGTTTGGCGTGTCCAACATGGATACGGACATGCCAGACTTTGCGGCTCCTCATGTTGGCCAAGGTAAGTCTTGTGATGTCACCAACTCAGAAATGCTATTGTGCCAATATGTAGATTCTAATGTGAGTCTTTTCTCCAATTTCCTAACAGAGACAGAGGCGGATGAGTCTGCTCCAGAGGGGAGCCTTGGCCGCAGAATTTCTGCTGACTCTGCAGGGGAGGAACCAGTACATCCGGCTGAGGACCCTGCAGAAGCCAGTCCAGGGCGTGCCCCCTCGCAGGCAGTGGGCCTCCTCACAGAACTCAATTTTAAATCGGATTGCCATACGGAGATTCTGCAGAGGATGGACGCCAGTCTGATACGGGTGGCTGAGGCCCTGGAGCAAAATGCTGCGGCCAACGTGACCATTGCTCAGGCCCTGGCGGAAAATACCAGGGCCAACATCCGCATCGCCGATGCCCTGGAGCAGCTCGTTCGCCAGCACATGGTGGAGCCGACCTCCCTTCCTGCCGGAACATCCAGATCCTCTACCTCTGGCACAACATCAGGCAATCCTCCAAATGTGCCTAGCCCTGTGCCTAGTCCAGAGGCCACAACATCTGCCTCTGGACAGGCCAGCCCGATGGCATCCCGGACCCGGTCTGGCGCCCACCCTCACCCAGCCAAACGGGCGAGAAAACGGTGACAGCAATGGCGACTTTTCCCACTTTCCTTCTGTGCTTGGCTCATATTCCTTTCTGGTCAAAACTTCCCTCTCCTTTCTTGTGAAATGTTTTTAAATTTTGTATTTACGATTATGTTAGTAGTTATGTTTTTTTTTTTTTTTGATCAAATATCTTGGCCACAAAAAAAGGCAATACAATATTATTGCAATTTGTTTGTGTGTAAACAATAAATTTAAAAAAAAAAACTGACATTGTATTGTGACATTATTGTACAAATGGGTTACATTTAATCCTGGCCTTAAACGCAAAAAATGACCCTCTTTTGTTAAAAAAAAGGCCTCTTTAAGGAACGTTTAAAAAAACACATAGCGATGCAAATTCCACAGTAAACCAAAAAAAAGGGGAGCTAATTAAAAGATGATGACATTATTTTTACAATAGGCCATAACCACCAAATTGTGGCCAAAATAAAAGCCCAAAAATGTACGCTAATTGATTATGTAATCATGACATTAGCAGCTCTGATTTCCACCTGCGTACGCTTTTGTGCTATCCCAATAAACTGCTTTCCAAACACATACCAAGCCGGATTTCAATCCAACACTAATTACTTTACTGACCAGCCGCGATTAATCGCTGCACCATCGTGGAGTCCCGGGACGGAGGAGAAGGCCATCGCCAATGTGGTCGAGTAATCCTGACCCTAAGCTGTGCGAGCATTTTGAAGGGAAAGCGGATGTTTCAGTGACGTATGAGACGGTCCGAACACATTTGACGTTCGCATCTGCTAATGTATGTACGCCCCAAAAACGCTTCGCCACGCCTGCGTTTTGTCATCTCCACCCCCGTCAACACCCAAAAACGCCCTGTTCTGTCAATCACATTTGACATGTCACTTCCTGTACGCTATTTTAGGAACGAGAGAAAAAAAGCTTGCAATCTGCCGTACGCACATGCGCGGTGTAACACCGACGCATGCACGGTTAGTCAACATCGGAACGCAACGAGCGTACTGTTGTTAACGTGCGGCTCTGAATGAGGGCCTTTGTCCTTATGGTCCTTATGGGCTGGCTCTATGGAAAATAATACAGAAATAGTACAGTTACTACTATGTCTGGTATGTTTTGCTTGAGTTAATCAATGGATTATACTGTAGTTTGGAAGTGCAAACCCCTATTTGTTCCTATTGAAACTGGGTCAGTTGCTTCGTTTGCCTAACCTGCAACTGTAAAGACCAGCATATGTACATATCTTCCAACCATCCCAGCATTGTAACTTGTGGCACAACTACAATTTGTATTGCTGAGATAAGAGGTGATTCAGATTGTTAGCGCAAAACTATGATAAAGAGACCCCTCGATCTTTTCATAAAGAAAACAAGAATACCTGGAGGACGAGGGTCTTTCAGCTGCACTTTGTCTTCTCTTGCAGCCTCAGGGATTTTGTGAGGGGCACAAACACGGTTCCTCTCCACCTGCAGGAGGAAGGGTAAACAGCAGAGCGTTACTTACTGGGCACTGGCACCACTCAGAGAAAGCAGGGAGACAGGAGATTATGGGTGGGTAACCTATGTGTCCTCACACAGACATGTAATACCACAGATGTAGCTTTTATGACTGATTGAGCCTGTAGTATATCTTTTTAACAAATTTTAATTGGCAGCTGAATTTCTATTAGAAGGCAAAAGATTACGGGCCTGATTCAGAGCCGGTCGCTATTTGCGCTCGCTCGTCCAGAAAATAGGGGTGGCTATTCAAATGTTTGCGGTCTGTTCACGCCTCTAGGTCTGAACGAGCGAACAAAACTTGCGGTCGTTTTTTGGGAAACTACGCCCCCTGGCCGCTCACATCCTACGTCATGTCCGCTATTTATTTGATTTAAATAAATTTATTTGCTCGCTATTCTTGTGGTTGGTTTTTGCTACCACAATTTTGCGAGCAGTTCTGGCTAAAAAATAACCCAGTGACGTGGTCAATGACGCTGCTGTTTCAAATATGCACACCCATAAAATGCCCGTTTTGACCTTTAAGCACGCCTGTGTTCGGATCTCCACTCCCCGTTTTCAAGCACCTTCCCCTGTTACCACCCACATACGCCTCATCCTGTCACTCAAATTAGCAGGCATTCGCTATTTTGCGAGCACATGAATTTCGGCCGCACTGACTGGTTCGCGCATGCGTATAACGATCCGTACGCATGCGCAGTTGGGCAAATATCGCTCGGAGCGAACGAGCTGCCGCTTACAAGTGGCTCCGAATCAGGCCCTACATTCCAACCAATCTTCTAATAAAACTGATTTTCAATGTTCCTATTGTTTGTTTTATTTAATAATAAATCCCTTGTGCCACCACAGTTTTATCCAGTAACATAGATAAATATGCCCTTACCCCTTGGGGGCTGCTCACCAGTGTTTTGATGTGCTTGGCCTTGCTACCATAGGTGAGAGTCTTCATAGTCAGCATCCGCAGGGCTGATGTGTGTGATCATCACCATTCTGCTCCTGCCACTCAGTGCACCCTGTGATAGATAAAGCTCTGGTTATAGAAGAGATCACTGAGGAATCATTACACAGCATAGGCAAACACAGGGGGGTTTCTGTCTGCCTGGAAACCCCCTCCCCAGCCCACACCATGACCACAATAGAAATAGTAATATAATAGAATTTTACTAGTTCTTCTCAGTATCACAAATTAAATAATTAGCACCACCTGCTAACATGTATCAGTCAGTAATAAATACACCTGTGCACCAACTAGGAGATCTGGAAACATTCACTGTCAAGGGGGGTATCCACTTGATGAAATACAAACGACAGCACGATTACGACATTGCAATCGTGCTGTCGTTTGTATAGCTAGTGATGTGCCTAGACGTTCAGTGAACGTTCAGTCCCGGCACATCCCTCATCCCCGCACATGCTGAACCTGACAAGATCGTCAGGTTGACCTGCATGTATGGGCGATGTCGGATGTCAGAAGCGACCAGCGGGCAAGCGCATCGCTGGTCGCTTCTGACCAAAACATGCCCGATGCATGCACGGTTCATGCACGATTTGCAAGCGATTGCACGATAACTATGTCGTTATCGTGTAATTGCTTGGCTAAATCGCTAAGTGGATACCCCCCATTAGGGATGCATTGCTATAGAGCCCAATATGTATATATATGTCCAGGGCAGTGCTAGGTTATTCTGCTGCTCACATCTAAAATAAAAACATTCAGCTCAGGCAGGATGGCTTACTGTCGCATCTAATGGCTTACTGTGATCACTGGTCCTCTGTATGCTGGAATTATGTCACACAATACACTTTGTATGACGCATATTAAAGCTGGTTAAGTGCTAATTCTACCCTCTTCATGGACTGTCCACACTCACTCTAAAATCAAGCATTTGGAAATCCCCCTCTAGAAATCCTGCGTTTGCCACTGCACAGTGTAATGAGCAGTTTAAAGATCTACTATTATTTTATACTATGTTTGTGAGAAACAAATGATTGTACTAATTATATTTCATGAATGATTGCAGCCATTGTGTGAGATAAAACAACACAACAATGTGTTAGGAGCAATATTCCTGATGACTGAGGTTCCGGCATGGATGCTATAGCCCCTTTCCTTTTACCCAAGGCCTCAGCATTCTCAAAGGGGATCACACACCTCTTTAGTCAGAGGCATATCTATAATGGGTGCAGTGTGGCCCCTGGGTCACACCCTGCACCCCTAGTATTACTTACCTCTCCTGAGTCCCATGTCGGTGCGGGGGTCCGGTGCTGTAAAAATGACTGGAAAATGGCCACAGCGGCCATTTTCCCGTCGTTTGCACATGCGCAGTTCTGGGAAAATGGCAGCTGTGGCCATTTTCCCAGTGACCTGCGCATGCTCTATAGACTCTGGGTGCACTCTAGTGCCCAGAGTTCTATAACTCCGGCGCTGGTCACGCACTGCTCAGTGCGCTGCCAGCCGCTGGCCGCTGGACAGAGAGGAGGGAGCCCATGTCAGAGACTACACATGGCCCCCTACTCTCTAGAGACGCCCTTGCCTTTAATACCAGGGCATAAAGTCTCTTAATGGCCCTGTTTGAAAACTCCCATTCATAATCCTAAATGCTTGTATCCCAAAAAAATATCTAAGTGACTAATGCTACTTATTCATCAGTCATGGGTGTATCTATGGGATGGGTATAAAATACTGGTGGCTTAATAGCCGCCGGTTCAAATCCCGATGCCAGAACTCTGCACACTAAAGATCTGACAAGGGTGGTAAGTATGCTATCCCTAACCCTCTCTCCCCCTAACCCTCCCTTAGCAGTGCCTATCCCTAACCTCCACCCTAATGCCTAACTCTAACCTCCCCTTCCTGCACTCTAAACCTAACCCTCCCGGGGGAAGCCTAACCTCAACCTTCCTACAGTTGTGCCTAACTTTAACCCCCCCTTCCCAGCAGCCTAACCCTAACCTGCCTGGGGGTGCCTAACCCTAATCTCCCCCCCTTGGTGCCTAAACCTAACCCCCCATTTTGAGGGACAGTGCGGGACAGTGCGCTACTTACCTCTGTCCGGACGTTTTGCAGCCGGTCGGGATTCCGGTGTCGGTATATCAGCAGCCGGTATCCTGTCTGCTGGCATTTTAACTACATCCCGTCTCTATAATATGTGCAGGGTATGAGGTGCACATGTCCAGTGGTCTCACGCCGCACACCCTGCACCAATAAGCTATATTTAACGCACTGTCAATGCTCCTCTAATCACCAATGTAGTCACTGGGAAAATGGACATGGGTGCCATTTTCCAAAGTTCTGGGTGCAGTGCCAGAGTCTAATTAGCACATGTGCCTGCAAGAGAAGGGGTAGGCTTGCATAGAGACTGCACAAGGGGCCCTTCTGTCCCTGACTGCATATGTGTGTAGGAAATCTCATAGTAATAACATACCTTTAGCAGCCAGGTCAATTTGCTGTCCCGATAATTGATACGGCTGCCTGGTCTCTTGCGTAGCGCCATGATGCAATTCCTTAGGGCCAGAAGGGAGCGGTTTATATAGCCACTTTCCTTGAAAGGTTGCCCACTGTTTTTAGTCTGACATAGAAACAGAAAAGATTATGAGAACACGTCTGGCTTCAGTCACGGTGTGGATGTAGTACAAACACATAAACTATGATTAAACTATTTATATAATTTACTTCAATTGTGTCCCAAGACAGTGAACCCCATTCACCTTTTTTTTTGTTAGTGATATTGGCCAAAATGTTTCTTACTGCATGTAATTTGCCCCAGGCTGCTAAAAAAATATATAATTACATTATCATCACTGATTTAATATTGGTTAATTCAAAAATAACTTTAATCAAAATGTTATATAATTTGTTATGAGTAAGGTCTCAGTGGGTGGGGGCACTGAAATAAATGTATGTAACTAAGGGGGTGGTGGCCTGTAACAGATTGGGACTCACTGCTCTAAAGTGAGAAAGGCCACGCTTAGAGAGGATTACAAATGCAAGAAAATAGAGTTATAAAACATGAATGGCACTGGTATAACATGATCTGGGTGGACTCTCTGTGCTCACTGGTCCAAAACCAAAGCATTTAGCATAGTGTAGTTTTAGTAACCTTCTATATTCCTGAAAATACATTGCATGTTCCTGTTTGTGAATCCGTAGGTTCTCTCTGGGTGCTCTGATTTCCAAAATCATATTGGCAGGTGAATTGGCAGCTGGCCAAATAATGGATGCGAGTGTGTGTATATGTGCTAGAGAATTTTGACTATAAGCTGCAATGGGTCAGGGACTGATATGAATGACAAATGTTCTCTCTGTAGAGTAGACAGTGACGACTAGTGATAAAGCATGAACACTGCAACAGGACAGCAAACTAACGGTATTCACCTATTTGCAGGGCCATATTTATAATGGGTGCAAGGTGTGTGGTGCACACAGGCCCCTGAGTCCAGGGGGGCCCACACAGCACCAATATTTAGTTAATGCTTACCTTTCCACAGTCTTTAGAGTACTGCAAAAATCACTGGGAAAATGGCGGTGACCATTTTCCCGGTGACTCATGAATGTGCAGAAAAGATGTCCATGGAAATAAGGCATGGGCGCCATTTTCCTGGAGACCCGCGCTTGTGCAATAGAGAGTAGGGGGCAAAATGGAGGCTGTACACGGGCCCCCGTCTCTCTTAAAATGCCCCTACCTCTTTGGCATTGCAAGGGGAAATACAATGAAATGATAATGATATGTAAAACACAAGTGATACCTGGCATGCTCGCTCTGATCCTGCCAGATCTACCATGTAAAGCTTGCTGGTGCAGACTCCATCACTGCTTGTCTGCTTTACGGTGACTTGTAACAACATGGGAGCGGAATGAGTTCTTATTGGCAGCTGTGGCTGCCTTAGAGCGGCGCTTGTTCCCTTTCATCAGTAAAGCTATGGCCTGAAAAAGAGAGAGTAATATCAATGCACAAACACTCTTGTGGTTACACAAAACAACTCATAAAGTTACACCCATGTGTTATAGCTACAATGGGGGGTCACTACACCAGCGATCACATAATCATGGGCCCTCTTATTAATTCACACATTAATAGGTTCTTTGCAGACAGCAAACCTGTTTATATTAGTCTGTACTTGTATAACATTGTTATTTGTACCCCCCTTGTTCAGTGCTGCAGAACCCTTAGGGTGCCTTATAAATAAAAGGTGATAATAATAATAATAATAATAATAATAATAATAATAATAATAATAATAATAATAATAATAATATAGACAGGGATGACTAGTGGTGAAGCATGGATGCTGCATAGGGGTAGCAAAGACGATAGTCACCTCTTCAGGGCTGCTGGGGAAGAACTCAGCGATCCCTTCTATCTTGGTGTTGCTGTAGAGATCCTCTCTGAGGGTCAAACATCCAGAGGACGGTCTTAGCAGATCCCGAATGGTTTCATTGTAGACCTAAAAATGTAATGAAGGAATAATCAGTCTCTGCAATACAAGCACGACAAGTGTGTAATCCACATTTACTCTCTAGAAAGGACTTGGGTTACTTGTGGTTCTCCAGATGCTGTATATCAAGGTTTTTCGGGACCAGTACATACATGGCAGGGGCCCATCTGAGGTTTCAGTTCTGCACCAGTCTCCATGAATTCTCAAAACAGCAGAGTAGGGGTCCCCCTCAAACTTTGCTAGGGGGCCTGGTGAATGCTAGTTATGCCCCTGATTGCACATGTAGAGGGGTCATTTATATCATAATTCTGTGTAGTTGCATCCGGCCCTACAGCACCGCAATAGACGCACATCCCAAAATCTAACTATGCATCATGTCTAATTGTGCTGCAATTTGCTTGGCCTACGCATGTTTGCTGCTGCCTGTGCATGTGTAGTATGTAAATTCATATCTTATGCAGAAACACCCAGAGTTCCATCAAACTCCAAATAAGACACATAGAATATAAAACACGCATATATTCCTCACATATTTACCTCAGCATAGGACAATGAAACAGAGACTTTGGCCCTCATTCAGAGCCGTTCGCTATTTGCGGTCATTCGTTCAAAAACAAGGGGTGGCTATTCAAATGATCCGTTCGCAAATTGCAGTCTGTTCACACCTCTAAGTCTGAACGAGCGAGCAAAACATACACTCGTTTATTTGATAAAAACGCCCCCTGGCCGCTCGCACCATACGTCATGTCCGCTATTTATTTGATTAATCGAGTACATCGTACAGCGTATGAACTGCTCGCTATTCTTGTGGTTGGTTTTTTCAACCGCTATTTTGCGAGCAGTTCTGAGTTTAAAAAAACCAAGTGACGTGGTCAATGACGCTGCTGGATTAATTATGCACACCCTTAAAACGCCCGTTTTGACCTTTAAGCACGCCTGCGTTCGAATTCCACTCCCCCGTTTACAAGCACCTTCCCCTGTTACCACCCACATACGCCTCATTCTGTCACTCAAAATAACAGGCACTCGCTATATAGCGTACAAACGATTTTCGGCCGCACTGACTGGTCCGCGCATGCGTACTAAAAACCGTACGCATGCGCAGATGTGCAAACATCGCTCGGAACGAGCGTACTGCCGCTAACGAGCGGCTCTGAATGGGGGCCTTTATTTGGCCCTCTCTGCTCCTCGATGGTCTTATATAGATCTTTCAGAGTACAGAATATCACTCCGGGTTCATGACCATTGCCCATCTTGGTAAACGTCTTCCCGGTGCCTGTAATAAATATATAAAGTTTTTAAGCATACACTCACTGACGTTACAAGAAAGAATGGCAGATGTGCAATTATACAATATGTCGTGTCAGTAATGAACAGTGACAGACATCATGTGACTAAATTAATATCCATCAGGATGCTGCTCATCAGGTCACTCTCTCAGGGATGTCACCGCTTGTTAGTGAATAGATAGACTGTGCACTATTGTATATTTATTCTATCCATAAAAAGCTGTCTATCATATTTGGTGATGGGTGCACCTATTTCCTGGTCAGTGAGAGTTAGAAGCAGTGGTATTCACAAGCTGCCATGCACCTAACTCCTCACTTTCTGGAACCACATGGATAATTGCACAGCCCGTAAGGAAACTACTTGCTAACAATTACTAACAATACAGATGGTCCACATGTTTTTACCACCACTCATTTCACCAGCTCATTACTTTTACAAATACAATATAAACAATTACACTTATGATTTAACAACATTAAGTTTACCTGTTGGGCCATAGGCAAATATGGCAGCATTGTACCCCGAAATGGTACCATCTACTAGGTTCTTCATTGTGGACTGATAAACATGCTCCTAAAATGAGACACGTTTATTGATGCTACATAAGCAATCATGCAAACATTTTTTTAAACATGCTCTATACTGAATAAGGAGAAATGATAGCTGTACAGGCATTAATGACATGTCTGATGCTGCATTCACATGTGATGATAAATTGTTTTCATGCATTATTTTACTCCCTTACAAGGTGCAGCATGAGCAGCGCTACCATATATATAGTGGGTGTGGGGTGTGTGGTGCATGTGGGCACCTGAGTCCAGGGGGCCCAAATCGCACTCCATGCACCTATTATATGTACTTATAATGCAGCCGCCTCAAAAGAAATCTACCTTGTGACGCCATTTTCCTGGAGATATATGCATACACAATAGGCTCTGGCACAGTACCAGAGACTACACCTCGCATACATTGGTTTAGGGGGGACCCTTTCAGAGACTGCACACAGGAACCCCTCTCTCATAAGATGTCCCTGAGTACTGTATTATATATACTAACTTTTATTATTCATTGTAAATATCTCAGGATTACAATCACCTGGGTAGCTGCTTGATCAAACACCTCATGAAAGGTGAATGTCCTCTCCCTGGTCCTGCAGCAACGCAGGACGTCATCAGGATCCTCACCAGGGTCCTGCAGTAGTACTGTCTGTAAGGAAAGAGAAGACACATGTTCAGTAGATGTCACCAGGTTCTACAAGCACCTATGCGGCTGGAGCAGAAGATCTTAAATCCAGTTTGTGGATGAAACAATGTCACACATAAGAATGTGATCAGGGAGTATAGAGTCATATTTGTTAGCATTTCAGCACAGTTTTGTGCCTAAATTGTTTTGCTACCTATTGTGGAACTAGAAGCCTCAGCATACCCTCCTTATTGGAGGAAAATGCCATATGTTACTGTCCATAACATATGTACATGACTTATTGTGAACCGAGAGCCCTGGATTAGGCAGATGGAAGATGTTTTCCGGCCTCTCTGCAGTATAAACATAGATACATCTCCTATCACTATCTTCATAGGATATAGCAATAGCTGGTGTGATGCTGCATGTGCAGCCTAGGGGTATGTGACCATGCAGACCAATAGGAAGCCACAAGCAGAGAGCTCACCAATTCCTACTGGTCTGTGAGATCACACCCCTGTCTGACAAACACATTCATCTGGTTACTAAGAGGGAGGAGCAGTTTAGGAGCCCTGCTATGATGTTTTGCAACAGGCCCAGCATTTGTATGGGCCAACAATGGTCCATGATTTCTCCATTTCTTGTGCACAGAGAGACAAAACCTGGTACCAGGGCCGTAGCTAGGCCTCTGTGGGCAGCACCATCGACATCCCAAGGCCCCTGCTTCTGACTGCAGGGTGCCTGTAATGGCGCCCTGCAGCCATCATCACTGCAGCAGTGCTGCCTGTAGCGTCCCGCGGACGCTACAGGCAGGCACCCTGCCATAATTACAGCAGCCCGGCGCATCTTGAAGATGCTCCGGGCACTGCTTAAGCTTCAGTTACCGGCGGCCCAGTCCCCTTGTGTGTGACGTCATGACATCACACGCAAAAAGGGGTGGGGCTGGCATAGGGCGCTCTGAGCGCTAGCTACGGCTCTGCCTGGCACTATCAGCAGGTCATTACTCTAATTTGCTTATGGGTATATGGGGACCTTGGATAGCGATCCACCTCTGATACACAAAGCAAAATATTTTGTTCTTATATTTATTTATAAACAAATATATATACAATGTGGAAAATCTAAGTAAATGTGCTGTAACATAAAATATTGTCCTTTAAACAACAAATACATCTACTAATAGTGTACTGGTAAGAAAACAATTTTAAAATGAACTGTGTTAAATATTAAACTAATTCAATTATTTAAACTAAAATAATATTAGCATTTTCTTACCTGCTGCCCGAGCTGGTGTATAATGCATCGGGCGCTGCTCTTAGCCTCTGTCCTATTAAATGGACGGATGCGTAGAGCGACCTGTGAAATAATGTAACAGACATAAGAACAATGAAGGATTTTTAATGCCAAGGTAATCTCCCAACCTAGCCTATTCTGTGCCATGAGAAAGGACATTGTTTTGATCTGACTTGGTTATGTGTAATAAATAAAGGACTATTTTACAGTTGGAGCCAGATGTAAAACCCCAATCAGTGAGATGAGTTAGTATCTCAGGAATATGGCAGCATCGGAAATCAGCAGGACGGATAACTGGCTGCAGGAATAAAGTCATAGGGGGGAATCCAATTACAGGCGATAAAACGTTAATGTGTTTAACTTAACGGGCTCATCGCCCTTTAATGTCGCTTATCGCCTGTATATTGAGTTGGCCGTTTTTTTTTTAATACTCAAATTTGACCTTTGCACTCGGAAACAGGTTTTCAGACCTAATTGAAGTCCCACTATAGAGGCAAAAACAAAAACCACTAATATAAAGCAAACTAAATAGTGATATAGATGCAATTCCCCGTGTATAACTGCATTTCACAATATTTTTGCTATAATTTTAAATATTTTCAGAACCTCAACATAATTATTAGAATGTCTGGAAAGCTACTAAGCAAAACACAAATACTCCCTAGTAAATAGTATAGATACAGAGAAATGGGAGTATTTAAAACTAATGTATCTAACTTTACCCTTAACTTATATGAACTCATATGACAGTGACCTATTATCATTAGCTATCAAAAATACAGTGAGTCCATGGCAGCTCTATAAGAGATACTTACAGTCATTTGATGGTCTTTAGGATGTTATTTCCTGTCTTCTTCATCGTAAAATCATTTTATCTACTCAGAAATGAGAAGAGAAATATCTGTACTGTCACTAGTCCAGCAATATCAGATATGACACAGGAAGCATCCAGCTGCCTTATTATACTCATCACACCTCCAATATTGGCATCATCAGCTGCCACTATGACATCACTAGCAGCCCTGGCAGGGGGGCACTGCTATGTATCTCAGGCAGGGGATTGGGAGTTAATAGTAAATACAATATGATGACTACATGTCAGTAAATCAAAACACCGAAATTCATACTTGCCTACTTTTGGAAACCACTTTGAGGGAGATTGCAGAAGGCTGTAGATTGTGCTGTTGTGGGGGCATGGCCTGCTCCACCCAAAGGGCGTGTCTATGGGCATACTGTACAGTATCTCTGCCCTGCCATATTCACATTACTAAACCTCACTACATACACACATTCACATTACTAGATGCCCTCCACCGACACACACACATCTACACACACACACCTAGATAAACACACACACACACACACACCATTAATACAGCCCAACAAGACACACACATACAACATTAATGCACCACCATAAACAATATCAAAATGCAGCATCCCCCAGAAAAAAAACAAATCCAACCTCCTTTCCACCCACCCATCATATACCAACCAAGTTAGATAACACTAAAACATTTTTCACACCACCAGTCACATTAACCTGCCCAGAGGGAGGATATGTCTCGCAGGGGTCTATTTACTAAGCAGTGTTAGGAGACAGAGTGAAAAGTGATAAGAAAGTGATAAGCTGCCAGCCAATCAGCTCCCAACTGTCATTTTTGCAAACACAGTCTGTGATATGACAGTTGGGAGCTGATTGGCTGGCAGCTTATCACAGACTGCTGCTCTGCTCTTTGTTTGTGTGCAGTGACTGGTGAGCCCCTGCAGCAGACTCGGGTCCTCTTCCAACTGGATGTGCGTGACATCACGGGGGTAAATGGTCTGGACCTAGGGCCTGATTCAGACCCACTCGCTTAGCTCACTATGGGCGATTGTTGCCCGTCTGCGCATGTGCGAGCCAGTCACTGCGATCGGGAATCGTGCGCTCGTAGTACACAGACTGGACGCTACTTTGAGTGACAGATAGTGCCATTTGTTTGTGGTAACAGGGGAAGGTGCTTGTGAACGGGGGAGTGGATGTCTGGACGTCAAAACGCTGTTCTTTGGGTGTGCATAATTAGCATGGAAGCATCATTGTACACGTCACCTGGTTGTATTTCAGCCTGCAGTGATCGCAGTGCTTGCAGCGGTGTAGGGTCTACTTCAAGGGCTGCAAGCAGCTCCGATGGCTCTCGATGGTACTGATTAATCATACACTTCCTGGAGATGACATGTGCTAAGAAAGAAAAGTGGGTGTCATTACACCGGCGTGCGATCACTCTGCCATCTCTCTCTAAGACATAGAGGGCGTCCTTAAGCCTGGTCGAGCGATTGCGGAATTTGCATACCCGGCCCCTGACGGCTGCGAAAGTGTGCTATGTTGCGTCCGGGTCTGAATGAGCTCCCTAATTTACTCGTGAAGTGGGCAGAGCTTCAGCTGCCTGTGGGTGGGCGGGGCTTCATTTGACATGGGCGGGGCTTCGAACGGCCGGGGGTTGCATAGCAAGGGCCTGAAGTTTCACTCGCCTATTGTTAGGCCCTCATGGCAGCCTACCACCCCCCGTTCACGGCCTGCTAAACTGTGAATTACCCGAATCCCCGGCACCCCAGTCCGAGCCTGCAATAGACCCACTAATGTACAGTCAGGTCCATAAATATTGGGACATTGACAGAATTTTCAGATTTTGGCCTCTATTTACCACCACAATGGTTTTGAAATGAAACAAACAAGATGTGCTTTAACTGCAGACTTTCAGATTTAATTTGAGGGTAATTACTTCCAAATCGGGTGAACGGTGTAGGAATTACAACAGTTTCAATATGTGCCTCCCACTTTTTAAGGGACCAAAAGTAATGGGACTATCAACTCAAAAGCTATTTCATGGACAGGTGTGGGCTATTCCCTCATTATTTCATTATCAATTAAGCAGGTAAAAGGTCTGGAGTTGATTCTAGGTGTGACATTTGCATTTGCAATCAGTTGCTATCAACTCTCAATATGAGATCCAAAGAGCTGTCACTATCAGTGAAGCAAGCCATCATTAGGCTGAAAAATCAAAACAAATCCATCAGAGAGATAGCAATAAAATTAGGTGTGGCCAAATCAACTGTTTGGAACATTCTTAAAAAGAAAGAACGCACCAGAGATCTCAGCAACAACAAAATATCCGGAAGACCACGGAAAACAACTGTGGTGGATGACAAAATAATTATTTCCCTGGTGAAGAAAAACCCCTTCACAACAGTTGGCCAAATCAAGAACACTCTACAGGAGTTAGATGTATATGTGTCAAAGTCAACAATCAAGAGAAGACTTCACAAGAGTGAATATAGAGGGTTCACCACAAGATGCAAACCATTGGTGAGCCACAAAAACAGGAAGACCAGATTAGAGTTTGCCAAATAACATCTAAAAAAGCCATTACAGTTCTGGAACAACATCCTATGGACAGATGAGACAAAGATCAACTTGTACCAGAGTGATGGGAAGAGAAGAGTATGGAGAAGGAAAGGAACTGCTCATGATCCAAAACATACCACCTCATCAGTGAAGCATGGTGGTGGTAGTGTCATGGCGTGGGCATGTATGGCTGCCAATGGAACTGGTTCCCTTGTATTTATTGATGATGTGATTACTGACAAAAACAGCAGAATGAATTCTGAAGTGTTTCGGGCAATATTATATGCTCATATTCAGTCAAATACTTCAGAACTCATTGGACGGCGCTTCACAGTGCAGTTGGACAATGACCCAAAGCATACTGCATAAGCAACCAAGGAGTTTTTTAAGGCTAAAAAGTGGAATGTTATGCAATGGCCAAGGCAATCCCCTGACCTGAATCCGATTGAGCATGCATTTCACTTGATGAAGACAAAACTGAAGGGAAAATGCCCCAAGAACAAGCAGGAACTGAAGACATTTGCAGTAGAGGCCTGGCAGGGCATCACCAGGGATGAAACCAAGCGTCTGGTGATATCTATGCGTTCCAGACTTCAGGCTGTAATTGCCTGCAAAGGATTAGCAGCAAAGTATTAAAAAGTGAAAGTTAGATTTAGGATTGTTTAGTTTGTCCCATTACTTTTGGCCCCTTAAAAAGTGGGAGGCACACATAGAAACCATTGTAATTCCTACACTGTTCACCTGATTTGGATGTAATTACCCTCAAATTAAATCTGAAAGTCTGCAGTTAAAGCACATCTTGTTTGTTTCATTTCAAAGCCATTGTGGTGGTGAATAGAGGCCAAAATATGAAAATTCTGTCAATGTCCCAATATTTATGGACCTGACTGTATATACATATTTGGCACATATACAGAACCCCCCTCCCCCACCTGCGTTTGCCCCTGAACCCAGATATACTTAAATGCACCAACATATTAAAAAACATAAAAAGTTTTACAACATTTGTTTTGAGTGTGAACAAATGTATTCTAATACACCTAGGCGGGTATTCAATTGTTTTTGCACACTCCGTTTATTTGGGGGCACTCATTGGAGCTATCTAATTGTTTCTGCTGACGTGCGCGAATGCTTGATTTCTGCTCACACCCCCCCTGAGGTGAAAAGCAGAAATTGGCAAAAAAGTCCCTGTTTTGGGCACCAAAACTTAAGTTTGGGCAAGCTAAGCAGGACATTAAAGGCGCCCGGCGCTACTGAGCCACTCCGAGAGGTGTAGTGTACCGTCTTTTTTAATAAATTTAGCATCTCATTTGCATCGCAGACACAGTGAAAAGCAGCTCACAGTGTACCAGAGACGCTAGTCTGCGACTTTCACCACACAGGAATTACTTTTACACAGGTACAAATTTGCAGATAAAGCTGAATGGAATTTGGCGTCAGAAAAAACAGCAGCCGCTACATCATATCACTTTATATACAGATTTATACTCATTTGCACACAGATGTTAAGATGTTGCACATCAAATTAATCAGTGTAATCTAGTAGAGTATTTTTGTTGCTTCCAGTTGTTTTATAGTAATAAGATGCACATTTTGAGTGAAAAAGACGCTTGATGTGGCCGTGTCGCAGGGGACCTGGAGCGCCGAGAGGAGCTGTTTGGTGTGACTGAAGCCACAGTGTATGAGGACACATATGTAGCAGATATAGGAGCAGATGTATTAAGCTCAGGGAAGTGATAAAGTGGAGAGTGTTAAATGACCAACCAATCAGCTCTCAACTGTCATTTTTCAAACACAGGGCCTGATTCAGAGCCGGACGCTATTTGCGAACGGTCGTTCAGAAAAAGGGGCCGGCTATTTAAATTGAGCGCTCGCTCTTTGCGGTCTGTTGACGCCTCCATGTCTGAGCGAGCGAACGAAACATGCGCTCGCTATTTTGTAAAGACGGCCCCTGGCCGTTCGCATCATACGTCATCTCCGCTATTTATTAGATTAATCGAGTACATCGAAAGGCGTCTGAACTGCTCGCAGTGCTTGTGGTTGGATTTTCCTACCGCAATCATGCGAACAGTTCAGGCTAAGAGACAACCAAGTGACGTGGCCGATGACGCTGCTTTGTTAATTATGCACACCCTTAAAACGCCAGTTTTGACCATTTGGCACGCCTGCGTTCGGATCTCCACCCCCCGTTTTCAAGCACCTTCCCCTGTTACCACCCACAAATGCCTCATCCTGTCACTCAAATTAGCAGGCACTCGCTATTTTGCGAACACACGATTTCCGACCGCACTGACTGGTTGGCGCATGCGCATTATGACCCATACGCATACGCAGTTGTACGAACATCGCTGTGCATAATGAATGAGCGTCCGCTTACGAGCGGCTCTGAATCAGGCCCACAGCCTGTAACATGACAGTTAGGAGCTGAGTGGCTGGTCGTTTATCACTCTGCACTTTATCACTTTCCAGATCTTAATACCTTTGCTCCATAATCTTCCTTCTCAAATATTAATGAAAGTAGCAAAAAAATTAAATACATCTACATAATCCCATAATATAATGTAGGCAATGAAGGATAGTGGCAAACGCAGGATTTCTAGAGGGGGGTTTCCAAACGCTTGATTTTAGAGTGAGTATGGCCAATCTATGAAGAAGATATGGCAGTAAGCCACCCTGCCTGAGCTGAATGTTTTTATTTTAGATTGTGGGCACCATTCCAGAGCATTGGCGCAAGTCTGGGAGCCTGGAGGAGCAGCAGAAGAACCTAGTACTTTCCTGGACATATATGTACATTTTGCTCTATTGCAGTGCATCCCTAACAGTGCATGTTTTCCAGATCTCCTAGTTGCTGCACAGGTTATTTATTACTGGCTGATACATGTTAAAAGATACACAGGTGGTGGTAATTATGTCATTTGTGATACTGAGAAGAACATGTAGCACTAGTAAAATTCTATTATATTACTATTCCTACTGTGGTCATGGTATGTGCTGGGGAGGGGGGTTTCCAGGCTTACGGAAACCCCCCCTGCGTTTGCCTATGAAGGAAGCATCAGCGCATCAGAGGTGATTACAAATTCAGGCAATTGGAGGTGGCTAGCTAGTGCTGGCAAATGTCGTCATCATCAATGTGTAATTGCACCAGCAGCATGCAGGCACCTGCAGTAGATATGATGACTGACCAGCATATCTATATCTCTATGTGGGTCTGTAATTATACAAACAAGACCTTAATGTACTTGGCCTATGTTTGCATGCCTTTCCCTACCCCTGAGGCACATATGTCACATCATCATACAGCATACTAGCATAGGCATATGTTTTTTTTTTGGGCATGCCAGTAAAAATCTGTGGAGTTTACGCTAGGCAAGTGGACATATACCCACCTCATCATGAGCTCCTTTGTATTTGGATATGCAGAAACAAATTGGAGGGAGTGGGATTATGAAAAATATAATTTGCATAAGTTTCCACTTTCCTTCCTACATGACCATGTATTACATATTACCTTATTTCTACAGCTCTAGCAATGACCATTTTATGTGGGAAGTAAATGTCTGCTCCCGTATTTACCACTGCTTTTTTTTGTGCGAATGAACCTGAATTTAATTAATTAATTAATTCATTAATGTAAAAAGCTTCTTGTATGTCAATTAATTATTTGAACCCAAGTTAATCAAGTCACTGAAATGGGTTCCTTAGCACATGTGGATGCAACAGTTAATGGTTTGTATAGGCGTCTGCTTCTGAACCTATTCAGTTTTTTCCTCCTTAGCAAATACAGATGGAAGAAAAAAGATTTCAAGAAGAGCTTTGTTTTTATCATCTACAATTATGTTTTCTCTTTTTGTTCTTTTAGTGTCTAATGTTAATTTATTTTTCCTTGCCTTGTAGTGGAACTTTAATGGTGCGTATCCACTAGGCGATTAAAATGAGCAATTGAATGATTACGACATCGTTATCGTTCAATCGCTCATTAATCGCTCATTCAAATGTCGAAAACGACCAGTGATGCGTGCTCCCGCTGGTCTTTTTGACATCTATCATTGCCTGAACATGCTGGCCAATCTGCTGATAACGTCAGGTTGGGCATGTTCGGGGATGAGGGAGGGTGCCTACACTGAACGACATATCGTTCAATGTAGGCACATTATCCACTGCACAGAATGGAGAATGATTGCACGATTACAATGTTGTAATCGTACAGGTTTCCACTCTCGTCTAGTTGTTATGCACCTTTAGACTATTGTGGCTTAAGTATGTATTTTCATCTCTTTCTAGATTTAGATTATTGAAACACTTATGTATTTTGAGCTCTTTCTAGATTTACCAATTGAAATACTCTCTTTTTTCTCTTTCTACTTACAATACTCACTCAGATAAATTACTGATCATAGTGGTTAATTTCTTCACACACATTAGGCAGGATACATGATGCATTTTGAATGCGATGCATCTGTTACTCATAATGCTGTATGTTTAAAGAAATTCACAAAGGACAGCTCTCCCAGTAACAGCTGTCCTTTGCGATAGAAGGACTTACAGGTTTACAACCCAGTACTCTTTCTGTGCATGGATCCCTCTCAGGAGGAATTGCGAATAGAAGCCCATGGGCTAAATATAGTGTTGCCCACTGCATCCAGGCCCCGGAATGTATCGCATTCTGGAGCTTGGTGCATATGCAGTAAGTGGCCAAACCTCCGAAAAACATCCTTTTCGGAGGTTTGACCACAATATCTGCATTGATCCGTCCTGCACCTAGACATGGTCGGTATGCAGTCATATCCAGGATGTTCACTATTTCAGCATTCATATTGTAGACATGGTTAAAATGTGGTTAGTGTAAAGTTTAGCGTTAGGGTTAGGAACACATTGTGACCATGTCGACGTTTCATTAGTGTAGGCATGCGGAATGACGACAAGTCAAACATTGTCCACATGTTCTGTGTCAACACAATGGCCATGTCAACATTATAAATGTCGACATGATCTATATCAACCTAGTATACTAAACTCATGGTGATCCAACTCTTCACTTCAAGTCAAGTGCAGCACAAAATCTCCCGCTTACATTAACAATTTGTACACATATTGCTTGGCAGGGCCTCATGTGCATTTGAATGGAAAGCATTAGAACTAGTCTGATATATATCATGCAAATTTCTCAATAATAGATGTCTAATTACAGAACAGACAATTTACTATAGCTCAGAATTAGACCACATTTTACGTGGCTTGATAGCGGGAACTTTTGGGATAAAATGTCCGCAGCTCTATATGGATGCAGGAGATATATGGTTTGCCTAATTTAATTAGCAGAATTGTTCTGATTACAGACTGCAAACACTGTTATCTTGTAATTATCGCCAGGAGCATGCCATTAGCACATGATTAAGAGCACTGTCTGCCTGCCTAGACCTCTGCTTCAAGATGCTTTATGATCTTAATTAGCAGGAAATGATGGAGGAGGAATAAAGATATTTCCAAAGAGTAAGTACATGTCTCATTTTGAACAATAGGAAATGTTTAATGAGGGTTACAGGAATCTGAAATCATACTAAAATGCTTTGTTACCATTGCTTGCAAACTAACCTGCCAGATATTTGTGCATTTCTGGTGGGCTGAGTAAAATACCATACAGGACAACTGTGGATAGGCATACATAGAGAGTTTTTTTTCCAAAAGTTAATGTTGTGGTACATTAGCATAAGTAAATGCTATTTTATGGCCAATCACTTGTCCTGTTTTGTTAGTATTCCCAGAAGCGTGATTTTAGAACTATGGCTGCAGACATACAAAACAAACCAGTTTACGAGACCTCATAACAACTGATATAATGGGGCTGAATCTGATCAGACGCATCCACGTTTGTTTTTCAGTGCAGCCGCGTATTAGTACTTTTTACAGAGTTTTATAAATTGTTTCATCAAACCAAGGATTTCATTTATCAACAAACTTTATCATATGTATCATATGCAATGAGTGATAAAACTTGTTGCGTATGATAATGGTGCTCCAGCTAATCAGCTCCTAACTGTCATCAGTTTGGAAAAATGGTAGTTGGGAGCTGATTGGCTTGAGCACTAATTATCATACGCAACAAGTTTTAAAATTCATTTCTTATTATGATAAAACTCATTGCTTATTATGATAAAACTCATTGATAAATGGGCCACCAAGATTGATATGAAGTGGAAGCAGGAACAACCCTTATTCTAACACTCTCTCCAACTACCGTCCCATCTCTCTCCTCCCTTTTGCTTCCAAGCTCCTTGAGCGTGTTGTTTTCAAGCGCCTTACCACCTTTCTTTCCTCTCATTCTCTCCTTGACCCTTTTCAGTCTGGCTTCCGCTCTCTCCACTCCACTGAAACTGCCCTCACAAAAGTCAGCAATGACCTCCTTACTGCTAAATCCAAGGGCCACTACTCTCTGCTCATTCTCCTTGACCTTTCTGCTGCTTTTGACACTGTGGACCACCCTCTCCTTCTGCAAATCCTTCACTCCCTTGGTCTCCGTGACACTGCCCTCTCCTGGCTAGCCTCCTACCTCTCTGACCGATCCTTCTCTGTCTCCTCTCATGACTCCTCTTCTCCCCCACAGCCTCTTGCAGTGGGTGTTCCCCAAGGTTCTGTTCTTGGACCTCTCCTCTTCTCACTCTATACATCCTCACTAGGTGAACTAATCAGCTCTTTTGACCTCCAATATCATCTCTATGCTGATGACACTCAGATCTACCTTTCCTCCCCTGACCTCTCTCCCTCTCTCCTCACTCGTGTCTCCAACTGTCTCTCTGCCATTTCTTCCTGGATGACCCAGCGATTTCTTAAACTTAATATGTCTAAGACTGAGCTTATCATCTTCCCTCCCCCCTACATAACCACACTTCCTACCATTTCTTTATCAATTGATGGCACAACTATCTCCTCTAGCCCCAAAGTGCGCTGTCTTGGAGTTATCCTGGACTCCTCCCTCTCCTTCAAACCACATATCCAGAATCTCTCACAGTCCTGTCGCTTTCATCTTAAAAATATTTCCAAGATTAGACCCTTTCTCACCCAGGATGCCACTAAAACCCTCATACACTCATTGGTCATCTCCAGATTGGACTACTGTAACCTTCTCCTATCTGGCCTCCCCAAATCCCTTCTCTCCCCTCTCCAGTCTGTCCTCAATGTTGCTGCTCGGCTCATCTTCCTCTCAAAATGCTCTGCATCTGCCTCCCCTCTCCTACAAGCCCTCCACTGGCTCCCCTTCCCCTTTAGAAGGCAATTGAAGGTTCTCACACTCACTTACAAAGCCCTCAGCCATTCCTCTCCTATTTACATCTCTGATCTCATCTCCCTTCACTCTCCTGTCCGCCCTCTTCATTCAACAAATGCACGCCGCCTCTCATGCCAATTGATTACTTCCTCCCACTCCCGCCTACAAGATTTTGCCCGCACTGCTCCCCACCTTTGGAACTCTCTCCCTTTCATCAGACTCTCCACCTCTCTACAATCCTTCAAACGTGCTCTCAAGACCCACTATTTCATCAAAGCCTTCCAGCTCTCATCTTAACTTGCTGCTACATACTCCTCTCTCCCTGCCTACCCCATCTGTTTCACCCCTGTCTGTCTGTCCCTCCCCCTTAGAATGTAAGCTCCTATGAGCAGGGCCCTCTACCCTCTTGTGCATCTCCTTACTATACCTTCATCTACTTCTTACTCTCTACCAGGGCACCTAACACTTGATTGCTTTGCATTGTTGCTTATCTGGGTGTTATGGTCGTGAATGTAGCAATGTATATTATCCATGTCCTATAATGTATTGTACTGTACTGTACTGTAAGTCACTGTAAATCAACCTATTTGTTTATGTACTTTGTAAGGCGCTGCGGAACACTTGTGGCGCCATATAAATAAATAAACGATAATAATAATAATAATAATAGCAGGAAGAATTTCTCTGTATCAACCACACTTTGCTGTACTACATTTATGTAATGTTACCCTATCTTCATAATGACTCATGGCACCTACTATATAATCACTATATAGCCAAACCACCCCTCCCCCTATTGCCCCTTTTGTGTTCTTAGAATGCTCCTTCTTCAAAACTTGATTAAATGACAGTATAAAAAATGTTATCAAAGTGCTATAATGACATTTGTTTTAAAGCTTATTACGGTAATTCTGGAAATACTGAATTTGAGCTTGTGGAAAAATGGTACGTGATGGAACTTTTTTTAGTATGTTTTCTGAAAATAACACCCAAAAACCTATTAAAATCAGCTATTTGTTTTCAGACAAGTTTTCCATTGTAGGCTTGTGTAATCAGCAATTATCTGTTTTAGCTAAATAATCTCAATATCTCTACTGTACTGGAGATTGTACTAAATATGATTATTGTTGTGCACAGGTTCCTGCTGTACATGGAAAGGGTAAATATTAATGAGCTGTCGGCTGGGTGTCATGGTTTTAGATTGGCTAAATACCTGACAACTTGCTCCAGGGAGGACTTGTTCTACAATATGTGCTATTAAACAGTGTGCAGATTTAAGAAGAAAAAAACCCCATAAGATTATAGCTCTCTCTGTTTTATGCTGTATTTGATTGGACACCTGGTTTGCAACAAAGAGGGAGTAAAACTGCTATTAATTGCAAAAAAAGGATGATGACGGTAATTCTCAGTTACAGACTTCTGCTTACTACTAACATCCTGGCGGACATGCTGCCGCTGCTGCGACCAGGCACTGATAACCTTTGGTGACATTACTGTTATTGATTTGACTTGATAACCAAATGACTAAATATGCAGTTAGTGCTCTTGTGTGATGTCATGTGTTCGGGGCAGGACCGGCACAGGGCAAACGTGAGTCCTGCTCAGGGGCCAGCAGGGCTGAGGGCTCGGGTTCCATCTGTCCTCCAGGCTGGTACAATTTTGGTGATTTTAGTGATCCAGGACCACCTGTAGAGATATAGCTGAGCCGCACGGGCTAACAGAAAATGTCTGATCCTATAGCAGGCTATAAAAAGATGGCCACCAACTCACCAATGGGAAACCAGGGTTCCTTTTCCAGGAATCCAAGGTGCTGGTAAGTGGAAATTATGGATATGGCTTATCAGGGGAGTCTGTCAGGACTCCTGCTGCCCATGCTTTCCTCAGATTGACTTATGAATGTAAAGGGAGAGGGACGTTTCATCCTGCTGGGTCCACTCTCAGCAACTTCTGCACACAGTGGATGTCGGACCCAACTGCCAGCAGTATCTGCTGCCACCAGCTTTTAAAACTCCATGAGAAGAGGCACACTGGCAGCAGGTAAGATTCAGCTTTGGGCACAGCATAGTCCTGGGTAGAACTGGGCATGCCATAGTACTGGGCAGCACTGGGCACACCACTATACCCTGGCTTCAGTGACTAGTGACTGGTGGGCTGTGACTCTTAGCAGCATTGTACTCAGTTATAGACATGTCTCTGAGGCATGCCCTATAGACTATTATCTAGGCTACTTTCCAAAATATCACAATCTCAGTAAGTCAGGGTGCTGTGAAGGGATGCAGTCAAAAAGCTGACCACCAAAATGTCGACCTACAGCTTCCCGTCAAATCCCAGCGGGGTACTAATTACAGGTGTCGATATCTCGACGCCTGTCATTGTACCTACACCGGGATCCCGACGCCCGGCATACCGAGCGAAGGTAAGCAGGGCAGCAGGTGCGGACATCCGTGGGGGGGGAGGGTTAGGTTAGGGGCTCCCAGGGGGGACTTAGGGTTAAGCTAGGGGAAGGTAAGGTTAGGGTTAGGCACCCCCGGGAGACTTAAGTTTCGGCTGTGGGGACAGGGGACTTAGGTTTAGGCACTTAGGGGGGGTTAGGGTTAGGCACTGGGAGGGAGGTAAGGGTTAGGCACCCCTAAGGATTGGGGGTTAGGGTAAGTTATACTTACCCAAATCCCCTATTGGGATTTTCACTTCTGTCGGTCTTCCGGCGTCGGGGCGGCAGTCATTCATACTGATTCCGCTGTGAGGTGGTTATTGTATATTGCTTCCTATATTTTACCTGACACCAGCATCCACGGATATCCTTTATCCACCTCTCGTTATTGCATACTCCATCTCTCCCCTTTTCTCTGGCAGTCTAATTTTTTCATACTGACTCACCAAGTTATCTGCTATATCTGTCAGAATCATGGTGAGCAACAGGGGAGAATAGTATTTATTTATTTATTTATTAACAGTTTCTTATATAGCGCAGCATATTCCATTGCGCTTTACAATTGGAAACATAAATAGAACAAAACTGGGTAGTAACACAGAGATATATAGGTAGGAAGGCCCTGCTCGTAATCTTACAATCTATAGGGATATAGGCATTGATACACAAGGATAGGCACTATATATTGCAATTTTGGTCCAGCCAGAATGGAGAGTTTCTTGGTGGGCTGCATGATCCACTCACACAGGAATGTTGGCCAAATATCAGGAGGATGTGAAAGAAAGACAATGTGTGCGGTTATGTGTGGACTGTGAAAGGAGATGTAATTAGATATGGAAGCTATGAAGGTTATGTGGGCGGTTCTGGAATCTGATAAGCTTGCCTGAAGAGGTGAGTTTTCAGGGAACGCTTGAAGGATTGGAGACTAGAGGAAAGACTTATTGTGTGTGGTAAGGCATTCCATAGAGTGGGTGCAGCCCAAAGAAAGTCCTGTAACCGTGAGTGGGAACAAGTAATGAGTGGGGATGAGAGACGCAGATCTTGTGCTGAGCAGAGAGGTCGGGTTGGGAGATATTTTGAAATGAGTGAAGAGATGTATGTTGGTGTGGTTTGGTTAATAACCTTATGTGTAAGAAAAAGTATTTTACATTGAATACGGTAGAAAACCGGCAGCCAATGGAGGGACTGACAGAGTGGTACAGCAGACGATGAACGTTTGGCAAGGAAGATAAGCCTCGCAGCTGCATTCATAATGGATTGTAATGGTGATAGCCTGTTTTTGGGAAGGCCAGTAAGGAGACTATTGCAATAGTCAATGCGGGAAATAATGAGTGCATGGATTAGAGTTTTAGCAGTGTCTTGTGTGAGATATGGTCGAATTTTGGATATGCTTTTTAGATGTATGTAACATGATTTTGAGACCGATTGAATGTGGGAAACAAAGGACAGTTCATAGTCAAGTATGACACCTAGGCAGCTAGCTTGTGGGGCAGGGTGGATTGTTGAGTTATCAACAGAGATTGAGAGATCAGGTTGGTAACTGTTATTGGCTGGTGGAAATATAATTAATTCTGTTTTAGAAATATTAAGTTTCAGGTGGCGAGATGACATTCAAGATGAAATGGCAGAAAGACAATCAGTGACACGGACCAATACAGATGGTGATAAATCTGGGGAGGATAGGTAGATTTGAGTATCATCCGCATACAGATAGTACTGAAATCCAAAAGAGCAGATTAGTTTGCCAAGAGAGGAGGTATTCAAGCCACAAGTTAAATTGTTCAGTTCCTTTTGAGAAAATTTGTTTGGAGTAGAGAAAGTTTCTTCAAACTCATTTTCATCTGTGTTGTCACTTTGCTATGTGGTATCGGTTGTTTTGCAGAATTCATACTTGGGTATTCCCATTTGCTTTCCTTAAATTGATTCATACCCTTCAAATTTACAGCACAAAAATAGCAGTCACTCTAGTGAACCTTTGGCTCACACCACATCATAGGTATGCCGAAATTAAGTCCTTTTCGATCTCCTTTAGTCCAATTGCAGTTTGATTCCACACAGTTTTTATAAACTTTGTGAGGCACCAAATCTTGTAACAGTATATTTGCCACACATATAACAAAAAACACAGGGTTGTTAGTACACCGTAAAAATGAACTCATTTTTATGGCGAAAATGATTTGTTTCACACATTCTGTGCTAATTGCCAACAAAAGCCGAGGACATACTGAACAAAACAAGCCCAAACGGTGGGAAATTGGATGTGGTGGGACAGAGAGAGGGCCGAACAAAGGAACAGGAGGTGTGCTAACTGCGTCACTCGGTCCTCTCTACGTTGCTCCTCTCTGTATGCTGGGAGGAGGCGTGGCTGTGGTCTGAGGATGTCCCAGCAGGCTCAGCAGTGCACTCCCACGCCTCCTCCCAGCGTTAGTGAGGAGATTTGAATGTGTTATGTGTCTCAAACGTGACTACCAGCTACGTTATCACAAATAAAGCAAATTCTTGTTATTGTTGAAAGAGGGTAGTTGTTAAAAAATCAAAACTAAGTTGATTCTGTTAAGTAAAGCAGGCCTAGACTAGTAAGGTACTTCAAATGGAGAAAATAATTGAATTTTATAATTTTTCATTAATTTGAAAACTGGAGCCAACTCAGCTATAGCGAAGATCTAATGTGAAAATAGGACCTGCGAGTACTCTCTAACCAATCTTAAATCCTTGGCAAGTAAAAAAATAATAATTTTTTGTTCTCCAGGGTTATAGTTCTAAAGGTGCGTATCAACTAGCAGCTAGTGGAACGACAGTACAATTACAACATTGTAATCGTACAGTCGTTCCTCTTCCCCTGCAGTGCCTACACTGAACGATATGTCGTTCAGTGCAGACAAACTCCCTCATCCCTGATCATAGCCAATCTGTCATTATCGGCAGATTGGCCAGCATGTTAAGGCAATGTTTGATGTCGAAAACGACCAGCGGGAGCGTGCATTGCTGGTCTTTTTCGACATTTTCATGCCCGATTCATGCACGATTAATGAACGACTGAACGATAACGATATCGTTATCGTTCAGTTGCTAATTTTAATCGCCAAGTGGATACACATTTAAACCGCATCCCCATTAAATAGACCATGCCTACAATTTTTTTGCCACGTCCATTTTGCCATAGCTGTGCACTTGTAGAAAAGCCAGGGCCACCCAGGCTAAAAGATGTCAGCTAGGTGGGGGTATAATAGCTTGCAGTTTCCTATGTAAGGACTTTAGGAATAGCAATTGTATTCCTGGGTGGGTACAGGTGAAGTGCATGAGTGTGCCTACATTTGGAGTGTACCCACATCCAACAAACAAAACATTTTTTGCAGTATAATTTAAACCAGATAAAGAGGTGTAGTTGGTTAATTTACACAAAAGTTCTTGCTTTTGTAGCAATGTGCACAGGCTATTTTTCACACATCAGAAACAAAAATACACTAGCCAGGGTGCTGGTCGAGGAGAGTGCAGTACTTGCCAAATCTCCCTCATTGTCAGGGAGACTCCCTGGAATTGCAGCAATCTCCCTGACTCCCTGAAAGGCCTAGCAATCTACCTGATTGCACCTTAGCCCCATTATGAAGCTGTTATATAAACAAAAAACAGAGATATATACATTGAAATGGGATCATGAGTATAATTTCCCTGCATTGGTTAGAAGGCACAATGTTCCCTATGGTTAGGGCCGGATTATAGGCAGGGCGACAGGGGCTGTCGTCCCAGGGGCCCCCACACATAGGGGGCCCCAACACCCTGTCCCCTGCCACTACTACTAAGACCGGCGGAGTACAGCATTTAGCTGTCTCCGCTGCGGTCCTCCTTGACAGTCACCATAGTTCCTATGGTGACTGCAGCCGGGCAGCACTTGCTGAGCACTTGGGCTCAGAGCACGGCGCTGCTCCGGCCGGCGGGCAGGCTGTGCAGTGGGGCTGTACAGCAATGCAGGCATGCCATCAGACATCATGCTGCGCAGCCCCACGCCAGCCCACAACCTCAACAACAGCTTTATTATACACACACTGTATATATACTTAGATCACTGATAGGTGCCCCCACAAGTTTGTTTCCCCCACAGACCTTAATCCAGCCCTGCTTATGGCTACATGCATTTTCTAAAAAGTATCAGTGTGTTTTCATCAACAAATAGATTTTACTAACTGCTTTGGGGCTCCATTACATTTGGATATAAATCAATCAATTTTATGACATGCCTCTCAGATGAAGCCGTACACGCCCACTTTACCACCGTGCTCATTGGTGATGCTTTCACAATCTCCCTGAAAATGCTTTTTCAAAAGTGGGACAACGGGGATGGCTCTGCGCAAATTACCCCAGACCTCTTGGTCTGAGCTCCTGGCTCTGTCACGGATGATGTGGCCCAGACATTGAGGGGTCTATTTACTAAGCAGTGTTAGGAGACAGAGTGAAAACTGATAATGGTGCCAGCCAATCAGCTCCTATCTGCCATCTCACAGGATAAGTTTGAAAAATGACAGTTGGGAGCTGATTGGCTGGCACCTTATCACTTTTCACTCTGTCTCCTAACACAGCTTAGTAAATAGATCCCTAAGGGGTCTGTTTACTGAGGGGAGAAAAGGGGGAAAAACGCTAAAGGCAGAAAAATTCCTGTACATACCGCTTCTCAGTATCATACCTCCCAACATGACCCTCTCCAGGAGGGACACAATGCTCTGGTCCTGGAGTTCCCTGGTAAGAGTTGGGGCTGCAGCACAGTTCAAAATTCAAATAGGGGAGTCACACCAACTGCCAGTGAGCCCCAGCCAGTGATGTTTGGCAGGGTGTGAAATGACAGTTGGTGTGACTCCCCTATTTGAATTTTGAACTGTGCTGCAGCCCCGCCTCTTACCAGGGAACTCCAGGACCAGAGCATTGTGTCCCTCCTGGAGAGGGTCATGTTGGGAGGTATGCAGTATGTACTAAAGGGAGATTTTCTCTGCCTGCAGCCTGCTAAGTGCAGGCTACAATATCGCACTGCACCTGGGGCACTTAGCACTGCCATAGACACCTATGGCAGCGCTAAGTGTCCCAGGTATTACTAAGAGGAGATGTCACTAACCGTCAGGTGACTTCTCCAGCGCTGATATTGCCTGCTGTAGCTGCCGTTATCTGCTTCTCCTCACTGGAGAAGCAGGACTTGAGCTGTTTCAGGTTGGCCATTTGTTAATAAAGTTTGTAGCAAAAAGAAAAAAAAACCTCTCTGCTTCCTGGTGATGGTGAGTCCAGTGTCTCTTATTGTGCTGCTTACACCACCGAGGGGGCAACTTAACGTTCACCCTCCTCGACTGGTCTATTTTTAGTAATACCTGCGACAGCCAGCTCCTGCTTCACATCGCTAGCAGGCGAAGCTGGAGCTGCAATAACTCCACGTTAAGTGGACTGTTAATAAATAGACCCCTAAGCGTGCCAATGTCCTGAGGTCATAATACAACTGAGTAGAAGTTTTAGTTACTCAGAGGCTTCACTTTGCCAGTGGTGCCTGGACACCTAGATATGACGCTGCT
Source organism: Taudactylus pleione (assembly GCA_031769625.1). Classification (NCBI taxonomy): domain Eukaryota; kingdom Metazoa; phylum Chordata; class Amphibia; order Anura; family Myobatrachidae; genus Taudactylus; species Taudactylus pleione. The sequence goes on along the minus strand of JAUIMM010000007.1, from coordinate 29,190,765 downwards.
ATAGGAATAGAAGAGCTGTATAAATAAAATTTTTAAAATAATAATAATAATAATAATCTTGATAATAATAAAATATGTGAAACATCTAGTTTTAGGTTGCTATTACAACTAATGTAATCAGTCCTTTTCCTTAAATTCCAGGGAAAACTTGAATACATTAATATACTTTAGTCTGATAAAGGGGGCAAATATCTTCCCCACCATCAGATGGTTTAGTCTATATGCACTGAACAAATACAGTACTGTATGCTCAGATTACTGAGACTTTGGTCTGTGTTTTGGGCATATTTAATAACAAATGAATTTTAGATTTATGGGTTTGTACTTTTAGCATGGAAGAAATTATTGGAAGAATTTTGCTTTAAATGATGGACACATTGGCAATATAATTAGGTACATTATCTGACGCTGACTATGGGTCGCTTTAAACAGCCTTCTGTCTATTCACTCTGAAACGTAGGGGATAAATGCTCTCCAGGCTCACACTCACACTTAGCACTCTTCTAATTTTGCCGGAATTTTCAAAAATTAGTTAAAAGAACCCAATCTGGGCAGAATTGTAATAAATTTAGAAAAAAATCTGCATCTTGTCCCACATATATAGAACTGCATTAGTTTGCTACATTAGCACCCAAATGGAAATTTCTATGGTTAACTGCTAAATACAGAAAGGACATTTTTAGTGCAGTCATTCGAGAAATCTATGAGTTAAATCTGCACCAAGCTTCCTAACACATATTTTTGGCTACAGAACATCTCACGTCTGTTCCCAGCTGGCACCTCGCCTCAACGCCTCTTTAATTAAGAGTAATGTCTGGTCAGCTCCCAGTAATGAGGTGTCCTCTCCGTGACAGACACTAGGGTTTATGCAGCCTGACACAAAGAGTGTCTTTTGGGCCTTCTCTTGGGATCTGTTTTAGAAGTTAGAGAGACATTGGCTCTCACCTGTCCTCTCAGCAATGGGTCTGTGTGACATGCTTTGCATACCTATAATACAAAATATATTAATATTAATTGATCATCTTTGTATATTTGTTCAACCTAATAGTGGTCCCCTAACTAGGATCAATATCTGAGGAGGGTCATACAGTATGGGGATAGGGTCCGGCCTATTATCAGGGCTCCCCTGCTGATGAAGATTATGGCAGATGTTGGGCTCCATTGGGAAACTACCAATACATTGCTTGTAAAGCCTTATTTATTATTGACAGCTGCAGTACAAGAACTGCTGCTGTCTTCTGATAGCTGCCACCATTTTAGCTTTATTGATTCAGAATACATTGAATGGGTCATCCCGACGACGGAATCCAGGACAACGCGGGACCAAACAAGGTAAGTCCGGTCGCCCGTCCTCTTAGCCGCGCGGGGGGGGTGAGGGTTAGGTTAGGGGGTTCCTGGGCAGGCTTAGGGTTAGGCACCCACTGGAAGGGTTAGGGTTAGACTAGGGGAAGGGGGGGTTAGGGTTAGGCCCCCCACCGGGAGGGTTAGGCTTAGGGAGCGGGGAGGAGGGGTTAGGTTTAGGCACCCCTGGGGGGAGGTTAGGGTTAGGCACTAGCAGGGGAGATTAGGGTTAGGCACCCCTAAAGGAGGGTTAGGGTTAGGGGGGGGAGAGGGGAGGGTTAGCATTACTTATCTCCGCTGTCAGGATTTCCTCCTTTTGGCCTTGGCTAAACCTTTACAATCCCATTCCATCTGGTTTGTATGTGTTGCAGCACATTTATGGTCTCTACCAAGTTATATTACATGTTTGGCTTAATTTTCACTACATAGCGCACACTTGGTTATGACCCTGCTATGACCACACATCTGATTTATCCAAGTGCACTCACAAACTCCTTTGGTCTTTCTATCATTCTCTCTGTTTTCCCCAGTAAAAATGTGACAGTCATGTGAAACTTGGGACTGTTGAGGGTAATGTCATATGGGCTGTGAAGGTGGCAAATCATGTCCCGCTACTGCAGCCCATATGACATACCCCTCAACAGTCCCAATTTTGATGTGACTATCACATAATTACTGGGGTACATGCCTGATTCAGAGATGGCCGAATTTGGAGAGCCGCACACAAACTAGCTATGCAAAACCGTCCATCTCAGATGCAAATGCTGTAGGAGATGTCAGACACCTCCTTGCTGCATTTGCGAGCCCAGCACTGCGACGTCACAGGCTGGGATCACCATCGCAGCCATCGCGACCGGTTGCTCCTTTGGTCAGGCTGCAGGAGCTGAAGTTTGCCGCAGCCTAACCGGGTGCTGGTCACTTAAAAGGCCAGGAATCTGCATCCACCGACGGAGACCTTGGCCTTATCCCTCCTGGAATAAGGCGGGAAACATGCCCCCGTTTCCAGGAATGGTAATTAAGCACGCCCCCACTCCGCCCTCCAAACGCTGCAACATGTCAATCCTGCTGCAGCTTGGGGAGTGGGTCTTCGTGCAAGGCACAGACCCCTCAACATCGGAGATGTTTGTTAATCATTGGATTAACGTACATCTTGGAAGCAGGTCTACTGTACAGTCTATGTTGGAATAACCCTATTAATATCCTGCTCTTACCCTTCTGTTAACTTATATTTTTTCTTAGTACAGTCCTGCTGCTATTGACATGTGGCATTAGGTGACACTTGCTGATTGGCATTGTGATTGGCCTTATTCTGCAGTGAGCATTAATACACTTTTTTTTTACATTTTGGGAAATTGGGGTCTGATTCTCCTCATCAGAGCCAAAACTAGACATTTTAGAGCCCTGTGCCAGAAAGAGCATTGGTGACCCACTCCCTATATTTTAAATAAGGACAACACGCACCCAAAAAAGGGGCATGGTCTTGTGGGGAAGAGGCGTTGCTCCAAAATAGCAGGGACGTGCAGTCAGGGTAGGCAGGGGAGTCGTACTCCCTGTCATGCGCCAGAGCTTTGATATGAAAAAAGTGTGTTTTTATTAGAGATGTGCGCCGACCCCCATGTTTTGGTTTTGGATCTGGATCTCCCCTGGTTTTGGATCTGGATTGGTTTTGCCAAAACCTCACCTCCGTGTTTTGTTTTCGTGTTTTGGTTTTGGATCTGGATTTTTTCTTAAAAAATTAAAAAAAACAGCTAAAATCACATAAAATGGGCCTTTTTTTGTTCCTACAGTATTAATAACCTCAAAAACATTTATTTCCACTCGTTTCCAGTAAATTTTGACCACCTCACAGCTCACAATATTGATTTTTTCATCTAGTTAAAGGGCCAAAAGATTGCTTAACAGCTTGCTGGATCAAAACTGATTGATATAATTATTAATAGAGTTGAGGACTGTGCAAAGATGATGGTTGGGATGCCCTTGAGGATTGAAGAATTGATAGTTGATTGTTGGTTCAGCCACTGGCTGTAAAATTGATAATAAATTAATTAAAAAACAATTAATTGGTGCATCCCCTGGCTGAATAATTAATAATAAAAATAAATTAATTGGTGCAGCCCCTGGCTGTAAAATTGATAATAAATTCATTAAAAAGCAAATCATTGGTTCCTAAACCAACCATAACATTACTTTAAATGTCAGGCAGCAATGCCCCAACAAGCACATAATGGAGAGGAAAAAGGTGCAAGATGGAACAGTCCTTGGGCCCTCACACTCACCCCTATTTTGTATACGAAACAGGACATTCACAGTTTAACAAACCAATCATTTCAGCGACAAGGACTGCCAATTGTGGCTGAAATTATTGGTTTGTTTGGACCCCCATAAAACAAGCTGCCAATGTGCATTGGACATGGAAATTAAAATGATCCCATACACAAACTGGCTTTACATTACAAGTTGTCATCATCCTCGTCCTCATCATCCCATCAGTGTGTACATCCTCTTCTTCACACAATATTAATTCGTCCCCGCTGGAATCCACCATAGGCGCCTCTGTAATTTTTTTATGTAATTGTTGGTAGAGGTCTTCCTCATGGAATTTGTAATTAATTTTAATGAACATCATCTTTTCCACATTTTGAGGAAGTAACCTCCTATGCCGATCACTGACAAGGTTGCCAGCTGCACTGAAAACTCTTTCGGAGTACACACTGGAGGGTGGGCAACTTAAGTAATGCAAAGCCAGTTTGTATATGGGACTCCAAATTGCCTCTTTTTCCTGCCAGTACTGAAAGGGACTGTCTGACATGCCTATTAGGATGTTATCTCTGAATAGTCCTCCACCATTCTGTGAATGGAGACCGTATCACACATAGTCACGGTAGAAGACATGTCACTAGAAGGCAGTTCTCTCAGGCCTAACCAGATGTCATTTTTTGGTGAACGATCTGCATGACCAGCAGGCATTCTGTAAGGAATATTGAGTCTTTTCCTGGCAGCTGTAGTCACGGTAGAAGACATGTCACTAGTAGGCAGTTCTCTCAGGCCCGACTAGATGTCATTTTTTAGTGAAGGATCTGCATGACCAGCAGGCATTCTGTAAGGAAAATTAATTTTTTTCTCGGCAGCTGTAGAAACTGAAGGAGGAGATGATGGCATTTCATGTGCAGCTGCAGCAGACAATTTTTTACCAACAGCTCTTTGCACAGTTTTAGATTTTGGTCTGTTGGAAAAAAACTCACAAGGTAGGACTTAAACCTATGATCCAGAATGGTCGCCAAAATATACATTTTAGATTTCAATAGATTGACGACTCTTGGATCCTGGTGAAGTGAATCAAGGGCTTGTTCCACCAGTCCGACATACCTTGAGCAATCGCTCCATTTCAGCTCCTCCTTCAGTTTCTCCAGCTGTTTTTGCAAAAGTCTGATGAGAGGAATGACTCAAGCTGGCAGTGTCTGAACTAACTTCATGTGTGGCAAGTTCAAAGGGTTTGAGAACCTTGGACAACACGGAAATTATTCTCCACAGCGATTGAGTAAGGTGCATTCCCCCTCCACGGCCTATGTCATAGTCCGTTGTATAGGCCTGGATGGCCTTTTGCTGTTCCTCCATCCGCTGAAGCATATAGAGGGTAGAATTCCACCGAGTTACTACCTATTGCTTCAGCTGATGGCAGGGCAAATTTAACAGTACCTGCTGGTCTTGCAATCTTCGACAAGCATTTGCTGAATGTCTAAAATGTCCGAATATCTTGCGGGCCACCGAGAGCATCTCCTGCACGTCCCTGTCATTTTTAAAAAAATGTTGCACCACCAAATTAATTGTGTGAGCAAAACATGGGATGTGTTGGAATTCGTCCACATGTAATGCTCTCACAATATTGGTGGCTTTATCCGAAATCACAAATCCCAAGTCCAAGTGGGATAAGCCATTTAGCAATGATTTCCCTGAGTTTTTCTAAGAGGTTCTCAGTGGTATGCCTCTTAACGAAACCAGTTATACAAAGAGTAGCCTGCCTTTGTATCAGCTGTCTTTTGGTAGATGTTGCTGCTGCTGTTGCTGTTGTAGGCAATACACCTACACAGTGGGCTGTCACAGTCATGTAATCCTTAGTTTGCCCTGTCCCACTTGTCCACGTATCAGTGGTCAAGTGGACAGTGGGTATAAAAGGCATTTTTGAGGACATTAATAAGGTTTTTTTTAATGTCCTTGTACAGACTTGGAATTGCTGTTCTAGCGAAGTGGAATCTAGAAGGGATCTGGTAACGAGGACACGGGACCTCAATTAACTGTTGAAAACCCACTGCAGTAATGGCGGATACTGGACGCACATCTAATACCAGCATAGCTGTTATGGCGTCAGTAATCCGCTGTGCAACTGGGTGTTTGCTGTCATACTTGTTTGCCCTTGCAAATGATTGTTTGACAGTTAATTGTTTTTTGGAGTATACACTACAAGTAGTCTTCCTCCTGGTCCCCTTCTGGGATGAAGATCCACTCACAGCAACAGCAACAGCAGCAGCAGCAGCAGCAACACGCGTAGGCATCAGTGATCCTTCTGAGGAATCACGGATAGGAGAGGAGTCAATCATGCTTCGAATAACAACATTGGATGCAGCAGGACTACTCCCGATGATGAATGAGGATGTTGATGATGCAGGTGTTGGTGGTGGAGATCGAAGGTGCTTGGATCTCACAGAGAGGGAGCAGGTAGGTGACACTGGACTTTATACGTTTTGAGTTTTGGAACTTGGCGACATACACTTTAATAATTGATGAATGTTCTCCAAGTGACGTACAAGGAGGAGGTTCCTTGGTGGTTTAGGTCCCTCCCTCTACTCACTCTTGCTTGGCAACGGTTACATATGGCTTAACAACTGTTGTCCGGATTGGGGTGGAAATAATTCCACACGTGAAAAGTGAATTTTTTTGTCTTTTGCCCCGGCATGACAACAATGGGCTTTGGCTTTTCAATCCATGGGCAACAGCTGTTGTCTTACTTACACAAAGGACATCCTCGGCATCAACATCTTCCTCATCAACATCCTCATCATCCTTAGTGCCTTCAACTACTAAAATATCCTCCTCGTCCATGTGCAATTCCCCAGAAGCATCTCTGCAAGATGTTGACTGCCCTTCCCCACATTTACAGAGGGCACACAAATGTTGGAACTTGGAGGATCCTCCATTACACTAATATTTAGGTCTGGCTCATACATGGCAAACACGGACTCACTTGCACTCTCCTCAGGGATTTGTGATTTCAATTTCTCAGGGCACACAGTTGGTTTTTTTGGAGCTGTCTTACTCTTCTTAACAAATTTACATTTTTTTATGGTACCACCACCACTACTACTACAAGCAGAAGGGCTATCAGAACCAGCAGTCAACATAAATAAAGGCCAAGGCCTTACTCTTTCATTGCCATTTCATGTAGTGAATAGCATATTGCCAATTTTTTGTTCATCTAAAGGCAACTTACCTTTCGATTTTTTTTCTTTACTACAGTAAAAGTAGCTTTACCATATCCATGGCGTGACTTAAGCCCTGGAGCATGGGCCTTCATAGAGGACAAGGAAGTTGATGGACTTGCATTATCATGATGACTGCTGGTGGCAGCTACAACATGTGGTTCTTTGCCTTGCTCGCCTGTCATATGACAGCCCTCCATATTTTCTGTGGTCTTGAAGCAATGTCACAAGCACCAATAGTGTAGCCAAGGTGCAGTTACAAAATTCACACACATGCAGTCATACGCACACAGAAAAAAGTATACAAAAGACACTATTTGTTTTGTTGTTTTTTTTTCTGGTTCAGAACTTGGGCCCAGAGCACAGATTTATGACGACTGGAGTCAGGCAGCACTAGGTTGCAACTTGCGTTGCTGGCTGTAACTTGTTCTTATGTGGCTAAGCCTAACATGCACACACACACAGAAAAAAAATATAAAAAAAAGACACTATTCTATTTTTTTTTGCGTCCAGAACTTGGGCTCAGAGCACAGATTGATGATGACTGGAGTCGAGCAGCACTAGGTTGTCTGCTGTATCTTGTGTGGCTAAGCCTAACACGCACGCACACACAGAACAAAATTAGAGCAAAATAAAATACACTATTTGGTTTTTTTTTCGGGTCCACAACTTGGGCCCAGAGCACCGATTGATGATGCCTGGAGTCGGGCAGCACTAGGTTGCAACTTGTGTTGCTGACTGTATCTTGTGTGGCTAAGCCTAACACGCACACAGAACAAAATTAGAGCAATAAAAAAAAATACACTATTTGTTTTATTTTTTTGGGGGTCCACAACTTGGACCCAGAGCACCGATTGATGATGACTGGAGTCGGGCAGCACTAGGTTGCAACTTGCCTTGCTGGCTGTATGTTGTGCGACTAAGCCTAACGCACACACAGAACAAAATTGAAGAAAAAAAAAATACACTATTTGTTTTATTTTTTTTTTCAGGTCCACAACTTGGGCACAGAGCACTGATTGATGATGACTGGAGTCGGGCAGCACTAGGTTGCAAACTTGCGTTGCTGGCTGTATCTTGTGCGACTAAGCCTAACACACAAACACAGAAAAAAAATAAAAAGACAATATATACTGTATATATTTTTTGAGGGTTGTCCAGAACTTGGGCCCAGATGGATGCAGCAGACAGCACAGCACCAGCCCAGATGGATGCAGCAGACAGCACAGCACCAGCCCAGATGGATGCAGCAGACAGCACAGCACCAGCCCAGATGGATCAGCAACAGCCAAAATGGACACAACAGACAACACAGCAGTGACAGCACCAGATGGATCAGCAGTGCACGAGCCCAGGACACAGCACCAGCACCTCTCCCAGCCCTACACTAACCACCCTCCCTGCTTAAGTCTCCACAGCCGGAGTGAAATGGCATTCGCCGCGTGGTCCCTTATATATAACATAGATCATAGATGTGGGACAGGTATGTGGAGGTGTAAATTATGTGGGACAGGTATGTGGATGTGTAAATGATGTGGGGCAGGTATGTGGAGGTGTAAATGGTGTGGGACATGTATAGTGGGATGTAAAGATGTGGGACAGTTATGTGGAGGTGTAAATGATGTTGGACAGGTATGTGGAGGTGTAAATGATGTGGGACAGGTATGTGGAGGTGTATATGATGTGGGGCAGGTATGTAAAGGTGTAAATGATGTGGGACAGGTACATGGAGGTGTAAATTATATGGGATAGGTACAAGGAGGTGTAAATGATGTGGGGCAGATATGTGGGGGTGTTGTATTGATAATAGAGGAGTTTTTGAACTTGCAGATGAGAGGTAAAGGTGTTCGTTCCAACTTTAAACAAACATATAAAAACACTGCAAAATTAAATTATCCAGATATATTTCTCAACCCCACAATGCTGGAAAGACTTTCATTTGCTGAAAAACTCTTGCTGGCTATAATTTTACAACCAATTGCACAAATCAGTACCATGAAGGGGGCGAGGCTTAATGACACGAACCATCAGGCCCAGCCCCCATCACAACTCACTTGCTTCTCCTCCCCGGACATCTCCCGTGGAGGAGAAATTAAAGGTAGGTAACTATGATATACAGTATATACACATACATACATCTACAAAAAGCAAACGGCACATCTTGATAAAAGAGCTTATACTCTAAAACATTGCCATAAACAAGCCGAATGCCATCCACCTTCAGGATTATATGCTGATATAGGAAAGGCACTGTGGCATGATGTCTATTTAACGAAGATGAGTGCCGGGCATTAAGAATTGTGCGTGCGTGTGTGTGTATATATAAATATATATGGGGTGAGCGGGTTCAGATTTCTGAAATCCGAACCCCCCCGAGCCGACCCGATCCGAGGCCGATCTGAGTCAGGCTCGACTTTTCCCGCCTGACTCGGATCTGAAATCGAGGCAAAACGTCATCATCCCGCCTTCCGGGTCTTGCGGGTTTTGGATCCTATATAAGGTACCCCCGTCGGCGCCATTTTCTCACTCGGCTGTGGACAGTGAAGAGGGAGGGTGGGAGTTAGGGCTGGCTGGGCTGTGTAGTGTAGTGTAGTGTTGTGCTGTGCTGTGCTGCGCTGTGCTGCTGTTGTCCATAGGGGCTGTGTCCACTCCTCCAAAGTCCATAGGGGCTGGCTGGCTGGACTGTGTTGTGCAGTCAGTTGTCCATAGGGGCTGTGTCCACTCCAAAGTCCTGTGCAGTGTCCCAGTCCTAAAGGGGTGCTGTAGTGTTGTCCAGGGGGTGCTCTGTCCATCAGGAGTGCTCCCCCCAAGTGCAAATTTTTTTTTTTTCTGTGTTTGTGAATTGTGTGCACAGTAGCCGCACGTGCATCAACAAAGTAGTGCCAAGCATGCGCCTGTGTCATAAGTAAAGGGCCGGCTGGCTTGACCATTAAAGTGTGCTGTAACCCCCAAAGTGCACTCCAAACAAAATAAAAACTATTTTTTGTGTTTGTGAATTGTGTGCACTGTGGCTGCACGTGCATCAACAAAGGAGCAGCGCCAAGCGTGCGCCTGTGTCCCATTAGTAAAGGGCCGGCTGGCTTGTCCGTTAAAGGGTGCTGTAACCGCCAAAGTACACTCCAAACAAAATAAAAACATATTTTCTGTGTTTGTGAATTGTGTGCACTGTGGCTGCACGTGCATCAACAAAGGAGCATCGCCAAGCGTGCGCCTGTGTCCCATTAGTAAAGGGCCGGCTGGCTTGTCCATTAAAGGGTGCTGTAACCCCCAAAGTACACTCCAAACAAAATAAAAAAATATTTTCTGTGTTTGTGAATTGTGTGCACTGTGGCTGCACGTGCATCAACAAAGGAGCAGCGCCAAGCGTGCGCCTGTGTCCCATTAGTAAAGGGCCAGCTGGCTTGTCCGTTAAAGGGTGCTGTAACCCCCAAAGTACACTCCAAACAAAATAAAATATTTTCTGTGTTTGTGAATTGTGTGCACTGTGGCTGCACGTGCATCAACAAAGGAGCAGCGCCAAGCGTGCGCCTGTGTCCCATAAGTAAAGAGCTGGCTAGCTCATTTCTTAAAGGGTGGTGTAACCCACAAAGTGCACTACTCTACAGCAAAAATAAAAAAATATTTTCTGTGTTTGTGTGCGCCTTAGCCGCACGTATATATCAAATAAATATAACATAAATGGAGGACCAAACTTTCTCCGATAAAAATAAAATAGGGAAAGATCAAGAACCACTTTCTCCTAGTGCTGAAGCTGCTGCCACTAGTCATGACATAGACGATAACATGCAATCAACGTCGTCTGCCAAGGCCGATGCCCAATGTCATAGTAGAGGGAACATACAATCCCAAATGACAAAGTTCAGGAAAATGACCTTAAAAAAAAGAGAAAAGAAAGAGAAACGTAAACTTGCCAATATGCCATTTATGACACGGAGTGGGAAGGAACGGCTAAGGTCTTTCCCTATGTTCATGACTAGTGGTTCAGCTTCACATGACGATGGAAGCCCTCCTCCCGCTAAAAAAATCAAACGAGTTAAGCTGGCAAAAGCACAGTGAAGAACTGTGCGTTCTAAGAAGATATCACAAATCCCCAAGGAGAGTCAAAGTGTGGTGGCGGTTGCGATGCCTGACCTTCCCAGCACTGGACGGGAAGAGGTGGATCTTTCCACCATTTGCATGCCCCCTGCAAGTGCTGAAAGGAGCACCCACAGTCCACTTGCTGATATGCAAATTGAAGATGTCACTGTTGAAGTACAACAGGATGAGGATACTGGTGTAGCTGGCGCTGAGGAGGAAGTTGGCGAGGAGGATTCTGATGGTGATGTGGTTTGTTTAAATCAGGCTCTGGGGGAGACAGTTGTTGTCCGTGGGATGAAAAAGCCCATCACGGTCATGCCTGGGCAGAAGACCAAACATTCCACCTCTTTGGTCTGGCAATATTTCTATCCAAATCCGGACAACAACCATCTTGCCATATGTACCATATGTAAAGGTGAAATAAGTAGGGGTAGGGACGTTAACCACCTAGGAACATCCTCCCTTATACGGCACCTGCAGCGCGTTCATAAAAAGTTACTGTCAAGTTCAGAAACTTTGGCTAAGACCGTAAGCAGTCCAGGGACACCTAAATCCCGTTGTCCTGTTGTATCCAAGCGCCTGCAAACCACACCGTCAACTCCCTCCTCATCAATTTCCTCCTTAGTCAGGATCGGAAGTAGTCCTGCAGGCCATGTCTCTGGCATGACTGTCTCTCCTATCCGGGATTCCTCTGGGGGATCCTGCATTGCTACGCCTACTGCTGCTGCTGTTGCTGCTGCTGGGAGTCATTCATCATCCCAGAGAGGAAGTAGGAACACCACTACTTTTACTAAACAATTGACCCTACAACAGTCCTTAGCAAGGAGGATGAAGTACGACAGCAGTCATCCTTAAGCAAAACGTATAACTGAGGCCTTGACTGCTATGTTGGTGTTAGACGTGCGTCCGGTATCCGCCATTAGTGCAGTGGGATTTAGACAATTGATGGAGGTAGTGTGTACCCGGTTCCAAATCCAGTCTAGATTCCACTTCACTAGGCAGGCGATACCGAGACTGTACAGAAACGTCAGATAAAGTGTCCTCAGTGTCCTGAAAAATGCGGTTGTACCCAATGTCCACTTGACCACGGACATGTGGACAAGTGGAACAGGGCAGACTAAGGACTATATGACTGTGACAGCCCACTGGGTAGATGTATCACCTTACACAGCAACAACAGCAGCGTCACCAGTAGCAGCATCTCAGAAACGCTGCTCGTTCCAAGGCACACTACGCTGTGTATCACCGGTTTCGGTAAGAGGCACACCGCCGACAACCTCTTAGAGAAACTGAGGGAAATCATCGCCCAATGGCTTACCCCACTTAGACTCACCTGGGGATTTGTGATCTCTGACAATGCCACCAATATTGTGCGGGCATTACATCTGGGCAAATTCCAGCACGTCCCATGTTTTGCTCACACAATAAACTTGGTGGTGCAGAATTTTCTGAAAAGCGACAGGGGCGTGCAGGAGACGCTTTGGGTGGCCCGAAAAATTTCTGGCCACTTTCGCCATTCAGCGACTGCGTGCCGAAGACTGGAGCACCAGCAAACACTCTTGAACCAGCCCCGCCATCACCTGAAGCAAGAGGTTGTGACGTGGGGGAACTCAACCCTCTATATGCTTCAGAGGATGGAGGAGCAGCAAAAGGCCATTCAAGCCTATACATCCACCTATGACATAGGCAAAGGAGGGGGTATGCACCTGACTCAAGCGCAGTGGAGAATGATTTCCGTGTTGTGCAAGGTTCTCCAACCCTTCGAACTTGCCACACGTGAAGTCAGTTCAGACACTGCCAGCTTGAGTCAGGTCATTCCCCTCATCAGGCTTTTGAAGAAGCAGCTGGAGAAAGTGAAGGAGGAGCTAAGACGGAGCGATTCCGCTCGGCATGTGGGACTTGTGGATGAAGCCCTTCATTCGCTTTGCCAGGATTCCAGGGTGGCCAATCTGTTGAAATCAGACCACTACATTTTGGCCACCGTGCTCGATCCTAGGTTTAAAGTCTATGTGGTGTCTCTCTTTCTGGCCGACACAAGTCTGCAGAGGTGCAAAGACCTGCTGGTGAAAACACTGTCAGCTGAAGCGGAACGTGACACGTCAACAGCTCCTTCTTCATTTTCTCCCGCAACTGGGGCTGCCAGGAAAAAACTTAGGTATCCTAAGCAACCCGCTGGCGGTGATGCAGGGCAGGCAGGACCAAGTTTGGACATATGGTCCGGACTGAAGGACCTGGCAACAATTTCTGACATGTCTACTGTCACTGCATATGATACTGTCACCATTGACAGAATGGTGGAGGATTACATCGGTGACAGCATCCAAGTAGGCATGTCAGACAGTCCGTACCTGTACTGGCAGGAAAAAGAGGCAATTTGGAGGCCCCTGACAAACTGGCTCTATTTTACCTGAGTTGTCCCCCCTCCAGTGTGTACTCCGAAAGAGTGTTTAGTGCAGCCGGGAACCTTGTCAGCGAAAGGCTGCTTCCACAAAATGTGAAGAAGATGATGTTCATAAAAATGAATTACCAACTCTTTCAGGGAGACCAGCCTCCAGAACGTACAGAGGGACCTGTGGTGGTGGATTCCAGCGGGGACGAGTTAATAGTCTGTGAGGATGAGGATGTACACATCACTGAAGAGGGTGAGGAATCGGTGGATGAGGAGGATGAGGACGACATCTTGCCTCCGTAGAGCCAGTTTGTGCAGGGACAGATTAATTGCCAGCTTGTTTTGTGGGGGCCCAAACGAACCAATCATTTCAGCCACAGTCGTGTGGCAGACCCTGGCGCTGAAATGATTGGTTTGTTAAAGTGTGCATGTCCTGTTTATACAACATAAGGGTGGGTGGGAGGGCCCAAGGACAATTCCATCTTGCACCTCTTTTTTTTCTTTGCATTATGTACTGTTTGGGGCCTAGTTTTTCAAACTGCCATCCTGTCTGCCACTGCAGTGCCACTCCTAGATGGGCCACATGTTTGTGCCGCCCACTCGTGTCGCTTAGCATAGCCTTTTGGACATAAAAACACTATTGTGAGGTGTGAGGTGTTCAGAATAGACTGGAAATGAGTGGAAATTAAGGTTATTGAGGTTAATAATAGCATAGGAGCAGAGAAACCAACAAATTCTGTGATTTTAGCTGTTTTTATTCTTTTTAAAAAAAAAATACAGATCCAAAACACAAAACCCAGAACCCAAAACACGGAAGGGTGGTTTTGGCAAAACCAATCCAGATCCAAAACACGAAGAAAGATCCAGATCCAAAACCAAAACACAAAACACGAAAAGTGGCCGGTGCACACCCCTAATATATATATATATATATATAGATATATATACAGAAGAACAAAAAAACTGCGGCACTCCCAGCGATGGATGATAAACAAGTAATTTGTATTAGGCCATCAGATATTATATATATATATATATATATAATGTATTTATATATTTGTGCATGCTGAGGCAGGAATGGGTATGATATACCGCCGGCCGCATGTTCGATTCCCGTCAGCGGCAGCCCGACAGGAGCAGAGTGCGACACAGCGGAAGCCCGACATCGCTGGAAATCCCGATCGTGGATAGGTAAGTATCCCCTAACCTAACCCCCCTAACCCTAACCCTCCTTAGGGGTGCCTAACCCTAACTTCCCCCGCAAGTAGATAGAATACAAGAGACCGGGCGCTGTGGTCTGGAAAAAATGAAATCTAAGAGCAGCTACACCTGAGGGGTGGCTAGCCCCTATGAAAGAAGATATGGAAAAGAAGGGAGCGCTGATAAAGATCATAAACCATTTAATTAAATGACATAGATAAGAGAAATAAAAATACGATTCAATTCACATAATAAAAAACATAAAATAATTGTACATTTGTCGAAAATGGAAACTGATTCTCAAGCAAATGAATAGTTGCACAGTGGCAATGTTAATATATGAGTTATGTCCGTAGTTTAGAAGATAATGTTGCTGTTGAAAATAACTTATATAGGATCATAAATGTCCAATCATGAATAAATGATTTCAATTCCAGACAGACAAGGAAACACTGTGAACCAGTGCTATCCTGACTAGTGTTCTTGTGCTGTGATATAAAAAGGGAGGTATTCCAGTAAATGAAAAAATAACAAATAAACAAGGGTTAACCCAGATGATTGAGATGACTGTAGTAAGTGAAGATAATAAAACCAGTACTTAGCTGATGAATTAAATTAACCAGACCGATCTCAATGACAATCAGTTGGTAATCCTCCAAATCCCGTCTTCTCGTGGCAGGCAGTATCAGGAATGCCGCTCTGGGGTGACCTGGGATCAGAAGACAGCGGTGAAGGGTAGTGCTCAGCCTGAGCTGCTCCGTGGGTAGTGGAGCATAAGATGCAGTCCTCGCTCTTTCAGGTCACACCGCGAGTGGAGCGGGTGAAGCCGGTGTAGTGCAGCTCGTTTTAAGTGGATGGAGTGCAGCGGCTGACTAGTAAACCAGCCAGGCTGAATAGAGCATTAACATCTTAGCAATCCTTTGGGTCAAGGAAGGTGGTGGCTAAGTGAAAGCCGGTCAGGCTAAGCAGAGACAGCTCGTGGAGGTCTGGGCAGTCCTGTTAGGAGGTAGACTGTGGATGGTGATAATATAGGATATAATCCTAACGCATTTCTCTGCCTGTGGTAGTCCGGCAGTTTCCTCAGAGGTAACTGCCGGACTACCACAGGCAGAGAAACGCGTTAGGATATACTATATTCTCACCATCCACAGGATGTCATTGAGATTGGTCTGGTTAATTTCATTCATCAGCTAAGTACTGGTTTTATTATCTTCACTTACTACAGTCATCTCAATCATCTGGGTTAACCCTTGTTTATTTTTTATTTTTTCATTTACTGGAATACCTCCCTTTTTATATCACAGCACAAGAACACTAGTCAGGATAGCACTGGTTCACAGTGTTTCCTTGTCTGTCTGGAATTGAAATCATTTATTCATGATTGGACATTTATGATCCTATATAAGCTATTTTCAACAGCAACATTATCTTCTAAACTACGGACATAACTCATATATTAACATTGCCACTGTGCAACTATTCATTTGCATGAGAATCAGTTTCCATTTTCGACAAATGTACAATTATTTTATGTTTTTTATTATGTGAATTGAATCGTATTTTTATTTCTCTTATCTATGTCATTTAATTAAATGGTTTATGATCTTTATCAGCGCTCCCTTCTTTTCCATATCTTCCCCCGCAAGTGCCTAACCCTAATCCCCCCTCTAAGTGCCTAACCCTAACCACCCCCTTCCCTGCTGCCTAAACCTAAGTCCCCCGGGGGGTGTCTAACCCTAAGTCCCTCCCTGGGGGTGCCTAACCCTAAGCCTCCCTCCCCCTAGCCTAACCCTAACCCTCCCAGGGGGGTGCCTAACCCTAAGTCCCCCCCGGGAGCCCTAAACCTAACCCCCCCGCCCCGCGGCTGTCCGGTCACGGCGCCCGACATCACTACGATCGTGATGCCGGGTGCCGGTCTCCCAGCGTCGGGGAAATGCGGGCGTCTACATCTAGACGCCTGGCATTTCACCCTTGCCGGGATAAGACAGTCGGGAAGCCGGCTGCCGGTATATAGGCAGCCGGCTTCCCGATTGCTTCCCCTGAGGCAGCACTCACAGCAGTATGATAAGAATGGTGAACGGTCCATAAGTAAAAGTACAGCAGCGTTCACCTCATCCTTTACAGACAAAGTGTACAACCAGCACTCACAGATTCAATAGATAATGGAAGGCTTTATTCAGTATAACATCATGATACAGGCAATGACAGATGGCAGATGTCTGCAGAGACCAATTGGAGGGGAGGTGGCTCCAAACTAGAATCTCGCCTAAAGCCCCATGGGGTCTTAATCCGACTCTGATGCAGGGATGGACATAACACACAGGTTTTATTATTAGACTGCCTTTCATAGATTTGTCCGGCTTAGTAAAGTTAGGAAAGCAGCCGGCTTCGCATTGCATGATGGTCTCTGTAGTCCTAGAGCGACACTCAGTGCACAGTAGCAACAAGCTTCTAAATCTACACCAGACTACAATTCCTGGCAGCACACAGGCAACCGCTCTCCTCTCTCACTGGTTGGATAACGTGTCTGTACTAGGACACACTATTGGCTGCATGTGTTCCTGAGTCTGCACATGGCAGCACTGTGCCAGTGTTGTGTCTGTGAGAGAGGAGACTGGGGGGTCTATTTACTAAGCAGTGTTAGGAGAAGTGAAAAGTGAAGAGTGAAAAGTGATACTGTGAAAAGTGATAGCAAGGCCAAGAACCACATGTTGTAGCTGCCACCAGCAGTCATCATGATAATACAAGTCCGTCAACTTCCTTGTCCTCTATGAAGGCCCATGCTCCAGGGCTTAAGTCACGCCATGGATATGGTAAAGCTACTTTTACTGTAGTAAAGAAAAAAAAATCAAAAGGTAAGTTGCCTTTAGATAAACAAAAAATTGGCAATATGCTATTCACTACACGAAGCGGCAAGGAAAGAATAAGGCCTTGGCCTTTATTTATGTTGACTGCTGGTTCTGATAGCCCTTCTGCTTGTAGTAGTAGTGGCGGTGGTACCATAAAAAAATTGAAAGTTGTTAAGAAGAGTAAGACAGCTCCGGAAAAACCAACTGTGTGCCCTGAGAAATCGAAATCACAAATCCCCGAGGAGAGTGCAAGTGTGTCCGTGCTTGCCATGTGTGAGCCAGACCTAAATACTATTACTACTACTAGTGTACTGGAGGATCCTCCAAGTTCCAACATTTGTGTGCCCTCTGTAAATGTGGGGAAGGGCAGTCAACATCTTGTAGCCATAGACAGTGAGGATGCTTCTGGGGAATTGCACATGGAGGAGGAGGATATTTTGGTAGTTGAAGGCGCTAAGGATGATGAGGATGTTGATGAGGAATATGTTGATGCAGAGGATGTCCTTTGTGTAAGTAAGGAAACAGCTGTTGCCAATGGATTGAAAAAGCCAAAGCCCATTGTTGTCATGGCGGGGCAAAAGACAAAAAAATTCACTTTTCACTTGTGGAATTATTTCCACCCCAATCCGGACAACAGTTGTCAAGCCATATCTAACCATTGCCAAGCAAGAGTGAGTAGAGGGAAGGTCCTAAACCACCTCCTCCTTGTTACGTCACTTGGAGCGCATTCATCAATTATCAAAGTGTATGTACCAAGTTCCAAAACTCGAAACGTAACAAGTCCAGTGTCGCCTACCTGCTCCCTCTCTGTGAGATCCAAGCGCCTTAGATCTCCACCACCAACATCCTCATTCATCATCGGGAATAGTCCTGCTGCATCCAATGTTGTTATTCGAAGCATGATTGACTCCTCTCCTATCCGTGATTCCTCAGAAGGATCATTGATGCCTATGCCTGTTGCTGTTGCTGTGATTGGATCTTCATCCCAGAACCATCTTCCATCTCACAGCCTGTGTTTGAAAAATGACAGTTGGGAGCTGATTGGCTGGCATGTTATCACTTTTAACTCTTCACTTTTCACTTCTCCTAACACTGCTTAGTAAATTGACCCCCAGTGAGAGAACAGTGATGTCTGCAAATCAGCAAAAGTAAAGACCCCTCAGGTTTACTAATCTCTGTCATCAGGTAGGTGTGTGGCGGGTTACTCCAGCTGCTCCTTAGGGGGCAACTTAGTCTTAGGGGCGCCAAAATTAAATTATTTCCTGACCCCCGCAACCTAAAAATGTTGTGGCGCCTCTGCTTACAGATCACAGTGGAGGCGGCCAGTTCTCATATCCATTTACCAACTGCAAATTGCTAAAATGAATCTCCAAGCAATATAAAACAGAAATATTGCGTATATATATATATATGTACAGACATCTATTTTATACAGTATACAGTATGATATTTTGGGGTTCTGGTTACCACATTTATTTTGGAAACTATACTGTTAAAAAATATGAGTAAAAAAATTGTAACACTAGCCTTTTCATTCACAAACTATTTAAGCAGGAATGCAAATGAATGGGGAGAAAAATAACTGTAAATCTTTTTCATGTATAGTAAATATGCTGGGCTAGAACACTCTGTAATTAGTGCGTTAGAACATTCACGGGCTAGAAACAACCTGTCACCAATCAGAGAACTAAAGGGTAACTCTTAGGTGACTCCGACAGTATGAAACATTAATTTTCTCCCTCTTTTAATAATAATAATAATAATAATAATAATAATAATAATAATAATAATTATAATATTAATAATAATAATAATAATGTTATTTATATAGCACTTTTCTCCTAATAGGACTCTAAGTGCTTTACATTTGCATTGAAAACACAAAATAGAAAATAAACTTAACAGCAAAGAGAGACATTAGTAAAGGGACATGAGTGAAATGATGAGTAAACAGTTGAATCTTGAGTTTGTTTTTGAAGGATTCTACAATGAAGGCCTCTCAAACTGTGCAGGGAAGCGAGTTCCACAAAGTCGGAGCAGAAAAACTAAAAGCTTGACCCCCAGGTAAATGCAGGGAGATTCTAGGTGCTGCTAATAGATCTCAGTAATCGAGTGGGACAGTAAGGAATCAGGAGCTGCTTCAGGTACCTTGGACCCTGGTTATGTAGGGCTTTGAAAGTCAGTAAGCCAATCTTGAAAACAGATTCTCCATCTTACAGGTAGTGAAGGGAGTAGAGAATGGGTGTTATGTGGCTGGAACTGGACTGATTGGTTAATAGCCAGGCAGGTGCATTTTGTACCATCTACAAGCAGTGCAACTCTTTTGCTTGGAGACCCAGGTACAGGACATTGCAGTAGTCTAAGCATGATGATACAAATGCATGTACTCTATGACTTTAGGTAGATCATCTGAGGGAATTAAGTGCTTGATTCTTGATTCCTCAGATGAAAGAATGAGGATTTGATTGTGGTTGATAACAGATGTCTAAAGGTACCTACACACTTGGCGATGTGCTCACAATCCGACATTGTGTCCGATTTCCCCTTGAACTCTCCCCAGCAGCTCCCCGGCAGACGTGGGCACAGTTTGGTGTTAAAAACTGTCCAATATGACAAACGATCTATCGTGCCTCCTAACTATTCCAGTGCATCGTGACTGAGATCGGCAAATCTGCCCTACAGCACGGCATATCCGAAGATGCGATGTACGACCAGCGGGTACGTGCATCGGCATCGTGATCGTGAGTAGACACTCACGTTTAGGACATATTTTACACAATTTATCGCCATGATGCGTCGGAATCGAGCAAATCGTGTAAAATATCGGTAAGTGTGTAGGCACCTTAAGTGTCAAGCAACTATTCAGGACAACACAATATTCGGCACATGTTCAGTGTTTTGTAATTCTGAACCACCAAGTGTAAGTCTAGTTGGTTGATTATGTTGTAGTCTTGTCCTTTGATGGTGAGCTCCTATCATAAGGACCTCTGTTTTATCAGGATTCAGGACCTCATTCAGAGTCGGTTGAAGCGGCCGCACGGTCGTACGGAAAAAGGGGCTGGATAATCAAATGATTCCCTCGCAAGTTGCGTCCCTAAGTTTGGATCGGTAGTTGGCCGACCAAGGGGAGGAAGCTGTCGGAAGACAAAAAAATACGCCCCCTTCTCGTACGCATTGCATGTCATCTCCCGGCATATAGGGATTAATCGAGACCATCGGGAACCATCGGCACTGGTCGTAGAGCTTAAGGTTGACCATACCCTCTCTTAAGCTCTACGATCATGTCAGTGTAAAAACCTCCCATGCCACATGTGCCATGACGCTACTTTGTTAATTATGCACTCCCATAATCCGTATGCACTCCCATAAAACGCCGTTCGCATAATGAGGCACGCCTGCGTTCGGATCTCCACTCCCCCGTTTTCAAGCACCTTCCCCTGTTACCACCCACAAACGCCTCCATCTGTCACTCAAACTACCGACCTGGCTGTGTTCAAGGAGAGAGAAATTTCTGATCGTAGCGGCTAGTTTGCGCACGCACATTGCGAACTTTACGCATGCACAGTATAGCGAACATCGGTGGCGTACGACCGTGCGGCCGCTTCGACCGACTCTGAATGAGGTCCTCAGTCACAGCCAACTGGCACTCATCCACTGCTGGAGCTCAGCTAGACAGTCATTTAAGGTTTTTATTGGGTTCTCAGTACCAGGAGCAGAGAACAGGTATAGTTGTGTATTATCTACATAGCAGTGGTAGACTATGATGTCTGATTATTTCACCCAGTGGTAGTATGTGTACTGCAAAAAGCATGGGAGATAGTTTATAACCCTGTGGGGCACCACATGGCAGTGGCACTGGTAACGATCAGTATACTGCAGAAGAAACTCTATGACCTTCTGGTGATAAATGATTTGGACCAGCTAAGGACTGTGCCATCCAGTCCACAGAAATTTTTCAGGCACTCAACCAGAATCCCATGGTCCAAGGTATCAAATGCTGCAGAGGAATCCAGAAGGATTAAGATTGAACCTCTGTCTTATGCCATCAGTAGATAATTAAGCACACATACCAGGGCTGTTTTCATGCTATATCTTATCCCCAATCCCGAATGGAATGAATCATAAATATCATGGGCTGACAGACAGGTGTCCAGTTGAGTTACGACCACTTTCTTTATAATCTTTCATATAAAATGAAGGTTAGATACTGATCATTTTATATGAGTTGGTCATGCAGTCGGGAACTAAATAAATTTTTTAAGGAGAGGTCTAACAATTGATTCCTTTAGTGGTGCAAGAAAAATCCCTGTCTGTAAAGAGCATTGAACTATTTTTGCCAATACAGGGCCAATTATGTCTTTACACCCTATTAGAAGCTTGGTAATAGATCACAGGTGGTGGGACACAATATTTGGATAATTTCAGCAATGTCTTTTACATCTATTTGGTCAAAGCTGGTCCATGAAGACAGGTGGCTTACTTTGGCAGGCTTGGAAACTTGCCACTCCCTTGATGGCACTGTGGGGATTCCAGCTTGTATGGAGGATACTTTATCTGCAAAGAAGTTTGCAAACCTGTTGTATCTTAACAGGGAGAGGGTAACATTAGGCTGCAGTCATGCTGGTTTGCAAAGCATCTCCATTGTATGGAAAAGCTTAGCTGACCTATTGTCTGCTGCTGTGATCTAATTTGATAGACACTCTGTTTTCTTACTAGTGATTGTGGTTTGATATTCTTCAATATGCTTAACTAGCTTTAGCTTATCCTCTGCCAGGTTAGTCTTCCTGCATTGACTTTCAAATCTATTACCACTTTTCTTGAACCTTACATCGTCCAGTGTGTATGCACTATTGCGCACTCCTATGTGTCATTCATCATATCTTCAGATCTGCCTGTAGTGTATTCCAATCTGAAGATCTGGCGGATGATAATGCTTCTGGATGAGGTGGGGGAACGATATATATTGGGTGGTCATACATCAGATCGTGCATATGGACTGAACAATATATCATGCTGTCACATTTGCCGTCACTGCGTATACACATTGTAGCACAGTCCACAGTCGTCATCATTAGTATTTGGACATACAACCACCCCATGCTAGGTGCAAAAGATCTGTCATAAACAGGCAAATCTCTGTCCAAACACTGTGATTGTGCATGGAAGTCAGCTTACACACCCACAGCTGGGGCCACCATCTGGGGACACAACCAGTACTCTTGTACCGGGCCCCAACAACTGAAGGGGCACAGATTAAAATTGTTAAATCATCATACTCACACAGGACAGTGCAAGCCACTAGCATTTGGCCAGAGAGTTATATAAAGCTGTTCACTGTGTCTCCACCTCCTCCTTCCACTGCTTCCTCAATGGCCACAAGGGAACTTTTGTGAACTTCAGTACCACACAGGCACACAGCCATTGAAGAATAAGGCAGGTGCAGCACAGTAAGTAGTACAGGGATCTCACTCCCTGTGTCTGCAGCTTTATACTTCCTCCCTGCCACCCTGCATGTCTGTTCTTGTCTCCAAATACTAACCTACAGAGTGTAGACAAACAAAGACTTCTGTATCTTAGTATAGCCATGGCCAAAAGTTTTGAGAATGACACAAGTATTGGTTTTCACAAAGTCTGCTGCTTCAGTTTTTATGATGGCAATTTGCATATACTCCATGTCATGAAGAGTGATCAGATGAATTGCAATTAATTGCAAAGTCCCTCTTTGCCATGACAATGAACTTAATCCTAAAAACAACATTTCAACTGCATTTCAGTCCTGCCACAAAAGGACCAGCTGAACAAAATAAAAACAGGTACAAGTACATATGATGTGCAAAAATAGCAATAGTGGTCCTCCTGGTGGGTTACCGTTTTGGGTGGGTGGTGTGATGGATAAAGTCCTGATGAATTGGGCTGGTATTTCTCCACACCACCAAGCATTCAGCCAAAAACTCCAAAGCCTTTCCCAGGGGGTACACCAACAATATCAGCACAGCAGGCACAACGCGTTTCGGATCGTCCTGATCCTTTTTCAAGTGCAAGGTATAGTGACATCTTCACCCCCGCTATTTAAAGGGCTAAAACGGAACTTAAACCCTTCCTGCTTCCTGTCTATTCTCCCGCGGTTTGCGTTCCACCGGGGACCGGAAGTCGGAAGTGGTCATCGTTTTGCGTTCCACCGCATGACCGGAAGTCGGAAGTGGTCATCGTTTTGCGTGTCATTCACCAGCCCAATTCACCAGCCCAATTCATCAGGACTTTATCCATCGTGTTCTCACACCACCCACCCAAAACGGTAACCCACCAGGAGGACCACTATTGCTATTTTTGCACATCATATGTACTTGTACCTGTTTTTATTTTATTCTATTTTATTTAGCAATTTATGTCAATTTAATAAATACACCTTTTATTGGGACACCCCATTGTGTATTTTAAGGTGATATTCATTGTGTGGTAAAACACACTATACATCTGCCAAGTGGGAGCGCCATCAGTCTCACAGATAGCTTTTTGTTTCTATGGTTACAGGTTATGGTGTATAACCTTTTTTCTGTGAGGAAGTAAGCTGCATATTATTGGTTTACTGCGCAATTTTTTCCCCTCATATAATATCCTAATAACAAAAGGACCAGCTGTCAAGTCAAGGCTGGTGATCACTCTTTCATGCTGATTGATTTAGAATAACAGACTGAAAGCTTTAAAAGGAGGATGGAGCTTGAAATCATTGTTCTTCCTCTGTTAACCATGGTTACCTGCAAGGAAACACGTGCAGTCATCGTTGCTTTGCACAAAAAGGGCTTCACAGGCAAGGATATTTCTGCTAGTAAGATTGCACTTGAATCAACCATTTATTGGATCATCAATAACTTCAAGGAGAGAGGTTCAATAGTTGTGAATAAGGCTTCAGGGCCCAAGAACTTCCACACCAGGATCGTCTCCTAAAGTTGATTCAGCTGCGGCCAGTGCAGAGCTTGCTTTGGAATGGCAGCAGGCAGGTGTGAGTGCATCTTCATGCACAGTGAGGTGAAGACTTTGGGAGGATGGCCTGGTATTAAGAAGGGCAGCAAATAAGCCACTTCTCTTCAGGAAAAACATCAGGGGCAGACTGATATTCTGCAAAAGGTACAGTGATTGGACTGCTGAGGACTGGGGTAAAATTATTTTCTCTGATTAATCCCCTTTCAGATTGTTTGGGGCATCTGGAAAAATGCTTGTCCGGAGAAGGAAAGGTGAGCGCTACCATCAGTCCTGTGCCATGCCAACAGTAAAGCGTCCTGAGACCATTCATGTGTGAGGTTGCTTCTCAACCAAGGGAGTGGGCTCACTCACAATTTTGCCTAAGAACATCCTCCAAGAGCAACTTCTCCCAACCATCTAAGAACAGTTTGGTGACAAACAATGCATTTTCCAGCATGATGGAGCACCTTGCCATAAGGCAAAAGAGAAAATTAATTGGCTCAGGGAAAGAAAAATGTAAAATTTGGGTCCATGGCCAGGAAACTCCCCAGACCTTAAGCCCATTGAGAATTTGTGGTCGATCCTCAAGAGCGGTGGACAAACAAAACCCCACAAATTCTGACAAACTCAAAGCATTGATTATGCAAGAATGGACGGCCATCAGTCAGTATGTGGCCCAGAAGTTGATTGACAGCATGCCAGGGCGAATTGCAGAGGTCTTGAAAAAGAAGGGTCAACTCTGCAAATATTGACTCTGCATAAACTTAATGTAATTGTTAATAAAAGCCTTTGACACTTACGAAATGCTTGTAATTTTACTTCAGTATACCATAGTAACATCTGACAAAAAGGTCTAAAAACATTGTAGTTCCAAACTTTGTGAAAACCAATACTTCTACTATCTGCCCCACCATCCACTTTCCTCTGATACTATACCTTCCCCTCTCCACCTTGCCTTCCACTTCTCTTTTTATGTCTTTCCATCCTAATTTTTTGAATGTCGTAGGTAGAACCATGGCCATTGGCAGTCAATCAGAAAAGGAGTGGGTGAACGGAAGCACAACCATATTCAATGCCACATAATTGAACCTAAGCATAACAGGTAAATTCAATTCTCCTTTGCTAAAATACACAGCACTCCTTGCTACACCTTTGCCCCCACTGGGCCTGGGGGAAAGGGATAGTGGGGTTGCATGATTCACTTGTACTGGGTCCCACAGTTCCTGGGCACACCTACATAATGTTACATTGCATATGAAAGTAATGAAGATAGGATCAAAAGCAGTGTTGCTCTGACATTATATCTTTGGATTCCACTTACTTCAAAATCCTTGTAAATTTTTTTTGCCAAATGTCTAATTTAACCAAAATGTGAGCACTCATATGCATATCAAAGTTAAATAGGAAGGAGCTAGCCATTATATCTTTCATTTTTACCGCTAGAGTATTAAATCTGTCATGCACTAAAACTGCAGAATAACAGGTATTCAGATGTGGTTGAATGAATCCTACTGTTCAGCCAAACCCAAATCTTGTTAATGACCCGTAGGATTCTGCCAAATCCCAAAGTGAAACCTGGATTTGGTGCATCATTAATCACTAGTCATAAAACCCAGCAAGAGGGGTGAATAAGGAGGCTTATAGATAATAATGATAACTCCCATTTAAAGAATAATTTATATAAACGTGGTAACAGCTGCAAAAAAATGAATTATTCAGAATTGTATACACCCAGTTAAGTGAACAGGATTGTTGATTGAACTTTATTGATAAAAAATATTGAGATTGATCTAAATTAGATTATATGTTAGATCATATAGATTGCATTCCTCAAATAAAGAGACAATCTAAGAATTCAGCATAGTAAGCAGTGATCTGATTAATCACATAATACAGTATTGATTAGGATATTATGCTGTTCTTTCTTGCCCTGGTTAAAAAGATATGTCCTCTTTTTTTCACCTTTAATTTGGACGATGTTTCATTTTCTTTGGATATTTATGTTCTCTTTGTCAGCCCTCACATAATTTCTTTTAAAAGCAAACCAATAAAGGACATCAGAATTACAGCCTCTCATAATAAGCGTGGTGTAACCTTGGCTGGTAGAGGGGGATCGTAAAAAGATTTTCACTCCTCCAACACGACCTTGAAATAGAATGAAGTAGCATTTCAAAATCAAGTATTAGGGGACTGGGCCTTCTGTCCACTTGGAGAGAATATGCCCTTACCTAACCAAAAGTGGTGCAAGCTGGGTTTCTACCATCGGCAGAGGTAGAAATTAAAGCGTCGAAGTAATGCAACTTTTATTTAAAGAAAAAATATTTTGACTACCGTAATTAAACTCATTCTGCCAAGTACTAAAACTTACTAGAAATAACTCTATCAACCTAAAGCAGCGGAGAAAGCTTTGGACTGCAATAGCTGTTTCCATGATTACAGAAGTGTTAAGTGTTACTTAAGTGTAATAGGGCCCATACACCTAAACGACCAGCATAAGATCAGATGAATGATACGTTTTCCCTACGATTCTCCCGGAGCTCCCTGGCAGTCCCTGCAGCATGTTTGTGGTTTTTCTAGCACAGGATCAGTCGTAAGATCGATCCTTTGTCTCACAGGCTCATCAGGGAAACAATCATTGAAATGACTTGAAATGCCACATGATGGATCGCATGAACAAAACCCTACCAGAAAGAGGAACTTCAGTTTGTAAGAACTGTGACAAAAGCACTGGTAAAGTCACACATGGGAGATATATTTGTCCCAGGTTTCTGGCCTATATGTATTAAACCCCCAGGAAAATGTCTGTGATAGCAAAACAGACATGATAATGTTTGGGCTTTAGTATAAGCCAGATAAGGGTTACTAGGGTTATGGATGGAGAGTGAGGGCGGGCTCCATCCATTAGGCCCATTTTGGGTCATCAGGTCTTTCGCCTGAGAACATGCTAATTAGTACTTGCACCTGTAAGAGGCTGATAAAATTGTGTCAGGGATTTTACTCAGTGTCTCACTACCTGGATAAAAAGGCAGCAGGCCTGTTAAGAGACATAGGGGTCTACTCAGTATGTTAATTATTGGGGCCCGAGCGGACCAAGATAATTAACATACTAACTCGATGCGAGCGCTGGAGCAATTCATCATTGCTCCAGCGCGGAGACAGCTGATCCGAGAGGGCACCCTTAACTTGACCTGCAATCTTGATTTTCTCTAGTAATTAGGATTGGCAGCTAGTAACAGCTGGTGGGTTTAGCAGCAAACCTAAAGGCAGTGTGAAAGGAAAGTAATTTCACTTTACCTGCAGGAACATACAGCATGTGGATCATTTGTGGATGGGCCAAGGTGGACACAAGAAGGTGGACACGTGAAGGTGGTTATGTGAATGCCCTGCTAGTTAGATTTTATTGCAAGCTATGACAATCCAGTGCTAGAAAAAATATATAGTCAATTGAAGAGGGAATAATACAAATGACTTAAATGCATTGTAAACAAAAGTAAATGATAAAAATACTGTACTATAAATTAATGAAATTATAAATATGTAAAGGCACCACTATCAACTGGGAGAAAAAACACATGTGACAATGGTGTAACTGAGAAATGTAATAATGTGGAACAGTGTCACTCAAAAATGTTACTGTGGAAACTGGTTGACCAATTAAGTTCACAGTATTGATACTATATTTGTGATGTTGACTAAAGGTCCCTTTGCCAACTTTAGGTATGGTGGTCAGATACCTCCTGCTACGCCTTAAGGGTGTGACAGATAAACAACAATATCATCAGTGGACCATTTATCAAGAGGAAACAACATACCTACAGTAGTAGCAGGTGTAGTGTGGGTAGGCTATTAGTTAATGCTAGATGACAATTCTAATCCCTAGAACAAATCAAGTTTATAGGTCATTCCTCCAAACTCATTTCTCGCGAGGCTTACCGCTAGCAACAGTGGGTGGGCACACCAATACATACCTGATGTTGCGCTGAGAAATTTGTGCTTTTGTAGATTGGTATGTCTCCATATGTGGCATAACAAAGGTAAAGCTAGTGGTGCATATGCTCGGGAGCACCAGTGCGAGTAAGGGGGTCAAGGATTTGTTACTTGTGTTCAGAATTTGACCAGACCTGGCACTGCTGTGTGAGAGGCCCACACCATAATCCTTCCTATCACCACCTGCCATCGCCTGATGGATTTATTCCTAAAATGTTGCCAACCACTGCTCTGTAGTTATCTCCTTGCATCAGCAGGTAGTTCAGCAGTGGCCCCTGGCAGCAGCACACTCACGACAAAGTAATGCGATATGGTAGTCTGTCAGAGGAGCCGGGACTCGGAGAAGATAAACAATACACTAAAGTGCCAAAAGTCATGGGATAGATGCCTTGTATTGTGTAAAACCACCTCTAGTCTGGCAAAGTGCAGCAATGTGACATCAATTCCAGCGGATGCAGTAGTGGGGATTAAGGTAAGTGTTTTTTTTTATAAGCTGCACTACAGAGGCATTACTATGGTGGTACAGGTTGAGTCTCCCATATCCAAAATGCTTGGGACCAGGGGTATTTTGGATATCGGATTATTCCGTAGTTTGGAATATTTGCATACTATAATGAAGTATCTTGGGTATGGGACCCAAATTTAAACACAGAATGCATTTATGTGTTATATACACCTTATACACACAGCCTGCAGGTAATTTTATACAATATTTTCATTAATTTTGAGCATCAAAAAAATTTGTGTACATACATGAAATTCATTTATGTTTCATATATACCTTATACACACAGCCTGAAGGTTATTGTATACTGTATTTCAATGATTTTGTGCTTTAAAAAAAGTTTATGTACATTGAACCATCAGAAAGCAAAGGTTTCACTTTCTCAGTCATACTAAAAATATTCCGTAATTCGGAATATTCCGTATTTCGGAATATTTGGATATGGGAGACTCAACCTGTATTGCTATTGTATATGGGGCAATACTATGGGGGCACTACTACAGGGGCATTACTATGGGGGTATTACTACTGTTTATGGGCACTACTACAGGGGCATTACTATGGGAGCACTACTTTAGGAGAATTACTACTGTATATGGGCACTACTACAGGGGCATTACTATGAACGTATATATGTATATATATTTATGTATGTATATATATATATATATATATAAATATGTATGTGTATATAGGTATATAGGTATGTGTATGTGTACATATATATATATACATATATATATATATATATATATATATATGTAGGGGGCACCAGTCAAAATTTTGCCTAGGGCATCAAATTGGCTATGGCCGGCTCTGACAGTATGGTGACACCACCTATCAACTGGATCATGGGGGAGGTGGACACATTAAAGTAATTCTAAATGAGGTGTCAGGTTGTGGTGAGGAGCACAGAGCACATTAATTAAAATAAAAGAGTGGTATAATGAGGAGCATACATGGAGTCAGTAAAGAAAATACAGACAGGAAAAGGGTACAGCAATGAAACAAACATGGAGTATTGGGTACTTTAACAAAAAAAAAAAAGACTAGGGGGGTATATTTACTAAAGTTTCTAAAAATTAAAAGTGGAGATATTACCCATATCAACCAATCAAATTCTATAAATGTCTAGGAAGCAATCTAGAAATTATAGCTACAATCTGATTTGCTATGGACAACACCTCCATGGTAGTCTGGCATGAGTGGCTCATTCCCAAAACTCAGCCAGCCCTTGGTGATTGTCAATGACTAACCAGGGTTGCCTACCCTCCCGTATCCTCCTGGGAAGTTACATCAAGCTCCCAGATTCCCTTCTGCCCCATTAGGAATCCAGACAGCGCCTGCGCTAGTCCAGAGCGATGGAGGTGGGACACTGATGTCAACAGGCATGAATGTGACGGGGGTGGGGCCTGGACCAGCTGATGTCCTCATACAGATTGTCCAAGGCTCCTCACCAGGAAGATATTGACAGGTGGCCCACCCCCACAATGCAGTTTCAGCATCGATGTGCACCGATAAATGGAGCAGCGGTGCTGCCAAAGTGACCCATGGGCAGAGCTGTGAAGCACATATCAGGGGTGTCAGATGGACCTTCACTGCAGGGAAAGTGCTCCTTGCTATATTCCCACTGCAACCGCCGGTAAGCAGGTGTACAGCATGTCTCAATATATACATCTTATTAAGCACTTAAAGAAGGTAACAATACCATATTAGATACCATTTTAAGGTAAAATAGAAGTGTCCTTAGTACTAGGTCAGGCAGCATTAAAGTGTTTAGAGTCTTACCCTGGCCTTTGGCAGTCTGTATGCAGAAAGTGATGACTAGACCCATAAGGAGAGGAGCCACAGGTCTCTGCATTCTGTGGAAGTCTCCCACCTCTGTCTCATGAAGAGAGTGGACCAGCCTGCAAACAGTGAGCTTGGCCAAGTGTCACAAATGTTAAGTTCCCTTTAAGTAGCCAAGTGGATGTATTTTATTTCTATAATGTACTTTGTACGCTGTTGTGGGCTGTCTTGTTGACTAGAGGCTGCTTTTCTGGTGCCACATCAAGCAGTATGGTCCATAGTTAAGTAGTTTTCCAAATTTACATTTATTAATTCAATAATCATAGAAATAATTGTATATTAAATCAGGTTTGCCCAAAAAATTATGTGGGATTTGCAACTTTGTGTCTCCCATCCCGGTCTTTCTGTGCTTAAGAGTACTCCTATTACCCATATTTAATTTGAAGGGACCCTCTGGACATCAATTAATCTCCATGTTGCTGCACCTTACTGAGAACCCTAGCAGTGGAGTACAGCAGATCTTATTTCTCTATAAGTTTGCTAACTCTGCCTACATTTGGTAGGGGATGGGTACGGGATGCTGGTGCTCGGGTTCCCGGTGGCCAGAATCCTGAATACGGTCAGTATTCTCATTCTACACCTCTACCATCCCTAATCCTAACTCTAACCCTCCCTCCCCAGTGCCTGACCCTAACCTCCCTCCCTAGTGCCTAAACCTAACCTCCCCCTCCCTGTACCTTAACCCTAACCCTCCCCCTAAGTGCCTAACCCTAACCCTCCCCCTAGTGCCTAACCCTAATGCTAACCCTCCCCCCAACCCTGCTACTTACCTTAGGCATTCCGGTGGTCAGAATGCCGGTACCAGGATTCTGACTAGTATTGGGATTTCGGTGGCGGCATTCTGACCACCAAAATCCCTCCGATTGGGATATTGACCGCATCCCATTTGGTAGTGTGCTGCGTTTAGTACCATAGTCTTCACCTGCCACTGCAGTACACACCCAAGCAGCAATAAAAACACCCATAGGTGGAGCTAGACACGCCCTTTGGGTGGAGCATGACACGCCCCTTCTACAGCGCATTCTTCTACCAACTATAATCTCCCTGAAACAAGTTTTCAAAAGTAGGCACGTATGGACTAAACATGTGTATGTGATTGCTAGTTATGTCAATTATGAGTACATTTTATTGAGTAATTAATATTGACTTGAAATTTGTATATTTACCTTTGTGGTTAGGAGAATATTATATCAACTATATGCATTTATTTAATTTTTTATTGGCTTGCTATTATCTGATTCTGCATCAAGTATTTGGTATGTGCACACACTGAACCATAACAGCACTTCACCCAAAGTCTTTTTCAAGGGACGCATTGGCATATGTGCTTTTGTACCAAATGAGGCAGCCGTCTTGGATGTACTACGTAGGATTACCCTCGGTGGAATAGGTTATGCCTAGAAGAGATGACACAAAATGGGTGGTTGCAAAATCCTGATGCTAGGAGTAGAGTCCCAACATAATAGTCAGGTCCATGTATTTTTCATCCCATCCGCGAGTGTACCAGGTGAGGCAGCCATGGTGGGTGCACCACGAAGGTTGCACTGTGGGTGATAAACCATACAAGGACCCAAGGAATATATTGGAAAACTGACACATGTGTGGCAGTATGATATACCCTTTGTGAATAGATCCACATGAAGTACATCCTGCCCATGGAGGATGCACTTCAGTGGATGTATAGCATACCAGTATATCATACAGTAGGGTGGAAGTACATTTTACAAAACAGGGATTAGTAAATACAGCAAACAGTGCTGCAGTTCAGGCATGAGATTTACGGGTGACTGAAACATTTGAAATATGAATTGCATTGAATTAATAGATCCACGTGTTTGTTCATCCTGCCCAAGAATGAACCATCCGAGGCAGCCATCTGGGGCGCACTGTGTAGGCTACATCTGGCAGGGTGTGCAAGTAGCGGAAGTATAACATCCAGGTGGAAAAAAAATAAAAAAGAATAAACGGTGACCGCATTTTAAGTTAAAACCATGTTGTTTATTAATTTGTATATCCGCTCTAGTAAGTAAAACGTTTCTGCAGATTGTTGAGTACCTGTTGTGAGCTGATTGCTCGTTGCTGGGGGCTCTCCTCAATTGCAGCCTTGTCTTCTTTACTCAACTCTATGAGTCTTGTTATGGCAAGCAGTCCTTCTGGTAGCACTTCTTGATTGAGCTCATGAAGCAGTATGTCTATCGCAACTCACTGTTAGATAGTGGATGCTAGCCCATACTTCAGGATTGGCGAGACCTAGTACTGAGACGCGAAGTCTAATGTGCCGGTGGTATTTACCTGGGAACCCCGCAAGGAGGTTTGGACTTGGCTGCATCCTACACGCAGGTCGCGGCCCTCAGACTTGGTTCCCTTATACAAATGGTGGTGTTCTCTGGATTAGAGCGTACAATGCAGGCGTACCACTTAGTCGACAAGCCGGGTCAAAAGAAAATGGACGAGACTGTACCAGTGATCAGACATAAACAGGTTACAGAGGTTAGCCAAGGTCAAAACCCGAATACCAAGCGTAGTACCAGGGAGGAAACGGAATCAGGTCACAAATGAATCCAAGGTCAGAAACGAGCCATAGTAATCACTGCAAATGCTGGAGTATGGTTTTGAAGCCTAAACTCTGGCAAAGGAGAAATGGCCAGGCTTCTCCTTATATAGAGCCACTTCAAATTTGTCGCCCACAGTGACATCATTATTGGCTCCCTTGTGTCTTTAAGTATATTTTTGAGCGGTGCATGCAGCCC
The DNA here is from genome assembly GCA_031769625.1 of Taudactylus pleione. Classification (NCBI taxonomy): domain Eukaryota; kingdom Metazoa; phylum Chordata; class Amphibia; order Anura; family Myobatrachidae; genus Taudactylus; species Taudactylus pleione. Next base: position 29,157,385 of record JAUIMM010000007.1, on the reverse strand, counting down.
TATGGGAGCCTCGGCCACGAGGAGGAGCTGCAGCCGGCAGCATAGAAGGAGCCGGGGACTTCATCAGTGGGCGCTGGGGACTCCCCACCCGCTGCCCAGATGCTGACCAGCACCGCTGGACCCGGTAAGTGAAAGCCAGGATCCAGCACACTGTGGCAATGTCCTCCTCTGTATGTGTGAAGCGACTAGCTTCTGTGTTTCAGTCTTTTGGCTGTGCAGCTGGTTTGCTGATTAGCTGGTGGGTGTGTGGAAGGCGGTTTCTTACCTAAGCGTTTCACCCGATCAGAGCTTCCTCAGGGTCAATCAGACTGTGCTCACTGCCGTTCTTTAAATAGCACACATTCAGTTGGCGATCGGCTCACAGCTCTCATTCAGTCAATAGTTTTATGCAGGTAAGGTGTGATATATGTGATGATTAAAAGGGCAGCACTGTTTTCTTTGCTACTTGTTAGCATAATGTATCATTTGGTAAATAACAGGATAGTCTTAGGTTCACATTTATTTACATAGTGCAATTTGTCATAGATTGTATTCTTTTATGCACACATTGTGTGTCGGGGATATGCTGAAAATGAGGGGTACTGAGGAAAAACATATATCATTATTCTTATAAGATAAAGAATAAATAAAAAAATATGCTTAATAATAATAAATCAAATTGATTAATTTATAAATACATACTGTTTACATTTTTTTTGTATATTATCGGTTTAGCATACTTTCTGATCCTACTGCTTATTAAAGGTTACAGCGCGCCAGGGACACAAACAGCCATTTAGAGCAATTAAAGGCATTTCAGAGTCATATGGATCTCAGTTGTATCTCCACTTGTAACTGAGTGTAACTGGGTGGGATGTTTGCGTGTAGGGGTTCGGTATGGCATCCTGGCATTCAGCATCCCAGCATAGTATACTGTAGGTTTACCATGGGTGTGTCGTGTAGATGGAATTGCGCTCTATTCAAAGGTGAGTGTATGCAGAGATCTGATCGACTTCAGTCGGAACTGTTGCATCAAGGACAGGGCTGAAGAAAATGGGTGCTGCTGCTCATGAATAATTTCATCAGCGAATGAATGGGGGACGTGGGTGCGGTCACAAAGAATCTGCTTTGTCTTAAACATAGCTGCTTTCCAGGGACAAGTTTTAAATATTTGTGTCTGTGATTATTGTACCTGTTAGTGGGCCTGATTCAGTGGGCCTGATGCATGCACTGCGCATGCCTAGGACCCATTCTGCGATTGTGCCGAATGGGTCCTCCGTAGTCGCACACAGGGCCAGATTAACAATGGGGCGGATGGAGCTCCAGCTCCAGGCCTCAACATAAAAATAGGCCCATCAACATGACAGCATGATTAGCAGCTGCCTAACTGGCCATAAATAGTTTTTCTAGTTTAAAAAAACAATATGCAATTTTTCTATTTCTATGTAGTTAGGGAGACATTGTGTCTCATAGTGTAGGGGGTGAACACTCCAAGGTGACTTTGACCACACCCACAAAGCACCAATCACAGCTCTTCCCCTTCTCAGTATAGGCCCTGGAACATTTTCAGCTCCAGGCCCATGTGTGCCTTAATCTGTCCCTGGTCGCCCAAGACCCTTCTATGCCTCTGCCTGCTTTACAGGCAGAGGCATTTAAGTAGCGGTACGGGAGTGGCCGCCATTCCCGGAAATGGGGCATGTCCGTCCCATTTTCTAGGCGTGGCAAGCCCAGGGACTGTGTCGATTGACGCAGTGTCCTGGGCTCGCAAGCCAGCCTGCCTGAGTGAGTTGGTCACAATGTGATCCCAGCCTGCAACCTCCATCACAGTAGTGAGTAGTGTCATACACCTCCTGCTGCATTTGTATAATTGCAAGGACATAATTCCAAAGCTGCCTGCGTGCACTACACACTACAGTATATGCCTGCGTGCAGCTTTGCAATTGCAATCCTTGCTGAATCACCCCCAGTGTCTCTATTTTACAGTGCTGATCAACTGCACAGTACAAATATTTTTCAGCATGATAGATTCAATTCTTATCATTTGTTTTTATAAATTATTTTAAATCCCAAAAAAGTATATTATATTCAATAGATGTGATGGAATTGTAGTGCTCCAAGGTCTGCCAAGACTGTATAATATGTGAAATGCTTAGATGCTGTGGCTAATCAGCATAGTGTCCCTGGGAAATATGTAACACTATATATGCTGAGGTAAAAAATATTTCTTTTACATGATGTGCCACGTGCGTGTGTGCGTCATTTACCTGGGGAAGAGATAGCACCAGAATGCACTATGAGAAGGAGCCAAGGCAGTGGAGGCAGTGTGATGATCTGGGCAATGTTATGCTGGGAAACCTTGGTTACTGGCATTCATGTGGATGTTATTTTGACACATACCACCTACCTAAACATTTTTGCAGACCAAGTACACGGCAATATTATTCCCTAAGGGCAGTGGATAATGCACCCTGTCACCATTCAAAAATTGTTCAGGAATGGTTTGAGGAACATGACAAAGTGTTGATTTGGCCTCCAAATTCTCCAGTTCTCCATCTCAATGGAGCATCTGTGGGATGTGCTGGAAAAACAAGTCATAGCCGTGGAGGCCCCACCTCGCAACTTACAGGACTTAAATGATCTGCTGCTAACATCTTGGTGTCAGATACCACAGGACACTTTCAGAGGTCTTGTGGAGTCCACGCCACAACGGGTCAGAGCTGTTTAGGTGGCAGGATGGGGATCTATACAATATAAAGCAGGTGGTTTTAATGTTATGGCTGATCAGTGTATATGGATGGCATAGGAACCTATTTGTAGGCATACAATGCTATTTCGTATATTGGCAACTTTTTGGCAATCCAGTTGTTGTTACCAACTAGAGGACTGACAGCCAGAGATTAATCTACAGCAGGGGTATTCAACATGCGGCCCTCCAGATACTGTGGAACTAGCATCCCGGCATGCCCTGCCACAAGTTTGCTATTAGGGCATGCTGGGATGTGTAGTTCTACAGCATCGGGAGGGCCACAAGTTGAATACCCCTGATCTACGGAAAGGGACTTGCTGTGTTCTTCAATTCTATCGGTGGATGGGTAACACTGATTGGAATATGACGGCTAAACTTCATCAATTTTGAATAGGTCTCACTGACGACATTAAAGATCAATTAGCTTGCATAGATCCCCTCACTGGTTTGCAGCAATTTATAAATCGTTGCACTATTGATTCTTGCTTAGGTGAGTGCAGGACATAAAAAAAGAGTCTTTTTCAAAATTATGCTCCTTTGCTACCTACTTTTAAAGTAATCCAACCTTTTGCTAGACCAGAGCTGTGAGATTCAGAGCCAATGTATTTAGATGGCCTACATGGACCACTATCATCCCAAGACAACAAAGCAGAGAAAATAAATTGTGCATGTATTCTGCAAGTACAGGACATGTGTTAAATTGTTCAATGAGAAATAGAGAAAAGTTGTCAGAAAAGATGCCTGGACCCCAACTCCATGAAGGAAGATAGAGTGGTGTCAGATTAAGCATATCCCTCATAATATGAACCTGGTTGAAGCAATAAAGACCCCCCCCAAATTGCTATGTTACACTATTGCTCACAGGGCCTGATTCAGAGCCGCTCGTAAGCGGCCACTCGTTCGCTCAGAGCGATGTTCGCGCAACTGCGCATGCGTATGGGTCATAATGCGCATGCGCCAACCAGTCATTGCGGTCGGAAATTGAGCACTCGCAAAATAGCGAGTGCCTGCTAATTTGAGTGACAGGATGAGGCGTTTGTGGGTGGTAACAGGGGAAGGTGCTTGAAAACGGGCAGTGGAGATCCGAACGCAGGCGTGCCAAACGATCAAAACGGGCGTTTTAAGGGTGTGCATAATTAACAAAGCAGCATCTTCGACCACGTCACTTGGTTGTTTCTTAGCCTGAACTGTTCGCATGATTGCGGTAGGAAAATCCAACCACAAGCACTGCGAGCAGTTCAGACGCCTTTCGATGTACTCGATTAATCAAATAAATAGCGGAGATGACGTAGGATGCGAGCGGCCAGGGGGCGTCTCTACAAAATAGCGAGCGCATGTTTCGTTCGCTCGCTCAGACATAGAGGCGTCAACAGACCTCAAAGAGCGAGCGCTCAATTTAAATAGCCGGCCCCTTTTTCTGAACGAACGAGCGCAAATAGCGTCCGGCTCTGAATCAGGCCCACAGTCTCTTTCAAAAAATTAAATATAACTACAGAAGATTGATTCAGATTATATGGGTAACTTTACAGTTTTCAATATCCGTAGTTGACAAGTGAGCTAGTATTCCTCTGGAGACCATTGATGGGTCCCCCATCATCTCTGGACCTGTAAAACAAGAAATAGAATCATTACTTGTTAAAACTGACCAGGGCTTTCCAGGAAAGATTATTTTTGTATCTGTTACTCGTGCTCCGGGTGTCTCTCCTCCAGGTCACCAGTCACACTCCTCGAACCCTGCTCCTGGACAACGTACACACCGTACTGAGGGCCTGTTTCAGACCCGCTCACGAGCGCCGAGCGCTCGCAAGCGGGTCGATGGTGCCCTAGTGCGCATACGCACAACGGAGGGAGCTCCATCGTGCGCATGCGCGAGACCCAGATAGCGACAGCCAAGCTGTCGCTCCGGGTCTCGCACCAAAGGGGGCGTGCTGTCGATGTTGAGTGACAGCACGCCACTTTGGTGGGTGTGCTGGGGGCGTGGCTGCCAGACGGAGGCGTTCCCATGGGAACACCTACCGTCTGGGTCCGGCCCCACTGACATCACTAGTGATGTCAGTGGGAGTGATTTTGGCTTTGATAGAGCCAAAATCACTCCAGGGCTTGCGGTCACCGAGACCCTACCGCAGGGTCTCGTCGCAAGCCCGATGGTCGCGATGTTCTTGACCATCGCGACCATCATCATGGACGCTCGCATAAGCTGTGGGTGGTAACCCACAGCTATGCGAGTGTCCAGGAGGACGCTCCAAAAAGAAAATGCCCTGATTCAGAGCGGGCGCTCGTTCAGAGCGTCCGGCTCTGAATCAGGCCCTGAGATGGCATCTCCAGTTGCTAGGAGATTGGAATGCCGGTCTATGGCACCTGATAATGATTAACATTCCTCCTCACCTGTAGATTCTGTCATGATCCGGTGCAAGTGTTCCTCTGTGGAGGATGGTGAGCCGGGGGGTTCGGGTGACTAGGGGAGTGACTGGACTAGGTCTCCTAGTTGCACAAAACACAGGTTTGGCGAGACCAACCCATAGGCGTGGAATCTAACTCACTTGGTGGTTTTCTCCAGTGACCCCTCCAATTGGGATTTGGTTTTTGCTGCACCAAGTGAGCAGGTCGCGGCCCTCTGGACAGGTACCTGGGAATGGCAGAAGACCGAGACTATAATGAAAGCTATAACACTGGAGGTGAATGGAATGAATGAACTCTGGAGATGGATCTGAATGCTAGAAAACAGGGGAAGAATCTGAATGCTGAAACACAGACATGGACTGGAAACAGTTAAATATCTAGGTGCTGATTAGTGCAGAAAACACAGAGTAGCATGGACAAAGGCTAATACTGGGAAAGCTAGAAATGCTGGTACTGATTGTGCTGGCTACACAGGCAAACATAGAGCAGGCTGGACACATGCATAAACTGGGAATAATTACATATGCAGGTGCAGATTGCACAGACAAGAAACAGAGAAAAGACAGGCATATACTGGGATAGCTAAAAGGTGCAGCTGGGAGCTAATAGTAATAGCAGGTAATCTGATACCTCAGTGACCCAGGATAATAGCCACAGGAAAGCTGCAATAGAATTAGCAGCACATGTACAAAGACACACAGGAAAGAGACATGAAACACTGAAGTACTGTGAGAGAGCTAAAGTCTCAGACTAAGGGTTAGCATGGAAGCTAATACAGGAAACTGGAGAACTGTGAGCAGGCTGAAGCAACACGCTGAAGGAATAGCACACAGCAACAGTGGTGAGTATCACAGGCACTGGAACAATGAAGTTGAACAGCAGTTACTTGTTCCTGGAGCAGTTACTTGTTCCTGGGTGGCTGATCATTGGATCAGAGGATCAGCTGAGTGACCACAGTACTATCATAGGGAGAGACTAGTCAGGTGATATGAGCCAACAAGGCTGCGCCCATGCCCGGCACCCCGTAAACCAGGACGCACGCATGGAAGCCCTAGCGGACCTCAGGGAGAATACTCAGTCACCACTCACCTCCACTCCCAGCATCTGGACACCTAAGCCCAAGGACACCAGTGCAGAGGTGAGTAGTGGCCGAGCCCAGGCCGCATCCTGACAGATTCCATTAATCACCTGCCTCGTATCCATAGGTTCAGAACCTTTCTTAAGCCTGCTGGTCCCTCACCGGCTTGCCAGCTATAGAATTTCTGATGCATGCTTTGGGTTCCTGCGAATCGTGTATCTGCCCATCTGTGCCTGCTTCTGCATCTGCTTCAGAGATTCTCAGCAATTGCTCTGATTTCATCATCTAGAGTTCTGTTTCTCTGCGAGTTGGGGTATTCTCTGGGTCATCACGGCCCGTAAGGCATCATCTCTGCATTTACATCTCGGCTTTCCAGCCACACCCCGAATCTCAAAGCTGCATCCCGGCTCTCAAGCCGCACCTCGGCCTGCAAGGCCGCATCTCTGCATTTACATCTCGACTTTCCAGCCACACCCCGAATCTCAAAGCTGCATCCTGGCTCTCAAGCTGCATCTCAGCTTGCAAACCGCACCTCAGCTTGCAAACCGCACCTCAACCTGCAAGGCTGCAATTCTGCATTAACATCTCAGCTTCCAGCCACACCCAGGCTTTCCAGCTGCAAACTCTCAAACCACACCTTGGCTCACAAGCCGCACCTCAGCCCTAAAGGCCACATCTCTACATTAATATCTCAGCTTTCCACCCTGACTCTCAAAGCCACACCCTGGCTCTCAAGCTGCACCTTGACTTTAGTAGCCACACTGCAGCCCTCAAGGCCACATCTCTGCTGGAACTTCGGCTCTCACAGTCGCACCTCGGCTCTCAAAGCCGTATCTCAGTCTGTGTTCCTATCAGCTGTTCAAGCTGCACCTCATCTCTTTTAAAGTCTATTCCTGGTCCTCAAGGCCATATAGCCTTCGGAATATCCACCCACTCTTTAGCCACACTGTCAACTCCTCCATTGCATATCTCACTCCCTCTTGAGGTCCTACAGTTGCACAAAGAAGAAATACAGGTGCACAACTACAAATTAACTGATTATATATAAATAAATACATTTTGCAGTAAATACAATAGAGGTTTTTGGTATAATCTTGGCCAAGGTTATGGGCCTGCCCACCATATCCTGGTAAACTCTTGTCGGGCAGGTCCCTAACATACTAGGGCTCAAATCTAGAGCGCAGGACACCCCCAAACTAGCCCAGCTAAACCACCCCAAGGCACCACTCTAATAAGAAAAGTGAAGTGTTAAGAGCAGCCGCTGGCCGCATATAAAGAATAAAAATAAAAAAGTGAAAACATATATATAAAAGAAACAGACAGTGAGGTATTAAAATGTGTTAAAGGAAAATGTGTTATACTGTGGTGCCCTGAAGCAGATCAGCAAAGCAATCTAGGGGGACCCACACCCCAAAAATGAACCAAAGCTGCACTACACAGTCTAAATATTAGCAGGACTTACCTATATTGTGCCTTGACTGGTGTGCATATTACATTGCCAGACTCCAGGCTCTAAACCAATGTAGTAGAGGTGCCAGTCTGAGTGGGCAGTGGCTCAGGATTCCCAGGTGTGCAAATCAATGCACTAATTAGTTTACAAAGAAAATGGATCTCAGACTGCAAACTCTGGACATATATATATATATATATATATATATATATCCAGGTGCTACCTGTGGAGACCATTGATATATACACAAAGAAGAAATACAGGTGCACAACTACAAATTAACTGATTATATATAAATAAATAAATACATTTTGCAGTAAATACAATAGAGGTTTTTGGCATAATCTTGGCCAAGGTTATGGGCCTGCCCACCATATTCGGGTAACCTCTTGTCGGGCAGGTCCCTAACATACTAGGGCTCAAATCCAGAGTGCAGGACACCCCCAAACTAGCCCAGCTAAACCACCCCAAGGCAAAACCACAGGTAGCACCACCAATTATATATATATATGTCCAGAGTGTGCAGTCTGAGATCCATTTTCTTTGGTCCTACAGTTGCATAATATGCTGTGGCCCTCAATAACCGTGTAAGCCTCTACTATCTTGAGTTAAGTTTAGGCAGCCACCTATGTACCGGTGAATGTGTCCAGTTCTAAGGGAACAACGGGTGGCTGTTATTGGTGAAGATCTCGATTCTAAAGGTCTTACACAGTGAGTCCTAGGAGACCATAACAATATCCATTGCCAGATTTCTTATTCCTATTTCTATGTTCTCGGAATACCTTGAAAAACAACAACACTAAGAAACTGCGAGATCAGGAAGTTCCTTTAACTAATTCGCTAACCAACCAGTGGGTTCTGTCGTGTTTGATAAATGACAAACTGAAAGTCTTCCTCCGCATAGAATATATGATTGCTCAACTGATATTATTCCAAGAGTGCAAATACCTTTTGGGTGTATTTATTTTCTTTCTAAGTCTGTATTAAAGACTTTCAAGGAATATATTGATAACAATTCAAACTTCTACCTCACCAGCTGGATTTCATATTTTTTGTGGGGAAATTTTGTGTGGAAAAAAGATGGAGGATTAAGTACTTGCACAGAGCCCTGAATGCAGTAATGGTCTGGAATTGATAACCATTACTGCTCATCTCTGAATTATTTGAGCATTTGCGAGGGGCAAAATCTTTACCAATTTGGACCTGAGAGGCGCCTACAACCTGGTCAAGATCTGAGCAGGAGACGAGTCAAAAACTGATTTCCACACCCGCAATGGAGATTTTGAATAAATTGCGATGCCTTTTGAACTCCAGCAACTTTTCAACATTTTGTTAAAATTGGTTTCCTGGGTGATGTGGTATTGCCCACAGGAGAGGGGAGGAATAAGAAAAACACAAGGTCAATCCAAGACTGGTCCATACCAGCTGATGTTAAAGGCATACAATATTTTATTGGCTTTGGCAAGTATTATAGGTGTTGTGGCGTTTATTTCAGAGAATAATCGCCTGGAATGATGTCATGTAAATGTATATATATATAAATGTGAGTATCAACATGGTTTCTAGGCAGTGTCCTGTATTTGACCTGTAGGAATACAAAGCTTGGAGGAGATTTGTCTTCCTGGAACCAGGCATCTAGATAACCATCTCTTCTCTCTACAGGCCATAAAGTTTGGGGAGAGATACATCCTTAATGCAGATGGTCAGACCTGGTCAAGCCAGGTCATGGGATATAAAATCCTTTAGAAGGGAGATGACAAGAATGTAGGGTATGTTACCTGCTTATTGGTTTCTAAAGACCCCTTCACACTGTTTCAAGACCCCCTACTTCCTATATACAATATGGAAGGGTGTGGCCGATTTCTTAATGCCCAGTGTACAGCAATGAAAGAGTGAAAAACCCAAAGGTGGGGGCTAGTGAAGCTGTGAGAGTATAACTATGCATCTCCCTCAGTGATAAGTGTTCTTGTGCCCAAGGAGAGTCCTGACGACTGGCCAGAATCCAATGCTCCTGTGTCTCCTTCACGACTGAGTCTAGATGTAGAGACTCTGGGTTCTTTTTCATTTTTAATTCCTTTTACTTTCTGAAACCTATTTGTGATATATTTGTATTGTCCATATGTGTACTACCTTTTTCTGTAATCAATAACCTTGGAAATATTTTTCGGATTAAACATTCTTAATCCAGTGTATTCTCCGTGTTCTTGTCGAATTCACGAGCCTGTGAGGTCAAAGCTACGTACCTATATGTAAGTGAGTGTGCAAATTGAGATTTGAGCGGAGAACCTAACGACTCCCGTTAACTTCGTTGGTGGTGGCAGAACCGTGTTATGGTTACCTCAGCACGTGCGGTTACTCTAAGTCACTGGTGGCGATTCTCAGATTGAGGTATTTGGAGAATCGGCCGGCTGGTCGTGACGAATTGGTGGCAAGCGGTGGGATGATGATAATTTTTGTTTTTATCACAAGAACTTAAGTGAATTAATGGTGTGTGATTCTTGAGAGAAACTACATCATAAATTCACCGGAGAATTACGCTCAAGGTTTAGATTTTAAATGGCCATACATAGCAAATAGTTTCTGTTCCCCCCCCCTCTCTTGTTTTTCTTTTCTATTTTATTTGGCAATTAGTTTGAGGTCCAGAATGACCACAGAGTACCTGCAACAGAAAAGAGATGACCTTGTGGCCATGTGTATGGAGAGAAACATTGCCTGGAAGGGCCAGAACAAGGATCAACTGGCCCAATTACTCCAAGTGAATCTTGTTGCTGAAGGTGGCCAGGCAATGGACAACCCTGCTGCAGAGGCGCAGTCTGTACTAGACCTTACAACAGATGCACAGCGGGGGTCGGACACCTCTGCTGGGTCAAGTGAGTCTGCACTAGAGAGTTTCCTTCAAACTGCTGACAGGCATATGAAGGACAGGGACACTGCCACAACTCTGCAGCTGATGCAGCAGTTCCAAACATCTGCGGACAGGGAAGCTGCTGGACGCTGAGCTGACCAGGAAGCTGCAGCATGCTGAGCTGGCCAGGAAGCTGCAGCACGCCGAGCTGACCAGGAAGCTGCAGCATGCCGAGCTAACCAGGAAGCTGCTGAGCGGAAGGCAGTCCAAGAGGCTGAGGAGAACCAAGCTGAGCGCGTGTTCCAGCTGGAGATGGCCAGACTCCGCGGACAGAATGCCACCTGTGAACCGGGTAGGAAAAAGCCCCGGCATGATCAATTTCCTGTATTGGAGAAGGATGGCGACCTCGATACGTTCCTGACGGGGTTTGAAAAGACTTGCCGACAGTTTGCACTGGACCGCAGTGAATGGGCAAGTTATTTAACCCCTGGGCTGAGAGGAAAAGCTTTGGAGGCGTTTGCAGATCTTCCCCAGGAACTGGATGGTGATTATGCTGCGATTAAAAAAGCCTTGTTACAGCGTTTCAACATCACCCCTGAGGCTTATCGACAAAAGTTCAGAGACTCAAAGCGCAGTCCCTCTGATACCTATGCGGGACTGTTAGCGCAATTGTCAACCCTGTTGCATCAGTGGGTTGATGGATTGCAGGTGACGGACTTCGACAAACTAAAGGACCTTATTCTCCAGGAACAGTTCCTCGCACTGTGTCCAGCGGAGGTCAAAGAGTGGGTCCTGGATCGGGAACCCAAAACGTCTCAGGAGGCTGCCAGCCTGGCAGACAGGTACACCAGCACTCGGGCTTCTGTGGTGAAGAAGAGCTGGGGGATGCCAGGACAAGTGGCATGGGGAGAGAGACGACCCGGAGGATCACCCCCGCGGTACCCTGCAAAACCAGCTGTTGCTGCACCTTTTAGGGGGGCGGGGGGAAAACCTGTTTTGGCAACTGGCCGCAGGTGTTTTACATGCAATGAGCTGGGGCACATCAGTGTCGATGGCCCCAAGAAGAAAAGATCAACACCCGCTCCTGTGAGTGGCCTGGCAGGGAAACCTGTGCCAGCCATCCTGTGTGTGGAAGGGCCCCAAGGACACCCCCGGGACAATCTACAAGCGGTCCAGGTAGGACACCAAGTTGCACTTGGGCTATTAGACTCTGGCTCAGACCTGACTCTCATCCACCCAGCCTTAGTGGGTCCCGAGGATATTATTCCAGGGAAGACTATTACAGTGCGGGGAGTGGGTGGGGTGCACCCAGAGGTGCCTATGGCTCGTGTGTATCTTGACTGGGGAGTTGGGAGAGGTATCCGGGATGTTGGGGTGCTGGACAATTTACCTGCTACAGTACTGTTGGGGTGTGATTTGGGGAAAATGCAAACGAAATATGTAACTGAGAATTATGTTGTAAATGATGCAAAGGTACAATCTAACCCAGTTTTTCCCCAGGTAACCCCTGCTGACCGACCCAGCATGAGTACAAATGAATGTGATTGTATCAGTGATGTACAAAGTTCTGTTCTAGCAAATAACCCTTTGCAGTTCCACAGGCCGGAGTTCGGTCAGTCAGAACTGGGTCTGACGGTGTACCCTAATGAAAAACTGTGTAATGTACTGTTAACAGATGATATTGCAAATGTACCATCATCAGGGGTTGGAGTGAATATGGTATGCAACAATGAGTCCAATGTAACCCCTTCATTTACAGTAATGACCCGGCCCACAGCAGCACAGAGGGGCTGTGAGTTAACCCTTGCAGGTGTGGAAACCAGCTCAATAGAGGTTAATCCCCCCTCCCTCCCTGTACACAGGTCAGTCTCAGACACTGAATTGGGAAAGGGCGGGGCAGCTGCTGCCCTAACTCCTCACAATGACCAGGTAGTCCAGAGGGATGCTATCAAAGCTGCACAGGACACTGACCCTAGCCTGGAATCTGTAAGAGCACGAGTTAGCCGAGCAGGTCAGGAAGGGAAATATGTTAGAATCAGCCAGGAATACCAGGAAGGGGAGCCAGATATAACTTTTGTGGAAAATGAAATATCTTGGGAGAGAAATGTCAGGGTTGTACAACAAGGTGCAATTACTGGTATAGCCGAATGTCCCACTGTATATGGTACTGGTGAAATTACTCCAGTCCCTGGTGCAAATGATCTGGAAGAATTACAAGTACCAGGGATTGATAGTAATGAAATTTGTAAACGTGTGTCTGATGTGACTCCTGCCATAATTGTAAGTACCAGGGAGGAAGCAGCACAGAGGAGCTGGGCAGTAATCCCTGAAGGAATGAGCAGTGGTCTGCCAGCAGTCACAGAGGACAGTAATATTGTGTGTCCAAAGTCTCCCCACCCTCACACACAGACCCTCATTCCAGCAGATCTAGGAAGACAGGAAGTTTTCAAGATGGAATCTGGTAGGGTCAGTAATGTGTTAGAGTCCACCCATGTTTGTATGGCAACTGATGGTCCAGGTATCAGGGCCAAAGTACATAGTTCCCAGTATGTGATGTATCTCTGTGCTAAGACAGGTCATGAGGGGGAGGAAAGGATTCTAGCCCCAACTAACTATGACAGAGAGACCCTTAGCCTCATACTTCCTGCTGCTGAGCCTGTGACCCTGTCACACACCACTGACCCAGTCATAAGCCATACACCCCCCACTGGGCTGTTGGATAAGGACCTGACTGGAATGCTGGATAGCAATGTATTAGAATTAGATGATCCTGTGAGGGAGGAGGGTGTGTCAGAGCCACAGCTGACACAGTTAAGCATCCTACCCCTTGAATTAGAAGTGCAGGCTGGTAATCAACTGTTTAAAAATGTGATGTCTGATTGTACGTTGTCTCCAATCACTGACATGGAGTTTGCAAAAGTTCCTTCTCCTGTTGTAGGTCTCAGGGAGCTAGAGATTGACAATGATCACTCCCACTGTGTAAGGAGATGGAGCCAGGGCAGAGTGATAAAGGGAAGTACTCCCTACCTGAGCCAGCAGTGATTCAGACCAGGTCAGATGAGCTGGAGGCCCAGGACTGCCCAGAAGGCATGAGTGAGGTGCCGTACTCAAGGCACAGGGTGGAAGGGTGTATCCTTCTCCCACAACCAGACATGGTGGAGGCTATGACTGCATGGTCTACCCCTAAGGTTGATGAGAAGGTTGTGTCTATGTTAGGTACTGCCAAGTACTCCCACCCGTCTGAATCCCACTCCAGCACCCTAAACCAAATACTTAGGACATTTGTGAAATCCCAGGGAAGAGACCAGGAGAGGTTCCTGCCGCATCTCCTCTTGCCATACGGCGATGTGCCACAGGAACCCTCTGGATTCCTATGCGGGTGCAGGGTGTGCAACCACTTAGATTTGGTTAGGAAAGAGTGGGAAGGTAAATTGATTCCCCCTGAAATGTCAGTGGTGTCATACATGGTGACGTTAAGGGAGGAGTTGCAGTCCCTAAGGGGAATGGCGCAGAATGATCTGAATGCTGCCCAGGAGAAACAGAAGCTCTGTATGACTGCAGCATGAGGGAGGGTACAATTGAGTTAGGCCAAAAGGGCCTGGTACTGAGAACTATGCAGCTGACCAAGCTACATGCTGCCTGGGAAAGTCTCCAGCTACTAGTACCACATCTCCAAGATATCAATAATATGTTGGCACAAGGGGATGGGTGGAAGAGGCAGACTGTGCACCACAGTAATTTGCTCATAGCTTGGCATAACATGGAAGCTTGTGTAATAGCCATGTGTCACCTAAATGAAAATGATCAGAAATCTGACCCCTTGGTGGATTTAGAAGCTGCTGCACTGCCATTAGAAGACATGGTAGTGGGGGTCACAGGAGAGAATGTGATAGGTGGATCACTGTCTCTCCTGTGCCCATCTTCAGGGGGAGGTGTGGCATTTATTCCAGAGAATAATCGCCTGGAATGATGTCATGTAAATGTATATATATATAAATGTGAGTATCAACATGGTTTCTAGGCAGTGTCCTGTATTTGACCTGTAGGAATACAAAGCTTGGAGGAGATTTGTCTTCCTGGAACCAGGCATCTAGATAACCATCTCTTCTCTCTACAGGCCATAAAGTTTGGGGAGAGATACATCCTTAATGCAGATGGTCAGACCTGGTCAAGCCAGGTCATGGGATATAAAATCCTTTAGAAGGGAGATGACAAGAATGTAGGGTATGTTACCTGCTTATTGGTTTCTAAAGACCCCTTCACACTGTTTCAAGACCCCCTACTTCCTATATACAATATGGAAGGGTGTGGCCGATTTCTTAATGCCCAGTGTACAGCAATGAAAGAGTGAAAAACCCAAAGGTGGGGGCTAGTGAAGCTGTGAGAGTATAACTATGCATCTCCCTCAGTGATAAGTGTTCTTGTGCCCAAGGAGAGTCCTGACGACTGGCCAGAATCCAATGCTCCTGTGTCTCCTTCACGACTGAGTCTAGATGTAGAGACTCTGGGTTCTTTTTCATTTTTAATTCCTTTTACTTTCTGAAACCTATTTGTGATATATTTGTATTGTCCATATGTGTACTACCTTTTTCTGTAATCAATAACCTTGGAAATATTTTTCGGATTAAACATTCTTAATCCAGTGTATTCTCCGTGTTCTTGTCGAATTCACGAGCCTGTGAGGTCAAAGCTACGTACCTATATGTAAGTGAGTGTGCAAATTGAGATTTGAGCGGAGAACCTAACGACTCCCGTTAACTTCGTTGGTGGTGGCAGAACCGTGTTAGAGTAACCGCACGTGCTGAGGTAACCATAAGTCACTGGTGGCGATTCTCAGATTGAGGTATTTGGAGAATTGGCCGGCTGGTCGTGACAGGTGTTTTATTAGAAATTTCACCAAAATTGTACAACCATTGACATATGTTATTAAAAAGAATATACCTTTTTTTTTGGATGGACACAGATGCAGAAAATATTTTAACCCACTTAAAAAAGCGTTGCAATCTGCAGCAGTTTTAAGCTACCATTATCCACAAAACCCATTCGTCTTGATAGTTGATGCCTCAGAGACAGCTGTAGGTGCTGTGCCCTCTCAATGTAAAGGCTCTAAGCAAATTTTACATCTATAAACTTATTTCCCTTACTGCTCCTGAAATAATTACTCCATTGGTGGCAGGGAATTCCTTGCAATTATCATGGCATCGAAAGAATGGAGGCATTTGCTAGAAGGTATTTAGCAATTAGTCACTATAATAACAGAATACCGGATTTTATCCGCTAAGAGACACAGGGGGACATGTATGAAGGGACGATGGGGGGCAAAACAGTAACTGCGCACATCAAGTTCTGCATTTACCACTTCCCTGCATAAAGTAATGCAGTGAAGCGAGCAGGATGACAAGGGAGCTCCTATCTTCAAGATAAGAGCGCTGATATGCAGGCAGATGAATGAACAGTCAGTGGCAGCTGTTGATATCGACAGCTGTAGCTGTCGTTACCTATCATCACACAGGGACAGCACTGTCCCTGGCTTCGGTGGCTGCCGAGCTGCACGTGAGATCTTGCATGCTAGCGAGATCTCTTGCATGCACAGTGGAGCCGGCTGGGAGGTGAGACACAGCACATCAGCACTAGGCTGCTGCACTGTGGTCTCTGGCAGGGATCACAGGAGGGACGAGTTTTCACTCCCCCACTCTGACAGATGAGATTCTTATACATCGCGTCGGTACTGCTTCCTGCTTCACCTCGGTAAAATGCCGATCCGTTCCGCTATAATACATCTCCCCCACAGTGCCAGACAGGCTCACTGAACCTTGTTCCTCACTCTTTTTCACTTTATAGTCACTTACAGGCCTGCCTCTAAGGATGTAAAAGCTGTGCTTTATCGCTACAATTTGAAAAGTTCCCAAATCCAGTTCAACAAACCTTGCCTTTTATCCCTGATAAGATCATTGCACCCAAAGCTCCCTATGTTCAAAGTGTATACGTTTAGGAAGCCGGCGGATGGAATGCCGACTGCCGGCTTCCAGACAATTTAATCCCGACGAGGGACGAATGACAGGCGTCTAAATCTAGACGCCTGTCATTTTACCGATGCTGGGAGACCGGCGCCCTGCATCCCGATCGAGCGGATGCCGGGCTCCGCAGTGGACAGCCGCGGGGGGGGGTTAGGTTTAGGGCTCCCGGGGGAAACATAGGGTTAGGCACCCCCCTGGGAGGTTAGGGTTAGGCTAGAGGGAGGGAGGGTTAGGGTTAGGCACCCTCGGGGGGAGGTTAGGGTCTGGCACCCCCCTGGTGGACTTAGGTTTAGGCGGCGGGGAAGGGGGGGTTAGGTTTAGGCACTTAGAGGGGGATTAGGGTTAGGCACAGGGGAGGATTAGGGTTAGGGGGGAAAATAGGTTAGTTTATACTTACCTAGGGATGATCGGGATTTCCTCCTCTGTCGACAAGCCTCTGTCGGGTTTTGAACCGCCGGCCAGGGGTCCAGCGGTAATTCATACCGATTCCGTTCAAAGGAAGAAGGTTTATATAATCTCCTCTCATCAGAAGTCTATTAGAGATAAACTGATCACAAGAGGAGCTCAATTGTTACTTGATAGGGGTTTATAGATCAGGTATCATCTCTATGTGCCTACTCCTCACTTACAGAAACAAGTTTTGAAGCTTTGCCATGATTCATCCACAACACTGCATCCAGGTATAAATTAGACTTTTGAGTTGACTGTCAGGTCATATTGGTGACCAAAACTTTTTAAATCATTATGGCAAAATGTAACCTTTTGTTTCATCTGTATAAGGAAGAAAGTTCAACGTACACATCCTAGTTGACAGTTACAGCCACTTCTTATTCTTTCGGGTCCATGGAGAGATATTTCAGTTAACTTTATCCCTTATCTGCCTTCCTTAAAATGGTTCACCACCATCCTAGTATTTGTTTACCGCTTGTCTAAAATGACCAATTTTTACCATTAATCAAATTAAATATGGCATCACAGACAGCTCACTTGTTCATCAAAAACATCTACCATCTACCAACTTCATGGATGTCCAGATACCATTACTTCTGACCGAGGATTCCAGTTCATGTCCAGTTTCTGGATAGCTTTCTGTGAGGCTATACAAATCAAGCTTAAGCTATCATCCACTTGCACAGGAGAGGCCAGAAGGGTGTGTATGTGCAGAAGCTCAGCCGGGTCCAACCCTGAAAGTTTGCACAAGCAAACACTTTCATTTTCAGCTTCTGCTAGGACAGGTTCTTTTGAGAACCCTTTGTCTGAGCATATATAAAAAGATAAATCATAAATCCCTAAAAATACAACGAATGTACATTCTGAATGGCTATAGCGAGCGTCCATGATGATGGTCGCGATGGTCAAGACCATCGGGCTTGCGACGAGACCCTGCGGTAGGGTCTCGGTGACCGCAAGCCCTGGAGTGATTTTGGCTCTATCAGAGCCAAAATCACTCCCACTGACATCACTAGTGATGTCAGTGGGGCCGGACTCAGACGGTAGGCGTTCCCATGGGAACGCCTCCGTCTGGCAGCCACGCCCCCGGCACGCCCACCAAAGGGGGCGTGCTGTCACTCACCATCGACAGCACGCCCCCTTTGGTGCGAGACCCATAACGACGGCTTGGCCGTCGTTATTCGGGTCTCGCGCATGCGCATGACGGAGCTCCCTCCGTCATGCGCATGCGCAATTCGGCACCATCGACCCACTTGTGAGCGTCCTGCGCTCGCGAGTGGGTCTGAATGACCCCCAGAATCCCGACATTGTTAACTTCCCTATATTACACCTGCTCAGGGCCGGCAAACTAAAATCTGCATAAGCTCCAATGGAGACCCATGTTAACCTATCTCTGGCTTTCTAACTGAGTAGGAAAAAGTTGCAGCCACATTTTTTCTTTAGCTATGTTAAGCACTTTTCGCCCAACTTGCAGCTAATCTAATATGCCCCTTAATCTACAATGCCGCTGTGTCCTGACTCCTGAAATGGGGTCTATGTACTTGGAGAGAGATAAAGTGGATGGAGATAAAGCACCAACCAATCAGCTCCTAAATGTCACTTTACAGCATACTTGCCGTATTTATATGTCTCCTCCCCAGGAGAAGCCCGGGGAGGAGATTCTTTGGGGGGCGAGCCCGGAGTGTATACGTAATTAGGCCCCGCCCCACCCCACCACAGGGAAACGCTGTTTGTGTAATTTTAGACCTGTCCCCTGCTTGCGGACCCAAAAATTCCCGGTAAAATCTCCTCATCCTGCGCACTTCACTAGGAACTGGGTGGGATGCGGGATATATGCCTACTCTCCCGTGATTTTCAGGAGAGTAGGTATGTATGCTTTACAATAGGAGCTGATTGGTTGGTACTTTATCTCCTTCCACTTTATAGCTCTCCAAGGCTTAGTAAATAGACCTCACAATGCTTCTTCATCCAATATAGATTTTGCCATATGGAAAGAAAAAACTTGGAAAAAACATAATGTAATACTGCTCAATACGTCTCAGATAATAGTCCTTGCTCTTTGTGAAAAATGGCAAGAAGGAATTGTGTGTAGATCCCTTTAGCTTTTAGTTGGTATATCCAGCCACCAACACTCCCATTCAGGGCAAATCTTTACTAGAGATAAAACTGGGTGGAGCCCGTAATCATAAAAGATAGATGTCTCTCTCCCTTCTCGAAATGGATTATCCCCAGGTTTGTACTGGTCCCTGAGGTTCCAAGGGACCCTGGCACCAACCATTCAGTTTACCCTGCGGTTCCCACCATTGACTACAATGGAGGGAGCCGTTCATTGGCTGAGAGTTGGGAGATGACCTCTCTCAGCCAATGAACGCTTAGCAGCGGGGTTTCCATGGTGATACCCCGCTGCTAAGCTCTCATTCGGGAAGTACCGTTCTATAGAACGGTACTAAGTTCGTGGATCGGGTTTTCGTTTTTTTTTTTTTGCCAAGTCCGGGGATGCCTATTTTGGAACGAAGAGGACAGAACCTCGCATAGGAGATGGTGAGTATGTTCTTTTTTCACAGGTCCCCTATGGATTCTTTACCGGACAAGTGGACCGATGCTACAGGGTTACAGAGGTGAGTATGTGTACATGTGTGTGTATGTATGTTTAATAAACTTATACTGTCACGGTGTGTGTGTCCTGTGTTTTTTTTAAACATTTTTTTAAAGGTGAACTACAGGTACTAGTGGGCCTTTAATGCCCTGCATGCTGGTACTTGTGGTTCTCCAAGTACCAGCATGCGGGGCAGGCTTGCTGGGACTTGCAGTTCTACTTGCAAAGACAATGGCCCTGATTCAGACCCACTCGCAAGCGGCTGTCCGCTCGCAAGTAGGTCGATGGTCTGCACTGAGCATGCGCACGACGGAGGGAGCTCCGTCGTGCGCATGCACCAGACGCGACGAGCGAAGGGGGCGTGCTGTCGATGTTGATTGACAGCACGCCCCCTTTGGTGGGCGTGCCGGGGGCGTGCCTCCCTGAGGGGGGCGTTCCCAAGGGAACGCCTACCGTCAGAAGCCGGTCCACTGACATCACTAGTGATGTCAGTGGGAGTGATTTTGGCTCTGATAGAGCCAAAATCACTCCGGGCCTTGCGGTTGAAAACCTCAACCGCAGGCTCCGGCTCGCAGTTTCGATGGTCGCGATGGTCACGACCATCGCGGCCATCAAACTGCACGCTCGTATAGGCTGTGGGTGGTGACCCACAGCTATACGAGCGTCCAGGAGGACGCTCCATTTTTATGGAGGGCGGCCCTCATTCAGAGCGTGCGCTCTGCTCAGAGCGTACGGCTCTGAATGAGGGCCTATGTTTGATATTCTTTATTTACACCATGCCACACTATCAACCCGCCACCCACCGCCACCAGGGGTGGCGGGGATAGCCCCGAGCTATCAGCCTGGGCCTGGGGTGCTCTGGAGAGGGTGACCCCTTTATTGGGGGGGTCCCCAGCTCTCCAGGGATCCCCGGCCTGGGCTGACTAGCGGTCAGGGCTGATGCTGCGGCTGGGGGGCCCTGTGAAAGGGCTCCCCTGGCTGTGGCATCAGCCCCCCGCTAGAAAAAGTCCAGTGCTTTTTCTGGAACATACAGGGGAACCCTACTCATTTTTTTCCCCTGTATTTCCAGAACCAGGACCGGATCAGAGTCCAGAGCTGGTTGCGCAGAATACGGGGGACCCCTGCGTCGTTTGTCCCCCGTATTTTGGCAACCAGCGCTGGTTCTGACTAGCCCAGTGCTGGTTGTGCTTAAGTACAGGGGACCCCTACATCATTTGTCCCCTGTATTTAAGCACACCCAGCACTGGGACACTAATGCCCAGGGCTGGTTGCTCTTTTTTGGGGGGTGCACGCCATTTTTTTCTTTTTTTACACAGGTTTTTTTTTTTTTTTACCACAGCAGCACAGACGAGTCTCTCGGACCCGTCAGTGCTCTGTGTCAATGACACAGATGCAAGTAGCACGGATCTCCTGGTCTGTGCGTGCATCTGTGTCATTGAAATACACAGCAGCACAGACGAGTCTCACTGACCCATCTGTGCTCTGGTCACTGTCAATCACACAGATGCATGTAGCACGGATCTCACGAGTCCGTGCTACATGCAAATGAGCACCATAATGCTGATTGGCTGAAAGCCGTGACAGTTGGCTCTGTCAGCCAATCAGCACTTTGCCCATTAAAGGCAAAGGCATTTTTTTAAATGGCTGCTCGAGGCAAAACCTCGAGATCCGGCAGCAGATCTCAAGGTTTTGCCTCGGGAGAGGGATCCGGGGCAGACAGGGAGATCCGAGATTGGGCTCGGATCGCCCCGGATCCCCGAAGTTCGGGTGGGTTCGGTTCTCAGGGAACCGAACCCGCTCATCCCTAGTTTATATGTGGTTTTATTGCAAACTTGTTTAACTAATTCTATTTGGTTCCTTAATTTGTATTTATTGCTGTTTAGGCCCCCGTGAGTGCATTTCATAGCAGTGCGGCTTGTTTCATGTGGCATTGGTTTGGGGATGGTCCCATGGCGCTTGTCAGGCTTGTCACACATTAGTTTGGGTTTAGCTGTCCGTATGGTTGTAATAGTTCCCTGAAAGTGTTTTTTCTCCCCTTTTTCTCGCAAGTGAGATACTTAGATACATAGAGTTTTAAGGCAGTTTATTACCATTTGGCCCATCTAATCTGCCCCATTTTTTCACAGTGTTACCTCAACCCTTACTGATCCTTACTTCTTCTGAAGTATTCCCTTAGGTCTATTCCATGCATGCAGGTTTTAATTGCTATGCTGTCTTAGCCTCTACCACCTATGATGGAAGGCTATTCCTATTTGTACACTACCCTTGGGGGAATACCTGGTTGGTTGCGTTTTACCTTTTGGGGTCACTTAATTTTAGGACACCCCGCAATTTACATTCTTCGGCGGTTCCCTGGGGGTTTTGTGGGTTGCTGTGGGCACTGAGTTTGATGGGTAGGTTTTAGGGCCCGTTTTCTCTTGCCCCTCCCTGCAGTATCTGTTATTCTTTTGTGGGTGGTCATTTTTTTTAGGCCCCGGGGTGGTGTCTGATTATTCAATATTTTCCTTTTTTTTTTTGTTTTATCCTGTTAATTTCGCCTTACCAGAGCCGGCCTGCACAGCGGTTTTTCTCAGCTGTTTGTGAGGTCTTGTGGATGATTCTTTGTTTTTGGTTCAGGTATTATCGTATATACTCGAGTATAAGTCGACCCGAATATAAGCCGAGGTACCTACTTTTACCCAAAAAAACTGGGAAAACTTACTGACTCGAGTATAAGCCTAGTGTGGGAAATGGCAGCAGCTGGTAGTGCCCCCAGTAGTAATTCCCCCTGGTTGTGCCCCCAGTAGTAATCCCTCCTGGTAGTGCCCCCAGTGGTAATCCCCCCTTTCAGTGCCCCCAGTAGTAATCCCCCACTGGTAGTGCCCCCTGTAGTAATCCTCCCCTGGTAGTTCCCCCAGTGGTAATCCCCCCTTTTAGTGCCCCCTGTAGTAATCGCCCCCTGATAATGCCCCTTGGTAGTGCCCCCTGTAGTAATCGCCCCCTGGTAGTGCCCCCTGATAATGCCCCCTGGTAGTGCCCCCTGTAGTCCCCCCCCCCTAGTAGAGAGAGACGTGAAAAGATTAAAAAAAAAAATCACTTACCTGAACTCCAGCTCCTGGTCCCGCCGCTGTCCGCTCCTCTGGCCGCTTTGCATGGGAGAGACGTCGTCATGACGACGTGTCTCCCATCACCCACTGCTGGAGCCGGAAGATGGCTCCCGCAGTGGGAGCAGCAGCAGCCGCTGAGAGTCTGACAGACTCTCAGCGGCTGCTGATTACACCAAACACGCAGCTGCCAGCTCCGGCGGCTGTGTGTTTGGCAGTGTGTAGCGCTGACCGAACTCTGTCCGGTCAGCGCTACACTTGACTCGAGTATAAGCCGATGGGGTACTTTTTCAGCACATTTTTTGTGCTGAAAAACTCGGCTTATACTCGAGTATATACGGTATGTTTACAAGGCTAGATATTGTATCGGTATCTCGGTTGTTCCTCCCATCCGTATGCACGCGCTATATGGTTCATTGGGACGTGGTGTATTTGTTGATACCTTTTCACTCCTGACCCTATTTTGAGAACTACACTTACTTTTATATTTGTGCAATTACGCTGGCATTGCCGGGCCCAGGTTTTCACATTATTTATACAACATTTCTCTTTATAGGGCCAGGGGAACCCCCCCCCCCCTTTTCAGATTTCGGGTGTTTCGGTAGTGCATTGTAAGACAGAGATTTTATATTCATGTTTGTTGTATCTGGGCACTTAGGCGGGGTTGCCGGTCGCTGTTGTTTGCCGCGGGTGATATGGTCTATTTTTTATCCTTCACACATAACAAATCTGAGGGTCCCTTATCTTGCCTTTCTTATTTGGCCATTGAGATAGACACAGTTGTTGTCGCTTGCCGAACTACAAAGTAAATAAGTTGCTCGATTAGATTGCGGTTTATTTAGGAACATATAGCGTAAATTGCACGCAGTTCAGTCTTTGCTTGGGTCATTTAGTTTTGACTAATGGTCGCATTATCCCCATGGTATGGGTTTTTTGTAGTAAGTTGAAGTCCACGACCGGGGTGAGCCAGCCTCATCACTACGTTCGTTTGTCTTCTGAGATTAGGAGGATCTTCGAACTTGGTCCAGTTTTCTGGTTCGTTTTAATGGTGAACGCATTTGGCCTTCTGCTCGTGTGGCGAATGCTATTTTGCAGCTTTTCACCAATGCGGCTGGTTCCTCTGGTTTTGGGGCCTTTTTTAACGGGGAGTGGTGCGCAACACCCTTGCCTCCTGAGTGGCATTTGGATGGCCTTACTTTCATGTTTCCATTTGCTGACGCCGGCAGCTTCTGCACTTAGATTACCTTGCCCTCCTTTTGTATGGCAGTTCATCAGGCCGGAATATATGGCCTGGCGCAGAGGTCGCTGGCTTCAGCAACTCGGAGGGCTTATTCTGCGGCGTTGCAATACTGGCAGGCTTTCTGTTCCCAAAGCCCCCAGCGGGTAAGTCTTTTATGGAGTTGATGGCTAGGTTAGTTTGGGGGCATTACCAGTATGGTTGCTCCTAGGCTTCTATGGCCTCGGCCCTGGTGGAGATTTTCTTTTTCAGTAAATTAAGGAGTTTACCAGATCCCACCTAATCATTCCTTCTTTTTCAGCCCTTAGAGGTTGGGCCAGGGAGTTTCCTGCCAGGACTGACTCCCGCAGGCCTATCGATCTCTATCTCCTTGTTTGCTTGCTGGGTGTGACGCACAGTATGGCTTCGGATTCTTTGTAGGCCTCGCTGTTTCGTTTGCTTTTGCAATCGCGTTTTTTTGGGGGGCTTTTATGGTCAGTGAGATCGTAGCTTCCAGCAAGTTCTTGCCGTCCACAGGGTTCATGATGGGAGACATCGTGTTCCAGGAGTCATCCGTTTTGTGCAACCTACAGTTTTCCAAGACGGATCAGTTAGGCCGGGTCAGGTGGGTTACCTTGCATAAACAGGATGATGCCTCTGTTTGCCCGGTGTGACTTGCCGCGTTGTATATGGCTGGTCGTCCCGCAGGCGGTACCCAAAAGGTTGGTGCATTCAAATTTGTCCCCTCTTTCCAAATTTCAATTTGTGGCTGTCTTCGGCGTAGTTTATTGGCATTAGGTTTAGATGACGCTAGTTATGGGACCCATTCCTTTCGGATTGGTGCCGCTGCTAGTGCAGCAATAGCGGGAGCATCCAGCAGTGATATTCAAAAGGTTGGGAGGTGCAGGTCCTCTGCATATAAATCTTATGTTCGCTGCAACAAGCTTTAGGTGCTCTCCTGCGCCAACCCGAAAACGCTGTTTACCCGCTAGTTATCGAATGGTTAGCATTCGTTAAGTGGGGGTGTGAAGGGATTTTTTAATTTTTCCTCCCGGGGACCATTATCTGGCCCAACTTGGTTCACGGGGAAGGATTTTTAGCTTTTTCTTCTTCACTAGTTTAGTTGCTGTGTGTTCATTTTGTTGTGTACAGTTTGGCTTTGGTGCGGTGGCTCACAGTTAAGGTTCTTTCCTACAGTGGAGACTTTGGAGAAGAGCAGGTTTGGCTGGTCGGCCATTCCTATATTTTCTGGGCTGAACGGAATGGTTTGGCTAGACGTGCCAGTGAATTGTTGGGCGGTAGGCAGGTGCGATGGATAGGTGTGCGTGGCCTGCTGTGTGCGTCCTTTTAAGATTCGTTGGTGGAGTCTGCAGTGGAATGTGGAGTGCCAGATTGGTTGGTCCTGCAGGTTGGTGGGAATGATCTCTGTAAGTTGAAAGGTTTGGAGTTGTCTTTTCGGCTGTGAGAGTTGGTTGATGCTGTTCGTTTGTTGTGGCCGGAGGTGCGCATTGTTTGGTCTGAAATAGTGCTGTGACTGGTGTGACATGGTGCTTGAGATCACAAGCGTGAGGCGTCAAGTTAACAGAGCTGTGAATAAACATGTTCTATCCTTTGGTGGCTTGGTAGTCAGGCATAGCTATTGGGTTTTGGATTTAGCTAGAATTTTTCGTCCAGATGGTGTTCATTTTAATAATTTGGGTTTAGGTTTGTTTTTTAAGGATTTGCTTACCTTTTTGGATTAGTGGGTTTTTCTCTAGGTGGCGGGCCAGTCTCAATTTGAGGCTGGCTTTGGTTGGAGAACGCAGCATCTCAGTGGCTTTATTGTGGCACAAGAGAGCGTTGTGAGGGCGCTGGACCTCGATGTAACATGACGAGTCTGTCCTTCTCATACGAGGGGACCCAAATGCTTTTGTACGGAAGCGCTTGGAGTAGACTGTCCCAGGAGGGAGGCGGGACCTTCGCAATGTAAGTGCGTCTTTAGGGGGTGCGTTTCAGTCGTTCCCCGTGTGTGTCTCCAGCTTGAAAGCTAGAACTGAGTATGCAGCGTCTCCTGGCCACCTTGGTTAGGTGAATTAATTAATTAATTCGGAAATAAAAGCTGTGACCTTTTATCCAAGCTGTTATGGTGTCCGTCTCTTTATTTAATAGATAAGTTAAGTGCTAAGTTAAGTAAGGATGTTTAAGGTATTTAATTAGCAATAAGCCAATGGAGATCTTATGGAATCGCTAAAACTTACGAAGTGGTTAGCGATCCTGTGGCATGTCAGAGTGGAGACTGGGAGATTACCTAAAGTGAACGCAAAAAAAGGGACGTTGTTAATACAACCATTATTGCGTGAGCGGCTGCATTAGCATCCATCTCTAAATCCGACCTTTGTCTTTTTCCCCCTCCGGCTCTCCTGCCCCTCTGTGTCTGTCTCTGTTTCTCTCCTGCCCCTCTATTTATTACTCTTCTCTTCCTTTCTCTTTCCTTTTTTTCTAAACTTCAGTACCTCCTCTCCACAGGCCCATCTTCAGTTCTTCCAGTTGTTGTCACGGTGCCTACCAGACACTGGCTGCAGCATGCACTGTGCATGTATGTCACTGTGCTGACTTGTGCATGTGTACACAATTGACCTAACATACATACTCGCTTTTTAATAAGACTTGGTGGTAGACACAGTCCGTTAGGTTTGACCTATGCACGGTTCAACGTGATGACATATTATTGTCAGAACTTGATCTTATTATATAAATCGTGTTTTGCATTACTTTTTCTTTTCATCTTTACTATTGTACTTTTAGGGACATTCTCTCTTTTTCTTTCTGTGTGTGGCTTGTGCATTATATCCTTTCTTCTATGCTGTTATATATTGTTTGTTGTGTAATTTTGTGATGTTGTTATTGGTTGAATTTTAGAAGTGTCTGTGTTTTCATTATGAGGTGGTATGTGATGTACGTATGTATGTATGGTCAGAGGGCCTGATTCACTACGGTACGCAATATTGCATATGCACGCAGTTCAACTGCAATAGTATGCTAATCCATTGCGATCGCAATGCAATCTCAGCACAACATAAGGATGCCCACTTTACCTTACACACATCCGTAATGTTTAGCAAGACTGTGAAACCATCGGTAACAATCGACTACCATCGCAGCCTCACACACACTTGCACAAGCCCTGACCTTACTCAGAAATTGCTAACAACCATGCACACTATCAGGCCTCAGACCACTTTTGGCATTGCAGTGGATATCTTATGCACGCCCCACAATGGTGGCACGCCTGCGGGATAGCGGCATTAGCATTTTGCCGGTGGTCGGGATTCCGGTGTCGGTATATTGCCGGCTTTTTAACTGCATCCCCTCTGCAGGGGGTCAGGCTGCCAGATAAAGTGTCTGTCGGTCTGGCAGGCAGTTTATATGGCAGTGTATGCTCAGCATAACATACTTGTACTTTTTCTATTTATTGTATACCTAGTCACTCCATTTGCTTCCAACACACATATCTTTACCTGCAATTTGTCCCATTCTGCCCTCCTCCATAGCTACAGTATCACAATGACTCTATCAGCCCCTACTGCTGCACACGCCTTCCATCCACCACTCAGCAGAACAGATCCCTCTTCCTCATACCCTCTTTAGCATTTTGTGCCCCAAGGAAGTTGCAATTTACCATCACCACATATTTCCAACTCACCACCACCCAATAATTTAATCTACAGGATAAAAAGAGATCACTTCCTGCGCTTTACAGCTATGACAGATAAATATGATGTTTACTAGTAGTACTAGGTGGTAGAAGAAACTGTGTTTTTGTGGCGCAGATGCATATAATCCCCATATACGGCTAAGTACATTAGTACTTTGTACTAGATATTGTGTACCCATACCCCCAATCTAACCCTGTCCATTTATCAGCTGCCTTTTCTCATCATTCCAGTTTTCAGTGCAATTGTAAACTACCTTACGACAACCAAAGAACAGTTATACAATGGGGAAGATGTATTAAGTCTTGGAGAGTGATAAAGGGGAGAAGTTGCGCAAAGCAGCCAATCAGTTTCTGTCATTTATCTAGCACATTCTTTGAAATGACAGAAGCTGATTGGTTGCTTTGAGCAACTACTCCACTTTGTCTCTCTCCAGGGCTTGATACGTCTCTCCCAATGATGTATAGATTAAACTTCACAGCACAAAACTGTCCCAGAAAGTTGTTTTAAGAAGTATAAATCTCAGAAGTACTGTGCAATATACACAATATGAGTGGAGGGCACTGTGATTTTCTATACTCATGGGAAAAGGTGATTGTGCTTGGATCTCAGCACCCCCTTGTCTGACAGTTGTGCATTGTAGTTACAGGTGCCAAGCAAGATAAGTGGTCAGATTGCAGACAACACACTTATCTTCCTTATGTCAAAAAAACACTTGGCAGAGTATCAGTCTTAGGGAGGCTGACTTTCAGCGGTAGTAAAGACATTTTGTTAGTTGAAGTAATAACATGAGGTTAACGTGTGAGAGAGAGGTAGAACGAATCCTCTAAGTCATAACAGAAAGAGAGGAATGATTCTAAATACGAATTGATCATCGTGCCTAGAAGTAATTAAAAATTTACTGCAGAAAGTATTGTATAAGGTTGTTGCCTGAAAAGACCACCAGGTGTCACTAGAATCACACAATGCAGCAGCATGGCATTTACATTATTATTATTTATTTTATTTGTAAAGTGCCGACATGTAACGCAGTATCAACATAGTATATTGACAGGACCATGGTGCAAACAAATTGCATACAGTGACATGAAATAGCAGGTAAAGATGGCCCTGCCCAAAAGAGCTTAGTATCTAAGGTGCCCATCCACTAGAAGATATGACTGCACGATTACGACATTGTAATCGTGCAGTCGTTTGTCAGTCTGTGATGTGCCTACAATGAATGAGCAGTCGTTCAGTGAAGGCACATCAATCATCTGCATACATGCTGGACCTGACGTTATCCTTCAGGTTGTCCAGCATGTTTGCCCGATGAGAGATGTCTAAACGACCAGCGGGAGAGCGCATTGCTGGTCGTTTTAGACATTTTTGCAAATGATTTGCAAACGATTTATGAACGATTGAACGATGACGTTATCATTATCGTTCAATCGCTCAATTAAATCGTCTAGTGGATGTGCACCTTAAGAGGTGTTGATACATAACGTACAACATAAGCATTTTATAACCACAACTATTAAAGTAGTTGTTAGTGACTGGCATGTTTATGCAGCTACTCTGATGTGGGATAGTTGGAATGAGGAGCAACAGTGATAGTTGGAGACATAAAAGATGTATTACTCTTTGTAGAAATCTGAAGTAAGTTGCAGGCAACCATGCACGTCCTTCACCATTTCTCTTACTCAAACATCCTGGATTTTACTTTCATGCTGCAGCCATGGGCCCTTCCTGCAAACAGCTCCTTCCTGTATTTTGTGTCAAATGGTGAGTGGTTGTGCTGCATGTCAGATATCAGAGTGCCTTAGAAATCTTGTGCTTGTTATTCTGTTCTGATCTTGTTATCTGGAATCTGGGAGTAATTGGTGCTAGAGACTAGTGATTTTCTTCAGTGGTCATTGTGGTTGCTGCCTGGAGAACAATGACAAGAAATGTGTGCACTTTCTCCAAGTTCCTCTGTCATCTCCCTGGAGAAGATGGGCCAGGTGGGTTTCCACAAATTTCATCATTGTGGCCCACCAACTTTCGCCAGTAAGTGCAGGGGGCAGCCAGGTAACTGGAGAATAGCCCACTTTTCTGGAACCCAGTAGACTCTCCCCCTGATCTGAATGTCTCCTGGAGGTTCCAGAAGAGTGCATAAGAAGTATGCTTTGGACACAGGGGTAGTGCCTCTTCTAGAGGGAGGTGTAGATGATGCTGGATCACAAGAGATGACAGGATACGGAGCTGAATGAAACATGCTTTTCCTGTAGCAATACAAACACATGACCGACTCCCAAAATTGCTGCTGGGTAACATCTGGGGCAAGAGCATCCGGCCACAATAGCTTTATTAACAAGTAGATCCTCCCTTTTTTGTGTGTGTAAGACAGTAACAAAGTTGTGTGTGCAACAGTGGGCCTGATTCAGAGATGAATGGAAATGCGTTTGCAGCTGCGATTTTGCACACAACACAGCTGCGAAAATTTGCTAATAGTTCCAAAGATCACCCGAGCCTAAAGACGCCTACTGCTTCCTTCTTACATGCGCATGACATCGCTTAGCTGTGTAAATATCCTTTGTGTCCTGTTTTGAATCAGGCCTAGTGTGCAGAAGAAAATAACAATAAAACAGTCATGCAGAATAAAAGCAGTTATTAGCTAACCAAGTCCTGGAACTTAAAATTGGGCATTGAGAATTTGCCAGATAATGGGATAAAGAAGAGGGCTAATTAGTATTCCTCCTGGGAATCATCTACATTGGGTACTATAGATGGAGGATTATCTGGAGCCATAGAGGGGATGTTCTGTATGGAGTACCTGCATGGAGGAGTGTGGTCTCATGATTAACAGTGAATATATCAGCCAAAACATTATGGGTACCTTTGGATGCTGGTCTTGTGATAAAAAAGTTTATTAAAACTTCTCTGTTGGCCGCACTGTTTTATCAACACTTTCCGTACTAGGTTGCTGTCTCCCCAGTCACTGCTGTGCAGGTTTGAACGTGTTACTGTACATCAGTTCATTTGTGACTGCAGTGCAAAAAAAATGGCTGCCCCACTTGTGATTTGCACAAAAGAAGAGCAATGTGCAGTGATTAGTTTTTTGTGGATTGAGGGTGTCTGGTGCCGATATTTATCGAAGACTTTGTGCACAGTATGGTGCAAAGTGTTTTGTCGTGAAGAAGTATGTATGAATGGATAGAGCAGTTCAAAGAAGGTCGCACAAGTGTCAGCCATGAAGAAGGAGAAGGACGCCCATCCACGTCCACGACTGATGAGAACATTGAGCGTGCACGTGAAATGATTCTGTTGGATAGACGAGTGGCAGTGTTGCAAATCGTTTGCAAATCAGCCATGGATCTGTCTATGCAATAATCCATGACAGAGGTGAAGACAGCGGTGCATTCGTGGCTTGCAGCTCAGCCTAAAACATTTTTTATTGAGGGAATACGAAAGCTTGTTGGCAGATGGACAAAGTGTATTAAAAAGCAGGGAGACTATGTAAAAAAATAATGTATTTGTCTTTTCTGAAAGTTGATTAAAATAAATTCTACAGCCAGAGTGCCAATAATTTTTGACTCACCCACGTATGTAGTTCCCCTCTATTTTACAATAGAAATCTCTAAGTGGGGAGTAGTTGGCCATATTGCTACTCTCAAATGAAGCCACTCTGAGTACACTCAGTACTGTTTACTACTTGACATGCGCAACATTTTTAAAAGCCCTATCTTTCACATGGGGCATAGTTTACCCATTTAAAAAACAAAAAACTAAAAAAAAAACCCTAGTTTTAAATCGTCCTCTACATGGAGTCATGCTTACCCAAAAATATGGCAAAAACTGTGACTTTTATCAAAGAGGAAGTAAAAGAAAACGTTGACATTTCCCACATTACACTATTCCAAATTCAAATTTTTTTGCTCTGAAATTTGGCATACAGCTCTCGGAGATGATTCTATGGAGACAAATTTCAGCTCAGTATATCTAATAGAACCAAAAACACCATGCACCCCCTCTCACAAGACTAATATAGCAGAATGCTATCTCTCTCTATATAGCAGATGGGGTGCCTAGCAGCAGAGCTGGACAGTGTATCAGGTGGGATGTCTACCTGCAGGGGATGGCGAATGTGGCAGACTAGGTGTCTAGCAGCAGCAGAGGGGTAAAGAGGGTAACAGTGGTGGTATGTCTAGCAGTAAAGGGGCAAGTGTGTGGCAGGTGGGTTGTATAGCACCAGAGAGAGACAGTGCGGCAGGTGGAGAGTTTAGCAGCAGAGGGGGTGAGTGTGGCAGGTGGGTTGTGTAGCAGCAGAGGGAGTGAGTGTGGCAGTAGAGAGGGTGAAGGGGGTGAGTGTGGCAGGTGGAGTGTCTAGCAGCAGTGTCTAGCAGCAGAGGGGGTGAGTGTGGCAGGTGGGGTGTCTAGCAGCAGAGAGGGTGAGTGTGGCAGGTGGAGTGTGTAGCAGCAGAGAGGGTGAGTGTGGCATGTGGGGTGTCTAGCAGCAGAGAGGGTGAGTATGGAAGGTGGAGTGTGTAGCACAGAGGGGGTGAGTGTGGCAGGTGGAGTGTGTAGCAGCAGAGGGGGTGAGTGTGGCAGGTGGGGTGTGTAGCTGCAGAGGGGGTGAGTGTGGCAGATGGGGTGCGTAGCATCAGCGGGGTGAGTGTGGCAGGTGGAGTGTCTAGTAGCCGAGGGTATGAGTGTGGCAGGTGGGGTGTGTAGCAGCAGAGGGGGTGAGTGTGGCAGGTGGGGTGTGTAGCACCAGAGGGGGTGAGTGTGGCAGCAGAGGGGGTGAGTGTGGCAGGTGGGGTGTGTAGCAGCAGAGGGGGTGAGTGTGGCAGCAGAGGGGGTGAGTGTGGCAGCCGATGGTGTATAGTAGGAGAGTGGGTGAGTGTTTCAGGTGGGGTGTGTAGCAGCAGAGGGGGTGAGTGTGGCAGGTGGGGTGTGTAGCAGCAGAGGGGGTGAGTGTGGCAGGTGGGGTGTCTAGCAGCAGAGAGGGTGAGTGTGGCAGGTGGAGTGTGTAGCAGCAGAGGGGGTGAGTGTGGCAGGTGGGGTGTCTAGCAGCAGAGAGGGTGAGTGTGGCAGGTGGATTGTGTAGCAGCAGAGGGGGTGAGTGTGGCAGGTGGGATGTGTAGCAGCAGAGGGGGTGAGTGTGGTAGGTGGAGTGTGTAGCAGCAGAGGGGGTGAGTGTGGCAGGTGAAGTGTGTAGCAGCAGAGGGGGTGAGTGTGGCAGGTGGGGTGTGTAGCAGCAGAGGGGGTGAGTGTGGCAGGTGGGGTGTGTAGCAGCAGAG
Source organism: Taudactylus pleione (assembly GCA_031769625.1). NCBI lineage: Eukaryota > Metazoa > Chordata > Amphibia > Anura > Myobatrachidae > Taudactylus > Taudactylus pleione. Next base: position 29,124,572 of record JAUIMM010000007.1, on the reverse strand, counting down.
GGGGTGAGTGTGGCAGCTGCGGTGTATAGCAGCAGAGGGGGTGAGTGTGGCAGATGGGCTGCGTAGCATCAGCGGGGTGAGTGTGGCAGGTGGAGTGTCTAGTAGCCGAGGGGATGAGTGTGGCAGGTGGGGTGTGTAACAGCAGAGGGGGTGAGTGTGGCAGGTGGGGTGTGTAGCAGCAGAGGGGGTGAGTGTGGCAGGTGGGATGTGTAGCAGCAGATGGGGTGAGTGTGGCAGGTGGGGTGTATAGCAGCAGAGGGGGTGAGTGTGGCAGGTGGGGTGTGTAGCATCAGTGGGAGTGAGTGTGGCAGGTGGAGAGTCTAGCAGCAGAGGGGATGAGTGTAGCAGGTGGAATGTGTAGCAGCAGAGGGAGTGAGTGTGGCAGGTGGAGTTTCTAGTAGCAGAGGGGGTGAGTGTGGCAAGTGGGGTGTGCAGCAGCAGAGGGGGTGAGTGTGTCAGGTGGTATCTAGCAACAGAAGGGGTGCGGGTGGCAGGTGGGGTGTCTAGCAGCAGAGGGGGTGAGTGTGGCAGGTGGGGTGTGTAGCAGCAGAGGGGGTGAGTGTGGCAGCAGAGGTGGTGAGTGTGGCAGGTGGGGTGTGTAGCAGCAGAGGGGGTGAGTGTGGCAGCAGAGGGGGTGAGTGTGGCAGCCGATGGTGTATAGCAGGAGAGTGGGTGAGTGTGGCAGGTGGGGTGTGTAGCAGCAGAGGGGGTGAGTGTGGCAGGTGGGGTGTGTAGCAGCAGAGGGAGCGAGTGTGGCAGGCGTGGTGTGTAGCAGCAGAGGGGGTGAGTGTGGCAGGTGGGGTGCTAAGCATCAGAGGGACTGAGTGTGGTAGGTGGCGAGTTTAGCAGTAGAGGGGGTGAGTGTGGCATGTGGGGTGCGTAGCATCAATGGGGGTGCAGGTGGTGAGTTTAGCAGTAGAGGGGGTGAGTGTGGCAGGTGGGGTGTCTAGCAGCAGAGGGGGTGAGTGTGGCAGGTGGGGTGTGTAGCATCTGAGGGGGTGAGTGTGGCAGGTGGAGAGTCTAGCAGCAGAGGGGGTGAGTGTGGCAGGTGGGGTGCGTAGCATCAATGGGGGTGCAGGTGGCGAGTTTAGCAGTAGAGGGGGTGAGTGTGGCAGGTGGGGTGTCTAGCAGCAGAGGGGGTGAGTGTGGCAGGTGGTGTGTGTAGCATCTGCGGGGGTGAGTGTGGCAGGTGGAGAGTCTAGCAGCAGAGGGGGTGAGTGTGGCAGGTGGGGTGTGTAACAGCAGAGGGGGTGAGTGTGGCAGGTGGGGTGTGTAGCAGCAGAGGGGGTGAGTGTGTCAGGTGGGATGTGTAGCATCAGTGGGAGTGAGTGTGGCAGGTGGAGAGTCTAGCAGCAGAGGGGGTGAGTATGGCAGGTGGAGTGTCTAGTAGCAGAGGGGGTGAGTGTGGCAGGTGGAGTGTCTAGTAGCAGAGGGGGTGAGTGTGGCAGGTGGGGTGTGTAGCACCAGAGGGGGTGAGTGTGGCAGTTGGGGTGTGTAACAGCAGAGGGGGTGACTGTGGCAGGTGGGGTGTATAGCAGCAGTGGGGGTGAGTGTGGCAGGTGGGGTGTGTAGCAGCAGTGGGAATGAGTGTGGCAGGTGGAGAGTCTAGCAGCAGAGGGGGTGAGTGGCAGGTGGGGTGTGTAGCAGCAGAGGGGGTGAGTGTGGCAGGTGAAGTGTGTAGCAACAGAGGGAGTGAGTGTGGCAGGTGGAATGTGTAGCAGCAGTGGGAGTGAGTGTGGCAGGTGGAGTATCTAGTAGCAGAGGGGGTGCATGTGGCAGGTGGGGTGTCTAGCAGCAGAAGGGGTGAGTGTGGCAGGTGAAGTGTGTAGCAACAGAGGGAGTGAGTGTGGCATGTGGGGTGTGTAGCAGCAGAGGGGGTGAGTGTGGCAGGTGGTATCTAGCAACAGAGGGGGTGCATGTGGCAGGTGGGGTGTCTAGCAGCAGAAGGGGTGAGTGCGTTAGGTGGGGTGTGTAGCAGCAGAGGGGGTGAGTGTGGCAGCAGAGGGGGTGAGTGTGGCAGGTGGGTTGTGTAGCAGCAGAGGGGGCGAGTGTGGCAGGTGTGGTGTGTAGCAGCAGAGGGGGTGAGTGTGGCAGCAGAGGGGGTGAGTGTGGCAGGCTAGGTGTATAGCAGGAGAGGGGGTGAGTGTGGCAGGTGGAGTGTGTAGCAGCAGAGGGGGTGAGTGTGGCAGGTGGGGTATGTAGCAGCAGAGGGTGTGAGTATGGCAGCAGAGGGGGTGAGTGTGGCTGGTGTGGAGTGTAGCATCAGAGAGGTTGAGTATGGCAGGTGGGGTGTGTAGCATCAGAGGGAGTCAATGTGGCAGGTGGATTGTCTAGCAGCAGAGGGGGTGAGTGTGGCAGGTGGGGTATGTAGCAGCAGAGGGGGTGAGTGTGGCAGCAGAGGGGCTGAGTGTGGCAGGCTAGGTGTGTGGCAGGTGGGGTGTGTAGCAGCAGAGGGGGCCTGTGTGGCAGGCGGGGTCTGTAGCTGCAGAGGGGGTGAGTGTGGCAGGTGGGGTGCTTAGCATAAGAGGGAGTGAGTGTGGCAGGTGGAGTGTCTAGCAGCAGAGGGGGTGAGTATGGCAGGTGGGGTGTAGCAGCAGAGGGGGTGAGTGTGGCAGGTGGGGTGTGTAGCTGCAGAGGTGGTGACTGTGGCAGGTGGGGTGTGTAGCAGCAGAGGGGGCGAGTGTGGCAGGCAGGGTGCTTAGCAGCAGAGGGGGCAATTGTGGCAGGCGGGGTGTGTAGCAGCAGAGGCGGTGAGTGTGGCAGGTGGAGTGTCTAGCAGCAGAGGGGGCGAGTGTGGCAGGTGGAGTGTCTAGCAGCAGAGGAGGAGAGTGTGGCAGGTGGGGTGTAGCAGCAGAGGGGGTGAGTGTGGCAGGTGGGGTGTGTAGCTGCAGAGGCGGTGACTGTGGCAGGTGGGGTGTGTAGCAGCAGATGGGGTGAGTGTGGCAGGTGGGGTGTGTAGCAGCAGAGGGGGCGAGTGTGGCAGGTGTGGTGTGTAGCAGCAGAGGGGGTGAGTGTGGCAGGTGGAGTGTCTAGCAGCAGAGGGGGCGAGTGTGGCAGGTGGAGTGTCTAGCAGCAGAGGAGGTGAGTGTGGCAGGTGGGGTGTAGCAGCAGAGGGGGTGAGTGTGGCAGGTGGGGTGTGTAGCTGCAGAGGCGGTGACTGTGGCAGGTGGGGTGTGTAGCAGCAGATGGGGTGAGTGTGGCAGGTGGGGTGTGTTGCAGCAGAGGGGGCGAGTGTGGCAGGCAGGGTGTTTAGCAGCAGAGGGGGCAATTGTGGCAGGCGGGGTGTGTAGCAGCAGAGGGGGTGAGTGTGGCAGCAGAGGGGGTGAGTATGGCAGGCTAGGTGTATAGCAGGAGAGGGGGTGAGTGTGGCAGGTAGGGTGTGTAGCTGCAGAGGTGGTGAGTGTGGCAGGTGGGGTGTAGCACAGTGGGGTTGAGTGTGGCAGGTGGGGTGTGTAGCTGCAGAGGCGGTGAGTGTGGCAGGTGGGGTGTAGCAGCAGAGGGGGTGAGTGTGGCAGGTGGGGTGCGTAGCATCAGAGGGGATGAGTGTTGCAGATGGGGTGTGTAGCAGCAGAGGGGGCGAGTGTGGCAGGCGGGGTGTGTAGCAGCAGAGGGGGTGAGTGTGGCAGGCGGGGTGTGTAGCAGCAGAGGGGGTGAGTGTGGCAGGTGGGGTGTCTAGCAGCAGAGAGGGTGAGTGTGGCAGGTGAGGTGTGTAGCTGCAGAGGTGGTGAGTGTGGCAGGTGATTTGTGTAGCAGCAGAGGTAATGAGTGTGGCAGGCGGGGTGTGTAGCAGCAGAGGGGGTGAGTGTGGCAGGTGTGGTGTGTAGCAGCAGAGGGGGTGATTGTGGCAGGTGTGGTGTGTAGCAGCAGAGGGGGTGAGTGTGGCAGGTGAGGTGTCTAGCAGCAGAGGGGGTGAGTGTGGCAGGTGGGGTGCGTAGCATCAGAGCGGGTGAGTGTGGCAGGTGGGGTGTGTAGCATCAGAGGGAGTGAATGTGGCAGGTGGGGTGTCTAGCAGCAGAGGCGGTGAGTGTGGCAGGTGGGGTGTGTAGCTGCAGAGACGGTGAGTGTGGCAGGTGGGGTGTGTAGCAGCAGAGGGGGCGAGTGTGGCAGGTGGGGTGTACAGCAGCAGAGGGGGTGAGTGTGGCAGGTGAAGTGAGTAGCAGCAGAGGTAATGAGTGTGGCAGGCGTGGTGTGTAGCAGCAGAGGCGGTAGTGTGGCAGGTGGGGTGTAGCAGCAGAGGTAATGAGTCTTGGCAGTCGGGGTGTGTAGCAGCAGAGGGGGTGAGTGTGGGGGTGAGTGTGGCAGCAGAGGGGGTGAGTGTAGCAAGTGGGGTGCGTAGCATCAGAGGCGGTGAGTGTGGCAGGGGGGGTGTGTAGCAGCAGAGGCGGTGAGTGTGGCAGTTGGGGTGTAGCAGCAGAGGGGGTGAGTGTAGCAGGTGGGGTGTCTAGCAGCAGAGGCGGTGAGTGTGGCAGGTGGGGTGCATAGCATCAGAGGGGATGAGTGTGGCAGATGGGGTGTGTAGCAACAGAGGGGGCGAGTGTGGCTGACGGGGTGTGTAGTAGCAGAGGGGGCGAGTGTGGCAGGTGGGGTGCGTAGCATCAGAGGGGGTGAGTGTGGCAGGTGGGGTTCTGGGTACCTGGGCTGGCAAAATTTGTTATAGTTAGAAAAGTCTTGGCAGTCGGGGTGTGTAGCAGCAGAGGGGGTGAGTGTGGGGGTGAGTGTGGCAGCAGAGGGGGTGAGTGTAGCAAGTGGGGTGCGTAGCATCAGAGGGGGTGAGTGTGGCAGGTGGAGAGTCTAGCAGGAGACTGAGTGCGTGTGGCAGGTTGGGTTCTGGGTACTTGGGCTGGCAAAATTTGTTATAGGTAGAAAAGTCTTGGCAGTGGGTTAACTTTAAGTCACACAATTCTACCTATCCATGATAAAATTATTTTTTGCCACCTGAACAGGTCAATTTTTATGGCTGTGAGAACTTGGGGAAAGTTTCCTTTATGGGGAAAGTTTCCTTAAATGAAGCTCTAACTATGGGCCAATGCCATGTACTGTACAGTATGGTCTGTTCTGTGGGCATATTATGGGAGTGTCATAGGTATGTTATTGCAAGTGGCAACATTCAGAGATGCAGTGTGGGCCATAGAGAGCCTGGCCAGGCCAGGGTATTGGCAAGAGCTGTGGCCTAATGTACGGAGGTGTGGCCATGCCTTGTTTAAAAATATATATATAAAAAAGCAGGGGGGGTGGCCATTGTGCCCCTCAGCCAGGGGCAGATACAAGAAGGGAGGAGGTGTGATTGCCCCACCATACCCATTCCCCTCGTGGTGCCACTGGACGTGGTCACCCGAAGGCCCCCACACAGGGTTGGTCTGACCCACCCCTGTTGTCGGATAAGCCTGCCGCGGCATTATTGAATAAATCATGCAACAAACAGACAGAGTGGCTCCTCCTGAGTACCTTAAGCTTTACATCATGCCTGTGACGTGTAAGGTACTCGGGACTCAGGAAACTCTGTAAGCACAATGGGTGGGATGTACTATGCTTCACATCCGCAATGCGGTACATCACGTCTGTATGTACTTAATAATGCAATTAAAATCCTGATAAGAGCTATCCATTGTGATAGGTAGATGCTAGAGGGACTTCCAGCTTTATTACCCAGAAGTCCCTCTGTGCATATGCATATTATGGCATACTGCAGCGGGGGATCCCTCTCAGGAGAAACCCGATAAGAAGCCCATAGGCTGGGTAACACCATGTTTAGATGGCATTTCCAACAGGGTTCAAGCTCTGGAATGTATTGCATTCTGGAGCTTGGTACAAATGGAAATGTGGCCAAAACTCAAAAAACTGCATTTTGTGAGTTTTGGACACATTTTTTTAATGCTTAGTTAGTACATCCTGCCCTATACATTTAGCAGCAACAGGAGACCCAGTCAGCATGCCGGAAAATCAGCAGGAGACCGCCACAAAAGCTAAGTGTTCAGTCAGGGCCACTGTGGCATACAGGGGGTGGGACATACTGTAATATCAATATGGGGGACTCAGTGTGGCATACTGGGGTGGCAATATATGATGTAATGGAGGGGCACTGGGACATAATATTAATATGGGGCTCAGTGTGGCATACTGGGGGCAATATATGATGTAATGGAGGGGTACTGGAACATAATATTAATATGGGGCTATGTGTGTCATATTGGGGGCACTATGTGGCATACTGGGGGGCACTGGAGCATAATATTAATATGATGGCTCTGTGTGGCATACTGGAGGGGTTATTTGGACATATTAATATGAGGGAGTGTGGCATACTGGGGTGCAATGTGTGAAATACTGGAGTGGGCTGTTTTTTATACTGGGGCACAGTGTGGCACAATGTTTATAACTTTATACTGGGGCACAGTGTGGCATAAGGTTTATAACTTTATACTGGGGCACTATGGCATAATGTACATGATGGGGGGCACTGTGTGGCATAATGTAATTTTGTTGTTAGGGCCCCCCACAAATAAATTTCCCTGGGGCCCCACGAATTTTAATCTGGCCCTGTGTATGCCACTTTCTTCCTCCCTATCCTACACCATACATGCTACATTTAGCACATCAACTTAATATCCAGAAAACACCAACACATGATCTGAAGCACTGGGCAATCATTTTTAATGCTTCACCTGCTAGCATGAGCCAGCTACCGCAGCTGTTATTAAAAATAGACCTGCCAAGAAGAGTGAACGCTAAAGGCCAGTACACATGAGACGATGTCCAGTGTGTACTGACCTCATTAGCGATGAGTCCCGGCATCTGCAAGTGCATACACACTTGTCGATGCCAGCAGCGATGGCAGGACCCAAACTGCATCCGCCAGCATGGGCTACCGCTAATGAATTCGTTGGCGATGTTGCTGATGATGCGCAGGAGTGCTCATCTTCAGGACTTTGAGAGTACAGACTGGCCAATGTGGACGATGTGTCGTTCATTCTGGCCGAATTGGACGAAGTATCGTCTAGTGTGTACCCAGCATAAGTCACTCCCTTGGCAGTAACAGCTGAGACCTCTTTTCCCTGACAGCCCTGTGCAGGGGCGGATTGGTAAACTAAAGTGGCCCTGGAAAATTTTCAGAAAATGGCCCACATCGGCTAATGGAAGGGGCATGTCATGTGAAATATCTTGGCCACGAGCCACTCCCCTTGGGGCATGCCCAGCACTCCCGGAGTGCACTGGGCTGGATGGGAAGGGAGGGCAGTCAGATTGGGGGTTTGAAGGGGGAACACTAAGCTCAGTGGGGTGGGCACTGTTACTGGGAGGGGGTCAGTGAGATGGTGGGAGTTTGAGGGATGCTGGGCTGAAGAAGGGGGAGACACAGGGATGGGAGCACTTACCTGGGATTGTTGATGTTCCATGCCCAGCATACCTGGCCCCCGCACACTCACTGCGTCCATAGTCACAGCAGCCTCCAGAGTAAGTGCTCCCATCCCTGTGTCTCCCCCTTCTTCAGCCCAGCATCCCTCAAACCCCCACCATCTCACTGATCCCCTCCCCAATTCCAATGTATCCCCTTCCCTCCACAACCAGCCCCCATCTCACTGCCCCACCTCTTAAAAACCCACAGCCAGCCCAGTAACAGTGCCCACCCCACTGAGCTCAGTGTTCCCCCTTCAAACCCCAATCTGACTGCCCTCCCTTCCCATCCAGCCCAGTGCACTCCGGGAGTGCTGTATGGCAGTGGAGTGAAGTGGCGGTGCGGTGCGGTTTGGTGGGGTGGGACTGCCAGGCCGTCAGTCTCATGCAGCCGCCTGAACAAAGTTTGCTGAACTGATTGATGGTGGGGCCTCTCTCCAGTGAACATGAGCTGAGGCTGGCCCGCCTCTCAGTCAGCGCTGGCCTGGACAAAAAAGAAATATTTTAGTGGCCCCAACATGGTCCGCCCCAGGGGAAGGTCCCGGTGAAGTCTACGGCCAATCCGCCCCTGGCCCTGTGTGTGACTAACCGTCTCGGCCGGCAGATGCAGCAGTGACTTAAAAAAAAAACAACTTTATCAACAAACCCGAATATGACAACAAGCACTTCCTGCTTCTCCAATGAGGATAAGCAGATATCGGAAGTTACAGGAGTCGGTATCAGTGCTTGAGTAGATACCTGACGGTAAGTGACCTCTCCCCTTAGTAACACCTGGGACACTAAGCACTGCCATAGATGGCTATGGCAGCACGAAGTGACCCAGCTGCAGTGCGATGTTGTAGCCAGCACTTAGCGCTACAGGCAAAGAAAATCCCTTTAGTACATGCTGAGAATTTTCATACTGGGATTTTCTCTGCCTTTAGAGTTTTTTTTTACCCATTTTCTCCCCTTAGTACATAGACCCCACAGATTGTAAACTGACAATTAGGAGCTGATTGGTTGGTACTTTATCTCCATCACTTTATCTCTATCCAAGGCTTTATAAATCTCACCCCTAAAGAGTGGAGAAGCAGACAAACAGCTTCTAGCTAGCATTTATCAAGTACGTTCTATAACTTGATAGGTAGAAGCTTCTTCCAGTCGCACATCTCCTCTCAGTCCTCCAATCCCCACCGCCTCTTTGGTACTTTCAACACTCTTCTTCGCCCCCCCTCCCATCCTCCATCACTGCATTTGACTTTGCCTCCTTCTTTTCTTCCAAAATTGAGACAATCCATCACATTATATCCTCCAGTCTCCCTTCTGCAACCCCACCTCTCCCACCATCCACACCTACCGACCATCCCACCTTGTGCTCCTTCAGCCCCACGACGGGTGACGAGGTCCACTCCCCCATCTTGTCCTCTCCTCCCTGCACCTGCCCCCTTGACCCCCTCCTTTCTCGACTTCTAGGCTCCCTCTCCACCACCGCCTGCTCCCACCTTGCTCACCTATTCAACTTATATTTTTCCACCGCCATCTTTCCCTGATCATTCAAACATGCTCTTGTTACACCTATTCTTAAAAAACCCAACCGTCCTCACACGCCAATTACCGCCCCATTTCTCTACTCCCTCTCACCCCAAACTACTTTAGTAGATTGTCTACAGCCACCTTGCCAGCTATCTCTCTGACAACTCCATCCTTGATCCTCTCCAATCTTGCTTTCGCCCACATCACTCCACTGAAACTGCCCTGGCCAAAGTCACCAATGACCTGCTTGCAGCCAAATCCAGGGGGCACTTCTTTCTGCTTATCCTCCTGGACCTCTCTGCAGCATTCGACACCATGAATCATCCTCTCCTCCTCAGCACCCTTCAGACCTTTGGCATCTCAAACACCGTCCATGCCTGGCTCACCTCTTACCACATCAACCGCTCCTTTTCTGTGTCTGCCTCTGGTTCCACATCCCTCCCTTTCAGCCTTCCCATTGGTGTCCTGCAGGGTTCTGTCCTGGGCCTGCTGTTCTTCTCCCTGTACACCTCTACAATAGGAGAATTCATCAGCTCCTTCAGCCTCCAATACCACCTCTATGCCGATAACACGCATCTATACCTCTCCTCTCCTGAACTTTCCCCTTCTGTCCTCTCTCAGGTATCAAGCTTGACAACACCATCATCTCCCCTGTCCCCCAACTTCGCTGCTTGGGTGTCACCCTTGCAACCTTCGCTTCACAGGCCTCCCACGTTGCCATCTTGCTCGCCTCCAATCAGTTCTCAATGCTGCAGCTAGACTTATCTTCCTCTCCCGCTGTTCCACTTCCGCTGCTCCCCTCTGCCAAAACCTGCACTGGCTCCCATTCCCCTACAGAATCCTCTTCAAAATCCTCACCTTCACATACAAGGCCCTCTATAACTCTACTGTTCCATACATCTCCAAGCTCATCTCCTTACCTACTCCCTCCCGCCCACTCCGGTCTGCCAATGACGGGTTGGGTATGAAATCCGAGCTGTCGGGATGCTGCTGCACAGAATACCAACAGCGGCATCCCGACAGTCAGAATCCTGACACCCATAGCAACTAAAGATAAGTGATTTCCTAACACTTACCCTAACCCCTACCATAACCCTAACCCTCCCTTCCTAGTGTCTAACCCTAACCTCCCCCCTAGTGCCTAAGTCTAACCTCCCCATCCCCGCACCGTAAACCTAACACCCATTTCCCGGTTCCTAAACCTAACCTCCCCCTAGTGCCTAAAACTAATGTCCCCCTTCCTGCAGCCTAATCCTTACCCTTCCTCCCCAGTGCCTAACATTAACCTTCCCCCTAGTGCCTAACCTCGCACCCTAATGCTAACCTCCCCCTAACACCCTGATACTAACCTTCAGGATGCCAATGGTCGGGATACTGGTGCTGGGATACTGAACTGTCGGGATTTCGGCATCGGTATTTAGACCATCGGCATCCCACATGCTGGAATGCCAACTACACCCCGCCAATAACTGTTACCTCTCCTCCACCCTGTTTACTTCATCTCATGCTCATATCCAGGATTTTGCCCGTGCAGCCTCCCTTCACTAGAATGAGCTCCCTCGCTCGATCAGGCTCTCCACGGCCTTGCAGAGCTTCAAACGTACACTGAAAACCCACTGAAAACCCACCTGTTCATCAAAGCACACCCTTCCACCACATATTCCTGTCACCTCCTGCCTCAGCCATCTCTACCTTGCCTACTTCCTGCACTCAGGTCCCCATCTACATACTCATACCTCATGTCATCTACCTGTCTCCCTTTTCCCCTAGATTGTAAGCTCCTAGGAGCAGGGTCCTCCTCCCTACTGTCTCACAGCCCTCTTCTTAAGCACTTCAATGACAGCCTTCACCTTCCCAGCTGTATTGTGTATGGAGAATTGTGTTGCTAATTGTTACTAGTGCTCTGTTTATATTTTGGTTACTGTATTGTAATGTCATTTTCTGTGCACCCTGTATCCTATAAATAAAATGTAATAATAATAAAAATAATAATAATAGAGGCTGCCTTCCTAAGAAAGACGGTTCACCCTAACCCTCCACCTCCACCCCGCCGGCATATACCACTCACCTGGTGGGCACTTTGGGAACCCCAGCTGCTTCGTCGGCAAATGCTGCTTTGCTACACTTCTCATCCTGGGGGCCAGCCGATGATGCGGAGGAGCTGAAATGAGGCACCACCAACATCATTGCTGCACAACGTCGGCTGCAGGTACACTGCTGGGATCGATGTCTGACGATCCTGGACCTTATGATCAATTCAGAAGAAGTTGGTTCTGCTTAAGGGGTGTGTGGGTGCACACTCTGTACACCCTGTGCACACTCCTATGGCTGCCAGGATGACTGACCAAGGGAGATGTGCATTGTCGGAACTAGTGGGAAGAGAAGAGTCTCTTGACTGCTTTTTTCCAGTTTGGGAGGCATGCATGTTACCCCTTTTCCACTGCCAGCAATAACCTGGGTTTTTGCACGTGAGCATGCAGAAAACCGAGTTATTTTGCTGAGTGAAAGGGCAGGGTTGAAATAAGCCTGGTCGAGGGACCCGTCAATTCAACACTGGTCACGAGTTCGATTGAACGCGGGTTCAACACGGCTCGTGAAGCATTGTGAACGGGTAACCCGGATCGATGCGACCTAGGTCCTGTTCTCTGCACAGGGAGAGCCGGTGCTTGGAGATGAGATCATCTCCAAGCACCGGCTCATCATGTAACGCCGATGTCATCATTGATCCTGGATTATTGCCAGGTCTTGCCTCCTGTCTGTAAGGGGTCTCAGCTGGGTCGCTCCCGGGATGGGCCCGTGAACATTCTCCCGGATGCGAACCGGCAAACCAGTGGAAAAGGGGTATGTGGGGATAACGCTATCCGGAAATTGTTATATGTCCTCAACAAAAGACAAAACATGATAGAAAGAAGCTTAATAAATTGCGGATTTAATATGAATGGGGGCATCACAAGATACATGTAAAGCACAACAAAAAGGCAGTGAAAACTTTTTAGAATAGTATATATGGATAAACAATATTTAATTGCTTTCTTCAGCTAAAGAGCTGGAGAAAATCGTTTTAACTATGAAAATAGATCCCTTAAAGGACAAGGCTGTAGGCCAAATGTGTTCATGGATGATGGAATTTCAAAGTGACTTTTACAGTCTTCACTGTTCAGGAAAGTGATAACTTTTATAATAATACTTTGAAGCACTCAATACAAATTAAACAAAATATATTGTTGGCATGAGATTTATTTACAATAAAAGTAACTGAAAAGTGAGTTATGAAAGGGGAAGGATGAGTAAGAATGAAATGATGCCTATGTATAAAAACCAGTCTTCAGTGTGTGGTGACAAAATGTTGCCTGAGTCTGTTAGTAGTTTATTGTCACAGGATTCATTTTGAGTGTGTCCCATGACTATTGTGTTATTAAAAAAGAGGTTTACAATTATATGTTGCAATTAGGCCATTTAAGAACCAATATCACTGTGGGAGGATGATGAACTCTGGAACTAAGGAAGATACTAGCTCCTGAGGATGCTATATAATTGTTTAGCTCACTTATGGCATTAGTATGTGCCTCATGCACACTGTGCATGTTACATTTAATTGAGCCTCATGCATACCATGAAAAGAACTTAATTGTGTTTCTTGTATTCAATTAAATGCAGAGGTTTGGGCTTCATGAAAGCGAACAATGGCAGATGTTTGTGCCTGTATGGCTGTTGACGATCTCTGGTAATTAACATTCATACTGCCTAATATAGGATTAAATCACCTTAATTGTCTCCTCATTTGGTTGTGTTGCTGCCTTTGTGTGACCATGAACTCCACCTGCGTTCGCTCAAATGCTGTGATGCCCTCCAGAAGTTCCACTGTACGTCTTCCAGGTGTCGGTTGTGCTGCAGCCTGGGATCAGCTGATTGTTCCTGGGCATCTTGCACCGGTGGGGACACAAGCATCAAATTTAGAGTGACCATGTCTTCCTCTTCTTCAGCCTCATCAGGACTCGTGTGTGGTACTATCACTGGCAATATCACAGTTTCTGTGGAATTAATAAACTACTGCTTGCTAATGCACATTTGTAAAAGGTTGTTTGTAATAAAAAACACAAATAAATAACATACATGAAGGTCACATTTTCATCTGTTGTTGCAAACTTGACCCTTACCCGATGGCTGAACAGGAGCATAACATGATGGCGGTTCCATTTGTGGATGGACAGGAGGCACAATTTCCATTGCTGCTGCTTTAGTGGCCATAGTGGCCTGCTGGACATTTACCCCTGATGGACCTTAAACAAAACATAACATTTGCTTGAATGCACTATATTGATATTTAATATTTTAAAAACTACCAAATAAAATATACCTGCCACTCAACTACTGTGGCCCTGGCTGAACGCCTTTTTCTAGGTTGAACTGTAAACAAACAGGATAATAATATTAGAATAAAAAGAACATTTTTCGAACATTGTGTGTGCCTACCTTGCTTGTGAGAACTTACCAAGACACATGTGAGCTAACAATTAGATATTGACATGTGTGTGTAACACATGTTTATAATGGTGTACAGATGTGTTCTAATACATTGTTGCTGCAATCACGATAAAAACAAACAACACACAAATAGGCGCTGGACTTCTTTTAGCTTTCGGACGGTAACCACGAAATTAATATAACAGTATAAACATAGAAATGTAAAGGATACATATGCAAATAAAAATAAATTGTTATCCTAATAACTGACAGCAGCCATCAATATGGAGGAAACTGGACCCTCCAGTGATTATCTTACCAGAAACAAACACTATCAGGCGCTGAATCAGTTAATTAGTTTAATATACAACTGGATATTAAGAAATATTTTTTAAAATAAGTAAAACCTACACATAAAAATTAAGAAAATTATAAAAATAAAATTAAGCACATATAGCATAAAAAGAAAAGGACTGGGAACAATTTAACAATAGTATGAGCACAAAATTCATCAGCACTTAACAACATTCAGGCACTACTATTAGTAGTTGTTCTTATGTGCAATTAATATGCCAGGGACAGGGAAAGTGTAAAACAGTTTATGCATGCATGCTTTTTAATATGACTCACGGGCCCTGCCTGGATCCACTTTTCCTGCTGGGACTTTCTTTAGGATCTCTGCTACCACGATGCTCACACACCAGTGTAGAGTAGTAAGTCCAAGGCAGCTGCCCGTTGGCGTTGTACTAATAGTAGTGGCCTACGAAAGTAGTAGCCACTCTGTTTGGAAAAACAAAAAGCTTTACCCTGATATAGGGAGATTAATATGGATTTATGTGAACCTCTGTATTCAGAACTGTGCCTTATCAAGTATCCGTTTAGGGAAGTTATCAATTTGTTGTTCAAGTAACATTGTTTGGCTTTCCCCTGGAAGTTACATAATTGAAAAAAATTGGTACAGCAGCTACGGATCGGGATCGGTATGAAATATCGCCGGACCTATGTCAAATCCCAACACCGGAAGACCGGCACCAGTGAAGATCCCGACAGCTGTAAAGGTAAGTATTACCTAACCTAACCCAGTCCACCCAACCCTAACCGTCCTTTAGGGGTACCTAACCCTAACCTCCCTCCCTAGTGCCTAACCCACCTCTAAGTGCCTAAACCTAACCCCCCCTTCCCCGCAGCCTAAACCTAAGTCTCCCGGGGAGTGCCTAACCCTAACCTCCCCCCAGGGGTGCCTAACCCTAATCCCCCCTTCCTCTAGCCTAACCCTCCCGGGGGGTGGCTAACCCTGAGTCCCCTCCGGGAGCCCCTAAACTAACCCCCCACCCCGCGGCTGTCCGCGCCCGGCAACCCGGTTTGCCTTCGATCAGTATGCCGGGTGTCGGGCTCCCCGCATAGGTCTAATGACAGGCGTCGGGATTTCGATACCTGTCATTGGTACCTTGCCGGGATTTGACAGTTGGGAAGCCGGTGGTCGGCATTTCGACAGTCGGCTTCCTGACTGCATCCCCTACGGATCATCTGAATACATTGTTGCTTATAAAATACGAGAAATAGCTACAATACTGAATATTAAGTGCTGATGAATTTTGTGCTCATACTAATATGTACTAATACTGTATATATTCTTATGGAAAGGTTAAATTTGTACCTATCAATTGTTCAATTGTTCCCAGTCCTTTTCTTTTAGAAGGTGTATTTTTATGCTGTATGTGCTTATTTCTATTTTTATTATTTTCTTAATTTTTGTGTATTTTATACTTACGATAAAAACAGCCCAGCTCGGGCTGCCAGGTCCGGTAGGACTCTGCTTGTGCACAATACCTACATATTTTCCCTTTGAAAATAACATCCATATTTTTACATAAAAAATAAATTTCTTATTGTCCTGCCGTATTTACAGTGATTATCTTTAATAGCAGTAGTAATGTGAACAGCCTGGGTCATACATCTTACAGGAAACTCTGCATGGGAACAGATACCCCTCAGGTACTGAGTGACAGCCTTATAATCCCTCACCAAGTAGTGTGAGTCACAATAAAGTGCCCAGATGAGAGAGTGGGCTCTCATCAGTCTCTCTCCCTTTGTTAATTGTGAAACGAAGTCATGCTTTTTTTATAATACACTAAGCTATCACATATGAATCGTCAAGAGGAATTGAAAAGCACATAATTTTGCATCAAAATAAAGTGTCAATTGGAGGAGTAAAAGAAATAGGAAAAGGTAGTCACCCTCACCTAATGTGATCAAAAAGCAATACTTCCAGAGAGGCAACATCACAGTACTGTGTAATGTGCTGCAGATGTTGATAGTCCCTATGTAGTTAATATATTTAAGTAAGCACTATGACAAAGCAGATAAATAAGGGGGCTTCACAGCTTAACCCAAGAGTTTGTGCCAGTGAAAGGATTCTCAGGGAATCAGATTCCTCATACAGAATGCAGTAGCCTTCTCCAGCCCATCTCAGCGAGCAGTTTCCACATAGAAGATCGACAATGTAAAGGTCAATAGTCAATGGGTCAACACCAAAGCGTTGACATGCAATTGGCTGACAGGGAGAAAAGATTGACAGACAAAAGGTCGACAGCGCAGAAGGTAGAAAGGGTTAGAAGGTCAACAGGTTCAAATGGTTGACACACATACAGTATGGTCAACACAAAAATGGTAGACACATTTTTTATGGTTCAACATGTTTAAGGTTAGGCACTAGGGGGAGGTTTAGGGATAGGCTAGGATTAGGTTTAGGCACTTGGGGTGGATTAGGGATGGCACTAGGGGGAGGGTTAGGATTAGAGTTAAAACATTTTTAAAACAAATGTAAAACAACCTTTTGTCGATATTTTGTCTCGGTCGGCCTATTGCATGTCGACCATTTGGTGTCAACCCATTGACTGTCAACCTTTACATTGTCGATCTTTTGTACCACACCACAGTAATGAGCAGTGAGAATACATCAGGGCTATTACATCAATGTATGATGCCCAACCCTAAACAGAAGTTCTCTATATACTGCACATGTAGAAAGAACACAGTCCATCGATGCAACTGATTCACAACATTATTGCAGATTTTTATAGTAAAAGAAATAGGAAAAGGTAATCACCCTTACCTAATGTGATCAAAAAGCAATACTTCCAGAGGGGCTGTGTGGTTTGAAAAGAGCGTGTCACGTGACAGGACTAAGCACAGTCTTCCATCACATTTGGCCCAATCCCTAATTCATTTTACTTTGTTTTCCTCCCATTATACTTATACATATATATTTATCTGGCTACTGTATGCCTTTAGGTAAATCACCCAGTATCTCACTTTCTTTCATCTTACGATGTATAGGTCAGTGTAGCCATACAAGCAGGTAGGATACAGATAGAACATGGGGAAGCAGTTGTAGTACTGCAGAGACATAGGTGTTAGAAATAATGGACACCCTGTAATTTATTTATTGTGAACGCATTATGTGGAATTTATTTACAGCAGAAATACATTGTCACAGAATAAATCACAATTTTACATATTTGCACAAAATGCACAGTAGAGTGATGGAGATGTACCATTAAAGGACATATCATGCCACTAAAGCTGCTTCTCCTTCACCTTTTATCGAGGTGAACCAGGAAGCAATAACACTAAGATGTATGAACACTGGAGTGGTGATAGAAAATTCTTCCCTCCAGTGATCTCAGCAAGTCCCATAGCGCAACAGCTCCCAGGTGACCCCCAATGTGCATGCGCAATATCCTGCGTAACTGCGATATCTCCTTGTGACCTGATGGTGCATGAGCAAAGACTAAGGGAACCAGTACTGGGACTGCTAAGTAACACATAGTGCCATCCTCAGATCACATCATAAGATCTGATCATGCATTGCTGTCATAGGGCCAGATTCAGCAGCTATCAACCACGATTATGCACACCAGCAGCCAATTGTTGTGTTTTGCTCATGCATCACAGTGCGTGTGTGCAAACACTCCACTGCAATCAGGACTGCCATCACAATGACTGCACAGACCCATCGCAGAGTGATTAAAAGGAAGTACAGTTTGGGGGTGGTGATGGGGCGGTTGTTGGAGAAACGCAGGCGTGCCATTGCGTTTAAATGCCGTTGCAGGGGCGTGCATAAATTAGCCACAGTGATGCCATATGCAGCTTGTGCACTCGCTGCGTACGACGAGGTTAGCAATTACTGAGTAAGGTCAGGCCTTGTGCAAGTGTACGCAATGTTACAGATGGTTTCGCAGACTTGCTAAGTATTACGGATGTGTGTAAGGTAGTGTGGGCATCCTTATGTTGTGCTGCGTATGGCATAGCAATCGCAGACATTAGCATATCTTCTCAGTGAGACTGCGTGCGTAATCGCTATAGCGATCGCATTTGCGATCCGTACTGAATCAGTCCCATAGTTGGCTACGGCGGCATCAGTATTTGCAGAGCCCGAATTATGCCACTGGAAAAATCTCTGATTTATCCTCCGCCAGCCTTTTAGTACATTTTACAGAAGCAGTGATAGCCCCTTTGTTCAGCAAAAACTTGTGATACATATGAACACTTGCCACAAACTTAATTTAACTTCCCTTTATGAATTTTTAAAACACTGTTTTGGGAGACAGCGGAGCATATTTATTTGGGCTTAAGTCTATTTTTTGTTATGTTATACTTTCCGTATTGTGATTTCACAGCAAAAAAAATCACTTACATTCTTATAAATACAGTTTATTGCACATTGATGACTTGTGCCTCCTAACATTTGGAGCGACGGAATGAGGACAGACAAGTCAAACATAGGAAGGGCTCATTCACATACTGTAGTCACAGCACAAATATATTTGGATGCATATGCAGATACACATTGTAGGTTACATTTCTCGGTGGGCATGGTGCAATGATACACAATGATGATGATGACTATAAGCAACTCTATCTAGCCTCTTCTGATTGGCTAATTGTGAATTGACCTCTCCATTAAATCCAGAGGCTTACCTTGGTGGGAGGCTGGTGTGGCATGTGCCCCGTGTGACAGAGGAGGGGGAGGGGTGTCAGTTGGGGAGTCAGAGCTACGATCTGGGGAAGGATTCAGAATCAGCAGCAGTCGGCTACATAGTACATATATCTTATTCCCTCCCAGGGGCCGTGCAAGGCAGCAGTTTGATTGCAATTATTTGATGATGGTGTTATTTCTTAATGGGGATTATAAAAGTAATAATTGTAAAGGTGTAAATTATAATGAATGGAGTTGTTACAATGATGTTCAGGTATTTAAGGAGGACTAATAACTGAAGAGGAAATTCTAAATACTCTCATATTATATAGCGGTCACTGATTCTCCTGTATAATATGAAGGCCATTGATGATATTTGTATTACACAGCAGTCCCCGATGATCTCTGTATTATATGGATGTCACTGAGGCTCTCTATATTATATAGTGGTCAGTTATGCTATCAGTATTATATGGTGGTCACTGCGATGCTCTCTGTATAGTATGGGGATCACTGCAATGCTTTGTGGTGGGTGAAGTAATGTAGTACAGGCAATGATACTTACCTTTAAGTCTTGAGACAGTGGACTCTGCATGAGAAGATATTCCAGAACCACAGAATAGATGCAGCAAGCGCTGGCACCTTAATTTAAAGGGACTAAACATGGGGTTTGCGCCCACCCTACAAGCAATTATAATTTTGATGTCTGTATTCAAGCAAGTCAAGGATGACTACTATGCACGGGGGTATGGGAAAGATTCTGAGCTTAGTCTTTTCTCCAGGTGACAGAAAGCCTAGCTTCACTCCGTATAAGATGGTTAGCATCATGGCTATGTTGTTACTTTAAATGGGATGTAGTCAATACTGTTGGTCAACATTTACAACATTAAGATTCATAATGTCGACACCACAATATTTGGCACTTGAGGCACGTGCCTAGGGGCATCACCTGCTGGGGGTGGCAGAGCATGACACATCCCCTGGCCTCCATCACTCATACCAGAGCCATTGATTTTTTTTTATGTAGCACCAGCAGGCGGAGAGGAGGTTGTGGACGGCGATTTATTTGCAGCAGGAAGTGTGGGAGAGGTTGGGGTTACCTACCTGCTTGCTGTCTGCCAGGAATCTATAGCTGCGGGTCCAGCCAGCTTTGGGCATCATAAAGAGGGCGGAGTCTGAACCAGCAGTGACACTATCATGATGTCCATGCAGAGCTACTTGTCACTGCTTCTGGATGGCTCTTTTCCCTACATCTTTTCCCTACATATTTTCTAAGCATTATCCTGTAATAAATCTACCCTGTATTTGCATAAATCCCCTACAGTCACTCTATGGAGGGCTTCTGCTATAACAACCGCCTGTTGTTCCCATAGAGTACGACATGCTCAACGGTACTTAGGATCCCTCCAGGTGTTAACCTCCGGACAGTAGGGGTTTATACAAACTGCGGGAGTTTGCAAGGTAAAACTGGAGTACAAAGGTTATTTTGACCACTGAGCAGCCTGCAGCCATGGACACAAGCAAGATAGAATGCACACTAACAACAGGTAGCATGAATATGATTAATGCTAAGTAATGATATCGCAGGGTAATTACCACAGAGCAGCACGCATTGCGGGCAATAACAGAATACAATTGCATATACAACTACATAAAAGAGTGGCAATCACAAACAACAGATATATTGCAAGATGGCATAGCAATAAACTCAGATACACATGCAGCTGACAGTATGGAATTGCAGCATAACATATAATGCAGAATGGAATAGCTATATATTAACCAGCATGTGTTTCGCAGAGTATAATAGCAGCAAGAGTTATGTACATATTTTGCAGGATGGAATAGCAAAAGTACACAACACCAATGGCTTGCAGAGTGGATTTGCAACAGGTACAGGTAACACAAGGCAGAGCCAGGACAGGAACCAGGAATAGAAACAAAAATATAGACTGTATGTCTTTTCTGGGGTACACTTAACAATTTATTAAAATATAACTTTTATTATCATACACCTAAAAAGCGAGACTAACAATTATAATACAGTTGAGTATAAATCACAAAAAATTACCAGAAAAGAGTAATCAGGTGAATAATTATAACCTGTCCCTTAGATCATATTCAATTAACCAATTATTTGGTATTCCTAGGACCAGGAGTTGCTGTACGGCAAAATTATAGTGTTTTTATTTCTCTATTTCACATAGCTGTTTAATTAATTTACATTTAATCAAATAAACCAGTCTAATCAGAAATAAACAACAACCTAGGTTGTAATCCTCTTATTCTCCTAAATGATGAGTTGGTGAGGGGGCATTTTCATGTTGGTTGGACTCAGACAGTGTGTAGCAGGCGGTGCCGAGGCATCAGGGCTAATGTTGTCGCCAGCACCTCATATGGGACTCACTATGGCTCTGCTTCTCCAGCACCAGTTCAAGCCCTTGCCTGCTGATAAACAGATAGACACTTGCAGTTTCCTGGGCGCTGTATCTCACCTGCCTAATTTTTTTGGTCACAGTGGATAACAGAGCTCCCTAAACCTGTGATTGGTCACTGTGAGAGTCCATCAAGAAGAAACCTGTGTGATAGGCTGGTCACAGGCATTTAAGCCTAGTATGAGAGAGACTAAGCAGGCGATCATGTGAACAAACTCCCCGAGCAAAACGTACGTCACACTTTCGGTCCGATGCCTGTCTCGTGGATCTAAGAGATGTAAGCATTGAGGTTGTACTCCTCACCCGCAACTTCCATCCAGGCTGTCAGCGGACCGCTGACACACAGCGCACTAAGCTCCACAATCATTGTAGCACAGTAAAAACTCTCTTATCCCAGTAAGTTTTCTATTTTAGACAGCCGGGACTTACCCTGCCTATGCTGACGGCAATAAGGGGGTATCTGGTGAGCCGTAACGATAAGTATGCATGGCAATTATTGTTTCATTGATACTGCTGTTATACCTAAATTCCGGGTCTGACCCAGAGGTTGGAACAGGTTTCCTATCCGGATCAGACCCGGAAATTTCCCAGGTTCCGACCCAGGATATTCCTGAGTTGGAGCCGTTCACACCGGAGCCGGGTCTGCAGTGATACGGCTTTTCCGGCATTGAAGTGGATGCTTGGAGATGACATCATCTCCAAGCCCCACTGAAGCCGGCCAATCGGCAGGCATGCAGCACGATCCAGATGATCGTGACCCGGATCGCGTCGTTTACACTTCAGGGTTTCACGGGCTTCCTGGGTTAACCCTGCAATAACCCGGGTTTAGCTGTGGTGTAAAAGGGGTATTAGAAACTGACTACTCTTTTCACATTTGCTGGCTTATGTGCATATAGAAGGATAAGTAGAAGGAATAATTGTTTCACGTGCTTCATACACATACTCACAGTGTTTGGATAACATTGTGAAAGGGACAACTTTACAGCAAGTCCTTATATGGATAATGATGTGGTAAATTAAATGCTTAAAAGTATACAGTGATTGGAACCAGTGTCTGAT
Source organism: Taudactylus pleione (assembly GCA_031769625.1). NCBI lineage: Eukaryota > Metazoa > Chordata > Amphibia > Anura > Myobatrachidae > Taudactylus > Taudactylus pleione. The sequence goes on along the minus strand of JAUIMM010000007.1, from coordinate 29,102,732 downwards.
GAATTAGTAAAAGTTACTTTTATTTGAATGTCACTTTGGTAACTATGTTTCAGATATGATGGACTATAATTGCAGAGGATACTAATTTGCTACATGAAGTAATACCAATTACATGAAGTGGATATTTAATCTGGTAGAACCTCTGAGAGACATATAACCTTTTTATGCAACAAGTGATATCAATTAAAGGCTGAATAGTGGATGCAGATCTGCAATGAATTTAGGGGAATAAGAGGATTACAACCTAGGTTGTTGTTTATTTCTGATTAGACTGGTTTATTTGATTAAATGTAAATTAATTCCACAGCTATATGAAATAGAGAAATAAAAACACTATAATTTCGCCGTACATCATCTCCTGGTCCTAGGAATACCAAATAATTGGTTAATTGAATATAATCTAAGGGACAGGTTATAATTATTTGCCTGATTACTTATAAATGTATTATACATATTTTCTGATTTATACTCAACTGTATTATGATTGTTAGTCTTGCTTTTTTAGTGTATGATAATAAAAGTTATATTTTAATAAATTGTTAAGTGTCCCTCAGAAAAGACTTAGGACCTCATTCAGAGTCGGTCGTTGCGGCCGCACGGTCGTACGCCACCGATGTTCGCTATACTGCGCATGCATAAAGTTCGCAATGTGCGTGCGCAAACTAGCCGCTACGATCAGAAATTTTTCTCTCCTTGAACACAGCCAGGTCGGTAGTTTGAGTGACAGAATGAGGTGTTTGTGGGTGTTAACAGGGGAAGGTGCTTGAAAACGGGGGAGTGGAGATCCGAACGCCTAATTATGCGAACGGCATTTTATGGGAGTACATACGGTTTATGGGAGTGCATAATTAACAAAGTAGCGTCATGGCACATGTGACATGGGTTTTTTTTACACTGACATGATCGTAGAGCTTAAGAGAGGGTATGGTCAACCTTAAGCTCTACGACCAGTTTCGATGGTTCCCGATGGTCTCGATTAATCCTTATATGCCCGGAGATGACGTGCAATTCGTACGAGAAGGAGGCGTATTTTTTTTAATTCCAACCGCTTCCTCCCCTTGGTCGGCCAGCTACTGATTCGAACTTGCGAGGGAATCATTTGAATATCAGGCCCCTTTTCCCGTACGACCGTGCAGCCGCTTCGACCGACTCTGAATGAGGTCCTTACAATCTTTATTTTTGCTTCTAAGCAAAATATTGGTTTGATATAGAGTTTCCTGAACTTATATCTGGGAGCACCACCAACGAAGCGCAATAACTATATTTGCTAAAGGTGCGTATTCACTATGCGATTAAACAGGCCGATTGAACGATAATGACATCGTTATTATTCAGTTGCTTGTTAATCATTCACAAATCGGCCATGTAAATGTTAAAAACGACCATCGATGTGCGCGCCCGCTGGTCATTTTTGACATTATCATCGCCCGAACATGCTGGTCAACCTGACGACGTTGTCAGGTTGCCCATGTTTGGGGATGATTGATGTGCCTGCACTGAATGACTGAACGTTCAGTGTAGGCACATCACAGACTGTGAAATGACTGCACGATTACAATGTCATAATCGTGCACTCATTTCACACTCGGCAAGTGGATGTGCACCTTTAGATTGCCAACATCTTGGTTAGAAAATTTTGAAAATACATAGATCTACTGCTGATTCACACCACTTGCCAAATATTCAGGAACCAGGAATACCAAACAGCAGCTACAGGAACAGGGACCAGATGGCATCTCTGGCAAACTATCTTCGGCAAGGCAGGAAAGGGCTGGCTGCCCTATAACAGAAGTCCAAGCCAATATCATGTGAGCAAACAAGACCAGCCTCTGGTAATTACCACTATGAGCAGCTGAGTGCTGCATGTTCACAGAGGCTTCCCAGCTGGGAGCAATCAACCTGAACCAACCTCACTTTGGCTGTCTTTGCCTGTTAACCCTCTCAGCTCTAGCCAGAACCTGCAACAGATATGAGCTGTCACAATGGCTCATAACACCACCTCTAAATAAACATTATGTCCACTCATCACAAGGGTACTCAAATCTTTCATAGCAAGTATCCTTACTTTGCACTTATCTTCCTACTCTATTCTATAGAGTAACGGATTATGTTTACAATAAACTCTCTCTATCAGGATTTACATGCTGATGCCTCTTTGCTGGACTACTGTAGGTAATCCCATGAACAGTGGTATCTGTATTTGCTCCTCTGACTCTTACATTTACCTCTCACAGCATGCTCTTTCACCTCTACAGATGACTGTACCGGTATACTGGTATAGGTATATTTTAGTCATCACATCTCTGTCATAACAATAAACTGACCCCTCTACATCTTTAGCACAAACTCCAAAATCCCACATGTCCTATCTTTCCATCTTTTCACCTCACTTTCCACCCTAAAATTGAGCATTCACATGAGAACTCTCTGAATACTCCACTTACTTTCCTAGTAATTCTGCTCCCTGACAAATTTTGACTCACCTCGCCTAACTGCAGGGCCGTAGACAGCCGGACCATGCCCATTACTATTGAGGGGGCGTGGCCCAATCATGGGATGCATGGCCACGACCCCTTAGAATTTTTTTTTAACTATTTTGTGGTGCTGTCCTCTGTGGAGGGGGGCACTGTGAGCCCCTCAGCCCAGTGTAAATCCATGGGGGGGCGATCAGTTTGATCACTCCCCCCCCCACAGGCAGAGGAGAGGAGATTGCTGCTGTTGTGAGCAAGTCTCCCATAGCAGCCCAGCACACAGCAGCGTGTGCTGAGCTGCTGACAGGTAAGAGAGAGGGGGGGTGGCATCAGACCCAGGCACCCGCCGGGACCCTCCAACAAGCACGGGTAATTTTACTTGCTCCCCCCCTCTCTCGGCGCCTCTGCTTAACTGAGTGTCACTCACTGAGATGGGTCTTGAGGTCTCAGCCTATACTGTAGTTTTAATATCACCTGTTTTACCCAAATTGTACTTCTGCAGAGAAGCGCATTTCAAGATGCACTCCAAGCAGTCAAATAAATGCTTTTCAGGCACAATTGCCACATGTGATAAAGAAAGTCCAAGCGTCCTCTCATTGTCAGGATTCATTTATGAGTCAAAAAGTGCTAGATTTTAGGTAAAAAGCAGAAGTGTATATTTTCTTGAAAGGGAAGGAGAAGGTTGGACTCTAGGTTGGGGAGACAACTTAAAGTGTGCTTGGTGGACTGTCCAGATTTCATAGATGAACTATAGTTAGTGCATGGGGTGCTGTTGCTATGGCACCCAGAGGCTTAGTGGGACTGGATTTCCTGCACCCAGGTCATATTATTGCCTACCAGATTCCTGGATTGCCTCCTAAGCAATTGGGTTTGGCCTATTGTCTGGCCTGGAAAGGGAGGCTTGTTAGCACTCATATGTGTTGGTCTCTTTATTTTCCTCTCAATAAAGCTTCACACTGATATGATCCCTTTCCTGCACTCCTGTTTTATCCTCACAGGTACAGCTGACCTAATCAGTGAGTCCGACACTAAAGGAACAGTGGGGGAGATTTATTATAGCGGCACACATCGTGCCACTACAACTCTACCTGCTTTGCTTCTTTACCGAGGTGAAGCAGGAAGCAGTACTGATGAGATGTAATAACATCTTGTCTGCTGGAGTGGGGGAGTGAAAACTACCCCCTCTGGCGATCCCGCCATAGCCCACAGTGCATCAGCCTAGTGCTGATGCACTGTGTCTCACAGAGCCCGGCAGCCTCCGCAGCCAGGGACAGTGCTATCCCTGGTGTGGTGATAGGGCAACGACAGCAGCAGCTGTCGAAATTGATAGCTGCAGCTGTCGGAATGGTCATTGCCACTGACCATTCATACATTGCATAGCATATCTGCGCGCAATAGATAGCAGCACCTACACGCCCCTGTCATTCTGCTTGCTTCCATGCATTATTACATGCAGGGAAGTGGTAACTGCAGCACTTAACGTGCACACAGGGCCAGCTCCAGGCACGTTCCTCGTGTGTGGCCACACAGGGGCGCTGAGGTCCGGCTGGAGAAGTTATTCACCCTCCAGCTGCTACCATAATTATTTTATGCAATGGGGGAGTGCACAGAGAGGGAAGGGGCGGAGGGGGAGCATGGGACAGCGTTGGGTGCCGAGACACTTAGCACCGGCCATGCGTGCACAGTTACCAGTTTCCCCCATACTGCCCCTACAAACATCTCCCCCAGTGTTCTGAAATTAACATCTCTACTCAAAGTGGACTTTCTTGTATTAGGAATTAACCCTCTCAGATAGTAGCTAGTAAGTCCCTGGCCCCTCCTCCAATGTATTTACACTCACTGTAAACTGCAATTTTCTCAGCCCTGAAGGCTGCTGTGCATAATTCAAAAGCTGCCAGTAGGTAAAGTGTCACCATCGGCAAATAAGGGGAGATAAGATAACAAGTCAATGGGATATAAAATATTACTAGACATCTATGTATATTAAGGCTACCTAATGGAGTGACATTCCATCTTCAGTGAATGTTGTATGTAGTAAATGTTAAATTATCAAGGGGAGGGTACGTAGTGAATGTTAAGTACTGGGGGCACTGTAATGTGTCAGAATCTGAACTGGGGGCACTGTAATGTGGCATAATTGAACTAAAGGCACTATAGTGTGGGATAATATGAACTGGGGCATAGTAAAGTAAGTGACTTTGAGTCCTATGGGAGAAAAGCGCTATATAAATAAAATTATTAATTATTATTATTATTATTATTATTATTATTATTATTATTATTATTATTATATGAACTGAAGGCACTATAGTGGCATAATTTGTACTTTGGCATAATATGAACTAGGGGTACTACAACTTGGCATAATATGTACTGGTGAACTTAGGGTACTGTGTGGCATAATATGAACTGGCATCACTACAATGTAGCATTATAAGAACTGGGGGCACTACAATGTGGCATAATATGTACTGGGGATACTGTATGGCATAATGTAATTAGGGGTACACAATGTGGCATATTGTGAACCAAGGCAGATCCATGAGACATAAAATGAACTGCAGCAATACTATGGTGCATAACATGAACTAGGGCACTACTATGGGGCATAACTTTAACTAGGGCTCACTTATGGTTCATAAGACGAACCAGGTAACTACTATGGGGCATGAAATCAACAGCTGCTGAGAGAAATGATTGGGGCATGGGCACCTTTAATATGTTGCTATGGGGCCCAAAAGTTCTGGCTATGTCCCTGATGAACTCCATGTTGCAGTGCTTATAAAACACAGGAACAGGTTGAATGTACTACTTCTGGTGTAGAGGTGATATCAAATTAACATTTCTCTGATCCTATTGAGTAAATAAATTGCATACTATAAATTCGAGTATACCTTCCATTCCCAATTTACTCACTTAATTAGTTCTCTGTTCTTTCAATAATAAATTAATCTTAGGAATTGAGAAATCTGTTCCATGCCAGATATAATCAATTATAACATTACTGCTCCCATAATTAACTTTTTAATTGAGCAGATAAGTTTTGCCATTTCTAGCTATTTAAACTTCTCTCTTTAGGACTGACAATATTTACTACTGGAAACTGGTCAGTTCTCCATTTGTAGAGTCGCATTCATGGTAGTTATATTTTAAGGGAACTGTGTTAAAAATGTGTCATAACACAATGGCCACAGAAAAAAAACACATTTTCAAAGGGAAAGTCCACCTTTAGGGACCCTTTATTATTAACTAGATAAAAAATGGTTACTCAACATCTGTTATTATTTTTTGCAGTAATAACAAATGAATTAATGGTGAGTTTTACCACTGAAGTTATGCTGGGACAACGCCTTTAGAACCACTTGCTTATTTCAGCGGCAGAGGAGGTGTCTGCACTGCGCATTAGTGTTCATTTGTCTGCGAAATTCACACTGTCCAGGCAGCAGGAGAGAGATCCATCTCGAGCAAAACTGTAGTCTAGAGACTACAGCAGCCTTGCACCATCTGAAGTTGATGTTCGCTATCAGGGTCAAGCGTCGAAAGCTAGGTTTTTCAGTTTGGTAAATTGTAACAGATTAATGACTCTAGTCTACAGTGTTGGTTTGCAATATCGCTGATATCTCTTATGTTAGGCATCTCATATATCAGTGGTACTCAAACATGGACCCCAAACAGTTCACATTTTCCAGGTCACCCAGCAGGTACACAGGTGTATTGTTTGCTCACTGAGACATTTTAAAGATCCACAGGAGGAGATAATTATTTCACTTGCTATTCTGTGAGGAGACCTAGAAAACATGAACTGTTTGTTGTTCTGAGGACTGAGGGCCATGATTCAGACCCGCTCGCGATGTTGCCCAAGTGCGCATGCGCACGACGGAGGAGGGTCCGTCGTGCGCATGCGCAAGACACCAGAATAACGACGGCCAGGCCGTCGTTATGGGTCTCGCACCAAAGGGGGCGTGCTGTCGATGTTGATTGACAGCACGCCCCCTTCGGTGGGCGTGCCGGGGGCGTGGCTGCCCAGATGGAGACGTTCCCATGGGAACGCCTACCGTCTGGGGCCGGCCCCACTGACATCACTAGTGATGTCAGTGGGAGTGCTTTTGGCTTTGATAGAGCCAAAAGCACTCCTGGGCTTGCGGCAGCGAGACCCTACCGCAGGGTCTCGTCGCAAGCTGGATGGACGCGATGGTCTTGACCATCACGACCATCATTTTGGCTGCTCGCTATAGCTGTGGGTGGTTACCCACAGCTATGTGAGTGGCCAGGAGGCTGCTCCAAAAAGGAGCGCTCTGTCAAAGCATCCGGCTCTGAATCAGGGCCTGAGTTTGAGAATCTGGGGTCTATGTACTAAGCCTTGGAGAGAGATAAAGTGGAGAGAGTTAACGTACCAACCAATCAGCTCCTAACTGTCACTTTACAGGCTGTGGGGTCTATGGGCCTGATTCAGAGATAGACGCTAATGCGATTTTCATCCAGATGGAGCGATTGTTTGCCATCGCCTATGCGTATAATCCACACTGCGTGTGTGCAGCGAATGGATTGCGATTACAGACACACAGAGGATCCCATCACAGAGTGAGTGACAGGTTGTCAGTGTTTGGGGGTGGTAATGGGGAGTGGTCAGAAAAATGCAGGCGTGCCTGTCCATTTAAACGCCGTTACATGGGCGTGCACAAATTAACCACAGAGAGTGCATGTGCAGCTCTGCGTGTCAGAAGAACTTCCAAGGCTGCGGCAGGTCAGACCTGCGGCAAGGGTAAGATGGCTGCCAATGTGCAGCAATGTTACCGATATTTACACAGGTATGCGTAGTCGCACGCAGGTAATAAGGTAGCAGTGGGCGTCTTTATGCTCAGGTGACCTTTGCTAACATTAGCATATTTTCGCAGCTGCGTTGCGTATGAAATTAAAAATCCAATACTCACCTACCTCCAATCAATATCGGACATGTAGAGATGTATGTGTTAACACATACATCTCTACCGAGGTGAATGACAGAGACCGGCAGGCTTCTGTCATTCTCTGGGCTCGCCAGCCAATCAGAGGCTGCTCTATAGTTAGTGGCCACTGATTGGCTGCGACACACGTGCTGTTGACTGTCAGACAAATTGCTGGCAAGGAGTTCTTTACATCTCTGAAGATCTGTGTCAGTTGGAAATAAAGATATTACATAAATACTTAACCCTAGGCTCAAGCATGGTTGCCAAAATGCAGTGATCCAATTGCAAGATCTTGACAACCCTTGAGTGCTGGAGAAGCGAATACCTCTTAGTGAAGCCGGTGATAGAGAAAGTAGCCTGCCTGTGAATGAGCTGGCAATGTGTGTTAGATACAGTACCTGAAGGCGATACACCCACTCAGTGGGCTGTTACGGTAATGTAAACTTTCGTTTGACCAGTACCATCAGTCCACATATCTGTGATTAAGTGGATAGTGGGTACAATAATAGGCCAAGGAGTAATTCTTTTTAATGTCCCGGTACAGGCAAGGAATTGCTGTTCTTGTAAAATGGAATCAAGATGGAACTTGGTAGCGAGAACACAGGACCTCAATTAGCTATCTAAAACCACATGATTTGATGGAAATTGGATGCAGATCTACGTTAGCATAGCCGTCTTGGTTTCAATGATCCACTGTGCAACTGAATGGCAGCTTTCATACCTCCTTCCTCTTTCAAAGGATTATTTCAAAGTCAATTGTTGTTTGAAACTATTAGTCTTCTTGGTCCCCTTCTGGGATGAAGATTCACCCCCAGTAGTAGCCGTACAGTGCCAGAAATGTCAGACAGAGTCATCACACATAGCACTCGTGGACACTGTTAAACTCTCATCAGGGTTTTATGAAGTTTGTGAACATACAGTTTGTTCTTCAACCTTAGTTTTGTTTTGGTAAACTGATTTTCCTGTTTTAAAAGTGACACATGTAGATATTTTGGGTAAATTTACTAACAATTGTGTCCTGCCCATGTCCGTCCGTTTTTAAACATGGGTAGGAACGATCAGAATCAGGAGGTTTTGTTTTGTTTTTTAAAGAAATTTGTGAATTTACCAATGTATGTGATTGTTCCTACCCATGTATAATCCCCGTGTTTCCTGCCCATGTTTACTTCCTGAACAAGCAGCCTGCACATATCAGTGAATTAAGTGCAGGCTCCTTGTGTGTGTGCAAGTTATGAAAGTGTCAACAACAACCCATGCAATCCACACATGCAAATAAATCAAACCAGAGATGTCCATTAATTAAGTTATGTGTAATAATGTGAAATGACACAGGGAAAAAGTATTGAACAGGCTAACTGAAATGTATTTAATACTACGTACAAAAGCCTTTGTTGATAATGACAGCTTCAAGACGCCTCCTTTAGGGAGAAACTAGTCGCATGCATTGCTCAGGTGTGATTTTAGCCCATTCTTCAACACAAACAGTCTTGAAGGGGTAAATTTACTAAGATGAGAGTTTTTAGAAATGGAGATGTTGCCCATAGCAACCAATCAGATTTTAGCTATTATCTTCTGGAAGGTGCTAGTTAAATGTTAAGTAGAATCTGATTATTGGTTGCTATGGGCAACATCTCCATTTCTAAAAACTCTCATCTTAGTAAATTGACCCCATTAAATATTGAAGGTTCCATAGGCCTCTTCTATGAACTCTAATCTTTAGTTATATAGATAGACTTTCAATAGGTGGCAGCGGTGTGTGAGCTTAGGGCCTGATTCAGACCGGGTCGCAAGGCTGCGTTCGCACGCAGCCTGTCGATGTTTGCATTCTGCGTATGCATCACAGTGCGCATGTGCGAACCGGCAGCTATGATCGAGAATTGACCATAGCGAGCACGCAGAGGCTTCATACAGTGATTGACAGGAAGTGACCGTTTGAGGGTGGTGACGGGGGGTGGTCAGAGAAACGCAAGCGTTCCTGGGTGTTTAGACGCCGTTTAAGGGACGTGCATAATTAGGCCCCAGCGGCAGCATACGTATCCTAACTAGGGATGAGCAGGTTCGGATTTGCCTGACTCGGATCTGAAATCGAGGCAAAACGTCATCATCCCGTCTTCCGGATCTCGCGAGTTTTAGATTCTATAAAAGGTCCCCGTATCGGCGCCAATTCTCACTCCGGCTGTGGACAGTGAAGAGGGAGGGTGGGAGCTAGGGCTGGCTGGGCTGTGTTGTGCTGCTGTTGTCCATATGGGCTGTGTCCACTCAGTCCATAGGGGCTGACTGGGCTGTGTTGTGCTGCTGTTGTCCATAGGGACTGGCTGGGCTGTGTTGTGCAGTCAGTTGCAGTCATAGGGGCTGTGTCCACTCCAAAGTCTATAGGGGCAGGCAGGACTGTGTTGTGCAGTGTCCCATAGAGGCTGTAGTCCTAGATGGGTGCTGTAGTGTTGTCCAGGGGGTGATCTGTGCATCAGGGGTGCTCCCCCAAGTGCACTCCAAAAAAAAATTATTGTTTTTTTTTCTGTTTGTGAATTGTGTGCGCAGTAGCCGCACGTGCATCAACAAAGTAACGCCAACCGTGCGCCTGTGTCATAAGTAAAGGGCCGGCTAGCTTGACCATTAAAGGGTGCTGTAACCCTCAAAGTGCACTCCAAACAAAATAAAAAAATATTTTCTTTGTTTGTGAATTGTGTGCACTGTGGCTGCACGTGCATCAACAAAGGAGCAGCGCCAAGCGTGCGCCTGTGTCATAAGTAAAGGGCCGGTTGGCTCGTCTGTTAAAGGGTGCTGTAACCCCCAAAATGCACTCCAAAAAAAATAAAAAAATATATTTTTTTGTGTTTGTGAATTGTGTGCACAGTAGCCGCACGTGCATCAACAAAGTAGCGTCAAGCGTGTGCCTGTGTCATAATTAAAGGGCCGGCTGGCTTGACCATTAAATGGTGCTGTAACCCCCAAAGTGCACTCCAAAAAAAAATAAAAAATTATTTTCTGTGTTTGTGAATTGTGTGCACTGTGGCTGCACGTGCATCAACAAAGGAGCAGCGCCAAGCGTGCGCCTGTGTCCCATAAGTAAAGGGCCGGCTGGCTTGTCCATTAAAGGGTTCTGTAACCCCCAAAGTGCACTCCAAAAAAAATAAAAAAATATATTTTTTTTGTGTTTGTGAATTGTGTGCACAGTAGCCACATGTGCGTCAACAAAGTAGCGTCAAGTATGCGCCTGTGTCCCATAAGTCTGTTAAAGGGTGGTGTAACCCCCAAAGTGCACTCCACAAAAAATAAACAATTTTTTTTTCTGTGTTTGTGTGCGAAATGTATGCGCAGTAGCCGCATGTGCATCAACACAGCAGCAGCGCCAAGCGTGCGCCTGTGTCATAAGTCAAGGGCCGGTTTGGACATCTGGTCCGGACTGAAGGACGTGCCAACAATGTCAATTTCTGACATGTCTACTGTCACTGCATATGATACTGTCACCACTGACAGAATGGTGGAGGAATTATTTTCTGTGTTTGTGAATTGTGTACACTGTGGCTGCACATGCATCAACAAAGGAGCAGCGCCAAGCGTGCGCCTGTGTCATATGTAAAGGACCGGATGGCTTGTCCATTAAAGGGTGCTGTAACCCCCAAAGTGCGCTCCCTAAAATATAAAAAATTCTTCTTTTTTTTTCTGTCTTTGTGAATTGTGTGGGCTGTAGCCGCACCTGCATCCTCAAAGCAGCAGCGACAAGCGTGTGTCTGTCTGTTAAAGGGTGGTGTAACCCCCAAAGTGCGCTCCAACCAAAATAAAATAATCTTCTTTTTTTCTGTGTTTGTGTGTGAAATGTATGCGCAGTAGCCGCACCTGCATCCTCAAAGCAGCAGCGACAAGCATGCGTCTGTCTGTTAAAGGGTGGTGTAATCCTCAAAGTGCGCTCCACAAAAAATATTTTTTTTCTTCTTCTGTCTTTGTGAATTGTGTGGCCTGTAGCCACACCTGCGTCCTCAAAGCAGCAGCGACAAGCGTGCATCTGTCTGTTTAAAGGGTGTTGTAACCCTCAAAGTGCGCTCCCTAAAATATAAAAAATTCTTCTTTTTTTTTCTGTCTTTGTGAATTGTGTGGGCTGTAGCCGCACCTGCATCCTCAAAGCAGCAGCGACAAGCATGTGTCTGTCTGTTAAAGGGTGGTGTAACCCCCAAAGTGACCTCCAACCAAAATAAAATAATCTTCTTTTTTTCGGTGTTTGTGTGTGAAATGTATGCGCAGTAGCCGCACCTGCATCCTCAAAGCAGCAGCGACAAGCGTGCGTCTGTCTGTTAAAGGATTACATCGGTGACAGCATCCAAGTAGGCTTGTCAGACAGTCCGTACTTGTACTGGCAGGAAAAAGAGGCAATTTGGACGCCCCTGTACAAACTGGCACTAATTTACCTGAGTTACCCCCCCTCCAGTGTGTTCTCCGAACGAGTGTTTAGTGCAGCCGGGAACCTTGTCAGCGAAAGGCGTAGGAGGTTGCTTCCACAAAATGTGGAGAAGATGATGTTCATAAAAATGAATGATCAACTCTTCCAGGGAGACCAGCCTCCAGAACGTACAGAGGGACCTGTGGTGGTGGATTCCAGCGGGGACGAATTAATACTCTGTGAGGATGAGGATGTACACAACGCTGAAGAGGGTGAGGAATCGGTGGATGAGGAGGACATCTTGCCTCCGTAGAGCCAGTTTGTGAAGGGACAGATTAATTGCCAGCTTGTTTTGTGGGGGCCCAAACGAACCAATCATTTCAGCCACAGTCGTGTGGCAGACCCTGGCGCTGAAATGATTGGTTTGTTAAAGTGTGCATGTCCTGTTTATACAACATAAGGGTGGGTGGGAGGGCCCAAGGACAATTCCGTCTTGCACCTTTTTTTTTTCTTTGCATTATGTACTGTTTGGGGCCTAGTTTTTCAAATTGCCATCCTGTCTGCCACTGCAGTGTCACTCCTAGATGGGCCACGTGTTTGTGCTGCCCACTCGTGTCGCTTAGCATAGTCATCCAGCTACCTCGGTGCAACGTTTTGGACATAAAAACACTATTGTGAGGTGTGAGGTGTTCAGAATAGACTGGAAATTAGTGGAAATTAAGGTTATTGAGGTTAATAATAGCATAGGAGCAGAAAACCCCACAAATTCTGTGATTTTAGCTGTTTTTATGCTTTTTAAAAAAAAAATACAGATCCAAAACACAAAACCCAGAACCCAAAACATGGAAGGGTGGTTTTGGCAAAACCAATCCAGATCCAAAACACGAAGAAAGATCCAGATCCAAAACCAAAACACAAAACACGAAAAGTGGGCGGTGGACACCCCTAATCCTAACGTCTAGTTAGACACACAAACATTAGCAATGTCTGAAGCAGGGTCACGCCAACCACAACTTGGACGTGTGGGTCCCATGAATCTCAATGTTACCAATGTTTTTGCTGTCTTGTGAGAATGGGGAGGGAGGTTAGGTTCAGGCACTGGGTAGGGAAAGTTAGGGTAGGGAGAGTGGAAGGGTTAGGATACAGAAAGACAGGCAAGGCCGACGCTACCATTAGGCAGCTTAGGCATCTGCGTAGAGCGCCGGCCACTGGAGGGTGCCACTGGATCCAGAAAAAAATATGAAGGATGTCTCTGACATCCTTCTTTTACAGTGCGCTGGTGGTGGCCGCATGTCTAATAAACCGCAGTTGTGGCTATCTGCTCTGACACAACTGACCCATCACAGTCACCCCATGACCTGTGCTAACAGTGCGAGCAGGTTTCACTCTCTGCCGCGGCTGGCCAGGTTGTCAGCCTCACCTCAGCGCTGAAGTGCTATTGTGCATACCAGCATGCTACCCCCATCTCTCTCTCCTCCTCTTCCTTTGCAGAAGGCGAGGAGTGAAGTGACAGGCTGACCGATGTTGCCACTGACTGCTGAGAATATTAATGGACTGCTGGGACTGGAGTGTACATGTATGACAGTTACAGCCACAGGCAATAAGTAAGAAAAGCAAGTTGCTGGCTTGTGTAGCTATCCGAGGGAAAGGATGGGGGCGCTAGCTAGGATGATGCTATGTATAGGGTGCTAAGAAACCTTGCACCAGCCCTGCCGACAGGTGTCGGTATCCTAACTGTCGGGATGCTGGTGTTGGGATTTTGACCGCCGGAATCCCAAGCGCCGACATCTTGTACACAACCCTCACAAACATACAGGTATAGGCAGTGATGTCTGACAATATTAACTTTTCATACTTATACATTTGTGCTTTACACTGTAATTATTCCCAGCATTTGTGTGAAATAATTAAAGTATATAAAGTATATACCCATATGAATCACTTGTCTGTATACTGTAATTGCTTGTTTACCTTTCACTCCTTAACTTGCAGCATGTGCACCCATCTACTACCCCAAGGTTAGTAGATGAGTAAAAGTAAGGTGAATGGTCTACTTCTGATATGTAACATTAGTTTACAATGTCTGTAGTTTATATTTATTTACATACTGATAAACATAACCTGAAGCATAAAAAGTATTCCTGGCCCACAGGTGAATTGGACCTAAAAATGGATGTAACAAAAAAAGAGTTTGAGTAACATTTTTATGCTTATGAAAAATACAGTCAGCTCATACCAATGCTCTCACTTATCACCAACTTGCAAACTTTGATGGACTCTCTTCACTTACTTCTCCAGGGTTTATTCTGGAGTCAACACTGTGTCCGTCTCCCGTTCAAGGGATGCGGAGAAAAGGTAAGGGGGAGGAGCAGAGGTGAGGTCAATGGGTACAGCATGTACATAGGAAGAGCTGCGCCCCTTATGTTATTAGCAATGACACAACTTCTATACCAATATAGCTCACGCCCTTGAAGAAATAAACTGCTGTAAAAAAAAAAATATATAGATAGCCCCGTTCTGGTGCCCCAAGCAGTGGCCGGCCCCTTGAGCACCTTCTCCGCTGGCTCCACCCACGCTACGCCCCTGCTTATAGCACCCACAAAGAAAAGGGCTGTAGAGCAAGTGCATATCCTAAGCTAGACCATGGCCAAACACTCACATAACATTGTCCCTATTAGGCTCCTTTAGCATATGGTATTTCCGCAGGATCAAAAGCCTGCCAAGGCATTGAGTAAAAGCCTCCTACTACTAAAAAGATCCCATTCCATACCTTGTGCAAGGTAGTATTAGCATTGGGATGTGACACCTCCAATATGGTATGGCATGCCATCTGTGTTGTGTTACCTCCAATGCGGTATGGCATGCCATCTGTGTTGTGTTACCTCCAATGCGGTATGGCATGCCATCTGTGTTGTGTTACCTCCAATGTGGTATGGCATGCCATCTGTGTTGTGTTACCTCCAATGCGGTATGGCATGCCATCTGTGTTGTGTTACCTCCAATGCGGTATGGCATGCCATCTGTGTTGTGTTACCTCCAATGTGGTATGGCATGCCATCTGTGTTGTGTTACCTCCAATGTGGTATGGCATGCCATCTGTGTTGTGCGACTTCATCACCTTGGCAAATGTACACAGTTGCATAGCTATGGCAGATGCACTTTATCCCGTCTCCAAAGTTAGAATTACTGGGAGCTATACCTTTCAGCAGAATATTTAAGATATAACTAATATTAATTTTCTAAACTTTTTAAAATTAACTAAGTTTATTTGTGTGTTCTGATATTTGTTAACTATACGGGTGTCAGTGTAGCTCAACAGAGCTGTGGCTTCTACCACTCGAACTACTGTTTTAAATCTTCTGCTTGAGCAAATCTTGACTTGAGCCATAAGCTATTTTCTCCAACAAAAGTTCCTGCTTTATACACCTAAAATCACCTTAAAAAATTGTCTGCTTCTCATGGATCATTCCGATGTCTGGATCAGGAAGCTGTTGCAAATTTGCGGTGGATTTTAACAGGAAACATGCCAAGAACATCACGCAGGACACTGTAGCGAAACTTATTGAGAAGGTCAAGAAGACTAGAAGGTTACAGACCAACCATTCATCCACGTACATCAACTGGTCAATGTTACAAAGTGTTAATTTTCCCTATGTACAGTATGAATCTTCCCTATGTATGGAGACTTTTGGACCCCCTGTATATTTAATTCTGCACCCCAAATATGTCTTCACAGTTGCACTGGGCATGCTCGAGCTTGCTAATGCCAGTGGATATCTGCTGGTCTTACTGTTCAGGGCTTGTATCTATAGACATTTTATTATTTTGCAAACATGCAATTTGCACTGTACAGTGACTGTAAGTGGAAAGTACTATAAGTAGATCTCATACAACATATAGACAACATATTCCCTGAAGTGAGAAACCTGCTGCTCTTTGAGATACAGAACTCACAGTAGACAAAACAATGCAAAAATTTAGATTTAATTTGATTCCAAAATTTTAAAATAGCTTTTCAAAATCATGAAAATTAAAAGACAAATTGAACAAAAAGAAGCCTCATATACAGAGACACATAAATTAAACAGCTTATATTGCAGACAAGCCAGAGTGTGTATAGATTACATATATACAGTTATCTTCTGTAAACAAGGCATTTGTACATTTTTACATTTACAAAAAAAGCTCATCACTACCATAGGATACAATAATCCAAATAGGACATAAAGGATTCGGTTTGATTTACATTTTTTTTTAATTTCTATATTTTTTAACTGTACAAATTCTCTTCATAAAAATATATCTCTGTACAAAATAGTCTATTTATTCTGTTTGTCCTTTCCATGGGTAGTATGTGGGTTGCAGAGGGGGAGCAATGAGCTGTTTAGCTAGTCCTGATAATGTTTGCATTTCAGACTGTAGGAGTTGGGAGAGGCCAAGGAGAAAGTAGCATCATGAGAATCCGGAACTAGGTAAGTTACATCCTGCATATCTGATGTTCCACAATCTGCTCAGCTGTGTTGTGCAAAGAGGATAAAGCACCAATACAACATGTTGTCAATACATATTATTTACCATACTTTTGCTGCTAAATGCTGCGTTTTTGCCTGTTTAGGATCATTATAATTATTGGAATTTGTGAAGCACAAGGAATAAAATGGCAGCTAATGAACTCCCAACATGTCACTCAAGGGCCATGTCATCTTTATATATATTCATTGGTCTTTGCTAATGAACATTTCAACATCAGCCATTATATATATCCTCAAAAACAGGCAGAAACAACACCTCCAAAGTGACAAAGTGACATACATTAACTTGTATATTTATGTTTTAAAACTGTTTGCCCTTAAACTAAAAAAATAATAATATTAAAATACAAAGATATATATGGGCTACATTCAAACTTTTTTCGGCACTTGTGTACTTTACGGACTCATTGCAGTGAGAATCCAATGAATGTTTTAAATAGTACTTGTGTACTTTACATACACAAGTACTGAAAGTTGTCCCCACCTAAAGAAGAAAGTTGTCCCCTCGCGGGCTCTCTGCGCTCGCCACAAGGTTATATTCCCCCTCTATGCCCACTTGGATGGTAGGGAATGACGCTGGACACCGGGAATGACACTGGACACTGGCTGCTGATGTCAGGGTCCCCTCCAATGAAGGGGATTTAGACATTACCATGATGGATAATAATAATGAATGTAGGACACTTGGGTTCTCTCTGCAATGAGTCCGTAAAATACACAAGTACCCTTTTTTCATCTATTCATTATCTTGTTAACAAGTGCAATACATATTGCTACATGTGACCTGTACAGCAAATCCCTGTGACACTACAGTACATACAGTCAACCGGTCGGCTGATGGTACAGTTGTTACCAGAAAGGTGTCATAGTACAATGTAAATCAGCAATGCATTGCAGGGGACACTGAGGCTGTTTATGGAGTTATACAAGTCGTGCCAGGATACCTTGTAGAATCATGGATGTGTATAGAGAGGCAAACATTAGCTCTATCACATATGACTGAGTTTTCATACATAAAGTAATTATTAGTGTTATAGTCCTAGTACTACTCATCAATTTGGCAAGAATATGTTACTAATGTCCTATGGTTCTATGGTATGTACTTTTTACCAGTACTTTGCAGGATTCAGTGAATTGTTACTGTTATATAGAAGCTAATGGAAATAATCATTGTTTGGTCACAGGAAGTTTTGCACAATTCATTTGTGTTAAAAACAAATGAATGTTTGTACCTAGACAACATCAGGGTACATATTGTATGTACTTTATGAAATATAAAAACAGAAGAGGTAGTCAATGGTTTTATCATGAATAGTAGTAGCATAGCAACACCCACCAGGCAAATCAGCAAACATTTAAAATCTACAATGAAAAACAAAGTATATGTTTTTCTTTCCCAAGTTAACCAATGTAAAATATATTAACTTGAGTAATGTTGCGCATCCTAACTGGAAGTTGTGTCACTAATGACGTTTGATTTCCCGATAAAGGGCATACTGTTTTTGGTACAATACAAAAAGTTTGGCATATGAGAAAGACAGAGGCCTGGTGTGAGGACCTAAGTGTATATTACACTGTCTTACAATATTGCGGAGTTGATGTTGCCTGGTATAACATTCAAAAAGGCTTGAATTTCATTCATTGTCATTGGAGGAGGTAATTTAGTACTTGCTGAGACACTGCCCCTTATGACTAGAATCACTTTGTCAGTGGCTCATAGAAGAACATTCAAATGGGCAAACCATGAAATGTATTGATTTGACCATAAAAGGGCTGTGTGTATTCAGAGTCAGGGGCACATTCCCTATAGTCTCTTACCTGTGATAACATCCTGATTTTGGTAAGGGTCTGTCTTGTTTCAGTAAGCTCTGCAGAAAATACCCTCTAACAGTAATGCAGGAAAATACTGAGAATAGACCCAAAGAAACCTGCAATGCATTGCTCACAGAAACCTCACATTTCCAACTAACTCAACATGACCGTCAAGGTAATGCGGCCAAACTTTTCAAATTTATATGTAGGACATATGCATCCATCGGAAGGTGCCAGTCTACCTATGTGCTCAATGACCAAATAGGAAGGGTTAGTTTTGAAACGGAATAATTGGACAGCTCTCCTTCAAGTGTTGGTTGAACTGTTGTCTGTTTGAAGACTCGCACACCAAGCTGGGGTTTGGGGTGTAAGGCGGCGCTCCCCCTTCCCGCCAACGCCACACAGTCTGTTATGTGCTGCAGGGATCAGGCGGAGAAGAATGGAGGAAAAGCACTTTTTGGAACTGGTTCTTTGCAGAATAAAAATATGTATATTTATATATAGATTTGTTTATATCCACTTCCAGCCAATGTTGCATGTATACAAGTTAACTATAAAAGCACTTGCATGGTGTCCCTTGAGGAGAAGGACCTCTTAAGGTGGCAGCCCTGCCACTTGTGTTGAGACTTCCAGTTGACAAGGCTGCATGAAACTCTGGCAGATTGGTGTAGAGTGAGTTTGCCAGTCCGCTGTTGGCATTGCTTCTTCCTGGTTTCTCCTGAATTCCCCAGCCTGGCACACTTTGGACGTCATCAAAAAATGGAGTGGCTACAGGTGGCACTGGTGATATCAGCTGCCCACTGATGATATGCAGGGTGAGGGAAAGACTGGCTGGAGACTCCAAGTATACCCATTTCACTGTATAAAAAGCAAAAAAGAATGTTTGTGGGAAAACTGTAAGCAAAACCTATATAATAAGGCCCAACCTAATCCTAAATAATTGCTTGTAAACATCTTAGAGCATTCTAAAAACAGTCTACATATACTAATACATAAATACATTCCTAATTTCACATTTATCTGATGATCGTAATGGGGAGATTCAATTGTTTTCTCACTCCCATAGCTCCCGTCTAAAGTGACCGAGCAGAAATCCACATAACATAGGGCTTTGGGGCTGGTCGCAAGTGCCGGGAGTTCCTTAACTGCAGCACGCCCGGCTCCTAGCATGGTAGGAGCCTCTTAACGCTGCTAATCCGGTTCTTTAGGGCGTGAGAATGAGGCTGTCGTGACCAGCGTGGGTCTGGTTCTGCAAACAATTGAATAGTTCTTGGTCACTTTATATGGGAGCGATAAAACAGGATTTTGGTACTTACCGTTAAATCCATTTCTCCGATTCCACAGGGGACACTGGAGCTTCATGACAGTGGGTATAGACGGTGGGTTGAGTTGAGCCTGGCACTTTAAAAATCTACAAGTGTGACTGGCTCCTCCCCCTCTATGCCCCATCAACCCCAGTTTTAAAGAACTGAGCCCGAGAGGAGACGGAGAACAGACTGAAGAACAGAGAAGGAGAACAGGAAAAGAAACATCCAACATACTGACACACTGCAAGAACACAGCAGGCTGCAGTGATAAACAGTCACACAATAAAACAGACAAAACTGCAACAGAACTGAATCAGAACAAGCAACTGAGAACAGGCAAGAAGCACTGGGTGGGCGTCCAGTGTCCCCTGTGGAATCGGAGAAATGGATTTAACGGTAAGTACCAAAATCCTGTTTTCTCCTTCATCCACTAGGGGACACTGGAGCTTCATGACAGTGGGGACGTCCCAAAGCTACCCTCCTGGGGGGGAGAGTGCTGAACGCCCTGCAAGACACTACGACCAAAATTTGAAGCAGAAGCCGCAAAAGTGTAAAATCTGTAGAAACGTACAAAAGTATGAACCGAAGACCACGTCGCTGCCCTACAAAGCTGTGAAGCCGAGACACCTCTACGTGCCGCCCAAGAAGTACCCACAGAGCACGTAGAATGCGCAGAAATGGATACCGGCGGTGGTCGAGCAGAAGCAACATATGCCTGACGAATAGTCAGACGAATCCACCGGGCCAAAGTTTGTTTAGACGCAGGCCAGCCACGCCGATTAGCATCATAAAGGACGAATAGAGCCTCTGATTTACGTAGCCCCTCAGTACGGGACACATAAATGCGAAGTGCCCGAACCACATCCAAGGAGTGAGAATCCCCAGAAGAGTCCGACAACGCTGGCACTACAATCGGCTGATTCAGATGAAAACCCGAGACCACCTTGGGCAAAAAGGAAGGCCGGGTACGAAGTTCCGCCCGATCTTCGTGAAAAATCAAGTAAGGGGAACGGCAGGACAAGGCTCCAAGTTCCGACACACGTCTGCCCGAAGCCAGGGCCAATAAAAGGATCATCTTCCAAGTCAAATACTTCAATTCCACCTCCTGCAAAGGCTCAAAGGTGGATGACTGAAGAAACGATAAAACAAGATTCAGGTCCCAAAGAGCCGTGGGTGGCACAAAGGGGGGCTGAATTCTAAGAACCCCTTGAAAAAAGGTCTGAACCTCCGGAATCAGAGCTAGGCGACGCTGGAAAAAAATAGAAAGAGCAGAAATCTGCACTTTAAGCGATCCCAAGCGTAACCCCGCATCGAGGCCTTTTTGAAGAAAAAGAAGAAGACGTGGTAAATGAAAAGAGGAAGTGGAGGATCCACGACCTTCACACCAGGAGATATAAGCCCTCCAAATGCGATGATAATGCGCTGATTAACCGGTTTTCTAGCCCTAAGCATGGTAGGAATGACCGACCTAGGAACTCCATGGCTTCTTAGGATGGCGGTCTCAATAGCCACGCCGTTAAACGAAGCCGCCGTAAATCCGGGTACACACATGGACCCTGTTGTAGAAGGTCCGATCGTAGCGGAAGAGGCCAAGGTTCGTCTGCCAGAAGGAATAAAAGATCGGAGTACCAAACCCGACGAGGCCAATCCGGAGCCACTAGGATGACGGTGGACGACTCTCGTTTGATCCGCTTGAGAATCCGAGGGAGGAGCGGAAACGGTGGGAACAGGTACACAAGGCTGTACGGCCAAGGGATCAGTAAAGCATCCGCTCCCACCGCTGCCGGATCCATGGTCCTGGAGCAGTAAAGGGGTAGTTGATGATTTATCCGAGATGCCATCAGGTCTATCTGTGGCTTCCCCCATCTGCAAACCAGTTGATGAAAGACCTCGGGATGAAGGGACCACTCCCCGGGATGAAGATCCTGACGACTGAGGTAGTCCGCTTCCCAGGTGTCGACCCCCGGAATAAACACTGCGGAAATGACCTCTACGTGTCTTTCTGCCCACAGAAGGATGCGACTGGCTTCTCTCATTGCCATCCGACTGCGGGTTCCCCCTTGGCGATTTATGTATGCCACTGCCGTGGCGTTGTCTGATTGTATCCGAACCGGAAGTCCTCGTAACAGAGGAGCAGCCTGTATCAAAGCTCTGTAGACTGCCCGCAGTTCGAGAACATTGATTGGTAAGAGGGACTCCTGCTGCGACCAAAGCCCCTGGAAGTGATTGTCCAGAACCACCGCTCCCCATCCGCGGAGGCTGGCGTCCGTGGTGACCAAGGTCCAATTCCAAATTCCGAAGCGGCGACCCGCTAACAGATGCTCCGTCCGAAGCCACCAGAGCAAGGATATGCGGGTCCGGGGAGACAGACGCACCAGCCGATGCATCTGTAGGTGGGACCCGGACCACTGAGACAGAAGATCCAGTTGAAATATTCTGGAGTGAAATCTGCCGAATTGGATGGCCTCGAAGGAAGCCACCATTTTCCCCAGGAGACGGATGCAAAGATGCACAGATACTTTCCTGGGTCTGAGCACTAGACGAACCAGCTCCTGTATGGCTATGGCCTTGTCCCTTGGCAAGAATATACGAAGCAGAACAGTGTCTAGAATCATTCCTAGGAACTGAAGTCTCTGGGACGGCATCAACGGAGACTTCTGGAAGTTCACAATCCATCCATGTTGAATGAGAATCTGATGTGTAAGGGACACTTGGTGTAAAAGGACTTCTGCCGTCGTAGCCTTGATGAGTAAATCGTCTAGGTATGGAACTATCGTCACCCCCCGAGAGCGCAAGTGAGACACCATGACGGCCATCACTTTGGTGAATACCCTGGGAGCTGACGAGAGACCGAATGGCAGGGCCTGAAACTGGAAATGAGCTTCCCTGATGGCAAATCTGAGGAAAGCCTGGTGAGGAACCCAAATTGGGACATGCAGATAGGCGTCCTTGATATCTATCGACACCAGAAACTCTTCTGCCTCTAGTCCCGCAATGACAGAATGGAGAGATTCCATCTTGAACCTGTGAAATGAAAGATACTGGTTCAATGATTTCAGATTCAGAATGGGTCTGACTGACCCATCTGGTTTCGGAACCACAAAAAGGTTTGAGTAAAACCCTTGTTGCCTTTGTGCAGTGGGAACCGCCACAAGGACCTCGGCCAGCAAAAGTTTCTCGATCGCTTGACGCAAAATTAGTTGCTTCAAGGGATCGACGGGCAAACCTGTTGTAAAATAACGCCGAGGAGGAGTGAAAGCGAACTCGATCTTGTACCCCTGAGATACCAGATTTCGAACCCAAGTGTCTGGAGAAGTCCGTCTCCAAACCTCCGAGAAACGCTGGAGGCGTGCCCCCACCTTCGGATTTCCGAGATGGGATGGGAGCCCGTCATGCCACAGGCTTGTCTGCTGGCTTGGGATCTGGACGGCGGCCAATATTTGCTTGACGTCCTCTAGTACGGCCTGCTCGCCCCGCTGAAGACGAACCTCGCGATCGTCCCTGAAATCTTGCCGATGCTCGAAAGGAACGAAAGGAAGGTCCCCTAAACGAGCGACGCGGAGGAGGTGCTGATGAAGGTAGAAAAGTACTCTTACCTCCAGTGGCCAGCGAAATCCATTTGTCCAGCTCTGGACCAAATAAAATATCGCCTGTGAAAGGAAGAGCTTCCACTGCTCTTTTTGACTCCGCATCCGCTTGCCAGGCACGAAGCCAAAGTGCCCGGCGAGCAGAGACCGCCGAAGCAGAAATCCTAGCGCCTACCTGGCCGATATCTCTGGAGGCGTCTCCTAAGTATACAGCAGACTCCTGAATATGTTCTGCCAAGGTAATCAGATCTGCCCGCGGAGTGCTGGATCTAAGACCCTCAGTCAATTGTTCCGCCCACTTTTCCACAGCCTTGTTGACCCAAGATCCTACCAAGAAGTGCACCTACCAAGATCCTACGGAGAAGTGCACCTGCGGCCGTATAAATGGATTTCAAAGTGGTTTCTAATCTCCGCTCTGAGGTTTCCTTCAATGTAGTAGCTCCTGGAACAGGTAACGTGGTCTTCTTTGACAACCGAGAAACCGAAGAATCCACAGGTGGCGGGGTCTCCCACCTCTTCCTATTTTCCGCAGGAAATGGGTAAAGAGAGAAGAAACGCTTAGGAATCTGGAATTTACGGTCCGGATTCTGCCAGGCTGCCGTCATCTGTTCATCCAACTGGAGAGAAACAGGGAATGTGACGGCCATCTTCTGTGACCTGGCAAATAAGGAGTCTTCTAACGATTCTGGAGCTTCCTGGCCAGAAATCTTAAGAACTTCCCTTACCGCTAGAATGAGTGCGTCAATACCTTGCAATGCCTCAGGTTCTTGTGAGTAAGTCTCTACGTCTGATTCGTCCAGCATCTCCCCTTCCTCCTGAGACGAGTGATCCGCTGCCGAATCCTCATCCGACTGGAGAACCGCCGGAAGAGCCCTCTTTTTAGATGAGCGACTTACCGTAGCTTCAGGAGCTTTAGACGCAGAACCCATCGCTTGAGCAAGGCTATTCACCGAGCGGACTAAATTCTGAGCCCACGCTGGTTCTGCTAGAAAAGAAGGGTGAGATGTGCCAGGTAGATCTCTGGCAGACTCCCGTTCCCTACGGGAAGCGGCTAATTCAGAAGAAAGGTCCGCCATGACCCCGGCCAAACTATTTATGAAGGAGGGAGTGACAGACTGCGTGTTAGCACTGTCTGCTTCACATGTCTCGCACAGGGAAGACCCTTCGGAGCGAGCATGGGTAAACTTCTTCCTGCACTTAGTGCAGGCAAACAGCTTTTGTGATGCAGTTTTTTCTGTCCTGGATGTCATCATGTACTCACAGACAAGCACCACATACAATTCAGGAATGCAGAAGAAGTATAGGGAGAAGCAGAATTACAATAATAATGCTACTCAAGTATGGGAGCAGACAGAGCAATAAGGGAGGAGCAGAATTTCAATAATAATGCTACTCAAATTGCATGCAGAGCAGTATAAGAGGAGCAGAATTTCAAGAAAATGCAACTCAGTAACAGGGGCAGACAGGCATATAAGGGAGGAGCAATCAATAGGACCAGAAAGTAGTTAAAACCACCCTCTGTATTTACAGACCCCCTGTAGATGCTCTCAGTCTTTGATCTGCTCCTCTCCCCCTCCGCTCAGTGCCTGCAGTCTGAGGCGCCACTCCCGTTCAGAGCGCGCCAAACTAGCCCAGGCAGTGAAGGAGGAAGAGGAGGAGGGACCCATAAGCTCCTCCTCCTAATGGCCGCCGCTTTGTATGCGCGCGGCATACACTTATACAGTGGGACGTTCTGTCCCCGCACTGACAGCGGGGGCCAGCGGCACGACCGCCGCCAGTGATAACCGTGCCGGTGCCTTTTACACAAGCACCGGCACGCAGAGGCAGGACCGCTGTGAGCGCGCCTACCTAACAGCCAGCGCCGGTGTTCTATGACAACCCCAGCGTGGCAACTGACAGCGGGGGCTGACAGCCGCGCGCTGTTTTCAGACCCAGCAGTTATTTTCACCTCTCCTGCTAGTCAGGAGAGGTGTGCTACTCACCGGGCTGCTGTGGCCAGAGCGCTGGGCAGTGAGGGGAGAGCGGGGACCCGGACACAAGCCAGTGGTAGCTGTGGCGGGCCCCGCTGAGTCTGATGACTCCTAACTGCCTAAAGCAGCCTCCCCTCCATAGGGTGACCGGACACAGGCTGCAGTAGCCGTGTGGTCCCCTCTCTGGCGGCTCCCACGATGCAGGCAGACTGTCACAGCTAACAGTCTGCCTGTCCTCTTGTGACTTTGATTCTTTCTATATAAAATTAATATAAGGGCTGGAGACAGCCCCTGTGCACCGGCTCTACTCGGGCACATTCTAAAAACTGGGGTTGATGGGGCATAGAGGGGGAGGAGCCAGTCACATTTGTAGATTTTTAAAGTGCCAGGCTCAACTCAACCCACCGTCTATACCCACTGTCATGAAGCTCCAGTGTCCCCTAGTGGATGAAGGAGAAACAACTGAAATGCCCCCTAGCTATCAGCATCGCAGTCTCCTGTTGTTTTATACTTTATGTGGGGCTGATATCAGATTTGCTGCACAGATGTCACATGAGTAAGCTGAATTTTTCATCTCAAGGACTAGTAGTGAAACATTGATGCTTTAGAAGCGGGCGTGAACGCGTCATTAAGGCCTCGCCCATGCTACACAATGCTGTGATTACCGGCATTGTGAAGCAGGGGGAGGGGCCACGATGATGTGATTCAGTGCAAACGACGGGTAAGTGGGTGGCTTGCGGGCAGATGGTGGTCGACTCAAAAGACTTGTCCACTCTTCCAGGCGGCCAGGAACAGCACCCGATTTTCACGAACCTCCTGATCATTCAGGGAAAGTAGGCAAGTATGACTATACTACATTTTATTCCAATATCCTTGTACCTCCTGGCATCATATGGGTGGAGAGATGTATCAAATCAATCATATTCTAGCACCTTCTATAATATTACAGTTGTGGCTGCAATTGGCAACTTCTCTACTTATGCTGAAGTACATACTACCTACCACATTACCTTCTACCACCTACTGTAGTATCATACAAACCATGCTACATACTGTACTGCTTACTGCCACATTACCTCCCACCACCTACTGTAGTATCATACAAACTATGCTACATACTGTACTGCCTACTGCCACATTACCTCCCACCACCTACTGTAGTATCATACTACGTATGCTACATACTGTACTGCCTACTGCCACATTACCTCCCACCACCTACTGTAGTATCATACAAACTATGCTACATACTGTACTGCCTACTGCCACATTACCTCCCACCAACTAAATACAGTATTAATAGCACCTTCCTTAGATCATAGTAACTACAGATGTTTCGTCATATACTGCTGCTCAAATGGCACCAAATAGCCCCTCTCAGCGCTCCAGGCTCTCAAAATATGCCTACTGTATAAGTACAAAGAAACTACTAGAAGCGACACAACTGTTTTGCTAGTGTAGGCAGACCATTGTGATTTGCGACATTTGTACATCTGTGTGCAACTGAGGGACTGCTTCAGAGATGGATGCAATGTCGATGTCGGACGCAGTGGAGAGATTTTTTTGCCCCTGTGCCTGCACCAAAGCCGCTCTACGATTACTTGCGCAGTGCTTGAGGGAGGTAACGGGGCGGATAGAAAAATGCAGATGTGTCGGGACTGTTTTCTGGGCTTGTTCTAGTGAGCCTCTGTGATCTCATATGCAGCTGATGAGGCCCGGCGTTTTTGGTGAGACGCTCATTCCAAGACAACATAGGCTTACTCAGCAGTTTGATGTGAGACCGATGTTTTCTCTTTGTACGTAAGTAATGGATGTGAGCCACCAGAGGTGGGTGTTATTAGCATATATTAGCAAGTCCGTTGTGTACGGGATCAGTCGATAAGGGATTTGCGTCCATCTCTGAATCAGGCCCTGAGTTTGCATCTGTGCGAATAGCCACAGCTTTCCTCACGCCAGGCTTATACTGTGACTTTGTATGTGTGTGAAACCAAATTCTGTGTGGTTAAAGTTGCAGCTCAGTGTCTCTAGTACAGTGTATGTGGCTTTTCACTCATCCTTTAATGCATATAATATGCAAATTTGAAATAAATATATGGTACGCAACTCTTGCAGCGTCTCAGTTCCGCCCGGGCGTCTTGTGCCATATGGCTTATAGATGCGAGGTGTATGAGGACACATACGTAACGCTTCAATAGGGACCTGTGGGCATACTAGGGGAGTGGGGGCAATGCCACTGGGGGATCTGTTGTCACTTGGGAATCCATTGCAACTGGAGGTTTAGGGCCAATGTTGAAATGGAGACGTAGTAACATTTGGAGGATCTATTTAAATACATGTTTTACGTTGTTTTTTTTTTTTAATAAAATAATAATCATCATCAATTAAGTGGTTCTTAACATCTTCCTTACGTTAAACTGACTATGCTACACACTAATGGCTGTAGGGTGTGCGTTCCTCTTGGTCCATGGTGGCCCACATTGCACACCCTGCATCCATAGACTATACTTATCTCTGCTGAAGTTGCAAAAATCACTGGGAAAATGGCGTCGGCACCATCTTCTAGGAAATCTACACATAGTGTAGTTGACAAATCACCAGTAAAATGGCGCCAGCACCATTTTCCTTTAGTTATGTACATTAGACTTTGGTACAGTGTCAGAATCTACTCATCGGAGAGAGTGGAGGGTGGCCCGGTGGATACTGCACACGGGCCCCATCCTCTTTTAAACTGCCGCTGTACACACTGAATACTGCCACATTACCCCCACCATCTACAGTAGCTATTATTAACCCCTGTCTTACATTGTACTATGCAACTCTTGTATATCTGTGGACGACTGAGTCTGAATCTGTATATGAAGTGCTACGATGCAGCAGCCGCGGCTTTTTGCACACCAAGTTCCCTTGTGCTTCATCCTCGAATTTGTACATGTTTAAAAGTAATTATTGTGCGGAAAAAGTCTAATCCCAGTGCAACTGGTACAGATTGAGGGCCTGATTCAGAAATGTACGCAATGCCAATTTTTACACAGCTTGAGCAATTGTTTGCCATTGCACATGCGTGTAAACCGCACTGCGCAAATGCAACGACTGTTTTGCGATTACGCCCGCACAAAGGATTATTTCACAAAGTGAGTGACAGGTAGTCATAGTTTGGGGTGGTAACGGACGGTGGCAAGGCAAACACAGGTGTGTCTGACTGTTTAAACGCCGTTTCATGGATGTGTATAATTTAGCTATTGCAATTTCCTTCACAGCATGAGAGCTCACTGCATGTCATGAGAGTTGCAGTGTTTTTGTGGCTGGTCAGACTTGCCGCGTATTCTGCATGACTGCCCAATCTGCATCAATGGTACAGATGTTTACGCTGTTGCACATTGTCTGACGGATATGAGAAGGCAGTAGTGGGCGTCCCTATGCTCGGCTATGCTTTGGAAGGCATTATCATATTTTAGCAACTGCAATCCATTAGAGAATGCAGTTGCAATTGCATTAGCGTAAATCTCTGAATTAGACCCAGAGTAGTATTTTACTGCGTCTGATGTGAGAATATTACGCAAATTTTAAAAAGTCGCTACACTGCCTAGTGCAGCTCACTCTCGACAGGAGTCTCACGCCACATGGCATATTGAGGCTAAGGGGTAAATTTACTAAAGTGACAGTTTTTAGAAGTGAGTTTTAAAAGGGATGTTGCCCACAGCAACCAATCAGATTCTACCTAACATGTAACTAGCACCCTCTAGAAGATAATAGCTAGAATCTGTTTGGTTGTTATGGGCAACATCACTTTTAAAACTCACTTCTAAAAACTCTCACTTTAGTAAATTTACCCCTAGGTGTATGAGGACACATCTGTATTAGTAACCCCCCTTACAATCATTTTATCTATGCTACATACTGTACTGTCCAGGTACACAGTTACTTGCTCTATCTTACTTATTCCCAAACCTGAATCAGGTCCTACTGTATGCTACAAACTGCCTACTTTCACATTAGCTCAGATCACCTACTGTAGTTATTAGTAATCCCTTCCTTACATCACACTAACTATGCTACACTACATACTGCCCACTGCCACCTTACCTGGTGAAGGGCGGGTGCTATACAGCAGTGCACACTGTGCTAACTGTAAATTCCGTTTCATTTGCCACAATTTCTGTGGGCTGCACATTCCGTTCATACATGGGATTCTCAAATGTGGCCCGGCCATTTGTGTTCTCATGTCCCGCGAAACCATTAAATGGAACCTTGGGTCTTCTTCTGGGAAAATGATAAAATTAGTGATCGAGGCCGAAAATCATCATGCATTTGTCAAAAAATGGAAGAAACAGACACAAAACTAGTAAATGTTGTGTGTTCTTTATACAAAGATGAGCTAACATGTAACATGAGGAAGGCACACTTATTGCCCATAAAGGATACAGTTATTTCATATTTACATCACTTTGCCATGTGGATAAAAAGGATAACATCCATGTAAATAAGATTTCCTTCTCTCTATATATATATACTATATATATATATATATATATATATATATATACACACAGTCCCATTGGTAGTACTATACAGCACAACCCACACATGGCACTCCAGGCTATAAGGCTATATTCAAAACGATTATATTTAAAGATGTAACAACATTTCTGGGCTGCACAGAGCCCTGTACTCGGGAATGTAGCTACTATGCATCTTTAAATATAATCATTTTGAATATAGCCTGGAGTGCCATATGTGTTTTGTGCTGTCTAGCACTACCAATGGGACTGTATGCAGTTTTTGTGAAGAAAGACAGCTCTTTCATTCCAGCATATTCAGGATCCGTTAGATACACACTGATAGACAGTGCATCTAACCATAGATATAATCTATACAGGGAATTGTATTGGCAAAATATACCATAGGGATCTATTTTATATAGTTCATGGAAAAATCATGGAAATATGTAATTATTTAATCTTCTATTCATATCTGTTGTTTTAAATACAATGTTTTTTAAAATAAAAACATAAATATAAAAGAAAAAATAAATCTGTTAAAAAATAGGAGATGTATTTTATAAGGCTTTAGTAGTAATTTTATGTTAAAGCAGAGTTGTTACAAACACTATACTTTGCCCCTATTTCTGCAGCGGTTGTGCTGATTACAGACTGTAAGGATCATACCTGTGTTTGTAGAGATATAGGACGAAACCAGCAATGATGAGAGCTATAAAAGGCACAAGAATAGCAGCTGCCACAGAGCTGCTGTTGGATGGGAAGTGTCCTATGGTGTCAGGACTATTTTCTAATAATCTCCTGTCTGTGAGAGCAAGAGACAGAATAAGTTAGTCATAGTCACATCAATCTTATACTAATTTTAGGATTTATTATCCAAGTATGATTATTCTGGTTTATTTATTGCAATGATTAGCATTAAAATAAGTCACAGGTTTGCAGGTCTGTCTCTTTAAATATATAATTACAACAGGTGGGCCAGCTTGCATCAGCTGTGTCCCTCATTGGCAAGAGTGGTCACTGTTCTAGTGACTCTTCTTATACCAAAGGACGTGTACAGTGTATAACCCATGCCTGGATGGTGGGATCTTCTCAGGCAAAGTTTAACTTGTAGATTCATGCTTATGATTTTAAGCAAAAATTATGTAAACACCCATTATGTGATCTTCTGCCCCATTACGTGCTAGAAAGACCAGTCTCCCCAGTTTTACAGAGCAGGGTCTCTTCTTTCAAGTTGCTAGACCTGGGTGGTCATAAGATGTCTTGGTCAAATATAAAGAACATGCAGCGTAATGCTGTAACTCTAATGGTTGCCCAAGATTAAGATCTAAAACATTTCAGTTCTAACAGAGCTCTGTAATAAACTGTCACATTTCTGCCAGAGGATACATAAAGAATATGTTATTTTTGTCTTCAGACATTCTTCTTTTCATGGTATCTTTTGTGTTTTGCAAAGGTTCTTGGAGCCCACTAATGAGAACTTGATCTGGGCCCATTGATGTCCTCAGACAGATCGGGTCTTATGTTATATAATAGAAATAAATGTATTCTACCAATAGTGAAAAGTCCTTGTGCTGCCAAGGATATGAGCCCCAACACACCTGTTCATCTACACTAAGCAGAACTACAGAGGCACAGAAGCATAATGTGGTAAGATGATGGAACAATGTCTAACCTGTGCGGCCTTTCCACAAGTCCACTTATCTATGCATTCAGAATGCTGCTATGGAAGGGAAAAGTTAACAGTCCTGACTTTTAGGAAGTTAAACCTTCACTAATCCCCAGTGGGAAAGGTATTCTTACACTATATACTGGACCACTTTTAAAAAAGCATTTGATGGAGACTGTAAAAGCAAAAGCTATGTGCGCTGTATATGGGGATGTTATCTATGAAGGCATGTTATATATATATATATATATAAATATACATATATATATATATATATATATATATTAGGGGTGAGCGGGTTCGGATTTCTGAAATCCGAACCCCCCCGAGCCCCCCCGATCCGAGTCCGATCCGAGTCAGGCTCGACTTTTCCCGCCTGACTCGGATCTGAAATCGAGGCAAAACGTCATCATCCCGCCTTCCGAGTCTCGCGGGTTTTGGATCCTATATAAGGTACCCACGTCGGCGCCATTTTCTCACTCGGCTGTGGACAGTGAAGAGGGAGGGTGGGAGTTAGGGCTGTGTAGTGTAGTGTAGTGTAGTGCTGCTGTTGTCCACTACTTCAAAGTCCATAGGGGCTGGCTGTGTTGTGCTGTGCTGCTGTTGTTAATAGGGGCTATGTCCACTAATTCAAAGTCCAAACTTCCAGCGCAAGTGAAGAGGCCCTCGACCAACTCCAGCCCACCGCTGCCGTTACTGCCTGTGCAAATTAGTGGGGCCCCGCCGCTACTGCTACTGGGGCCCGCTGTCCACCATGAAAGAGGTGCCTGTCAGCCCCCCTCTACCTCTGTATAATAAAGTTTATTATTGGGTGACGTCACGCACGCCGGATAAAAATCTTTATTATACAGAGGTAGAGGGGGACTGACAGGCACCACTTTCACGGTGGACAGCGGAACTGAAGAGAAGAGAGAGGAGCCACAGAAACTATGGAGCAGCAGCCTGGAACAGAAGGGTAAGGAGATTCATATGCTGCCTGGCTGAGGCAGAAGGGGATGGTGCAGCACTGTGTGCATGGCTACAGAGAGTGAGGCAGAAGGAGGCTTGGGAGATAGAGTATAC
Source organism: Taudactylus pleione (assembly GCA_031769625.1). Lineage (NCBI taxonomy): Eukaryota > Metazoa > Chordata > Amphibia > Anura > Myobatrachidae > Taudactylus > Taudactylus pleione. The sequence goes on along the minus strand of JAUIMM010000007.1, from coordinate 29,070,505 downwards.
TGTATCTGTGTACACACATACACACACAAAATAAAATCTACAGATATTAAGGATGAGCGGGTTCGGATTTCTGAAATCCGAACGCCCCCGATCCGAGTCGTATCCGAGTCAGGCTCGACTTTTCCCGCCTGACTCGGATCTGAAATCGAGGCAAAACGTCATCATCCCGCCTTCCGAGTCTCGCGGGTTTTGGATCCTATATAAGGTACCCACGTCGGCGCCATTTTCTCACTCGGCTGTGGACAGTGAAGAGGGAGGGTGGGAGTTAGGGCTGTGTAGTGTAGTGTAGTGTAGTGCTGCTGTTGTCCACTACTTCAAAGTCCATAGGGGCTGGCTGTGTTGTGCTGTGCTGCTGTTGTTAATAGGGGCTGTGTCCACTACTTCAAAGTCCATAGGGGCTGGCTGGACTGTGTTGTGCAGTCAGTTCTCCATAGGGGCTGTGTCCACTCCAAAGTCCTGTGCAGTGTCCCAGTCCTAAAGAGGTGCTGTAGTGTTGTCCAGGGGGTGCTCTGTCCATCAGGGGTGCTCCCCCCAAGTGCTAAAAAAATAATATATTTTCTGTGTTTGTGAATTGTGTGTGCAGTAGCCGCACGTGCATCAACAAAGTAGTGCCAAGCGTGCGTCTGTGTCATAAGTAAAGGGCCGGCTGGCTTGACCGTTAAAGGGTGCTGTAACCCCCGAAAGTACACTCCAGTCCAAACCAAAAAAAAAATATTTTCTGTGTTTGTGAATTGTGTGCGCAGTAGCCGCACGTGCATCAACAAAGTAGTGCCAAGCATGCGCCTGTGTCATAAGTAAAGGGCCGGCTGGCTTGACCGTTAAGGGTGCTGTAACCCCCGAAAGTACACTCCAGTCCAAACCAAAAAAAAAAATATTTTCTGTGTTTGTGAATTGTGTGCGCAGTAGCCGCACGTGCATCAACAAAGTAGTGCCAAGCGTGCGCCTGTGTCATAAGTAAAGGGCCGGCTGGCTTGACCGTTAAGGGTGCTGTAACCCCCGAAAGTACACTCCAGTCCAAACCAAAAAAAAAATAATTTTCTGTGTTTGTGAATTGTGTGCGCAGTAGCCGCACGTGCATCAACAAAGTAGTGCCAAGCGTGCGCCTGTGTCATAAGTAAAGGGCCGGCTGGCTTGACCGTTAAGGGTGCTGTAACCCCCGAAAGTACACTCCAGTCCAAACCAAAAAAAAAATTATTTTCTGTGTTTGTGAATTGTGTGCGCAGTAGCCGCACGTGCATCAACAAAGTAGTGCCAAGCGTGCGCCTGTGTCATAAGTAAAGGGCCGGCTGGCTTGACCGTTAAGGGTGCTGTAACCCCCGAAAGTACACTCCAGTCCAAACCAAAAAAAAAATTATTTTCTGTGTTTGTGAATTGTGTGCGCAGTAGCCGCACGTGCATCAACAAAGTAGTGCCAAGCGTGCGCCTGTGTCATAAGTAAAGGGCCGGCTGGCTTGACCGTTAAGGGTGCTGTAACCCCCGAAAGTACACTCCAGTCCAAACCAAAAAAAAAATAATTTTCTGTGTTTGTGAATTGTGTGCGCAGTAGCCGCACGTGCATCAACAAAGTAGTGCCAAGCGTGCGCCTGTGTCATAAGTAAAGGGCCGGCTGGCTTGACCGTTAAGGGTGCTGTAACCCCCGAAAGTACACTCCAGTCCAAACCAAAAAAAAAATTATTTTCTGTGTTTGTGAATTGTGTGCGCAGTAGCCGCACGTGCATCAACAAAGTAGTGCCAAGCGTGCGCCTGTGTCATAAGTAAAGGGCCGGCTGGCTTGACCGTTAAGGGTGCTGTAACCCCCGAAAGTACACTCCAGTCCAAACCAAAAAAAAAATTATTTTCTGTGTTTGTGAATTGTGTGCGCAGTAGCCGCACGTGCATCAACAAAGTAGTGCCAAGCGTGCGCCTGTGTCATAAGTAAAGGGCCGGCTGGCTTGACCATTAAAGGGTGCTGTAACCCCCAAAGTACACTCCAGTCCAAACCAAAAAAAAAATTATTTTCTGTGTTTGTGAATTGTGTGCGCAGTAGCCGCACGTGCATCAACAAAGTAGTGCCAAGCGTGCGCCTGTGTCATAAGTAAAGGGCCGGCTGGCTTGACCATTAAAGGGTGCTGTAACCCCCAAAGTACACTCCAGTCCAAACCAAAAAAAAATTTATTTTCTGTGTTTGTGAATTGTGTGCGCAGTAGCCGCACGTGCATCAACAAAGTAGTGCCAAGCGTGCGCCTGTGTCATAAGTAAAGGGCCGGCTGGCTTGACCGTTAAAGGGTGCTGTAACCCCCAAAGTACACTCCAGTCCAAACCAAAAAAAAATTTATTTTCTGTGTTTGTGAATTGTGTGCGCAGTAGCCGCACGTGCATCAACAAAGTAGTGCCAAGCGTGCGCCTGTGTCATAAGTAAAGGGCCGGCTGGCTTGACCGTTAAAGGGTGCTGTAACCCCCGAAAGTACACTCCAGTCCAAACCAAAAAAAAAATTATTTTCTGTGTTTGTGAATTGTGTGCGCAGTAGCCGCACGTGCATCAACAAAGTAGTGCCAAGCGTGCGCCTGTGTCATAAGTAAAGGGCCGGCTGGCTTGACCGTTAAAGGGTGCTGTAACCCCCAAAGTACACTCCAGTCCAAACCAAAAAAAAATTTATTTTCTGTGTTTGTGAATTGTGTGCACTGTGGCTGCACGTGCATCAACAAAGGAGCAGCGCCAAGCGTGCGCCTGTGTCCCATAAGTAAAGAGCCGGCTGGCTCATTTCTTAAAGGGTGGTGTAACCCACAAAGTGCACTACTCTCCAGCAAAAATAAAAAAATATTTTCTGTGTTTGTGTGCGCTTTAGCCGAACGTATATATATCAATATAACATAAATGGAGGACCAAACTTTCTCTGATAAAAATAAAATAGGGAAAGATCAAGAACCACTTCCTACTAGTGCTGTTGCTGCTGCTGGGAGTTGTTCATCATCCCAGAGAGGAAGTAGGAACATCACTACTTTTACTAAACAATTGACCCTCCAACAGTCCCTAGCGATGAGGATGAAGTACGACAGCAGTCATCCTGAAGCAAAACGTATAACTGAGGCCTTGACTGCTATGTTGGTGTTAGACGTGCGTCCGGTATCCGACATTAGTGCAGTGGGATTTAGACAATTGATGGAGGTAGTGTGTCCTCGGTTCCAAATCCCGTCTAGATTCCACCTGCATCCTCAAAGCAGCAGCGACAAGCGTGCGTCTGTCTGTTAAAGGGTGGTGACACCCTCAAAGTGTGCTACACAAACAATTAAAATATTGTTCTTTTTTTTTCTGTCTTTGTGAAATGTGTGGGCTGTAGCCGCACCTGCATCCTTAAAGCAGCAGCGACAAGCGTGCGTCTGTCTGTTAAAGGGTGGTGACACCCTCAAAGTGTGCTACACAAACAATTAAAATATTGTTCTTTTTTTTTCTGTCTTTGTGAATTGTGTGGGCTGTAGCCGCACTTGCATCCTCAAAGCAGCAGCGACAAGCGTGAGTCTGTCTGTTAAAGGGTGTTGTAACTCTCAAAGTGCTCCAAAAAATCAAAAAATTTTTTTTAATGTGTTTGTGACTTGTGTGCGATGTAGCCACACTTGCATCCTCAAAGCAGCAGCGACAAGCGTGCGTCTGTCTGTTAAAGGGTGGTGACACCCTCAAAGTGTGCTACACAAACAATAAAAATATTCTTCTTCTTTTCTCTGTCTTTGTGAATTGTGTGGGCTGTAGCCGCACCTGCATCCTTAAAGCAGCAGCGACAAGCGTGCGTCTGTCTGTTAAAGGGTGGTGTAACTCACGAAGTGCTCCAAAAAATAAAAAACTATTTTTTTTATGTGTTTGTGACTTGTGTGCGATGTAGCCGCACTTGCATCCTCAAAGCAGCAGCGACAAGCGTGCGTCTGTCTGTTAAAGGGTGGTGACACCCTCAAAGTGTGCTACACAAACAATAAAAATATTCTTCTTTTTTCTGTCTTTGTGAATTGTGTGGGCTGTAGCCGCACCTGCATCCTTAAAGCAGCAGCGACAAGCGTGCGTCTGTCTGTTAAAGGGTGGTGACACCCTCAAAGTGTGCTACACAAACAATTAAAATATTGTTCTTTTTTTTTCGGTCTTTGTGAAATGTGTGGGCTGTAGCCGCACCTGCATCCTTAAAGCAGCAGCGACAAGCGTACGTCTGTCTGTTAAAGGGTGGTGACACCCTCAAAGTGTGCTACACAAAGAATAAAAATATTCTTCTTCTTTTTTCTGTCTTTGTGAATTGTGTGGGCTGTAGCCGCACTTGCATCCTCAAAGCAGCAGCGACAAGCGTGCGTCTGTCTGTTAAAGGATTACATCGGTGACAGCATCCAAGTAGGCATGTCAGACAGTCCGTACCTGTACTGGCAGGAAAAAGAAGCAATTTGGAGGTCCCTGTACAAACTGGCTCTATTTTACCTGAGTTGCCCCCCCTCCAGTGTGTACTCCGAAAGAGTGTTTAGTGCAGCCGGGAACCTTGTTAGCGAAAGGCGTAGGAGGTTGCTTCCACAAAATGTGGAGAAGATGATGTTCATAAAATGAATGATCAACTCTTCCAGGGAGACCAGCCTCCAGAACGTACAGAGGGACCTGTGGTTCCAGCAGGGACGAATTAATACTCTGTGAGGATGAGGATGTACATAACACTGAAGAGGGTGAGGAATCTGTGGATGAGGAGGATGAGGACGACTTCTTGCCTCCGTAGAGCCAGTTTGTGCAGGGACAGATTAATTGCCAGCTTGTTTTGTGGGGGCCCAAACGAACCAATCATTTCAGCCACAGTTGTGTGGCAGACCCTGGCGCTGAAATGATTGGTTTGTTAAAGTGTGCATGTCCTGTTTATACAACATAAGGGTGGGTGGGAGGGCCCAAGGACAATTCCATCTTGCACCTCTTTTTTTTCTTTGCATTATGTACAGTTTGGGGCCTAGTTTTTCAATGCCATCCTGTCTGCCACTGCAGTTTCACGCCTAGATGGGTCACGTGTTTGTGCCGCCCACTCGTGTCGCTTAGCATAGTCATCCAGCTACCTCGGTGCAACCTTTTGGACATAAAAACACTATTGTGAGGTGTGAGGTATTCAGAATAGACTGGAAATGAGTGGAAATTAAGGTTATTGAGGTTAATAATAGCATAGGAGCAGAAAAACCTACAAATTCTGTGATTTTAGCTGTTTTTATGCTTTTTTTCAAAAAAATACAGATCCAAAACACAAAACCCAGAACCCAAAACACGGAAGGGTGGTTTTGGCAAAACCAATCCAGATCCAAAACACGAAGAAAGATCCAGATCCAAAACCAAAACACAAAACACGAAAAGTGGCCGGTGCACACCCCTAATATATATATATATATATAGACAGTTTCTGAGGTTTTTTTATTTTATATATTTTATGTTATATATTTTATATATCAGCTACAAATGAAGCTAAGGGGTAACTGAGATAGGAGCCTGTGAACTGATATTTAAGTTTTGCAAACTAATTGCAGATGTCACAGCAAAGAGCGTGCACAGATGGCCAATATGTCTGCTCTTTGAGACCATGAACCTACTAATGTAAGATGTTTTATGTAAATGTGCAATCAAAATATAATGCACTGTACTATATTCTAGTATTACTAGTAATTACTCATCCAACTCTCTTCCTTCCACCAGAATCATGCAATTCAACACACACACACAACCTTGGGCAGACAGCCATCAGTGTGATTGTGAGTGTTGGCCATTTTCTTGTTGCACACATCCTCCCCAGTGTTTCCTCTATAGTGGGCAGAGAGTGATGATGTCATCACTGTGTTACACCTATCTGGCCCAGCCACAAGGAGATTGCTAGAATCTTCAGTGATTCCGGGAGATCACCACTATTTCAGGGACTCTCTGAAAGTAAGTTGGCAAGTAAGCACTATGGGCATAGACAAATCTTACTGCATGGTATTTTATTTTTGTTGAACTATATCTAACATTAATAACCCAGTTTATCTGAGATGTTGATAATCAGGTAAATTTACCTATCCTTTGAAGTCCAAACTGACCGAATCCTTTTCCACGCACAAAGCCTTGATAAACATATGTTCCCCCGACAGATTCAGAAGAAACCTATAGGTGAAAATAACACAAAACATCCATTAGATATGACAATTTTGACTGTGCCACACTAGCGATGATCAGTAAGAATAATATACTGTACATTATGTAATTTTCACCCTTGGAAGCACTTTCTACTTCTGGTATTAGCCTCTGGCAAAAATGTAGCACTGGTGCCCTCTGAAGCATTGATGCAGGCAATAGTGCATTGCATTTATGGGCCAGCACTTTCAATGTGGGCTTTTCAATCTGCTGATACTCTATCCATGCAATATATGGCCACAATGAGGGATTAAAGGGACACAAGTGAGACCTCAAAAAACATACTTCAAAGACAATAGATCAATCTAGGAATGTCAGAGGTTTGAATTAGGGATGAGCGGGTTCGGTTTTACTCGGTTTTACTCGGTTCTTATCGCCACTTTACCGCAAATTTGGCTCGATTTTATTCGCTATCCAAAACACATGTTCGGCGATAGCCAATAAAAAAATCCGAGTAAAACCGAGTAAAACCGAACCCGCTCACCCCTAGTTTGAATAGTCGGTGACAATACAAAAATCCACAATGAGGATTACACATTGTGCACCGTTCTGAATTGAAAACTGCCAGCGAAGTAAGAATGCAATATACTGTATGCATAAGGGGATTCAACAAGTGAATTCTACAGCCGGAATTCTTCAGCTTAAATTGTTTATTTTTCTATCATGCAGAATATAGTGCATGGATGCTTTTTCACAACAGTATGTATGGGGTGTACAGTTTACACTTACATTTTACTCCACCCCTCACCTGCACTCCCATTTTGGAATACATATTTTATTCAAACCTGACTATACATATGTATATTATGCATATTTGTTACATATAGGAACACAATACTGCATTCGTGGTGTTTGTCCAGCAGCGTTTCTGTTTTATTAAATAATAAGAATATGTTGAATGTAATTGTGATAAAAGGAGATTTACTACAAATGGATAAAGGTAGGTGGTAATCTGCTTCTACAATGCAGTTATCATATGAATGCACATGTTTTGTCTCTAGAATTAGCAGTATAGAAACATAGCATGTGACAGTAGATATGAGACACTTATCCTTTTGCCCATCTGCTGTAAAACCTCAGAGACTATTACAATCATTTATATTTAGAATGGCTCAATGTCTATCCCAGACATTCATATCTGAAACGACAATGATGAGTTTCCTTATCATTCAATCATCTGTCTCTATTCTTACGTCTCTACAGCAATGAATGGATATGCCCATCAATCCGCTTCAGGCCCAAGTATACCTTGATATCTACATTAGACTACAGTATATTATACTTTTTTTCTGCAAATGTATCTGGACTACCCTTCATATACTGACAGGCGCTACTCATATTAGACGATATTTGGTTGTTGCTGTTGCAATGGGATATGGATAAGAGTCTCCAAAATTTTTAAAATTCTGTAATTTCACTTGCAAAGCAAAAAAACACTTTGTTATATACATAAACACAGTGTAAAGGAAAGGTGACAAGAGGGTATTTAATATGCCTGGCAGATGGTAACCCTCTAAGCTAGGGTCAACACATACAATGTTTGTGAGAATGGTCGTCTTTTAGCATATGTTTTGTTTTTGGTGTATCAGGGCTTGTGGAGTGGTGTTGTGAGCGTATTTTACTGTTTCATATTACTGTTGTTTAAGGTGGGAGGTTTCTTGCTTCTGAGGTTGTTCCAAAACTCCCTCCCTTATCTTTTTTAATGCTGTTGTTGGCTTTTCTTGTGGGAACGAATGGTAGCAGTGGCTGTCTTGCTGTAGCTCTTGAAGTGCTCTTCTCGCCAATAAATGGGTCGGGCTTAGGTTGTTAATTTTCTTATTTTTTTACCTGTGTATAAATGTACTGTAGTCTGACATTAACCAATTCAGAGTTTATGTTCCTAAAGGTGCATATCCACTACACGAGTGTAGAACGACTGTACGATTACAACATCATAATCGTTCAATCGTTCATCATACTGTTCAGTGGATAATGTGCCCACACTGAACGATATGTCGTTCAGTGCAGGCACCCTCCCTCATCCCCGAACATGCACAACCTGACGTTCTCGTCAGGTCGGCCTGCATGTTCAGGCCATAATTACTGCACAATTAATGAACGATTGAACGATAATGATGTCATTATTGTTCAATCGTTCATTTTAATTGTATAGTGGATATGCGCCTTAAGATTATATGGTGATCCATTGATGTATATTATCATCATAAGAAACAGACTTACATGGCCATCCAAAGCCCAGCTTTCTATCTTGAACTTCTCCATGACGATGTCTTTTGGTCCCCGGATCTGATATGCTTGGAGAAGAAGGTGAAATTCTTCCTTTTTGTAAATACCTGTGATAAATAAGGACAACATTATGAGAATACTCCTCTTTCCAAGAATGAAATATCTTATGCAAATCTACTGGAATAGAATTGACTAAAATAACAAATAGTCTCCATACAAAATACATTAATTAGTATATAAATAAACTGGTCCTACATGAAAATAAATCATTGCTTCAGTTCTATAATATTGATAAAATATTGAACTTGTATTCTGAACATCAGTACTTTGCCTTTATTGTTGTATTTGGACTGTAAGCTCTTGGGTCAGGGAAGGGAGATACAGTACCTCAGTCTTAAGTGTTTTCCTGTTACACTTATTACTCACATGCTGTATTGTATTTTTATTGTCATTTTTAGGGTAAGGTGTACATTGTATTGTGCCATTTGAATAAACATATACATATAACTAATAATGGAGGATAATATGTCCTGAGACGGACAAACACATTTTGAGCAAGGGTGGGTGGCCCTCCCCGCCAACAGCTCTCACTGCTGCAACAGAGATGGGAAAGGCCAGTGGAGGAGAACCCTGCCCTGACAGGGTTAAGTATTGCAGGGTAGCAGGATAGGGGTAAACAGAGGTGACCTGGGTCCATTTTTACATGATATACAACATTTGTTTTTCATTAAAATGTAGTAAGGTACATGGTGGCACCAAATGTATTTAATGTTATGAGGACTGGGCTGGCTTCAGTCTTCCAGGCTCACCTGATACTTGTAGCTCTACCCCACTGTGATCAATCATAGTGGCATTAACTTTACTGTTTCCAACATCATAACTGGTGACCGTGAGCATTGCTGGCTGTTTCCTTCCTTGATATTCATAAGATCCTTTCCAAAGAGAGTCCTTGGCAAAGACATCAGCAGGAACTGTAATGGTAACCGTATAATTATAGCTTTCTTGCTATAACTACTATCAATATAATATTAGATAGGATTACATATTCAAACATTTTCTGAAATTCAAAACCAGTTTAAACCAAGAAGCACAGGATGCTGCTTCAACAAGGAGTCCAATATGCCTTTTTTTATTCTACATTACCATTCTTGACATTTTACCACTTTGATTTCAATAAAAGGAGACGTCCAGTTGGGCAACATATAATTCCCCCCAAAAACCTTAATCAAAATATTAGGGGGAGAACATACTAATGGCACCAAGATAAAGATGAACAAGATTTTAATTACAATTAAGCAACATCAACCCACATAATGGTGGTCCCCAAACTGCATAATGACAGTCAGGCTATAAGGAATAAGACTTATATCCTCTGGATGTCATGAAAATGTCAACAAATCAATCAATTATCTGTCTTACAGCCCAGCAGGTAAACAAAGCTTCTTACCGGATATTTTCTGGATGGGAGGTTCTTTAGCTGGGAAAATAGGTTTTCCACTGGGTCTGACATCAGCTGGAAAAGAAACCCACTGGTGAGGTAAGGCTGTGGTACATCACACACTCAGACCTGCATGGCAGCAGTATACTTGCCTCAGGCTGTAAATTATGTATCAGTGCTGTGCAAGTGCTAACATATGTGGATCTAATGTTGATCTACATTAGGTGGACATGAAGGACTTCAAAACATTGCTGCGGCAAGCAATTGTTAGTGAGCCATGGCAAATAAGACATACTTTGTGTTTGTTCACAGTAGAGCGAAAAATAAATACGCTGACATAGATGCAAATGGTATATGTTCTGTGTTGTGAATGTGAATACATTCATGCATGCAATAATACAAAAATAGAAAAGACTGCACAACCATCTCAACTATCCATTACACACTGCCCAATATCCAGCACAAGAAGTACATCCCCTCAAAATGCCGTCCTAATGCCCACCATATAGAGTAAAAGTTTAAGTCTATGACATCTATAATATAACATAAAGAACCATAATCCTAAATACAAACATTAATCACCTATGCAAGACTAGCAATGAACAGGGTGCTAATAAGAAAGCACTTTTAGCTCTGTGATTGGTTGAACTACAAAGATTGCATTTCTTATTCTGCTCTCCAGCCAAATAGAATTCAGTATAACCTTCAGGGATCTCTGATTGGCTGGAGTTTAGTACTAGAGGGCATACATTCACAGTGATAAAGTTACTTCTGTATCTGGTTTTCAAACACAGATTTGAATATCCATTTGAATATCCGAACAGCATATGTGCATAGTCATACACATCTATTGCCCAAAGGGTGTTGGATGCCCAACATGTATGCTGTAAAATAGATGCATACTCAGGGCAACAACAGGAAGAAGGCATATGCTTGTGAATTGTTGGCTTCCCCTAGTTCTGAACCATACAAATGCAATAGACTGCTTCAACTGCTACATTTATAAAAATATCTACCTGATTAAGACCATAATTTGTTAACTTGCCTTAACATACCAATAGGTACCCCCTTACCAAGACACACAGGAGGCTTCCCTGTCCAGCTCCCATCTACCCTGCAGGTTCTATGCTCAGAGCCCCCGGTCAGGTAAAAACCAGTCTGGCAAGTGTAGATCAATGTGTAGCCCAAAGATGGTAAGTCTATTGCTCCGACATTGGCATGCGGGGGTGTCTCAGGCTGTCGGCAGTTATGGGCTGTAGAAAACAGAAGAAACACAAATGTCAAAAAACATTAACCTCCATCGTCTTGCATTGTAAACTAATTTTAAACTGATTATAAATAATAAATATCACCCTGATGTGGAATCGAAGTTGATTAATTACTTAAAGATAAGAAGGTTGATAAGACAAATAACATGATTAAAACAGTTGGTTGGTGTGGATGCTATATTAAATTTTTTCTTATCAGCATCATAGGCAACACGACCTAATCTTGTCTCATCTAAAACTAAATGTACTTTTCTCATAAATATCATTTGACTTTTGTATTATGACATTTACTACCGTAAGCACTCACAAAGTTATTAACCATACCATTTACAGCTTTGGAAAATCAACACAATTTCTCCATTTTCTATACTTTCAGAACTTACGAATGCACTCTGGTTGCACCCCACTCCAAGTCAAATTTGGGAGGCAGGTCCGCGTAGTGGAGCCCTGTAGGAGGTATCCCTTGTGACACTTGAATTGTACTATACTGCTAACCTGCATTTACGGAGATATAGAGGGAGAAGAAAAAGGAGAGAAGAATTAAGAGGGAGGTGAACAAGTTTCTTAAGTATAGACATTTTCCCTTTATAAATTACTTGCAACATAGTTCAATTTAAGTTACATCATAAGCACCGTCCCTGATCTGAGCTATCTGGAAATTATAGTGTTTAAATGTTTTATCCTTATGAAAGATTAATTTTTCAGTAGGTTCTTAGTACAACTCTCAGGGTATGGACATTAAAGAGGCCCACAGGTATCTACAGTTTCTATTAGTTTTCAACAAATCCAACTGTTTATATTGCATAGACCAGTGGTTCCCAAACTTTTTTGAATCACAGCTCATAGAGTATCAGTATTGTTTTCACGGCACCCCTAAGCCTAAAGTTTGTTGTTGAGAAATTCTGAAAAAAATGTAGTGTAGTACAGTGAAGTAAATTGTGCTTACCTGTCAGCCTTAGGTTTGGTTATATAGTGGTGGACAGCTTTGTGCTTCTATTTGTCCACATATTTATATTACATTGACCATAAATTTGCTTTGGTGCTGGACCACCGTCCTAAGGCACCCCTGCAAGTGTCCCGAGGCACCCCAGGGTGCCACGGCACACAGTTTGGGAACCACTGGCATAGGGTATATATTACTCCAATACGGTTACATAAATTTGGCAGTAGGACAAACTCTAAGTGCCCTAAGTGCGGGGCCGAAGATTGTACTTTCTTACATTTGGTATGGGTCCAAAGGTTTAAAATTTTTGGACTCAAGTAATAGGGGTTATATCAGATACTGGAGTCCCGAGGGCTGTTCTATCAGCAAATGTGTGTTTACTGAGCATAGTGGATGAAAATGGACTGGATAGATACACTAAACAATATATTGTAAATTTATGCAGCCTACAGTATGTATAGCCCGTACTTGGATGGCCCAGGAAGATCCAGTGGTTAAACAATGGATATCATTATTTAATACCTCTCTGGCCCATGAGAAGTATTCTTATTTGGTCAGACAAGCGGAATCCAAGTTTGAAAAAGTTTGGTATATGTGGCTAAATTGGAAATATTTTACAAATTTCTTAGAGTTAGATTCATCTAATGTGCCAATTATTATTTGCCTTAGGACTTTGTATAGCAAAGAACCGTAAGAAATGTAACAATAAATGTTAGCACCTGGGTCAAGAATGAAACTTGACTTTCATCTCCAATCCCTCAGTTGTGACCAAATTAACCTAACACACGATTTCCTGTGGCCCCTTCAGATTTGTGCACTACTGTAGGTGGCTTTCCCTCTTGCACTTTCCTAGATACAACCCTGTTATAGCATATTGTCTAGTAGTAATCAGTGTTACAAAAATAAACAGGTTTACCTTACATTATTTTTTAATTGACCCCCTCCCCATGTTCCCCCATTTGCTCTGTACTTACTAGCGGCAGGTATCTCAGCTTCTGCAAACATCTATGAGCTTTGGAGAAGGCAGTGAAATGATAGCTAGCTCCTGACTGAAGACTGTGCATTTCTCCAAGTAAGTGAATTAAACGCGAGATCCAAATGTCACTGTTATCCATACTTTAATTTTATGGTGATGTTTTTACTTTTGCTGAGCATGCACATAGCAATCACAAAACATCACTCATATCTTTTGTGCAGACCAGCCAGAAATGAACCTCACAAATGTTCGCTTTCCTAAAGAACTCCTAATGAGTTAGTAAAATGTTATGTTGTATCCAGAGTAAATAACAGGTAACCACCATGGAGTTACTATACATTATTTTGATTTTTACATCTCATAAATCTTCATTTTCAGATTTCCGAGGTTAGAGGGCATATTGATCAGTAATACATAGTTCATGCAGTCAATATGCTGTGTCAATGTTGTAATCAATTCCTGATTTGATGCAAACAGCAGAACACATCCCCTACTCTAAAGGCACTTTATAAAGACTACTGTTTTTCTCTACCCCAGGTGATGATTTGTACTTTTCTTGGCTTCACAGCATAAGACAATCAAATTTTTGAAAGAAAACATTATTCAGCTTCATCTGCACCTAGATCAGGCATGTCAAACTCAAAATCCCAACCTGGCCGAATATTCAAGGTCTAAGGGGTAAATTTACTAAAGTGAGAGTTTTTAGAAGTGAGTTTTAGAAGAGATGTTGCCCATAGCAACCAATCAGATTCTAGCTATTATCTTCTAGAAGGTGCTAGTTAAATGTTAAGTAGAATCTAAAACTCTCACTTTAGTAAATTTACCCCTAAGAGCCTTATATGCAATTTTGAATGTTTTTTTATTAAGAAAAACCAACAATGAAGTTTAAGCAAAGAGATGTCAAGTATCAGGAACAAAACAATAACTTTAATGTTTTCTTCCTGATGTTTGATATCTTTTTGCTGTCACCAGTTTGCCCGTTTCAGGAGAAATCTTATTGGATGTGATAACTTTTAAAACTGAACCAAGATGAAAGTCTGTCAATCTGGACCTAGCAGGAGACTTGTTTCCTTTCATTAATGAGAATAATTGCTCACACTGGTAGGTTCTTCCGAACATGGAAATAATTTCACGTGCAAACTTGCGAGTTTCTACAAAGTCAGGTACACCAACTTCATTGAATTTAAGCTTCAAATTTGAATCGCATTGAATCTCATTTACTACCATTTGCATAGCCTCACACACACACACACACACACGCACACACACACACACACTCACACACACACACAGCCTCCAATTCTATAACTGTGAAAGGTAGGCAGCAGCTGTGTGACTGCACAGACACTGGCACGCAGGGCCGCCATAAGGGAGGGGACAGTTGGGACTACTGTCCAGGGCCCGGACACTCTGACAGAGAAAGGGTGCCCGGCCTGCTCCGCTCCTTCCACCCGTCCGCCCGCCGATGCTGCCGCAACTTCCAGCGCAAGTGAAGAGGCCCTCGACCAACTCCAGCCCACCGCTGCCGTTACTGCCTGTGCAAATTAGTGGGGCCCCGCCGCTACTGCTACTGGGGCCCGCTGTCCACCATGAAAGAGGTGCCTGTCAGCCCCCCTCTACCTCTGTATAATAAAGTTTATTATTGGGTGACGTCACGCACGCCGGATAAAAATCTTTATTATACAGAGGTAGAGGGGGACTGACAGGCACCACTTTCACGGTGGACAGCGGAACTGAAGAGAAGAGAGAGGAGCCACAGAAACTATGGAGCAGCAGCCTGGAACAGAAGGGTAAGGAGATTCATATGCTGCCTGGCTGAGGCAGAAGGGGATGGTGCAGCACTGTGTGCATGGCTACAGAGAGTGAGGCAGAAGGAGGCTTGGGAGATAGAGTATACTGTATCTGTGTACACACATACACACACAAAATAAAATCTACAGATATTAAGGATGAGCGGGTTCGGATTTCTGAAATCCGAACGCCCCCGATCCGAGTCGTATCCGAGTCAGGCTCGACTTTTCCCGTCTGACTCGGATCTGAAATCGAGGCAAAACGTCATCATCCCGCCTTCCGGATCTCGCGGGTTTTGGATTCTATAAAAGGTCCTCGCATCGGCGCCATTTCTCACTCTGGCTGTGTTGTGCTGCTGTTGTCCATAGGGGCTGGCTGGGCTGTGTTGTGCTGCTGTCATAGGGGCTGGCTGGGCTGTGTTGTGCAGTCAGTTGCAGTCATAGGGGCTGTGTACACTCCAAACTCTATAGGGGCTGGCTGGTTGTGCAGTGTCCCATAAAAGCTGTAGTCCTAGAGGGGTGCTGTAGTGTTGTCCAGGGGGTGACCTGTGCATCAGGGGTTCTCCCCCAAAGTGCATTCCAAAAAAAATTAATATTTTTTTTTGTGTTTGTGAATTGTGTGCGCAGTAGCCACACTTGCATCAACAAAGTAACACCAAGCGTGTGCCTGTGTCATAAGTGAAGGGCCGGCTGGCTCGTCTGTTAAAGGGTGGTGTAACCCCCAAAGTGCACTCCAAACAAAATAAAAAATTATTTTCTGTGTTTGTGAATTGTGTGCACTGTATGTGCATCCTCAAAGCAGCAGCGCCAAGTGTGCATCTGTCTGTTAAAGGGTGGTGTAACCCCCAAAGAGAACTCCAACAAAAAAAAACATTTTCTTCTGTGTTTGTGATTCGTGTGCCCTGTACGTGCATCCTTAAAGCAGCAGCGCCAAGCTTTCGTCTGTCTGTTAAAGGGTTGTGTAACCCTCAAAGTGCACTCCAAACAAAGTAAAAAACGTTTTCTGTGTTTGTGAATTGTGTGCACTGTGGCTGCACGTGCATCAACAAAGGAGCAGCGCCAAGCGTGAGCCTATGTCCCATAAGTAAAAGGCCGGCTAGTTTGTCCGTTAAAGGGTGCTGTAACCCCCAAAGTGCACTCCAAACAAAATATAAAAATATTTTCTGTTTGTGAATTGTGTGCACTGTGGCCGCACGTGCATCAACAAAGTAGCATCAAGCGTGCGCCTGTGTCATAAGTAAAGGGCCGGCTGGCTCATCTGTTAAAGGGTGGTGTAACCCCCAAAGTTCACTCCAAACAAAATAAAAAAATATTTTCTGTGTTTGTGAATTGTGTGCACTGTGGCTGCACGTGCATCAACAAAGGAGCAGCGCCAAGGGTGCGCCTGTGTCCCATAAGTAAAGGGCCAGCTGGCTTGTCCGTTAAAGGGTGCTGTAACCCCCAAAGTGCACTCCAAAAATATAAAAAAATATATTTTTTTGTGTTTGTGAATTGTGTGCACTATAGCCGCACGTGCATCAACAAAGTAGCGTCAAGCGTGCGCCTGTGTCTCATAAGTAAAGGGCCGGCTGGCTTGTCCATTAAAGGGTGCTGTAACCCCCAAAGTGCACTCCAAAAATATAAAAAAATATATTTTTTGTGCTTGTGAATTGTGTGCACTATAGCCGCACGTGCATCAACAAAGTAGCGTCAAGCATGCGCCTGTGTCATAAGTGAAGGGCCAGCTGGCTTGACCGTTAAAGGTTGCTGTAACCCCCAAAGTGCACTCCAAGCAAAATAAAAAATTATTTTTTGCGTATGTGAATTGTGTGCGCAGTAGCCGCACGTGCATCAACAAAGTAGCGCCAAGTGTGCGCCTGTGTCATAAGTAAAGGGCCGGCTGGCTCGTCTGTTAAAGGGTGGTGTAACCCCCAAAGTGCACTCCAAACAAAATAAAAATGAATTTTCTGTGTTTGTGAATTGTGTGCACCGTGGCCGCATGTGCATCAACAAAGGAGCAGCGCCAAGCGTGCGCCTGTGTCATAAGTAAAGGGCCGGTTGCCTCGTCCATTAAAGGGTGCTGCAACCCCCAAAGTGCTCTCCAAAAAAGATATATTTTTTTCTGTGTTTGTGAATTGTGTGCAGTGTACGTGCATCCTCAAAGCAGCAGCGCCAAGCGTGCGTCTGTCTGTTAAAGGGTGGTGTAACCCCCAAAGTGCACGCCAAACAAAAAAAAACATTTTCTTCTGTGTTTGTGAATTGTGTGCACTGTACGTGCATCCCCAAAGCAGCAGCGCCAAGCATGCGTCTGTCTGTTAAAGGGTGGTGTAACCCTCAAAGTGCGCTCCACAAAAAATTAAAAATTCTTTATTTTTTTTCTGTCTTTGTGAATTGTGTGCACTGTAGCTGCACGTGCATCAACAAAGGAGCAGCGCCAAGCGTGCGCCTGTGTCCCATAAGTAAAGAGCCAGCTGGCTCATTTCTTAAAGGGTGGTGTAACCCACAAAGTGCACTAGTCTCCAACAAAAATAAAAAATTATTTTCTGTGTTTGTGTGTGCCTTAGCCGCACGTATATATCAATATAACACAAATGGGGAACCAAAGTTTCTCCGATAAAAATAAAATAGGGAAAGATCAAGAACCACTTCCTCCTAGTGCTGAAGCTGCTGTTACTAGTCATGACATAGACGATAACATGCCATCAACGTCGTCTGCCAAGGCCGATGCCCAATGTCATAGTAGAGGGCATATACAATCCCAAATGACAAAGTTCAGGAAAATGACCTTTAAAACAACATTTAAATCATCTGAGGAGAAACGTAAACTTGCCAATATGCCATTTACGACACGGAGTGGCAAGGAAGGCTAAGGTCTTTCCCTATGTTCATGACTAGTGGTTCAGCTTCATTTGACGATGGAAGCCCTCCTCCCGCTAAAAAAATGAAACGAGTTAAGCTGGCAAAAGCATAGCGAAGAACTGTGCGTTCTAAGAAGATATCACAAATCCCCAAGGAGAGTCTAAGTGTGGTGGCGGTTGCGATGCCTGAGCTTCCCAGCACTGGACGGGAAGAGGTGGATCTTTCCACCATTTGCATGCCCTATGCAAGTGCTGAAAGGAGCACCCACAGTCCACTTGCTGATATGCAAATTGAAGATGTCACTGTTGAAGTACAACAGGATGAGGATACTGGTGTAGCTGGCGCTGAGGAGGAAGTTGGCGAGGAGGATTCTGATTGTGATGTGGTTTGTTTAAATCATGCTCCGGGGGAGACAGTTGTTATCAGTGGGATGAAAAATCCCATCACGGTCATGCCTGGGCAGAAGACCAAACATTCCACCTCTGTGGTCTGGCAATACTTCTATCCAAATCCGGACAACAACTGTCTTGCCATATGTACCATATGTAAAGGTGAAATAAGTAGGGGTAGGATACGTTGACCACCTAGGAACATCCTCCCTTATACGTCACCTGCAGCGTGTTCATAAAAAGTTACTGTCAAGTTCAGAAACTTTGGCTAAGACCGTAAGCAGTCCAGGGACACCTAAATCCCTTTTTCCTGTTGTATCCAAGCGCCTGCAAACCACACTGTCAACTCCCTCCTCGTCAATTTCCTCCTTAGTCAGGATCGGAAGTAGTCCTGCAGGCCATGTCACTGGCATGACTGACTCTCCTATCCGGGATTCCTCTGGAGGATCCTGCATTGCTATGCCTACTGCTGCCACTGCTGCTGTTGCTGCTGGGAGTCGTTCATCATCCCAGAGAGGATGTAGGAACACCACTACTTTTACTAAACAATTGACCCTCCAACAGTCCTTAGCGAGGAGGATGAAGTACGACAGCAGTCATCCTGAAGCAAAACGGATAACTGAGGCCTTGACTGCTATGTTGGTGTTAGACGTGCGTCCGGTATCCGCCATTAGTGCAGTGGGATTTAGACAATTGATGGAGGTAGTGTGTCCCTGGTTCCAAATCCTGTCTAGATTCCACTTCACTAGGCAGGCGATACCGAGACTGTACAGAAACGTCAGAAAAAGTGTCCTCAGTGTCCTGAAAAATGCAGTTGTACCCAATGTCCACTTAACCACGGACATGTGGACAAGTGGAACAGGGCAGACTAAGGACTGTATGACTGTGACAGCCCACTGGGTAGATGTATCACCTTACGCAGCAACAACAGCAGCGTCACCAGTAGCAGCATCTCAGAAATGCCAGCTCATTCCAAGGCAGGCTACGCTGTGTATCACCAGTTTCAGTAAGAGGCACACCGCCGACAACCTCTTAAAGAAACTGAGGGAAATCATGACCCAGTGGCTTACCCCACTTAGACTCTCCTGGGGATTTGTGATATCTGACAATGCCACCAATATTGTGTGGGCATTACATCTGGGCAAATTCCAGCATGTCCCATGTTTTGCTCACACAATAAACTTGGTGGTGCAGAATTTTCTGAAAAGCGACAGGGGCGTGCAGGAGATGCTTTGGGTGGCCCGAAAAATTTCTGGCCACTTTCGCCATTCAGCGACTGCGTGCCGAAGACTGGAGCGCCAGGAAACACTCTTGAACCTGCCCCGCCATCACCTGAAGCAAGAGGTTGTGACGCGGTGGAACTCAACCCTCTATATGCTTCAGAGGATGGAGGAGCAGCAAAAGGCCATTCAAGCCTATACATCCACCTATGACATAGGCAAAGGAGGGGGTATGCACCTGACTCAAGCGCAGTGGAGAATGATTTCCGTGTTGTGCAAGGTTCTCCAGCCCTTCGAACTTGCCACACGTGAAGTCAGTTCAGACACTGCCAGCTTGAGTCAGGTCATTCCCCTCATCAGGCTTTTGCAGAAGCAGCTGGAGAAAGTGAAGGAGGAGCTAAGATGGAGCGATTCCGCTCGGCATGTGGGACTTGTGGATGAAGCCCTTCATTCGCTTTGCAAGGATTCCAGGGTGGTCAATCTGTTGAAATCAGACCACTACATTTTGGCCACCGTGCTCAATCCTAGGTTTAAAGCCTATGTGGTGTCTCTCTTTCCGGCCGACACAAGCCTGCAGAGGTGCAAAGACCTGCTGGTGAAAACACTGTCAGCTGAAGCGGAAAGTGACACATCAACAGCTCCTTCTTCATTTTCTCCCGCAACTGGGGCTGCCAGGAAAAAACTTAGGTATCCTAAGCAACCCGCTGGCGGCGATGCAGGGCAGGCAGGACCAAGTTTGGACATCTGGTCCGGACTGAAGGACCTGGCAACAATTTCTGACATGTCTACTGTCACTGCATATGATACTGTCACCATTGACAGAATGGTGGAGGATTACATCGGTGACAGCATCCAAGTAGGCATGTCAGACAGTCCGTACCTGTACTGGCAGGAAAAAGAGGCAATTTGGAGGCCCCTGTACAAACTGGCTCTATTTTACCTGAGTTGCCCCCCCTCCAGTGTGTACTCTGAAAGAGTGTTTAGTGCCGCCGGGAACCTTGTCAGCGAAAGGCGTAGGAGGTTGCTTCCACAAAATGTGGAGAAGATGATGTTCATAAAAATGAATTATCAACTCTTCCAGGGAGACCAGCCTCCAGAACGTACAGAGGGACCTGTGGTGGTGGATTCCAGCGGGGACGAATTAATACTCTGTGAGGATGAGGATGTACACAACACTGAAGAGGGTGAGGAATCGGTGGATGAGGAGGATGAGGATGAGGACGACATCTTGCCTCCGTAGAGCCAGTTTGTGCACGGACAGATTATTTGCCAGCTTGTTTTGTGGGGGCCCAAACGAACCAATCATTTCAGCCACAGTCGTGTGGCAGACCCTGGCGCTGAAATGATTGGTTTGTTAAAGTGTGCATGTCCTGTTTATACAACATAAGGGTGGGTGGGAGGACCCAAGGACAATTCCATCTTGCACCTCTTTTTTTTCTTTGCATTATGTACTGTTTGGGGCCTAGTTTTTCAAACTGCCATCCTGTCTGCCACTGCAGTGTCACTCCTAGATGGGCCACGTGTTTGTGCCGCCCACTCGTGTCGCTTAGCATAGTCATCCAGCTACCTCGGTGCAACCTTTTGGACATAAAAACACTATTGTGAGGTGTTCAGAATAGACTGGAAATGAGTGGAAATTATGGTTATTGAGGTTAATAATAGCATAGGAGCAGAAAAACCCACAAATTCTGTGATTTTAGCTGTTTTTATGCTTTTTTTCAAAAAAATACAGATCCAAAACACAAAATCCAGAACCCAAAACACGGAAGGGTGGTTTTGGCAAAACCAATCCAGATCCAAAACATGAAGAAAGATCCAGATCCAAAACCAAAACACGAAAAGTGGCCGATGCACACCCCTAATAGATATACAGGACCATAAGGAGGAGTGTGTGCGGTTGCACAGGACGGAATCGCCTGAGGGTGGTACTAGCCGTACCTGTAGTCGGCAGAGGCCCGCGACTCTGACTCACGATTTCTGTACTGTGTGGGAAGAGGTAGGGGGTCCTGCCCTTTTGCTCAGTGTCGGGCCCCACAATTCCTGATGGCAGCCCTGGTGGCACGTATCAGAGCATGGCAGCACCAGGCAGTACTTACAGCTGTGATATATTGAGCAACTCCAGTGTCAGCTGCAGCGCTTGCCCTGTCCTGGCTGGCTGAGGTGTGGGTGTGCAACAGAGATTCAGCTGGGAGCACGGCGGTAGGCCTTGTGGCATCTTTATCCGGCAGTGCGTTACTGCTGGAAGGTTGGATTGCGGGAACACAGGCCTTGTGGTTTGTGGCGTCTCTTCCTAGCAGTGCGTTACTGCTGGAAGGCAGGATTTTGGGAGTGCAGGTCTTGTGGGGTCTCTCCCCGGCAGCGCTGCACGTCATCACTGTTGGGCCGTATAATATGTGTATTTGGGCGCACACTGTAGGGCCGCATAAATGTGCATTTGGGCTACATGTTTGACATGTCTGACCTAGATGATACTCTATAAGGCATTGTTATATTCTAACAAGGTAGCAAGTGGTATTGTACAATAAATCACACAATGACAAATTCTTAAAAAAAAACTTAAACAAATACCTATTTAAATGGCTTTCATACCTTTAAAATCAATTTTGCTATATACTGTAACTTAAAAACCTTAATATTAGTCATTTGACCTTTTGTTGTATTTACCAGTGTCCAAGCATTTACATATATAGTTGCCTGGTTTTCTACTGAGCAGTTTCGCCTTTACACTTGAACTTGACAGTAAGTTTTAACTAATTTAGTTTATTGCGATTGAATAACAATATCATTTAAATAAAAAGAGACAATTCTATTCTACCTGAAACCCCTGAGAGCTGTTCTGCATTCCGAAGGCCGGGATCCCTGGATCAGTGCAGGTTGTGTGGGAGGGATCTGTAAAATGAATGTGATATAATTTGTTATTGAATCTGTCAATTGCCTTATAAATCCAAGGACTGTGATTAATGTTTCTCTTATTGTAGAAAAGAAAAAAAATTGAGATTGATTTTTTTGGTTTCAGTGTAAAGCAGTCCCATGATGTGTGTGCTCAGATCATGTCATCAGTTACAGCATTTACCTAAAAGATGAATAACATTTTAACACAAATACTATTCAGCTTGATTGTCAGGCTCTAAATTTAGGGGAAGATCCAGCAAAGATCGTTTTTAACCAAACCTTCTTCTGATTTATATGGTGATATGTAATTGAACCTCATCTCCAAAAGCCAAATCGCCATGTGAAGTTCCACTTTTTGAATCCCAAAAAATGGCAATTGAAATTAGTAGAATTTTTTTTATTTAAAAAGGAAAAAAAGTGTAAGGATTATTGTGGAGTTACAAATGCCAACATGTACTGTCACCCTGTCACAATAATATTCCATTGCTTTACCACTAATACTGTACCTTCCTTTTCAATGGTGCTGAAGGTCAGTATCTGCTTAGCCAATCACAAGCAGCCAGCATGTAAACAATGCTTGCAATTGGCTGAGCTTTTCCTATTCACTTCTGTGGGTAATGCATTTTGGATTACTTTCAGAGCACATTGAAAATGCACTGCCTATTTACAGTAAATTAATTGGAAAGACTGAAAAAAAATGACATGAATTTAAAATAAAAATTTTTTATTTGAGAGTTAGGGAAATTAATGAATTACAGTTATTGCTCAATGGCAATACTGAGTGATTCTGAACAAAATAACTCATCGATAAACCACCGGCCCTTAGTGTCAGTGATTAGATCTTTGGCCACTGACACCATACAGGAAGAGCAGTATTGCACAATCTAACCATTCAATAGATTGGTCAAATTGCCACACCCCAATGGTCATTTAATTTGATTGAGCAGATCCAATTGTTTGCTGTACACCCATGCCAATCTTGAGACAATTTGGTCAATTTCCAAGTTGACTGACTACTGTGTATCAACACCAACTAACCAATGCAGCTCGGTTGAGTCCCACTCCAAGAGCCATCTGACTGGCAAAACCTGCGTGATGATCCTACCAAGATCAGGGGAGGGGGACATGAAAAAGAAATGGATGAACGATAGTTGAAGCCTCTATCTACTCTCCGAGCATGAGCTGGAATGCCTGGATCTCCACAGAATACAGCTGCAAAAGGAAAGAAACACGAATTAATGGGAGGCATCTCCAGCTACTTGCAATAAGAAAAATCGAGGTTGCACACTCACGGAAGCATTGTGGTACCTCTCCCACCCAGGTCCTATTGCTCTCACAGGTAAGGACGGCTGGCAGGGAAAGCTGGTAACCTTCTAAGCAGGTGTATGAAAGGCTGGAACCCCAGAGAAAGTCTGATCCCACCACTTTCCCATTTGTAATGGAGGGAGGAGGTGAGCAAGTAATAGCTGAGAAAGAGATAGAACACAAGGTCATCTCAAAATAGTGTCAGAAATATGGACAATTAATCACCTCATTAATGGCGGTTCTCGATTTACATGGCAAATAATTCTATAGGGTAATATTACTTGGCTATCAAAAAAAAAAAGAAATGGATAATATAGTGGTTGGAATTTTGATCTAGCTGTGTATTGTTCAGAGAAGTTCTACAGTAAATGAAGGATGACCAGGCAAGTGACCTCCTACACCCTGATGCCGAAAGCAGCATGACACTGTTCAACAACTGCAGATTTAACGGAGGGCAGGGTATTCAGCACTCATAGTTATCAGGGACTTTGGGAAAAAACAAGTACCTAAGCTTGACCCTAACCTTTGCAGAGTGGCTTTGTGCCATTCCAGGTGCGATCTTTTGTGCAATAAAGGGTTGCTGCCCGGTCTGACTCCATCATGTATCCAGGCAAACACTGGAAGGATACTGTACGATTGTAATGGAAATCATTGTCTAGTCGGATACCATTTGCTGGAGTGCCCGGATCCCCACAGTTGATTACTGTATGAAACAGAAAATGGATCAGAGAAGCAAATACTTGCTAAATATTACACACTTATGCTGGGTACACACTGGCAGATATATTGGCCAATCAATTGATCGCCAATATATCTTGCGTGCGTTGGCCAGTGTGTACCAGCGATATAGACATATTGCGTTAGCTGTGCTGCACAGCTGATGCTCAATATATCTGCAGATATATTGGGGCATTGTGCTGTGTGTACGGGCGGTCAGCCGCCCACCTGTACACTTGCTGTGGGAACGGGGACGAGACACGCCTCCAGCCATCGGGACCCGTCTCCCGGCCAGCACACAGAACACAGATGATGGTTGTTTAGTGTGTATGCATAACCATCATCTGCAGATCACTCAATCTGCAGATATATCTTTAAACTGTGTGCCCAGATCTTACATCAGATCATTTACTGCAGCCAGTAAATTCATTCATAACGGGTGGATTTCTTTACCTGTGCATTCTGGAGCAGTGCCAGCCCATGTGCCATTGACAGTGCAGTCCCGCCTCATGGGTCCGCTGAAGTAGTAACCCTCACGGCATTCATAAAGAACAGAGCTAGAAAATACCAGGCCATCATTCAAGATCACACGTGCATTGCTGGGGGTCCCGGGATTTCCACATGAAATCACTGCAAAGCATTGAAAGTGTAAGGATAAACAAGGTGAAAAATCATAACTATAAAAATATATTTAACGCACATTTAGTAGGCTTATGGATCACTCTTACTCTGCAGATTCACAGATAGGTTATGCATTTCTTGTATTTTATTCTATGCTTGGACAATGTTCTGCAGAGCTTTCTCCTGGAAACAGTACACATAGTGCTTTCTTGTCTGATTTAAATCCAGTTCTTACAATGTAACATGCTGAAGGTTATAATTTCTCTAATGCACTGATGATGACAATAAATGGAGACTAGAGAGGGAGGGAATGCATGAAAATGAGGACTTTGTTTTTAATTATAAAGCACCCGCAGGCATGGAACCAAAGCAAATAGGGAGTGGAAGCCACTCCTATCACTGCAATGTGACATTGACAGAAAACAGGAGATACTGTACGACACATCTTTCCCTTCTATGGTGGTTTCAATACAGAAGTGGCAAACGCAGGATTTCTTGAGGGTGGGTTTCCAAATGCTTGATTTTAGAATGAGGGTGGCCAATCCATGTAGAGGGCATTACTAGGACTTATCCATCTTTGCGTCATACAAAGTGTATTGTGTGTCATAATTCCAGCATATACAGGACCAGCTATCACAGCAAGCCATTATATGCGGCAGTAGGGCCATCCTGTCTGAGATTAATGTTTTTATTTCAGATGTGGGGAGTCTGGGGGAGCAGCAAAAGAACCTAGCACTGCCCTGAACATATATTTACATATTGGTCTTGTACTGGATAGTGTATTATTATCCAGTATTAATAATTAAGCATATAGATGGTCAACAGCAGTGCACCCCTAACAGTGCATGTTTTCCAGATCACCTAGTTAATGCATAGGTGTATTTATTACTGGCTGACATATGTTAAAAGATCCACAGGTGGTACTAATTATTTAATGTATGATACTGAGAAGAACATGCAGCGCTAGTCAAATTCTATTATATTACTATTGTGGGCAACTGGAACCCCCCCATGTGTACAGATCTATGGTATAAAATATGGTGTTTGCCATTAATAAAGCTAGATTTACTATGTGTATTTAATAGAAACAATGTGGGGAAAACAGGCAGTATCAAGTTCATGGAGTGACAACTGCTTACTTGCTTCCCAAGAAGGACAGCATTATATTAAAATCACCTGACGGGACAAACAGAAATAATGAACATTTTGTCACAGCGCTAGTAAAATTCTATCATATTACTATTGTGGGCAACTGGAACCCCCCCAGTGATGTTTCCAATGACATATTGGTGATGATAGAAAAGAATGAAAAATTACAGTTAAAATATTTTGGTTGCATTGTGCAGGAGCGTCAGAATGTTTTTATGTGGGGGGAGGGGTAATATATAATTTAATTTTGAAGCACCCCGTGTCCTCCCCCTTTCCCCACACCCCTCCCCACCCGCCCCCTTCCTCCCTCCAACTTACCTGTTGCTGGCATAGGCGCCGGAGTAGCTGGAGGCAGGGACTGGAGCTGCGACCATTTATGGTCTTTTAACTTAAAGACCGCATATTACACCTCCTCCTCCATGCAGTGCAGGGGCCGTGCAGCCTATTGCTATAAAGCACAGCCCCTGACCACCCGCGGCTGCCACTCCACTGGAGCCTCTTGATTTAAACATCTGGACTCAATCTTGTATATCCTTAAATTCTGGACTGTAATGACGGAGTTTGGGAAACTCTGTTCTAACCCCTTGTTTGCTAAAAGTGAGCATGATACCCGTTGCAGTGCCATGGAGTAATGTGAACACATCCGCAATGTCAAAACATAATATAATACTTATAATCAGTAAGGATTTCTAGAGTAGTTGCTGCATTGAGGTTTACTCTTATAATGATGATACACTTATGTATTATAGGATGATTGTCTGTCTGTTAAAGCTGAAAGTTGCCATGTTTAGTGGTTTTAACTTGAGGTGAATGATTAGCAGTAACAAATAGAGAGTACTGAAATAGGAAGAACTATTAACAAAATTTGTGCGCAACTATAATCATAATACTCATCATTTATAAGTGTGGATGCTGCTCCACCACGTCAGTGTTACACCAGGAGGGTGATTACACAACTAAGCACCACACTCCCAGTGTGAGAAGCCGAGCATACCTCCCACATGTCCTGCCTTCCAACATAAGAAGAGGGGAGAGGGGGATACACTACTGGGCTAGGGGGAATGGCTACAGAGTGCGGGTGGTGGAGCCACTGAGGATACTGGGCAATTAAGTGAGCAAAGATCTATTTGGGAAATAAGGTCAATATGTTAACACAATGATAGAGAAAGAAGAGCACTTCAGGACATGAAATGTTTCCTCTCTGTACATTGACATAGTTAGATAATCATGAGTCAATAGAGGGTGTATTTATTGTCATTTCAAGTGACAGTACCTTCACACTCAGGCTGTAATCCGCTCCATGGTCCACTGGACAAACATTTTCTCTCTGCAGACCCTCTCAGAACGTACCCAGCTTCACAACTGAAGCGCACTAAACTGTCTATTGCAAAGTCATCGCCCTGGCGAAGTCCATGAGATGGTACTCCAGGATCCCCACACTCACTGGAGCTACCCCCTGCAAAAAGAAAAAATAGCATAATCTCATTAGCGAATATATATTTTTAAAATGACAATGCATAGATGTTGTCAACGTAATTTTTTATAAGTTTACAAGTTGCATGATTGTGATTGGAAAATAGGCACCAAAACAGAAAAAAAGATAATAGCAAGGATCCTGTACATTAGAAATATCTCACTGCAATAATGTTATTACTCTAATATTTAGTGAAGGAATATGAGTCACTTTTTGTTCTGTCCCTTATAGTGCACAAAAGCCTGCACTCTGTTAGTTACAGTGTCTTGTGAGCCCATTTTCTGAGCCTATGATAAGCGTGTTAAGTTACAGACAACAGTAATATTGAAGAAACATGCTTTTTTTATAGTATAGTCATACTTGTTGACTTTTTATCCTTCAGATCGCAGAGGGTACATCCTAGTGGAAGAAGTGTGAAGTGTGAATCATGTTTTAGCAGTTCCCCTGTACAATGTCATAATCCACCATGTATTCAGTCATCAAGCCCCCGAACCGTCCCCTTCTCTTGGTAAGTTGGCGGCATACTGGAGACTGGTCTACTCTCCTGGGAGTGAGGGAGAACTCCCCAAAATTCGGGAGACTTCTAGACACTCCAGGAGTAGGCAAGCATGAGTGCAGCATATAGGAGAAGATATATTGTAAGAGGTTTTGAAATATAGCTTAAGTCAGAAATATACTGTAGAACAGGGTATTTGTCAATTTGACAATATATATGGACTATCATCAGTGGCAATTCTAGGGGCGGGCAAGCAGGGCTATCGCCTG
The DNA here is from genome assembly GCA_031769625.1 of Taudactylus pleione. Taxonomy (NCBI): domain Eukaryota; kingdom Metazoa; phylum Chordata; class Amphibia; order Anura; family Myobatrachidae; genus Taudactylus; species Taudactylus pleione. The sequence continues at coordinate 29,042,358 of JAUIMM010000007.1, read as the reverse complement.
GATCGCTGTGGCCAGAGGGTTGCGTCGCAATCTCCCCATAGCAGTGTCTCCATCTGAGACATTTACCCGGCGGTGCCAAGATGGCCACTTGTTCCCTCTTACAGGCTCCCAGAATACCTGTGCAGCACACCGCGTGACATAGTCACAACCGCGCCTGGCATTCTGGGACTGTGAGCGGCTGCAGGGGAGAAAAGACCAGGACATGGAGGAGCAGCCTGAGCCCAGAGGGGCACAGGAGGAGATGAGTCGCTGGAGGGGTGAGTTGCTGAGGGAGGGCATTACAGTGTGGCATTCTGGGTAAAGGGCATTACAGTGTGGCATTATGTGTAAGGGGCATTACAGTGTGGCATAATGTATTAAAGGGCATTACTGTGTGTGGCATATTGTGGTATAAGGGTCACTACTACAGTGTGGCATAATGTGCATTAGGAGTACTACTGTGTGGCATAACGTGAATGGGCTGTGTGGCATAACTCTGGTCGCGCCATATTTACACACTGTGCTGCTGTTCCCAATCCCTCCCAGTCTCTCAGAATGCTGGTGGTGCCGGGTGTGACATTGTCATGCATGGCATTCAGGGGACACGGGAGAGGATGTAGTAGTAGCACACTGCAGCAGCGCATTCACTTTATGCTGAGTATGCCCCCAAGAGTGATGATGATGCTTGGATCTGATGGGTAATGCAATCTTTAGATTGTGTTACCCAATAGAAGCCTATGGGCTTCTTTCCACAAAGTTCTGTGAGAAGGGCCCAATCAGATCCCTCCCAGCATCCCTCCCTGGCGGTGTGCGCATTGTTCTGTGCATTTGCAGAGGGACTTCTGGGTCAGAATCGGGAGAGCTGTCCTTTGTAATTTTCTTCATGCATACGTGTGTTACACCGACATGCATGCGATGAGTGGCGGGATGCATCGCATGCAAAATGAGATGCTTGATGCATCCTGCCCATTGTCACATACTTACAGTATATACATATAGTGTCCCCCCCACCTCTCTCTTATCTTACATCATCACTTGACATACAGTCTGTAACTGCTCCTGCCTCCTCCTCTCTGCTCTCCCATGCTGCTGGATCTGATGGTGAGTACACATTAGACAATATTTCAGCCGATCCGATGGATCAGTCCAATATATTGTCAAAATTGCCTAATGTGCACACTCTATGTCTGGCCATGCACATTGCCATTTGGTCGTCAATCGCATCGTCAGGTCGGCCCTACATGAAGCTCAATCTGACAATGCGACTGTCGACTCCATGTAGCGGGATGCAGCTGGTATGCAGCTGGTGCTAACATATCGGGAGGTCGTGCACCGGATTGTCTAATGTGTACTGGCAGCCTGAGATGTCGGCTCGTCGCATCGCTGTGTACACATATCATCTAACGTGTACTCAGCTTCATTGACTGCACAGTGCAGTGTAGCCCAAACCCTCTGCCCAGACCCCACCCACCCTCCCTCTCCTTTTCAATTTGGATGGCGTTACACAATAGAGGCCTATGGGTTTCTTTTCGCATTTAATCACTGTCATGGTCGTTACATGTCAAATTTCCTCTCCTCAATTATTTCATGTAACCATAAGTGTAATTCTGATTAACTCGCAGACAAAATTCCCTCCTGTGTGACATTTCCACAACACTCAAAATTTAAGGAAAATAAAGTTTTGATTGATTTTAAAGGCCACAGACACATCAGAGAGTGGCAAGGTCTAGCACGGCTGGGGTTAATCAACAACACTTATTCCAACACTTACATTAATCTTCCTAAAACACTTAACTGATTTCTTTTCATTTTACTGCAGCCTAAAACACGGGCTATAAAGATCCAGGGTTTATGAGTTGTGACATAAAACTGCAGGGCAGATTCATAAAAACGAGGGACAGGGGAAAACATACCGTAGAGAGAAACACAGACGTAAGAATTCAAATAATGTTTCAAGGTTATCATGCACTGCAGGCTGAGAGGACACAGGAATTAAGACACTTTGGGGGTCTTTCTTTCAAACGTATTGCTGTTTTTAAGACAACTAGTAAAATTCAGAAAGCTCCCTGTAACATCCTGATAAATATTGATGCTTTGGTAATGCAAGGCCAGACGTAACCCACTAACTTCAATAGAGCTTAATGGGAGAGAGTGACAATTGCCCTTATGTCACAATGGTCTCCATGTTAATATTATACCAGTGACTGTCATTTGATAAATATAGGAAAACAGAAAAAATTGCATAAACATACGGGTTTACTACCTTAGCCCCTCATTATCAGAAAGGCATCAGCGTAAGCAAAATAAAAATATCTGGAGGAATATTTTCAGAATGTGATCACTGGAACTTTTCTTTCATGAACTGAAAATCCTTTATAGGCATGAGCGTAAAGAGATTTTCCCCTTTATATTTAATTACTTGCGAGGGCCTGTTCTTATCCTGCTTGTATAGACTTATGTAGGAACTTATGTAGTGCCCCGATCATGTTACTAAAAACCTAATGGCTGCAGTGATCCACAATTTCCTGGACACTGATATAACACACAGGGGGAGATTTATCAAATCTTAGAGAGAGATAAAGTTAAGAGAGATAAATTACCAACCAATCAGCTTCTGTCATTTTACAGACTGTGCTAGAAAAATTACAGTTAGAACCTCATTGGTAGGTACTTTTTTTTTTATTTCTCTCCACTTTATCGCTATCCAAGATTTGATACATCTCCTCCACAGTCTCAATACCATAACCTGGGATCTATGTAGGTCCAGCCTTAAGCTGTGGTGGCATGTGAAAAGCAGGGTTTACAGTAGAAGGATCCTGATGGGATAACCAGTATATAAATTATTTTTAAGTGCAGACATGTTCAGCAGCTGAGTAGCTTTTATACAGTAGTATAACAAACATACATCTACTCAAGTAAAAGGACATGTTCTATGTATATCTGACATGACTTGATTACTCTTGGCTGCCAAGTGCAGTACATTTGTAACTGTTTAGAAATCAAAATAATGCAAAGCTTCAGAAGAATAAATTGTATGAAAATAATGATCAGATTAAGACTTGTAGACTGGGACAGTCTTGGGATAATAAGACCAGAGCCGTAACTAGACTTTTTGGTGCCCTGTGCCAGAAAGAGCATTGGCGCCCCCCTCATTTTTCAAAGGGACATAATGCACCCAAAAAGGGCCATGGTTTCATGGGGAAGGGCCAGGGAAGAGATAGGGGAGGCCAGGAGATGCTGGGGATGAAATAAGAGGAAGCTACAAGCAAGAATGATAATAAACAGAAATTTGACCCTGACCTGTGGTGCCCTGTGCGATAGCACCGGCCGCACTACCCTAGCTATGGCCCTGAATAAGACACATTGGCGTCATTCTCTTCTGGTCACAGCTATAATGACACGCTATATCCATTAACCACTGGTCAAAAGTTTTAGAATACCACCATTTTCTCAGGTTTTATTTGAAATGTACTCAATTTAATGTCTCAATGTATCTGAGTTTCATGGTACAGGTACCAGTGACTCCGTGCAAGACCATCATGCTTTCTCATCCATGTGTGATAGTGCATGTCAGGGGGCTTTATTTATTTAGAGGCAATTTGTAAAACATGGGGTGTTTTGTTATTAAAAGCATTGTCCTTATAAATAGTTGGCTTAAAAATGATGGGAAGTGGCATCTTTTACAAACTGCTGCTTAGTAAATAAACCCTACAGAGAGGAACCATCCTTTTGCCTACTCAGCCATGTATAATAATCCTGCATACTGAACAAAATATTTAACATTTTGATCCATTGGTCCAAAATAGACCTTCATCTAGTCTTCAGTAGTACACTGGCAGGCTTAATGGCCCAGGCAATATTCTTTTTCATTGTTGTAGAACAGCTGTAAGTCCTATACCCATTACTTGTTCTTGGAAAAGGGCCTTTTTTAAATACTGTGAAATCTACATTATTTTTCAGCTTTTGCGAACCTACATTTTTTGCCACTTACCATGTTACCATTTCAGGTTATTCACTGAACTATATAATTGCTTACATTTCAATAAAAACTGGAAAAATGGGGGTGTCCTAAAACTTTTGAGTTTTTCCTTTTGAGTATGGTCTGTCTGAGTGGCTGTGTGTCTTTAGATGCAGCTGCCTTTAGAGAAACTCCCGTGATACTCCCGCTTTGGCATAGCCACCCCGTTACCTCCTAGGAACGCCCACAAAAAAATCACAGATCCTGTGTCTGATTTTGTACTGCACCTCTTAGCACAGACAATCAGGATGCATTCGCAGTACAACTCGGATGCATGCGCACACTTAAAACATTGGCCCACGTTGTGCGCCATTGACTCTCAGAATTAGACACTCAGAGTTGGCACATTGACTCTTTTATTGTACTGACGTGTCCTCATACACCGATCTTTTTTGTCCCATATGGTGCTAGATGCTTGGCACAACTTAGACGCTCTGCCAGGGTTAGCGATTTCTATGCTTAAGTAATTTTTCCTGAATTTTGCAGCTTATTTCGCTACTAGTGTACTAACCCCATTTACTAACGAAAAATAACCCCTTTAGCGCTCGCTAAAGGGGTTATACCACCTTTCTGTATTTAGTAAACAGTGGTAATCTTAGATTACCGCTGTTTTTACAGCTTCGCTCTCGCCAGTTTTTAGATGGCGAGAGAGATGCGGGCCCCATTGCTGGCAATGGAGACCCAGCGGTGCCTTTCCGGCTTCAGCAAAGCCTTCCAGGCACTGCCGGGTCTCTGTGTCATGCACATGCGCAGACAGATAGTTGCGCATGCGCATAACACTGGAGCCCCGTCGCTGGCAGCATTAGGCTGCCTGCAGCCCAGTGGAGGACCTCGCCAAGGACGAGGATTTCATGGGTCCTCGCCGGAGGGGTAAGTATTACTAAATACCAGTGGAATTTTCGTTTGTATCACAGTGATACTAATCGAAAATTGCCGCTTGTATTTCGTTCATTAGTAAATGGAGCCCTAAGTAGCTAATAGTATACTAAGTAGCTAATAGTGTACTAAGTAGCTAATAGTATACTAAGTAGCTAATAGTGTACTATGTAGCTAATAGTTTAGGGCTATTTGCCACAATTTGAGGATAAGTGTAAGTGGACACATCTGTATGATATAGTCAGCAGGTGGATGGGACACTGACTTGAGATGAGTATACCTGAGCAGTGTGGCAAGAAGCCACTCCAACGTCCATCCAATTGGCAAGTACGGGTGGCATTCCCAATTAGCGTTCGCTTGCCAAGGCAGCTATAATGTATTACAGAACCCACTGTATATCTTCTTCCTGAAACCTGAGCATTAGGTGGAAGGCCAGGGGAACCACAGGAGATCACTGCAAACAATGAAGAGATACAGTATATGTAATGAGTCAGTAAAGAGGAGGCTACAGAGTTTACCAGACACATACAATTGTTCTGCCAATGCAGAATGTGCTATGTTATTTCTCACTCTCATGTAAAAACATTTAAATCCACATTTAATTACATGTTACTTACATAGACAGCTGGGAAGGTCTCGATCCCAAGTGCCATCCCCTTGGCAGGAAAGCACATGTGTCCCCATTAAATAGTAACCATGGCTACACTCGTACGATACAGATGTTCCAAAACTAAATCGATCTGGACCTCTTTGCAGTACCCGTCTAAGACCATTTTCAACGTGACCAGGATCGGTACAGTTCAAGACTAGTCCAGAAAATTTATAACGGCAGGGGAGTTTGGTAAGAAGAAGAGGACAATTAATGGATAGAAGAATAACAGTGAAAGGGAAGAATACATTTCTATTTTGAGAAAGAAGAGAAGGCAGGAATTAAAATGGTTGGAGAGAGGATGATAAGAAATAAAAATCATTGGAACATTCTCATTCAGCATTCCTGCTTTGTAACCTGATGTTCAAACCTAGCACACGAAAGCTCTCATTCTGCATTCTGTCAGTGTAGCAAAAGCTCAACACAGTTTGTTATGGACACGAAACCACATAATGCACTAAATAGCCATGCATAGTTATTAATAATTAACACTAATTGAAGAGAATGACCATTTTCTTAAAGGGCAATACCATTTTCATTAAACAAATGTCCATTAAGGGAAAAAAAAACAGCATGGAATGGAGGAATCATTCCAGCAGCCGTTTACTGTTGGCCTCACACCAAACCTAGCATGCCAATACATGTTATCTATACTATCTATACAATATACCACACTTCCAGCACACAGTAAATACTGCAGGGGCCACAGTTCTAGGGAAGACTCTGTAACACAGTTACATTTCATGATTATAAATCATACATAGCTATTTTACTTTACTTACTTCTGCATGTTGGCAGGACATGGCTCCATTGTCCATTTGCTTGACAATGAGCTTGAATTGCACCCTCCATGACATAGCCAGGGCTACATGCAAACTTCACAATGTCATTCAGGTTAAACTGGGATCCCTGAGTTATTCCGTACCCAGGATTACCAGGGTGCCCACAGGTGATAGCTGCAGCCGACACAGAAGGAAACAAAATGAATACCTAAAATGACTCTGTAATGACCACATAGTATACCAAGTCATTCTTTGCAGCCCACAACCAAGCCTTTATCTTATTACAAACCTAGCACAAATAATTTCTGTTGTGCACTGATAGCCTGGAGAATACCCTTATACCCACAAAATTCTTCCAATGGAATTTACCCATGGAATTTCAAGTTGATGGCTGCTGTTTACTCAAAATGTAATTCCCAGACTGCTGATACCTTGTACACAAGTCAGCAGTGTTCTATAACCAACTTACAACTAATGTACAGCACTCATCTGTACATTGTGGTACAGGTCCATGCTGTAGTTGCCAGTCAACGTCCCCTTACAGCATGACATGCACAGCTGCCTTCAAGAAGCATTTCCAAGCAGAGTATGTTATATACTAAGACTGTACACAATTCAGCGTTTATCAATCCTCTGTCCTAGCTTATAAACCTCAAAGCATGAACTTCTCTTTTTAGTCTATCAGTATACTGTACGTAAATGTTGTATGCATACAATATACCTACCCTCCAACATGACCCCTTCCATTAGGTACAAAATGCTCTGCTCCTGGACTTCCCACCTAATGTACGAGTGCAGCCACCTGTGTTGAACTAGTGAATTGATGAGAAAGGTGTTTCAGCACTGGTGGCTGCAATCATAAATGAGGTTGGAAGTCCAGGAACAGAGCATTTTGTACCAGATGGAACGGGTCATGTTGGAGGGTCTACAATATCTACAGTCAACCACAGTTCCTATTTTTTACATTACAGTAACTATATTATATTTGCTTATATTACCTCATACATTATATATTTATATACAATACACCATATACTGTAGCTTAAAGTGCATCATATCTTTCTGATTTTATATAGTGACTCAAAATGCAGCTTGTGTCAACAGAAATGACAATTTGCAGCTGTGTTTGGCGTGTCTCTTCTCCCCACCTCTCTTAATATAGTCTACTCTGTTAGGTCTAATGGGGGCATTAAAGCACAACACATAATATATCAGCCTTTAGCATAGAGCATAGGTTCCTAAATGTGGTCCTCAAGGCTCCCCAACACTTCAGGTTTTAGAAAATCCATGGTTGAGCACAGGTGACTTAATTAGTACCTCAGTTAATTTGATTTAACCACCTGTGCTCAGCCATAGATATCTCTTAAACCTGAACTGTTGGGGAGCTTTGAGAACTGCGTTTGGGAACCTCTGGCATAGACACATTTTCTACCTCTTCCACAAGTGACATAAGGCGAGATGTACTATACTGAAAAATGTGGTCAAACTTCCGAAAATGCAATTTTTGATGGTTTGACCACAATTACCGCATGTTCCCAATACGCAACATCATCTATATATGGCATTGCCCAATAGGAGCCTATGGGCTTCTTATCGGAGACTTCCCAGAGATGGATCCAATAGGATCTCTCCCTGGGTCCCCCGAGGCTCTCGCATGTGCAGAAGGACTCCTGGGTCATAAACCTGGAAGTCCTCACTCTGCAAAGGACAGGTCTTATCAGTAGTCCTGTTCTTTGCTTTAATGTACATGCATAGTGTTACTAAACACCACTATGCATACAATCAGTGGCGGGATACATCGCATCCAAAATTCGATAATTGATGCATCCCGCCCACACTGTGTTAATATGTATGCCACAGATCCAACACATACTCTACAATACTGACACCTCAGTTAGGCAGTTAGCCCCATTGTTGGCAAGCAATATATGTCCTGGTATAGATGGGAGCATCTTACATACTTACAACTGGTTTAGAAGTGATGTCTGCTGACCCTGATAATAGCCCCTTTCTCCTGACCCACTCTTCCTCATACTATACTTACGCACACAAATGGGGGACCTCTCTGACCACCGATGGTCCTGCTGACATATTCTTACAGACTTTCCAATCAATCTGAAGCCTGCATTACAGTGGTATACCACACTGTCTCGATAATTGTAGTTCTGCCCATTGATAAAACCATTCACGATGGGTTCTGGGGTACCACAATGACCGGCTGTGTAAATTAAACAATTGTTAAAAGAGCAAACAATAACACATAGCTAAATTAAATGTAATAATAATAATAATCCTTGCTACAAAATCCTTACTTCAGCTTAGTAAATAAAGAATTGATTGACCCAGTTATACCTTACGCTGTTACAATACAGATGTGTCCACATACATCTATACTCCGTGCGCTACAAGTCGCGCTACACATAATGCGGGAGCTCCATGTGACTTGGTATCGCCGAGCGTCTTTTTACCTTCAAATGCGTTTTATTCGCACAGTGCTGTGAATTGATAGCACAAGCAGCTTCTGCTGATTAAGATGATATGCAATATGCCTATGTTCTGTGTGTGACTGCGGGTGTATCTGCATACGAAACACTACATTACAGTGTTACAGCCGCTGACACTGTAATGCAGCATTTTGCATGCAGATGCACCCGCAGTCACACACAGAACATAGGCATATTGCATATCATCTTAATCAGCAGAAGCTGCTTGTGCTATCTATTCACATTGCTGTGCGAATAAGACACATTTGAAGGTAAAAAGACATCCGGAAAGATGCTCTGCGCTACTGAGTTACGCCACGGCATGGTGCAACTAGAAGGGCTGTTTAACAAGCTTGAAGGCTAGATGTATGAGGACACATCTGTATGCTGTGCTCTCATAAATAGATGCAATAAAAAGCTTTATTGTAGCATTACAGTATACCCATTATATTTTTCTCCCTCAGATTTATTGCTATTGAAGACATTATTCTCAGATTTTTGCAACACGTGCCTTTGGCATGCCACCATATGAAAATAGACAAGTAATAATGAATTCATCTTCATGGTTATTCTTAAGAAATCCAATCTCTTGTTGCATAAAAAAATTAGAGAATATGATTTACATTATCAATAAGAATAGAGAATGCTGCACTAATTTGCCTAAATGCATTGGAAGACCTCTCATTTAGCTTATGGTAGCACCATGTTGCACAGACCTACGGCTTTTCGCCAGTAGTAATACTACAATGACAAATGGATGTTCATACAAGCAAAATATGCTACAGTACATTGTACATACTGGACCTGATTCAGAGCTGCACTCAATACCTCAGCATACTGATCTAGTGATTGTTAGCAGACTGAGCAAGTATATGCAGCTGGTACAAATACGGGTGATTCAGAGATTGAGAGGGTGCAAGTGGGTGACAGCGGGGCATGAGATAAATATTCCATTGGCGTGGTGACTGAATTGCGAGCTAATCAGAGGTAAAAACATGCTTAGATCTGGTGGATTTCTAGTACCAAGGATAGGGCTGGTGCTAATGTGTGCTGATGATGACAGCTGCTGTCCCCAGTGTATAGATGGGGTGGTGCGGTAGCATGGATGTGGCTGACTCTGAACACAAGCAGAGGACACACTTATTTCTGAATGTGTAAGCGGCCACAATTGCGACCACTTAATGTGAAACTCTGAATCAGGCCCATTAGGTGGTTGGTCCCATTGCCAATATACCAATATGAGCAATGGATTGGTCAAAATTTGTTTCTTTTGTTATTACAACAATAATTTTGACAGTGTCCCATCCACAACATTTGCTAATGAAATAAGTAATTTTTTTTTTTTTAGTATAGTTCATCAAAGGTATGGGCACCAACTGTTTTAATGTTGTAAATTTGTGACCATTTATAAATCAGAATAAAGTGGGAGAAGCTAGATCACACTGTATCTAACATGCAGCCAATCAGAGAATTAGAAACTTCATATAACACTACACTGAAACAGCCACTAAACTTAACTTACAAAGTGACCTACTAGTATTAGTAATATGTATTTATTATTAATGATCAATTTTTAGATATTATTTATTTACTGGTATTTGAACTAGGGGTGACTTTCCTGTGATTACCAAAAATGTATCCACAGGTGCTAAATCAAACTTCTTGGGATGTTGGTGTATGCATTGAGAAAGATAAATGTTACATCGAAACGCGTTGGGTGAGAGGACTGTGTGGGGTTCTACTGGCATCTTACCAAAGACTTTGGAGGTGGTTTCCGGGGACACCTGAAGGACTACCTTAATGCTCTTACTGTCTACTTTTTGTGGAGTGGACTATTACATCTGTTATGATTGGTGTCAAAGAAGTATCAACATATACCATCTGAGAGTGGGAGGCTCCCCCGAAAAAAAACAAAGGCTTATGTGTCTACTCTAGCTTGTAGACCTTGTTTTCTGGTACAAATCTATAATTATTATATTATTTGGTACCCAGGGCTGCCATCAGGGGGGTACAGCCGGTACTATTGTACCGGGCCCGGGCTCAGAGGGGGCCCACAGAGTGCAGATGATCCAGTCTTAATCACAGACAGATGACTGCCTGTGAGTACAAAGCAGTTTGCTGCAGGATCGATGCTCTGCGGGGCCCCCTGTCAGTGTCAGTCACTATGTGACTACCAGCAGCTGCAGGGCCCCTTCTCATAGGAGGGCAGAACAGTGGTTTCGCCTTTAGCACTGCCTCACTTAAATTAATTGTGTCTCCCTCTGCACAAGTTATCCCCCATGCAGACGGATGTGTAAAGCCCACTACCCTGACCCCTACCCGAGTCCCAGCCCCTCTTTCTCCCCTGCTCTGCATTACCTGTCCTTCTCCCCTTCAGATGGAGCGTGAGGTCCCTCCCTGCCCCTTTCCAGAGTCCCCATCCTCTCCCTGAGTCCCCGCCCCCTCATGCTCTTCCCGGCCTGCATGATGTGTCTACAGCTATTGTGTGAGGGACACAGAGTCTCCTGCGATGCTGCTATCAGAGTAAGTACAGTATAGTAAGTACAGTAAGTACCTTAGGGGGGCTCTGTACTTATGTGGCGCCCCATAGTTATGGTGTCCCTGACTAACCTCTGTTAGTTAAGGAAACCACCTTTGCCTAGAGGCTCAGCCATGCCCCCGGGGATATTGTAAAGTATGTGCTGCCCTTGTATAAGTATACATTTTTCCAGTTGTCCCCTTGTACTTATACAAGGTCAGCATATCATTTTCAATATCCCTGGGGACAGGGTGAAGCCATTACTCAAAGGAATTGTCCCTATCAGAGGGGTGACCCCATAACTGTGGGGCACCACATTAAAAAATACAGGGGCTTTTACACATGTCCATAGGGCACTCCTATACTGTATGTTAGCTCCCTGATAAAAAACAGTGGTGATAATTAGGGGATCAAGGGGACACCTAGAAATCTGTGGGGTGTCTCCTATATTTATACAAGGGCAGCATATCATTTACAATATCCCTGGGGACAGGACTAAGCCACTAGGCAAAGGCGGTGCCCATAACCAAGAGAGAGGTGACCCCATAATTATGGAGTACCATACTTATTCATGCTATGTGGGTGAGGTGGGGGTGTATACTTGTATTAATGGGTGGGGGGAGGGATGTAATGTATTAAGAGAAGTATAAGCTTGATCCTGGGGAGTTAGGTGGGTTGGGTGGGGTATAGCAATGTCAGGAGTGGGGTGAGGTGAATGAAGTAGTTGTCCAGAAATAAAGATCATTGTTTTGAAAGGCAAGCGGTAAATGGTTGTAGTATAGGCCCACAAACATAGCTAATGTATACATATACACACACAGAGGAGGGGAGTCCATGCCAGTACTTTATCTAGGTCTCCACTGGGTCTTAATCCACCTCTGAGACTCAGCCCGGCGTGTATGACTTCACGCTGCGCCACTATGCTGAGAGGAGAGGGTGACAGGGGAGACACAGAAGGGGCTGGCAAGGGAGACAGAAGGGGGGCTCCCAGGGAAGACACAAAAAAGGGGGACCCTGTCTATTCTGTCAGTCCCGGGCCCCATCATTTCTGATGGCAGCCCTGTTGGTTCCCATTGAACTTTGACGTCATTACCCTATGTCTGGTTTATGTCTTTTACCCCCCTTGGAGTAACAAGACTTTAGACTCTAAAGATGAGAACATCTAGTGTGGGGAACACCAACATCCCAAGAAGTTTGATTTAGCATCTGTGGATAAATATTTGGTGATATTGTATGTCATTTGTTGTTTTAAGAAGGTGTATAAGGTGATATACCTACACCAAAAGATCTTTAGGCTGCTTATATTGTGCGCACCAGTCTCTGCCAACTCTTTACGTTTTCCAGGGACACTTTACTGCTGAATCAGTGTATCCAGGTACGTCATGTATAATGTCAAACTCAGTGGACACTGGAGCACTACAATATACATAATGTCAGAATGGTTACACTTAGCCAACCACAGAAACGTAATTGTGCAGTTGATCAATATATAAAAATATTCCTGGAACGAGTGCTTCAGACCTGAGACTGTGCGTGGAAATTAGCTACAGGTGGTAAATATGATGAATGAACCCAGATCTCATACACTCTGTGCAGCACTACACCACTTACTCTGTCCTCTGCACACACTTACCCAAGCACTTGACCTCCTGTCCGCTCCACAAGCCATTTGCCATACACTCTCGCACTCGGGACCCCACAAGAGTATAGCCACTGTTACAGGCAAAAATGGCAGTCGCCCCATATTGGGTCAACATCCCAATTTTATTCCCATTAGCTGGAATTGGTAAATCTCCACAGGAGATAACTGGAAGAAATTTAACAAGAACAGAATTAGTGTGATTTGAAGGACCCCAAACCAATACAAATACCATATTGTAATTTCATGATAAAGCTACAAGAAATGAACACTAAAATATTACTGTACAGTCTGTAAAGAACAATAACCTTTTGTATAGATGTTTCACTATGAGCATTATTAGGGTTACAGACTACTCCCTTTAATATGGCCCTTACTCAAAAGTTACCCCTTAATCAGTCATGTGGGTTTAGTGTAATTCAGAGGTTCCCCAACAGTTCAGGTTTTACAGATATCCGTGGTTGAGCACAGGTGACTTAATTAGTACCTCAGTCAATTTGATTTAATCACCTGTGCTCAACCATGGATATCTCTAAAACCTGAACTGTTGGGGAGCCTTGAGGATCTCGTTTGGGAACCTCTGGTCTAATTCCTGGTTTATAAATATGTATGAACAATGTGTGAATGGGTTAAGGCGCATCAGTATGGTGATGTATGCATCTTTTTCATTTTGTTTTGGCAAATGCCCAAATTCTACTTTTATGTAACTTAAAAACCATGTGTTCTATTTTGCATTGTATTGTCAGATGTTTACCCACTATATCTAATGTGTATTGTTAACAATGCACATTGTTATCAGTGTGGCTATGCTAATGTGACAGGTTCTTGTGATTACAGCTACTAGTGCTGCTACTCATCTGTTTAACATGCAGCCTGTTTTCTATATTCACAACAAAGAAAATAGTAATTTTCTATCATATACTGTATAATAAACTGTAATATGACATATGAAACACCCAATTATATGGGTGTCTAGTGTCCCTCAGTGATATGGAAACTCATTTCTGTTTTAAAAAAATATCTAAGCATCAAGAAGTAATGTAGCAGTGTTGCTATCATTCATATTCTTACATCTCAAAACAATATTAAATATTGCTAATTTTCAGTGACACAATATCCTAGTGCAAAATTCTCATTGACAGAGTATATATCACTGGTGCTCACTGTTACAGGTAGGTAATGTCTCCCCCACACTCCATGTCCCATTGGCCTGACAGCGAATAATGCGGGATCCTATGTAATAATAGCCAGGATCACAGATCAACATAAGCTCGGCTCCATACTGATACTGTGTTTTCTGAATGAGACGCCAGCGACCATGTTCTGTGTTTATAGTGTTGATTTCAGGACATGTAACCGCTGGGAAACAGAAGGCAAGTTGTAAGATAAGAACCAGTAGAAAACAATCTGCTTCTATTACCACTGCAGCATATTAGTGGCTGGATGCTGGTCACATACCCACCTACACATTGTGAGGGGTTGTTGCCATTGCTCCAGTGTCCGGAGGGCAGACACTCTGAAACAGCATCTTCAGGATTAAGGAGGTGGTGTCCCTCATTGCAGTCATACAAGGCTTTGGTGCCCACAGTGTACTCCTTTCCGAACACTGTCCCATATTTGGGAGCAGCAGGTACACCACAAAACATTGCTAAACAGAGAAGAAAATGTCCACTATTATCTCATTGTTGTCTTCATTAGATAGCACATTGCTATGACTTGCAATGATGAAGATGCAAAGCCTGTGTTCAGTCTACAAATGCATGCAGGGTGATTTACAAAGGGCATTTGTCTTTGCCCACATCTCTGCACCCATCTGGGAAAGCTGCCTCCAGTATGATGTGGGCTACCCTCTGTGTACAGTGGGCCTGATTCAGAGCCGTTCGCTATTTGCGGTCGTTCGTTCAAAAACAAGGGGTGACTATTCAAATGATCCGTTCGCAAATTGCAGTCTGTTCACACCTCTAAGTCTGAACGAGCGAGCAAAACATACGCTTGTTTATTTGTTAAAAACGCCCCCTGGCCGCTCGCACCATACGTCATGTCCGCTATTTATTAGATTAATCGAGTACATCGACCAGCGTATGAACTGCTCGCTATTCTTGTGGTTGGTTTTTGCTACCACAATCTTGCGAGCAGTTCTGGCTATAAAATAACCCAGTGACGTGGTCAATGACGCTGCTGTATTAATTATGCACACCCATAAAACGCCCGTTTTGACCTTTAAGCACGCCTGCGTTCTGATCTCCACTCCCCGTTTTCAAGCACCTTCCCCTGTTACCACCCACATACGCCTCATTCTGTCACTCAAAATAGCAGGCATTCGCTATATTGCGAGCACATGAATTTCGGCCGCACTGACTGGTTCGCGCATGCGTATAACGATCCGTACGCATGCGCAGATGTGCGAACATCGCTCGGAACGAGCGTACTGCCGCTAGCGAGTGGCTCTGAATGAGGGCCTGTATGTGTACAGCTTTCTTCATTTGACTTCATACTGCCCTCTGTAGCATAAAGTATGTACTATTTGCCCATATACGATACACTGTTTACAACAATGGAGATGCATCAAACCTTCTATCAGGGGGAGAAGTAGCCCAAATCAACCAATCAGCTTTTAGCAATCATTTTCTATAATGTTATTGATAAATGGTCTCTACAGTAGGAGCTGATTGGTTGCTACGTCTACTTCTCCACTTGTCCTCTTTAAGGGCGGGATGTACTAACCTTGCAGTGTACATGCCGCCAGTCACCGCAAAATGACTAATCCCATATGTACTAACATATGCGATTAGTATCGCAAAGGACAGCTCTTGCGATAAGAGTTGCCCTTTGCGAAGCAGCCGATGCCGGGTGAGGGCGTCTCCATGGTCACCGCCCCCTCCGAGCCCCGGGAGCTTCCTGCTGGTGACTTGTGTAGGAAGTCCCGGGCTCCTCCTCCCTACACCCGGAAGATTAGGAGGAGGTGGAGGCGGAGGACCGAGCAGTAGTACGGGCTGGCAACCAGGAGACTGAGGTGAGCGGGGACCAGTGCTGCGTGACTGCGGGCCGGCGGCGAAGCGTAGGGAGCATGATGCGTTAAGAAGCCCATAGGCTTCTATAGGGTAACGCCAGGTTTTTCTGGCGTTACCCTCCGAACCGAAAATAGGGCAGCCGGGGCTTAGTTCATATGAAAATGCTGTAAAAACCCTGACAATTGGGATTTTACCGTATTTTTCCTTTAGTACATCCCGCCCTAGGTTTGATACATCTTCCCCATTGTAATATTAAGCAACGTCTGTGAGTAAAATTACATTTTAAATGTTTTATTGATGTATCGAGTATGCTGTATGTGAATATCTTTATGCAATACCTGACTGCAATATACAACATCATTTGAACCATGACGAATTTGAAACCAAAGGGTGTGTTCTCTTTTGTAGGGAGGAGAGCGCATCATTTGCTAGCCTCAGAGGAATGTTATGATTGCTAAATAAAATAGCAAAAGTATTTGACACTGTGTCTTCAGCAATATCATTAAAGTACATATATTGTAGTATTCTAAGACTTACAAGTCTGTCTTTTATAGTTACACACATTTAACAGCTGGTCAGTTTAAAGTTTCAATTGAAATGTCTGTCTCTGATTTTCACAAAATTAACTATGTAACAAAAGGTGAATTAAGTGCACATACATCTCAGAGAGGGCAACACTTTGTTTCAAAGTTTGGCAGCTCCTCCAGGCCTGGCCTGGTAAGAACAAGGCAGGCAGCTCATGGAGGCAGTTAATTTAGTGGCTGGACCGGGAAAGGGGACACCTCATGCCTCCAGTTGAAATGATAATTATGACAGTGTCAGGTTGGCTGGGAGGGCAGCTGAGGGAGATCTCAGTCTAGACTGCTGAGTGTGTAGAATTCCAATGCATTACGACAGGAGCAAATACTATACTAAAGCCACCTTGAGAAAAATGTTAGGTGGTAACAAGCTTGCCAAGTACCGCACTATATAATAAACTATAATACAGGACTACAATTTTTATGTCCAGAAACATTATATCCAGAATGTTCTAAAAAAAAATAAAAAACAAACAGTAAATTAATTCTGTTGTTTGGTGATATGTCATATACACAGACATGATCACTAGGTGTTTCTTCCTGCAGATACTCTGTTGAGCTCTTATAAATAATTTAATAAGGAGATGAACGGAAGAGGCAGTGTGGGCAGAGATGACTCATTTCTAAAAAAATGTTTTATCAGATATTAGGTATGTTACAACTAAGGCCAGCGCCTATTCCAATTGCTCCTTATTCAGAACCCCCTCTTCCTCAGAAATGGTGCCCACCTCCCTCATGCCTTACACAATCCCCTGCTCCTCCTGGTGGGAGTTGTGCTAGGCTGTAACATCATACAGTATATAAGTTCAGCCCATCACAAACTCGGAGTTACAGCAGGTCACAAGTAAGAAACCACAGGTTATTTCTCCTTGATGTCACTAATCCAGTGTTTTAACCATTAGAGCCCTAGGCAACTGCCTATGTTCGCATAATAGCAGCATGACGTATGGCTGTGACAAATGACTTTTATCCAGAAAACCCATGAAAGTTTCCAGTATAGATAATAGATCTCATGGATGTATATAATTTACTGATGAGTTAATAGCATATATAGCATTCTAATTTGAAATAAAACAAATGGTTCATAGATTACCGTATATACTCGAGTATAAGTCGACCCGAATATAAGCCGAGGTACCTACTTTTACCCCAAAAAACTGGGAAAACTTACTGACTCGAGTATAAGCCTAGTGTGGGAAATGGCAACAGCTGGTAGTGCCCCCAGTAGTAATTCCCCCTGGTTGTGCCCCCAGTAGTAATCCCCCCCTGGTAGTGCCCCCAGTGGTAATCCCCCCTTTCAGTGCCTCCAGTAGTAATCCCCCCCTGGTAGTACCCCCAGTATTAATCCCGCCTTTTAGTGCCCCCTGTAGTAATCCCCCCTTTTAGTGCCCCCTGTAGTAATCCCCCCTGCTAGTGCCCCCTGTAGTAATCCCCCCTGGTAGTGCCCCCTGTGGTATTCCCCCCTTTTAGTGCCCCCTGTAGTAATCGCCCCCTGATACTGCCCCCTGGTAGTGCCCCCTGTAGTCATCGCCCCCTGGTAGTGCCCCCTGTAGTCATCGCCCCCTGGTAGTGCCCCCTGCAGTCATCGCCCCCTGGTAGTGCCCCCTGTAGTCCCCCCCCCCTAGTAGAGAGAGACGTGATAACAATAAAAAAAAAAATAAACACTTACCTGAAACTCCCGCTCATGGTCCCGCCGCTGTCCGCTCCTGGTCCCGCCGCTGTCCGCTCCTCCGGCCGCTTTGCATGGGAGAGACGTCGTCATGACGACGTGTCTCCCATCACCCACTGCGGGAGCCGGAAGATGGCCCCCGCAGTGGGAGCAGCAGCAGCCGCTGAGAGTCTGACAGACTCTCAGCGGCTGCTGATTACAGCAAACACATAGCTGCCGGCTCCGGCGGCTATGTGTTTGGCAGTGTGTAGCGCTGACCGAACTCCGTCCGGTCAGCGCTACACTTGACTCGAGTATAAGCCGAGGGGGACTTTTTCAGCACATTTTTTGTGCTGAAAAACTCGGCTTATACTCGAGTATATACGGTATTTACATTTATAATAGCATGTGAGATGCACCCACTCACAGGAGCATGGCATAGCACCCAGCAGCTGGAACTAAAGTAGTCAC
Source organism: Taudactylus pleione (assembly GCA_031769625.1). Lineage (NCBI taxonomy): Eukaryota > Metazoa > Chordata > Amphibia > Anura > Myobatrachidae > Taudactylus > Taudactylus pleione. The sequence continues at coordinate 29,023,706 of JAUIMM010000007.1, read as the reverse complement.
TACTGTATTAGGATGGCGGGACAGTCCCATAATAGCTGCATTTCTTGTCAGGCTGTATATAGATGCTAAAATGTAACACACAAATTAAAGTGCTTCTACTTTACTTTGTACATCTCTCATGTAAATAACACAAACAATCTATTTTCTATCATAGAGATAGATGTATGAAGGACTTAATTTTTACATAACATCAGGTCGTCTTATACACACACATTCCGCAGCACATATCCTAACCCACTGCTCCATGCTCCTTCTTCACTATCTACCCCTCTGTGTCGCCCCTGTCTGTCTGCCCTTCCCCTTTAGAATGTAAGCTCTCACGAGCAGGGCCCTCATCCTCACGTGCTTCTCCTCCCCCTACTTATAGTATAATTTACTCCTAACTCCCTACAATGGCACCTACCACCTGGTTGCTCATGTCCTGCTGCTTGTGTTTTGCAGCTGAGTTTATAACCTTGTCCTTGTCCTGCATTGTTTTGTATTACTATTAACTGTTTTTCTTGTGTGCTCATTTATGTACTGTGTAAGGCGCTGCGGAACCTTTGTGGCGCCATATAAATAAAGGATAATAATAATAATAATAATAATAATAATAATAAATACATGTCATACTTGATGATATTTTATATCTCCTCTGTGGGAGAAGCCCCGAGAGGAGACGTAGCTGGCCCCTTCGGGGGGCGGGGCCTTGCTCCTATGTCATTAGGCCCAGCGCCCTTGACGAATCGCTGGACAGTGAGGAGGGGGTAGGGCTAAATTACGCATTTTCATGTAATTTAGCCCTGTCCCCTCCATACGGACCCGCGATTCCCAGCAATTATCTCCTCATCCTGCCCACTTCACTACTCACTAGGAAGTGGGTGGGATGCGGGAGATCTGGAAAAGCTTCAGGGGGTGCTGGGGGCTACTTGAAAATTACAACTTCCGTGGAGTAGGTAAGTATGATCTATGCTGCACCACAAACTCATACACACTAGACGATGTGCTGTATGAACGATATTGGAGAAAGATTTCCCTTGAACTTTCTGTAGTGCAGGACAAACAATATTGGGTGCACACACTGACAGATATCTTTCAGTGAAGTCATCCTGTCACATCTCTGAACAGGCAATTCTTCACGATATCGTCAGAGTGGCCTGCATGTACAGACAACAAAAGACATCGTTAATGACCCGCCGGAGCGCACATCGTTGGTCATTCACTGCACACAGACTGAACTATATGAACGATATATCGTTGAACGATATTGATATCGGTCATAAAAATTGTCTAGTGTAAATGCGGCTTTAGTTGTCAACTTTCTTCTAAGTAAATGTAATTCAACTGCATTTGAAAATAGAAATTGTGAGTAGTTTACCATTATTTTAAGACCAAAGCTATTGGAATTCAGACCCATGTAATGGTTATTTTCATTACAGTAGTAAGACCAGCTTATCAGATACACTCTAGGCCTTATTCTGAGTCGCATGCAATGCCGATGTTTATGTAGTTAACCGATTATTTTGCAACTGCACAATGCAAAAATGTATAAAAACTATTATGGCATATGTGTTACACGGAGTGGCGGATGGTTGTACCTGGGCGGTAACTTGGAGGTGGCTAGAAATGTGTGTCAATGCAAGCACCGCCGCAGGCATAGATGGCCATGGTCTGACGGAGAAATGTTGTCTTTGCAATTGGGCTTGTGTAAGTTTCGATGATGCATCCATCCGATGGTGGTATATAAGGACTCACCAATCGATATTTAGCATAAACGTTAAAAGTGGGCGCTCTCAGGTCCTGATTCAGACCCGCTCGCTAGCGCTGTGCGCTCGCAAGTGGCCCGTTGGTCTGCGAATGCACATGCTTCATTCTGTGCAATCGCAGCCCGGTCGCTCGCCCAGCAAAGACAGCCCAGTTAAATGAGTGACAGGAGAGGCCGTTTGTGGGTGGTAACAGGGGCAGGACACTAATAACGGGGGTGTGGAGGTGCGAACGCAGGCATGCCTCGGTGTTTCAACGCCGTTTTTAAGGCGTGCATAATTAATAGGCAGCATCATAGTACCCGTCACATGCCTGTTTTTTACACAGAAGTCCTTGCAGTGCTTGCGGCAGGGTAAGGCAACCATAAGCACTGCGTTTGCTTCAGATGGTTCTCGATGTACCAATGTTTTAATACACTTCCTGGAGATGACGTGCTCTAGTGGGCATCTCTACATACGCTAATGGGTGTCTGCATACACAGAGCGCAGCCAAAGTGGGTGTGCTTATGCCTTGGCGAGCGAAAATTTGCATACGCTGGATACGAACAATCTGAATCAGGCCCTCAGTCCTTGCACATTCGATCGCATAGATGTACTCAAGGGAAGGAGTTTGTAGCAGCATTTTCATAAACTTGCAGATCGCCGACCGCCAGGATGCTGCTACATGCCACTCAGAATCAACCTCTGTGTCAGTATATAAATATGTTGCATTCATGTATATATCCCTCTTTTCTAGTATATCTGCACCTATGCAACGGATGCCTACAAATACATCTCAATGTGAGTGTTAGCTCTTGTCACTTATCTAAACATTTTCCACAATACATATTTTTAATCAATTTATGCAAATCTCTTCCACCACTTTCTACTGTAGAGTCAGGCTTCTCAAGCTCTAATGAATTAATGCAACACAATTAATAGTGTATACATACATGAACAGATGTTCTTTTGAAATAATTATACCAACATAACTAACACAGCCTAGCTAGTAAACAAATCTCTAATACCTTTGTGCTATTAAATTCAATATACTAGATGTGACACAATGCTTTATGTTTAATAGATTTGATTGTGCTTTGGTATGTGTAGTGTTTTAGGTGGATTTTACCATAAACGTACCCTGACATAGTGGCACCTCTGAGTTCCAGTCATAATAGCCTTGAGGACGGCGTAGGCATGTGGCTGAGTTAATTCCAATGAGCCTGTAGCCAGGATTGCATGTGAACCGCACAACCCCTCCAGGAGGACTGATAACAGGACCTAGTATGGCACCGTGGAGAGGAGGACGTGGAAGACTACAGTATGCAGCTAATGAGGCACACAGAGAAAACCGCGTAAGTTAGGGTTAACATGAAAGCATACATTAAAGTGTGGCAACAGTTTTCTAATTTTAATTACTTTGTGCATCATTTAAATTAATATAAACTGCCACTCTGTAGCAGTATAAATAACTGGTTTGTGCACTGATAATATATGAGTAAACTAATAAGAAAAAAACGAGCAGAAAAACTTGGTATTTCATGTGGAAAAGTTTCTTGAAAGTAATGACAAATGTAAATTGGGGCAGAAGTAATTTCAGTGAAAGGAGAACTGCAAAAGAAGACAGAACAAAGAAGATCTAATACTTGAAGAATTTCATGGGTGAAAATATGTTTTGTTGCAAATTTTTCCAAATCCAAAACAAAACGTGTTATCTTTCATGCAGGCCGTCACACTACAATTTGCACAATGCTTATATTCTACTGATTAAACTGCTCTGACCACAACATCAAAATCAGTCATTTTCTCTTGGACTTGGGAATCAGAGAACTGGAAAGCTGGCTTGTCACCAATTATAGCAAATATCACAGTTACTACAGCATAAGGGACTTCCACAGCTAAGATAAGAGCTCAGCACTGCCAGTAAAAACAGTATTCGTTATTATAGGTTTCCTTTTATTTTAATGAGCGTCAGCGATGTATGATCAGAGGAATAGATTGCAGAGTTGCAGCATACACCAGGTCATTTCAAGAGGTAAAGAAGAAATGTAATCTCAGATAGGAAACCTGGAATGCAGCTAAAAGCCGGCAGGTGCCATTAATAAAGGCAATATGTAATAATATATTTTATATATACGCAGTAACATTAGAAAGGGACCACATTTAGGTATGATACAACACAAACACAAATGACATAACATATATATATATATATATATATATATATATATATATATATATATACATGTGTACAGCAGATAAGTAGATATAGGAGTCCCACTGACATTACACTCATAGTAACTGGCATGCAATATGACATTGTGTAACAGAACAGCACACATGGGAATGACTAAACATACACAGCAGCAAATTGAGCTTTTTCATGGGTTTTCCTAAATTAGTCATTATAGTGCTAATTATCCTTATGTGAGGCATTTATTATACATATTGCTCATTTGATTGAATTTCCTAATGTATTCTATAAGCTCTGTAGAATATTTTTCTGCCACAATCGGGAATTTAGATTTCCAGGAAATGATTTGCCATTACTTCTTACAATGTAGTTATTCATATTGTAATCCAATATATGAGTATTGTTCCCACTGTTCCTGAAAACATTTTCAACATTTTTAATCTAGCTGTAGCTGTGCGTCACTTATTACCCATAAATAATGTAGTATTCTCACCTGAGTAGCGTATCTTGAACCCCTTCCTACTATATGCGTGGTCAGACATCCAACGTAGAAGCACTTTGTTTCCAGTACTGGTGAAGGTCATGGGTGATGAATAGTTGCCACTCAAGGATGTAAGCAATGGATTCTGACCAGATGGACCTACAGTAAGGAGACAGGCTTTCTAAGATAGAGACCATAAAGGAGAGAAAACTTAAACAATCTACTCTATCAAATGGTGACGTAATCTACAATTGTGAGATTTAGTAATATTTACTAATTCATTAGATAATGGTACGAACTACTGAGGATATAACAATGACAATGAAAGAATTGCTGGAAACCATAGTTACTTTGAAGTGAGTTGCCCAGATATAATAAATACCGTAAATTGTAAGTCTGTGCCTGAAAAATTCAGTGTTAAATTGGATGTGCTATATATACAGTATACAGAATATATTTAGCATGGCTTGAAAAATTTAACAAGGGTTAATTGACCTAAAAAGTCTGACACATTATTATTATCATTTACTTATATTCAGGGCAGTAACTAGGGGTGTGCGAGCTGTGCCTTTGCCCAGGTCGCAAAGTCCTGGGGGCATCACCATCACTGCCCCACAGCCCATGCCTCTGGCTAGGAGAGTGCCAGTATCGCTGCTGCTGTGCTGTCCAGAGCATCCTTTGGACGCTTTGGATGTGCACCATGCAGTCTGTACAGCCGCCTGATGCATCCTGAGGAAGCAGCATTATGATGTCATGCACTCAGGGGGTAGGGCCTGCACAAGACACAGTGCAACCCTGTTCCACCACTGCTTATAAAGCACCAATTGTGAATAAAAAGGACAGACAGAGAGGCAAGAGGGTACTGCCAGCAAGTTTACAATATAGGGAATAGGAATTTAATCCAGCCAGATTGCAGAGGTTGTTGGTGTGTGTAAAATCCAGCCACACAACAATGTTGGCCTGGGGTCAGTTGGTTGTGTGAGTGTAGAATGGAAACATACTGTATGTGACCAGTGTAGAATGGACGTGACTGGGTAGACCACTTTAGAGATTATTTAATAACATTTATTTGTTTGCACAAGATAAGACAATGAACATTAGTGTCTGATTGTTTGCTTGTAGTTTAGTCACATTTTGCACCATGCAATATGATGCACACACATTAGCTACAATATGAAGTTTCTGAGTAAAATAAGTGTAATAAGGCTTTAGGGGAATGCAATTTGTATGTCTGCAGAGTTCACATTCCAAGGTTATTATTTCCTGGATGGAAAATAATTTCCAACTGATGTTAATAAATGTAATTTTCATGTGTGAAAACATGAAATGTTTGTGTATACCATGCCCAATTTCAGCAGCTAATGTATAAATTGTTTTTAAATAATGAAAAAAATTGTTTCTGAAATATAAGTGGCACAAATATATAAATATACAAATGAATCCAGGACTATGAGTACACTCATGATACTCAAACATCCCTTCTGTAATACTCTGTCATGTGATATGTAGCTGTCATCTCAGGATATAGGCACCACTGTTAACAAAAGCTCAACACATTGAAAACATAAATGATATTTCCTCTATTCAATACTAAAAATGTTCTGAACTCTCCGCCAAAGCCAACAGTCCTGCTATCACACATACATTCAATTATTCAATAAATGTAATGTTTGGTGTAATCCTAATAGGTGTAATTCACCATTTTTGTGATCAGGAATAATTTATACCCTTTATTATGTCTCGCTAAGTGCAAGACTTTACACGCTATGGGTGTGGAGCAGAGATTACATTTAAATAGCTTGAGAATTACACCAGGTGCCATAGAAAATGACACGTGATGTTGGTAGAACATTACTGCAATGAAACTGCGAAATGAACACAGTTCGGGACTAATTGATTTGATTTTGAACCCTTTGAGTTCGATGCCGCTTTCATTATCGTGATGTTTTCAGCTACAGGTCTTATCTAACTTGCAGTCTATTCTATGTCAGAGTAATTTCAATTGCTCATCTTACATATGACTACTGTAACTGTTACCTGGTCTAATCCTTCTCTGACTGTCCCCAATTCAATCTATGCTCATTCATCTCAACAATTCCAAATGACAGTGTATAACCTGGTGTCCAATTCTGCAACTCCTTGCAGGGCCAGACTGGCACTAAAAAGCAGCCCTGGCAAGCAAAGCTCAATAGCCCACATTTCATGTATTCACTTGTAATAATGTAACAGAGAGCTCCATCATTGATGTTTTTCACTGCCACCAAACCAGTATTGAAATGGGGGCAAGTACAGAGCATGTGATGGCTGCATCGGTTTTTATTTTATTTTATGTTAATAAACTCCATTCAAACAAGAATACAGAAAAATGAGAATGACATTGTATGCAAAATGTGGATAATAATAAGGCTAGCTTGATAATTAACAGTTACAAGGATGAAAAAAAACAAAAAAACAGAACAGTTGATGACCCAGTGTTATTAGTTTTAGAAGGTGGCAGAAAGAAAGGAGGGTCTGGAGGAGTCGTAGCACAGGTGGAGGAGATAGGTCTGCAGAATTATGGTGAGTCATAGGGGTCTATTCATTATCCCTTAAAATCGAGAAAAGTAGGTGAAAATTAACATCGGGGCCATTCATCATAAAGGTAATATAGGAGAGATATCACAGATATCTCCTTACCTTTCAGTCCCACTTTGGTCCGATGTCCAAAATTCATCAAGCTCCGAAAATACTAAATTTTTGTTCCCGACCCCGGCTCCTTCCAATCGGAAGGATGTCCCTGTTTGGCTCCCTCCGCTGGCCTTCAGGAGTATTGTGCGCATGCATGAACTCCAGTTCACTAATACCCCTTTTACACTGACTTAAAAATCCCAGGTTAATGCACGTGAACCGATTTTTGTCGGTGTAAACGGTCCAGTGACCCAGGGATCTAACCTGGCTGGCTTGCAGGGTTGAGTACGGGTCATTTCCTTGTCAACCTGCAGTGTAAACGGCGCGACCCAGGTCACGATGACCCGGGTTGCGCTGCATGCCGTCCAATTGGCCGACTTCAGTGGCGCTTGGGGATGACATCATCTCCAAGCGTCCACTGCCGGGCCTTTCAGAATGGAGCATCGCACCCCACCTTCCCTCCCTGCCTCCGGACCGCTTCAGTGTAAGGTAAGGGGGTCGCGGAGGGGGAGGGAGAGTAAGAAGTGCTGCTGACCTGCGCCGGAGAACCGGGTCAGCACTGACCCGGCTCTGGTGTGAACAGTGCCGACCTGGGCATAGCCCGGGGTCAGCGCCGCAGTGTAAAAGGGGGTCTGTTCCGGGTCTCATCTGGGTTGGAAACGTGTTCCAAATCCTGGGTCAGACCCGGGACTTTGATATAAAAGGGGTATTAGTTTCACTGCTACAAGAGTAGTGTTGATAGGGATTGCAAGGACAGCTGATCTTAATGAATTGCTCTGGTGTTTTAGTGTCTACTGCTACTTCTCACAGCAAGTTAAATTAATACTGCAGAACGACAGTGCTTAATGATTAGGCCCCAAAGTGCTGAAGAAGCTACTAAGAAGAAATAGGCAGGAAGGAATCACTGAGCTGTCAATGGTCCCCATGTCTTAGTGACGACTCTACAGAATTATTAATAATTGCTTGCATATATACCATGTGTTAGGAATGCCATAATCACTTAACTAAAGCTGGAGGGGGATTTTAAGATTCTCAGTTAGCGCCTAGTTGCCAGGTGATGTGACGGACAAGTTCGGTTTGATGTTTTGTAATGTCTGGATGGCCAAGAGCAGCAAGTAGTATTTGTGAAATAAAGGAACACTAATTGAAAGAATGGAAGTATCAGGTTTCGCAGAGCTAGCCATAATCAAGATATTTTTGTACAGGCCCACAAAAAAGGAGGTTCCAAAGGTCAGGCAACCTCTCCAACATCTCTCCAAGTCATCAGTAGACATTTTGCTAATTCTACATGGGACAGTCATATAATACCTTTGATATAGAAGCTTATAAGCGTTCTCTTTCATTTTAACCATCTTGAGCTCACTCACAGATCTCTGGCCATAGCTTTCTGTTGATTCATTCACCAACATCTGTCTCCGCTATTTTCTTAAAAGTAGGAGTGGATGACTTAATGAAGCTGAGTAGCCCATTTTAATAAAAGTGTGATAGACCATATCACTCCAAATATGTACTGATGAACTGCAGCCCCTGCTGGCAAATGACAGATTTGACAGCATACCAGTCTGGGCCTATGTTCCGTTTGACGGAATCCGTCATATATCTATACCATTTAAGATAAAACATTTAAAATACTTTATCTAACTTACATGGTGATCCGCAATTCTAGTTTGCATGATGTATGAAACCTAATGACTAAGGGGAAGATTTAATAAAGCTTGGAGAGTGATAAAATTGGAGATAAATAGCACTAACCAATCAGCTCCTAACTGTCATTTTTCAAACACAGCCTTTAAAGTGATCATCTATAGCTATGTTGCTTGATACCTCTGGTTATTTCCTCTAGGTGCTTGCTTAACATATTTAGAGTTGCTGATTTTCACTGGAATTACAATTGTTACGTAAGATATAACTATACTACTACTAATTAAAATAATATTACCATTATAGGGGACAATAATAAACATATAATATTAAATTTTTTCAGTGGCAAACGCAGGATTTCTAGCGAGGGGTTTCCAAATCTTTGATTTTTGAGTGAGTGTGGCCAGTCCATGAAGATGATATAATTAGCACTTAACCAGCTTTAATATGTGTCATACAATGTGTAGTGTACTGTATGTTATAATTCCAGCATATACAGGACCAGCGATCACAGTAAGCCATTAGATGTGGCAGTAGGGTCATCCTGCCTGAGCTGAATGTTTTTATTTCACGTGTGTGCAACATTCCAGAGCATGGGAGCAAAACAGGAGTCTGGGGGAGCAGCAAAATAACCTAGCACTGCCCTGTACATAATATATGTACATATTGGTCTCCGTATGCACTGCATAACAGTATTAATAATTAACCCTATACATGGTCTATAGCAGTGCAACCCTAACAGTGCATGTTTTACAGATCTCCTAGTTGGTACTAGAGATGAGCGGTTCGGATTCTGTGGAATCCGAACCGCTCCGAACATTGGGGATCCGAGTCCACCCGAACCCTGTTCGGGTGTTCACCGCCTGACTCGGATCCCCGTTCGGGGCCGAACGGCGGCCGCCTGATGTCGGATTCTCACTAGAGAATCCGACATCAGGTCTCCTCGCGTGTAGGGCAGAGCGCAGTGATAGCGCTCTGCCCTACACAGACACAGACACACAGCCGCCAGCGGCAGCTGTGTGTTTGTTACAGCAGCCAATGAGAGTCACACAGACTCTCATTGGCTGCTGCACGGAGGGAGCCGGCTGGAGCTCACACATGAGCTCCGTCTTCCGGCTCCCTCCTCAGCGTGTGACAGAGCGGACGGCGCGGGAGCGGGGATACAGGTAAGTTTTATTTTTTTTATTTTTTTACTTGTCAAAGGTCCGGGGGCGCTACTGGGGGGGGGGTCTGCACTACTGGGGGGGTCTGCTACTGGGGGGGGGCTATACTACTGGGGGGGCCATACTACAGAGGGGCCTGCTACTGGGGGGGCTATACTACTGGGGGGGGGGTCTGCACTACTGGGGGGGGGTCTGCTACTGGGGGAGGCAATACTACTGGGGGGGCCATACTACAGAGGGGCCTGCTACTGGGGGGGGCTATACTACTGGGGGGGGGGTCTGCTACTGGGGGGGCCATACTACTGGGGGGGGCCTACTACAGGGGGGGCCATACTACAGGGGGGGCCCATACTACAGGGGGGGCTACTACTGGAGCAGCCTACTACTGGGGGGGCCTGCTACTGGGGCAGCCTACTACTGGGGGAGCCATACTACTGGGGGGGCATACTACTGGGTGGCATGCTAATGGGGGGCATACTACTGGGGGGGCCTGCTAATGGGGGACATACTACTGGGGGGGCCTGCTAATGGGGGGCATACTACTGGGGAGCATTCAACTGGGGGCACTGCATAGTGGACCGTACTACTAAGGGGACTGCATAGGGGGCACCACTGCTGGGGGACATTGTGTAAGGGACACCGCTACTGTGGGCATTGTGTAAAAGGGTCACTACTGTGGGCATTGTGTAAAAGGGGCACTACTGTGTGTCGTAACATAAATAAGAGACACTACTTTATGGTGTAATGTGAATCAGGCCCTATGTGCGGTGTAATGCTAATAAGATTGTGCACTGTGACTCCTAGGGCCGTAGCCCACTTTGTAAACAAGTACTGTGACTCTGCTGGCCGTACCCCACTGGGTGGGTGCACTACTTTTCATTTCTGCCACTGCTGTGTGGCAATGTGTCATAGATGTGCTTTATACTGTGGTGTCTGTGTCGTTGTGCCGCTGCTTTGTCGCTTAGTAACCAGTCAGCTCACTGCAACCTTTGGCCAATAATGTTGAAAACAATATTATAAGCTGTGATATGGTCTAAATTGACTGGAAATTAATGTTATTGAGGTTAATAATACTCTAGGAAGAAAAAAAAGACCAATTTATGTGATTTTAGCTTTTTTTGTCAATTTTTGTAAAAAAATCCAAATCCAAATCCAAATCCAAATCCAAAGCCAGTCACCGCAGTTTGGCAAATCCAAATCCAAATCCAAAGCCGGACGACGAATTAGAACCAAATCCAAATCCAAATCCGGCAAAAATGGTCCGGCGCACATCCCTAGTTGGTACCCATCACTGCTAGAGTCTTAAATAAAATACTCGGTTTGTATCAGGTTTAATCCTGGGTTTTAGAAACAAAAAATTAGTTTTTTTATTATTTCACTTTATTTTGTTAAAAAAAAAATATATATGTTTGTTGCTCTGAGATGATGTCTTTATCTCACCTCTATATAAAGATGGCTAGATGACAAACAACTTTGGCTTATATGACACACACTCACACAGCATACACCCACAGACACACACACACCCACAGTGTACTTGCAAATACACACATAGCATACACTATAGACGGAATCGTTATGAATTACCGCTGGACCCCTGGCCGGCGGTTCAAATCCCAACAGCGGCTGGCCGACAGAGGAGGAAATCCTGATCGTCCCTAGGTAAGTATCAACTAACCTATTTTTCCCCCTAACCCTAACCCTCCTTTAGGGTGCCTAACCCTAACCTCCCCCCCTGTGCCTAACCCTAATCCCCCCTCTAAGTGCCTAAACCTAACCCCTCCTTCCCCGCCGCCTAATCCTAAATCCCCCGGGGGAGTGCCTAACCCTAACCTCCCCCGGGGTTGCCTAACCCTAATCCTCCCTACCCCTAGCCTAACCCTAACCTCCCGGAGGGGTGCCTAACCCTAAGTCCCCCCCTGGAGCCCTAAACCTAACCCTCCCCCCCCCCGCAGCTGTCCGCTGTGGCGCCCGGCATCCGCTTGATCTGGATGCCGGGCACCGGTCTCCCGACGTCGGTAAAATGACAGGCGTCTAGATTTAGACGCCTGTCATTCGTCCCTCGTCAGGATTACATTGTCTGGAAGCCGGCGGTCGGCATTCCGTCCGCCGGCATCCTAAACGTATACCCTATACACACCCACAGCGTACTTGCAAACACACACATGGCATGCATACTTACACAAACCAAGCACAGAGGAGAGGAGGAGGCTCACCGCCAGAGATGGCATGATGTGAGCGGAGCTGCTGCAGCTCCCTTGGCTGTCTGTATTACAATTAAGTGCAAAGAGCTCTGCTGTTCAGAACTCTCTGACTGGGTGTCTGCCGCACATGTGCGGCATCTCTGATTGTGGCCAGTGCTGACCGGAGAGACGGAGACAAGGCTGTCTCCGTCTCTGAAAAAAAAATTTGGTCCGTCAGGTGGGGTTTATGGGTACTCAGAAACCCCCCCTGCATGCGCCACTGCTTTTAATGTACCGTATACTATAAATTCTGATTTAAGTATTCAATATAACATACTATATTAAACAAATAAACAAAACAAATGATTAAAGTGAAGCAAAGAATGGCATCAAGTTTGTCTCACCATCAAAAATGTCGAACTCGTCATACTGCTTCTCACTTAGAAAGTACTCCACAGTAAGGGTCACATTGTACCCGGCCTCAACTTTAATGAGCCAGGAACATGTCTGGAACTGAGGATAGGTACCGGGGTAACTTTGGCTCAGGATTACTCCAGTGGAATCAGTTAGGATCTCAATGGCTGGACAAAGTACTAAGGAAAAACAAAAATCAACACAGCTGTAAAAATTACCACAGTATAAAATAAAACAAAAAGAAATGTGTCTTGTTTTAAAAAATCTTCAGTTATTGAGTTAGTTATCTGAAATAGCCTACCACTCAAAGTTTATAGTCATTAGCACTACTATACAGTAACTTAACTGCATACATTATATAACTAAGTCTCAGAGCAGGCTACAGCCAAAGTGCATTAGGGAAAACAGGTTAGTCAAAATATTGTGACATGGAGATGTGTTAGAATATCTTACCATCACAGGATGGGGGAGGTTCCTCAAACTGTAAGTGGGTTCCAAGCCGACAAATCAAGATTTCAGGCCCCACCAAGGTGAATCCTGGGAGGCATTTGTAGCGCACAATGTCACCTGGGGAGCAGGGTGTGGAAAATCAAAATAATTACAGTGACATTAACGATAACATAACACTTTTTGTTACGCAGCTAGTGGTGAAATTTATTTACAAAAATTAGAAAAGTTGACAATCCCTGTTCTCGATTGCTTTGCACTTTGTAGAATTGATTCAGAATTGGTAGCAAAGCAAAATTAAGGAGTGCATTTGCACCTAGACAAACCATGTTGCAATGCAAGAGGTACACATATATTTATTTATTTAATTATTGATTTTGCATGCAAGCTGTTAGCATTGAGTGCAACATTTTAAATAATATCAATACACTTTTTCTGCAGGGAATGTGCATACTCTCAAGTCAGGCTAGGTACATACTTACTTGACTCAGCGGCGGACATATCATACCCAATTACCAACACGGCATCACAACTTGACATAATCGTACTCTTACAATCCTACTATATGTCAAATATTCTCCATCACTGAATGTTAAGTGATATCAGAAACAACAGGTACTGAGAACTGCATTCAGAAATGGCACTGTGCATTATATGTATATTAAAACCAGGGTCATTAAAAGTCAAACACTTCCAAGGACATATGTTTAAAAACATTATCAGCCCCAGAAGATCCCAATATCTGTAAGATACAGTATATAAAAAGCATAAAAAGTTTATGAGCAGAACAGTACTATTCTGTCTGGTATTTTTACTTCTGTGGTTTATTTTTGTATTGGGAGAGCAAAATGGCTACTGACAGCCATTTCTATTCATGGTTCTTATGTGTGTATCAGACATGAGGTGGTGTATCAGGCATGAAATGGTACAGGAATGTGGAAAGCAGACAGGCCATAAATCCACAAGGCGTTGTCTACTGCGATGTACGCTTGCGTTGTTTTAGAAAGTCCTTATCAGTAGTTAACCAATAAAGTAGTTTGAAGTAGGTTTATGCCCATATTAGTAAGAGTTAGATGGGTATGCAAGTAGGATACTATATACACAGGAGACAAAAGAGATTCCAGTGGCCTGCCCTAAGCCTGGACCAGACTGCAGTTGGTAGCCAGGATATTGTTCATTCCAGCTCTCCATTCTGAGAGATGAGGCCCCTGGATCGTGTAACCATTTATATTCTGAAGCTATGTAACTATTATTCTTTTATATCTTGTCATTTCTTGTAATAAATTGCATTTTTTTTTTTCAAGATACTGGTTTGTGTGGCTTAATTAACCTTCTGTATCCAAGAACCTTATATCGTTCCACCGGGAACAATTATTCCTGGATAGAAATAACATTCACGTTTCACACGTTCAGACTTTTAATTGAATGTCTTTTTGTTCCATTCACTATGGTTTGCCAGATTACGGACTCGTTTCCAAGTATCTCAGGGGCCAATAAATTACACTTTGCACCAACTGGATGTATGGACTTTTTCAAGTAAACCTAGTTGAATATGGACAGAGAACTTACCCATCAGGAACTCCTCGCTCCCTGAGAGAACCTCTCCATTTGGAACTGTAGTTGGTGGTTTACACTTCCTGAGCCGGTATCCTGCCACAGAAGGAGATCATTGGTTGGAGAAAGTGATGATTGGCACAAAATGAATGGTGAATATTTCCCTTGGGAAAACTATGAAAGCAGATGAGGACTGACACAATCATATGCTTTGACATATAATCTAATCAAGTATCACATAAATTATATTTACAATGTACAGTAAATTATACAGTTTAAAATGTGAAGGACTCAAAGAGTTCTTAATGGAAATAGATTATTTAGCAAAGTTAACATAATAATGACTTGAGTAGTATTCCCCTTTTTGAGATTATGTAGTGAACATATGGATACATACACACTTTTGTGATCAATAATATGCCATTGACTAGGATCACGTATAGTAAGACAGTGCGCACACTAGTATTTTCATATTCTTCTCAAATATGACAGAATAGATGTGTATCAAGTCACATCTGTGTCTATTGCCCAGGCCATTGCTACTTATGATCCCCCTCCAACTGACCATAGAAGTACAACGCGAAGATCCCTCCATTGGCAGCATTGCTGTGAAAGGTTATAAGGACCTGATTGGAGGAGCTCATAGTTGATCTTTTTGTGGAACTGCTGGTGAACACACCTAGCTGAATGTCCGTTTGTTGGGGCCCATCCCTGCAACACAGAAAAACAAATATAGTACAGTGCAGGTCATAATAACTGTGACTTAGCGGTCAATTTAACTAGACCCTTCTGTATCATTATTATGTATCATTGTATATGGCATAATGATGATTAATGGAATTTAAGGAGTCAAAGGTTTATGTGCATACACTCCTAACATCCACACATGAGCATAGTGATTTTACCAGGAGGGGATTTGTCAGTTTGCATGTTCAGTGCAGCAACTGGTAACATGTTATTTTGCTCACAATTGCCATAAAGCAAACCGACATTTTACCTATGAGAATAGTTGTTTCTGTGTTTATGAGGCACATTTCTTTCTTGAAACTATTTTAATTGCCCCTTATATGAGCAGATATTACATTATATACGAAGCAGACGTATCATTTTAGAAACACAGAGGAACGCACATTAGTGTACACCCGCACTGCGTACAAATGTGAGATAATAGATGTGAATATGGGAGAAAGAGACTGCATCACAGAAATGAGAACGTGAGCAGTGCAATATTCCTCAGGTCAGATGCAGTGACAGTTTCTGAAAACTGAGCAATTTGTCAGTGTCATGCGAGTCCCCCCTCCCAGCAGCCTCCTATCCTATCCTCACTATGCAAGCCTCTGGCCCAAGCGCTGGGGACACTTTGACAGTGTCCCCATCCTTTCCAATTAACTTCACTTGCGTTTTAAATTAGTGTTAACGAGCTGTCCTGCCACTATCCATCAGCAACCTCATGGCCCGACCTGCAGTAGGAAAAACCCACAAGTATTTATCAGTGCCATGTAAAGAAATAATGGATAACAGAATATAAATCTAAAATGGAAAAAATAAACAAGCATCAGGTCTCTGCATACAAAAACGGAATTGAGATACTTAGCAGGGAAGAGGCTCGATTTGCTTACAAAACATGCTCTAAAGCTCACACTTGTTATGGATAGTGCATGTTCCTATATTTTCCATCTGATCAGCGTTATTGCACAGTTTACAAAACAATTCCTGCAGATTGAAGCAGAAGCTGCACAAATATCTATCTTGCCCCCAGGGCTGAATTACTCAGACGCCCACTTTTTAATAAGGACAACTATAGGGCATACATGCATTCTCTCCCGGGATAGCCGAGAGTGTCCCGAAAATCGTGTGGAGCTCCCGGCTCTCCAGAAAAGTAGGCAAATCTCCCGGCCGGCCGCCACCCCCTTGCATCCTCCCACATCCCCATATATACACCTCCGCATCGGGGGTCTGGTAATGAGATTCGCGTGAATCGCGTAATCATGGCCCCGCACCCTGCTTTACAATGCCGTTACTCTCGGTATTGTGAAGTGGGGGTGGGGCCACAATGACGCGATCACACCCCATGCTCCCCTCATGTTGCATCATCGCCGCACCACGCCCCCTTTCTGCTGCATCATGCTCCCGAGTCATAGAAGCCTGACAGCTCACTCCCGGAAAGAGTCAGCAAGTATGATATAGTGCCTGATTCAGATTTGGGTATAGAGTAAGAAAGAGCAAGTAACTGTACATCTTGGTAAAACCATGTTGCATTGCAGGTGGGGCTGAATTATATAGATTTGGGAGGGGTGTTTCCAAACTGAAATCTAAATTGCAGTGTAAAAATAAAGCTGTCCATATGGGCCACCATCGGGGGGGGACTGCCAGGCTCGTAGTTCCGGGCCCGAAGAGAGTGGGGGCCCGGGTGGCAGCAGTGCAGATATGCACAGACAGCCAGGGAGAAACAGCGCTGCCAGCGGAACTTCAAATATGTTCACCGGCTGTGAGCTGTGATTGGCCGGCGTGGTTTCTAGCTGGCTGCCGATGCATATCTGCATTTTGCACCACTGTCACCCGGGCCCTGCTCTCTCCGGACCGGCTGGAGAAACCAATTAGGCTGGTAAGTACATAGTCCCTGCCCTGTCCCTCTACCTACTGCAGCTGGCCTTCCCTGCACCCCCCCAAGTACATTCCTACCCTGTGCCTCCCCCCTACCCACATTAAGGTCCAGACTTCCTTGCCCTGTGCCACCCCCCCACCATGTCCAGCCATCCCTGTGCCCCAAATAGGCATAGCTCTCCCTGTCCCTTCCTTCTGGCTTTTTATGTGAGCCTGGCTTTTTCAGTGTATTTTACGTGGATCTGGCTTTTTAAGTGTATTTTATGTGGATCTGGCCTTTTCTGTGTATTTTATGTGGATCTAATTATTTCAATGTATTTGACATGGGTCTGGCTATTTCAATGTATTTTATGTGATTGCAGTGTTGTTTAGGGATAGCCATCGTCCATCGATGATTCATAATCATCGGTGGTTTATGGCCGTTGTTGAATGCTTTTACCATCGATAGGGGAGAACCAGATGATTTCCCTCCATCGATGGCCCAGCATAACCGAATATTTTTTTCTTTTTCTTACATGGTGCCAGGATACAGAGCATAGCTTCGCCCCAACACACGTGAAGTACTGCCCCAGGTTCTGATTGGCCCACGATGGACCATCGATGGTCATCCATTACATAGTTGGTAACCATCGATGGCCACTTGCTATATCGTCATCGATGGTAACTATACTGATGGCCATCCCTAGTGTAGCTCCACACACATTATCCACAGCTTCAACCAACTGCCCATTTCCCTGAGGGGGGGAGCTTGCCTATTTTGTCAGTACAAGGCCCCACAATGTCTGGTGGCAGCCCTGCTGTCCAGCATTTGTGGGCTACATGCAAAAGCAGCCAGTATTTACCCCAAATGCAAAAATAATGTATGTATTTGCACCCCTTGCATTGCAACATGGTTTGTCCAGGTGCAGTTACATATTACTCTATTCCAAACTCAGAAACTAGGCCCATAGTGTTACGCATGCAGGGCACATGTGCCTCTATCCTGAGTGCGCATGTGCAGGTCATCACCATAATAATTTATTTCTATGGCATCACAGATACTGTAGGGGATGCAGTTATGAGACCGGCGGCCGCGATGCAGTCTGTCTCAATACCTACAAGGGACTTAATATAGGTGTTGAAATACCGATGCCTATCTTAATGACGATGCCGAAGGACGCCAGACCAAACAAGGTAAGTCCGGGCGCCCTTAGCGTTAGATACAGGGGGGGGTTAGGTTTAGGGAGCGTTGCGGGGTTAGGGTTAGGTTTTTTTGGGAGGAGGTTAGTGTTAGGCACCCCTAGGGGGGAGGGTTAGTGCTTGGCACCATTGGGGGGGTTAGGGTTAGTCACTGAGGGATAGGTTTAAGCACGAAAGGGGGGTTATGTTCAAGCACTAATTGGGAGGGTTAGGATGCGGGGTGGGGAGGGTTAGGGTTAGGCTACAAGAAGCGAGGGTTAGGGGTGAAGGTAAGTATACTTACCCGACCCCTGTCGGGATAGCAATCATCGGGATGCCGCTGTTGGTATTCTGACAAGAGGCATCCCGACAGCCGGCATTACATACCCATTCCATACTGTAGCGCCTGCTATACTCCCTACTTGCTGACTTGAGGAGGAAGGGGGGTGTTGTCGCAAAGTAGGTAAGCCAGTGGATGGGATGATGCGATTGCATCATCTAGGCCTCAACCACCACTACACAATTCCCTCAAATACCGGCATTGTGTAGGGGGGGTTGATTGATGACGTGATTCAGTGCAAATCACGTAATTGGACGCTCGGACCATCCACTTCACATGGTAAAACTTGAGACTTGCCCACTCTTCTGGGGACACCCAATTTTTAGGAGCCTTTTGGGAATTCTGGGAGAATAGGCAACTATGAAAATATTAAACATAACAAAAACGAGAGTACAGTTCAGCAGAATAAATGCACGGATGCAATTAACAGAACAAATTTCATAGCACACAGGGATACGCAATCTGTATTGCCTCTTGTCGGAGAGATTCACAGATTCTAGTAGTGCCGCTGTTTACTCACTGTGAAATATGCTGTATGTGGGGGGGGGGGGAAGGGGAAGGGAAGATCAGTGCACTGGTATGAAAACTCAAAGAATCAACAAAGATGGTGGGTACAGTATATTCCACAATAATAAGAGACACAATTCAGTCCTATATGAAAAATGGTGAATATGACGTGTGGAGCTGCACCTAAAAGAGTGAAGCAAGTATGCAATATAGAAAACAAGAAAAGGTACTCTCTTGGTTGGTACACTCGCCTACTTTAGTGAGCAGATCATCTGTATAAAACTTAACTTTTAATAAGTACAAAATGCAATCTGCAAGAGAGTACATACAAAATGCAAACAGACACACAAATATAGTACTGATAAGTACTTGTTTTAAAAACCTGGGACCAAGTATAAGTTCTCACTTTCTGAAAAAATTTAATAACAGGTTTGTACACAATTGAAGAATTTATAGAATCACAGTGTGTAAGATATTGAGTTTGACAATATGGTAAGAAAATAATCAACACCTAATAAAATTATTCAGGTAGTAGTCCAACATCTGGATTTAATACCATGATAAAATTAGATTACAATATGGGAGTATTGATTATTGTGATATTTCAGAAAAATAATCAACAGCTAACAAAATTATTAGGGTAGTAATCCAGCATCAATGTTTAAATACAGTAGTAGTTATAGTATACTAGATTATCCCAATGTGGTGATCCAGTCCCAAATTAAATTGTCTCACTGTGAAATATGCATGGGCGGCAAGCAGCATATTAGTTTGTCCCAGCGTGGATAATGCAAAGCCTTTCTGACTTCACAAGTCCCCATTACCAGGTATAGGGTAATGCCTTCTCTTCTTATATAGAGATAAGTCATCCTCCCCACTGAGATCTGGAAAGCCATTCTAAATAGGTAAGCACAGGAGAATTCTCTGGATTTCTCTGGTATTAATGCTTTCAGTATTTGAGAATAGGTGATAACTCCAGGAACAAGGCTTTTATCATCTTCATATATAGTTCCCATAGAAACAAATCAGCATAATACATGACAGGGTCAAACAAGGATAATGGAAAGTTGACAGACATGAGGGTAGAGTGTCTGCCTGTGAGAGTTTACATTTTAAAGGAAGTGGGTAATGATATAGGAGCAAGGATGGTGGAGGGAAGTGGCAGTCTAATACCCCTTTCAGACAGAGAAAAGTACCCGGGAATTTGACGGGGCAAGCCGAGTCAACTTGGGTCCATTTTCTGTGTGAGAGAGACAAACTGGGTCAAAATTGCCGGGTCATCAACCCTGGTCACTACCAGGGTTATTTCAGGGTCTGACCCAGTTGCCTGCTATCTCATACTGATTTGGCTTGATTCAAACCCGCTCATTAGATGAGTCCGCACGCAGCCAAAGTATGAAAATACAGCGATCGCACGGCAAGTCATTAGCACGCCCACTATGTCTTGGCAAGCAATCGCGGTGTGTACTTAGACGCCCACCAGCCTGTCTTAACATGCCCACTTTCCAGTAGTGATACACGTCATCTCCAGGAAGTATATGCAACCATCGGTAACATCGGATCCATACGCAGCACTTGTGGCTGACCATACCCTACCGCAAGCACTGCGAGTGCTTCAGTGCATAATTCAGTTATGTGACATGTATTATGACGCTGTGTCTTAATTATGCACGCCTATGAAACGGCATTAAGATGCTCAGACACGCCTGCGTTCGCACCACCACACCCCCGTTTCCATCGACCATCCCGTCACCACCCACAAACGGCTCGTCCTGTCACTCATTCTAGCGAGTTGGCTATGTGCCGCGTGCGAAAGCTTCCCAATCGTGCACGTGCACTGCATCTTATACGCATGCCCGCTTTGCAAAACATTGGTAGGCTACATGCGAAGGCAGCCTAGCCCGCGGGTCTGACTCAGGTCCACAGTCCCGAATGGGTCAGACCCACCCAGGACAGACCCCTTTTCCACTGTGGCTCTAATCAGGGTTATTCCCAGATCGGTGCCATGCACACTGCACACGGGTGCAGGGGAACACTTCTCCAGGCGCTTGGAGATGACATCATCTCGATGAGCCGAGAGTTACCCGCAGTGTAACCCACGTTACCTGTTTACACTGCAGGATTGCACGGGTTGTTCCCGTGTTAAACCCTGCAAGCTACCCGGGTTGGATTGCCGGGTCACCTGACCCAGGAATCCAACCCTAACCCCTTTTACACCCAGCAGCAACCTGGGTTTAACCTGCTGTAACCGGGGTTTTAGCTATGGTGTAAAAGGGGTATGAATAGGTGCGTCTCAGGTTATTCAACGCGGGTTACAGTAAACGTATCTCATTGACGGTTCAGGGGTACTGACACCTAATTTTTAGGACTCAGCTTTGTGAGCTTGAGTTGTAAGAAAACGTCCACTTCTAATGACTCATACATTTGGCAGAGGTGACATGGGTTATGTGCGAAAGGGATCGACCCGGGAATAACCAAGGTCCAAGATGCAAGGGGGTAAGAGTTGTGACCTGGGTCCAACTCTTGTTCAATAACCCGGGAAAAACCAGGGTCCAAGCCCCGCTTTTGTCTGAATGTGGTAACCTAGGCCAAGCAAAGCAAGGGCATGATGATGCAAATGCAGCTCATGCAGTTCTGCAGAAACACACAATTATGACTGTTAGGAGATGTAATTGTTGTACTTGTCAGAGGGTAGGAGCAAATACACATCATTGCTATTTAAATGTACATATACCTGTGGTTTGGTTATTGCCATATGTTACACCTATCTGGCATCACAACACTGATGAAGAATCTGCCACAATAGTTTGCATGAGACCACGTTCAATGGTTTTCCATCTACGGATGTCTTTAATGGCTTGTACATACAGTATATGTAGTCCTGTATCTTTCTACTAAATACAGTATATTGCTTTTTCTTCTACATCATTGTGTTTTCCACCAAGACCTTTATAACATCCAGACAGAACTGATTATTTTCGTGGACTTGGGATATGACAGACAGCCATTCCAGACCCTTCAATAAAGCATTATCCACACAGTACAAAATGCTCTGTCCCTTAATTAACTTACTATTGGTGTTGAATTCAAAATTTGATGCTTTAAAAACACCTGTCATGTGTGAGGGTTGGTTTGGGCTGGAACCGGCATGGGAGGCTGAAGAGGAGACTTGGGAGGTGTGAATAAACCTGGGTGGTTTGTGCCAGGACTTACTCATGTATTGCTGTGAGGAGGTAGAGGAGCTGCAGAGGATGATGGGTCCGAAGGCGAGAAGAAGAATGGAATGTCTCTATTAAACAGCAGGTTGGAATGTGAACTGGAGATAACCGTACTGAATGAATGAGCAGAATCAGATTGGGGCCGATGATGCTGGATTAAGAGCTGGATCGGTTAGAGACTTGATGTTGAAGAATTGATGAACTTGATCGGTTGGGACCGATGTTAATGAATTGAAGAACTTAATTGATAAGAGTCCGATATTGATGAATTGATGAACTTGATAGGTAGGAACCGAAGTTGATGAATTGAGGAAGTTAATTAATATGAGTCCAATGTTGGAAGCATCAGATGAGACCGATGGTTGGAGGTATCGACTGGAAATGATGGTGGCTGGAAGAACAAGTCTCAGTGGTAAAAACCAGACTGGTGTGCAAGATGGTATAGGAGACTTGTTTACCAGATATAGTAACTGGATATAACGGACTGGGACTGGCAAGAGAGGCCAGTCTGGAAATGTAATTTAAAGGGGAGGATCTCCAGGGATTGGATGCTGCGATCAGCTGGTCTGGGAGCAGCACTCTGACTAGAGAAAGAGCATCAGGTGACAGAGTCCAACATGGCTGAGCCCATACTGTTGTTTAGGATATAGCCTGTGTGCCATCATGCTGGGAAGACACGTTGAGAGCAAGAGGCTGCGGAGAGCCATCTCCATGCTCAGTAACAGGACACTGAGCAGACGGAGCAGGATCAGCACAGACAGAGCTCAGCACCAGCCGGGAGCAATGTGCAGCGTGAGCGGAGCTCTGTGCTATCCTGGACAGGCACCGAAGTGGTATAAGGGGGTTTTAATAGTCTGGAGCTTGACAACACCTTTCTAATCAAGCAATTAATTCAGTCCATGTGACTGCAGTAGTAAATTAATTGGATGCTCTGCTATAGACCATTTTGCACTCAAGGGATCAAAAGGGGTATAACTCAGACACCACATCAGAGCAGATCCATAATTTACATACAATAAGCAACTCTCCTGAAGCTGTAAATACTGAAAAACTCACAATTAAACTACAAAAGAAAAACAGTTTACTTATTTTAAATTGGAGAAGAGTATATCAAACCAATACATTAGGTTCAGTAGGTTCAGGTGGAAAACTCTGTTATCTACAAGTTCCTCATGATTATTGCCCCTTAAAATATATTTTCATTTATAAATACTTCTTCTCTGTTTAAATGTGAGCTTTGACCTCAACACATTCTCCATATCAGTCTAGTACCATCTATATTCATTGAATGAAATATGTGTATACTGATTGAAATTGCAAATGTTATTTATTGATATTGAGGCCATGCATATACACAAGTAAATCAACTTTACACTGCTGCTTCATCAGAAGGTCTGCGCCAGAAGTTCACATGACCCCCGGGACATGGAAGCCGCAATGGAGCCACTGCAGCTGTTGCAACCATGTAAGTGACTGCTGGGCCACCAGAGACGTTAGGTCAGAATTCTATCATGTCAACATGTTAGCTATGTAGACATGATGAATGTCGACATAGTAACTATCAACATGCTAAGCATGTCGCCATTTCAACCATGTCAACATTCTCATGTCGACATGATAACTGACAACATTCTTTTTAATTCAATTCAGTCCTTTGCCTATTGAAGCTTGCAGTCTAAATTGTCTGACACAAACACACACCACTGTGCTTCCTAAGTATCCTGAATTATTAAAGTAGCCAGCTAATTTTATAACCAAACTACAACAATATTCAGACTGGCACTAATATTACAATGATTGATAGTTAATAGTTGTCCAAAAACAGCTGTACACACGTATGGGTCTATGTACACCCAATTAAGACCACCAATAGGTGATCAAACACAAAATAGAAACACACTAATGATGTTGCGCTAATTGACTTAATTACTAAATAGAAACCAAATATGGCAGAAAAAAAAGATTGAAGACACCAAAAGTAGCATAAAAATAATCAATTTTTATACAGTATAAATATATTCATGTGACAATAAAACATGTAGTAAAAAATACAGAATCTTCTGCAGAAGTCTTAACTGACTAATCAAATTACATATATATATATATATATATATATATATATATATAAACATCCATCAAGTAGCGGCACTCGTCGGATTTCCAAACCATAAGGAAAATGAGGACACAGCAAGTGTATTCAACGTTGACAAAGGGTTGAAATAAACCCGAAACGTTGAATACACTTGCTTTGTCCTCATTTTCCTTATGGTTTGGAAATCCGACGAGTGCCGCTACTTGATGGATGTTTGTCTGAAAATTTCTATTGCTGGCACCCCGGTTGTCTTAGTTTATGGAGGGAGTGCCAACCTTATAGACTCTATATATATATATATATATATATATATATATATATATATATATAACCTCCCAATTGGGATCTGACTATATATGACTGACGATGGTACAACCCCATGAGATTGAAATAGCATATATATCTCACTGGATTGCAATCCAAAGAATAAAGGTAAAAAAGTCTTGAATCCACAATTTTCACTTGAAAAATACAAGCCTTGCTAGAGTCTCCATACGGAGGTGAGTGTGACTGATGTAGTAGATTTCAAAATCTTGTGTAAGCGCTTACTCTGCTCTGTCAGTTGTGGCAAGCATCTCCTTGTGTCCAGGAGAGCCGCTACGCTGATGTTTCACGGTGACTTCTCCAATCCGTAATGGTTACATGGGGGCCGTTGTGGTGATACCACAAATGACAAGGACAGGTGTACAGGTGCTCATGAGGAAGGAGATGTCCTGAGGCTTGTAATAAAGACAGCCCCTGAATGCCTCTCTTTCTTTACCTCTCCTCTGTAGCGAACCAGGTCCCACAGATTGGATAAGAGAATGGATGCCAGGTGAACTTTGGTTCCCAAACCAAAGTTATCAATAACCAGCAGTCTTGACAACAACATGTAGCGATGTATGGTAATCCATTAATGCGTTTCGCTTCCAATCCGTGAAGCTTTATCAAAAAAGTGAAGCATTGTGAATACTTTCCGGATGCACTGTATTTATGGTATGGGCTGGTTAACGGTCAGGTCCATATCGCTGATAATATTTAGCTATATATAAAGATCATTTCAGTTAGGTGTGATACCAAACTCTCATATTTTTTTCAGAGGAGAATCATATTTATTTGGTGAGCACCCTTCATGTGGGTGTGAGATGGTATGGAAAATCTTTATTCTAAAGGTAAAATGTCGGCACACAGTACACAACCCCTTGGACAGACCCACTAATGACCAGTTAGGCATTTAGAACTTTTCAATTAGCTTAATTGGCCCAATAATTACATGTCCATTTTTAAAAAATGGCCTTAAATTACCCCCAAATCAACTTTGTTGTTAGTTTTTGCACCACAAATGTAATTACAGTATTTTTTAATAAAAAATAATTTTTTTTGCCTTTTTTTTAAGGTTGAAGTTGCCTCAAATTATCACAAATCACCTTTTTTCTCCTTATTTTTAAATTTTTCATTTAATTAGTTTGAGATTAAACGAAAGTTTGCTTTTCATAAGTTTTTCCTAATTTTTTTTTTTAAATGGACAAATCAGCCATTTGACACCATTTAAAAATCTCCAGTACTTTTCTTATGCCCATTAACAGCCTTCTGTATGATTCTGCTAACACAATTTTGTAACTTTTTTGTGGAAACTGATGGTTTCCCAAATGCTCTTCTCCCATGCCGGATGCTATAGAAACCGCACACCCTCCATGTGAGTAGCACTAGATGGCATTCCTAATTGGAATGAGCGTTTCTTGTGAGAGAGCATTTGTGAGAAGTGTGTGAGTTTAGTGAAATAAACTCACACTTGCAAACTCGAATCTAATTGGATTGACCTTATAGCTTCAGTCTAGAAAGCAAATAATAAGTGACTTATGTTGTTCAAAATATTATAATAATAATAATAATAATAATAATAATAATAATAACAGTTAGCTGGTCCCACTCCAAAAAAAGGATCTTGTTCTTCTTCCCAATTAAAACCATTTATCCCCGATACAGTTACAAGTAAGGAGTTTGTATATAGATCCACTGGCAACTCATGTGAACATACTGGAGAGAAGTGGTACCAAGCTATTATGCGTAACACAGATAATTATAATTGTATTGAAAATGTGTGTTAGAACATTGAGACTGTATGTATGCTCTCCCTCCAAATTCCTTGACAACTTTGCTTCCTGGCTCCCTCGCTTTCTATCTTAAGATCTTCCCTCCATTATCTTAGGTGACTACAGTATCCCTATCGATATTCCCACAAAATTCTCTGCCTCTAAACTCTTTACCCTCACATAATCGATTGGTCTCTCACAATGAACCAAATCATCCTGCCATGTTAGTGGGAACTCACTTGACCTGGTTTTCACATATAATTTTGATCTCTCTGATTTCACCAATTCCCCTTTCCCCCTCTATGACCATCACCTACTCTTTTTTAACTTATCCCTTTCACCTTCTCCACCTCTGCCTCCTAAGGCTATCACTAAATGTAACATTGAGGCTATCGACACCGTTTCCTTATCCTCCCTGTGTCAGGACTGCGACTATTTCAGTACATAAAGATAGACTACTTTTGCCAAAGTTCCATTGTGGTCATTGGAGGAGGTATCCTGCTTGCTGGCATGCTTCTCATTTAGGTGATAGAGTGTTAAAGTGATCATCTGTTTCCCAGGTGTCGTCAGGTTGTGGGATTTCTCGATTGCTTATTATTTCAACCCTGATTCCATTTGGGTCACATGTTCTGAAACTTCCTATGGATCACAGACCTCTAGTATAAAGCCTGTTACTAACTGTGTCTCAGTGTCTGTGCAACGTTGCTTTCAGGTATTTTCTTGGACTCCTGGCAGATCCCCGCTGTGCCTGAGGATTGCTGTGGACTTTGTTATATTCCAGATGAACTTCTGATGCCAGTTACCCGCTGCACTACTGAGCCCAACATTCCTATTGCCTAAGTATTGCTTACTGCTCCATCACTGTGGTTTCATCATTTTGCTGCACTATTTATCTTTGCCTGTAGTCTTTCAGTTCCTGTGGATATTGAACTCATCCTTGTTACAGTTGTCAACTGCACCATTACAGTATCATCCCTGCATCACGGGGCTCAACCCCGCTCCGAACCCTAGTCACGCCGCAGGGCTCAACCCTGTTCCAGAATCTCATTACATCACAGGGCTCAACCCTGCTACAATCTTCTCTGCATCACAGGGCTCAACCATCATGGGGCTCTGAACTCTAACCACGCCGCAGGGCTCAACCCTGTTCCGGAATCTCATTACATCACAGGGCTCAACCCTGCTACAATCTTCTCTGCATCACAGGGCTCAACCATCATGGGGCTCCGAACTCTAACCACGCCGCAGGGCTCAACCCTGTTCTGGAATCTCATCGCCTTACAGGGCTTAACCCTGCTCCGACTTCACTACACCACAAGGCTCAAGTTTGCTTCATCTCTCACTGCACCGCAGGGCTCGGCCCTGTCACAGAATTATATTATTCTGCAGGGCTCGCTCTGCTCCGGATTTCCATTACTACAGGGTTCTACCCTAGCAAATGTCCTCAAAGCCATCCTGAGGTGTTAGCCTCATACTGGACTCGGGGTTCCCTACCATGTTAGTTCTTATATGTTAAAGACTGCATATATATATATTTGGGGATTTTCTCCTATACTTATTATTGCATATGTGAACCTCTGTGCTGTTTGAGACTTTATATGAGACCTTTCTGATTATAATTATTTTGTGAATAAATTCTATTTTACTTTTATACTGTGCTACTGAGTTTCATGAAAGAAAGACCACCTCAGTTTATTGTGCCTAGTAAGCCTACCTCCCTCCAGGAGTCTCAAGTGTCGGCAGGTGTGACACCCTGCTTGACACTTCTCTCACCTATTCTCTCTCTCCTGCCTTGAACAAGCCACGTCTCTGTCCAATGTCTCCCTTACTTCTGCTGTTGTCTCTGTTGCTCCAGCAATCACTACTCACCGTCACAGAGCAACACCTCAACCCTGGCATTCTAAATTCACCAGACACCTACAAAAAATCTCAGAGGCAGACTTCCTTCATTTCAAAGTTATGCTCTCATCCTACAGTGCTGCCCTTTCCCTCTCTAAACAGTCATATTTCAAGAACCTCATCTCCTCCCTGTTCTCAAACCCACGGCATTTCTTCACCATCTTCAACTCCCTTCACTGACCATCCCTCTTCATCTCCCCTCCGCAATCTCTGCCTCTGAATTTGTCACCTACTTCACTTCTAAAATTTACTCCATACATCAAGACATCATATCCACCAGACCTCTTCTAACTTCTTTTTCCCCTGTATCTGGAGATGGCTATGGCCACATCATCCAGTTGCCCCCTCAACCTCCCCCCTTGACACTATCCCCTCCCACCTCCTCCTTTACCCATCTTGCCCACCTCCTCAATATCTTCCTCTCATCAGGCACTGTCCCCTCTGCATTCTGGCACGCCCTTGTCTCCCCCATCCTTAAAAAATCTGCCCTTGATTCTTCACTGTCTCCAACTACAGATCCATCTCTCTCCTCCCTTTTGCCTCCAAACTCTTTGAACATATTGTTTACAACTGCCTTACCACCTTTCTTTCCTCCCTCTCCCTGCTTGACCCATTTCAGTCAGACTTCCATGAAAGTCACCAATTACCTACTTTACAAGGGCCATTACCCTCTGCTCATTCCTCTTGACCTCTCTGTTGCTTTTGTCACAGTGGACCACCCTCTCATCCTGCAAATCCTTCACCCACTTGGTCTACATGATACTCTCCTAGCTGTACTCCTACTGTACCTCTCTGACTCCTCTTATGACTGCACTTTCCCCCCACTTCCACTAACAGTAGGTGTCCCCAAGAGTCTGTTCTTAGATCTCTCCTTTTCTCCCACTATACGTCCTCTTTAGTTCAGCTTATCAGCTCTTTTGGTCTCTAATATCATCACTATGCTGATGATACTCACATCTACCTTTCCTCAAACTCTCACCCATTCCTCTCCCATTTACATCTCTGACCTAATCTCCCTTCACACTGCTGCACACCCTCTTTGCTCTTCAAATGAATGTCGTCTCTCATGTCAACTGATTACTTCTTCCCATGATCACTTTCAAGATTTTGCACGTGCTGCTCTCTACCTCTCCCTATCAGATTCTTTACCTCTTTAATAAACTTCAAACGGGCTCTCATGACCCACTTCTTCATCAAAGCCATCCATCTTTCAACCTAACCCTCTGTGCCATGCTCTCTCTCTACACCATCTGTGTCACCCTGTCTGTCTGCCCCTCCCATTTACAATGTAAGCTCTCACGAGCAGGGCCCTCTTCCCCATGTACTTTTCCTTCCCTTACTTATACTATTATCTACTCCATACTCCTTACAATGGCACCTAACCCTTGACTTCTGCCACCCTGCTCATTATTTGAGTGTTCTGACCACTGTTGCAGCAATGTTGATATACAATGTACTTGTCCTGCATTGTCTTGTACTGTACTGCTCTCTTGTTCTGCTCAACTGTTTAAGTACTTTGTTTGGAACTGCTGAACCATTGTGGCACCATATAAATAAAGGATAAAAATAATGATATAATGCTCCAATGGGACAGGGACTAATGTGAATTACAGATATTTACTATGCAGGGCTGTGTATTACAATTGGCTTCATATAACAACAATAACAATATAGATAGATACACACAAAGTATAAACAAATATAATGCATTATCTCTGGTATACAGAGCCTGAGAATGGAATTACAGAATAGTAATTTGCAGTTGTCCATATACAGAAAATAAACATAGATACCTTTCAAAGAGGAAATGAAAAGTGCTGTGCATGTCTTTATGCACAATAAGAACATTTAAATATATAAATATAAGCTTTTTCCTTAATGTAGCTGTAGTCTAGTATTGCAGAACATTGCAGCTTAAAAGCGCTAACATACTGTTCATTGTAGGCTCTTTTACCTAAATAAATAATAAGAATTAGGAAACATTAGGGCTGTCTATTTTATAGGTTGCATTTTTATCTCTGCAGTAAGGGTATGGGATGCCGGTGCTCAAAATTCCAATGCCGGCATCCCAACAGGGTTAGGATACCGACACCTGTCGGTAGGTATGCTAACCCTCTCCCTACCCTAAACCTCCCCTATGCCTTAACCTAACCTCCCCCCCTAGTGCTTAAACCTAACCCCCCCATGCACCCTAAACCTAAGCCCCCCCCCCTATTGCCTGACCCTCCCCCTAGTGCCTAACCGTCCCCCCAACCCTGCTACTCACCTTCAGGATGCCAGTGGGTGGGATGCCAGTGCTGGGATTCTGACAGGCATCCCTTTGCCCGGATACTGAACATATCCCATTGCTGCATATATAAGTGGAAGTTCACTCATATGGGATGTTTTAGAGTTGGGAGCAAAGCAAAAAAAAAAAAGCCATAACTTTGCACCTGGAACAAACCATGTTGCAATATGCAAGGGGGGCAAAATATTTTTTTTCTGTTGATATTTGTATAATAGTTGTTATTAATAGACACCAGCGGATAATAATTTGGTAGACACCCAAGGTAGATAAACTTAATCAGAAACTAGTGTATATTGTAGTGCTTAGTGACAGTACAGTCGTACTCACAGTTCTGTGTACAGATACTGGTGATGGAGCGGAGCATACAGAGGACCAGACGGTCATGTACTGTATGTAGGCAGGATCACAGGACAGAATGCAGGTATCTGCAGGATCCCCACGGAGCTGAGTGTACCAATGTGGCGCTCAAACAGAGTAACAAGATGGCGCTGCACATGTGCATACTAATTTATGGTGGTCATCTTGGTTATGTACAAATGCTTCAGGTATGAAGGAACATGGAGGAAGCGCAGTAGTGCACTCCATACCAATAGTTTTAGGGTAAATACTGACTGCTTTTGCACGTAACCCACAAATGCTTGACAGTTTTATTTTCACACTGCAATTTAGAGTTTAGCTCATACTTGCCTTTTCTCCCTGATTGTCAGGGAGACTCCCTGAAATAGCAGTAATCTCCCTGAAGAGTCTATCAATCTCCCTGATTGCACCTTACCCCCATTAAGGAGCTTTTATAAAAATAGACCCCAAATAATATATGCATTCAAATGGGATCATTAGTCTAATTTCCCTGCATTGGTTATAAGGCACAATGATCCCTATGGCTACATGCATTTTCTGAAAAGTATCATGGTGTTTTCACAAACTACAAGATCTTATTTACTGCTTTGGGGCTCATTTACATTTGGATGTAAGCCAAATTTAAGGCACGCCTCTCAGATGTAGCAGTACACGTCCACTTTACAGCCTCACTCATAGGTGCTGCTTTCACAATCTCCCTGATATGCTTTTTCAAAAGCAGGCAAGTATGATTTAGCTAGCACACACCCCTCCCAAATCTAAATCTCTCTGCCCCACCTGCAGTGCAACCTGGCTGTGCTGGAAGGGAAAGTGATCATACTGATTTGATATTCCAAATATAAGGACTGCTGGAATTATGTCTGTGCTAGAAATGGACTGAATGATTCCATCTATGCAGTAAGGAGAGTAGGGCAGAACCCCACAGATCGAGGCTGGATCTCTAGCCGTCAGCTGCTACCCAGCATGAGGTTTTCAAAATACATGAAATGTGATGTAATGAAACTCTATGTGATCGCTAAGCAGTCTTTACGGCCTGAGTATCCAGCTTCAGAAATGAAAAACAAATAAATAAAAGATTATTAAAAAAAAGTCATCATCTTAGTCTGTGCTAACTCCCATCATTGTATTTCTTGCTCTTGTTATTTAAAATGGTTTTCATTGGTATCAGATAATGATGTTTAAGTAACAAATTACAGTTTTTAGTTTGAGAAAATAAAGAATTAAAATGGCATAGTATTACAGCTGTAAAAATAAAAACTAAATTAAAAATGCATGGTAAACTGTTGTTTTGCCACACTAATCCTATGGTATTGGTAACAGGAATGCAGAAAGCTGGAGCTGCTTACCAGACAGTGATGTGATCATTCTGAGGTTCTGTTTCCAAGATTGTGAAGTTGATGTGAATTCCGAATCCAATTGGAACAGTGATGATCCAGGAACAGTCCTGGGAATTTGGGTATTGATTGGGGAAGCCAGGAGAGTATATGGAACCATTGAACGCTGTGACATTTCCTCCACATGGAACTGAACAGCACACGGAGGAACAGACAAACAAATGACAGTGTCAACTGGATTTGTTGGTGTAAACCAAAATAAAGAAACTTCCTGCAGATCTTGCTGTATCTGCTTTCGATTGGAACACCTTAAAATGCAGCTCTATAATCTTTTAGTACTCCTGGGGGTAAATTTACTAAAGCTTCTAAAATAGACAAGTAAAGGTACACACAAAAAAAAGAAATGAACACTATACAAAGGGTGTATTTTGCACATTATACCAATTTTTGATAATATAATAAATTGTACAGATAAAAGAAACAGGACTAGTCTAGGGGTGACACTATTCCCAGATACACCAGAGCAAGAGTAGCCTAGACGCTACAGTATAGCATTCATTTTGAAACAATTTGTTTTTGGCCCTACTATGTAATTTCCCTTACCGACCTATGCCTGTTGTTCATTCTTATAAAACAATGGCTGTTTTATAAAGCTGGTTAGAGCTGCACATACCTTCACACCTGGGAAACGGGTGATCCCAGTTTCTGCTGGTGCCATGCTGGCATGTTAGGACTGGATGACCTACCAACTGGTATCCAGGATTGCACTCAAAGGAGATTGATTGCCCCACATTGTACCCAGCTCCTCGGACCACACCGTGGGAAAACGGTTCTGGATCAGGACACTCTTGAAGCTCATAGGCTGCAGAAGGAAAAGAAAATACTGTCCAAAATTCAACTACGCACTGAATACAATTACCCAAAGCAGCATTCATTTCTCTGCTTTATTAACTATCTTTAAAGGGTCACTTGAAGAACTTATAACAACCTGAGATGTTTAAAGCTAAGACGTTTATACCATTGTAAATGTTCTGCTTTGTTTTCCTCCTTCTATATTACAGACAATGAATAACATCAATATGTATATGTCCAGAAATTTCATGGAGATAAATTCTTGCCAAGAAGATGGGTTATTTAATAAAAATGATTCAGGCTTCCTTCTGGGGAATGGGTACTCTCTAAGAAAAACTTTGGCAGATATGTCCTTTATACTTTAGCACAAATGCATATGCTAAATGGGGTCAATAGTTAACAGAAAAGTTAACATATTCATCATTGCTTAGCTAGGTCCATGTGACCTCTCTCCTACACAGTAACTTCTAAAATTCATACAACTCATATAAACAGTCTGCTTATGTAGTCTCCAATTACTGTGTGTATGTATGTCTAGTCACAAGATAAAATGTAAAACTTAGATCTGTAGTAACTCCTTACCCTGATATTCCAATTTGAATCCTGGTTTATTTTGTGAATGGTCACTATGAAAATAAATAGAGGTTTCATGTGATGTAGATAGAAGGTTGCCAGGTGTCTCTGATCCACTAAACCGGCCAATTACACTGCTGGTCTCATGAGGGCCATTGCGGATCTCCACAAAGTCATGATTTGCTTCACTTGAGAAGCTGAGAAACTGAATGTGAGCTCCTACAAACAAGTTTAGAAAGAGAAAAATCAGTATTATGTACACAATAAACATAATATTAAAAAAAAATTATGTAATATTACAATAATATGAAACTTTATGATTCTGCCTTTTATCTTTTGTGCACAGTAGCAGATTAGTCTGCAGGATACACACAATCATATAACAGGCATACACCATGTGTACATTTCTGTAATTTTGTAGTTTGGGACTGTTCCATATTGCAGACATTAGAGGCCTAAATGAAGCTAAACTTAAAAATTTGAATTTTTCATACTGTACATACAAAAATTATATTTCTGAGGCTGTATTTGTAGTTGTACATTAATTAGATACAAGCAACTTTATATAATTATAACATACTGTATATTTACATCCAGTGTAAAGGTGCATCCATCCTTTAGAATGTAAGCTCTCACAAGCAGGGCCCTCATTCCTCACGTGCTTCTCCTCCCCATACTTATAGTATCTTTTACTCCTAACTCCCCACTTGGCACCTAATATTTGCTTGCTGAGGCCCTGCTGCTTGTGTTATGCAGCTAAGTGCATAAACCATGTCCTTGTCCTGTATTGTTTTATATTACTATTAACTGTTTTCTTGTGTGCTCATTTATGTACTGTGTAAGGCACTGCGGAGCCTTTGTGGTGCCGTATAAATACAGAATAATAATAATAATCCATTATCATGCAGTTAAATGCAATGGTCTCGATGTGCCTTTCTGTAATGGCACAACGCAGCCAGTAACATCGCTAGTATTTCCTCGCACCCTGTGGAGATGAACAGAAAACTAGCGATGTTGTAGATACCATAAATGGCAGATACTGTATGTGTGCAGCTGACAATCACTGCTGAATTGAATTGCCCCCAAAGTATATTGTTAGCATAAGTCTTATGCCATATTTATACAACTATGTATAGAATACACAATAGGAAAATGTCCTGTAGTAATACCTCATTTGGCATAAAATATGTAGTCTGGCATTTATTACAAGGTTTATGACTATTTATTACCCTGGTAGCTCTGGGAAACCATAGACTGTGTGTAACAAATCTTTCTGTAGAAAAAGCTACCAAGCGTATTATTGAAGCATGTTTCAAACATGGATAAGTCATAGGTGTTCCGCTGTTGGACAGGCATCCTTCTGCTATAAAACACAAGAGGCCCAGATAGTGCACCTTAAAGGTCGAACACGTACGAACCTGGGCATCTTAATGTAAGACTAGATGCTGTGTTCAATGAAAATATTTTGAGTCTCACCAGCAGATTAGGTTTGGTACTGACCATGTTTATGCTTACTGAAAGAGGCTTAACACAGATTTAAAAATGGTACAGTCTAGCAAGAACTAGGCCTGGAACTAATCCCCCCCAAACATTCAAACATGCAAAATGAGGACAAAATAAGCCTCGGCCCAGTCCACCCACTTTGAGAGGAAACAGCGCCCCTTTTTCATGTTAGTTACATCTATTTCTATGTCTATGATTCGGGACTGTGCAGCTGATATCATGACAGCTGAAAGGTATGTTGCTAAGGTAAAACCATCAATTAAATATATTTAGGAAATGTGAAAGAATGCTTATCTTATCCATCCATAAGGGTACTGCTATAGTGTTCAAGGAGTACTTCATCCTGATATATACATGGACGAAAAGACCTAAATCTACATCAACAGTACCAGATTAATAACCTCACAGGTTCTGAACTGTAAATTAATTTTTTCTGACTGTTACACTGACTTTTTGTTTTTGCACTCTTAAATAAAAAAAAACACATTTGTATTTTGGTAGCACTGTACAAATTAATTCAACTTGAAAAATATATTGGACCCTTCACTAATACATAGGTATATGTTCCAGAATGGAAATGAAGTCCCGGCGGCTGAAGGAGAAGATCCCGACAGGGCAGGTAAGTACACTACACATCCCCTCTCCCCCCTAACCCTTGCCTCCCCTCCTAGTGCCTAACCTTATCCTCCACCAGGGGGTGTCTAACCCCCCCTTAATGCACCCTAAACCTAACAATCCTGGGGGTATGCCTAACCCTCCCCCCTAGGGGTTCCTAACCCTAGCCTCCCTTCCCAAAACCTAACCCTGCTACACTCCCTAATGCTAACCCCCCCCCCCCCCCCCGAATCTAACGCAAAGGGCGCCCGGACTTACCTCGTTTGGTCCGGCGTTCTTCGGCGTTCCGGCATGGGGATTAAGATAGGCATCGGTATTTCGACGTCTATCTTAAATCCCTAGTCGGGATTCGAATATCGCCATTCATAACTACATCCCGTTTCCATACAATGACAGCAATTGGCCTGATAGAGACTCCCTGCATTTTATTGTAAATAATAACTTCTCTCC
Source organism: Taudactylus pleione (assembly GCA_031769625.1). NCBI lineage: Eukaryota > Metazoa > Chordata > Amphibia > Anura > Myobatrachidae > Taudactylus > Taudactylus pleione. The sequence continues at coordinate 28,987,380 of JAUIMM010000007.1, read as the reverse complement.
ACAACAATTAATCAACACCTCTCCATTTAAAGGGGCAATAATATTCAAATCAAAATGCACCCGGTTTTGTAATTAATACAAATGTCTCTATAAATCCAGCGGCCAAAAGCTCAGAACACACGGAAGCTTTAAAAAAAAAAAACACTTTTAGTAAATTTAGCCCTAGGACTGTTCACTTCAAAAGTAGGTTATACACATGGAAGTAAAATCTGAGCCCATCAGATTGTAGCCTAGCCTAGTCCTGTGTGCAACTCTCACATGCAGGAAACACGTGCAGTGCCATTGAATGTAACTAAAGCAAGTGCAGAGTACATTTCCCACTAACATTTACCTCCCTAGACCTAGATCAATGAAATAAAATTGAATGTTACATTTCACAGTTGTTAAGTCTAGTGATGGAGAAGAGTTAAGGAAAGTCACATCTCATTATAACCTGGCTTTAATTAGCTGGTAAAACTATTTTGTGCTTAATGGCATGCAGACAATTAATTCCACACATTGACCACATTAATATTTAATCTGCTCACTGCTCTGCTTATTCTCTCTCTTCTTAGAAGAATGAAAAGGAATAACTACATATGGTTTGCATTAAAGCAATTCCATGTAAATTAAAACAGGGGACACCAATCTGTGTGTGCGATGAAACCACATTTGCTTGAAGTATGAAAATGGACATCTGGTGATTTGGTGGTAATCACAAGTGTTGCAATGTTTCCTGATGGACACAGGGGTTATCAGATGACAATATATTGCTCAGCAAGGTAAAAATCCCAGTAAAAAATAGATTTTATGCAAGTGCTCTGGTCCTACACTTTCATATTTTAGGGAACTTTTACATAAACAACCAAACTGGGCATCAACATTGCTTGTTGCACTTTGTGCAAATTGTGCATAAAAAACATCCAGCAGCTGTGCACCTGACATCACCCACAGCAACATCTTACCGTGATAAGCGCCATTTATCTCCATCAGATAAAGTCTGATAACCTCTGCTGTCACAGTTGATTAAGCAGGTGTTGCCAGACTGAAGCCTACTGTATATGAAATGTGACGGTGCTGTCACTCACCGAATCCCACTGGTAAAGAGATCTTCCAGGTGCAGTCCAAATTACTGGGATAGTTTCCTGGGAATCCAGGACTCAGTATGACACCTTCCATGTCTTCTGTAACTCCTCCACATTGAGCTAAGGAGAGAGTATAAGCAGTGGATGTCACACTTGTAAGAGGAGAGACAAGAGTACAGTATTTGATGTACAGGTTGAGTCTCCCATATCCAAATATTCCGAAATACGGAATATTTTTAGCATGACTTTGACAGCGAAAACCTTTGATTTTTGATGGCTCAATGTACACAAACTTTGTTTAAGGCACACAATTATTAAAAATAAAGTATAAAATGACCTATAGGCTGTGTATATAAGGTGTATATGACACATACATGAATTTCAAGTATGTACACAAACTGTGTTTGAGCCACAAAATTATTGGAAATATTGAATAAAATTACCTGCAGGCTGTGTGTATAAGGTGTATATAATATAGCAATGCATTTTTTGTTCAGATTTGAAACCTATTGCTAAGAAATTTCATTATGGTATGCAATTATTCCAAAATACGGAATATTCCGATATCCAAAATACCCCTGGCCCCAAGCATTTTAGATATGGGAGACTCAACCTGTACTAGTGAACTGTGGACAGCAGGCAGTTTAAGCAATTTCCATATCCGTGAAAGAACAAGATAGGTAAGACATAATGCTAGTAAATAGAAAACAGAGCAGTTGTATAATCTGGAGGAAAAGCAAAAGTATAAACCAAGTACACCACAGGGGCAGAGCCAATGCTACCCTTAGGTAACCAAAGTCAGCCACTTAGAGTGCCACATTCTCAGAGGTGCATAAAACACTGAATGAGTGATGTGAGAGAATCAGTGCCACTGAGTTCCAGGCTTCCTATGGATTTAAATTAAACAAATCGTTTCCGCATTATCTAATAATGGAGAAAGGGGGTGTGTTTCATAATTTTAATTAAACTGAGCTTGCCTTGAATACATTCTACCTTCTGCAGTGCTGCTGCTACTCTGTGCCAGTGATAGGCTGAAGATGTGGTGCTATGCTGTGACATAGAATCACTGATACGGAGCACCAGCAGAAATGAGACTGACATCTCCCTCCTCTGCCTTCCCATGAGAAAGAGAACCTGAGGGGGAACTTAGAGGAGCCTGTGGAGCTTAGACTTTTGATATGATGCTTAGACTTTTTCACAATAGAACTTTCTATATATTTTTGCCTTCCTACAAGCCATGGTGTACTTCTGGTGTGTGGAGATGCTATGTCATGCAAAGTGGGAGCCAAGCGCACCCACCCACACAATGGCTCCCAGTGCAGCAATGGGTCAGGCCAGCCAAACAGGTGAATCACTGCCCCTGGAATGAGGTAAGAAATCAGCAGGGAAGGATGGAGTGTGGAGGGGAGGGACGGAGAATGGAGGGGGCAGGTAGGGGTGGGCTGAGGTAACCCATTATGTATATATATTTATAGCATTATCCCAAAATTTCAGAGCCAGGAATTGAAACTGGCCCATCAAAGACAGATAACACCACATTACAAAAACAAGACAAGGAGGTAAACACTTCATACATAAAGTAAATACATGTGGATACCTCACTGTCCTTACTAATCTGAAATAAATGTACTCTCTTTGTAATCCACCCATATACAGATACACAAGATAAAGCAAATAAGGCATTAAATGAAAGAATAGTAACATTTGCACCTGAAAGTCTAGCTTAAAAGCTATAGTGCTGCAATAACTACTAAACAATAGCACAACATTGTTTGTACATATGCATTTACACTTACCGATACACAGAGGAGGAGGATAATTCCAGCGTCTGACTGTACCCGGCATACATGATATATGAGAGTGACCCTGCAGAAAAAAACATTATTTGCACAACATCATTGGGTGTTTCTTTTTAGTGTATTTTTACTTTAAACCATTTATTAAAATACATAGACAATATTTTTTGAAGATTTATACTGGTGAAAGAGTGGCAGATTCCAGCTAGAAGAGCACTAGCCTTCATTGTGCTCAGGCGCTCTTGTGCTGATCCATGTTTGTATAGAGCTACTGTCATACAGCCCATAGTTACTGCAATCAAAAGAGTTACACTGAATTCCCATTTTATTTTGTCTACAGAGATAAATTTGTGTGTATACACAGTCAGATAAATCCATCTCACTGTTATTCATGCGCCATTTCTAATAACGGGCATTAGTATTAGACAGTAGTCGGTACTGGTGTCTATGGGCCTGATGATGAGTTATATTTACGTTAGGTTTGCATAGCATCAATTTGGCAAATTCACATTATTCATGCCCACAGAGAGAACGCATGCACATGCGTCAAAGCTGACCATAAGGGACAGGCATACACATCTGTTTTAGGGCATGCTCAAATACACCCTGATGATGGTGACTTGACATAAGCCCAGCATATAGACTGTCAATACGGAGCCAGGGGTATCATGAGATGTGTATGATTTTTTTTATTTTTGCATGCACCTTTATTTGTGATTTATGACTATCTTGCAAAGTTTAAGCTGGGACTTTTCTGGATTACTAGCTCTTTGCATATACTGTACTTCACCTAGTGTATAACAAAATGAAATGATTAATGTTTTACTATGTTACTTAGCTAACAGAAAGTTTGAAACTGGAGCTGAGCGGAAAGCGGCGAGGCCTGGCCTTAGTGTGGGTGTTTTGTATCTTTTTCAGAGCATTAGAAGCTGGAATGTTACACCTAGGTCATTTGTGTCTACACTGCGAAGCTGTGTAATTAACATATTGTGGGTTATTATCTTACAGTGGGCCTGATTCAGCAAGGAACGCAGTTGCTTATACGCACGCAATTGTTGCGTACTACGCATGTGTATGCATTGCAGTGTGCGAACCAGACTGCAATCACAGAGGAAATGCAGACCCATGGCAGAGTGATTGACAGGAAGTGCCATTTGTGGTTATGGGGGGTGGTCGATAAATTATCCACTGCGATAGCATACGCAGCATGAAGGCTCATAGCGGGCCCTGAAGTAAGCAATTCCTGAGTGAGGTCTGACCTGCATTAACTGTGCGTATGGGTCCGATGGTACTCAATGTTACCGATTGTTTCTCTCTTTTGGCCAAGTATACGAATGTGAGTAAGGGCAAGTGGGCGTCCTTATGATAGGTTGTGATCACAATATGAATGCATTTACATATCACCGCTGAAATTAGCAACTGCGATGCGTGCGCATAATCAGAATAGCGATCCGTAGTGAATCAGGCCCTATGTGCAGATGAGCAAGAGACCATAGCAATCATTCAGCCATTAGCTTTGAAAAAGCTAGTGCTCAATAGGCACCTGTGTTACGGAGTTGGATTATTTGTGGTTGTCATAAAGAGGTTTCATTGCTAGCGGGGATGAGCTCTCTTACACTGACATGGAACAGCCAAAAATCTTCTGCTTTGTGAGTAGGGGGATCATAACAGATAGTGGAAAATACAATAATTAAAAATGATGGAAATAAAAAAGCAATACAATCATTGCTCTGATTTATAATAGTTTTTGTATAATCCATCTATCCATTACATTATAACCTAAAGGTAATATACACAGTCCAAGGGACACTGTGCTACCAGGTGTGATTAATGAATGAAACCCAAGTGTCAAAGTGCTGTGAGACAGCAAGTGTGTTACAGGCCTCAAACAACAGGGATGTCCAATCACAATCTGATGGAAATTGACTGAATCATTAACAGACTTGTTGGTACATGCAGCTGGAAGATGACCGCAAATAACTATCTTACATCACTAATAGGCCCCAGTGATGGCACAATGACCAGGTGTCATCTAATGTGGCTAACTCCAAACCACAGGACAGACAAATGCTTTATATGTATTTTTTTTCTTTTCTGTCTAAAGGCCCCCATATATCATAGATTGATTGCAGCAATCGTGCAATTTGCAATCGATTGTGTATAAAAATCTGTCCCTTTATCAATCGATTGTGGCAATTCTGCAATCTGCAATCGATTGAAAAAGGAAAAGATTTTTATACACAATCGATTGCAAATTGCACGATTGCTGCAATTAATCTCTGATGTATGGGGGCCTTCAGAATGAGAGGACACTGTCAGTCACTCCCAATATCCAGCAGCTACTACAGAGCATGGACCTGTTATCGCATTAGGAATTCTGCAGATCACCCTGTTGATTGCACATTAATTAATTTATGTAGTGAATTATACATTTACAAACTATGATTTCTTTCACTTTTCTTAAGGAACACAAATCCTGCACGTTACCAATTTGATTACAAACTGGCTTAAGGACTAATTTCCATGGATATCAAGGGATTATATATCTTAATTTTCTGCTGTTTCAGTCCTGTGTGCAAATTAATCTGTACAAACTTGATAAAATCTGTATGTGAGCTCAGTTCTAACCAAGTTTATTCAAGAAGCATCCTGTGATGGGGATGTTAGGTAAAAGAGATATGGAATCCATATTAGACAGCTGCCAGCCCATGAGAATGTTATTGTCCAGGTTACACTCTGCAAAGCATTTCAGATCTATATCTCAGTAACTTGCTAGTACACTGCTCAAAGACTCTTCAACCTAAGTTCAACATTTCCTTAGTACCTGCAGGTTATATCCTGGTTCACAATGGAATGAGATCACATCATTTACAAGGTATTTTTCTCCAATCTTCACTCCATTACTGGGAACAGATGGCTCAGGGCAACTGAGAAGACCTACAGCTACATAGAAACAAAGCACACTGGTCAGGTAAATAAACACACTGTAAGAAATACATTTTTAATAGCAAATCACATGACAATGCTGGGGATGCGGAAAATTTAACTACTGAGTATTAATGGTTGATGGTTAGCAAAAAGCAGATAGATGAGCGCAGTCAATTTAAAATGTAGCTGTCTTTGCTATGTGATCTTACTGTGTCTGAAGGGCAAACGGGTTTAGCACAGTGACATCTAGTGTTAATACAGAAAGCATCAGTATGTTATTTATTACAGTGCACTGACAGGTATATAGGACAGTTCAGTAAAGGACCTATGTAAATGATTTGTCTGCAGGGACTTCAAAAGACAGTAGTGTTTAAGAAGACCTGTGTATTTTAGCACAAAACTATCAGGGATACATATTAACCAGAAAACTACCAAAAATTGTAAACTAAACCTCTATGATTGTGTTATATGTTTTTTTATTATTATTTTATTTTAGCTGAACAAAATATATTTTCATCTGCCACCTAGGATGTGAGGAGTAACCAGCAGATGGACTATAGTGTTAAATGTCCTGCAGAACATACTTCCCTAAACCATTCCTTCCAGCTGTCCTAATTTCGGTGGGACGATTCACAGCTGAAGACCTAGAAAAAGTATAGCTTCATCCAAAGTGGCCATTTCTGGGTGGACAGGGGCAGGATTTTGACAGAAAGATTGAGTTTGGTTGGATCAGGTCAAGTCCTATTTTCCTCTGATTTCATGATGGCAATTCAATTAGAGGTGATGGCACATCGTAACTCCCACCATTTAAAGCTTTTGCTCGGTTGCAAATCCTGACAAACTAAATTGCCTCCCACGTGTCTATATGTTGGGAGGTATGCTAAACACAGCTTTATTAAATGCGACTGTACAAAGAGGCTGCAATGCAATATAAGATATATAATACTCAGAACATAAGAGATTATTATATGTACACATTCTGTAAATAATATCTGCATACCCAGTGAATTCTGATGTCATCCCCTATAAAAGGGGAGTTCTCATGTTATCACTTCAGTACTCATTAGGAAAACTTGTCTATTATACAGAACAATTCTTCCCCTACCAGGGGAGTAGCTGCGTAGCACGACCTATGGGGGCCCCATAGCAAAATTTCCACAGGCACCCCCACCCCAGCGAGGTGGGCGCTCACCTTTCTCATCCCTATGTGCTACTGCAGTGCAGCACATCTCCATCTCTTCTCACTGATGCTTAAATATGTACTGCACATTTCAGAGATATCATATACTGACTGAAAATACACTTGAAAATTACTTTTACTATATCTACAATAACAGATTTTATAGCTGTTTTATTCCTGACACTAACGCAATGGGATGCCTTATTTCTATATGTGTACATTTGATGAGTCACATCAAAATGGGCAGATAAATAATGTAATGATGGTTTTAAAGAGAGTATTTTAGAAAATGAATGTAATTGGTGTTTCCGTGATGAACCCTGAAGGCCCTGTTCAGAAGTTGATGTAAACTGGGGAGGGTCACCTAGAATGGTGTTGTGGTGTAAAATATGTACAGTTGTGTAGCGTTGTCACATTATCTGTTGTCATAAATGACTCCCATCTTACTCTTATATTCTAGGTGAAAGCCGGCTGCAGACACACTGATATCAGAGAAGAAATGCAGATACAGGTGGTTTGACGTGCTGTTAAGCAACGCTGGAACTGTGGTTCCTGCAACGAGACACACACACTGCTTATTACATCATCATTCTGGCAATGTGTTGTGTGGACGCTATAGAATTACAATACACTTTTTGTCTTCCTATGAGATGAAGTAGCTTTACAATAGTAAGAGTGGCACAATGGTTTTTGTAATTATCTCATATATTTCAAACTGCTCAGCTAAACTATCAGATATCTGAATAGATTATTCACTTAATCCTTGGCCATTCCATTCATGGTGTACAAATCACTGCAATAAGTGCAACTCCATATAAATCTATGTGTAAGAGATAGTACAGAATCAGGGATATAATGTCGCTTAGTTTTATTTGTTACCATGGCAGGAAAAAAAAAACATTTAATGTAACATTTTGTCAATTTTGTGTGCTAAAAGGGAAAACATTACTACACGGAAAATTCAACCTTCAGTTAAATGCATCTCAGCAGCAGCATTGATGGTGCCCCATTAATGCCACCCACTGAATATCATATGTGATCTACACGTTCAGTAGAAACTCATTAGTCAGACTTAGAAGTCACTTCTGTTAATGGATCTTAAGGTTGAGCTACAACATAGGCGAATATTTTACTAAAATACCTACTTCCCCTAGCCAGGGACAGCTACATCCTTTTCCCAGGACTGTCAGTTCTGTAATACAAAGCCTGCATGCCAGTTAAGCCCACCATCATTAAATGGCAGCAGAGAGTGTGAAGAGAGAACAAATCACATCAATGTGACCACATCACACTCCTTGCTCCTCAGTTGCTGTCTAGATCTGGGAAGGGAATCTGAGGGGAGCATAGAGCAGACCTTGGGCAACAGACATACTTTCCTATGTAGTAGCTCAGTTTTAAATATTACATTTCATATTAAAATCCCTGTATGGACATTTCAGTACATAATTGTGCTTGATGACCTAGATTGAAGAATTTTTTAAATCAATGTATCATACTGTGTTGGTGAGTGCAGTTCAGTGGTGCCAATTCAATATTTAGACAAAAATCTTCTTTAGGTCACTATTTGGTGCCATTTTCCATTATTTCCCCAGGGACAGATATCACTACATGTGAGTGATGAAATAACAGTAGACAAGCTTTTATTGTAAAAAACGGTGACATAAATATTAATTTCTAGAAGTTTGTGTTCTTTATAATGTCTTTATTTTTCCCAACCAGTCAAACTATAAACTGTCATGTCTCTTAAACTTTGTGCAATATTTACACGGTCATTTTTTTAAGTGTGCCCTGGTGTGTAGATCAGGGTCGTAACTAGGGTAGTGCAGCCTGTGCCATGGCACAGGGGGGCGCTGTTTGGGCCTGTCAGTTTTCCTGTTTATTATCATTCTCACTTGTAGCTTCCTCTTCTTTTTTTCTCCAGCATCTCCTGGCCGCCCCATCTCTTCCCTGGCCCTTCCCCATGAGGCCATTCCCCTTTTTTGGGTTTGTTATGTCCCTATTTGAAAAATGGGGGGCGCCAATGCTCTCTCTGGCACATGACACCAAAAAGTCTAGTTATGGCTTTGGTGTAGATCAAGGATGGGGAACCTCAGGCTCGGGGGCCATATAAGGCCCTCAGAGTCATTTGGTCTGGCCCCCAGAGCTTTTCTCTGCTAGCCTCATCTGGCAGAATGGCACACTGCAGCCAGAATCTATGCAGCAGTGCTGCCTGTAGTGTCCTTAGAATGCTTCAGACGGTCGCACCGCTGCCCTTACAGCTCCCCAGAGCATCCTCAGGATGCTTTGAGCATTGTTGTAATCACCAGTGATTGTGACTTGTAACATCATGCAGAGAGGGGGCGTGGTCTGCACCAGACCCGCGAATAATGTTATATATATCCAAATGGCCCTCTGCAAAAAAAAAGGTTCCCCACCCCTGGTGTAGATCCTCAAATGCCACTGTGATTATTGGCTATTCACATGGTATGCGGGACTGAATATAGACTTGAAGATGTATACATTTTATTTGTCTGGAAATAAAAGCTTATGAGGAAGTAGCTTTTCTGGAGATGATCATCTTTCTTTCTGAAGTTGGAATAAAGATTGTGCCCGCACACATGAAGTTAGAATAACTGTGGTGTGTAAAGAAACCTTTTGGGGAACATCGATACCTGGTCCCAGGTGAGTCTATTCCCAGAAGGGAACAAGCATTGAACAATTTGCACTTATTAATGTCCAGCACAGAAGGCTCTAAAGATACCTTTATATGAATGCATCTCATCTAATTTAAGTGAGTAGTTTACAGATTTGTTGGTATCCATCAAAGAGCATCTATAATTGGAGTATAATCACATGCTATTTTTTCTCCTTGTTTGAGAACACTATACCAGCTATGAAAGGATAATAGAAGACATGTATAACTGAGGGACAGCACTCTTTGGACCACTCATGTTTCTAGCTGTTGTATTTGGAGGAGTGGTGCTCAGAGTGTGGACTGAGCTGCAGTCCTGTGGCGCAGGTCGTTTGGATTATTTGTTTCGAAAGACAAATGATGTTCATGACCTTTGATTATCTGGAGTTTACCATCATTGCTATGCACAGATGCACCTGCTCAGTAGTATGTACCAAAGAGATCAATGATTCTGCTTTCAGACATAAAATCTTGGCTTGAATCCGGGATACGCCTTTCACACCAAGGGGGACGACCCGGGTTATTCCCAAGTTGCCACCCTTCGCACCGGACCCAGGTCTTGCAGTGACTCGGGTCTTTCGTCATTTAGTGGGCGCTTGGAGATGATCTCATCTCCAAGCGTTACTGTCCCCGGCCAATCAGTTTGTTCAAGGCGTTACCCGGGCCATCTTCCTGGCCATCTTCCTGGGTTGCAAGTCCCGGAAAAAACCATGCCAGCTAGCATGGTCACGAACCCGGGACTGTCAGCCCGGGTTGCACCTTTCAGACTTACGCCAGACCTGGGTTGATGCGCATTAACGTGCAAAAACCCGGGTTTTAGGCATACATCTGAAAGGGGTATTAGACATAGACCTATAATTGTTAAATACTGTAGCTTGTTTACAAATTAATAGCAGAATACAGATATGGAGGAATTATCTATTAGTATCTCAAAGAGATTCTTGTCAAAACAGACTAACATTGAAACAAATTGTTCCTTATTTATTGACAGAAACTATCAAATTACTTGTTGTAGAATATGGTATGGAGCATAGTAATTGTTATTGCATAGCTTTGGTTTTGATTTTACGTATAATCCCAGTGTTTGGAGTTGTCATTCTCAGTTGCACGACACACTAAATAAAATTTATTTGACTGATATAACTAATGTATACAAATTTGTGTAAAAATGTGTGAAAATATAAATTTTCATTGTGTTGTTCTATCATGTGTAGGGGTTTATTTTGAGTAAAGTACCTGAAAAGCTTCCCAACATGGTGGCTGTATTGTCTGCTCCATCAAAGACTTCCAGCGAGTCCCAGTTCTGCTCTGTCCCAAAGCCGATTACCTGGATCTACAGAATACATGAAACGGGGAAGCAAGATTTTCATGATACAAAATAAAAATTATTGTCACATATAGGTGCACACACAGGAGCACTACCTGGGATTTGTAAATCTCCCAGACATTCCATTTTAGTGTAGATGCAGTAGGAGAAGACTAGACTGGCACTAAGAATTACTACCGTGTTTCCCCGATAATAAGACCTACCCCGAAAATAAGCCCTACCCTTACTTTTGTAACCCGGTCTAAATTAAGCCCTACCCCGAAAATAAGACCTACCAAAATCCCATTTTGAGCTGGGAACGCTTCAGAGCCCAGCGTTCCCAGTCATGCAGTGCGCGGGTGACGTCATGACGTCACCCACGCGCTGAGGATCCTGTGCGGCCGCGCCTGCTGGATCATGTTAGATCCAGTCAGCGCCCAAGTGAGAGGGACATCCCGGATGGCGGCGAGTCAGATAAGTACCGTACTGTACTGGTGGGTGGGGGATCAATTACAGGGGGGCTTGCAATGCAATAAGGGAGGCTGCATAAGGGACACTGCTACAGGGGGGGGCCTGCATAAGCGGCACTGCTACCATACAAGGGAGGCTGCATAAGGGACACTGCTACAGGGGGGGACTGCATAAGGGGCTCTTCTACAAGGGGGCCTTCATAAGGGGCACTGCTGTCAATGTTAATTAAAATAAGACCTACCCCGAAAATAAGCCCTATGGTGTTTTTTTGAACAAAAAAAAAATAAGACAGTGTCTTATTATCGGGGAAACACGGTATGATAAAATGAAATAACAGAACATCTTTTCATTTGCTGAGCTACAAAACTCTCAGAATAAACCTAATGCCAAGCACAGATTATTGCTATCAATATTAAAGTAAAACAAAACAGCTACACAACTCTCAAAGTATATGTACACATAATACAGTACATATTCCTTCTATTAACTAAACACACACATCCTGTATACTGATGCCTTCTGTATCAGGCTAAAAAACCTGCCCCCTCCCATCCCCTGCACACTGTAAAAGCATTTCATACTGACTGCACTGAGGGGATATTTTACCCCTAACAAGAAGGAACGTACTGCACCACAAAACACTGAACTTGGTGACATTATGAATCTGTGACGTTCTGAGAGTCGCCTAGGGAGCAAGATGGAAAAGCTATTAAACGGAACTTCAATTAGGAAACAAGCCATAAAGAGTGCACAGCAGCGCGTCCTGGGTGAGTGCTTTCTGTTTAATGACTGTCCAGGCCACCATACTGAGAGATGGAACGGTTCCTTAATTTGAAGGCTGTGAGTTTAATGATACATTTACAACAAATATATATGTAACACAAGAGTACAAAACTTGGCAACAATAGCAGCATTTTACAATTACACAACACCATATAATGCAGAATGATTCTGTTTCCTAAAGCGCTGTGATTGCCTCAGAAAGCATCCAGTAATTGGGCATAAAATCTCTCCTAACCTTTTTTAGGCAAGGTACATTTAATAGCTGTGCTGAATACAAGATAAATAATTTATTATTACATATATCAAGTGAACCAAGCATATCTCAAAGAGAGGAGTGTTAGATGAAAATTAAACAAACTGGAGCTAGAAGTCTGGATAATGCTGCACTCATAAAGAATACAAATTATTACTGCACGGTGAAGGGCTGTCTATGAGGCCAAAATATTCCTCCATTCATAGCCAAAGTGGCAAGAACATGAAAGATCCATCAATTCTTATATAATCATGTATAACTATTGTACGGATAATAAATTGTGGAACTGTATTAAGTATAAATATTGAAGTGGAAATGAATTATGGAAACCCTTAGCAGTATAATACTAGTTATTAATTGGTTTCCCTAACAGAGAATGCTGGTACTGCTGCCCCCTATTCTAATGCCTTTTGTGTTCCGCCTTAGTATGAAAGTCAATCCATTATGATTCTATCCCGAGCAATCTTCTGCAAGGACATTTACAATAATGGAAACTATGCGGTTTGTATCTAATTGATTAACAAGTTGGCCTTATTGTTTGGAACAGATTTCATTTGTGGTGCATGTTGTGGAATTTTACCCAGCATTGTACCTGTAGTCTCACAGTATGTAAATTAGTTTGGTTTTGTACGTTAAGCGGGTTTTGCTTATTTCTGATAGTTGAGAGGCAGCTGGTGTGTACTAAATATATTTTCTATATGCCACTCTCAGGGGTCTGCAGGATTATTGCATGATAACGTTTTTAAAGTTACAGCTAAAACCTTTCTTGCTTTGGTTACAACGATAACATAAATTACAATGAACATGAAAGTGGGATGAATCGAGTTAGATTTCATACCTGGACTCCATATCCCTCAGGTACTGTGATCTTCCACACACAGTTCAAGCTGTTCAGGTACGGCTCAGGGAAGCCCGGAGACAGTATTGTTCCTTTGCGTTCCGTCAGATTACCTCCACAAGGCACTGATAAGTGACAAGGTACAGAACACATGGCTGACTTGAGGGATGTGGGGTTTTGTAAAGGCACAAAGTTACTATTTGATGACGAAGCAGTCTGAAGAAATTTGACACATTATGTAACGTTAACAGGTAACGTTGAGCTTTACAATGACTGTATTTTTTCATGAAACAATGTTAGTTTATCAATTCAGCAGACCAAAAAAAAAAAGCATCATCTACTGGGTACTTACCCAGGCATGAGGGCACTGAGGTGTTCCACTGTGCCAGAGCTCCAATCACTGCCTGACATTCTATATTCTTGGATCCCTGCAGTTCATAGCCAGGAATACACTGAAAGCGCACAACAGCTCCAACTGAGAAATCATTCCCAACACGACGACCATATTTGGGTTCTGGTATTGAACTGCACTGAGTAGCACTTGTACGAGGAACAGCTGAGAGGAAATCAGAGTGTACAGTACAGATAGCAAAAATGAGAACGTGAAGCATGTATTAAAAAAGAGAGAACATATATCACATTTGAAATGAAATCAAAATAGGATTATTGAATTCAAGCTAATTATGAGTCAAGGGTTTTAAACAATGTGCAAGAATATACAGTAGATCATAGAGTAAGATATATATATATATATATATATATTTATATATATAGGAGTATCATAAAAAAGAGAACTAGAATAATAACAACACAAAACAAGGTATCTTATAATGTTGCTTGACATAAATATGTTTAGGATGATCGTTGTGTTATTGTTCCAGTGCTTCACACCTACAAGTCATGCAAGTGACCTAGCATCTATACAGATTATGGCATTAGGCAACAGAATTTTCTACAGTATATAAATGCAAAATCTGATTAATCTGGAATGGCTTCTAACTGATATGGCTACTTATTTTAGTTGAATTCTCCATCCATACTCTGTTTGTGGTAGGGATGTGCAGGCTCGGATTGGTTCGAGTTTGCATGCCGAGTTCGGATTTTTCCCTCCAAAAAAACGGAACTCAGAAAGAGGCAAAACGTCATCTTGCATGGACAAACATCATCATTCCTGGACAAAACGTCATCTTGCATGGACAAACATCATCATTCCTGGACAAAACGTCATCTTGCATGGACAAACATCATCATTCCTGGACAAAACGTCATCTTGCATGGACAAACATCATCATTCCTGGACAAAACGTCATCTTGCATGGACAAACATCATCATTCCTGGACAAAACGTCATCTTGCATGGACAAACATCATCATTCCTGGACAAAACGTCATCTTGCATGGACAAACATCATCATTCCTGGACAAAGTCCAGGAATGATGAGATGATGTTTTCCCTCTGAGTTCCGTTTTTTTGGAGGGAAAAATCCGAACTCGGCGTGCAAACTCGAACCTATCCGAGCCTGCACATCCCTAGTTTGTGGCCAGTTTATTTCAAGTTTAATCCACTAATACAACATGTATATGTTACATCTGAGTCTGGACACATTCCCAGTTTGTTATATTCTATGTAATAAAGTAAAACCATATGGAAACTTTTATCTATACTAATATAATAAGAAGTCTGTCTGTTTGTTCCAAGTTGGTACATAAACTACTGAACTGATTTTCATGAGAACTGCATAATTTTGTAGTGGAACTCCTAGAAATAACCTTCAGTTTGTTTCATCTTAATCCATCAAATTAAAGCTGAACAAAAGCAAAATTTATTGACATCATCAATGTAAGAGATAGGTGTGACACCATGCGCGGCCGGTAAGGAGTGTGGGGAAATCTGCTTAGGACCCGTGTCCATAGGCTACACAGCAGTCTGTGCACAGTGCACACAGTGACATTGGTGTGAGTGGTGGGTGAATAGGATAGGCTACAAAGCAGTCTGTGCACAGGGAACACAGTGACATTGGTGTGAGTGGTTGGTGAATAGGATAGGCTACACAGCAGTCTGTGCACAGGGCACACAGTGACATTGGTGTGAGTGGTGGGTGAATAGGAAAGGCTACATAGCAGTCTGTGCACAGTGCACACAGTGACATTGGTGTGAGTGGTGGGTGACTAGGATAAGCTACATAGCAGTCTGTGCACAAGGTACACAGTGACATTGGTGTGAGTGGTGGATGAATAGGATAGGCTACATAACAGTCTGTGCACAGGGCACACAGTGACATTGCTGTGAGCGGTGGGTGAATAGGATAGGCTACATAGAAGTCTGTGCACAGGGTACACAGTGACATTGGTGTGAGCGGTGGGTGAATAGGATAGGCTACATAGCAGTCTGTCCTCAGGGTACACAGTGACATTGGTGTGAGTGGTGGGTGAATAGGATAGGTTACATAGCAGTCTGTGCACAGAGTACACAGTGACATTGGTGTGAGCGGTGGGTGAATAGGATAGGCTACATAGCAGTCTGTGCACAGGGTACACAGTGACATTGGTGTGAGTGGTGGATGAATAGGATAGGCTACATAGCAGTCTGTGCACAGGGCACACAGTGACATGCTGTGAGCAGTGGGTGAATAGGATAGGCTACTTAGCAGTCTGTGCACAGGGCACACAGTGACATTGGTGTGAGCAGTGGGTGAATAGGATAGGCTACATAGCAGTCTGTGCACAGGGTACACAGTGACATTGGTGTGAGTGGTGGATGAATAGGATAGGCTACATAGAAGTCTGTGCACAGGGCACACAGTGACATGCTGTGAGCAGTGGGTGAATAGGATAGGCTACATAGCAGTCTGTGCACAGGGCACACAGTGACATTGGTGTGAGCGGTGGGTGAATAGGATAGGCTACATAGCAGTCTGTGCACAGGGCACACAGTGACATTGGTGTGAGTGGTGGGTGAATAGGATAGGCTACATAGCAGTCTGTGCACAGGGCACACAGTGACATTGGTGTGAGTGGTGGGTGAATAGGATAAGCTACATAGCAGTCTGTGCACAGGGCACACAGTGACATTGGTGTGAGTGGTGGGTGAAGGCGCTGCTGCCACCAGTCTATATAGCACTGCTGGTCACCCCCGCCACTCCTGTGACAGGGACCCTATGCAAAGCAATCCAACGCAAATAAAAAAAATGTTGTCAGAAGGGATTTTATCGTGGGTGAAGCCGCGGGCAACAGCTAGTTTTCATATATATTTGTTACAGCCCATGCACCTCCTTAATGCAAAAACCATAAAGCATGAAAAATACAGCACATTGCTTTTAAAAATGTGGACAGCATAAGATGTGAGAACTGTGCCTAAGGGGCCTATTACCAACTAAATATTTGCCTTAAACCAAGCAGAGAAGGCTGACTCCACATGATTGAGTCCAATATTAGTACCTGGGAAATTAAACAATGGGTTAAAGCAGTATATATCGCAGATATCCTAGTTTAATAAAATTATCACTCAATACCGACATTCCCATAATTTTTTGAAGGCTAACTGCAGTGATATGCCAAGTCTCAAAAAGCTTAGCTATTGGAGCTTGGATATAAAAGTTAACACCATCTAAAAGTGGTGCTAGCCATTGTAGCTAATACATTACATTTTCAATGGAAAGGAATCCCTTGCAGCCTATAGTGCCTCTTATGCACAGACTGGTAAGTCGTCTGAGCCCACAGTAAAGTGATAGTGAATGCCTACACTTAACTTTTTGCCCTTTGCTGGGACAGGCATTTATCAGGGTCACGGGTCTGCTGTGGCGTATATTACATTTTGTCTTGCATTGCTGCATAGTCTTTGTGTAAATTTCATGTGAGCCCCATCCACATAATATAGCACAGGCCCCCTCCTGTATGAAAACGCCTTTGCTGTCCTGTAAACAGAATTTTCATGTATAGCCCCAAAATACATGGATTATTACTGCATTTAAAAAAATGACACTATTCGGGACTAAAATGTGAACCCTTTTGTTTAATTGCTTTTGGGGGTGGGGGTATAAGCTACAGTAAAACTTAACTTCATTGCAATGTGTTCAAGATGCCTGGAAAACAGATTAACCCTTGCTTATGTGAAGATGCACTAATGTTGAAATATGTAAATAATAATTAATCACTGAGAATTTTTTTTTAAAATTGCACATAGTACGTAGTATATACTGCAATAGAATGCCGCACCAACGTGATTCTAAATAAGCCGTGGTACAGATCTCAAATTCCAGTTGCGTACAAACAGAAAATATGTGGCTGCAAAGTATATTTACAGAATCACAGCTGCTTGTCCCCTCTAGTTGTTCACCTGCCAAATCCCTCTCTTACTGTGTGTCCCTTTTCACTGTCCCAATCTACCCATGTGACAATTTTTAATAACCGTACGACAGTCCCTGTAGGTTTCATGCACTGCTTGGATAGCTACAGGACATGACATGCCATTTATCCACCTACCTTGGTACACAAAATGAAATCCTTTGGCTGTCGCCTGTCCCTTGGTACTGAACTTAATTAAAATCTGATTGGAAGTTGCGAGAGGTAGAGATTCACCTGTAACGGCAGAATGCACATGTTACAGAGCGGGGAGACCTGCCTCTTGTAGATAAACCTGCTGCTGGTATTCGCAAAATGGGGTCGCCGATCTGAGCACGGTGCATGAGATAGCTTGTGGGCAGCTAACACTCTGGGCATGGGAACACGTTACTGCAACTGGGGGAGGTATTGGGAACTAAATAGATAACCACACATACTTCATGTGTGCATGGCTGCTGATGTGGAATAAAACTATAGTGCGGATGAACAAAGATTTAGAAAAAGAGAAACAGCTACATTAAATACAGATCTATAGACTGCTTCATTCTATTTTATTATGACTCATGTCACTGCCCAGTATTATATATGTGTAGTGTTAAATAATCATAAATTATGTTGCATACTGGATGAAAAAAATGGACAATCTGCACAAATATTATATCAACTCCTGGTACCAGAATAAAAGGGAAATATAATCCAAGGAATCAGAATCAGACTGGCCCTCAGGGGGACAGGTGAAATCCCCGGTGGGCCCAACTGCCTTAATCCGGGTACACACTAGACGATATGTCGTCCAATCCGGCGGATCGGATGACATATCGTCCACATCTGGCAGTGTGTACCTGTTATGTCGCTGTCAATGCACGCTCCCGTGCATGCAGGTCTGACGGGCAATATCGTCAGTGAGGGCCATGCTGCCGATTGCAGCATGGCCCACGCCGTCGTTCAGTCGCTGCCGGCACTCCGCCGTTGCATACACACTTGCCAATGCCAGCACTCCATCGCTGCCGATGTCATACACACTAGACATCGTCTAGTATGTACCCGGCATTGGAGACAACCTCCTCCTCTAGGGGTAAGATTCCAGACTGTGCAATCTAATTATACACTGTTACTCTATTAGAGAGTCAGTAATCTGGTGGAGCAGAACCACTGATAAACAAGAGTGTTTGGTTTACTTTTACAGAAATTACTAAGAATCACCCTCCTGCCAATCAAAGTAAATGGTTACGACACAACCCTGTCACCTGCTCTTCTTGGCTGTGGGCTTTAGTATAATGAACACAGTCTCTGCCTGTGCTTGGAATGGTATTGTGCTTCTGTATTCATTCTCTAACCTACAGTACAATTAAGTCACCCCAGTGGTAAGAGATTAGGGGCTCTATTTATTAACATTATTTTTACTAAAATAAAGTGAAAAAGAGTGTTTTCACACCCTTTTCACATTATTTTAGTATCACCTAAAGTTACTAAAGGGCAATTGGAGTAGAATTCGTAAAATTCTAAAATCGTAAAAGCCCTAATTATCACTTATTTTTAGTAAGCAGATCGCATTTCCCATAATTGTAATGGGAAATGTGATCTGCCCAAAGTTACTAAAAATAAATTGTGAAACAATACCGGGGAAAGCCCTGTGATAATAACGCCACCTGGAGGTGGCGTTATCCAGGGTCTTCCCCGATTACCGGACTCCTGCTCTGCTCTCACACGGCAGAGCAGAGCCTGGAGCCGGCCCCAGTGATCAGCTGTGTGGTCTAAACAGACCACACGCTGATTCACTGTAAATAAAAGAAAAAAAAAATTCTTAAAAAAAAAAAAAACTTACCAGGGTCCAGGGACCGGAGATTGGGGTTCCGGTGATGTCCTGCCTCTGGTCAGTTGGTCTCCCATCCTGCACTGGGGCCCGGTCATCACCTGACCGGGTCCCAGTGCTGGATGGGATGTGAGCTGACCGAAGTCACGGAGGACATCACTGGAGCACCGATCACCGGAGGTAAGTGTAATTAAGGGAGGAGGATCATGGGGGGGTTATGATCGCAGGGGTGGGGCTTAGCGGTGGGGGCGAGGCTTAGTGGGGGTCGTTCGGCGCATGCGCGGGCACTTGTCACAGTATTTTTTGTGAAAATACTGTGAGAAGTGTGCGGAGTGGATTCGCAGGGTAAGAGCTTTATCGCAAACTCTGTCCCTGCAAGGGATTTTTAGTAAATCCCTGTGATATTGGCTGAATTCGCAATGCAAATTCAGTCAGTAATATCACACTACAATTTGCATTAAAAATGTGGATTGTAGTAAATAGAGCCCTAGATATTTGTTTGTTACAATGGCATGTATTTCACCTTACAAGACCAAATGCAGTTCTCACTGAGTTTTAGACACTAACCAGTCAGTGCCGGGGTCCCCATATCACATGTACAGTGAGCTAACATAGTAAATATAGACAGGATCACCATCATGTGCTTAGTTCTTATACATATTGTTACATTTTACTTCATTCCCAAGACTATGGTGTATTAACTACAGTGCATTGCTGTTATCAATCTGGTATATTATACAGGAAAAATAAAATAAGGTTAATCTGTAATATTCAAAAAATAAATTAAAATTATTAAAAAAACTTACACATAAATAAAATGCACAAAATAATGTAAACAATAATAACTGTATCCACCCAACTGAAACTATAGAAGAGAATGATAATATCTAGTAATTGTCCATAGATAATACATTCAGTGTTATATATCCCGATGTATCCAAATGTATGCATATTCCTATGTGTTACATATCTGAAAAATTAATGTAGATAACTGCTCTATGACTGTGTGATTCATGAATGTTTCCCTCAGCAATTTCTATTTCATACCCGTATGAGATCCAGAAAGAGAGCTGAGTAGACGAGCTTGTTCATTTGGCCCATCGTGTACTTCGACCACATCATTGAGTGCTGTTTGAAAGAAGGTGAACTGCCCAAACACCACTGAAAGAGAGTTAGACACACATTCAGCAACATTAGCTACTGTACATCCAAACACAGCATAAAGTAATAAACTAAGATTTGCTGAAAATAAATATATTAATTTTGATTAAAAAAAAAAATCAAACAAACATATTATACGGTAAGAATACTAGTCACTGTAATTTATAGTGATGTAATCTGTCTAATAAGATTTTGGCACAGTAAAGAGAACATATGATGACAAATCTCTGGGAGCAGATGTGATTCTGTGCCATTGAACAGCTTTTCAGGAATATCACAAAGGCAGTCCAAGTAAGCGGTGGGGCCTTCCAACTCTCCATTCTGATAACCTTAGACTGATGTTCTTGGCAGGCATAGGCCTTACATTTCTCTTGTGGGGACAGGCTAGCCTGGGTACAGATGGGGTAGGAGTGGACAGAGGGCCTGATTCAGACTGACTCGCAAGTGCACATCGCTCCGAAGCGGGTCGATGTTTGCCCTCTGCGCATGTGCCACGTCCGGCATGCGCATGTGCGAGCCCCAGCGAGTGACTGAAGTTCAGTCGCTCCGGGGCTCGCTACAAGACGGGGCGGCTGTCGATGTCGATTGAAAGCTCGCCACATTTTGTAGGTGGGTAGGGGGGGGGGCTTGAGCAAATGTAAGCATTCCCAAAAGGAACGCCTGGCATTTGTGGGCGGCCCTACTGACATCACTCTTTTAGAGCAGGAAGTCCACTCGGGCTTGCGGGAGAAGAGACCCTACCACAGGGTCTTGTCGAAAGCCCGATGGTCGCGATCGGGTCGGTCACCCACAGCTTTGCGAGCAGGCTGGAGGGAAAAAAAAAAACGCCCTGATTCAGAGCGTGCGCTCGCCAGCAGTGAGCGCTCTGAATCAGGCCCAGAGTCTTTGGAAGCAGAGTTGCACTCTTTTGGCAGTGTGAGTCATTCATACAGAGTGTAGGGGAAAGAGTGAGGTAGATCCATCGCCATGTCACACAAGCTGTAGAATCATGAACTGCATCAGTGACTCATAGCTAGGTGGCATGGCATACTTCCTCCCTATCATACTCCCTGTCATGCTCCAGAGTTTTGATATAAAAACTGCATTTTTTATCCATGTGTGCCTCCCCAGCCATTGACCTCACCGCCTGTCACTGCAACTAAGTACAGTATGATGATTAAAAGGGCTAACATAGAATAAATAACAACATCTGGGTGAAGGTCAACTTGATGCAGGAGTGGCTCAAATGTATTGTTTCCAGGAGGAATACCTTTATCAGTGGTCATGTAGGGATGCAGACAATGGGAGAGAGATACCCAGCATAACCCCACTCCCTTTTGGAGGCAACAGTGAATATTGGTTGAATTATAGGAGATGCCTGAGAGAAGAGAGAAAAGCAGACCAAATAGGGTGGTGCTAGAGTGAAGCTGGCCACACACTAGACCAACTTACATCCAACCAGCCAACTAGTTGATTGGTTGGAATGAAAATCTGGTAAGGTATGAAAGCAAATGACAATCAGCAATTTGCTCCCATTTGCCGGAAAATGGACAAAAACTGTTGTTTGAACAAATTGTTTAGATCAAACATTTAACAAACTTGTCCGAACGACCATTTTTATGTTTTCTGGCATTTAGGAGCATATTGCTGATCATCAGTTACTCCCATACGTTACCAGATTTTCATTCCAACCAATCAACTAGTTGGATGGTTGGATGAAAGTTACTCTAGTGTGTGGCCAGCTTTAAAGTTTGTGAATGTCTGTGCTATTGCAATGGTTAGAGAGATCTCTGTTGCTCACTGGTGGGGCTGAAATTCTGAAAAAGAAACTGGTTTGGGGGTGTCCTTACTATCTTTGCGCTTTACAGAGTTGGTAATTGCCTAACCAGAGTACATCTCTATGTAGTCTCTTGCAGGACTTGCAGCAAGATTTAGTGTAGTAGCTATATATGCTGGATGAACCACTAAAGGTCTACTCAGAGGTGTGAAGTAAGGTGCATAGGGAACAGGAAAAGTTGAACAAAAGGATTTCACAAATGTTTGTTTGGAATTGGGTGGTGTGTCTGCATACCATACAGGTTTTTAATCTGACCTTTACAGGAGTCATGGTTTACATTTCACCGAAATCTAAATGGACATGTTTATGCCTTGAAAATAAAGTACCAAAATGCCATTGCAGTAAAGTGTGAGGTGACCAGTTTTGCTGTTTGAATAATTCGGCTATCACCAGCTCAGGGTGAATTATATTCCAGATATAAATGAGATATTTTAATTTAGTATCGGAATCGTGATGGTTACTATGGGAATTCTGGTTATGGATGAGGAAAAATGACTAGGTTCTTTAGTTGTTATAGGCATGATATTCTGCTTGATTGCAGCCAGTTAATTTTATTCTGTGTTTGCTTTTTGTTATTAATGGCCTATGCTATATTATTTAATAAAGTAATTAAGAAAAAAAGAAGGACATCCACTATGTTATTATACTGCAAAAAGGGTGGGAAAATGTAGAGTAGCTGGAGACCATATGTGCCCGAGGCCACTTGACCAAGTGACATCCCTATAGATATGGGAAAGCAGTGTTTATTCCTTCATCTCTTCCAGATACTTGAAAAGCCCTACCCACTGATCCTATTCATTCAGGGGATTGGCCTTTCCAGTGGTGCAGCTTGCAAGATATACAGTAGTAATGAGGGAAATTAATTATGACCAGGGTGGCTAAGGAAATGTGGCACTCTGTCCTGGCTTGGGCAGGTGCTCAGGATGTCTCCTGCTCCAACTGGGTGATTTCCCAGGTTTGATTGGTGACTGCCATTTTAAGGCCATGGAAATCCTAAATGATATGTCTCCTTAGATTTTATTAGCACAGTGTTCTGCTTGCTGTATGCTATTTATATTTTAAGGGTTTTTTTGTAAGAAATTGATAATCATTAAATGTTTTCATATGTAAAGAAGAGGGAGAGTAAAAGTAAAGGATTAAGAGGTCATGTGTTTCACTAAAATGACCTGTGTGGGTTCATTCAGGCATAAAAAAAACGATTGGTAGCACCAAGTTTTAGAACCTGATGCTAGTAAATAAACCCCCTAATCTCACAAAATGATATATAACTTCTAAATAAGAGATGGTATCCTCTATGAATACTAGGGGCTAAGCTGGTTTAGCCTTTAACATGCTTGCTGCTTTAAAAATACAGGCATACTTGCATGTATTACCACAGCAGTGCTAGCTCGCAGGCTATTACATTTAGACCTGGTTATCAAACAAAAAAACAAACAAAAACAAAGTGTTATAATGATTATGGTGTTTATTTGTATTTTATAATTAAGTAGAGAAAAGTTTTACTTTTTCAAGTTATCTTTACCATTATGTGATTATTTGAATCGTTTCATGGTAAATGCTGGTTTATAGGAACTGTGAGATGCAACAGTACATGACACCTATTTAATACATGCTGGAATTGTATATTGATTACTAATAATGTTTAAGAAAGCTTCAGTTATTTTTCTCACCAATCAACGAGGGAACAGTTATACTGTATATAAAAATTGGAACATTGATATAACTAAATATCTAAATCAGGCACAAAAATGTATATAAATATTAATAATTAATTGTTACCCATATTGCAGCTCCCAAAAAGGTTCTGTAAACACTAAATACATAGCAGAAAAAAATACACACAAGGGAGTGCTATAGCAAAAAGTTACAAATTCATTTAATATAACAAAATTGTTAGAAAATATTTTACACCTTACATGTAATAATACCACTTAATATGGCCAAAAAGAATATAAATATATAAAAAACTAGTTTAGAGTAGGGCAAAATAGCCCCAAGAAGAACAGATATAGAGTCCACTATGCCTTTAGAAATCCGTTTAGAATGCAGGGATCCACTTTGTGAATTAACGTGTACATTTATCCAATATAGGGATCAATAAGCCCAAATACTGGCTTTTCAAGCTCAACCTCCTCACCGTGAATCAACATCACCACCTTGCAGATCTCGATCCCCAGTACTCTGTCCCCGAGTAGCAGCGGTGGGAGGGCAATACCTCAGTGAATTACGCACCCCGTGAGATGTACATGCATCCACCTGATGTTGAAGAAGGAGCTGTGTCAGCGGGAGCAACACATCATTGGCCGGTATTTAGGGAGGGGGACGCAGGTGGAGTAGCGTAATAGATCCAAATTGCTTGTGTCCACGGGGTCACGATTATTCTCATATAAATCACCGATATCTGTGGCAATAGTGGGCAAGCCTGCGGATAAGTCTTTGACCGATTTCTCCGTTATAAACGTGTAACGGTTTCTTCAGAAGGATATCTGTTCTTCCTGAGGCTATTTTTCCCTCCTCTATACTAGCTTTTTATATATTTAAATTAGTTATACTGTATAACCTGAACACAGCATTCAGCACACAGTAAGTAAAATAACTCACACATAAAAGTTTAAACACAAACCAGACTCAATTCAGGTGTTACATATCTTTAATGTACACAATCATTCAACTAGGTTATAGGAGATTGATAGAAATGGACTTTCATGTTTACTTTGTAATGTACTGCATGCAGAGGACCAGTTTTTAAGGCAGAGCCACATGTAATACTCATGTATAATTGGCCATAGCCCAAAGGATGGCAGCACACACCCATCTCTGCTTGTTGCCCAACCACCAGGGGTGTAGCGAGGGTGGTTCCAGTGGAGCACATGCTCCAGGGTCCTGCTCTGCAAGGGCACCGGAGATCAGCCATCTGATGAAGGGAAGAGCACCTGCTGAGCTGAGCATGAAACACATAAAGAGATCAGTGCCTCGAGACAGGGGGCATGGTGTGGGCGGGGCAACACTTATGGCTCCACCCTCACCACGCTCCAATATGGACGCACCAATCTCTTTATGTGCTTCAGGCTCAGGTCATCAGCAGGTGATTCCCTCCACCCACAGTTGAATGGCTGATCTCCGGTGCCCTGGAACAGTAAGGAGGGGGGGGTTAGATCTGAGTAAGGGGGAATATATCTTTGTGTGTGAAGGGAGGGGGGCTTTGTTAAGTGCCAGAGCTGTGTGTGTATGAGTGTTTGCAGGGGTTGGTCTGTGTGAGGAGGGGATATATTTGTGAGGGGGAGAACTGTGTCTGTGAAGGGGGGGATCTGAGTGAGGGGGGAGCGGTGTGTGTGTGAGGGGATTCGGGACATTGAGTGAGGAGGGAGAGCTGTGTAAGGAGAGGTGAGCTGTGTAAGGGGGAGAACTGTGACGGGGTCTGAATGAGGAGGATCGTTGTGTGTGTTTGACGGCAGGAAATATGTGTGAGAAGGAGGAAGATCTGAGTGAGTGGGGAGAGCTGTGTGAGAAATATATACACTGTATTTATATATATATACATTAATATGTAGCCCCAACGAGGTATTTTGCATAGGACCCTTAACCCGGATGTGGGACTGAACGGAAGGGAGGAAGGGTGGAACCACGGCAATAACAATGAGGGAGGAGGAGGCGGTCCCCTGCCATCATCATCTCCGGCTTCTCCACTTTTCCACCTCTGAGGTGGGTCCCACCTACCACCCTGGCCCTGACGTCAGCTGGCCCAGTTTGCACAGAGGAGAGAACATGGAAGCTGTGTCCCTGCAGTTGAGGGGAGGCCTGAGCCGGGTGCTGCTGCTGAGGGCCTGGTTCGCAGCACCCATCACTGGGAGAAGCCTGAGCAGTGAGTCTGGTAAGGTCATGACTGACTGCTCTGATGCCAAATGCCAATAAGGGGCACTACTATTGCATGTGTATAAGGGGCACTACTATTGCATGTGTATAAGGGGCACTACTGTGGCATAACTTAAATAAGGGTTCTATTGTTAGGAGTAATGTGAATAAAGGGCACTACTGTGGCATAATGTCAACTATGGACATTACTGTGGCATAATATGCACTGTGGGGATTACTGTGTAGCATAATGTAAAAAAAATGCCAAAACTTTGGCATAACGCAAATTAATAGGCACTAGTGTGTAGCATAACGTGCATTGTGGCCATTATTGTGTAACATAATGTGAATAAGGGACATTACTGTGGCGTAACATGAATTAAAGACACTACTGTGTGGCGTAACGTGAATAAGGGGCACTACTGTGTGGCATAACTTGAATTGTGGGCACTACTGTGTGACTTATTTTTAATTGGTGGAATTACTTTAGTGGGTTGGAATATATCTAGCCCTCCATGTCCCAGTTGATACTGTCCCTAATGTTGATACTGTCCCTAACTGTCCCTAATGTACCTGGCATACTTGGGAGGTAGGAGCGCGGTAGCACACACATGCTCCAGGCGCCTTGGTTACACGCTACACCGCCAACCACCAAACCCTTCCTAGACACCCCTCTACAATCACTCATACAGGTCTGTGTTCACTGTACAGTAGTTCACTACCCACTCTCTATACAATGTAAGCTATCTCTTTGTCTCTTTGCCATCAGTCTACTTGCATGTCCCTGTAATGTCTCTATGTATTACACCACATGCCATCATTCTGCGTATTGTATTACAGTTTTTGCTATAATAGTTATATGTATTATTGTATTACACTTAGTTGTACGCATCGATTACAATTTGTTCAAGTATTATTCTTATATTGACATCATCCTTAACTGTTTTAATGTATTATTTACTATATTTTTGTACTTTTGACTGTAAAGTGCTACGGAATGTACAACAATGATGATTATGATGTCCACATTGTGTCTATTATTGTGTGTCTGAGATCCAGCCTCCCATAAGCTGCTACTTAATAAAAGCAGACTGGTTGATATTTCAAACACACACAGCACATGGTCATGTTGGGGTTGTTATTAGGTACTATGAGCTAAGCACCAGCCATCTGGTACTGTGCAAAGTCAAATATCCAACACGGCAGATGTGCTTCTTTCATATAAGCACATTAACTTTTTTTTTCCCTTACTTGCGTGATTTGCTAAATATTAGTCATTAGGTGAAATGAGCAGTATAATTGTCATTTAATAAGGAGGTGGACAAAGGGGACATAAGTAAGCAGTACTTAGACATGGGTCTGTTCAAAGGTAATGAACCTGCATATGGTCACAAGGCATCATGACAACTGCATCTCCAGCTTCTATCTGGATATACTGTATATGCTCATTATAGGTGGGTACGGAACAATCATGGCCAGATTTATGTATGTTTTTCCTTGAACTACCATTTCTAGATACATTTATTTTTTAATGCACATGAGATTGGACTGCCCAGATCTTTTTTTAATTTCTAGGAGTCATGACATTCTAACCAGCAAAGGGCATTTATTTTATAAAGCAATTCTCTAGGGGAAATTACATTTCTAAATGTTGGAAAAGAAAGTACTGTAATGAAAATATTTCTTTAGAAAAACTTAATTTACCAGTTGAAATTTAAAAAAGCTATTTCTTAATATTTTTATGGAAAAGTACTAACACTAAAAGAGTTAGGTTTGGAATGAACCCATAAAAATAAATAAAAAAAAAGCAATGTCTATCATTAAAAATGTCATATAGGAGGCAGCACGGTTGGTGTAATGGTCTCGGGTTCAATTCCCACCACAGCTTTAACTGTGTGGAGTTTGTATATTTACCCCTGTGCTTGTGTGGGTAGGTTAATTGGGTCCTGAAAAAGTTACCCTTAGGGGTATATTTACTAAAGTGAGAGTTTTTAGAATTGGAGATGTTGCCCATAACAACCAATCAGATTCTACTTAATATTTATCTAGCTCCTTCTAGAAGATAATAGCTAGAATCTGATTGGTTGCTATGGGCAACATCTCCACTTCTAAAAACTCTCACTTTAGTAAATATACCCCTTAGTGTGTATGTGCGTGTACATGTGGTAGACTGGTAGGGGGGATATAGTTTTGAGATCGGCGGCCGCGATTATGCCGGTCTCAATACCAACAGGAAAATCCTGACAAAGGACTTAAGATAGGCGTTGAAATACCGATGCCTAATTTAATCCCACCGCCGGAACGCAGAAGGACGCTAGCCCGTATGCAGTAAGTCCGGGGCGCCTTAGCATTAGCTGCGAGGGGGGGGGGGGAGATTTAGGGAGCGTAGCAGGCTTAGGGTTAGGTCCTGGGGGGAAGGTTAGGGTTAGGCACCCCAAGGGGGAGGGTTAGGGTTAGGCACCTCTGGGGGGGTTAGGGTTAGGCACTAATGCGGAGGGTTAGGGTTAAGCTACAACAATGAAGGGTTAAGGGGGGAAGGTGGGAGGGTAAGTATACTTACCAAACCCATATCAGGATACCAACCATAGAAGGGAATTAGATTGTAAGCCCCACTGAGGCAGGTACTGATGTGAATGGTCAAATATTATATGGAAAGCGCTGCATAATATGTGTGCACTATATAATAACTGGTAATAGGTAAATAATAAATTGAACCACATTACAGGCAGCCCTGCCCCTAATACACAAGGGCATGAAACATAATTGATCACATGACCATGACCTTATGACAGTTTTTTGCATTTTAAATACTTAATTTCCTCCCTCATTGTAATTTGCCCTTTCCCACCCACAACTCTCAAGAGTCCTGTGATCCGATTGCTGTTATTGCACTGGAACTATATAAAGGGTACAGAACAAGGGGAATAAGACTGTAAAAGCATTAAAACAGTGACCATAACTGGGGAAAGCACTTGTAAGATTAGCTCTCTCTCTCTCTCTCTCTCTCTCTCTCGTTAGCATCTCTGGATTTATGTTGTACTTCTCAACAGACTACTGGCAACTGCAAGACTCACAAAATATGCATGATGACTATAAACTTTTTTTATTTTGGAACCAGACAAACATGTTGGGAGCCAGTCAGAATAGAAGTCATTTTTTTGTCTCTCATATCATTTCATTGTCTTATTATTAATAGCCAGGACTGGAACGCAAAGCTTACACAGAAAATTTGAGCGATTTAAAAAAAAAAAAAAAGAAATGTACTGAAGGGATCATTGTTATTTGTCTCTCACCATAATCCTTTGGAACAACAATGAAATAGGAGCAACTCTGTCCAGAGGAATAGTTACTGGGGTAATTGGGAGACAGTATCACTCCATCTTGACTCACATATTGTCCACCACATGGAGCTAGAAGGTAGGGAGGAAACAAAAAAAAATGTATAAGCCCACAATATGGCTCACAAGTATTTATGTAAATGTTCTTATGACATTACAGATTTAAAACTAGAACTTGGGACATTATTACGCCATCACTTGCCCAGAGCCCTGGCAGCTGATACGTGCTGCCATTTTTCCTGAGAAGACATCCTGGCAGAAAACCAGGACTGTATGACAATGCGGATAGGACTGTGAGTGGGAGCATCAATGAATAGCCACAGTCATGGACACTTGCACTCACACACTACTTCTGCAGCTATTTTAAAGTAGGGGTGAGCGGGTTCGCATTTCTGAAATCCAAACCCCCCCGAGCCCCCCCGATCCGAGTCAGGCTCGACTTTTCCAGTCTGACTCGGATCTGAAATCGAGGCAAAATTTCATAATTCCGCCTTCCGGGTCTCACGGGTTTTGGATTCTATATAAGGTACCCGCGTCGGCGCCATTTTCTCACTCGGCTGTGGACAGTGAAGAGGGAGGGTGGGAGTTAGTGCTGGCTGGGCTGTGTAGTGTAGTGTAGTGTTGTGCTGTGCTGCGCTGCTGTTGTCCATAGGGGCTGTGTCCACTCCTCCAGTCCAAAGTCCATAGGGGCTGGCTGGACTGTGTTGTGCAGTCAGTTGTCCATAGGGGCTGTGTCCACTCCAAAGTCCTGTGCAGTGTCCCAGTCCTAAAGGGGTGCTGTAGTGTTGTCCAGGGGGTGTTCTGTCCATTAGGGGTGCTCCCCCGAAGTGCAAAAAAAAAATAATATTTTTTCTGTGTTTGTGAATTGTGTGCACAGTAGCCGCACGTGCATCAACAAAGTAGCGCCAAGCGTGCGCCTGTGTCATAGGTAAAGGGCCGTCTGGCTTGACCGTTAAAGGATGCTGTAACCCCCAAAGTGCACTCCAAAAAAAATTTAAAAATATATTTTTTTGTGTTTGTGAATTGTGTGTGCAGTAGCCGCACGTGCATCAACAAAGTAGCGCCAAGCGTGCGCCTGTGTCCCATAAGTAAAGGGCCGGCTGGCTTGTCTGTTAAAGGGTGCTGTAACCCCCAAAGGGCACTCCAAACAAAATAAAAAAATATTTTCTCTGTTTGTGAATTGTGTGCACTGTGGCTGCACGTGCATCAACAAAGGAGCAGCGCCAAGCGTGCGCCTGTGTCCCATAAGTAAAGGGCCGACTGGCTTGTCCATTAAAGGGTGCTGTAACCCCCAAAGGGCACTCCAAACAAAATAAAAAAATATTTTCTGTGTTTGTGAATTGTGTGCACTGTGGCTGCACGTGCATCAACAAAGGAGCAGCGACAAGCATACGCCTGTGTCCCATAAGTAAAGGGCCGGCTGGCTTGTCTGTTAAAGGGTGCTGTAACCCCCAAAGGGCACGCCAAACAAAATAAAAAAATATTTTCTGTGTTTGTGAATTGTGTGCACTGTGGCTGCACGTGCATCAACAAAGGAGCAGCGCCAAGCGTGCGTCTGTGTCCCATAAGTAAAGGGCTGGCTGGCTCATTTCTTAAAGGGTGGTGTAACCCACAAAGTGCACTAGTCTCCAACAAAAATAAAAAATTATTTTCTGTGTTTGGGTGTGCCTTAGCCGCACGTATATATCAATATAACATAAATGGAGGACCAAACTTTCTCCGATAAAAATAAAATAGGGAAAGATCAAGAACCACTTCCTCCTAGTGCTGTTGCTGCTGCTGGATGTTGTTCATCATCCCAGAGAGGAAGTAGGAACACCACTACTTTTACTAAACAATTGACCCTCCAACAGTCCTTACCGAGGAGGATGAAGTACGACAGCAGTCATCCTGAAGCAAAACATATAACTGAGGCCTTGACTGCTATGTTGGTGTTAGACGTGCGTCCAGTATCCGCCATTAGTGCAGTGGGATTTAGACAATTGATGGAGGTAGTGTGTCCCCGGTTCCAAATCCCGTCTAGATTCCACCTGCATCCTCAAAGCAGCAGCGACAAGCGTGCGTCTATCTGTTAAAGGGTGGTGTAACCCTCAAAGTGCGCTCCACAAACAATAAAAAAATTCTTTTTTTTCTGTCTTTGTGAATTGTGTGAGCTGTAGCTGCACCTGCACCCTCAAAGCAGCAGCGACAAGCGTGAGTCTGTCTGTTAAAGGGTGGTGTAACCCCCAAAGTACGCTCCACAAAAAATAAAAAATTATTTTTTTTTCTGTTTGTTTGTGAAATGTATGCGCAGTAGCCGCACCTGCATCCTCAAAGCAGCAGCGACAAGCGTGCGTCTGTCTGTTAAAGGGTGGTGTAACCCTCAAAGTGCGCTCCACAAAAAATTAAAAATTCTTCTTTTTTTTTCTGTCTTTGTGAATTGTGTGGGCTGTAGCCGCACCTGCATCCTCAAAGCAGCAGCGACAAGCGTGCGTCTGTCTGTTAAAGGATTACATCAGTGACAGCATCCAAGTAGGCATGTCAGACAGTCCGTACCTGCACTGGCAGGAAAAAGAGGCAATTTGGAGGCCCCTGTACAAACTGGCTCTATTTTACCTAAGTTGCCCCCTCTCCAGTGTGTACTCCGAAAGAGTGTTTAGTGCAGCCGGGAACCTTGTCAGCGAAAGGCGTAGGAGGTTGCTTCCACAAAATGTGGAGATGATGTTCATAAAAATTAATTATCAACTCTTCCAGGGAGACCAGCCTCCAGAACGTACAGAGGCACCTGTGGTGGTGGATTCCAGCGGGGACAAATTAATACTCTGTGAGGATGAGGATGTACACAACACTGAAGAGGGTGAGGAATCGGTGAATGAGGAGGATGAGGACAACATCTTGCCTCCGTAGAGCCAGTTTGTGCAGGGACAGATTAATTGCCAGCTTGTTTTGTGGGGGCCCAAACGAACCAATCATTTCAGCCACAGTCGTGTGGCCGACCCTGGCGCTGAAATGATTGGTTTGTTAAAGTGTGCATGTCCTGTTTATACAACATAAGGGTGGGTGGGAGGACCCAAGGACAATTCCATCTTGCACCTCTTTTTTATCTTTGCATTATGTACTGTTTGCAGCCTAGTTGCCATCCTGTCTGCCACTGCAGTGTCACTCCTAGATGGGCCACGTGTTTGTGCCGCCCACTCGTGTCACTTAGCATAGTCATCCAGCTACCTCGGCGCAACCTTTTGGACATAAAAACACTATTGTGAGGTGTGAGGTGTTCAGAATAGACTGGAAATGAGTGGAAATTAAGGTTATTGAGGTTAATAATAGCATAGGAGCAGAAAAATCCAAATTCTGTGATTTTAGCTGTTTTTATGCTTTTTTTAAAAAAAAATACAGATCCAAAACACAAAACCCAGAACCCAAAACACGGAAGGGTGGTTTTGGCAAAACCAATCCAGATCCAAAACATGAATAAAGATCCAGATCCAAAACCAAAACACGAAAAGTGGCCGGTGCACACCCCTATTTTAAAGTAGTGGAAGAAAATAATCCCCACTTTTGATGGCAGTGCAGCTTTAATATTGCAGTCATACAGGCCAGTCTAAATTAATAATTGATTAGAGGAGATTTGCTAAACAACCATTAATTAATTCAACACTGGTGACTGCACTAGAAAACTAAGCGAGAACTCTGGGAGCAGAGCATTTGTACTGGGTGGAGGGGGTCATGTTGGAGAGCCTGACAAACTACTGAGCAGATTCAGATGATTGTAACTATTCAAGGAAATTAGCTAGATTCCAACAACAATAATAATAATATATATACATAATATAACAAATTAAAACGAAAAGAAAAAAAAAACACAAAACAACACCAATTGTCTGGGCCAAACTAGTAGAACAGTAAACTTACATTTATACCTAGTTATATGGTTATTTGAGGTCCATAAGATATTTATTTAATTAATTCTAAAAAGGTTTATGATCCATAATAACCAAACATTATAAAATAGTACACCAAGTTATATACTTCTATAAAGATGATATTTTTTATATTAACATTACTCGTATATTTGAATTGATCATGCTGCTTGTGGACAAAATGTTCCTAAAACAAAAAACAAATTAAGATGTGAGTTTACCTATACATGTAGGGCGAGGATAGTTCCATATTGGCTTTCCATCTCCTCCCATCACACAGGTCAGAGTAGATGCTCCCTCAATCTCATAGCCGCTGTCGCAGTAGTAAGTTACAGTGGAGCCAAGTTTTAGATCACTCCCAACACGGGTGCCATTTTTTATTGCGCCTGGATCAAAACAGGACTCCCTGGGATTTTCTGGAGGATGACAAGACACATAGTCAGTGCACATACATGTGATTCGTATTAGTGCTGTCCACTAAAGCATCAATATGTACAAAGCAGATTTCCTTGTGTCTAAAAATAGGCTGTAGTGACTTTGTGTGCCACTAGCATCTACACACCAGTGGTTCTGTTCTTATACAACTGAAATATGTGACACATTCCGAAATATTCATTTGTACAGGAAAATAATATTATGCATATCATGATTGTAATCTAAAATTTGTTATAACTATCTGAAGTTCCGAGATACTATCAAGAGCCATTTTTATTATGTGTAGAGCCTTCAGTGAGAAAATGCCATGCTATTGGGGAGGGCAGAGGGAACAAGTTAAATATAAGAATCTTTTACACTTTAATCACCATGGCTAAATGTATGATTATTCACATTATAACGAGAGGTTATGGTGCATAAAAGCGTAAGGGAAATAGGTCATATGTTGGCGACAATGTGGAGATTAAGGAGTATATATTAGAATATATAACAATTATCTCTCCCACTTCCATCTACTCTGCACAGATCAGTATTTAAACATTCAACAGATGTCTCCAGGAGTTACTGGGAATCTATAATAACATGCATTTTAAGATGACAGAAGTCACTGTGCTGACCTCAATATGTGCCTTTTTGGTGACATGAGGGAGAAATGAGAGAGACTGCAATGCAGAGAGATTCAATATTCATGGCCCTGCATTCACTATAAATTGTTATAACTAAACTGCTCAAATCATTAAGCATCATTAACATCTGATAATAACAATTGTAGACCAATACAAGCCTTACTTCTCTGTACTTACACAATGCAGCTCATGTGGAGATAGTCATAAAGCATGAAAGGAATAAAGTCCATTCAGACATTAAAGTGTTTCACTGAAGTGTGACAGCGCTTTCAACACACACATAATGGAGGCCTCCCTGCCCCCCGCAAAGCAAAACCCTCGTCTCATCCCAAGTTCATTTTTTCCCTATTTCTTGGTTCAAACCCAGATTTTTTTTACTTGTTATATTTTACAATGAACCCTTTAACTGCACAATATCTTTCTTAGAAGGAGAGTCATTCAGCATTCAGAAATTCAGTATTGTGAGGAAGAAAAGTATGTCCACAATCAGACTGGGTGCCAGGGTTACTATTCAGGTTTTAAACTATCTTACATACAATAAACTGTTTTTTAAGAAGCACACTGACATTGAAGTTCTGCATACTTGATCTGAACATTGAAACTGACAGGTTTCTCATAGATCGGTGAACCATATATGTACTAGACCTCTATTATAATAAACGGCAAACTCCCTTAAAATGCCATTTCACATCATGCAAAGATACAAGGAGGAAACATAGAAATGTCCTACGTGGTGCACTGAAACTATACATATAAAACTTAACATTTATTATTATTTGATTAATATCACAATAATGAACTAATATTAACATAAAAAGGGCCAGCGAAATAGGGATTAAAATTGAATAGATGTGTGAAAAGAGTTGAAAAAAGTGATTAAAAAATGTTAGGCGACATCCCTGTAATAATCACACCATGTTAAGTTATCATTAGATATTAAGTATTGTGCCTACTGTTATTAGGTGGTTAATTGGTTTATTACACCCCTTATAAACCAATTAACCACCTCATAACAGTAGGCACAATACTTAATATTTGATGATAACTTAACATGGTGTGATTATTACAGGGATGTCGCCTAACATTTTGTAATCACTTTTTTCAACTCTTTTCACACATCTATTCAATTTTAATCCCTATTTCGCTGGCCCTTTTTATGTTAATATTAGTTCACCATTGTGATATTAATCAAATAATAATAAAAGTTAAGTTTTATATGTATAGTTTCAGTGCACCACGTAGGACATTTCTATGTTTCCTCCTTGTATCTTTGGATAAATGTAATATGTGTCTGTGGTAGCACCCCTCTATGGAGCCCAATAACTTATATTAAAGGTGGTACTTTTGAGATATATGATTTTTCTTGTGCAACTGGATTATATTGTTTCTCATTTCACATTATGGCAGACAAGCAGTATTATAAATGATTCATGCACCGATCTCTTTATGGCATCCAGATTTGGGATTATTAGTCATTAAAGTATGCCCTTATCTTGTTTTAAATCCTCTCCTTTCAATTAAACTAATATATGGAGCTAGAGAATAAAACTTACATTTTACAACTAAATTAAAACATTTATGACACCGATTTAACAATATTGATTAAAGCCATGAGGTGATATATGACAGATAACATTAACCTTTTTAATCTAATGTTGCCCACACCTGAAGTTATAATAAATGTTATGAAACAATAAACTACCCTAACCTCTAGGGCAGGTCATGGCATTATTATGTGTAACAGTGCTGTCCTGTCTGCCCATTACATTCAAAATACAGAATAAGCTTGTACCTCTTAATAAGAGTCATTTTCCTGTCAATGTATCACCGATTTATTGCATATTGGTATATACACCTATTTTCCCAGTTAGTAAGTATACAAACTTACTACCGAGACCACATGTTTTGTTGATAGGAAATGGATTGAAACATACAGCATAAGGGCTCAGAATCATGCAGGTGCCTTGAGAGATTTTTGCACTGCAGATTCACATAGTTACTTTTAGCATTAGAAAACCCTATTGTGTGCATGATTACACCATTGTGCTGATGATTACACTGCATATGCAATTCATTAAGTATGAGGTCCTGTGTTTTGATGGATAAATAAATGCACATATATACGCTGGCAGTTACACAGCATACTTCCAGTAATGGTAATAGTGAGGCAGTTGGAAGAAGACAGAGAGCAGTGAGAAGTGTGCAGCAACCTATGTGGAACAAGTATTCTCTAAGGATCAACTGGTTGTGTAAGGTATAAAGATAAATAACACCATAAGCACTTAATCTTTGGCCTCAGAACTGTCTTTACACTGAGACGAAGAAACAGAAGCTCCAGTGGTGCAGAATTAATGCTTACCGGATACACCTTTTGCATTTTGCTTCTGAGCTGAGGACTAATGCTACCTTGAGCACTTTATAATACATTGGTGGGAATACTGTACATGTGTAAGCATCTGTGAAAGTTTTCTTCATCTTTGTTAATCTCTATCAAACATATTAATAATACAGTATTTGTTTCCTGTGTCAGGATTCTCACAGTGTACAACTATGGCCGCCTGACAGTTTTCCATTCTATCATTCAAAGAAAAAATACACAAATAATCAAAATCAAAAATTTGTTTAATACAAGTGTAATTAAAATACTAACATTTGCTTTTTCATTATTTGTTTAGTTGTTTATTCAGTCGGACCAATCACAAGAAACAATGCACCTCTTATTCTGTAATATTAAAGTAGTACCTCCCAGTGATTTTCGAGGGACAAACCTGACTTGCTGTCTTAAATGAGTTTAAATTAATAATTTAAACAGTTTCTGACTGGAAACTCCACCCCAATCCAAACAGTTTCTGTTTGGATTGGGGTGGAGTTTGGGAAGATCAGGGAATAGTTTGGATAAACTTGGTCCTGATTTGCCTAATTCAAATGTTTGGAGTATTAGAAGTCACTTCTTTATACTGTAAAAGCGCCCCCAACCACTAATAGCTCCCACTACAGGGGATGGAGAGAAGGGACCAGAGGAAAGATCAATAAAACAGAGACTTGGGGGTCTATGTACTATGGGGAGAAAAGGGGTAAAAATGCTAAATGCAGAGAAAATCCCTGTACCTACCGCTTCTCAGTATGTACTAAAGGGATTTTCTCTGCCTGTAGCCTGCCAGCGCTAAATGCAGGCTACAATATCACACTGGACCTGGGGCACTTAGCGCTGCCATAAACACCTATGGCAACGCTAAGTGTCCCAGGTATTCCTAAGAGGAGATGTCACTTACCGTCTGACTTCCCCAGCGCTGATATCGCCTCCTGTAGCCGCCGTTATCTGCTTCTCCTCACTGGAGAAGCAGGACTTCAGCTGTGTCAGGTTGGACGTTTTTAAATAAAGTTTGTTGAAAAAAAAAAGTCACTGCTGCTGCTGCTGCCGGACGGAGCTTGGAGATGATGAGCCACACACAGGGCTTTCAGGGGAAGGGAGTGTTAGCTGTTACCGCCAAGGGGGTGACTTAACGTTCACCCTCCTCGGCTGGTCTATTTTTAGTAAGTGCTGCGTTAGTCAGCTCCTGCTTCGCAGCGGTAGCAGGCGAAGCAGGAGTGGCATTAACGCAGCGTCTTAGTAAATAGACCCCTGTGTCATTCATTCCCAGTCCGGCGGGGCTTCATCAAAGTGGGCCACTGTGTCCCAGACCGGTGTCACTGCTTTCCTAATGGACATGTGTGCAGCTATGTTGGTTCTGATTAGCTGAGCACCAGTATCTATCCAGTCACTAGCTGTCTGCTGTGCTCACATGACGGCTTCCTCCTGTCCTCTGCAAGTGCACCCTTTTTAAAGCTGCACCAGCCACTAGCACACAGTTGGAACAATGTGGAACAATACTCTTCTGTGTGCTCACTCACCAGTGTGTACCTCCAGACTCCGATCTGCTGCCTGAACCTGCGCTTCTGTTTGCTGGACTCCTGCAAGCTGATGACTCTGAGTTTGCTCCAGTTACTCTGCAGCATTGCGCTGATACAGATATCCATGCTGCACCCCTCCAGCCTGTGTTCAGGTTGCTGACTGTTTCTCCTCTGGCTCCATGCCATTTCAAGCTGCTGCTACTCCTCTGGTCCCAGTCCGGTTCAAGTTGTCTCTTCTCCGCTGGCTCTAGCCCACTTCAAGCTGCATCTCCCCAGTTCCAATACGGTTCTAGCCTCTGGCTCCAGTCCAGTCAAGCTGCTTTTCTCCTATGGCTTCAGTCTGGTTCAAACCTACGGTTCCATTTCCGGGTCAAGTTGCTGTTCACCTCCGGGCCCATTCTGGTTCAAGTTCTGGTTCCAATTCAGATCAGCCTGCATAGCATTGCCTGTGTCTTTCATTACGGATCCAGTCCAGTTCAGCCTGTTTGTTACATCCTTGTCCAAGCCTATGCAGTAGTCTGAAGTATCTTGTTTATCCTAAAGACTATTATAGCGCTTTAAGAGACAAGTCTTCAGTCTGCTGTCATCCTGACTTCAAGCAAGTCTGCTCATTGCGGGTGCAGGTGGACTATCCCTAATTTCCCTTCAGACTGTATTGCTGCTCAGTGAGGCCAATGTTTATCTCAGCATTGCAGCTCCTAACCTGCCTTTGGGACTCTCTGGTCTCTATACCATCAGTACCACTATCGATGGTGGTTGTTGTGCAGAGGGTCCTCCCTCTGAGTGTTGGGGTTTGTGCTGAGTTTAAACTAGAGTGGTTACTCCAGGTGCTAGGGACTGGATACTGGATCTCTATACCTCCCTGAGGATGTAGTCTCCAGTCATTCAGGTTTGGTAATCGGTTTTGTGCTATCTTTAGTGGATTCCAGGCGGGCTACCGATTAACTGTATTACTCACTGTTCGGCTCCCTGAGTTCTCAATCACTGGTTCCTGTCCCTGACTCTTGCTTTCAGGATTAGGGTTTTAGTTCCACTCAGTTGGTTCTAGGGACAGACAGGGAGTCTTCCAGTAATAGGTGACCTCTTTGATGACACTAGGCCATATACCATATAGGTCCTACCAATGCGTAGACATCTAATCTAGCCTCCGCAATTTCTGTATAGCTCGTCAGCTCAGTTTATGAGTTCTGACTCAGATCTGGATACTGAGATATGCATATAGCTATAGATATATATAGATATCTAAAGATCTAAAGAAAAAGAAACAGTATGTCAATGATAACACATACCACACTCTCCGTTTTTAATTAAAGTACAAAAATTTACAATCAATGTGCTGATATCATACCAAAGTTTCTTCAAGTATTCTGTCCCCTGGCGAACGGGCTCTGTGCTTCACTGAAATGTTGGTGGGATATCTGCACATTGCTTATTAATTTTCCTACTTAAAAAAAGGGGAATATATATAAGTAATGACCAAAGCTTGAAACAGAGCACTCAACAGTCTTGTTAAAGTATGGCTACATTTGTTTTCACCATTCCCACTAGTGAGTTGTCATAAAAAAAAACCCCCACCAAACTAA
Source organism: Taudactylus pleione (assembly GCA_031769625.1). Lineage (NCBI taxonomy): Eukaryota > Metazoa > Chordata > Amphibia > Anura > Myobatrachidae > Taudactylus > Taudactylus pleione. The sequence continues at coordinate 28,947,335 of JAUIMM010000007.1, read as the reverse complement.
GTATTTAAGGCAGGCTTGTCCAACCCGCGGCCCGCGGGCCGCATGCGGCCCAGGCTCGTAATGCGGCCCGCATACCTCTCAAGTGTCCCGGATTTAGCGGGACATTCACGATATTACCCGCTGTTCCAGGATTGCTCACTGTAGTCCCGGCGCCCCCAGACCACGCCCCCACGCTCTCCTTCATTCACTGTGCCGCCAGCGTAATCACCAGTGGCGGGCTGGGCCGGGGGGCAGGGTGCCATGTGCCCCCCGGGCCGCAGCGTCACTGTGAAACAGACAGACGGAGTCTGGTCAGCGCTACACAGCACAAACACACAGCCGCCGGAGCCGGCAGCTTTGTGTTTGCTGTAATCAGCAGCCGCTGAGAGTCCGCAGTGGGAGCAGCAGCCGCTGCTCCCACTGCGGGAGCCATCTTCCGGCTCCCGCAGTGGGTAATGGGAGAGCCGTCGTCATGACGACGTCTCTCCCATAATGCAAAGCGGCCAGAGGAGCCGGTGGAAGCATCGGGACCAGGAGCGGGAGTTTCAGGTAAGTGTTTTTTTTTATTTTTTTTTATTAAGTCTCTCTCTACTAGGGGGGGGGGTTACTATGGGGGCACTACCAAGGGGGGGGATTACTATGGGGGCACTACCAAGGGGGGGGATTACTATGGGGGCACTACCAAGGGGGGGATTACTGTGGGGGCACTACCAAGGGGGGGGTTACTGTGGGGGCACTACCAAGGTTGGGATTACTCTGGGGGCACTACCAAGGGGGGGATTACTATGGGGGCACTACCAAGGGGGGAGTTACTATGGGGGCACTACCAAGGGGGGGGATTACTATGGGGGAACTACCAAGGGGGGGATTACTATGGGGGCACTACCAGGGGGGGTTTACTATGGGGGCACTACCAAGGGAGGGGTTTACTATGGGGGCACTACCAAGGGAGGGGATTACTATGGGGGCACTACCAAGGGGGAGGGATTACTATGGGGGCACTACCAAGGGGGGGGATTACTATGGGGGCACTACCAAGGGGGGGATTACTATGGGGGCACTACCAGGGGGGGATTACTATGGGGGCACTACCAGGGGGGGGATTTCTATGGTGGCACTACCAGGGGGGGATTACTACTGGGGGCACTACCAGGGGGGTGGATTACTATGGGGGCACTACAAGGGGGGGGACTACTACTACTGGGGGCACTACAAGGGGGGGACTACTACTACGTTACTGTTATTTTATTTTATGTACGGCCCAGACCAAGTTTTCATCTTCTAATGTGACCCAGGGAAGGTGAAAGGTTGGACACCCCAGATTTAAGGTCTTCACTAAACCATATAATGATCAACAGATGTGCATAATCATAGCTGATCCATTCAGAGGCAGCTATCAAAATGTAACATGCACATAACCAGCATTCTACAGTGTAACACATTAGCCATTTATTAACAACTTTGACATACAGAAATAACAGAAACATCGACATCATAAAAGGTAAATAAAGTATATATTGTGGTGAGAGGGGTTGTCTGTCACCTGAATTAACCACATTCCTGTGGGATCAGCTCACTTTAGGGGAGGCTGGAGTGAAACCTGTGCGCTCTGCATCAGTGGAGGTGTGGAATTCCAGGTTTTCACATTTACACAGACCCAGCTGGAATAATCACTGGAACACAGGAAGGGTTTAAAACTCCCACACACCTGTTGCTCCTGATGCCGGACAAGCTGGCCAGGCGAAAGGCCAGAGGTGGTGGTTAGCATTAGGGTTCAGGACCTGGAAGGTCCGCAGATATTGTAACTTCTGACTGTTAAGCACAAGGAGTACTGGGACATTTACATTATGTTTATTTGCTTATTTTCTGTTATATACCTGTGTGTATCCAGGCCTATGCTCATGTATGCTAAGGTGCAGTGTTTGCTGCCACTAAAAAGACACTGCTTCACCGAGTACCTGCCTGTCTGGAGTCCTCATTTCTACACCCCGTTTTACATTACCTAACAAAAAAATAAAAAACAGATATGCACATGATGAAAATCACAGTTAGGAAAAGTGACTAGTAAAGACACGACATGTGTTCCAAGCTGGAACAAATGCTTGATTTCTTGTCTAGAACCAGCCACTATCAAACTATCAAATCATAATATGCAAATAAAAACATATAAACAATTCATATTGAACCACATTTAATCCTGGCCAAAGGGACCATAAGCCAGTTACCAAGGCATTAAGTGGAGAAACATGCTACCCAGGCATTAAATTAAAAACATGAATTTCCCAGTGGAACACAAGCGGCACTTCCTTTTGTAGTAATGTATATACATGAGAATATCCATAGTATAATAGAGCACCAAAGTCACACAAATAAAAACTACAAAAGGAATTTCAACTACTGTAACAATATAATGTTCTCTACTCCCATGCACATAAACCCAATAGTTTATTTATTACACACTGACACACCCACTGGCCCAAAATAATGATAAAACATATGAAGATGAATATTTCAGATCTACCAGCCATCAATTACATACAGAAATAATATCAAGATTTATAAGTCATTCTATAGTATTCACAGCAAAGACCATCCAGGAACCATACTTACTAGAATTATTCAACATCCTCCACTAGTATAAACCAATAAACATAAATCATTAGCTAATACTGTAGGTAATAGATTAGTCAATGTAGTGAAGGCCCCAAATACATTAGATATTCATATATGCTGCTTAGTTTGGATCTGCTGTGTTTTGACCCATTTTTGTGCCTGGCTAGTGACCTCAATTATTTGCTGCCTACCTTGACCTTTTGCTTGGACTTTAGATTACTCTTAGGAATGTGATTTTCTACTTCATTGCCCGATCTGTAAAATCAATCTATGTATGTTATGTTGCAACAAAAGCAGTCAGCCTATTGGCTAAACATAGGAAGATGATCATCTCATCTGTTTTCATGGCTCTGTTCGCTGTAATGAGCTAATCATTCACTGTTTGATCGGCCCTGTTTCAAATTTATTGCAACATTTAATAGGTATGGGGCAGGAGATAAAAGTTGTCTATTTGTTATTTCTGTCATCAGTTCCTGAACATCTTGCAAACAGGATTGCTTTACTCCACATCACCTTCAAATAGCCATTTTACGCTACATTTCCAGAAATTAAACATGAACAACAACAACAACAACAACAGTACAGTACATCAGGATTAAATACCACCATTTGAGAAGATTTTAATGGGCCTTGTGAATATTACTGTGAATGTCATGTCCAACTGCTTTGATCCTCTCTAAAGCTGGCTTAAAGTAGCTGCAGAATCCTTTCTCGCAAGACACAAAGGCAACAGATAAAGTGTTAGCTGCTTACTCATATCTTTTATGAAGGCATGAGAGGTAATGTGTGACATAGGACCAATGTTCCAGTGTGGGGCCATCTGCTTGTCTAGCAATAGCAGAATATGAGAGCAATGCATCCTGAAAAGCAGAGTAGTATACCTTGAGTTCCTCTCACACAGGTCACTTAAGTATTAATGGTAAAGGTCTGTGGATACAATCACATTTGAGGCTCAGTAGCGGTAATGAGGAATATGAGGATAACAATAACTTTGTTTTTGAAGCAATGATGAATACGTGGGTCACCTTGGGAAATCAGCATCCATATAATTCCATTCATAAGACTATGAGAAAGCTTTATTTTGTTCTGTTATGGCCTCTGCTAAGTTGTTTGCCACCTGCCTGACTTTAAATCTGGTAAACTATATATTTTGCATTATCCCTTTTGAAAATTGTTATATAGTTATCCTCAAACTGTTCCTCTGATATTCAGTGTACTGTGTAGTAAACATTTTTCCATTTATTCTAGTATTGGTATTTAGGTGCATACATTTGTATTTTAGTTTCTGTTTATAAGGACTGGACTGCCCCCTTAGCACCCGATATCATGACATCTCAAGCATGACGTCTCTATGTCACACAGAGGGTGCAGGGCCGGCAGCACTTGTAAGTGCAGCACTGACCAGAGCATCCTGAGGATACTCCGATCGGCTGTACAGGCTACATGGTGCCTGTCTGGAGCATCTAAAGGAGGCCTTATAGTAGCAATCTTGGCTGCAGGGTGCTGTTCCAGACACCCTACTAGTTAGAAGCTAGGGTTGTGTGACTGGTGCAGTGGCACTGGTCGCACACCCCTAGTTACGGCACTACTGTCCACGCTGAAGTTCTGATGGCATCTAAGTAACATTAAGCATATAAAGCATTATGGGAAAGAAGAATTTAAGAATTTATGAAGTGCTGTTGTATGATTCATAAGATGGAGTAGAGAAATTGAGGTGTGTCCCTGGATTATAGGGGTGATTGAACTGCACGCTTTAATGATAGGAAATATATTTTGAAGTTGTGGAGAGGCAGATTCATATGAGATACCTAGACATTTCAGGTGGAAAGGGCTGGATTTGAAAGAGTTCACATCAGATAGCTAAGTTTTGTAGTAATCATATGGTAATAGCAAAACTTTCTGAAGACCTTCATCAAGTGTGGAATGTTTAAGGCTTTGGAATAGAGAACGGCATATAATAAGCAAAGACTGTAGATGTATGCTCCCATTTACCTTCCCTAACTCCACAAATATCCAGTGAGGAATGTAAAAAACTTCATGAAGTACTCAATAACCAGAATTAAGATCAAAGGAAAGATTGGTCTAGTCAAGTACCATTTCATACTATGGAAGGATCACAGAACTTTTTTTCCTTTTATTCTCTCTGAGAGGGAGATGTATCAAACCTTCTCCAAGAAGACAAGTGGAGTAGTTGCTCATAGCGACCAATCAGCTTCTAGTTATAATTTATCTAGTAAATTTTATAAAATGATAGGTAGAATCTAATTGGTTGCAATGGGTAACTTCTCCTTTTATCCTCTTTAGAAGGTTTGTTACATCTCCACCAGACTGAGGCGAAGAATAAAGGGGAAATGTATTGACAAACTAGATTTCTTAAAAGGATTCTTTTTAAGAGACAAAATAAATTTTACAGTTTGTTCTCACTGCTGAATAACCTTCTTTTAGCTGATCAACAAAAAGATCAATCACAGGTCCAGATCCATCCAAGTAGTGTCTCACTGACTATTGCATATCAACTAGCCGGTTTCATCAGAGGAAACCAAGTAAAGATGGTAAAACTGATTCATTGAACAGAGAAACGCACTAGAGTGAGATAATAGTAGGATAAATCTAGAGCTGTGATTTTTCTGCTGATCAACTAACAGGCGGTAGAGAATGAACTATAAAAGCTACTTTGTCAATACAAGTGCCGCAAATTGGAATTGTCCTGTTTCCTCATTTCTGGATTGTGTGCTAAATTCATTGATTACTATATCCATCTGGAACTCGCTTGGTAGTGTGTTGAGAACTCTACTAGGGACGTGTTATGTTTATAGTTTATCCTCTTTGGGAAACCTGTTTAATGTTAGATCACAGTCCCATTTAAGCTGGGCAGCTGTTACATTTTATTTGTATTACCTTTCTTAAAGTTTATTAGGCAATAACATTAAGCTCTGAAATGTTGCTGTTATTGCTTAAGAAGATTATCAACTTATCAGTTCATCATCACCAGAGTGCTGTTTTTAATTATCTTTTTTTAGTGTATTATTCATCTGGCAACTGGATTTATTTTCCTTTTGTGCAGTTCCCATTTTTCCTCATATAAAAGCATAGAACCACAGAATTTCAAATTTGTCATTCATAAACAATAATAGTTTATTTTACAAAAAAATAAAGCTTTGGGTCAACATGACCTTTTATCACTTGTCCCTCAGCTTGATAAAGGGTAATGTGGACCGGAAATGTAGCTTTCTTTGCCAAATTAACAATTATTGTTTATGGATCACAAAGTTGTGCCATGGTTATATGCTAATATATAAATCTATTCTCTCTTTTAAATTTAGCACCTTGAAATGCACCCTGTGAACGAGTAAACTCATTTACCTAAATAAAGCTTAAAGATGCATGGCATTTATGCACCTCATAAATAACCTTTTATGGATTATCATCAATCAAAGTATTTTAATGATTTACTCATCTTAAATTCCCTTTGAATACCCCTTAAATTGAATTTTAAGTTAGAATGAGCAAAATTACTACCATGCTATGTATTTAAAGGTCTCACCACCAACTATAATTTGTAAAATTGCAGTTTATGTATCACTGCAATTAATAAAGACTGAACGCAGCAAATATCACAGATATCTCCTCATCTTAGTAACCAAGGATATCGCAGCCCACATTTTTTGGTATGTGTGCTGCGTTTTTCTGTAATTTATCAAGTAAGCTTTTCAGAGTTTGATCCCCCATTAGCATCACAGTTTTAGGGCTACAATTTCACACCTTAGAGAGGAATCCTTATTATATCTTTATGCTATCCTATGCTTGCTCATGTAAGGCCAGATGCGAATATTGCTGAAACTCCGGCAGTGTTAAGCTGCTAATGAGGGGGAGAAAACCATTGCTTTGGATTGATAAATAGCATACTGAAAATATTCCAAATTGTTGCAATGTATGCCGTAATTTAATGTTATTTTTAGGGGATTTAATGGCTATATTAATAATTCGACCACTCAATGCGCTAGTAATTACCTATAATTGGTGCACAGGTTAAATCTTCAGATGCATCAATAACTGCATTATAATGACATTGGTATGTCCAGTCTGTGAAGCTTCATACCTTTACAGAAATGTGGATGGGAGGATGCTGGTACAGTGGCTGGTAAAATCAGGGATTACAGTATTTTCATGACGGTGGCAGGCAAAAGTGGTCGGCATGCTGGATTTAGCTTAGCAATGGCTGTAACACTTTGTGGCATAAACATTGTTTTCCTATCAATACTTTTTCATGAGAACCTCCAATGATCCAGAAAAGATTGTAAAGAAAGTATTTAGCTTTATCTATAAGTGTTGAGTCAATTGCTTCCCTCTTGTAATAAATAATCTATTTCTAATGACTACATCAATTAAAATAAGATATTAAGGTATATAATAAAATGTTAGGTAATACCTGTGTAATCGATGACAAACCCTCCACTGCTCACAGAGGCATCGCTCCGAAAAGCAATGAACAAGCTGTTGCTGCTGCTCTCGATCCTTTCAGGAAGCTGGGACCCATAAAAACTTCCTATTAGTGGGCTCAGTGAGTCTGGTCCATCATAGATGTGCAGGAAATCATAACCAGGCTCTAGATTAAAGCTGGAGTGAAAGACACAAAGAGACTTGGTGTATATAATGTCAGAAATATACTGCTCGGCAGCTCTCTGCTGTCTCAATAAATGGATAATGGTGAAAGTGTCAAAACTACTCTTATCAACATGTAAGCAAACCCTAATACAGTGTAAAGCGAAAGTACAGTTTAAATAGTCATTACCATCCATTATATCCCACTAATGAGCAGTCTATTTTTACTTGTTAGCTATTATGTTTTCATTACACTTTTCAATGGCAATAGCTACCGTGGTATTGGTCATAATGTGTATGTAGATTGAGCAAAACCGAGGTTAAACTTCATATGAGTCATGTTTGCAGCAGAACAGGCCACAGTGAACTAATCTGTAATTTCAGAGTTCATAGTCTAGGAATAGAGCTGGGAGGTTGATAGTCCATTCATTTTGCTATGTGGTGTGGTTTGGGTAGCACTGGGCCCAATACTTCATGGAACAATTTTGAAAACTTCACTCACCTCTATTTCTATTAATATCTGTAATCAACAAGAAGTTTTATAAAGTGCTCAGCAGGCAGTCTAGCATCCCTGCAGGTGGAATAAGCCTCTTCATGGCTTCTCAAAGTGTTATCAATGATAATACAGTATCCCCCACATTATCATTATTATTATTATTATTATTATTATTATTATTATTATAATATTGCTTGTGAAGCTTTTTTTGGATTAACTGACCTGTCACTTCTGCCCTGTGCTAAATGACATGAGAAGGTGCCCCTATGGCCTTCCTGTATATACTGGTAACATAGTAGGGCTTTGCAAACTGCTGAAAAACTCTGTGACCTCCCTATAGATGGAAAGAGCTATCTTTTCCTAATTTTCCATGCCACGCATTACACAGCTCCCCAGCCACTACAAGCACAAATCTAATAGAAGCTAAGATATATGTGTCTCTACCCTGGGGACCTTATTATCACTGGTGATATTTTCTTCACCTTATAAAAGCAAATTACTTAATTAACAAGTTCTGTCCGAAACTTAATGGCAAGGAAGACATTAGCAAGCTGCAATAAAGCCAGTTCTGTGGCTATGGCGCCGCTCAGCACATGACTGATAAAAGGTAGCGCCAAAGTTTCACTAATTAGAGATCATTGCAAGCTGAAAGATGAAGGTAAATTATTGTAGTTACATTCTCTGGAGTTCTACAAATCTGGCAATAGAAAGTAAAGTTGTTTAAATTTCTACACAAGTAAAGTATGTTTTCTACATTTAACCGCTTCTCTGGGCAAAGCAATCAATGATTTCTTATGTGAAACAAACGTTCTGCCCTAAGCACTGGTGTGCCATTCTGGGGTCTGTATTACTGAGTAGAATGCCACATATATAAGTTTGTTTTCTTAATTACATTACATTGCCAGGTACATCTAAGGGTATATTTACTAAGGATAAAATCATGTGAAATGTCTCTTTTAAGGTGCGTACACTCTAGAAGATATTTTGCACAATTTGGCTGATTCTGACGCATCGGAACAACAAATTGTGCAAATTGTACAGTGTCCACTAACAATAAAGATGCCGATGCGCTATCCTGCGGGTTGTTTGTCGTATCCTCAGTTCTTATCTACATGCAATAACGAGATTAAAATCGTTGGTGAGATCGTTTGTCAGATTGCACAGTTTATGAGATATCCATTGTCCGGGAGTGCCGGGGAGTTGCTGGGGGAGTTCAAGGGATATCGATGACGACATTGCAAATTTTGCGAGTCATCTAGTGTGTAGGCACCATAAAATATATGTCCTACATAAAGCAAACTCCATGCAGACGGCAGTCTGGTGCAGCTGAAAAATTATTCTTATAGCTGCAATATATACGCCGATGAGAAATGATACTTTTCGGGACCCCATAACCACCAATGATATATAGATACCATAGTTTAAATTAGCTACCTCTTGCACTGATCACATCACCAGCTTGAAGGATGGAAATATGGGTCATAGTGCATCATTGTGGAACAGCTGTTATGAACAGAACATACCCTAATACAAACGAGTTCTTGGTAAGAGTAACAGAAGGCATTTAATATGCCTGGCAGAATTTTAAACACATAGGATGAGTCGGCCTGTATTGATAAGACAGGGTTAATAGTTGAAGTATGTGTTAGGCTGTTGACTCAAATTTTATTGATAAGTAGTTCAAGGGGTGGCGTTTATGGCATGGTTTGATGTATGTGATGCTTTGCCTTTTTGGGCCCACCACTGTCCTTCCTAGTTGTTGTCGGCTTTAGTGAGTTTTGCGGGAAAGAATGGCTGCAGTCACTCTCTCTTGCCAATACATGGATTAGGCTGATTCTACTCTACTGGGGTCAGTGGCAACACCAGCCCAGATGGACCTAATGGATTGTTGTCAATGGGAGGGCAGTTGGACATCTTAAGTGCAGTATGATGGTAGAGCAGAAAGCTTCCAAACTAGGCCTGAGGAGTTGAGTTTTGCAGATATATATGCTGTGAGTAGGGTTGTTTTTCTTCACCCCCATACTATGCCCAGTTTAGTAACATCAATTTAAAATAAATAAAGCTGACAATTTCCCCCACCAATATTTGCCTCTGTGTCTTTATTTTATATACGTTTTATGTTTGTCAGCTATCTGGGAAGTGTAGCCGATAAGGAGTTTATAGTAACAGATATTTCATCATGGAAATTTACTGTTGTTTAGTAGTCCTGTTCTGGTGTCATACTATACTGCACTATTCACTCAGACTTATCTAGACTGCAAATCAAATTCCCAATCAAGACTATTGCACCCTGTTTAAAAATACAATATATTTTCCTTTAACTTTGTTTTACACAATTTTTTCAAGAGTCATGATCAAGTAATAAACAAATGAAATACAGATATGTCCTCATATACTATTGCAACACTAATGCCAAACAGCACATCTCAGCGCGTCAGGTCACGTGTGACTCGGCTTGGACCAAGCATCTTTATCGCAAACTGCTTCAGACTTCACTGATTAATTTCATATGTGACAATTGTATAATTATATAGGAACTGTTGAAAAACCATTATGTAGGATCACATGTTACAAAAAAAAAATTAGCCCAAAGAAGACGCTTGGAACAAGCCGAGTTGCATGGGATCTGGTGGTTCATTTGCACCAGGGGTCTTGCGCCGCATGGAGTATTGATGCTACGGATTTATTTATTAAGTGTCAGATTGTACAACCCAGCACTTTTGTTCGTGTTCATGCCCAATTTTTAAAAGGGCAGTACTTTTTCTAGCAAGACATGGCTAGTAAAAAACACTGCCCTTTTAAATATCGGGCATGAACATGAACAAAAGTGCTGGGTTGTACAACCTGACAATTAGTAAATAAGTACCTAGGTGAATGAGGACACATCTGTACTTTAAATGGATTGACTTTATTAGGTTTAACTGTGCCCACCATCTTGTTTTAGTAATCTAGTTAGTGGTACATACATGTTAAAGGAGAGAGCAATCACATAATCGGAAGACACGGTCAATTTCCAGTCACACTCTTTCAAAGGTGGGTAGGGTTCTGGGTATTGTGGTGACAGGATAACTCCTGTTGGTCCTGTTAGATTACCACCACACGGAGCTGAAAATTAGACAGATAAATAAATAGTACTGCACCTGTATTTATTTATATAAATGTATATACAGCATGTCTAAGTACAGTATGCATATACAGTGCATCCGGAAAGTATTCACAGTGCTTCACTTTTTCCACATTTTGTTATGTTACAGCCTTATTCCAAAATGGAATAAATAAATTTTTGTCCTCAAATTCTACACACAATACCCCATAATGACAACTGGAAAAAGTTTTTTTGAGATTTTTGCAAATTTAATTAAAAAAAAAACACTAAGAAATCACATGTACATAAGTATTCACAGCCTTTGCCATGAAGATCAAAATTGAGCTCAAGTACATCCTGTTTCCAATGATCATCCTTGAGATGTTCCTACAGCTTAACTGGAGTCCACCTGTGGTAAATTCAGTTGATTGGACATGATTTTGAAAGGCATACACCTGTCTATATAAGGTCCCACACATGACAGTGCATGTCATAGCACAAACGTGGCATGAAGTCCAATGTATTGTCTGTAGACCTCAAAGACAGGATTGTCTCGAGGCACAAATCTGGGGAAGGGTACAGAAAAATATCTGCTGCTTTGAAGGTCCCAATGAGTACAGTGGCCTCCATCATCCGTAAATGGAAGAAGTTCGGAACCACCAGGACTCTTCCTAGAGTTGGCTGTCTGTCTAAACTGAGCAATCGGGAGAGAAGGGCGCTAGTCAGGGAGGTGACCAAGAACCCGATGGTCACTCTGTCAGAGCTACAGCATTCCTCTGTGGAGAGAGGAGAACCTTCCAGAAGGACAACCATCTCTGCAGCAATCCACCAATCAGGCCTGTATGGTAGAGTGGCCAGACGGAAGCCACTCCTTAGTAAAAAGCACATGGCAACCCGCCTGTAGTTTGCCAAAATGCACCTGAAGGACTCTCAGACCATGAGAGACAAAGATTGTACTCTTTGGCGTGAATGCCAGGCATTATGTTTGGAGGAAACCAGGCACCGCTCATCACCAGGCCAATACCACCCCTACAGTGAAGCATGGTGGTAGCAGCATCATGCTGTGGGGATGTTTTTCAGCAGCAGGAATTGGGAGACTAGTCAGGATAGAGGGAAAGATGAATGCAGCAATGTACAGAGACATCCTGGATGAAAACCTGCTCCAGAGCGCTCTGGACCTCAGACCGGGGCGATTGTTCATCTTTCAGCAGGACAACGACCCTAAGCACACAGCCAAGATATCAAAGGAGTGGCTTCAGGACAACTCTGTGAATGTCCTTCAGTGGCCCAGCCAGAGCCCAGACTTGAATCCAATTGAACATCTCAGGAGAGATCTGAAAATGGCTGTGAATACTTATGTACATGTGATTTCTTAGTTTTTTTTTTTTTATTAAAATTGCAAAAATCGCAAAAAAAAAAACTTTTTACACATTTTCATTATGGGAAATTGTGTGCAGAATTTTGAGGACAAAAATTAATTTATTCCGTTTTGGAATAAGGCTGTAACATAACAAAATGTGGAAAAAGTAAAGCGTTGTGAATACTTTCCGGAATGCACTGTAAGATTTGTGCTACTAAAGGTGAATAAACAAGGGCAAAAGACAATGTCTCATATGAAAAATATGTGATAACACATGACATTTCAACATAGAATTCTAATCAACAGTTACTATCATTTTACCTGACAGCATCAAAACAGCTGTAAAGCCCTACAAAAAGTAAAACAAACATTTCCTTGCAACTCTAGACTGAAAAATAACCTTTGTTGCAATTAGTTTGTCAGCTTAAGTGGAGAGAGAACTTGCCTGTGTTTATTGCAGTAACAGAGGCATTTCATGTCAAGCAGACGGTAAAATCAATGGAGTGGGTCTGATCTACCAGAGTCAATCAGCATGTTGAACATTCGTGCTATCGATTTCGGAATATTTGCTTACAATCTTATAACAGAAGTAACACTGAGCCAATAACAGACAAGATTCACTGCTCCCATCCTTAAACTCCTTAGCTTTAAGAAGACACCATGTAAGGCATCTTCACTCCCATCACATCTGCTTAATGAAGCATTTTAATGGCCTAGATATACAGAGCCACTTATTGCAATACCTAGAAAAACACACATTATAAATGGCTACTGCACGTGCCGTTCTGCTTATGAATACCTAATCAAGTTGGTCGCAGAAATAAACACATCATAATATAATAATATGTAACTGTAAGGGTTTGACAATGGATTATTATTCTATATGTGGCACAAAAACAGAATAAGGTAACGTAATCACTATTCATTACTTAGCTCGTACAACTGCTATATTTGCTAAAATAAAGTATTTTTTAAGTATATTTTATACAATTTTTGGAATAAAAGAAGGACTTATTATAGCTCTTAAGGGCTTAAGATAGCTAAACTATGCAATTTTATGGGCTTGAGACAGCTAAAGTCTTATTAAATCCCTAAAAGGCACAAGCCATCTACTGTATATACTACTACAGTAGACAGTGCAATCTTAAACTTTAATAAAGAACCATACTGACAATAAGAGCTGGTGTTAAGTTTGGCCATCAATTAATAACAATATAACTATAACTTGTCTGGTAGCAAGCAAATCAGACAACTACTCTGAGACTCTGCAATCCAGCAGCGGCCTCCCATATGCCCAATGGTGCCAACAAATGTTTTTCTCTTACGCCTACTTATCATACCTAATAGATGACCCACATGTCAAAGTGGTGTCGCTAATCCCCAGTTACAGTCTGAGGGGCATATGTATCAAAGCTTGATGTGAGATAAAATTGTGAAATATAGATCACCAACCAATCAGCTCCAAACTATAATTTCTTAAACACAGCCTGCAAAATGTAAGTTAGAAGCTGATTGGTTGGTGATATATATCTCACAATTTTATCTCACATCAAGCTTTGATACATATGCCCCTAAGACAGGCAATGCCCTTAGGAGTATACCACTACTAGCATGGCATCATTTCCAATCTGACACTCACTCCTGCCATTAGGAAACACAAAAAATAAGAATGGAGGAAATGTCTTGAAGAAGAGATTCCAGTCAGGGGCACATTCCTTAATCCAGAATCCCAAATGCAAAGCCCCTACTCTTCCCTACTAACTCACTGGTTAACTAAACTAAGTAAAACCCACTTTCTGATTCATACACAGCCCCCAAATGCCTCAGGGTTTAACTCCCATCAAGCTCTGTAAGCCTTACCAATGCAGATTGGAGGGTTGGGATTCCAGTAGAACCTGTCAGCAATCTGTACACAGTTAATCTTGGTTTCACCTTCTAGAAGATAGCCTGGATCACATTGGAATACAATGGTGTCACCAGCATCACGACTGTCTCCACTTCTGCTGCCATTTTGAGGTATTCCAGGATCGTTACAGGATGTAGCTGTAGTAACTAAAAAGAAAACAAAAATAATTTGTCAAGATTCTCTGTTCTCCCCCTGGCACTGAATGCAAATCAGTTTCAACAAATTGTTTTTTTCTATGGTAGAGATCGTGTTTTCTCAGAATACACAGGTGACATGAATATATGTAACACTTCTTGTAAAATATATCCTTATGTTTGGTGTGTAGTACCCTATATTTGGAAAGTAGTGATGTAACAGGACTCATTTTTAAACTGACAGAATGCATAACTGCCTGTGAAGGTAAAAAGCATATGAGGTCACATCATGCATGTAATATGCTTTGTTTCAAATGGTGTATTATTTCAAATGGTGTATTACAGGGAATAACGTAACTCCTTATGCAATATGCTTTAAAATTGTTATTGAAGTCCTCAGTGGTTTCTAATGCCCTTATATTTTGCAGTAGGAATACATCTCTTTGCATTGCTTGGCAAGCCTTATTAATATCACATGCCCCAGTAATGTCGATGTAATCTGAAAAAACTCAGCGACAACTTTAACTTATGAGTCTATTAAATTGCTTTATCATTTTTGATTACTAGGTTTGTTTCACCAAAACCTTCATGTGATATAAGGAAAGTTGTCCATTTTCATTGCCTTTAGTGAAATTGAAGGAGGGCATGTAAAAATAACTACATTAATCGTCTGGGGCATAGACACCTCTTTTACACATGCCAGTTGACATGGGCTTTACATTAAAAGTACACCACTAGTATTTGCTGCTTACCTAGTATTAACCTCTCAGTGTACTGTATGTATAATATTTTTGTATGTATATATGTAATGCTGTTTAGAATTATAACACAAAATAATAAAAAAGATTACCATGATAAAAAAAGGGCAGTCTGGTCATTAAATATTACATAAACGTTCCTGTTTCCTGGGAACAATCAAATGCTGATACTGAATGAATCAACCTAGTAACAGTTATTATGTCTAACAGAGCAGCAGCAATGACCTATAAGGCAGCTCAGAGTACATGTGTAAGCAGATAACAGATTTCACCTCCATCTGCAGTGTCTTATAACGGGAACATAGATTCAATTTATTGAAGACAATACTGCACCATAATGTAGGCTCAGAGATGAGCGAGGGATGGGGACAATCATCTCCAACTTTCTGCTCGCTATCATTTCTACATTAAAAGGTGCAGGTTCAGCAGGGAGGGGAGCCTGTCAGAGGCTAAACGCCTGATTAGCTTTCTAATCTAATCTGATATTAGAGAAACATTATTTTCTCGCTGTTTCAAGAGGCCTATGATTTTTTTATGGTCTCCTGGGAGTAGGAGACACTTGATGGCAATAAGTTCATGAATATAATTTGTGTTGAGCATCTCTTATGCATGCTAAAATCAATGGACAATGCTTCATTATACAGCACATGTATGTATGTAATTAAATGTAGTGTGTAGTGCAGTAAGGTAGCACACTTCTTCCCTTCCATCCCGAATAACATACAATGTGGGTGCCACATACATTAGACTCCAGAATCTTCTTGCACAGAGTAACAATACTGTCCTATGCTGTTGGACACTGCTCATTTCATTAGTAAAAGCTACATGTGTAAATCCCTGCTTGCCTCTTTTATGACCATTGATTTATTTATTTATTTTTGGTACATTGCACTTTTTTTCTGTTATAGTTTTTATTTAACACCTTTAGCTAATTCTTCAAACAGGAATAATTTAATAAAATAAAATAATATGAAGCTTTGTCAAATTGTAATTTTATGTTAGTTCTGGTAACTTTTTAACTGAGCATGACACTGCCGTTGCTTCATGAAGCCCCATCCTTACTTAATCAATCACATAAGTGGACAGGTCACTGCATCCCAAGCACCAGCTGCTAAATTACTAAACACTGCTTTGAATAATCTGGTGATCTGACTGGCTACAGGTTGTCATTCATTAATATGCTGGGTACACACGTAAAGATTTTCTGTCCAACCATCCAACTAGTTGATTGGTTGGAATGAAAATCATGGTAACGTATGGGAGTAAATGATGATCAGCAATTTGCTCCTAAATGCCAGAAATCAGATGAAAATGGTCGTTCAGACAAGTTTGTTAAATGTTGATCTACACAATTTGTTCAAACAACAGTTTTTGTCCATTTTCCGGCATTTGGGAGCAAATTGCTGATTGTCATTTGCTTTCATACCTTACCAGATTTTCATTCCAACCAATCAACTAGTTACGTGTGTACCCAGCTTAACTCTTGCAACTTTAAAAATACATCCTGCAGCTTACACCCAGTAAGCATATCATATCAAAGTTCCAGACACCAACAATAAGGTCTCAGGTAGTCATTTACTAAGCTGTGAACCAGTGGTCGAAGTGGGAATTCTGAAGTGGGGGTATGGAGGTAGCCTGTGCGCGCGCACAAAGAAAATGGGTGTGGCCATGCGTAACAAGCACATTGACACTCAAAATGGGGTCGTCAACATTTTCATTAATGTCTCATGTCACTCCTGCTCCTCTTCCTCTTTCCCTTAAACTTTATACCTCTTTAACCTTGCACTTTTCCGGTGAGACACACAGGGGTGGAGGGGTACACAGAGGAGGTGAGGGACACAGTGGTGATGGTGTACACATGGGAGGACAGCACACACATGGGGACAGTGAGGGAGGACAGCGCACACAGGGGGATAGTGAGGGAGGACAGCGCACACAGGGGACAGTGAGGGAGGACAGCACACACATGGGGACAGTGAGGGAGGACAGTGCACACATGGGGACAGTGAGGGAGGACAGCGCACACATGGGGACAGTGAGGGAGGACAGCGCACACATGGGGACAGTGAGGGGGGACAGCGCACACATTGGGACAGTGAGGGGAGCACAGCGCACACATTGGGACAGTGAGGGGAGCACAGCGCACACAGGGGGACAGTGAGGGAGGACAGCACACACATGGGGACAGGGAGGGGGGACAGCGCACACATGGGGACAGGGAGGGGGGACAGCGCACACATGGGGACAGTGTGGGAGGACAGCGCACACATGGGGACAGGGAGGGGGGACAGCGCACACATGGGGACAGTGAGGGAGGACAGCGCACACATGGGGACAGTGAGGGAGGACAGCGCACACAGGGGGACAGTGAGGGGGCACAGCGCACACAGGGGGACAGTGAGGGGGGACAGCGCACACATGGGCACAGGGAGGGGGGACAGCGCACACATGGGGACAGGGAGGGGGGACAGCGCACACATGGGGACAGGGAGGGGGGACAGTGCACACATGGGGATAGGGAGGGGGGACAGTGCACACATGGGGACAGGGAGGGGGGACAGTGCACACATGGGGACAGGCAGGGGGAACAGAGCACACATGGGGACAGGGAGGGAGGACAGCGCACACATGGGGACAGGGGGCCTCATTCAGAGGCGGTCGGAGGATGAAAGCGGTCGCTCAGAAACTGGGCGGCCACTTACATCCTGACCGCCCGCCTCTGTTGCGGTCGTTAGGCTGTGGGTTAACACCCACAGCTCTAACGACCGCTCGTGTGATGGTCGCGATGGTCAGAGACCATCGGGGCTTACGACAAGACCCTAGGGTAGGGTCTCACTTGTCGTAAGCCCCGGAGAGCTTCTGGCTCTGACTGAGCCGGAAGCTCTCCACTGACATCACTAGTGATGTCAGTGGGGCCTCCCCCAAATGGTAGGCGTTCCCATGGGAACGCCTCAGTTTGGGCTGCCACCCCCCCGGCCCGCCTTCCAAACGGGGCAAGCTGTCAATCAACATCGACAGCTCGCCCCCTTTGGATCGAGACCCGCTACAACCAGCGCTGTCGGTCGTAGTTGGTCTCACGCATGCGCACGCCGGCGCCGTCGTGCGCATGCTCTGTGGGGGGCCATCGACCCAGTCCGAGCTCATCGGCGCTAACGACCGGGTCTAAATGACCCCCAGGGAGAGGGGACAGTGCACACATGGGGACAGGGAGGGGGGACAGTGCACACATGGGACAGGCAGGGGGGACAGTGCACACATGGGGAGAGGCAGGGGGGACAGAACACACATGGGGACAGGGAGGGGGGACAGCGCACACATGGGGGCAGGGAGGGGGGACAGCGCACACATGGGGACAGGGAGGGGGGACAGCGCACACATGGGGACAGGGAGGGGGGACAGCGCACACAGGGGGACAGTGAGGGAGGACAGCGCACACATGGGGACAGGGAGGGGGGACAGTGCACACATGGGGACAGGGAGGGGGGACAGTGCACACATGGGGACAGGGAGTGGGAACAGAACACACATGGGGACAGGGAGGGGAGACAGTACACATAGGGGGACAGGGAGGGAGAACTGTATAAACCAGGGGTAAAAGGGAGTGAGAACAGTAAATATGTGAAATGTTTACAGTAAGCGATAGGCCCGGGATATACGTATATATAACTCACCTTTTTTTCTCCTCCTGTTGTGGCTACTCCCAGCCACTCTCCCGCGGCCCCGCTCCATCGTTCTGCTCCTCCTCAGAGTCCTTTGCTGCTCAGACGGGACCCACCTCCGGTTTCACTGCACAGGATTAGTTCCTGTTCTCACCAGCCACACTTCGTGATCCCGAAGGCCTCTGTGGTTCCGCTGCCCGACAGTACCTGCCCGGCAGGCATTGCACACAATGCAGCAGTGGCAGCAGCATGTGATGTCATACGTCACATGACCGGAAGAGCTGCAGGGGGCAGAGCAGAGCACCGAATGGCTCCTAGCTATGTAGCCAGGTGCCGTTGATCATGGCCTTGAGAGGCCACCTCGTTCTTTAAGGCCAGCTGTGACTGACCAGCCAGCACACTATAATGAGTCCAACAGACTCATTATTAGTACTTCTAATACCACGGGCTGCAGACACTGCAGTCCCTGAAAACTTGTAAAAAAAAAAGTTTAGTGCTTGAAGTGCCGGTATGTCATACCGTTACATACCGGCACACTTCGAGCACTTCTGTGAACCAAAGTAGCTGTATTGTAGAAGTATCATTTCTTTCTGATTATGATAATGAAGTAAAAGAAGTGTGGTATGTAAGGGGCATTCTTTGTCCGCCAAAGAGGTGCATAGCAATACCCACCGCGCAAATGCAGTTGAAGTTTGTATAAACTCTGAGCTGGTAGTTACTGGGTCTCGACTTATTGTACAAACAAAAATGACTTGCCATGTTATACATAGTCATACAGAGCTTCCCATAGAGGTCTATAGCCCCACCAACACTTATTTGTTGCGCTATATACCTATCAGTAAGTAGACTTACTTGATAAAATTCTTTAATAACACCTTCATTTATCATCATATTTCCTTTAAGGTAATCAGTTGTGCTCAGCTGATGCTCTCCTAACAGTCAGCACACAGAATAGTTGGAGGTGGGAATGGGATTCAATGTGTTTGTGAGTAAATGTTAAACACTCCAAAATTTTACCTGAGAAATGGATAGAGAATCCCTGTTTGCTAGTGAAGAAATCTGTATTAAATTGCAGCGTGACAGAATTGAAGGTGCTGTGTGTGTCGGAGGGCAAAGTGGAACCACTTAATTCCTTCATGAGAATCCCGCTCTCCACAGATCCATCCCATATCTTCAGGACATCATGAACATCCTCAGTGTGGAAAACCGTGAAGTGTAACCTATGATAAGATACCGACAGTTTCAGACGGGTAGAAGAGTATACAAATGTCTATGCGGAAATTAGTGACATGAGAACATAAAATATAACAAAAAATTCTTATGCAGTAATAGTAACCTGTAAAATCTGTTCACAATACATATATAACAATAACATACCTGTAAATATCATCAGTACGGCATCATAGTATATTGCAAATAAATCACAGGACTGCACACCTCCCAACTTTTATATAAAACTTTGGGTCAATTCAGTTAGGAGCGAGTTGGTTCCTGTGAGCCGTTGTCACAGCGACTAGCATTTCAATTTTAAACTCGTTTTGAAGTTTACTAACAAATCACCCTTTCTTTGTGCCCCATGACAGCTGAAAAAGTAGGGGAAATATTTAATTGAAGGTAAAAATAACAGGCCATAGGGCCTAATTCAGAGACGCACTTGAGCGGGTTCGGTTTTACTCGGATTTACTTGGATCTCAAAAACTGCATTTTATTGGCTATCGGCTATCAAGTGTTTTGGATAGCCAATAAAATACATCTGAACTTGCGTTAATTTTGGCGTAAAGAACCGAGTAAATCTGAGTAAAACCGAACCCGCTCATCACTAACATAAACCCATAAACCCAATGTTTCCGCAACATCTCTGATGTGCAGATCTATGGCTGTGATGTCGCTTGCAATGCCCCAAACGCTGTGGCATGATTGACATGCTGCTGGCGTTTGGGATGGCATCAGGAAGTGTTACAGGTATAATAATGAAAACCAATGTGTATCTTTAATTGTGGCTGGCATAATTAGCATTTTTATTTCTATATCGTATTGTCTTCATTGCAAATAGTAAATGAATTTTCCTTTTTTATTCTGGCAGTATTAGATTTCTGTGAGGTGTGAAAGCAATGCTTTACTAAACATGGTAATGAATTTAAGACTGGTTCTAATGAGAGAAGCACACAAGGTAGGTCCTTTGATGAAGGGCTTCCTAACATCACAGGAGAAATTAAAAAGTCATTGTGGTTGTGTTATTACACTCTGTCAAATTTCTGCCAGTTTTGTCATTGATTAGCATACATTGTACCCAGACACCTATTTGCATTTATATAGGACTTTTATCCAAAATTACATCCACCAGTGCCGTACAATCTCAGACAGAGCAAAGGGGATTTCAGAGATCAGCTTTAGTGCAGGCAATGAAATGAAACATGCAGATTAAAACAGACAGTCTGCTAACTACCTGCCCCCAGCCTGTCCCTTCCACCCTGGGTGACAGTGACACTCAGCCATGAGGGAGCTCCTGACCGAGTCTGTCCTCTGTGGTAATGCATGACAGTGACAGAGTGAGAAGGATCCCTGCACTGAACATGTGTTTTTTGTATATAGTGACAATGATATGCTGGGATGCTTCTACATTGCAGACTGCACATTATCTATGTGTCTGTAATATAGATATGCATTGTTCCATGTCACAAGCCTATATCAATTTTACAGATAAAGTATAGATCGTTCTGGATTTAATACAGTGGTGCTTGAAAGTTTGTGAAACCTTCAGAATTTTCTATATTTCTGCTGAAATTTGGCCTAAAACTTCCTCAGATTTTCACACAAGTCCTATGAGTAGATAAAGAGAACCAAATCAAACAAATGAGACCAAAAAACTTAGACATGCTCATTTTTTTATTGAGGAAAATAATCCAATATCACATATGTGTGAGTGGCAAAAGTATGCGAACCTTTGCTCTCAGTATCTGGTATTACCCCCCTATAACTGCTTCTAAATTTTTCAGGTAATTGTTGATTAGTTCCGAACATCGGCTTGGAGGAATTTTACCCCATTCCTCCGTACAACACAGCTTCAACTCTGTTATGTTGGTGGGTTTCCTCCATGAACTGCTCGCTTCAGGTCCTTCCACAACATTTTGATTGGATTAAGGCCATTCCAAAACGTAAAGTTTATTCTTCTTTAACCATTCTTTGGTCGAATGACTTGTGTGCTTTGGGTCGTTGTCTTGCTGCATGACCCACGTTCTCTTGAGAAGCAGCTCATCGACAGATGTCCTGATATTTTCCTTTAGAAAATTCTAGTATAATTCAGAATTCATTGTCCCATCAATGATGGCAAGTTGTCCTTGGCCAGATGCAGCAAAACAGGCCCAAACCATGATACCACGACCACCGTGTTTCTCAGATGGTATGACATTTTTATACTGGAATTCAGTGTTCCCCTTTCTCCAAACATATCACTTCTCATTTAAACCAAAAAGCTCTATTTTGGACTCATCTATCCACAAAACATTGTTCCAATAGTCTTCTGGCTTGTCTAGCAAACTGCAGATGGGCAGCAATGTTCTTTTTGGAGAGCAGTGGCTTTCTCCTTGCAATCCTGCCATGCACACCATTGTTGTTCCGTGTCCTCCTGGTGGATTCATGAACATTAACATTAGCTAATGTGAGAAAGGCCTTCAATTGCTTAGAGGTTACCTTGGATTCCTTTGTGACCTTGCAAACTATTAGACATCTTGCTCTTGGCATGATCTTTGTTGATCGACCACTCCTGGGGAGGGTAATAATGGTCTGGAATTTCCTCCATTTGTACATAATTTGTCTGACTGTTGATTGGTGGAGTCCAAACTCTTTAGAGATGGTTTTGTAACCTTTTACAGCCTGATGAGCATCAACAACTCTTCTTCTGAAGTCCTCAAATATCTAATTTGTTCATGGCGTGATACACTTCCACAAACATGAGTTGTGAACATCAGACTTTGATAGATCCCTGTTCTTTTACAAAGATAGGTTGTCCACTCACACCTGATTGTCATCCCATAGATTGAGAATACCTGACTCTAATTTCACCATCAAAATATCTGCAAAGCCTAATGGTTCACATACTTTTGACACACAGATATGAGATACTGGATCATTTTCCTGAAAAAAAAAATGAGAATGTCTAATTTTTTTGTCTCATTTGTTTGATTTGGTTCTCTTTATCTACTTTTAGGAATTGTGTGAAAATCTAAGGTAGTTTTAGGCCAAATTTCAGCAGAAATATAAAAAATTCTGAGGATTCACAAACTTTCAAGCACCACTGTACATACATAGCAATATGTGTGTTGCAAAACTCAAATCCATCTTGAAATGAGCCTAACAAGAGGAAATATATGGTGCAGCAAGTCACAGGACTCATACCAGGTGCTCACTGGTATTGTGTCATTCAACACTATTAAAATACAGTATATGACATTTGTTTGTTACTAAAATGTTAAGGACACTGGAGTTCACTGTAGGTTTCTCCAAAATACTTACCTATGGTCAACACGTATTGATAAAACAAGATGTGTTTTGCAATGCAAATGCATCACACCAGAATGTGATTATAAACTTGAATGATTATAGTGATATATAATATATTTTACTGTCAGATACGTTTAAGTGCATTGTAAATGTATGACACTAATGTCAGTGGGGCAGTTAAGCTTGTGAGTTTTGAATTCTATAGAAATGTATTATTCTGTTCTTAAGGAATTTACTTGTTTCATAATAACCTGTTTTTTTGTCCATTAAAATGTCTGTATTTTTTTTCTATATTTACCAACAGCAGAGTAGAATTCCTATCATTTTATAGGGAGATGTACTAAGGGCCTGATTCACTACACATCGCAATTCTGCTTATACGCACTCAACGCAGTTGCTAAGATCAGCGGGCTATTTAAATGCTTGCATTCACATTGCGAACACAGCCTGACATAAGGACGCCCACTTGCCCTTACTCACATCCATATATACTAGGGCGACATAGCGAAACAATTGGTAACATCGGACCCATATGCACACTTGTAGCCATGAAAAATGTAGCCATGGTTATCTATAGGTTAAGGAACGAACCACACATGGAAAAATGTGCAATCACAGTTCATGTCCCAAGGTGTCAGAATTTGAGGGCATTAAATGACCAGCAGCTTGCACCCTGAAGCAATAGCTGCCAAGTGAGCAGTATGTTACATATTCCTAGATGCTGCTGCTGACTGATAGCACTGTGACCTGCTTGCTTCTAGTGATGACTATTCCTGTCATGCCACTTGTGGCTCCCGCTTTGGCCAGACAGGTCTATAAATGGATAGTGGTTTTTACATCATTTAAAAAGAAAAAAACTAGTGATGTATCAATGGATGAGAATCCCTAATAACACTGCTACGCCAAAGGTAATCTCGCCTGCAGCAAGATTTAATAACCTTACCCTTTGCTTGGATAATCTAATTTTGTTATTGTCATATCAAGATGACATTAACTGGTGAAAATCCCTAGAATCACACAGATTCTTTCAATGGAACATATATTTTTTTAAAAACATGTAATATAATTTGTTACATTTTTTTCTTATATTTGTAATTTTTTTTTTATTTCTACAAGTGGAAGTGAAAACACAAAACATGAACATATTTAGTGGGAATGGCTGAACCTAGCAGTAATTTATGTAACTCTTACCTCTCTAGACCAGAATTGCTGGAGCATTCGAGTAGTGTAGCTTTAAAAAATCCCTTGTAACTGGACAAATGAGCCGACTGATAATCAGCCCCTTATACTGTAGCTGTGCTCTGACCATTTTATAAACAGTTGTTTAGTGGATAGAGACAGTTCTGATAGTTCCTACAAACACATCCCTGACACAGGTGCTGGTGTATAACTGCGCACACACAATGTTAAAACTTAAATCATTTAAATCATATTTAGACCTAAACCAAGCTTTTGAATTGCTATGTTATCCCTCATGTAATGCAAGCTGGGCGCAAAAGAGAGACAACATTTCTGCAGCAGTTACCCACCAAAGGCAGGAAATTAGGTGTGAAGGAGAAGAATTCTGATTGTGTGTCCGCCAGACCATAACACTGTGTGAAATGAACCAGTGGAAGTGAACAGAGGGTGATAGATTATACACAGGTAACCAGCAGAGATACTCTCTGAACTCCAAGTGGAACAATTAATTTACAGTTTCCCATGGAAGAATCTTTGGGGAGATTTAACAAGTTTAAAGATATTTCCATCACAGCCTGTTTTGATGGATTATTCTGTTTTCCATAGAAAAATTCAGTAAATCATCCCGCTTCCATATACAATACAGCAAATGACAGCGAATATTAACCGTTTATTATCTATACTACTCCTGTTCAGTACTACATGCTGCAGTTTGGGACGACTTGGATAAAACACCTTAGTGTTTTGAATCTACTGCCATTGCCTTAATGTATTCTTCAGCCTTTTAATTGGCAAACATTAAAACAAAAAGTGACGTATGTGTGATGTTGACTGCAATGGACACAAGTCTAAAGCTGGGTACACACTGAGCGATGTGTACCCAGCCCGACGGGCCGACATATCGGATTATGGGTACACATCAGAACGAGGCAATGAAGGATGGAACGATACCTAGTTCCGTCCATTACCTGCAATGAGGCCGCTTGCGATATTGTCCAGTTGAACGTGCAGCACGGTCGACCAGATCATGTCGTAAGCATTCGCGGGAGCGAGCATATTGGCTGTACACACTGAGTGATGCGGCCTATATGTCGTTCTGATTCGTCTGGAAACGACATATCGTGCCGACATCGCTCCAGTGTGTACCCGACATAAGCTTCAGTGTAATTTGTTATTACGACGTGGACAGATAATTAACACATATATATATTCACCATCAGGGCCATAGCTAGGGTAGTGCGGCCGGTGCCATCGCACAGGGCACCACAGGTCAGGGGGCGCTGTTTGGGCCTGTCAAATTTCTGTTTATTATCATTCTCACTTGTATCTTCCTCTTATTTCATCCCCAGCATCTCCCGGCCACCCCTATCTCTTCCCTGGCCCTTCCCCATGAGGCCATTCCCCATTTTTGAGTGCATTATGTCCCTTTGAAAAATGAAGGGGGGCGCCAAAGCTCTTTCTGGCACAGGGCACCAAAAAATCTAGTTACGGCTCTGTTCACCATACACATATATCTCACTTATTTATCTTATCTGAGGATGCTCTTCCGTTTGGTTAGAGTAGCCTACTTATTTCCTTATGTTAATGTGAGAATCCATCTGTGTATGCTAAATATTTGGGTCCCTGCCCAATTCTCTTATGTCCACAGTCGAAACTACCCATTATTATTATACGGACTTTAACCCACCTCATGCTGGGTATAAAAGATCCGTCTGAAGCAGGTTTCTAATTTCAATCTACATGCTACGATCCAGCAAGGATGCCGGCAAAGAACATTTCTGTGTGTTCACATGTCCGCCGCACAATTTCCTCCCAGAAACACCCATTTAACGGATAGTGCGCTCTGTCTACTGATCAATCCGTGCACACTAGCGAACTCTGGGCCCGATTCAGACCCACTCGCTAGATGCGTTCGCACGCAGCCGTCAGCTGCCAAAGTATGCAAATCCCACGACAAGACATTAGCACGCCCACCATGTCTTAACGTGCGATCTCAGTGTGTATTTAGATGCCCACCAGCCTGTCTAAAGATGCACACTTTCCCTTAGTAACACACGTCATCTCCTGGAAGTGTATGCAACCATTGGTAATATAATATCGAGTACCATTGGACCCACGCACAGCACTTGTGGCTGACCATACCCTACCGCAAGCACTGCGAGTGCTTCATTGTGTAATTCAACCATGTGACGTGTACTATGATGCTCCGTCTTATGTACGCCTCTGAAACGGCATTAAGATGCTGCGAGAAACATATGCATTTCCACTTGCGCCTGACTCTGAATCAGGCCCATTATGGCAATGTCCTACTCAATAAAAGAACTATGCTGCAGTGACAGCTAATCACAAGCCAACCAAGACCACCAAAAAGGTATACTGTTCTTCTGAAAACTGAAGAAAATAAAAAATATCCTCCATTTATAACTGAGTGTGGTATGATATGTGAACAGCCAACATGGCCAATAATCATTATGTAGACACTGATAGAATGTGGACATGTTAGAATGTCGAGATATTGTCCCTGATGGCCAGGGCCAGCTCTAGGGGTGTTCGACCAGTGCGGTCGCACAAGGACGCCTCACATAGAGGGCGCACCCCTCACCAACATCCCGATTTCAGCGGGACAGAACAAATCAGGATGTTGGTGACCCCCACCGCCGCAGCTGGAGTGTGAATGGATGCAGTGCACGCATGCGCGAAGGCATCCATTCACTAACGGGAGAGGGCTGGGGGAAGCCCAGCCAGTGACGGAGGGCTGGGCTTTACCCCCAGCCTGACGTTATTTGGAGGCATGCCATGCGGGCACGCTTCCTAATAACATCACTTAGGAGACGTGGCCTATGGCAATGAGGCCACGCCGCCGTGCACGATGACAGGGCGCATCCTAAAGGCCGGTACAGGGTGCTCAGACCCCTGGAGCCGGCCCTGCTGGTGGCCCAGCGGTGACTTGCCTTCTCCTGGCAGCTGCATCGGCTCCAACGGTGTCATCTGGATCCCAGCGGACATGTGACTGTAACTTCTGGCACAGAAATCGGAAAAGGGGGCAGTTTTAGTGAGTATTCTTCCTCAGTCCCTAACCCTAACCTCAACCCGCAGTCTAACCCTAACCTTCCTGTCCTGCAGCCTAATTCTAATGTCGACATTCAGACGATGTTGAAATTTTACATCGATATTCTAAGAATGTCAACATGTTGCCTGTCAATATTTTAACAATGTTGACATCATAACTGTTGACACTGTGGTGTAGACCTAATGACTACATCTCTTTATGAACACTTAACTGTTCATATGTTAATTCAAAGATCTATTTACCATTAGTTGGCATTCATAATGTATCGATGCATAACACAGTGATACATAGTGAAGTAATGCCATAATTTGCTATGCGAAAACACCTCCACGAAGGAGATTTGTCTCTGCCGCCAGCCTAAAGTTGTCAGTGAATGGAAAAAGTGCTATGCTCATAGAGTTTGCACACACGCCGGGGACCCAGCGATGCCTAAGCAGCTTTGATGGACTTTTATTGACCATACCAAGCTAATGCCATGCTTGTTGATTCTTAATAAATTGGTCACAGATGACTTCCCCAAGAGGTCTATAGATAGTGGTAAGCTGCTGAAACATGGGGAAGATTGGAGAAATGTATGACTTCTACGAGATTAACCCTTTGTTAATTAGCAAATAGCATTGGTGGAGCCTTTTGCCTACACCGGCTCTTGACCACTAGTTAAATAGACCCCTTAAACATAAAAGGAAACTAAAAACAATAAAATGCACAATCAAGCACAAGTTGAAAACACAAAAATATTAAAATAATAGAATACTTTAGGATTTTAAGGAACCATGCTTAGTGAAGTTGGTTATTAGAGCACTGGCAACAGGTCAGCGTAGTACTTATCTATAAAAATAAAGTACAAGATACATACAATGGAGCACTATATTACAGAATAGAAATACTGAGAATACTGAAATAAGATAGAGAGAGGGGGTAAAAGATGCAGACTTAAATCACCTACTGTAATATAAATCTGACTAGTACCAATAACAATTTGATCGGGACTGTTAGAAATCCAACAGACTGATGACTACAACAGCATTTTAATTGCAGTCATTGGTCAATCTGCATGGGGTTCCATGTTGACCACTTATTAAAACAAAATGACTACAGATCAGCTTGTTCAGTTTTCAGGACCAGGTAATGATGTGTGGGGATAGCGTAATGTCTCCCTAAAGTGTCAGAGAAAATCTGATCAAACATTACTGCAGATCAACAATGGAGTCTACTTGTTACTGTGCGTTTGCAGACACAGAAAATGGTGCCTTTTGCAATGTAAACACTAGCCCTGGAAAAGAAAGTACTTGCATTCATAATGATTACTTAGAAGTTGGCATAGTGACTGACTGAAATAAAGAGGGAATGTTTATATGAGACTATTGATATCACAAAATGTTATCGCATACTCAGGGCCGCAACTAGGGGGGGGGCTGGAGGTGCGCGTGCACCCGGCGTCAGTGACCTCCAGCCCGGCGCCGCTACAGGGGCATTACCAGGGGGTACTACAGGGACATTACCAAGGGGCTCTACAGGGGCATTACCAGGAGGCTCTACAGGGGAATTACCAAGGGGCAATACCAGGGGGCTCTACAGGGGCATTAGCAGGGGGCACTACAGTGGCATTACCAGGGGGCACTACAGGGGCATTACTAGGGGGCATTACTATATGGGCATTGTTAGGGGGCATTAAGATATGGGGACTACAGGGGCATTACTAGGGGAAATTACTATTTGGTCACTACAGGGGCATTACTATGGGGGCATTACCATATGGCATTACTATGGGGACATTACCATATGGCTAGCGTTCCCGCTAGGCTATTTTAGCGGGGATTCGGCGCCCTGCCCTCCTTTTGGAGGGCAAAAAGCACCCTTCCCTCCAGAAGGAGGGCAAAAAGTGCCCTGCCCTCACAGCCTGTGGGTGCCATCTTCACCCGCTGGTCACAGTGTCCCGCGGGTGGAGAAATGTGCGGTGACCCGGTCACCGGCGGAGAATAGATGCCTGGCGCATGTGCCCAGCATCTATTCTCACTGTCTACAGCGCTTGGGGGCTTCCCGGCGTGTCCGTAAGTGCCGGGCACTTACGCCAAGTAGTAAGACGAAAAGGGGATGCGTCTTGTAGACATGCCCCTTTTTCATGGCCACGTCCCCTTTTCGGGTGTGCGCACCTGAGGCACGCCCACAAATTTGCCCTCTCTAGCTCCGGCGCCCTGCCTGCCGCCGGAGCTAGAGTGAACACTATATGGCCACTAGTACAGGGGCATTAATATGGGGCATTACCTCAGCGGGCATTACTATAGGTGCACTGCTGAAGGGAGCATTACTATGGGGTAAGTACAGGGGTGGTGGGGGGTGAGGGTGCCAAATTCCTGTCTTGCCCCGGGTGACAAAAACCCTAGTTTCGGCCCTGGCATACTTGCCTACTTTTAAAAAAACAATTCAGGGAGATTGTGAAAACAACACTTATGAGCGCGGCGGTAAAGTGGACGTGTACTGCTACATCTGAGAGGCGTGTCATAAAACTGACTTACATCCACATGTAAATGAGCCCCAAAGCAGTCAGTAAGATCTATTTATTGATAAAAACACACTGATACTTTTCATAAAAGCCGTTTCCAAGGCTTCATACTACAGATGTGTGGTTCGGTTTTACTGAAATACAAATACACCCGAACTTAGGAGTTCCGAGTCGGATCGCGTTAAAGTTTGGAATCACTTTGGGGCTTCTGAGTGGAACAGAGTCTCCACTAGGGTCTGCTGTAAGTTTGGAACTCGGGTTTAAAAAACAAACTGGGATTTTGGATTGCATGTAAACAGGTCCAAATCACATGATTTTACCTGTTTTGACTTATTTTTTTAATCGATTTTTATCAATTTTGAAGGAATCCAAAGCTGAACCCAAACCAAAATACTTCAGGGTGTTTTACCAAAACACGATGATGAATTAGAACAAAAACGAAAACATGGGGGTCCGCGCACATCTCTACTTCAAAACACACATTTAGCATTTTTAACGCTAGTCAAAAAAAGCATGTTAACAGGTTTGACAATAGAAATCATACCCACCAGCATTTTACTAATGGTGCATTTACATTTCGTGTTTTGGAAAGCATTTTGTATTATCCCTACACCCTATAAGTGCATTGGAGAAATCTCCAGACATTTGTAACAAACACATGCCAAACAGATGTGCATATGAGATATGTTTGCACTTGCATGTTTACACCAACACCAATGGCCAGGGTACGAGGCCTAAGCTATCAGTTTTATTGATTATATTGCTGACTGTGTTCTCATACTCTACATATTGTCTCATAAGGGGCAGTGGGGCCTATTCATGATGATAATTAACATTGTAACTTGCCGTGGATTCCAGAGCAATACATCATTGCTCCGGCGATGTGACAGCTGATGTAAAGATCAGCTTTCCCGAGAGCGGCTTCACTGCTCCTTTTTCGGAGCAGTGACGGGAGTGCGCATATGCGACCTACAGGTCATGATTGCGCACAAGAGCTCCGATGCATGGCGGAAGGAGCCGGACAGGGAAGGAGATCGTATCGGGAGCATTCGCCATCTGAAAATTTACCTTCGTGATGAATGCCCCGAATACTTATTTTTTACAATTGCAGCTGAAAATGTGCATTTTGTAAAAATTAA
This sequence comes from Taudactylus pleione, assembly GCA_031769625.1. NCBI lineage: Eukaryota > Metazoa > Chordata > Amphibia > Anura > Myobatrachidae > Taudactylus > Taudactylus pleione. Next base: position 28,916,352 of record JAUIMM010000007.1, on the reverse strand, counting down.
GTGATGATGAATAGGCCCCAATGTCAGGTGGGGAATAGAACTTCAAAAACAGCAAACAACAAAATAAAACAATTTTATGGCTTAAGGCAAAGCACAGCATATGACACAGCTGTGTACTATTACATCAACTGTGAAGGATCCTCTGAATTTACCTTAGGCTTTAAGATTAGACTTAGCTTTATCCGAACTAATAATATAAGCCTAAGGGGTTTATTTACAGACACAGTCACAGGCTGTGTTTGAAAAATGACAGTTAGGAGCTGATTGGCTGGTACCTTACCTCCGTTCACTTTATCTCCTAACAAGGCTTAGTAAATAGCCCCCTAAATCTTAATAATAGACATTGAACAGTTTTAAAACCATCCAAATCCTAAAATATCTCTGATCTTGCAGTTCCAAATTCTACAAATGTGAGAAACCCTCGTACAACATAACTTATATTTTGATTTTTTTCTGCTATAGCTCCATTGCTGTATTCAGATGTGTCCTTATACATCTTTGCTGCAGTTGCGCTAAAAAGCCCCTCTTGGTGCACCAGGTCCCACAAGACTCTGCTGGTGCCGGGCGTCTATTTTGCCTAAAATGCGTCTGTCGCAATGCGATGCGACTAGGACGCACCTGCAGACTGTGCTGATTAATGTGATATGTGACACTTGTATATCTTTGTGTGACAGAGGGCCTGATTCAGAGCCGGACGCTCTGACCAGAGCGCTCGCTCTGAATCAGGGCCGGCCTATCTAAAAATGGAGCGGCCTCCTGGCCGCTCGCATAGCTGTGGGTGACCACCCACAGCTTATGCAAGCGGCCACAAAGATGGTCGCGATGGTCAAGACCATCGCGACCATCAGGCTTGCGACGAGACCCCTGTGGTAGGGTCTCGTCTGCCGCAAGCCCGGAGTACTTTTGGCTCTATCAGAGCCAAAAACACTCCCACTGACATCACTAGTAATGTCAGTGGGGCCAGACCCAGATGGTAGGCTGCCTCCGTCTGGGCAGCCACACCCCCGGCACGCCCACCAAAGGGGGCGTGCTGTCACTCACCATCGACAGCACGCCCCCTTTGGTGCGAGACCCCGAGCGACGGCTTCCCCGTCGCTCGCCGGGTCTTGCGCATGCGCACGACGGAGGTGCCTCCGTCGTGCACATGCGCATTTGGGTAACATCGACCCGCTTGCGAGCGTACAGCGCTCGCGAGCGGGTCTGAATGAGAACCAGAGTCTTTAAATCTGTATACAAAGTGCTACAATGTAGTGGCCGCAGCTCTTTACATTCCAAGTTCTGTTGTGTTTCATATACAGACTCAGGTGCGCACAGATATACATGTGTTACATATCAACTTAATCAGCACAGTCTGATGCTGTGTAGTAGTCACATTGCATTGTGACTTGGACGCATTTCCAGGCATACTAGTCACATCGTATTGCGACTTAGACATATTTTTGGAAAAAAAGACGTCCAACGCTAGCAGAGTAGCATGGAACCTGCAAGGCAAGCTGTGCTGCATGTTATATTGCAGTTCTTTGCATCCCAATAATGTCTAAGAAGGGATGTGGTTTTAATAACGACAGTCCGGATACCGACGCTTAGAATGCCAGCACCGGAATCCCGACACCAGTCAGGATCCGGCGGTAAGTACTGGGGTTAGGGGGAGGGTTAGGGTTAGGCACTAAGGGGTAGGATTAGGGGAGGGGGAGGGTTATGGTTAGGTTTAGGATGCAGGGAGGTTAGGTTTAGGCAATGGGGAGGGAGGGTTAGAGGTAGGGAGAAAGGGAGGGTTAGGATACTGACCGACAGGTGTCGATATCCTAACCTGTCGGTATGCCGGTGTCGAGATTCTGACCGTTGGGATCCCGAGCGCCGGCATCCCATACCCAACCCGTCTGACGATGCTGCTGGATATAATGCACTGTAGTTTATGTTGTACCTGTTAAGTCTGTAATGATTATCTATCATTCAACAGTAATCTGCATAAAGCGCTTCCCTTCTGTGAGGCAAGAGTTAAAAGAGTGAGATGAATCCTCTTGTTCCCCAGGAAGGGCGTCAGAGTCTCTGCTTGGCACAGAATACATTTCCTAACAAATTATTCCACTTCCTTCGCCGCCCGTCACACACAGTTTATACCTCGTGAAAAGTAATAAGTGAGCCTGATCTGAAATTCAATTGTTCAATTTCTTTGTGTGTGTGATCAGCAGAGGGATTCCTGTGCCATTCCTGAATTCCTGAGAGCTATATTTTCCATCAGAAGATTGAGGGCAATATTAGGAAATGATAATATAATCAGTCCATCAAGCATCTTTTCGTAGGACATTTATAGGGTTTAACATCTGAAATATCTTCAGATATTGGGCAAATTCAAAGAGAAACACTTCAAACTACTAATACACTGGAGGATTTATATCACAGTGAGAAGTGTTGCTTAGTTATGAACAGACGCATTATGTTGCAAGACCCTCTGGCGATGAATAGCTGTAGAAAGACCCCCACCATTTTCTATTATTATCCCATAAATCTTGCAGATCTCTTACATTTAATCATGTGCAACCTTATCATGGTTTAACAAAGCTTTGTCTGCTCAGAAATGAAAGACAGCACTATTACTGCTATGAAAACAATGTTAAATTGACAAGCCAGTATTTTATCCAGGTTGTCATAAGCTTATGCACTAATTATCTTTACCCAATAAATGCGCTATTTCAAATTGAGTGATAGGATCAGAAATATGGAGCTGAACATTGTATACATTTTACATATAGACATAAATAACAAGGCCGCTTTAGGCTTTCTACATAGAGACCTTGGCTGTGTTAATATAAAATCTGGATTGATGTTACTGATAAAGGGGATGAATATTGTTGACATTAATTCTTGCTTTTTGTTGCTGTTCTACATATGCTTTTTTTTGTAAATACTTATGTAAACCCTCTAGGTAATGTATTCTACCAGATTCATAGAAACTCAATCCAAGCACAGAGCAAAGCAGTACACAGTCATTTCCATGTGTGCCAAGATAATTGTTTTCATTGCTAAGAGAAGAACATTAGATAACCCTGAAACATTGCCATTGCTGCAGAAGGGTTGAAACGTTTCCATCCATCCACCATGGCTAATGGAAAAGCTGGATAAGATTATAAAGGCATTTTTAGGGTATTTTACAGACTATTTGAGCAGCAGCAGGAAAAACTGTGTGGGTCAGGACTGGGTGTGTGGAAAGACCTAGTTATGTGAAAAGGTTAGTAAAATATCTTAGTCCTGGTTCTGTTGCCTGGAAATTCCTGGATTGGCAAAAAGAGAATTCTATAGACCAGGAGCGGCCAAACTGCAGCCCTCACCTTCTACAAACTGGCTCCCCGTTCTGGATTCCTCCAGAGCTCTGGACACCTCTGTCCGGAGGTGTAAAATAATTGGTGTGGCCCGGCTCTATCTTGCCCCCTCCAGATTAGAAAAGATTTCAGTGTACTGGCAGGGGGTGGATGCAGTCAGAGACTGGAGTCACCAAAACAGTCAGGAGTTGACAGAGACAGTTGACAGTAGGACTTTTTAGTGAGGTAAGTGACATGTGGAGATAAGGGGGCTCTGAGCTGGCATATGAGGGCATGCCGGGCTCGGTGCTGGTTTATAAGAGCATGAGAATGGCTCACTTTCCCATTACTGTCCCCATGTTTACTTACAAAAACAATGTGGATTGGTGTAGCAAAAGCCAAACTTGTACATTGTATTGTTGGAATTATGCACCTTAGAGAAATTACCTGTTCTACTGCAAAACTAAATTCATTAAAAAAAGAACTATTCATTAAAATATTTGTGTCAAATTTTTTATCTCAAGTCTAGTGGCGACCTTAAGGGTGGATATAACTTTTGTTTTATTAAATACAGTATTTGGTGTTGTACCTTAGCACCTTTTTTTCTATTGATTAAAATTTATGGGCCTTTTTACGATCAAAAGCTTACTGCAGCAATATAAATTCTTTTAATCTCCAATTTACTTAGAAAATATTGCTGCAGGAGCTCCAGCAAAACTGTATGGCAGTGGTAATAGTTTTCTTACCACATTGCTAGCGAGACATGGAATCCTTTGTGCATACAGTACATGATCAGTATTTGTCAGGTCAGCATGCGTAGTGGATTGAAAGCCTAGACTTATACTTCTAGTTCTATTTTCTAAAAAAAAAAAAATGAACATATGTATATGCAACAGAATATATATTATATATACTTGTACAACAGCATGGAGAAGTATTTACCATCAATAGTGATACCCATCAATTAGGGATGTGCGCCGGACCATTTTTGCCGGATTTGGATTTGGATTTGGTTCTAATTCGTCGTCCGGCTTTGGATTTGGATTTGGATTTGCCAAACTGCGGTGACTGGATTTGGATTTGGATTTGGATTTTTTTACAAAAATTTACAAAAAAAGCTAAAATCACATAAATTGGTCTTTTTTTTCTTCCTAGAGTATTATTAACCTCAATAACATTAATTTCCAGTCAATTTAGACCATATCACAGCTTATAATATTGTTTTCAACATTATTGGCCAAAGGTTGCAGTGAGCTGACTGGTTACTAAGCGACAAAGCAGCGGCACAACGACACAGACACCACAGTATAAAGCACATCTATGACACATTGCCACACAGCAGTGGCAGAAATGAAAAGTAGTGCACCCACCCGGAGGGGTACAGCCAGCAGAGTCACAGTACTTGTTTACAAAGTGGGCTACGGCCCTAGGAGTCACAGTGCACAATCTTATTCGCATTACACCGCACATAGGGCCTGATTCACATTACACCATAAAGTAGTGTCTCTTATTTATGTTACGACACACAGTAGTGCCCCTTTTACACAATGCCCACAGTAGTGACCCTTTTACACAATGCCCACAGTAGCGGTGTCCCTTACACAATGTCCCCCAGCAGTGGTGCCCCCTATGCAGTCCCCTTAGTAGTAGGGTCCACTATGCAGTGCCCCCAGTAGAATGCCCCCCAGTAGTATGCCCCCCATTAGCAGGCCCCCCCAGTAGTATGCCCCCCATTAGCATGCCACCCAGTAGTATGCCCCCCATTAGCAAGCCCCCCCAGTAGTATGCCCCCCATTAGCATGCCACCCAGTAGTATGCCCCCCCAGTAGTATGGCCCCCCCAGTAGTATGGCCCCCCCAGTAGTAGGCTGCCCCAGTAGCAGGCCCCCCCAGTAGTAGGCTGCCCCAGTAGTAGCCCCCCCTGTAGTATGGGCCCCCCTGTAGTATGGCCCCCCCTGTAGTAGGCTGCCCCAGTAGCAGCCCCCCCCAGTAGTAGTAAGCCCCCCCAGTAGTATGGCCCCCCCAATAGCAGGCCCCTCAGTAGTATGGCCCCCCCAGTAGCAGACCCCCCCCCAGTAGTATAGCCCCCCCAGTAGCAGGCCCCTCTGTAGTATGGCCACCCCAGTAGTATAGCCCCCCCCAGTAGCAGACCCCCCCCAGTAGTGCAGACCCCCCCAGTAGTATGGCCCCCCCCCGCACCCCCAGTAGCAGACCCCCCCCCCAGTAGCGCCCCCGGCCCTTGCACAAATAAAAAAATAAAAACTTACCTGTATCCCCGCTCCCGCGTCGTCCGCTCTATCACACGCTGAGGAGGGAGCCGGAAGACGGAGCTCATGTGTGAGCTCCAGCCGGCTCCCTCCGTGCAGCAGCCAATGAGAGTCTGTGTGACTCTCATTGGCTGCTGTAACAAACACACAGCTGCCGCTGGCGGCTGTGTGTCTGTGTCTGTGTAGGGAGAGCGCTATCACTGCGCTCTGCCCTACACGCGAGGAGACCTGATGTCGGATTCTCTAGTGAGAATCCGACATCAGGCGGCCGCCGTTCGGCCCCGAACGGGGATCCGAGTCAGGCGGTGAACATCCGAACAGGGTTCGGGTGGACTCGGATCCCCAATGTTCGGAGCGGTTCGGATTCCACATCCGAATCCGAACCGCTCATCTCTACCATCAATAGTCCTCACTGGATGAGGGCATTAATTGCAGTGGAGCCTATTGACTGCTGACTACCCAGAAGCCTCCCCTACAGACCAATTTTTTTTTTGAGACTCTGGCCCTCATTCAGAGGCGGTCGGAGGATGCAAGCGGTCGCTCAGAAACTGGGCGGCCGCTTGCATCCTGACCGGCCACCTCTGTTTCGGTCGTTAGGCTGTGGGTTAACACCCACAGCTCTAACGACCGCTAGGGTGATGGTCGCGATGGTCATTGACCATCGCGACCATCGGGGCTTACGACGAGACCCTAGCGTAGGGTCTCACTTGTCGTAAGCCCCGGAGAGCTTCTGGCTCTGTCAGAGCCGGAAGCTCTCCATTGACATAACTAGTGATGTCAGTGGGGCCTCCCCCAAATGGCAGGCGTTCCCATGGGAATGCCTCCGTTTGGGCTGCCAACCCCCCGGCCCGCCTTCCAAACGGGGCAAGCTGTCAATCAACATCAACAGCTCGCCCCCTTTGGAAAGAGACCCGCTACGACCGGCGCTGTCGGTCGTAGCGGGTCTCACGCATGCGCACAAAGGAGCCGGCTCCCTCGTGCACATGCGCACTAGACTAACATCGAGGCGGCCGTGCGGTCGTAGACCGTACGGCCGCCTCTGAATAAAGCCCTCTGTCTCTGGGATGGCAAACCTTGCCATGTTTCTTCACCATCGTTATATATTGGGCAGGCTTGCTTGATTGGCTTTCATATGTACAGGAGTGTGCATCTTCAGTTAAATCTCCTTGTATTTAAAACACACATTACTCAGCATGCCATACATGGGGATCAAACTCCCAACCTCATATACCACAGTCAAACATTAAACACATGAGCTATTTGCTTCTGCATAGGAAGCCTTGTAAATCTAACTATATGAACCTAATTGTTAGTTTAAACCATGGGCCTTCAACCCGTGGTTCGCCGATGGCTAATGTAGTGAGGAGCCGTTCCCCGTGGCTCACCGATGGTTAGTGTAGTGCGGACCGCAGTGAGTGCAGTCCGCACTACACAGATACAAACACACCGCCGCCGGCACAGTGTTTGTTTTGGCAGCCAGTGAAAGTCAGACAGACTCACACTGGCTGCTGCGCCCACTGCAGGAGCCGGGCTGGAGCTCACTCATGAATTCCGCCTTCCGGCTCCCGCAGTGGGTGATGGGAGAGACGTCATTACAAATATTGTATAGGATGTTTAGTGTTCAAATTCCTTGCTTGGAGAGTTGTTAAGTAGCTACCTGTAGTTTACTTCAAACAACTGTTTTGGATACCATCAGCGTTCACAAACCAATGTTCATGACCAATTTTATGACCAATGTTTTCTTTTGATGCTCCATCCCTACTCGTGGGGGTCAGGGGAAGGGGTGGGGCCAATATGACATTGTGTCATTTTGGCCACACCCCCTCCACATACACAGACACACCTTTGTCAATCCTACATTTACCCCTGATAAACAGGATCTCTTGCAAAAACACCTGGTATTGCCAGAGGTTTTTTTTCCTCCATTTTATAAACAGACCAATTAGTTGCAAAAGGGGAGCTGAGGATAATCTGAGCTGTTTTCTATTTCTTTAACTATAGTACAAATGTGATTTCTGTTTTGTTACAGGAGTGATTGCCATTCATGTTTTCAGTTTCCAGGCTCACATACGCCTTTTTCTCTTTTTATTTTTAGAATAAGTAAATATCCACAAAAAAATACAGCAACATACTAGACAATTTAAGAGCAGCTCTGCAGGCCCAATACATTCTGCAACTATAGTAAAGTACTGACACTTTGACAAGTTATTTAACATAGCATTTGACAGGTACATATTGCAACAAAAGGTTAGGACTAATATGGTCACTTTGGCTGCAATACAAACATCTCAGCTTGAGCTAGACTAACAAGGGGGCAAGTGCCATTGCAAATTCAGGCTCTACTAAGAATATCCACTAGATACCTCACTCAGTAATCACTAAAATGTGCTAGTCCTACCACCCAGAAAAGCACATTAGGGGGATTACAGGTGATGTACTGCTGGGCATCTCACATATTAGCCAGTTATATTAGCCCAGACTACGCAAGTTTTCCTGCACGCCTCTATGGGGTTCGAGGCAAAACTTGTGATGTGGATGGCTGTAATGTGACATTCATTATAGGCGCATAGTGCCCACTGTGTTAAATCGCATCGCCTCAATGAATAATTTATGGAGACAGCACACAAAAATCTGCAGACACAATATGGTAGATGGCTGGGAATAAACTGAAATTATTTAATAATTGGCCCATTGCTGCTTTGCCAAAGTGGACATTCAAGTAATAGTTTGAAACACACATATTTAGCCCTTGAATGAGTCATAATTTCTTCTGCAACTTCAAAAAGTTGTTCACTATTAAGCTCAGATACAAATGAGCTATATAAGTTTGTTGACTAACAGTTATTTAAGCATTTCAGGGAGAATGCAAAATCAAGACCTATAAGCGCGCATTAAAGTGCACGTGTACTGCTATATCTGAGAGGCGTGTCATAATATTGATTTATATCCAAATGTAAATGAGCCCCAAAGCAGTTAGTAAGATCTACTTGTTTATGAAAACACACTGATACTTTTCAGAAAATGCATGTAGTCATAGGGATCATTGTGCCTTATAGCCAATGCAGGGAAATTATACCAATGCTCCCATTTGAATGTATAGATCTGTGTTTTTTGTTTTATAACCATTTCATAATAGGGGTAAGGTGCAATCAGGAAGATTGCTAGACTCTTCAGGGAGTCAGGGAGATTACTACTATTTCAGGGAGTCTCCCTGACAATCAGGGAGAGTTGGCAAGTATGCAAATATGATGTGTACTGTAGGTAGGCAGTGAGCTTTTAGTCATAGCAGAGCGCTACCTGTCCTTACTGTGAGACAACTTATGCACAAAGTGCAGGCACACACATTGTTGCCTTGCATTGCCTGTCTTTTATCTGTACACACAGTTACTACTCACCCGATGGTGCAGCCACCATCTGCTTCAATGATCCAGACACAATTGAGGTTGTGATCATAGGGTGCAGGATACCCAGGAGACAACACTCGGCCCACTTTCTCTCCACGTATAACACCACCGCACTCCGCTACAGGACAAAAAGACATTAAAAGGTATATTTATCAAAGTTTGATGTAGCTCACCTGAAATCGAATCAAATGGAATGTAGAAATCCCTGTCAAAATCCCACATTTACTAAAATTCGATTTTGGAAGCCTTTTCTAAATCAAATTCGATTTGGTTCGATTTTGAATAGTGATTTCTTGTTCGATTTTGCATGCCCATGTCCAAATCGAACTTCAAAATCGAACTTCAAAACCGAACTTTAAATCTCCCAAAAAATAGACCTGCTTCATGCTGGAATTTTTAGCATGAGCAGGTGTGAATTACACAAATGCATGCACAGATCAGTGAGATCCGTGCATGCTTCTGTGTTTAAAAAGTTTGTAAAGTGTTACATTTAAAAAAAAAAAAAATTACGTGGGATCCCCCCCTAAAAGCACAACCAGCACCAGGCTTTTCTGAGCCGGTCCTGGTTGTGAAAATACAGGGGGCAAAAGACGTAGGAGTCCCCCGTATTTTACACAACCAGCCCTGGGCATAGTGAGACGGTCCAGATTTTGGAAATACGGGGGACAAAAGACATAGGCATCTCCTATATTTTCCAAAACCAGCACTGGACTCTTTATAGCGGGAGTGTAATGACACAGCTGGGGTATCCTTTCACCGGGTGTCGGGGATAGCCCCGGGCTATCAGTACAGGCCTGGGGTGCCATGGAGAGGGGAAACCCCTTTATTGGGGGTCCCCACCTCCCCAGGAATCCCCGGCCTAGGGGTACTAGTGGTCAGGTATAATGCTTTGGCCGGGGGACCCGGTGAAAGGGTCCCCTGGCTATGGCATTACACCCCCACTAGGAAGAGTCCGGTGCTGGTTTTGGAAAATACGGGGGATCCCTACGTCTTTTGTTCGACGTATTTTCACAACCAGGATCGGCACAGAAAAGTCTGGTGCTGGTTGTGCTTTTAGGGAAGGACCCCATATTATTTAAAAAAAATGTTTTTAACACTTTGCAAACTTTTTACACACAGAGGCAAGCACAAATCTCACTGATCTGTGCATGCATCTGTGTAATTCATACTTGCTCATGCTAAAATCGTCAGCATGAAGCAGGTCTATTATTTTGGGGATTTGAAGTTCGATTTGGTGTTCCATTTCAAATCGAATATTAGTAAATGTGGGATTTGTATGTTGGTCTATGTAAAAGTACCAATGTTTTGCTGATGTTCGATTTTGAGTGGGATTTAGTTTTATGTTCGATTTGACATTTGATTTTGTCTTTAGTAAATCTCCAAGTGCAAAATGGAATGCAAATTGAATGTTAAATCATTCAAACATGACAATCAAACATTAGTAAATATACCCCTAAATATCCAAACCCACAATAAAAATTTTTTACAATTTTAATGTTCGAATATCTTTTTCAAAAGGTAATATTTTTTCATACCTATGCACAAAGGAAGAGGCTGGTCCCACACTCTGCGCTCTCCAGTCAGGCACACTAATACACGGCTACCACGTAAGTTATAACCTGGATCACAGCTGAAAGTCACTGCGCTTCCTGCAAAGTGCCCCTCGTCTTTGTCCTTGTAGCCATACTGTGGTGTCCCTGGGTCTTCACATTTAATCAGCTCAAAGCCTGCAGTGTCAAGACAAGGACATTAAGGGAAGACATAATAATGCTGTAGGATGACCTGTCTGCCTGCAGCACTGATACTTTGTCAGCCAGTGAATAATTACAATTAGTGCCAGGTTTGGTGGTACTAAGAAGTGTTGGAGCAGTGTGACAGCCTAGTCACAGTCTTTAGAGATGGTTATAGGGGACAGCAGCAGATTGCATGGCATTAGAATAAAATACAAAAATGATTTAACACCACAGATAAACTTTATGATAATAACATACATATAAAAAGTCAGCCAGCATTAAGGACCTATCAATGTATAAAGATTACTACAGGGTAAGTCTCACAGGTGGTCTTTTGCTATCATAACATTAGAGACAGAAGACGCCAGTGTTTCATTTAACAAGCAATTAGTCACTGAGTTGGGTGGATGGTCTGCCATTGTCACAATTGCAAGTGATAATCCATTAAGCAGCAGGACTAGAAATCCCTTTGTGTGTTATACATAAGACTACAGCATGGCTTGCCACTACAAATTTCTACCTCTCCTGATCAGCAGAAACACACATTTAATGAATTAATATTTATTAGATGTGGAAGTTCAGGGATATTCCTATGTGAATTTACAACAGTTTGTGTTCATACTACATACAGTAGTGCATTAATTGGCCAGCTCTCCTGCTAATCTGAGATGGAGACTCCTATGCATTCATACTTGGGCATCAGGCCCGCTACAGGGGGTACAAAGGGTACACCCATCCCGTGCCCCAAGGTTCACAGAGGCACAAAACAGGGCCATAGAGCCAAAATGTGATTTACAAACTGACAATGCCTGCCGCCCGTCCGATGCCTCGCAACTAGGTAAAAAAAAAAAAACATTCAAGCCAGCCATGATAATCCTCCTCCCCATGTTACACCTGGTCAGTGCTCGTGCTATGCTCGCACATAGTAATGAATGACATTACGCATATTGCTGCACCTGCGCCAGCCCTTCCCTTCTGCCCCTGCCTCCCGGCCACCACACCCAATTAGGAATAGCAGGAGGAGGTGAGCGGGAATGGAACCAGGCACAAGCAGCATGCTGCAGCACTATTGGCACTGACTGCAGACACCCTCCCCACCCATGAGGCAGCTGCACCAATCCTGAAGAAGAACTGGAAGACACTTGGTAGGGTCAAGGTGGTGTGCATCAGTGACGTGCGGTGAGGTCAATGGCTGGGGAGGCAAACATATGTAAAAACACAGTTTTAATATCAAAACTCTGGAGCATGACAGGGAGTATGATAGGGGAGGAAGCATAGCAGGGGAGGCGCTTTCTCCCCTGCTTACCCTGACTGCACGTCCCGTGTGTGTGATTGTGCATGAGTGCGTGTGTGTGTGTCTATCGGAACACCCCAGGTATATCAGTGTACCAGGCCCCAAAATTTCTGTTGCCGGCCCTGCTGGGCACAACCCATGTATAGCATGTTTAAGCAGGGCCTACTTAAGATTTTTATGGGTCTCCTCCTTATGAACTTATGATACACAAATTTATGCGGCTTTCAAGTTTTATCTAATTTAAACAACTCAAGTGAAGTGAGCAATCAAAATTGGTTAACTTTGTTTCATTGGAGTCTGTGGGCACACAACATGTATCAGATACTTCACCAAAACTTGTTTTAATTGAATATTTCTGTAAACTTGTGGTTTATGTCATAGAACAGAATATAGTAGCATTACATTCACTTGAATGATGCTGCTCAGATAAAGCCAATTCCAAGTTAATTAAATATTTTCCTCAGTTAACAACCTCAACCCATAGATCTAAAGAAAAAAAAAACTTCACATACATTAACTACCACTTAGCCTATGATATTTGATGAGTGTGATGATGAGGTGCAGATCACATTGGCCACTCCAGGTGGAGCCATAACACATTAGGTTAGTGAGCCCATTACGATCTGGTCATATTATATTTTACTTAGTGTAGCTGAAAATAATGCACATCCCTTCAGCCATCTTCTATCCATGCACACTATTTTGTCATGTGTTTGGAAGGTGTAAAGCCAAATAACATGTGAGTGTGATTGAAGGTGAGTTCTCCAATTAAAGCTGGCTTTGTCTGGTAAATGGATAATGTGACTCAGGGCCGGATTAAAGGGGGGGCGACAGGGGCGATTGTCCCTGGGCCCCGACACCTGAAGGGCCCCCACACCCAGCCATCGGGGTTAAAGTGAACCGGAGGAGACGGAACCAGTTCTGCCTCCTCCGGACACCTAACCCCGGTGCCGCAGGGAGGAACCATTGGCCAGGCACTCGCTGAGATCGTAACCAGCGGGCACCCGGCTCCCTCCCCACAGCGGCAGCCAGAGCCGGAGCCTAGAGCTCACTCGTGAGCTCCGGCTTCCGGCTCAGGCAGTGCACTATGGGAGAGACGTCATAACGTCTCTCCCACAGTGTAGAGGAGCAGCCGGGCGGACTAGAAGGCAGCGGGAGCGGGGCTTAAGGTAAGTATGATTTTTTTTCCTTTTTAGCGCAAGCGGCTGTTTCACTGAGAGCATTGCTCGGGGGGGCATTACTACAGGTGGCATTACTCGGGAAGGGGCATTACTACAGGGGGCATTACAACTAGGGACAATACTATTGGGGGCACCATTTCTGGGGGCATTACTATTTGGGACTACTTGAAGGTAGGGCATTACTACTGGGGCACTAGTACAGAAGGAGCATTACTATTAGGGGCACTAATACAGGGGCATTTATACAGAGGGTACTACTGCAGGGGGCATTACTACTGGTGCCACTACTACAGAGGGCATGACTACTGGGGGCACAACTACAAGGGTATTACTACTGAGGGCATTTATACAGGGGGCTTTACTATTCGGAACACTACTACAGGAGCATAACTACTGGGGGCACTGCATAAGGGGCAACACTCCTGGGGGCACTACTACTGGGTGCACTGTATAAAATGCACCACTACTGTGGGCTCTGCATACGGGGTACTACCACAGTGGGCACTGACACTACTGGGGTCCCCATTGTGCATACCCCCAGTTCGTCACATTTAATAGGGGTCCCCACATGTTTGTTGCCCAGGGGCCCCCACAAACCTTAATCCGGCCCTGATGTGACTGAATACTGTAGGTCTGCTTCCTTGGCCAAGTAGCTGGTAATTATTTATCCTGTCTTTTGGTGACCAGTTATGAACACCCTTATGCCTTTTCCAAATAAATTTCTTATAAAGACTGGAATTAGACTTTTCAATTAGAAATTGATTTTTCAATACAATTTGGAAGAAGCTCATTCATTTCCCCAGTATAACTGCAGAGGATTTATTAATGAATTGCTAAATTCTATTTATTTCTACAAACAATATCTGCCTAAGCAAACAATTATAGCTAAATATCTCACTTCACAATCTTCTTCATTTGATACAATTTAATTATTATGTTATTTTGAAGTCTTTGTTTCAGGAATCTACTAAAAAGGATAAATTACATATTTAATCATTGGTTTTCATTTGGTTTTGTATATATTTAACTGGGTCTTTTCTTTGATTTGATATTAAATCCTTTGTTATGATTTATATCTTCTTGTAAGAGCCGGATTCCCGACCATCTGGAATCTGCGTTCAGCAGTGCACTAGCGTGCACTGGTGAATAAGACCCTTAATACTTAGAATTTATGGCTGACTGTGAGACCAACTAGGCAGCTGGTCATCATAATACTGATGATGGGCCTATTTTTATGTGAAGGCCTGGAGCTTTAGCTCCATCAGCCCCATTGTTAATCTGGCTCTAACTGTACATCTTAGATAAGGTAAAGAAGAAAGACAGGAATAAAGGCAAAACATTGTATTATTCAACGACAGTTTTTGAAGAAACGTTTTGGTGAGCACTGGCATGTTGTGTGCTAACATGGACACTGTTGTGAAGTACATAATTATTTCTCTTTACTAGAGATGTCAATAGATAAGGATAACGCACACACCTGCTTACATAAGGACTCAAACAAACTATTCGTAAATTATATTATTGCGTTTTATTGCACAATTATGGCACCATTTCCCTGTGTTATGTTAGGAGGTTTTTATCATTAAGGAGATGTGACAGGATCTTTACAATTTGACACATTTTGATCCCATAATGAGGCTGCTTATTAGTAACCTGTACAAAGGACAACTTGTCTGCTTCTCCCTATCACATCTTCAAAAGAAGGCTGGTAATGAGACGAACCTCAAATGGTTGCACTGCTTCTCATGTGAATATATACAATTAGCTACAGCATCTGGGAGAACATATTTAAGCCAAAAAGGTTTATCACTCTCTTGCTGTGATTAGAAGAAATGGGAAGCTGCAGTTGCATTTGGACAACATGAAAAGACAGGATTAGTAAGTATAAAAAGTTTTGGGGGTAAGAAATGCAGGGAGGGGCACACACTGCAAGACATAATCTAGGCAGTTACAATTTTTATAAAGAAAACATTAAACGTATAACTGCTGCAATACCAGTTCTGGCCAGCAAATGATACACAGAGCCAAACCTTCCAGCACTTACTGTAGGGGAGAGGTATTATCCGGCGTTAGGGGGATTAGTGGTATCAGCGCACGTTATGTGCACTGATACAGCTTCTCATCCATTTAATGATGTGGTTGGGTGGTAGATGACAGGGGCGCAATTTGCCCCTGTCCTTATCGGTGCTGCTATTTACAAGATAGCGCTGCTATCTACAAGATGTGCCACCCAAGTTGGGTATGGGATCCCGGTGGTCGGGATGCCGCCGGTCAGAATACCGACAGCGGCATCCCAACAGTCACAATCCTGACAGTAGAAGGTAATACACACGTAACGATTTTGTTACTAACGATTTTCTGTCAGATTATATGTCAGATTATCTCTCAGAGGTTTTAAAGTGTAATGAACGATTTTTTGAACTACAAATGATTTTTGTAACTTCCCTTAATGAAAATCATTCAGTTGGTCAGTCAGAATGAACTACAAACTACAAACGGGAACGTGCATGAACGATAATCGTTCATCGTTATAAATCAGAAACTGAACAATTTTTTTCAACGATTGAATGATAACGACATCGTTATAGTTAAATTGTTCAAAAAATTGTTATATGTGTATGCACCTTAAGCCATTACCACTACTCCTAACCCTCTATCCCCGATGCCTAAACCTAACCTCCCCCTTAATGCCTAAACCTAATCTCCCACTCCTCGCAACCTAAATATAACCCTCCCCCCGTAGTGCCTAACCCTAATTCTCCCCCTAGTGCCTAACCCTAATTCTCCCCCTAGTGCCTAACCCTAAACTTATCCCTCCCCCAACCCCCGATACTTACCTTCGGGATGCCGGTGGTCAAGATACTGGAGCCGGGATCCCAACGTTGTCGTGATTCTAGCGCTGGTATTTAGACTGTCAGCATCCCGCACACTGGGATGCTGACTACATCCCGTACCACCCAATGTATGAACTGCCAGTGGCACTGACCATTCCGACAGCTGCAGGTATGGATATTGACAGCTGCAGCTGTCATTTCCTTATCACCACAGCTGTCCCTGCTATGGTGGCTGCTGGGGTCTAGGCTGCATGCTAGACCTTGTGATGCTTGCGAGATCTTGCGCATGGCCAGCGGAGCAGGTTGGGAAGGGAGACACAGTGCATCAGTTTTCACTCCCCCGCTCCGGCAGATGAGATGTTAATACATCTCATTGGTACTGCTTCCTGCTTTGTCTCGGTAAATAGGCGAAGCAGGAAGAGCTATAGCGTCTCGATTAACCTTTAGGTGTAGATTAATCTTCATCCTATTCGATGATATAATATCGGACAAAAAGTGTAGTGTGTATGCACTACCGACTGTTCTGTCCGATGCTCCTGCTCATACTCCTCAAACAGCAGCAGTGCCGCCTTTGTATCTTTTCATAAGACATTTTGAAATATAGGGGTCGGAGATCACAAGTTAGATTGTATAGATGTGTATGCGCTTATCGGCACTGTGATCGAGACTTCAGAGTGTAAGTGAAATCGAAAGTAAAATTGCCTCTAAACTCTAAAGTGTGATTATACAGGTGTGTACCAATTTTAATTTGGTAAGTTGTAGATTATTTTAGGCCAATGTGAAAATGTACCATGTGTTTTAAGCATTGATAAGATTGTGTTTTATCATGCGTATGCCTAGCACATACAGTAATGTATATAACATGGCAGTTTTTGTTTGTTTGACAACGTGTGACTGCCAAAATAAGGAAATCCTGTGCTGTCCTGTTTTACAGAAAATCAATGAATTGTGTAATTACACCTACTAACGCCATTAGCTCAGCATGTCTGACTTCTTGGCAAGGACTTCACAAGTGTAATGAGGAGAGCATGCACCTGAGAAATGCTGACCAAGTAGATGGTAGATGGAGGCACGGCTTTATGGAGCAAGATGGAGATATTTGTGGATCGAGCAAATGTTTGCATTTCTAATAACATACAGAGTTGGCATAGCAATGCGTCTTGCATTGCAGAGCAAACATAATTTTCTTTTGCTTAGCGAGATTATTGTACTGAGATTAATGGGTTGAGAGAGCCCAGTTGTTGGGTAGGAAGTGGTAGGAGATAGGACTCCAAGGTGACAAATTCACTTTTGCAGATAGTGTCTCTGGCCATTTGTTTGCCTCTCCTTAGAAATGAGTGTACGGGAGGTGTGCACACTAAGATGAGCTGGGCAGATGATCTAGACCAGGGAAGGGGAACCTCAGGCCCGAGGGGGCATATAAGGCCTGCGGAATCATTTGGTCTGGCCCTCTGAGCTTTTTTCTGCTAGCCTCATCTGGCTAGCAGGGTGCCTAGAATGGCATCCTGCAGCCGGAACCTATGCAGCAGTGCCACCTGGAGTACCCTTAGGACGCTTCAGATGGTCACACCGCTGCCCATACAGCTCCCTAGAGCATCCTCAGAATGCTCCAGGCATTGCTGTAATCACCGGCGATTGTGGCCCCATCCCCGTGTGATGTCACGTGGAGGGGGTGTGGCCTGCACTGGATCCACGAATAATGTTATATATATCAAAATGGCACCCAGCAGAAAAAAAGTTCCCCATCTCTGAGCTAGATGCTCGTATGCAGAGTCTAGGTTGGTTTCTTAAATGGTCTCAGTTGTTATTATATGCACTCTAAAGTAGAAGATTAAGTTAAGTGGGGACATTTGCCTCAACTATAAAGAAATTAAAGATATATATATATATATATATATATATATATATATATATAAGGCTGTGGTTGCACAGTAAACACAATTTCTATGCTGCATGGTAGTTGTAACATTTCATAGCTATATAGTTGTATCAATGATAGACATGTAGTTATGGCACTGATAGGAGTGTGTTACTTTGCAAATTGGGAACTATAGTAATTGCAGTTATATTTAATAACTCCCAGTTAACTTATTTCATAAGGGTAGTGTTCAGACTCACTGGAATAAAACAACTCAAATCCTTTACTGGTATTTTCGGCATCAGTGACGAATTCCAGCCACAATGCACTGGAGGTGCTGTTCAGACTGCGCCCCAGCATCTCTGACTGGCTAAATTTGCCAAGTAGTCGAGCAGAATTATTGTGTCCATCAAAGACCTGGAAAATGGGGGAAGAAAAAAAAGAGTTTAGAAATACTAATGATTATCAGTAAAGACATCATCACAAACATGTTTTTCTCACATTGCTGATTATTAATGTCTCTCTTTTGCCTCATTTGTTTATGTGACTAAACCATGTTCTGAAAGGGAAGGGGAAAATCCCCTCCAAAAGGGCATTGGGAAGGGAGAGGGTGTAGGGGATGTAATAAGTTAGCCAGGAGTGCCAAAGGGGTTATGTCTAGTTGTCTAATGGAGCCCTAGGTATGTTATACAATACTGTGCTGTTATACAGGCATGGGATCTGCTATCAGCTGGCTTAGAGGCAAGTGGACCTGGATTCAGTAGGTAGGGGTTGGATGTCTGCCGGTTGTACTGCCAGGCCAGCACCAATAGGATTATGGCAGTAAAGGAACAAGGGCCAGCTATACTGACAGGAAGCAGGAGCAGTCCTTCATGCTGCACAATTGGCCAACTATAGGCATATTTATAGATTTTTCATGTGTAGTGGAGTAGGTGCTCTTTAAGCTTTGCCTTCAACTTTGTTTATATACAAAATGTTTTTTTTTTGCAGGGACTAATCAAAGGTGGTGAAACCCCTGAATCAGGAACTTGCCTAGGGCCTCACAAGAACAAAATCCAGCTCTGGGTCCCGTGTGCAGTCTTCATGTGAGCCCCCCTCTCCCAACTCTGTATACACTGAGCAGACTTTGGCACTGCACACGTGAAAATCTCCAGGAAAATGATGCCAGCGCCATTCTCCCAGTGATTTCTGTACTGAGCATGGGCATATCACTGGGAAAATGGCTCCTGCTCCATTGTCCCATTGCTTTATGCAGCGCTCGATGGACAGGTAAGTATAATCTATGGGTGCAGAGTGTGAAGTGTGGGCCCCCCTGCACCCATTATAGATACGCCCATGGGCTAAGCATATCAATAGTTGGTATGTGGTCTTTGAGTATTTCTAGTTTTGCTATGTATAGTATATATTTATATATGTATGTACTGTATGTAGTTAACAATTTAGCACAAGAGGTATGTAACAACATCCATATATATAAAATACATAAGTGAAAGGTTATAAAAAAATTATTGATATAAAAAATGTACAACAAAAGTATAGTTAGTTAAAGAGCACAGAAACTGGCTTCTGATAGTGTTATAGAGTTACATAGGAGGGGTCAAGTGCAGTGTTTTCACATGACATATTATGGGCAGCACTGCTACCACCCATCAGTACAACCCTTAATTCTTTATGCAGAACATACACTAACAGAACTGCAACCCTTATCTGTAAACCTCAGGAATGGATCTGAGCATCAAATATTCATCAGATATCAATAAGTTTGATTGGAGAGCGCTTTGATGCTTTGATGTCTTAATGCTACATGTTAAGAGCTGGAAGCATGAAAACCTCAGTTATGGTTACCTGAGGTGTGTTATCCATATAAGACATTAAACCAATCAAATCTACTATTTATCCCATTTCTCAGAAGGTATATCCAGACAGTTTCTGTGCAAGATGGGTTTACATATGTGCATTGTGGACACTCACTATCCCCAGAAAATAGCATCAGATATCAATGACAAATTAGAAAAAACAATCATACAATCTAATCTATTCTATACAATATTTGTAACTTTTGAACAAGAGCTTTAAAATATACACTATTCATTTATACAAACAAAGCAATGTAGCACCTTAAGGTGGTCTCCAGGTGCAAGGTCGAATGTCCTGGCTCTCAGCTGAACACCTTTCCCTGGTTGGCTCCGGATGGAGTAAATGCATTCATGGTGGTTGCTATAATTTGCTGGGTAATTCGGAGACAACAAGACACCCTGAGATCCAGTGACAGATGCTCCGCACTCAGCTGAAATACAAAAAGGGAGCAAGGAGTTAAGATCTATAAAATGATCCATGGCTGTAATAATAAAGGGAGGGGAACCTCAAGCTATTGATCCTCGTTAGAATCCCAATCCCAATACATGCTGCAGTTGCCTAGCTCTGAACCCTGTGTTTATTTTTAGTTTAAAAAACATACTGTTTCCTTCCTACAATTCCACAAACTAATTACTGACTATTTTATATTTAAATCATGTAAATATCATTCCTAAACATGTCTATCACCAGCATTATATATTTTGTGACCCTGCATGATGCTGCGGACACTTTGTGGTGACTTGTAAATAACAATTAATAATTATTTTAAAATGCTAACATATTATAAAATGTGAATAGACACAAATGCATAGTGCTTCCAAACAAGGCAGGTGTGATTTGAAATGTAGTTCACAGCACGTACACAAAGCAAAGCGCGTGATATTTTCTGTGGATGTAAAGGAGGTAGAATAAATAAGACAAGATGCAGCAAAATCTTGGCAGTTATAAAGTCAATTATGTCTATGCTAAAAACAAATATCTCAAGGACATCTATTTATAGGTATATATTTAGTATATACTCGTATAAAGTTGTAAAAAACCACAAAAAATTAAATTTAAAAATAAAAATAAAAATTAATATACTGTACAATTAACATTATAGGTACCATATATTTTATCCTACTTATACATCTCTATCTTAAGGCCAGTTTTTCTCTAGCCATGTCTCTGCCAAATGACTTACAGTATTTCTCCTCTTGCATGTCTATGGCCGAGAGTTTTCACATACTGTATTCCTGACATTTATATGGTTCCAACATGTGTCATGTTTACATAGTGACTAAAACTTGTCACATGGAAAGCCGTGGTCACTGGGATATTTCTTCCCCCTTTGCTCTGGTACCACCTACCAAATGAGTGAGCCCAATATATGGACCATTATATGGTTTATAGTACCATTAATTTCCTCAGTGCCCAGAACATTATTAAATGCTAAAATTAAACCATAGTACATGAGAGAATCTAGCCAGAGCATACCTCATGTTCCCCTCAGGTGTATAGATCAGGACTCCAGCAGGCACCTGTAGGTGTAGAAAGGAAGAAACGCCTACCTACCTTCGGTAAGCTACAATTAAACTGCACACTTTTTATACACAACACTAAAAATAGCTCCTCACTATAGTGTACAGCAACAGTGTACGGGGAGCTCTGCATTACACTAGCTGATTTCTCTTTACAGTACAATAACCCTGCAAATATGATGAACTACTCGGAGCCTACATTATGTCATTTGCTGGATGTGCACCCTGTCATGTTTAAAGCATAGACAGGTAACTTTACAGATATTAACCTGCCTAGCTGCATTTCACCATGCTATATGGATAAGAGAACAAGGAAGCAATCCAGAATGGGTGCCCAATGAATGAATACTCATTATGGGGATAAGAAGTCAGATCAATAATTATATCTTCAAGAATTCTATGCTCTTAAACTAATCAATAAATGTAAGCTTCCTATAGCAGAGGTTGAAGTAGTAGTGCAAACAGGAACAAACATTTAAGGGTCAGGGTTGAAAATCAATGATGCTATGAAATGAATAACAAAAGCTCCTAAATTCTACAATTACAACCCATTGAGTATGCTTAGCTATCTGATGACTCAATCCCAACTTAATTCCTAAGGGAACCAAACAAAATTAAAGCACGGGACCACCTACCAACACACCTTGGGAGAGGCGAACTCCACACACGCCGTCTACCTCCCAGGCAGGTGATGCGAGAAGCTCCTTCCAAACGGTATCCAGGGAAGCAGGAGAATGTCAAGGAGTCACCAACCCCAAACTGGAGACCCTTCCTGATGCTGTAAGCTGGGACCTCGGGCTCATCACATGGTTCCAGATCATACTCTAGGATATCAAAGGGTGCATTAAATATACAGTAGATGTGTGCTGCATCTTGTTTACATAACACTCATTTTCTGTATGTGTCTAACAGTATAACTCAGCATAGCCATCATCACTTATTCATGTGAAAGAGACTACCCCTATCATTTTGCTTGATGCACATTAATTCCATAGTTTACTAGACTGTAAGCTGTTTAACACAGGAAAACTGCATGCTACAAAGCTGCAATTGCTGTCAGCTCTATACAATAAATTATACATTGTAACTGGCAGGGACATATGACTAGAGAAGTGGCTGCAGTGTATACAGAGCAGCGGTGTTACACACATAGCCTCTGGCAGAACATTTGTATCCGTCACTAGAAAATTAAGTATGAACATCAAGGAAGGATGAGACAGGAAGAGCCGACTAGAGGTCTTGCCTTCTCACTCTCCCGGTGCAGAAATAAGGATAGCTAAACACGCTGTTAATCCCTGCGTTGCCCGAGCAAAATAATTGCTGTGCTTATTATATCACTCTGTCTTATTTATTTATTTCTTATCTGAAAGAGATATCTGCAGCGATTCCAGCAATAATGATGTAGGACATGATTCTCTAAATTAAATCCTCAGGCGCTAATGCTTTGACTTGCACAATACTCTGACAGGCACTTTCCCAAAGTATTACATTGTCCAACTATATTAAAGTGACTTCAATACCATGCATTCCCTGTCCAGGCTTCTAAATGCACTTTTATTCAACTATTATATATTTATATAATAATTAAAAAAAAAAAAAAAAAACACATTTTTTTGTAAAAAAATTGGCAGTGTCAGATAAATCACAAGTACACTGATGGACTTTGGACCTGATTCAGACTTGGGAATAAAGTAAGATAGAGCAAGTAACTGTGCACCAGGACAAACCATGTTGCAATTCAAGGGGTGCAAATACAAAACTTTTGTTTTGCATGTAGGGCAAATACTGGCGGCTTTTGCATGTAACCCACAAATGCTGCACAGCTTTATTTTTACACTGCAATTTAGATGTCAGTTTGGACACACCCCTCTCAGATCTAACTCTCTCTGCACATTTTATATCTGCCCCACCTGCAGTACAGCATGGTTTTACCAAAGTGCACAGTTGCTTGCTATATCTTACTCTATTCCCAAATCTGAATCAGGCCCTTTGTGTCCTTTCCCAGGTCTGGATCTCTTTACACAGTCAGCCCCTGCTCACATTGGAAGAATAATCTACTTTCCTCTTAAATTGTGAACACTATAGGATTTTTCCATTCGTGACTGCTCTTGACTGCCCATCTGAGCAAACTATCTCTCCCCTCCCGGCCGCAACCTTTTTTTATCACCTCAGCCCCCCCCCCCCCCCGTCCCAAATTTCTATTCTTCTCACAAATTTCTTCCTCCTTCTAATCTTTTATATAGATTCTATCCACATAAAACATCAGGCTTCAAATTTCAGTTGTAGTCTCTACATTTATATTGTGGAAATCTTGTGTTTTTAATATTCATGTTTGATATTTTTTTCAAATTGTCTGTATTCAACTAGAACGCCACATTGGAAAAATGGACATGGCAAAAAAGTGTGTTTCTTTGGTTTCAGAAGAAAGTTCCTACTCATATACTTATAAAGCTTCAGAGTGTTAGGAAGTGTTTAAAGATGGCCATATTTCTCCATTAGGAGATTCACACTGCATGTAGCAAGAGGATTACTAGGGGTAAATTTACTAAGATTCGAGATGGTCCCGATTTTCAAAGAGATTTTTCTTGCTGGAACTCGACAAAACTCGTATGATTTACTCACTTTTTATCTCCCAAATTTACCATCAGGCGATTTGAGGCTAAACAAGTTTGCAGATGGTAATGTAGGTCAAGTATTTCGGGTGATTTTTAAGCAAGCTCGAGTGAGTTAACTCATCCGATATTGCAGTGAATTCTCTCTGCACAACTCTCCCTAGCAAGCAGCCTGCTCATATCAATGAGATATGTGTAAACTGCTTGTGTTGTAACTGTAAAAAACAGTTTCATTGTATAAAAAAAAATTACATAGGGTCCTCCTCAAAAGCATACCAGCCCTGGACTTGCCAACCTGTCCTGGTTCCTAAAATTACAGGGAACAAAATGAGTAGGGTTCCACGGTAATTTAAGAACCAGCACCAGGCTGCAGGGCCAGTCCTGGTTTTAAATATAGGGGGGAAAAATTGCATAGGAGTCCCCTATATTTAAAACCAGCACGGGGCCCAAAATGGCCGGGGTGTAATGCCACAGCCTGGAGACCCTATTATCAGGTATCCAGGGCCAAATCATTATCACCCCAAGCTGCTTAGGCCAAGTTGGGGATCTCAGGGGAGGTGGGAGTCCCCCCTCTCCCGAACCCCAGGCTTGGTCAGAAGCCCGGGATTCTTCCCCACACCCCTGTAGCCATGGTAGAGGGGTAATAAAATGAAGAATAGAAGGAAGCTTGTAATTTACAGTGGGACTACAGGTGCCAGCATGCCTGCCCTTTGGCACTTGTGGAGCTACAAGTGCCAGCAGGCGCCTGGCACCCGTATCCCCACTGCAAAAAAATAGTTAAATAAAGACATAACACACACACCGTGACTAGAAAAGATTTATTACACCCATCCATCAATGTGTGTAATAAATATAGGGGGAACCCTATGCATTTTTTCCCCTATATTTAAAACCAGGACTGCAGCCAGGTGCTGGTTCCTAAATTATGGTGGAACCCTACTCGCTTTGTTCCCCGTAATTTTTGGTACCAGAACAGACTGACCAGTCCAGGGCTGGATAGTCTTTTGGGGGGACCCTACATCATTTTTTTTTTTAACATTAACCCTATTTTAACTTTTTATAGCAAGAAACATACACAAATCACAATGATTTATGTATGTTTCTGCCAATCTTGCAGCTCAGGAGCAGGGCCATAGAGAGCCTGGCCCAGGTAAAGGAGGGGGTATGGCCTAATCATGGGAGGTGTGGCCACTCCCGAGAGAAAAAAAATTGAAAAAATATCACTTTTGTGGCTCTGCGCGCCAGGAAGGGGGGCGCTGTAAGCCCCCCAGCCCAGCGCTAAGCAGATGGGGGGCACAATCAGTGTGATCACTCCCCCCCACAGCCATAGGAGACTGCTCTGGCTGCTGCAGCAGCTGCGAGCAATGTCACACTGCAGCCCAGAACAAGCTGTGTGCTGAGCTGCTGTGAGGGAGGTGTAAACTGTACCCGCTCCTCCCCCGTCTCGGCGTCCATGCTCAGGAGGTTGAGAGATTGGAAAGTGATTTGGACAGAGAGTTTGCTCCTATCTCACCCGATTGTCATCCCGATTCTTGGTAAATTTGAGAGATATATGTTTTAGGTGAAAAGTGCTTCCGAATTGGAATGATGGTGATTTGATTTGAGATTGTTATCTCACTCGAGTTTTACGAGTGAGATGAGAGAACTCTCTCCACATCTCACCCGAGTTTGCCTTTAGTAAATTTGCGAGATGGAAAAAAATTAATAAATCACCTGAGATGGTCATCTCGACTTATCTCGATTCTTAGTAAATGTAGAATTTATTATTGATGCATCAAATTGAATCATTTTATTTATTAATTTTTTTTTATCAAGGAAAATATCTTTATGCAATGAAACACTGTAGGGTTCATTAGTGTGGAAGCACCACCACTATATGCTAAATGGTAGACATGCAGTTTTTTTATCTTCTCTCTTCTGCCTTAGGTAAAGAACAATATTGAGACTTAAATTAAGCCAGAGGACATGCACATTTGTTCTATTTTTCAATCATTTCAGTAATTCCCCATAGACAAATAATCACCAAGTAAAATAACTTCATCCACTGTAATTTGTATTATTTTATACTTCTATCCCAGTATAATCTTTATAGTGTTAAATACAGACACCTGATCTGTAGGGGCAACCAAATTACATTTCTTACCTCTCCTACAGTCCTTTTGTGCACTGTCGAGGCATCTGACAGCTTCCTGCACGCTAATTGTTGGAGGGTTCCAGCCATTCACCAATCAGGTGCATGAAGCATGTGACCCTGTACCAGCCCAGAGGTCAGATGCCTCTCTACAACCCCTGACCCAACTTGACTCTGTCTTTTTCCGATGAAGAAAACTTGTCATAAAATATACTGTAAATGCAAAGTAAAAAATGTGCTACTACCGGTGAAAAAGCATCAATATATTTATATTGATTTTCCTTTGCTTGTGCAGAAAGGCAGAACTCTGAATATTTAATTTTAAAACTGTGACACATTTAGAAAGCTTTTTGCTTCAAATAAATTCCCTGGCAGGTGCTCTCATAGAAAAAAAAAATACATACATTTTCTACTTTTTAAACATTCACAGACACACTCCATAATATCATTGTCTTAATGGATAGACAGATGTTGTATCTTCTGTAAAATTGTACTTCGTATGTAGGTCCTAGCAAAGTCTCTTCACATCAACAATGCGTATTACAACTTTACAAGCGATCATAGACTGACAATGATGTAATGAGGGTGGCAAACATTGATATCTGACCAGTCAGCTTAAAATAGGGAGTGGTTTGGAACCAAATGAAATCAGTGTGCTCAAGACCTTCCCATCTGTTCCAGACAGTTGAGAGAGGGCGTTAAGGGAAGCAACAGCCATCTTCTGAGGTGCAGCAGGGCAGCTTGAGATGAGTTAAGTGGTGATTATATACTCAGGCCTCATTGCAATATTATTAGGCAATGTTCCTTAGGGCAGTGTTATGTGCCTTTTTATACCATAGGCTGCAGTGGCGTATTATCTACCATAAATGCAGGTTGTTGCATGATGTGCATGGGTCACCATGCTGCACACCATGCAACAACTGATTCACCACTGTGGTGCCCATACGTCATACCCCACCCTATAAATGTCCGGCAGAGCTATCGTACCGGTGATATTTTTACTAAGATGTCTCTGTACAGGGGCAGCAAAGATTCTGACACTGTGGAAACTGGAAAGATGGCCACTGCAATCACCAACCACTGTCCCTTCCCCCCTCCAGCTCTTAAAATTCCCCTGATAGGCTGTGTACCTTAGTGCTGATAAGGCTTTATTAAGAGTTAGTAATTCATTAGTTAGTATTACCTTTAGGTATTTTGGGCTCACTACAGCAGCAGTAGTTATGCATGTACTTTGTTTGTCATGAGAATACTGCAATGTTTTTTATTTTAATCACAGAATAGAAGAGGGAGGACTGCAAGACAAAAGGGGGAGGACTGCAAGACATAAGGAGGAATAACTGCAAGAGATAAGGGGGAGGACAGCAAGATAAGAGGGAGGACTGAAAGATAGAAGGGGAAGGACTGCAAGACATAAGGTGGAGGACTGCAAGATATAAGGTGTAGGACTGTAAGATATAAGGGTGAGGACTGGAAGATATAAGGGGGAGGACTGGAAGATATAAGGGGGGCGACTGCAAGATATAAGGTGTAGGACTGTAAGATATAAGGGTGAGGACTGTAAGATATAAGGGTGAGGACTGGAAGATATAAGGGGGAGGACTGGAAGATATAAGGGGGGGACTGCAAGATATAAGAGGAAGCTGCAATATAGAAAGGGAGGATGGGGAGGACTGTAAGACATAAGGAGAAGGACTGCAAGATAAAAGGAGAAGGACTGCAAGACATAAGGGGAAGGACTGCAAGATAGAAGGGGAGGACTGCAAGACATATGGGGGAGGACTGCAAGATAGAAGCGGAGATGGATTGCAAGACATAAGGGGAGGACTGCAAGACAGAAGAGGGAGGACTGCAAGACGTAAGGGAGTGGACTGAAAGGTAAAAGGGGAAGGACTGCGAGATAGAAGGGGGGGGCTGCAAGATAGAAGGGGGAGGACTGCAATGTAGAAGGGGAAGGACTGCAAGATAGAAGGGTAGGGTCTGTGTGTTTCCACCAGGCATGGTCGCATTAGCAATATATAATCATTGTGAACATGTTTGTCAGTGATTCTACTTCAACAGGAAAACAAAAAAAACAGCTCAATGAAGTTCGGGGTGCAAAAGAACACGTCAGTTTTCTTAAAGTTCATACTGAAAACAAATGGCAAACATTTTAAGATATGGCTGAAAGACTGACATGCTTCACACATGGTAGTTAATTTCTTGAGAGAGGCTATTTTGTTTAAACTACTGTATACAGCTGCTTGAGGTGAGGAACCTCACTTCATAACCCACTCTTCATCCTAACCTCTGCAGACTCCATAACAGAAACCCCCAAGACTCCCTGGAAGTTATCAGATGAGGTGGGACTTTGCCATGCATTTTTTCATAAATGTACTTGGAACTTCAGAGTTTTCATTCAAAGAAATCACCTCACCTGAGAAAGTGACATTAAATCCCTCATAGGACATAGAGAAGTCTGAGATAAAGCGGAGTTGTGCTGTGAAGTTTCCATACAGCCCAGCACTAATAGGAGCAGGGAGTCTAGACCCAGTCAGACGTTTCAGAGGCTGGCTGAAACTACCATTCTCTGTGATGAGCAGGAAATCATGGCCACTCTCCAGGTGAAAGGTGTGAAAGGTGAAGAATACACCTAAATGTGGAGAAATGGGTTAATTACATCTGATTGTAACAGTAACCATGGAACAAAAAACATCACTTGAAGTAACAGGTTAAAGGTGGTGGAACATCACACTTTCATGTCTTCAGCAGCCAGGATGTGTATCTGAAAACTCGCATTGAATGTAGACTCAGTGACACAATGTCCTTTTACCCTCTTTGGAACTTATACTGTATGTAAGTCTTTCAAAAGAAATCTGTTCCTATTTGAAGCTACACTGCAATGACAAGGAGCTGTCCACACACACCATTAACACTGTTTAAACCCTTGGGCTGGTTTTCGGTGAACACTGGCAGACTAATAATTCTATTCACATGACCGGTTTCTTGCAGCATAACAATTTAGTGCTCTTTCAAGATCACCAGTAGTGTGCAGCCCTGGTTAAGGGCTTACAGGAGCTGTAACATTCATTACTAGCAGCAGTAAGATGAGCAGAAAACTACAGTATAATGATAAATGGGAGAGGCGATATGTAGAAAAAAAGAACAACAGTTACTGACATAAATATTTGCCTTATGACAAATGGAACATGTGTTTCGAAGTATAAAGGAAAAAAAAGTCACCTTTCCCATGCGATGTTTCTATAACCCATGTACAATTCAGGTTATTGGGGTAGAAATCAGGAAATCCAGGTGATAAGATGGTTCCAATAGAACCCTGTATGTATCCCCCACAAAGAGCTGCAGAGAAAAGAAGTTAACTACTTGTCTAATTATCGCAAGCTTACACATCAACTCCATAGGAGAACATAGAGAATAAAAGTTAGCGATTAAGTTCTCTCTAATATACTGTATTATCAACATTACAAATTCTACAAAATCAAATTAATACATAACAAGTACATATGAAGTAGGTGAATGCAAGAGAAGGAGGGTATAGAGGACTTTGCTTGTGAGCACTTATATGGAGGGGGAAATTAGAGACCATAGGAGCTATTGGGACAAGAGTGGACATGGCATGTAGAACGTATAGAGGAATATTCTCGGGTAAGAGTGTGATAGACTACACTAAAGAGGTTAGACATTGCTTGAAGTATGAAAGGTGGTGGAAGAGTCTAGTCCAATTGGACAGGGAGTGCCACAAGTGGGAAGCACTGTTTGAGAAGTTTTCAAAGCTGCATTGAGAGGTGGTTATTAGAGGAGAGGAGAGTTGTAGTACAAAGACAGAACAGAGAGATCGCTGCAATAAAGATGGACTGTAGAGAGGAAAGCAGATAATGGGAAGGACAGATAGTAGGGGGTTGCAATATTCAAGGTGAGATATAGTTGGCTTGACTCAGAGGTGGACGCAGATGCAGCTGCATCTTTTGGTGGTTGACTGTGACTTGATGCAAATGGCACTACAAAGTTCTTTTCTCGGGTACAACTGTGAGTATGACTGTGCAAGGACTGAGACACCTATGGCGCACCATCGAAACTTGCACAAACCCTATGGCCTCCAAAGTGAACTATTTTGTGTCTGTGTACACAAACACTTCCACCACACTCCCATAACACACCCAATAGACGGACCATCTCCATGCATCTGTTTAGCCACTGCCCAGGAACTCCCAGCACTTTTCAAAAGCCATTTCTGATACCATGCGTGTTAATCACAGTAGCGCCGTTGTAATGCATGCACCATAGGAGTTTGTGGGACTTTTTGCACACACACAATAGCAGAAAATCTGCATTGTGTGCAGCTCTAAATCAGGCCCTATAGGAGAATGGACAAGGTTTTTAGTAAACTCCTGAATAAGAGAGGGTCATATTCTGGCAATATTTTGAATAGGATGCGAGAAGTGAAACTGATGGCGAAGCCGATTATGTCACCAAAACAACGGGCATGGGTAGCAGGTGTGATTGTGATTTTGTCAAAAGAAGAGAGGGATAATGATACTAGGAGCAGCAGAGATAATGAGCTCTGTTTTAGACAAATTGAGCCTGGACATCTAGGTGGAAATGGCAGAGAGGCAGTTAGACGGATAGGATAAAAATGGAGAAAGAGGAGAGGACAGTGACGAAAAAGTAAATTTTAGTGTTATTTGCATAGAAGTGTTGGTGGAAGCTGAAGGAGAGTATGAGTTCACAGAAAGAAGAGGGTTAAAGAGAGAAAAGTAGGGTGCTGAGTGCAGAGATCTGAGGGACACAAGAGATAGAAGAAGAAGAGTCAGAAAGAATGAGTAGGTGAGGACAGTGGCATAGGGGCCAAGGAGTAGAAGTAGGAAAAAATGACCCTTCAACTTGGATAAGAGGTCATCACAGGACACTTTAGTAAAGGTGATCTCTATGGAGTATACATTGTAGAAGGCTAATTGCAGAGGGTCATGAAAAAAGTGAGTGGAAAGAGGTCAAGAAGTTTTGAACCAAATGAGTAGAGAAATGGTGGAGTAGCTGGAGTAAAAGGTAAGGTCAAGGGATGGCTTCATGAGAACAGGATAAAAGAGAGCATGTTTAAATTTCTATGGGAATGAGTGGAGAGGGTCATTTTGAAGAGATGATTTAAATGCTGACAGACATTTTAGAAAAAGAAGTGGAGAAGTTAGGATGGAACTGGGTCGAGGGGCAGAGAGAGAAAAAACTGAGTGTGGGTAGATGAGAGGAGGAGAATTTGGGTGGGGGTGATGGAGTGTTCTAAAAAACATTTTTTGATGGCTCAGTTTTGCCGGTGCTGGAGAAAGACAGAAAAATGAGATGAAGGTGGTAAAGAGGCTATATGGGTATGTTATATACATGGTGATGTTGTCAAAAGTAATTTTTTTCTGAAGAAGAGGGAGGGCAGTATAACAATAATACAGGTTCATGTGTCAGATCATACCTTCACAACTGGGCAGGGCTCTGCTCCACTGAAAATTGGGCTCACACTCCAGTGCCTGGTCATCACTGAGGGTGTAACCAGAGTCACAGCTGAATGTCACAAGAGCCCCAACGTAGAAATCATTGCCATGACGCTGACCATTTACTGGGATTCCTGGATCAAGGCAATGATCTGACTGCAGTTTTACCGCTGTGGAGATTAGACAAAAGTTTGTGAGGTGTATATAAATAAAAATGTACAAATGCAGCAATAGTCTAGTTTAATATCACTGTCATGTATTGTATACAATATATACATATATAACCTGTCCAAGTCCAACCTATGTCAAATACAGGAATAAACATTTAATAGAAAGATGACTATGGACATCTGTTAATCATCAACTGTTAAATATATTGCTTTAAGGTTTGTTCTTGTAATGTAAGAGATTTTAAAGACAACAAAAGATTTAGAAGACTATACACAGTGCTTGGACAATATTTAGCTCCTCTGCTTTATTCCTCCTTTTCCATTTCAGTTACTGCAGTCTGAGATCACACACATATATTACACCTAAAGGTGCGTAAACACTAGACGATTTGTGTACCCAGCAATATTGGCAGCGGCAGGACCAGGCGGGGATGCCAGCATCGTTAAGTGCTATGAGGCCAGATGGCCAAATATTAATAAACACCAATAAAACTTCCAGTGTAAAATATTTTTATTACAGCGATAATTGTTCTTACATAAAATGATGTCAAGCTTAATGTCACTTTGTAGATTATCAAAATTTGTGATTCTTTGGACTTGACACTTTTAAAACATAGCCATTAGATTCGGCATAAACCCCTACATGTTTCGTCCCCCTGGGGACTTCATCAGGGGTAATCAATAGAATCACAATCAGCTCATATGTGGTCACACTGGATCTTGTAAAAATGCCTCACAGATCAATGGAGAATATATCCTTTTTACAGGCCTTAGCCAGTAAGATCACAACTGATTCATAGTCCATTAAAGTCCATGGGGAATTACACAGTCCAGCTGGATCTTTGCAGCACCTGGACTGTGCAATTCCCCATGGTGAACTATTGAATTGGACCAGATATATACTAAAGCTTGCACAAAGGACCTAATCTATACTGAATTGGAGGCCCTTCATTATTTTCTGTGACTTTCTGCTGTATATATATATATATATATATATATATATATATATATACACACACACACACATACTTGGGCGGATTGGGAATTTAAAGTGGCCCTGGAAAATTTTTCCTAAAAGTGGCCCCATTTAGACATGTCCAATATCATGCATTGGTGAGGTTAGCAGACCATTAGTCTTAATACTGACAGCATCTAAAGTGAACGAAGTACAGCACGCCCCCCAACTTTCTGCTAGCAAAGATAGGGTCCTTTGTGCACCAAGAAAAAAAGGCACGGCCTTGTGAAAAATCTGTTCTCACTAGCCACTCCCCCTGTTCATGATAGGCCTTAGATTGGGAAACTCAATTATTATATATTTGCTCGACGAAGTTATAATTACAGCATGGAGCTTTATATATTTTTTGAGCAGTGTAATGCATTAAACATAACACATATAGGAAATATATAATACACTTAATAGTTTATGCATAAGGAAAGGAACCATCACTTGTAAACCATCCATCCTATAATAAAACAATACTGTACTGTGGTATAAAGTGTATTTATAAAAGTTTGCAAGAGTTGATAATTATTTTCCAAACAACACATGCCTCCCTGTCCTAATGATAGGGGTGGGAATTAAGTGTTTGCTGCGTCTGCTGCATTTTTCCCAGTTAGGGAGGCAGTGACCTGGGAACTGTGACCTAGGAGGGGGGGGGGGCACTGGGCTGATGAGGGAGGAAAGCTGGGGGGAGTAATATATGAGAGACCAGGGAACACTGGGCTGGCAGGGTGGGAGACATTGAGGTGTGGGGAGTACTGGGCTAGAGAAGGGAGAGATACTTGATTGAGTGGAGGACAGTGAGGTGGATGGGCATTGGGCTTGGGAGAGAGGGGGGCACTGAGCTCGAGGGACAGAGAGCACAAACCTGGGGTTGTTGTTATTCCTGTAGACAACTCTGCACCGCACACACCGACCGCTGCCTCCTGAGCACCCCCTCAGTCTTCATCTCTGCTCTGACTTCTGCTCCGGGGATCTGGTAGCGATCACTGCCTTATGGCCAGAGCCCAGAAGCCGAGTGCAGGCTTCTGGGCTTCTGGATGTGCACCCTTTTCCTTGGTAGTTCGGCCCGGTTTATTGGAAGGAGAAAAAAGACTGTACTATTGTGGCCGACGACCGGCCCCAGCCCATGCGTCAGACATAGTCAGGCAGCCACAGTCAATAAGAGTAGAACTGTTAGGAGGAGTCAGACTGGAGGCGGGGCCCTCTGTCTCTCTAGTGGGTGCTAAAGGCCGGCTCCCGATTAGCTATGGCCGGGCCGGGGGAACTTGTTTGAAAAAAATAAAAATAAAAAATAATAATTGAATCGGCTCCAAAACAGTCCGACCCACTGTTAAAACTCCCGGTGAGGTTTACGACCAATCCACCCCTGTATATATGTGACATCTCACATACCAAACTGGAGCTGGAAAAAATAATAGATAATTTTGTGACAAGGGGTTATACACTAGCTCTTCTTAGGAGAGATGAAGTATTGTCGGTCCAACGTGAAGCATTATTGCACCCTGAGGTTAAAGGTGATAGTAACATCATTCCATGGAAACTTGAATATCAGACCAGTAGCCCTGTGATCCAGCGGGCCACTCAGGCATTATGGCCAATAGTTTCATCAGATAAGAATTTATTATGCTTCAAAGGTAAACGACCGATGGCTTGTTATACAAGAGGCAGGAACATTAAGGACATGGTGGTCCACACGGACAGTACTGGATTTAATCAATCTAAACAGGAGAGACAATTTCTACGCACGAAAGCACCTGGATGTTATAAATGCACGAAATGTACTACGTGCCAGTATATGCTTACAGGATCCACTTTTAAACATCAGCACCGGGACCATACGTACCATATAAACCATGTCTTAACCTGCACTTCATCTTATGTAGTCTACTTAATTATGTGCCCCTGTGGCTACTACGTTGGGAAAACCATCAGGACAGTTAGAGAACGGATGGCTTTACATCGGTCGGCCTTCAAATCAGCCCTTACTAAAAAAGTAGCCGAGCAACCCGTTGCTAGACATATTTTGCACGTTGGACACCCCTTGTCCGCTTTAAAACATCTGTTAATCGATCATGTTCCAACTTCA
Organism: Taudactylus pleione; assembly: GCA_031769625.1. Taxonomy (NCBI): domain Eukaryota; kingdom Metazoa; phylum Chordata; class Amphibia; order Anura; family Myobatrachidae; genus Taudactylus; species Taudactylus pleione. The sequence continues at coordinate 28,881,633 of JAUIMM010000007.1, read as the reverse complement.
TTGTGTGTAGGAAATATAGGGGAAAAACTTTTACGTCTTGAAGCTACCTGGATGCATAGGTTAAACACTATCCATCCTGCAGGACTTAACGAGAAATTGTCCTTGAATACGTTTCTGTAATGATAGCTAATTTTTTCATATTTAGTGTCTAATCTTTAGCAGAATATTTTGTGTACACATGTAATTTGTTGATTGATCGATGTATCACTGTCTTGGACTATGGTTCATAGTCTATATGTCAGTCAGTTTGTATACATGTTATTGCATGGCATTTTTTGATGTATAGGTATTTAGTCAGTACATAGAGTTAATGCTTTTATGTATGTCCATTTCTATTGTGTGTTTTTAATGCACTGTCTCTCCCTGTGTGTAGCTGTCGCAGGCCGGGAAGACAGCATACCCATCTAGTGGTTTGTTACTATGACAACCCACAAGCATCGGAGTGACGTCATCAATGGAGGACAGTGTTTGACGCGTGCGCAACATCTCCTCCCCCTGCCTGCCCCGGTCTGCTTCAGCATACAGGAAGGACTCTGCTATTTAAAGGTAAGAAACATTGGTGTTTCTTTTTACTGATTATGGTGTAAATGAAGTTGCAATGCCTGCCTTGAGAAAAGGGTCTTACATGGCCCTGAAGCGTCGGCTATTTGGCATGCATTAAAGTATTTTTCAAATGGATACAAGTCCGGGAGTGCCGCTGTTCTTTTGTTTGGATATATATATAAATATATATATATATATATATATATATATATATTGTGATAAGGTCGGGGCAGCGGGTCCCTCTCCTGGGGTAGATGGACACCACCTTACACACAGCAGCCAGGAAACAGCAGTTCAGTCGTGGATCTTCATGCAACCTGTACGGTGCCAGTTTTTATTGTGCAAATTTAACAATCAAATAAACAAAACATAAAATAAACCCTAGCCCAGCTGGGCACAAACTAGACAGTAAGTTCCCCATCTAACAGAACACTAAACAAAATACCCGTCCACAGTACCTTCTGGTTTACAGCCAACAGTGTCTCAGAGCAAGCTAACCTGCAACCTGACACTCAGCTATGAAAAACCCAGCTTATCTGAGCCACTTTCAGGTACAAGCCCTAATGAGCCTGCTACCAGGCTGAAAGGCCCAACACCTGGAGTGGCCAGTGGATGGAGCCCTCCCTCTCCTCACATCCACACCCCCAGGACCCATTCCGGCTTTTCACAGAAGCCGACATTTCTAGTCTGCTTATCCAACAGACTTCTCCTGGGGGTTTTAAAAGACAGGAATCTGGGACATATATAGCAGCCATTCCACACTTCTCCAGTGCATCTATAACAAATATATTATATATATATATATATATATATAAATAACAAACAGAGTTAGCTGACACTCAATCCAAAACAATTAACATCATGCCCAGTTGCCTCCAGGAAAACCCATACAAGTAAACTTCAAAGCAGTGGCACTCACAGATCTTGCAATCAAACATACAGTATAGATGGTGAATAAATTAATCACCTAACACAAACCGGTATCTCCGGGTGGTCAACGTTTCATTTTATTACAAAAATTAATCATGAGAAAGATAAAAGTGCATAGTGCTTACCTTATATCACTGGGGATATTCTTCTGTCTATATAAGGTAAGCACTATGCACTGTATCTTTGTCCGCAATAAATTTTGTAATAAAATGAAATGTTGACCACGCAGAGATACCGGTTTGTGTTAGGTGTTTAAACACCACTTCTATATGTTTGATTGCAAGTCCTGTGAGTGCCACTGCTTTGAAGTTTACTTTTTTGCCTATGATGCCTTGAAATAAACTATATTTGTTTCACTGGATCCAGGAGTGCTGCCTCTTTCCTTACAATGTGTGGTTGCCATACCACACCACTATAGGATCATAGTATATATATATATAAATATATATAAAAAGAAAGGGGGCGCCACATCCTGCACCAAAACAAATAAAATAATTTCATTCCAATTCATACATTTAAATCAAAGTGGCATGTGTACCGAAGCTAGCTGTATAAACCACCGCTACTATAACAAACATGAAACAGAATAATCCTGGTTAGCCACCCAAATGTCTCTGGGTTTCTTTCCAGTAACTGTGTCATCTAGGAAGGGTTACACCAGGCCACTTGTCAACACGTTTCGTCATTGGACTTCATCAGGATGCCGGTGTTGTCTGTGATGTTCTTAAATAGCAGTAGTAAGCCAATCTGCTACTCCACATGGTGTTGCAAATTTGCAATTAGCTACAGGACATGTCAACAAATCTACTATATCAGTGCTATGATTCTATTTATAACAGATACATGATTACAACTTTCAAAGAATTGAAACTCTGAAACATATATAAATCATTGATACAATATAAATATAAAACAACTTTATATATCAAATGAAGCTCATAAAATCAGGAAGATAAAAACTAATGGATAAAAACATATATTGCACGTGAATTTACAATTAGATCTACTGTACGAAGAAACAAAAGAATATAGTGTTTAGGAGTTAATAATATCAAATAATGTCAGCACTTTAAAATATATATATATATATATATATATATATATATATATAAAACACATAGTATTAACATTTTAAAAAAGGAGTTATATCGTATTCGTATCCCTCATTCAACCCATTGGGGAACAGGGTATTTAAAGTAATGATCCAAAAGGTTTCCCGTTGGACCAATACATTTTCCCTATCACCTCCCCTCTTCTCTGCTAAAACATACTCTCCCCTATTCTCTGCTAAAACAGGCTGCAACATTATTCCCTTGGCATTTTCTAAAATGCATTGGTACACTATGATTCTCCACTGAATGCTTTATATAAGATTTGCTGCTCTGTCGTGTTGTCGCTATGTGGTCTAATAGCTTACTTTTTCATACTAAACAATATGTAAGATTTGGCAGCTGTACCTTGAGAGCTGTGGAAGAAATTCGCCAGCAAACATACTTTATATATATATATATATATATATATAATATATATATATATATAATATATATATATAATATATATTTATATATATATATATATATATATATATACATATATAGTTATTAATGGGATAGAACTGCACAGTTTGTTTTACTGATGACTGACATGCATTCAAGTTATTTCCCAGAGATTTATTAGGTAATAGATTTTACAGTGTATAGTCAAATGCATAAATAGCAGAAATAATCAAACATATAATGCACTGAAACAAGATTATGACAATTAAAGCACCCACATGGCATCAATTCATGTGTTCTAAAAGAAATAGGTTTGATCATTGGTAGGCCACAATTTATTATATTTATGGGCTCCCTAATAACCTTTTCAGCGTGAAAGATTGTTGGAAAGCAGATGTGGCGCCATTCTCTAAAAGGAAAATCTGAACATGAAATGCTGTGTGCATGGCATCTGTAATTAGCACATTATTTGAATGGATTCTCAGGTATTATGGAGATAATAAATTTATCACGCTTTGTAAGTATTATAAAGTATTATAAAGGATTATCATGTAGAAAAAAGTGATTGATTTTAAGAGGATATACTGTACAGTATGTTCATAGTTGAGTCCAGGAGGGGAACTCCTTAAAGATAGGGGGTTGGGTTTTCAGTTTTACTAAAAAAAAAAAAACACACACTAAAATTATATATTTAAAAAAAATAAAACTCTAACAATATAAAATAAACACATTTAATAATATTGTAAATTAAATAAAAATGCTTTATTCAAAGAATAAATCATTGTGTTATTCAATTTCTTCTGAGATGAGGATAACAGAAACATTGTTGCGATGGTACATGTATATTGGCTATAATTAATTGATAAATAGAAATTCCCATGCTTTGCTTAGGAAGCTATTGAAGCAGCACACAGTGACTTTTATTGCTGGTGGTATCGCCTTGATGTATAGAGCAAAGCTCTATTGTTGGTGAAAAAAAATGTTTTATAATATATAATCCGCCTCTGTATAAAGCCCTATGTATCTATGTAACAAGAAGACATCTATAAAATGAAGTAATGCTCCAGGATAATGTGACCTTAGCATACTGCAGAACAGCAGCAGTATGAGATTCAGTCAATGTTGATGTCCTATGACACAATTTTACCTATAATGCTGGGAGCAGTTCTTTGGGAATTTGTAATGGCCTAACTAATTTGCAAAGTACGATTTGATAAAATAAAGGATTTCTGTCACAGACTTCCCAGCTGTGTAAACAATATAAAGGGATTTGTGATAATCTGTAAGAGATTCATCCCTCTCACAAAGTCTGAGGCATGTGATGCGTGTGTATTGCAGATAGATCCTTTAGTGTAACCAGGGTGAGATCACATTCATCAATTTATATAGAGAGAAAAACCCCATCTAGGATCAGTGGTTTATTATTAATAGTAATGGAAAATTTCATTTTCCCACATGAATTATGTTGCATATATATATAATTTAAATCCGTAATCTTATGGTTACCAAAGACACATTGTGCAGGCTCGGTTTTACTCGGATTTACTCGGTTCTTATCGCCACTTTACCGCAAATTCGGATTTATTATATTGGCTATCCAAAACACATGATAGGCGATAGCCAATAAAATGCCATTTAAAGATCCGAGTAAATCTGAGTAAAACCGAACCCGCTCACCCCTAATTTTTATGCACTACATATGGAGACATATGGAGATGTACAAGTGCATCCACAATTACACCAGCCTTGTCAGCTTGACCCACTACAGAGGCATTTTTGGATCCAAATTCCCCAGTATTTCTCTTCCCCAGAACTTTATATTTGTGTTATTGCTAAGTATAAATAATATTGGGCTTCAAAATTTGTTGGTTTCTCATTTTCCCCCCAAAAATCTAGACAAGGGGGTAAATTTACTAAAGTGAGAGTTTTTAGAAATGGAGATGTTGCCCCTAGCAACCAGATTCTACTTAACATATAACTAGCAGCTTCTAGAAGATAATAGCTAGAATCTGATTGGTTGCTATGGGCAACATCTCCATTTCTAAAAACTCTCACTTTAGTAAATTTATCCCAAGGTGTTTTTTTTTGTAGCAAACTATTTTGACCAATATAAATGTTGGAAGATATGTGTATGTTTGGTAGCATTATTTTAACGTCAGTTTATGTTCTTATGGTCAATTTAGAAACATATCTCAAAGCCTTGCTCTATACTGTGGCTGATTGTTGTCAAAGATACATAAGGCAAATGACTCTATCTGTAACAACGACAACATTTTACATGTATACAGACATGTACATATATATGTACATGTACATATAAAAGTGGAAGAAATACACCAAATAAAACAAAATAATATTGTAGGTTAAAGTAATAAAGTCTGATTACAATGTTGGCAAGGGCTGACTGGCAAATTTTAGTCTGGGGGGCAGACACACGTAAGTGGTCCAGCTTTTCTACCAGCGCATTGCAATAAGCAAAGACACATGATAATAACCTCTGTAGGTATGGTATGTATAGTCCATTAAATGTTGAAAATTGTTATGTCAAAGAGCTATAAACAAATACAAGTACCAGCCCAATCTGATAAAATAGAGACCATTCTAGTGACCCCTACAAAATGCACACAGCACTCTAATGATGGATGAACAACGCAGGAACCATTCTAGTGACCAATATAGAATACAGGGACCATTCTCGTGACCAATATACAATTCAGAAATGATTCTCGTAAACCGATCGTTACCGATCTACAATGCAGGGACCATTCTAGTTACTGTCATGCAATATAGGGGACATTCTATATTATATATAATATAGGGACCATTTTCGTAACAGGTATATAATGCTGGGACTATTCTAGTGACTGGTATAAAATGCAGGGACCATTCTGGTAATCAGTATACAAGGAGTTTGTGAAAATCACCCAACTCCGACAGCCAGCAAGAAATGGAATTAATTTCCAATCAATGGCTGGATCCCTCTCACCTTAGCAGGTAGTGTGGGAGTAGATTGGATACAGAGGTTCAGGCAGGGGTGTAGCTAGATATGCAGATGGTGTAATGTGCTACTCAGGAGTGGTGGTAAAGTAGGGGGTGTGTTTCTTGTTAGGTTTGTGCTGCAGCCACAAGACACTGGTGTGCTCCCCATTCACACCAATATGAAATGGACATTAAACATGGACGCGTGTCTATGAATGGCACAACATTAGGGGTGAAGCTAGGCTTTCTCTCACCCTTCCCTCCCTGTATATAGTAGTCATCCCTGGCTAGCTTTGATACAGCTGTCAACATTGTTAAGATTGAAAAGTGTTAGGATGAGGGCACACATTTTTAGTCCCATTACATAAAGATGTCAGCGCCTGCTGCATTTCTTGTGTGGTTCGGGGGTATCTACACTATTAAATGGAGCTTGCATACTCTACTGTCTCAAGACTCAGTGGCTAAGTATTGTTGCCTGTACTACACTACCTCAACCCCACAGAGCATTGTAGTGACCACCATATAATTCAGTGAGCACCACTGACCACCAGATAGCATAACAGGGAATGCATATAATGCAGAGCGCATAGCAGAGACTGCATATAAATCAGAGCATAGCAGGGGCTGCATATAAATCAGAGCATAGCAGGGATTACCATATAACGCAGAGAGCATCACAGGGACAGCATATAATGCAGAGAGCATAGCAGGGACTGCATATAAATCAAATAATAGCAGGGATTACCATATAATGCACAGAGCATAGCAGGGACGGCATATAATGCAGAGTGCATAGCAGGGGCTGCATATAAATCAGAGCATAGCAGGGATTACCATATAACGAAGAGAGCATCACAGGGACAGCATATAATGCAGAGAGCATAGCAGGGACTGCATATAATGCAGAGAGCATAGCAGAGACTGCATATAAATCAGAGCATAGCAGGGATTACCATATAATGCAGAGAGCATAGCAGGCAGGGCCGTTTCTAGGGGCAGGCGACCCGTGCAATCGCACGGGGCGCGCTGCCTCCTACCCCTGCTGTAGAAACAGCATGTTAACTGCCGGGCGCCCGCTGAGATTCAGTTACCAGTGGGCGCCCGGCAGAGCAGAGCATGACGTCTTTCCCATAGTGCAGAGAGAGGAGCAGCCGAGCGGAGCGGACGCCAGAGCGGGGCTGAAGGTAAGTGTTACTGTTTTTTTTTTTTTGTGTGTGCAGGCAGCCTGGACAATACTTGGAGGGAGGTACTACTACTGGGGGCACTTCTGCTGGGGGAGCCACCACTACTGGGGGCACCTGGGCACAGCTACTAGGGACATTACTCTGGTGGCACCCCTACTGGGGGAGACACCACTACTGGGGGCACCCGGGCACTACTACTGGGGACATTACTCAAGGGGCACTTCTACTGGGGTTATTGCTTAGGAGGCACCACTACTGGGTGCATTACTCAGGGGCCAGGGGCACTTCTACTGGGGGCACTACTACTTGGGGCTTTTCTACTTGGGGCACTACTACAAAGGGAGCATTACTATTGGGGGCACTAATACAGGGGCATTAATACTGAGGAATTTATAAAGGGGACACTACTACAGGGGGCATTACTATTGGGGGCAATACAACTGGGGACACTACTACTGGGGCACTACAACAGGGACCATTACTATTGGGGGCATTACTGATGGGGGCATGACTACAGGGGACACTACTAATGGGGGCTCTGCATTAGTTACACTACCACTGTGGGCACTGCATAAGGGGCATAAATACAGGGGACACTGCATATGGGGACAACTACAGGGGGCACTGCATAATGGGCACTTTTGCCTGAGAGCCAGATGGGGGGAAGCCTAAGACCTGTCGGGATGGAATGGCAAGGGAGGGGGCTGGAATGAAGTGTGTATTATGTGAATCATGTTTTTTCAATGTGTTTTATGTGGTTCTGGATTTAATAATGTATTTGAGGTGGATGTGTTTTAAAACGTAGTTTATGTGCCTCTGGCTTTTCCAATATATTTTATGTGGAAGTGGTTTGTTGCAGTGTATTTTATGTGGATCTGACTGGGCTCGCTCCCAACGCGACTAAAACCGGGTGTGATGCAAGGTCATACTTCTGCAAATGTCACACCACAGGCATGCACACAGAAATGCGGCGTGGGCTTGTGACAGCTAGGCCACACCCCATTTTTTGAGTGCGCGCATGCTGTCTATCTTTTGTTTAGCTACATATATTTTTCAGCGCTTTGCCTCTGACAGGTTAGACACCCCTGTACTCAGTAGTCACGGTGGCTGTCATTCTGTGGTCTTTCTAGATCACGCTCCCTTACTGTGATACCACACCCCCTCACGATGACGCCACGCCCACTCCACAATATTACTGCTTCGAGGGGTGGGGGGGGCGCATTTTGACTGCTCGCACTGGGAGCCTCAGACCCTAGAAACTGCCCTGATAGCAGGGACGGCATATAATGCAGAGAGCATAGCAGGGACTGCATATAATGCAGAGAGCATAGCAGGGACTGCATATAATGCAGAGAGCATAGCAGGGACTGCATATAAATCAGATAATAGCAGGGATTACCATATAATGCAGAGAGCATAGCAGGGACGGCATATAATGCAGAGAGCATAGCAGGGACTGCATATAATGCAGAGAGCATAGCAGGGACTGCATATAATGCAGAGAGCATATCAGGGACTGCATATAAATCAGAGCATAGCAGGGATTACCATATAATGCAGAGAGCATAGCAGGGACTGCCTTTAATGCAGAGAGCATAGCAGGGACTGCATATAATGCAGAGAGCATAGCAGGGACTGCATATAATGCAGAGCGCATAGCAGGGACTGCATATAATGCAGAGAGCATAGCAGGGACTGCATATAAATCAGAGCATAGCAGGGATTACCATATAATTCACAGAGCATAGCAGGGACGGCATATAATGCAGAGAGCATAGCAGGGACTGCATATAATGCAGAGAGCATAGCAGGGACTGCATATAATGCAGAGAGCATAGTAGGGACTGCATATAATGCAGTGTGTCACAGTGACTGCCATATAATGCACAGAGCATTGCAATGACCACCATATAATGTAGAGAAAACATGGCAGCTGGGGGAGGTGATGAAGGTGGTAGTAGTAGGGGTAGATACACACATATTTACAGTCATCACATAGTCTCACACATACATACTGTACATACATACAGTCACATACATGCATACATACATTCATACATACAGTCATCACATAGTCACACATACATAGTCATCACATAGTCTCACACATACATACTGTATATGCATACAGTCACATACACATAGTCACAGACATCACATAGTCACACATACAGTCACACACTTGTCACATACAATATATAACATTGAGACATTAGTGTCCTCCCTCCCACTTACATTAAACTCTGCCACTGTGACTTGACTGGCTGCAAGTCACAGTGGCAGTGGGGGAGGGGGGTTTGGGTTTGCATCTGAGAAAGGGAGGGCATCAGGGAACTTACCACCTACCCACTATGCCCCCTTCCATATCCGGCTCTGGCTCCATATGTGTACACAAATGGAGTGGCCCAGCAGCATCCTCTACCTGTCTCCAGTCCAGTGGCGTAACTTCATCCCAGGTGCCCGGAGGCAAGATAAATGTTGGTGCCCCCCCGGCACCTATGCCAGCCCCAGCTTCCGCCCCCCTATGCAGTTCCCCCAGTAGTGGTCCCCCTGTGCAGTGCCCTCTGTAGAGGTCCCCCTATGCAGTGCCGCCTATGTAGTGTCCCCCAGCAATGGTCCCCCTATGCAGTACCTCCAGTAGTGGTCCCCCTTTGCAGTGCCCCATAACTAAGGGCCCCTGTAGTGCTCCCAGTAGTAAGCCCCCTGTAGTAAACCCCCAGTAGTAAACTCCCTGTAGTGCCCCCAGTAGTAAGCCCCCAGTAATGCCCCCTGTAGAAAGCTCCCAGTAATGCCCCCTGTAGTAAGCCCCCGTAATGTCCCCTGTAGTAAGCCCCCTGTAACGCCCCGTGTAGTACGCCCCCGTAATACCCCCGGTAGTAAGCCCCCAGTAATGCCCCCTGTAGTGAGCCCCCAGTAATGCCCCCTGTAGTGAGCCCCCAACAATGCCCCCTGTAGTGAGCCACCAATAATGCCGCCTGTAGTGAGCCCCCCCGCGCGAGCGCACACACATACAAAAAATAAAAAATAAAAAAATACTTACCTGAAACCTCACTCCAGTCCTGCTGCCTTCCGTCCCCGGCGCCCGCTCCTCGGAACTATGGGAGTGACGTCATGACGTCAATCTGGAGGGCAAAAAGCACCCTGCCATAAAGAAGGAGGGCAAAAAGCGCCCTGCCCTCACAGCCTGCGGGTGCCGTCTTCACCTGCGGGTCGCAGTGTCCCGCGGGTGAAGAAATGTGCAGTGACCCGGTCACCGCCGGAGAATAGACACCTGGCGCATGCGCCCGACATCTATTCTCCCTGTCTGCAGCGCTTGGGGGCTGCTCGGCGTGTCCGTAAGTGCCGGGCACGCCCCCAAGAGTGACGAAAAGGGGACTCGTCTTATAGACACTCCCCCTTTTCGATGGCCACGCCCTCTTTTCGGACACGCGCGCACCTTCGCCGCGCGCATTAAGGTGCCCTCTCTAGCTCCGGCGCCCTGCCTGCCGCTGGAGCTAGAGTGAAAACTATATATATGTGTGAGTTTATATATAACATACGTTTAGATATATTTCTTATATAAATATGATATATACAGATATATATAAACACACACACACATTTATATATATATATATGTATATTGCAACCATATTGTTATAATATATCTCACATATCTAGATTTATATAGCATTGATAGATGATGTCATCATGTCTTACTCTCCCTCTGTACCAGTGCTGCAGCGGTGCAGCTGCATTGCAGACAGGTGAGTGACAATGCACTGTCTGTGACACTGGCAAGCAGACAGTGCTACTCTACCTACTCATACCCCCCCCCCCCCCCCCCGGACTGCAGCACGCTGCCACCCCGGTGGTTTTAGTAAGGTAGTAATGGCCAATAAAAGAAAATATATATGTTGAAAAAAAAGGGGATGTGCTGCGGGCGGCCCGGGCCCCCTCCTGGCGCGGGCCCTGGTAATCTGTACTCGCCCCCCCCCCCTCTCGGCGCCCCTGTCTGTGACTGCACTGGCTACACTGTGTGACTGGCAGTGGATTCCTATTGGAAGCATCACCTGCCAGTCACATGTACAAAAGGCAGCCCCAGGGCGTTGTGTCTCCTATATAATAATAATAATAATAATAATAATAATAATACTACTTTATTGTCATTGACAGCACGAATGATGTCAACAAAAAACCTAACAGCACTATACCACATAATAAAACAGGCAGCAATTACATTACTACTTAAACAGCATTGATCAATCAAAAATGTAAATCAAACATTTAGCGTATGCAATGCAGTTGAAAAGAAACTATTATGCAAACGTTTTGTGCGAGTGCGCACAGCTATGAAGCGCCTGTTAGATGGCAATTTCTCATGGTTAGGATGGCTGGGATCTACTAGAATAGATCTAGATTTTTTTCAGGAGCCTTTTTCATATATCTGTTGAGTGCATGGTAGCACAACTCCAATAATTCTGCTAGCCGTCCCAACCACCTAATCCAATGCTCTACGTTCAGCCACAGTACAATTCCCATACCAGGCCACAATCCCATAAGTCAAGATACTTTCCACAATGCTAAAATAAAACTTTAGAAGGGTCCCCCAACTCACACACGTTAATCTTAAACGTTAATCTTAAACGATGCAGAAAAAACAATCGTTGATGTACCTTCTTAACCAAGAATGCTGAGTTCAGGGACCATGTCAAGGTATCCGAAATAAAAAACCCCAGCAATTTAAAAGAAGACACTACCTCGATGGTCAAACCACCTAAACAAACAGGGGACCTTTGTAGGAGCACTCCGTCTCCTGAAATCAACAATAATTTCCTTTGTTTTTATTGTGTTAAGCAGTACTGTAGGCAGCTTCCACTGCTCCACTCAAACATTCTAGCCACCTCAGCTCTATAGGCACGTTCATCCCCGTTAGTTATTAGACCAACGATAGTGATGTCGTCTGCAAATTTAATGACCTTAGCAGACCATGACTGAGACTAACAATCATGAGTGAATAATGAATACAGAGCTGGGCTCAAGACACACCCCTGCGGGACTCCAACATTCAGCACCAACGCCTTGGAACTGGATTTCCCCAACTTGACCACCTGAGGTCTATCAGATAAAAAATTTAGCAGCCATCTACAAGTAAAACCACTACCTTTTTGCTTGCCAGAGTCCAAGGTCCTATCTGCCCTAAATAAGGTCATGTTATCCAGCCTAACTGCCATATCAGGTATACCACTGTGCAGCCATGACTCTGTAAAAATAAAAATCAAACTATTCCTCATAAAGCATTTATTCGCCATTTCAGCTTGTATAGCATCCAGCTTATTGGGTAGAGACTGCACATTGGCCAAAAAGAGACTTGGCAGTGGGGGATGCACAGGGCACAGTCTCAGTCTTACCCCCACACCAGCTCGCTTCCCATTATTTTGCCATCTAAGCCTACATGGATAGCACCCAATGACAGCCCTTAAACCAGCCTTGCTCCCAATAATGATATTGATTATGGCCATTGACCCCTGACCATGTCCACGGCTGTTACCCTGATTATGCCCCCTCCCCACACCACCCAAAACAGCAGCTCGCAGGGGATCAACAGATGTCTCTCCCAGTACCTGGGCTGCCCAATCTGGCATGTCCACCACATGACCTTGCATGGCTGGACCATCTCCACTACCACACTCCCCCAGCTGCCAGCCCCGACAGTGTCTCGCTGGCCTGCTGATCCTCCAGGCCCTCCAAGCCCGACCGGACTAGCTGCCATGCCTCCAGGCGCTGAGCTGATGATGCCACCGGCAGCCACACTCCCAGCCAAGCTCCCAGCGATTCTGCGCAAATCGCGTCACTGGGCCCCCCGCTGCGGGTATTTCTGTTTTTTTTCAGTGGGGAGGGACGGAGACTTCCGGGAGGCTTGCCTGCCTTTCCAGGGGGCCGGGAGCGGCACCCGAAAATCGGGAGGCTCCTTGCCAAATCGGGAGGGTAGGCAAGCCTGTATTAGCAGAGAGCGGCTTCCAGGAGGAAGCCGCTACTCTGCCTTTCCACTAGCCATAACTGGCTCCTAGTGGCCCGCAGATGATACAGCCCTTTGGATGCCTGTGGCATGCGCATGCGCGGCTCCCCGCCGCTAGTGCGCATGTGCGGCTTCCTGCTGCTAGTGCGCATGCGCTGGTCCCGGCACCTGACAGACCGATCGCGCAGGTGCCAGGACCTGGCAAGGAGGAGCGGGTGAGTAATTGCACCCTCCCTCCTGTTTTGAGCGGCAGCAGCCCCCCCTCATCTAAGAGGGTAGGAGCCGCCGCTTGTGTGCTGTAATTGTACAATTTTTTACTGCAGTATGCATGTTTTGCTAAGTCCACAGGAAAATATCTGCATGTGTGGGTAACCTTCTAACAGGGGTATTCATTATGGGTGCGAAAACATCGTTTTTGCGTTAATATCAGAGGTATGACGTCATTATCGCAGGTTTTACTTTTACACCATATTCAATTTCAAAGACTTATCGCAGTTTTGAAAAGTCTTTGATAAAAAACGGGGATAACTTTTCACCATTAAATAGGTGTCAAAAAAAAGTGCAGAACTGGGGTTTAGGGGTGCAGGCTTAAATAAAATAGCCTGCACCCCTGGGAATGACATTTAAAAAAGAACTGTGTCAAAAAAGTTTTTTAAAAAAATAGGGACACCCCAAAAAATTAATTTAAAAATTGGGGTGAAAAAAAAATGTGAAAAAATTGTTTAAGAATAGAGAAATAGGTTCAGGGCTATTCTGAATGTATGCGGCAGGTGTTTTGAAGAATAGAATTATAGCGGCAGGTGCACAAATGCAGTATTTGTAAAAACTTACTGTAGGGACATAAAAATATGCTATTACCCATTTTCATGTACCCCAAATTTGATGGGACCACTTAAAAAAACGAAAAAAATAACCTAACTGCTCTTCTGCATCACTTATTCAATGTTGGAAAAAAACACCTGCTGCGGCTATTTAAATCCCCGACTTTCAATTAAAGGCTAAAACGGGGGTACCCATAGTAATCCCCCATGTTTTTACAACTTTAGGGGGGTCTTACAATTTTTTTAAGGAAAAATACGTAATTTTACGCAAATCCAACTTCGGAGTTTCCCGTTTTCGTTAATTTCATATTGAATACGGGGATAAGCGGGAGCGCGCCTGATACTTTAACGCAGGTAAAAACTCCGATATGAAACGTTAACTTCGACAGTGAAGTTAACGTTTCATATTGAATACCCCTCTAAGTATTTAAGATCGAATTAACTTCAGAATAGATTTCATAAAATTGTATGCACTTTAGTAAAATCTAAAATATTAAACTGTAATTGATTTGCAAGACACTACAATATGTGCAGACAGCTTTAGTTTATAGAGAGGGCAGGGTCACAATAGAACAGAGCAGTGATGTGGTGCTCCTGTCAACTTTAAATGCCAAACAGCTACAGGGCAACAGAAAATTAATAAAGATGTTTGTAGTTCATGGAATAACTTGAATGTACATCTCCTTAAAGCAACAATGTTGTTTATTGCAAACTGGTTCATCTCTGTTTGCTCCAGATTGGAGGCTCAATTTGAGTTTAAACTACTGTGTTTAAAGTTGTTTTTCAACAACAGGCAAGAAGATATTTGTATATATACTGTAGCTCTGCACTTTTCCTTTAGGTGACCAGAAAGGTGGCAGAAAATGGACAGCTAGCTTCAAATGTTGAATGGAAGAAATGTACACAGTAGGTGTCCCTAAACAAAGAAATGATCAGGGACAGACTGGGGTTGCTTATCAGCCCTGGCAATCCCCCTGCACACAAACTTCATAACCAGGCCATTTCAAGCTTTCAGCAGGGGTGTGCTTGTAGGCATCATGAGCATTGACAGATCCTATCTCTTTAAGGCTCCCATTTAGTAACGCATTATGGTGTCTATTTACTAAGCAGTCTTAGGAGACAGAGTGAAAAGTGATAAGAAGTGATAAGGTGCCAGCCAATCAGCTCCCAACTGTCATTTTTCAAACACAACCTGTGAGATGACAGTTGGGAGCTGATAATCCACCACTGATTATGAGTCCTTAGTGTTTCCAAGCAGCAAATGTCAGTAATTAACTGTCAAAATTATTACATTTTGTTTCTGCAAAAGCCTAAATGAGTTGTTCCTATGTTGTTGTTAGGGGTTGGGTACGGGATCCTTGTGGTCGGGATACCGGAAGTCAGAATACTGACAGTTGCATCCCGACAGTCAGAATCCCGATCCAATTAATGTACTAACCCAACTCTCACCCAATTTCTCTAACCCACCTTTCCCGCAGCCTATCCTTAACCCTTGCCCCCTACACTCTTACCCTAAACGAGCAGCCTAACCCCCACTCCCCCCCTGTGCACTCGGCGGCAGCAGC
Organism: Taudactylus pleione; assembly: GCA_031769625.1. Classification (NCBI taxonomy): domain Eukaryota; kingdom Metazoa; phylum Chordata; class Amphibia; order Anura; family Myobatrachidae; genus Taudactylus; species Taudactylus pleione. The sequence goes on along the minus strand of JAUIMM010000007.1, from coordinate 28,866,117 downwards.
AATATCCCTGTACTCACTGCAGCCCACTGTTGGGCACTACTGACGCTGAAAGGAGGGGGAAGGGGGAGCGGCAGGGTGCCATCCCTCTTGGCACCCCTGGCAGGGTGTCATCAAATCAAACAATCAAAGCAATATAGGAAATATAGCAATATGTTATATATATCACTGTAATTTGAATGAGAACAGAAAGAAATCCCCCAGAGAGTGAAGGAGCGGAGCATTCTGGGAAAATGACTCTTGGCAGCTCTCATTCAAAGCATGAGGAAATAATTCCAAATTAAGAAGGAATAAAAGCAGCTTTTTTTATTCAACGATGCTGTCCAGAAGTCAGTACTCCAGTTGTTATGGTAAAAGAAAATCAATAAAGATGATCAGACTGAAGAGTGCAGAACGGGTTCTAATAGATTTAAGTTCTCAAAACACTTTGCAGTAGCACAGCTAACACAATGATGCCAATTTCTGTATATTTGAGTGGCGCCCTGCCTGCTGTGCTTACAACTACACAAATGAACAATTCCTGCAAGACCTGCCTCCATATTCATTCTGTGCATCGGGTGGGGGTAATTATTTTTAATCAAATACAAGCAACTTGGCTTTTATCTTCAATCAATGGAACAGACCTGAATTCAGCAGAAATTGCAGCAATTCAGTGCCTTTCTAAGATACAAGTGTTTAGTATTGTAACAGAATCACTACATAAGAAATACAATGGGACTGCATACATATTTTACATAGAACGGTTGCTTACTTTCATAGCGGATTTGAAAACCAATGTCTGAGTGGCTCTTGTCAGTGGTGAAGAGCAGGTATAGGAAGTTACTGGTGCTGATTAAGAATTGGGGTACCTGCGTGCCATCATAGACCCCAATCAGTGGTGAAGAATAAGACTTCCCATCTCTCACTTCCAGGGTGTCGTAATTCACCTCAGTCTTAAATCTGCATCGACAAGAGAAAAATATGTTGTACAGGTGGAGCAATGATTTGATCTTTACAGATGCAATGCGGTCCCTTGGACACAGGCGATACTCCCACCGGTTCGCCAAGGTTTTTCTACATCATTTTGGATATTCCAATGTTAGTATATTATTTAAAAAACAGCTATTGATAAACTGTATTAATATATTAAAGTAGTAAATTGCAGCTAGATCTAATGTGGACTGGCTTTGTCACATCCTGAAAAATGACAGCAAAGCTGCACTGTAATGATTAGTGACTTACAGGTCATCCAGTCACATTGGCGCAAGAAGCAAATCGGCATTTTTACTTTTAATGGATTAAAAATCCTGTGTGGAAAAGTATGAATTTAGGTGAATAATAAACTGACAACAAGGGATTTGGGAGGTAGTTGAAATCCCAGCTGTCGAGATGTCAGCACTCAGAATACCCGACGGTGAGTAGTGGGGTTAGGGAGAGGGTTAGGCACTAAGCGGAGGGTTAGGGTTAGGCTCTGGGAAGAAGGGTTGTGAGGAGAAATCCGTCAAAAGTTCCGGCCACGCGGCTGTTTTCAGGCTTAGCGTTGCGCTAACAGCTGCGCGTTGGCACTTTAGTCGGAGAAGGCAGGTTTCGCGAATAAACACCCAGGGTAAGTTGCAAGAACCGGCATTCTTTTTCTTAACAGCGCGCTGAATTGAATAGCTCCGTGACTATTCAACATCGCATTGACTTGAATCACGGCAATTAATATTAACATTAATATCAATATTAATTGAACCTAGTGTAGTGATTATGTAGTCCATCACAAGTTATTATATTGCTTATCAATGTAATGTCATGTAACTGTAACAGGCCGGGTGTCCTGCCAGCGACCTGTGGCTGTTTTGCAAGAAATAGGCACGTTACATTACTTGTAACCCATTACAGATACGCCCCTGCCCTTGTGTGTTTAAGGCATCTGCCAGGAAAATCCCTCCACTCCAAGATACCATTGTATGGCCTGGAGCCAGAGGGTCTCTGTAGAAGCTACAAATCTTGGGACCACATCTCCATTTGAAGTATCTGGCCAGGAAATAGATCAGACCTTTATGAGAGGTTATGAAATTGGTTATAGAGATGTCCCATGTCCATTGGTCCACATCTAAAAATCCTTTGTACATCTGTGCTGTGGCTAAAGACCCCAAACTCTTCAGAAACCTGAGCCCAGGACACCGGTATGTGTGTACCTAACAGTGTAAACTAATGTATATCTACAGAGAAGCCAGCCAGAGAATGGAGGTGCTGTTTGTCACAGTCTTTTTACAGAATAAAGGGCAGAGAAACTTGTATGGCATTATCCAATTCATAAATGGGTATGGTACATGCTGGATTGTTCCAAATAATCTCTTGTGACCTCTTCATGCCAGTTTCATACCATCGTTGATGTGATTCTGATTTATTCCTTTTATTCTTTTAATATATTCTGCATAATTGTATGTCCATTTATTTAACCTTTTTTCTGTTCTCTTCAAGCATTTGTGTAATTGCGCTAAACGTTAAAATCAGTAAATTTAGCTGGTTTCCGTGTTCTTTAAATAAACATATAAGCCTGTGAAGTGCCAAGATACATGCTACAGACCCGTGTGAAATACTCCTTAGTGGTGGCAGTAAGATTTTTTCACATTAATCATGAGTGGAATAGATACTGTGAGAAGTGTAATCATTGTGTTACAGGACATAGGGCTACATTGAATAACTTTGATTCAAACCACTTAATAATGACAGGCTCAAGTGAGTGCTGACTGATCAAATGTCACTGACAGCGGTTTCAGATAGGTGTATTTGGCAACAGGCTGATCATGATACTGTACCTAGTATAAGGGTATGAACTTACTTGTCGAATGTGATTTTTATTGGGTATCCAGGCTGCGCTTCCAGAACCCAAACACAGTTCAAGGAATCCTTGTAAAACCCAGGCCAGCCAGGAGAGAGAATCATCCCACTTGGAGCTGTCAGGTGTCCACCACATGGGGCTGTTAAGAGAAGTAGAGAATGTCAAAAGGCAAATACTTGTAATATACAATGAACTCTAATGCTAGACTGAAGAAAACTACAGGTCTGGGGCCTGATTCTGAGTTGGACCCAATGTTGGACGCAGTTGAACAATGAATTTCTTCTGGGCATGCTTTTATATCACACTGCGCATGCGTCCAGAGCCTGTGCGCACCATCTCAGAAATATATACAAAATATATTGGGCATTCCTGGTCAGTGACTGGGAGGTGGCTGTGTAGACGCATGGTGATGGTCTGTCTTACAGGCGTGTCATTGACGAGTGACTGAAGTGGTTGTGATCTCAGAAGTATAATCGCTCACACTGGAGGCCATACTCTGGCCGACAATCTGCACCTAGGACCTCATTCAGAGGCGATCGCAAAAAGCGAGCGCTCGCTCTGAATGAGGGCGGCCGCTTTTCTTTTGAAAGGCAGCCTCCTGGCCGCTCACTAAGCTGTGGGTTGCCACCCACAGCTTTAGCGAGTGACTAGGTGATGGTCGCGATGGTCGAGACCATCGCAACCATCAGGGCTTGCAACGAGATCCTTGCGGTAGGGTCTCATCTACCGCAAGCCCCAGGTAGCTTCCTGCTCTAACAGAACAGGAAGCTCCCTACTGATGTCAGTAGGACCGCCTACAAATGGCAGGCGTTCCTTCAGGAATGCCTTCGTTTGTCTGGCCACCCCCCCACCCCGCCTACAAAATGGGGCGAGCTATCGATCAACATCGATAGCTGCCCTTTTGTAGCGAGCCCCGGAGCGAGTGCATTTGCCCTCACCATCCCCCGGAGCGAGTGCACAGGCTCTCACCATCGACCCGCTTGTGAGCGCATAGCGCTTCCGAGCGGGTCTGAATGAGGTCCCTAGTGTGGGGCTGGGGCAACATTTGATGGTGCAACTGATGGTTGCATTTAGTGACGCACCAAGTGGGCATCTCAGGTGTTGCACATACATGCGCACGGATGTATATCAGGGAAGGGATTGTAGTGGTATTGCATAAAGCCACATTACTGAAAAAAGACGCTGCATGTCTCTTGGTGCTAATATGAAATTAGCTTACATTTGTGTTCCACAATGCCTAATGAGGCAGACTGGGGCATGCAAGTACAAGTTATGGACAGTAGTGACATGTGCACATATGTGTAGCCTAGTTAGTCTATTTCACAACGCTAGACCTGCCTCTGAGGAACCATGTCTGTCACAGCTCCTGAGCGCCTGTTGTAAAGGTACTCATTCTTACAGTGTAAGAAATATTAATACATACAAATAGATGATGTGTCACCGCTCAATACCCAGAAATAAGTTACCGCACATACACAGACACACACACACACACTCTTATACATCCAGTTCATAAAGCCCCTGCTGTATGCCCAATTTCTGAAGGTCTTTTATAACCTCTAGATAGGAATTATTTCTATAATCTACCCCTCAGCCCATGAATTTAGTTGCCATAATGTTGAAACAGAAAATCATAACAATGATGTGATCTGAAGTCTGTTGGGGCCACAGTATTCTTCTTTTAGACACACATGGCAGGATGCAGTAAGCATCACATTTTGTATCCCGCTAATCATTGCATGCCTACCGGCGTTTAGTACAGCCGTATGCATGATCATTTAAGCAAAGGACAGCACTTCCGTTAATAACTGTCCTTTGCGGTATCGGGACTTCTGGGTTTATGACCCGGGAGTCCCTTTGCGCATGCGCTGCCATCCGCCAGCCCATGTGCGGGGGACAATGGGAGGGATGCTATTGAATCCCTCTCAGGGAAGTTTCCCGATAAGAAATCCATAGGCTTTTATTAGGTAACTACGAAATACAGACGAGAAATAGTTTTGTGCTAATGAAAAAATTGGTATATGTATATTGGATATGGTAGAAAAATTGAAAGGATCAAGACGCCAATATAATTAGCATATATCTTTATATATCAAATAAAAATAGCAATGTTACATTACCAATAAACAACATTTCATAAAACTCAATTATACCTTGATAATCGCATAATACTAGCAGCAAACCACTTGAATGAGAAGTCTAATACACTGTACTGAGTGACCTAGAAGTCCATGTCTGAACCATCGATGGTAAATATTGTTAAATACGTATGTATGCACAGTCTGTCCAAGATAGGAATATCACCACATCCAAGTAAGTGACAAATGGCACTTATATTCACAGGTCTCCAGACCTGTAGCAGTGCACACTGCCCTTGGCTGCAATGACGCTGCGTGTGTAATGACAGCTTAATGTCCACTGTTCCGAGCGGTTCCACGGGCAGAAGTAAAGTCAGCTTGTGACAGCCACGCAGGATGGTATGTAGGTGAGCAATCTCTTTACTTGGCAGACCTCCAGTTTGTCCTTAAATGGATTTCACAGAAAGAAATATGGCCACAGCTTAACGGTCACTCTGCAATTTGGAATGTCCAGTGGTAATAATTAACCCCTGACGTGTTTTGCTTCCTTGCTGGAGGCTTTTTCAAAGAGCATATAAATATGGTGTAAACATAAATGTGATATATCGCAAAATAATAGACAAATGTAGGCAAAATAAGCTGTGAGGAAAAATGTGTATGGCTATTGTAAGGCAGCAGCATTATCAGCCAAAAGCATGGATGGCAACATACATTTGCAGATACAGGTACTAGTGCAGTTCGGGATGCAGTCAGGAAGCCGACGGTTGGGTTCCCGAATTTCCAATCCCGGCAGGGGTCTAATGACAGGCGTAGAAATCCTGACGTGTGTCATTTTACCTACGCTGGGAGCCCGACGCCCAGCATACCTATCGAAGGTAAGCCGGGCGCTGGGCGTGGACAGCCGCGCGGGGGGGGTGAGGGTTAGGTTAGGGGCTCCTGGGGGGGACTTAGGGTTAGACACACCCTCGGGATGGTTAGGGTTAGGCTAGGGAAGGGGGGTTAGGGTTACGCACCCCCGGGGGGAAGTTAGGGTTAGGCACCACCCCCGGGAGACTTAGGTTTAGGCTGCGGGGAAGGGGGGTTATATTTAGGCACTTACAGAGAGGGTTAGGGTTAGGCACTTGGGGAGGAGGTTAGGGTTACGCACCCCGGCGGTATTCCATACCAATCCCTGCAGTTCTCTGCTAGTTTAGTGTAGCTATGTGTCTTGAGTATTTTTTTACTCTAAATAGTTTCTGTAAACAGACCACAAGCGTTGTTCACTATGATGTTCAGCAAACTGTTCATTGCTGTTGCAACTCACAGATGGATAGTGGATGCTTGCCTGTACTTTGGGATAGACTAAGACCCAGTACAGAGGTGCAGAGTCTACTGTGCTGGTGCTATTCATCATGGACCCGCCACAAGGAAGTTTGGACTTAGCTGCATCTGACACGCATGTCATGGCCCTCAGACTTATTTCCCCAGTACAGGTGCAAGTGTGTACACTGGCGTATAATGAAGTACGTTGTAAGGCGTAAAAGCGTAGTCGACAAGCTGGGTCAGAACCAGGTGGTGAAGCGGTACTAGGGATAAGACAGAAACAGGTCAGGAATGAAGCCAAGGTCTGGAACGTATAGTACACTCAGAAATGCTGGAGACACTTGAGTAAGGTTCGAAAGCCTATACTCTGGCACTGTCTATTGCCCAGAGACTCCCTCTTATAAGGAGGAGTTCAATTATCGCACCAAACGTGACGTCAGGCTTGCTGCTTCTGCCCCTTTAATTCTCACACAGGTTGGCATGTGCGCCCCTGGGGGAGCCGTGGCAGTCTGTACATGGCAACTGGATGCCAGGGAGGAAGCCGGAGTAAACAGCAGTGAGCACTAGGGACTACCCAGAAATTGAAAAAATAAAAATAAATACTATACTTAATCCTTTTCATAGAGGTAAATTCTGACCATCATCACTTTTTGGAGTTTCAAAAATTCCTGATGTTCTCCATATGGTACATATAAAAAAATCTATACAGGAAAAAAAATCTTAACAATGTTGTAATCAATAGTAGGTGTCAATTCTATATAATGGGTTGAAGAGAAATATTGATCTCGTAAATTGAACATATGCAGTAAGAGCGTACCCAAACTCACATATGGTTGTGTATGTGTATTCTCATCTAGGTTTCTTTGATGCCCCCACCCTTTAGATTCCCACACAGATCACTCACTGGATAGGGGTTCTGAAGGAAGGATGAAATATTGCGTACCCTACTCACATTCGGTGTACGGTGCGGTCTGCTTATAAAGGTAACTTTTGTGTATCCCAAAATCCTATAAATTTGTCACCATATATATTTCATCCTCATACAAAAGGAGAAGAATGGTATGTTTGACTGATAGTGGAATTTTAATGGACAAAATACAAAACAGACTATTACATAGAAAAGTAGACTCCAAATGATATAAAAAAAATATTGACCTGGTGTATAAGAATTAGTGGAGCCCGGAATCCACCATCTCATTCAAGAAAAACATCTGGCAATATTATCCAAAGACCTCAAAGTTCCCAGTAACCTTTTTGCTCTTGGGATATTACCTCAACACTGAGGTATAAACAATGTTGTACTGTATAACCAATGTAGCTGCAATACCAGAGGAGCAGGGCCAGATTAAGGCTTGTGGGGGCTCCTGGGCAACTAAGTTGTGGGGCCCCCTTCAAACCAAACAGAGCCCCCCCAAGCCATGCAAAGCCTCCCCTCCTCCCCCCCCTACCCAAGCCACAGAGAGCCTACCCACCCTTCCCCCAAGCCACATGGAGCCTACACACTTACCTCACCACCCGATTCCAGCAGTGCTGCTCCCAAGTCCTCTCGTCAGTGCTGCGGACCTCATGTGTCACGTGATGCTGATGAGGGGACACGGAGCCACTCTGCGCTATATGCAGCAGCACTGACTGTGCTGCTGCATGCAGAAAAACAAAGAGCCACGACAGCTGAGCCCCCATGCGGGAACAGGTGCCACTGGACACCTGTTCTCGGCAGGGTTAACCCTGTATGGGGGGGTCTTCTGTGTGTGTGGGCCCCAGGGCAACCGCCCCCATCGCCCCTCTCTTAATCCGGCTCTGCTGAGGAGGCAACTGCAATTGCAATCTGCTTTTGGCTATCAACTTTTCCCAAGATTAGATTTAGGAGGAATGTTTTTTCCTGTTCCCCTGGAGCATCTAGAAAGACAATACCTCCAATTTTTTTTGTTACCATAGAACTATTTCTGTTATATGCAACTTTTTGATCTGACACCAGCCTGGGCTCATTTTCTGTCACAAATCTCTGCAACTTTGCAACATTATAGCTTATTTCACGTAACATGTATTTGACTGGAAGTGTTACTATTGTCAGCAGTTGGAAGCCCTAGCTGATGGCTGCAGACTCTTGCCTAGCATCTGATTAATTTTGCCCTCCAAGCAGATGAGAGCTTGATCGAACATTGCATAAATGTATTGTAACCTTAGCTTGGGATTGGCTTGTCTTGCTTCATAATGAATGTCTTCACTCATATTTTATCTAAAGTCAAGCTCGGGTTTACATAGTATATATCCTGCAGGTGCAGCGTAACAGTTGATCCTCTGACTCACTGCTCTTCCGTTGGAGCTCTGCCTGCCCCAACTGGTACATATCAGTCTGTGCCTTCAGATCAGTGCAGTTTTAGGCACTGGAAGACATCCTGAGCAAACTTGCTTAAACAACCAGAGACTCCACAGCCTACTTGTTGGACGCCATGTAGACCTCCATGGTCCTGACAAACTTCAAACATAGCCAAAAATGTAATCCTGGTCAAACAACACCACCATGCCAAATTTGGCGAGGCATAAAGGACAGACAGACAGACAGACACACGCACGCACGCACGCACGCACACACACACACACACACTTTCTCGCTTATATTATATAGATAAGTGTAACTTGTACACAAAAAGGGATTGACTTGATGATTCAGCAACATAGAAATAGAAATAAAATATCTAATTATTAATACAAAAAAAACATTTAATACAATTAGATTTGTAAAATTACCATATAGCACAGCTAATTATAGCAATAGTGCCACAGAAACCAATATATGGAGACATCAAACTAATAAAAATTAGATTGCCTATTCAATATTTATTTCCAGGTTTGGACCCTGAATGGACCACTGTGCATGTGGACATGAAAATATCGCGATTGACATCAGGATCACCTCCTGTCTATAGAATAGGGATTGCAAGACCCCTCTTTGGCATAGCTGCCCTAATCCCTGCAAGATAGCTGCACTTTGCGGATCGTGCAACTACAAATCTTCCTGCTTCGCCTCTTTAGGCAAAGCATCAAGTAGTACCGATGAAATGTAATAACATCTTGTCTACCAGAGTGGGGGAGTGAAAACTCCTCTAGCCGGCGATCCCCACCAAAGCCCTCAGCGCATCAGCCTAGTGCTGATGCACTATGTCTCACCCCCCCCGGAGCCCGGCATCCGCTACAGCCAGGGGCAGTGCTGTCGATTTTGATAGCCACAGCTGTCAGAACGGTCAGTAACACTGATCATTCATACATCTGCCTGCACAACGGCGCTCCTATCTTGAAGATAGGAGCACCGATAATGACAGGGGCGCATAGCTGTCATCCTGCTCTACTACATACAGGGAAGCGGGAACTGCAGAACTTAACATGCACAGTTACCGCTCCCTTTCATACATCTCCCCCCTTTTTACATACTGTCCTCATAGATAATAATGGGGACAGCTGCTGTGAGGGCTGGCGATTGGAAAACAGGAGATATTTCCAATATCCACTGCTATCTCTCTTGTTACATTTTTGGGATACTTAATTCTGCCCATAAACATGCAGAAACAATATATATATTATAATGACAGAATTGCTTGATAAATAGGCCTCTGGAAAAATAATTGTGCACAATAATATAGATATATTTTGGTGGGAGCAGGTCAAATATAAAATCTCACACCTCACCACTTTGATCCATGTTCTCAGAAAATAATCTCAACTGTTGTTAGTGTCTCCAATTAAGTTTGCTATGGAATCAATCCCTCTGCATAAAGCATAAGAAATCCCTGCCTGTGCTGTTTGCACAATTTGTGATGTCCTCAGAGGCTCCATACACAGGTTTATTTAATTCCTTCTTCATTCAGTTATTGTTTACCATTAATCAGAATTAATCAATCAGTTGATGCATCAACAAGTCAATCCACTAGAGTGTATTATATAGACTGAGGGCCTGATTCAGAGCCGGATGCTAGTTGCGGACGCTCGTTCAGAAAAAGGGGCCGGCTATTTAAATTAAGCGCTCGCTCTTTGCCGTCTGTTGACGCCTCTATGTCTGAGCGAGCGAACACAACATGCGCTCACTATTTAGGAAAAAACGCCCCCTGGCCGCTCGCATCCTACATCATCTCCGCTATTTATTTGATTAATTGAGTACATCGAAAGGCGTATGAACTGCTCGCAGTGCTTGTGGTTGGATTTTCCTACCGCAATCATGCGAGCAGTTCAGGCTAAAATACAAACAAGTGACGTTGTCATTGACGCTGCTTTGTTAATTATGCACTCCCATTAAACGCCCGTTTTGACCGTTTAGCACGCCTGCGTTTGGCACTCCACTCCCCGTTTTCAAGCACCTTCCCCTGTTACCACCCACAAACGCCTCATTCTGTCACTCAAATTAGCAGGCCCTCACTATTTTGCGAGCACGCGATTTTCGACCACACTGACTGGTTCGCGCATGCGTACTAAAACCCGTAAGCATGTGCAGATGTGCGAACATCGCTCGGAGCGAACGAGCGGCCGCTTACGAGCGGCTCTGAATGAGGTCCTCAGTATGTGCTTTACTCACCCTGTTTATATATGAAATCATTTCATACCGATCTATAAAAGGCATTCTTTCATTTAGAACCAGAGACTTTTTTTTTAAATGTTTTCATCTGTTCTTGGGTTATCAGTACCCAAAAGCAAGAGCTGTTGTTATGCATTTTGCATATTTTAGCGCTGTCTTCGTATTTTGCATTTTTTAATAACTTGCATAATGCTGACAAACTTTTAAATCACAATTTAAAATCACCAACAATCCACCAAAGACAATGTACACTGTAAAGTGTGGTTTTGTGTGTTTCCCTATTGCAGGGCTGGTGTAAGGTTTGTGGGCTCCCTCGGCAAGCCTTCACCCTACCTCCTCTGCTCCCTCTGTACACTCTTCCCAGCCATATACAGTACATAAAGCAGCGCCCACATGCTTTTCACCAAGTCTTGGGAACAATATTTGAATGTCAACTGGACACGTATTGCCTAACAAAGATTTAATTGTGCCCTGGTTGTCCAGTCCGAAACGAATTAATTGTACTTTGTTTCACCAGCCCTAATTTGAGGAAAGCTACTAAACACTACTCAGCAGAGAGGGGAAGGGGCTTACCTGGAAGGGAGGCAAGAAATATAGAGCTTTAGGGGGTTAGCAGTGTCCTAATTCATAATATTCCATGCAACAATGCCCAAAATACAAACTTATGCCACACATCAGTGCCCCAAATACATAATTATGCAAAAAAATCAGTGCCCCAATTCATAATATACCACACATCACTGCCCAAATACATAATTATGCCACATCAGTGCCCCAACCCTCAAGTCTCTCAGCACAGGAGGTAGCATGGCACAAATCTACTTCAATTCAAAGGGCTCTCGTCCGGACCTCATCATAGTGCTCTGTGGGGACAGGGGACATTCTTCCATCTGCCAAATGGGCAGGGTGCAGCTCGTTGCTAAAACAACCTAGTGTGAACACTACACATCCCTTCTGGAAATCTATTAAACATTGTTATATAAAACACCTACTATGCTCATTCACCCCCACTCCCAGCAACCCATCAGTCCCCCACACAGTACGCATTAACCCATTCCTGTGCAAGATCCATCAGTTAACCCCCCTGCAGTCATTAACACATTCATCCACTCTATCACCTATTAATCCATTCACTCAGCACCTATTAACTTCCCCTACCCAGCCCTCATTAACCAATTTCAACATCCTAGTGCCCATTAATACATCCACTCACTATGGGGCAGATTCATTTAGCCACGGGATTTACGCCGCGACTAATTACCAGCCTAAATTCCCACGGCGCGAGGAAAAGCTATTCAATTAAATAGCCTTTTTCCGCGCCGTAAAATCGGGACTCGCTCACAGAAATACACTGATTCCGCGTAAACTGCGGAATCAATGTGTTTTTTCCTCGCGTGCGAGGTCGATTTGGTCATTTTGACACGGATTTTACCACACACCTACATGAGGTGTGAGGAAAAGTCTGACTGCGGGGATTCGTGTGCGGAGTCTCAGGGACTCCCGCGCAATAGGTCCAACGCGGCAATTAGCCGCGGGGTAAATTCCATGGCTAATTGAATCTGTCCCTATGTCAGCACTCATTATCCTGCCTCACTCCACACACATCCTCACCAAGAAGACATTAAAATAAATTGCTGGGCTACATTCAGCAGTACCTCCTAATGTAGTCTGAAGGGGAGTGCTTGTGATTGACAAGCTGGGTCTCAGAGGGAAGGGTAAGACTTGAGGAGGGTAAAGGGGCAGCCCATACTGCCTGCATGGCTCTAAGCACTGACTGATGTCACTGATAGGTGAGTGTAATTGCAGTACTGAGGTCGAGAGGAGACTTGTCAAATAATCAGAGCTGCCACTTTCACTTACAGTATGGCTGTCATCAGTGCTATTTTTCAGCAGGAACAAACAGGAACTAAGTACCTGATTCAGACCCACTCGCTAGGATGCGTTTGCTCGTAGCTAGCTGATTTTGGCATTATGTGCATGCGTACACATTGCAGTGCGCAAAGCAGTGTGAGAGATCAGGAAGTGTTCGCTCGCTGCGCATAGACTGCCCAGCAGAGTGAGTGACAGGAGAAGCCGTTTGTGGATGGTGACAGGGGCTGGCCATTAAAAACGGGGGAGTGGAGGTGTGAACGCAGGTGTGTCTGAGCGTCTTAACGCTGTTTCAGAGGCGTGCATTAAGAGGCTGCGTCATAGTACACGTCACCTGGCTGGTTTTTACACTGAAGTGCTCGCAGTGCTTGCGGTAGGGTATGGTCAGCCACAAGCTCTGTGATCGCATCCGATGTTACCCGATGTACCGATAGTTGCATACACTTCCTGGAGATGATGTGCGCAAGTGGGCATCTTAAGGTAGGCTGGTGGGCATCTGCATACACAATGCTATCGCACGCCAAGACATAGTGGGCGTGCTAATGCCTTGCCGTGTGATTGCCTGCCTTCCCAAATTTGCATGCGCATCGTGCAAGCGAACGCATCTAGCGAGCGGGTCTGAATGAGCTCCTAAGTTCCTGAACCTCACATTAACTATGATGTAATGTTCTGGGCCAAAATGTATTTTCCATAAGATAAGTTTTATTTTAAAGTCCAATTCCTTACCTTCCATGCCTTCTTTTCTAAATACTATATTTAAGTACTGTATATATATTATATATAGAAATATATATATTATATACTTCTAATTGTTTTTCTATAGCTCCACCCCAGTAGCTCCACTCAGTTCCTGAACCTATTTTTCCAGAATGTATTTTTCCAGAAAAATAGCCCTGGATGTCATAAATAATAGAAGATATGGTAGGATAGCATACCTCCCAACTGTCCCACATTCAGCGGGACAGTCCCGTTTTTCTTGAACTGTCCCTCTGTCCCACCCGCAGCGGGTGTGCAGAAGGTGAACAGATGCCGTGCGCATGAGCATGGCATCTGTTCACCAGTGTAAGGAGAGCCGCCCAGCATCTCGGAGAGTGCTGGGAAAGCCCCCTATAGGGACATTAACGTGGGTTGGCGCGAGACTCCGCCCCATTTTTTTAGGCATGCTCATTTTAGGTAAGCCCCACCCCCTTCGGCGCGCGATATGTACCTCTTCAGCAAACTCAAAAATTGGGAGGTATGGGATAGCGTGGTGCAGGAGAGGGTTGTATAATAGAATATAGGGTAGTAGAGGTAGTACAATAGAGGAGAGTGTAAATCAGGATAGTCTAGAACACAAGTTCTCAAACTCGGTCCTCAGGACCCCAAACAGTACATGTTTTCCAGGTCTCCTCACAGAATGAAAAGTGAAATAATTAGCTCAACCTGTGGATCTTTTAAAATGTGTCAGTGAGCAATGAATACACCTGTGCACCTGCTGGGTGACCTGGAAAAAGTGAACTGTGTGGGGTCCTGAGGACCGAGTTTGAGAACCACTGGCCTAGAACAAGTTAGTATAACAGAGATTAGGATAGAACAGCATAGTGTAGAACTGGGTGGTATAATACAGAGTAGTGAAAATATAGGGTTATGTAGGACAGGATAGTATAAATTAGGATAGTATAGAATAGGATGGTAAAGGGTAGTAAAATATAGGATACTGTAGGACAGGCTACTATATTATAGCAGTGCTTCTCAATTCCAGTTGGGACATGCTAACAGTGCAGTATCAGGTAGAATAACATAGTATAGTGTAGATTAATGATTTTAGATTTGTTTTTCTCTCAGCCTCCATAACCTTTCCATTTGACGTATAAGCAATGCTTTTCTGGTAGGGGTAATTTCCAGTAATGTCTGTTATTTAGCTGGATGGTGCAAGTCGTGTGTTTATTTTATGATCCTGTCCTATGGGTTCACACCTCTCGGCAGGTTAAATACTGACCTGCCCTTCTGCTTACACCATTTGATGTGCTCAGCATGAGGATCCTGCTGTGTAAAGTTATTCTTAGCCTAGTTTTATTCCTCTATGTCCTTCTTTACGATTGCTTCGTGCATCTACAAACCTCTTGTGTGCTGCTGTGTTAAGTATTAATGTTTACAGCACTCAGAGAGATGCGTCAGAATGGGACGTGTCAGCATTAACAATCAGCTGAAATGTGAAGAGCGCTGTCAGATAAGCAGTGGTGGATACATGGAGTGCCCTCCAAACACAGTTAACACATACAGTATTAATATTGCCTTGTACTGCTTAGTGATAGCCCTTTAAGTAATATTACATGAAACTCCCTCTGATATCATTTAAGTACAGTATTACTTTTCTGAGAATTAGAATACAGTCTCACTTAAGGTGAACCTATCATCTACACACAATAGAGACAGTCATTTTATGGTTTGTAGTTTGTACCAATATTGGCTGCCAATTTACTAGGAGTTAGTGACATCATTAAGGCATGAGGCACCACATGAATTACGTTTGCTTCAGTGATATCACTAGTTCCTAGTGAATTGACCACCTGCTTCCTTATGATAATTGGTCGAGCCAACAAAGTAGATGTCTCCAATGGATTTAGGTGTAGAGTCTATTCTAAGGGGCCTATTGATCAAGGCTTAAATCATGCTGTTTCCACATGATTAAGGCAATCTTAGGTATTGGGGCTATAGTCAAAAGCAGGAGATATCAGAACTACAGATGTGTCCTCATATACCTAGCCTCAATACACAATACGGCGTGAGATGATCGGCGCAACTGAGCAGCTCAGAGAGTTGTAGCATTCCATTTGAACTTAAAATACTTTTAAATATACAGTAAGAAAACAATATTAAACTATTCTGAATATAATAGAATGGATACATATAGTAAGTTTTACAAATTAAAGGCCAGCAATTTTCAGCTGCTGACCTCAGTGTTTTCAGACAACACTGTAGTGGCTAGACACAGCAGAGCAATAATAAACAACCAACAGAAAATTATATTAAGTACCGAACAGAGGACTAAGAAGGGTTAAGCGTAATTGTATTTTATAAGACACTGATAGCTGAGCAGGTCTCCCAAATAAGGTTAGGTAGAGTCAGTCCTCATTGGTGTGTGTGATAAGTACCAATTAGCACAGGGTCATAATTGCAGAGCACTATAATGTGTCAGTAATAATAGCTTATTAGAATCCTGAGCGTACAGTGAGATTTCTTATTATCTGCATGGAATACAAATTTCCACTATGACGTACACTATGTAAAACCATAGCTTGTATAGGTAATAATACAGGTGAAGGGACAAACACAGTATTTCTAGAAGGGTGTCTCCAAAATGCTTAATTTCTAAGCAAATCAAAAAGTTTAAAAACAATTGTATTAATAAGCCTGCAGCAGACACGTTTTTGTGATTTGAGTCCTTGTCCATATATTCTATATATTACACACTTGTTTATTTTGTACTTTTATAAGATATAAGTATCTTTTTACTGCGCAAGTGGGTATATTTGCTCCAGGCATCTCAAGCAGAAATGTTACTGATATCTTAATGATCTGTGATACAGGGCCCAATGGCATTATGGCACCACTATAACCAGACCTAAAATAAGTGTACCCTCACAGGCCCCTCATTATACCATTTGTCACTTTCGTGTCATCCACTGTACCACATAGCCCCAACATACCATTCACTGTACCAGTTTTCTCCCACATACAATCCAATGTACTAGATTTCCCCCACATGCCATGCAATGTACCAGTTTTCCTTCATATGCTATACACTGTGCCAGTTGTACCCAATTGCTACCAAGTTACTGAACCAGTTTATTATTCCACTTACAATATCCATACAAAGCATCACTGTGCCTTTTCACACACCATTCGCTCTTTCATTTCATAATTATCATATGTCACCACACTTATCCTCACAGCACAGTACACCGCTCCCTTCCCCTCAGAGTCCCCAGCTGCAAATTCAAATGCGAGCTGTGATAGGCTTGTGGACGGTGTCAAATTTAAACAGACGCCCGTGGCCACTTGTTGACCGGCAATGGGACAGTGGGCCTGATTCAGACCCGCTTGTGAGCGCTGAGTGCTCGCAAGCGGGTCAATGGTGCTCTAGTGCGCATGCGCACAACGGAGGGAGCTCCGTCGTGCGCATGCACGAGACCCGGATAGCGACGGCCAGCCGTCGCTATGGGTCTCGCACCAAAGGGGGCGTGCTGTCGATGGTGAGTGACAGCACGCCCCTTTGGTGGGCATGCCGGGGGCGTTGCTGCCCAGACGGAGGCGTTCCGATGGGAGCGCCTACCGTCTGGGTCCGGCCCCACTGACATCACTAGTGATGTCAGTGGGAGTGCTTTTGGCTCTGATAGAGCCAAAAGCACTCCTGGGCTTGCGGCAGCGAGACCCTACCGCAGGGTCTCGTCGCAAGCCTGATGGTCGCAATGGTCTTGACCATCGCGACCATCTTTTTGGCTGCTCGCATAAGCTGTGGGTGGTGACCTACAGCTATGCAAGCGGCCAGGAGGCTGCTCCAATTTTAGGTAGGGGGGCACTGATTCAGAGCGAGCGCTCTTGTCAGAGCGTCCGGCTCTGAATCAGGCCCAGTGATAGACCCAGCGCCGGCCACCAAAGTGAAGTGCCAGTATGACATTCCATTTCATACCAGCACACTTCGAGCACTGATTCTATCCCCTGGCCAAGGGGCAGGCACACCCCTGGATGCAGGTGCTGTTGGTGCTAACGGCTGACACATAAAAATCGAAGTGTGCGCATGTACAGGCAACATTAATCAAGTGTAGTGGTTTGTGGTTGTGGAGCTTCTGGGCAACAGGAAATGCACGCCTGATATAAACCTTTTTTAAAAACTAAAAGAAAAGGCCTTAATGTGATAAGGAACAATTTGGACAGTGTAACCTTTCTAGTATAAAACAAATGTGTTACTAACCCTGAAACACAACAGAGTGTAAATTATGATCTTAAAAAGACATTAAAGAAAGGCTGGGGGTTCAGCTGAGGAACATTCCCCTATGCTGTACGGAAATTGGAAATCCGCTCACTGCTTTCTCAAAATCTTCACACAAATAATGTAACCATAGCAGATCATTATGGATTACACTAGTAATAATATCTGGTCCCCATAGCAAATTTGTCATCTCTATGCACCATCATAATGTTCTACCCACCATGATGTCTGCTCTATCTCCAGTCAGTATCTAATAGGGCAGAGTACTAATAGCATTACTAACAACCTGTATTGCATTATACACAAGCATGTGATACTCAAATCATTTAACTACATGGATAAATTCAGTATCAATTAAGTTTGTACTTTAGAGCACATCTTTTCCTCAAGGCACCCATACTGCCGGGCATGAGTAGCTATGGCTATAGTTATACCTTTGGAACAAATATTTTTCCTTGGATATCTCATATATTGCTTGTGTACTAAACCTGTGTGCCAATGTGGATAGAGGAAAGTAATTAGATGGCCACATCACGCATTCATGCAAACTATTTACCATATAAAACGCTATAACTTAATACGTCTCTGTCTTCTTGACAAGATACCCATCCTCACTCCCTCAGCCCTCACTTCATCTCTGATTTCACTTCCGCTTTCAATACATTTTCCATGCTGCTGTCCACTAATGGAACATTACCACCACCCTTCAATCTGTCCAGTGCCCATTGAAAACTCAGCCTTCACTATAGCCTGCACTTCCCCAGATCGTACTCCACTTCACATCTCACTACCTCATATTTTCTCGAACTTGCCCTCTCCCTCTAGATTGTATGCTCTTACAAGTTGTGTTCTATCTACTGTCTGTCACACATCTGTACCTTCATCGTCCACTGCATATTACTTGTTTTCTTCATATGTACAGTTTGTTTCTATGTATCATTTATTTTATCTATTAACTGGGACAGCAACTTAATTAGGATGATGATATGTATGCCATCATACTACTATGTCTCGTCTCCATCTACAAGTTTTCTAGAACGAGATGTCGGTGTTATAGTAATATGCTGCAGCCTAGATGGCTACATGAAGATAACAATGACAGTTATAAGGGAATCCACCTATCTGCTACTTGGGAGGAGCTTCAGATTGATGTAGCAGGTGGATGGAGAGGCAGCCACATCTACAGAAGGTATTTGATGAGTAGCTGCATAACTCTAGCACCCAGACCAATGCATCTGAAGGCTGTAATCTAAATTGCTCTCCAAAACAGATTCAAATCTTTGTTATCATTCACTGTTGGTTTTTATAGGCATGTTTGCCAGGGAACCAGGCTGCAAAAGGGTACAGAAATGTATATGTGACCATGACAAATGATAATGCAAAGTTGGGTAAAGTGCTTTATATATTTCAGTAAGCTCCAATGAGAGATGTTTTTGTTGTTTAATGCTAAATATATGTAGAAGCACTAGTATTGTGAATAGCATTACAAAAAGTAATAGTGCAAACGAGTGATCTGCCTCATTCAGCCACGGGAATCTATGGGTGACTAAAATTCAACTATATTAATAAGTGTGTAGGATGAAATTAAATGATTGTGTATCTTAGTAGAAGCCTCAGACAATAGAGTTGTTGACTGTTTTGTTGGCTAAACAGTGCTGGGATAGGCCAGGAACAGACAGACAACACTGTTATCTGCTGCCCAGTAATTAAAGACTTTGTGCAAGAAATTTTTGCAGCAGAACAAGACAAACATTACCTTCAAATTATTTTATGTGTAAGTTTTTCAAAATGGTTTCTGCCTACTGTTTTTGAGACTACATTGCCAGAAACCATCCTGGTTCATGCAGGTCCTTTATGAGTCCTGTCATATATAGAGTTAACTAAAGCTGGCCATACACCAGACCAACTTTCCTCCAACCACCCAACTAGTTGGTTAACGTATGGTAGCAAATGACAATCAGCAATCTGCTCCCAAACACCAGAAAACATAAAAAAGGTTGTTCAGGCAAGTTGGTTAAATTTGTTTGTTAAATTTGTTTGATTTAAACAACTTGCCTGAACAACAACTTTTGTCCGTTTTCCAGTGTTTGGGAGCAAATTGCTGATTGTCATTTGCTCCTATACATTACCAGATTTTCATTCCAACCAACCAACTAGGATGGTTGGAGGAAAGAATGTCTAGTGTATGGCCAGCCATCTTAAGACATCTAATCTGTTTGTCCTGAGACATATCCATCCTAGACTAAGAGGTAGATGCCTCGAAGTATCCATAACAGCGGATCATAGTAAAATCAGCAAATACCAGTGGAAATGAAAGGAATGATGAAACAAGGCAGTTGTAGTCATTTACCGTATAATCTGTGGCTGGTAATGCAGCTCATTGAAACCAGCACAGCAACAAGTAATCCTGTAGGCTAAATAGTCTGTGATCACCTTCATTACCAACTGTAGTCACTGAGCATTTAGGCTAAATACATTTATCTGACTTCCACTTGATGTTGATCCTTCCATAGTGATATGCTTCATGTGTCTCCAAATGCTTGTTGCTGTTCATTAATCTTGGGCTTATTGATTAATCTTTTCCCCGGAGTCTCAGCTGATTTGCACCAATTGGGCAATTCTAAATTGACAGCCCACCATAAATTGTTTTGAACAATTTATAGTGCATCTTTCATGATGACTGCCTCTTAGGCCCTGACTAATACTTCTGCACAGCTATAGTCTGGCTATAAGTTATTATTACATATACTGTAGATCTTTAGTTAATCAAGCCTTTCATGTTTTAAAGGTATATCTATGCCATTATATATGTGTTGTAACTCTGCAATATTTTATTATTATTTGCATTATATCTGTCAACATATGTATACATTTTAATTTCTGCTTTACGAATGTATGTCAGAACAATTGGCAATTATGTTGCAGCAGCAATGCAGTCGGAAGGTAGGATACATGTGATCAGTGAATCAAGGTGCAAAAAAAAGGTCTTCCCCACTTTATAGGAATCAATATCACAACTGTGCCACTGCTAATATTCCAAATCCGGATATTTTGCAAAAACAATACATTAACCAACTTCTGATTAAGTATTTCCATTTCTCAGTATTTACTGGCTTTATCATAACCACATACAACATTTATTTAAATATAGAGGTGTGCGTTTTGGTTTTCCTGAAATACGAACACACCCAGACTTAGGGGTTCCGAGTCTAATCGAGTCCCAGTTCAAAATGACTTTGGGTTCCAAGTCGAACAGAGTCCCGGTTTGGTTCTGTAGTCAGTTCGGAACATGGATTTAAAAACCGAACTCGGGTTTTGGAGTGCATGTAAACAGGTCCAAATTACATGATTTTAGCTGCTTAATTGATTTTTATTGATTTTTAAGGAATCCATAACTGAACCAAAACTGAATCCAAACCAAAACACTTGAGGGTGCTTTTGCCAAAACCAAAACACGATGATGATCAAAACACGGGGGTCCGCACACATCTCTATTAAAATGTATGTTTCTTTCACACACACAGCTGTTCAGGAGTTTCCAATGACAACATCGATACAAGATGGGTTACACCTGAAAGAATTAGGCAGCAGTTACGTATTATGTATACAGATGAGCCCAGTTTCATTGTGGCTGATCGCGCCACAAACGTAAGCGTGCATTGCGCTATGCGCCACGATACGCTATGTTGCGTTCTCCCATTTAATGCTATAGAGATGCGAATGAGCGTCTCCGATCGCAGGAGTCCATCTCGTGCCACGCATGGCGCGATTCGCTGCACTACAGGCAAGGATGTAGCTGGGCATATCTGTATGTGTATTGTGATTATGAGATGTGTATGGAGATTATGAGCAATACAACAAGGTCAAACAAGATGAGTCAAAAATGTAAAGGGGTACAAAATTGTTAAGCAGATACCTGTAGACTGGTAAGATAAATTGAACAGGGCATTTCAGAAACTTGTAATGCTCAGCTCAGGCTCTGGCAAAAGGTCACCAACCAGTGGTAGTACAGTAGGTGACAGACTATCTCCCAGCAACTGAGAACATTAACTGAACACTGTCTCAAGGAAGCATGATTAAATGACAAACACGTCATCATGTGTGCTATGAAAACTATTGTATGTAGACATAGATGCATCCTGCTGAAGTGAACATTTATGTGCAGGCCATGGTGCAACATCAGAGATGAAAACAAATTAGTGCACAACATCCTGAGATTATAAAATATCTCCGGCCACCCTCAAGCTTTAAAGCTGCCTGAAATCACTGATTACATGAGATTCTGTAATGATATTATTTTTGATTAAGTTATAACTGTCAGCAAATGGAATTAAATTTGGTTTCCATCCTTTCATCTCCAGATTACACAGTTTACAGAAAACATTGGCTATGAGCAACTGCTTAATAACAATGCAATATGTGTGAATAAGAATTATATGTATGCGCCGACCTGAATCTGCCTTTTCCCCAATGTCTTTGAGACAGACCTTTACCCCTTAATAATATTAGAAAACACCAATGGCATTTCTTTTCCTCACTAAGCATGCAAGTAAAATAATTAAAACACAGCAAACTAATTACATATCTTATTTCCACTGCATCAAACCTTCACTAATTCAAACAAATGGAGATATCTTCTCAGCCCTGTCGTATCTTTAACAAGATAATACAAAAATTTGTTGTACTTTTCTTGCAATGCAAAGATCAATGTTGTGTGGAACAAAACTAAAATGGCGGAAGCACAGGTGTGAGGTAGAATTCTGGCACATGAGAGGGATCTGGGAACCTGTGACTTCATCCAGTGCTGTAATAGTCACCTAACCTATCGGGTAGTACAAACTAATATTCATCCAATATTGCCTACAATTAATACATACATAGAATATACAGGTGGAGTCATTTTAATTTCAGGTTTCTTTGCGACTGTTGACTACAGTGTATTTATGTACAGTTCATGTGAGAAAGTGGAGCAAACATGGAGAAATGCAGATCATTTGCTTCATACAATCATTGTTACATTTCTCTCAAGTAACTCACCTGTCCATATAAGAAAGTCAACTTAATTACACTAATAGGTAAATGGCAGATAAGCTGTATCACATCCTGTCAGTATGGGATGGCTATGACATTACCTTCACATCTCAGCACTCCGCTATTCCACACAACATTTCCTTCTTTTAAGATACAAGTGATGGTTTCCGAGCCATGTGTGCGGATAAAACCGTCGTCACACAAGAAGGACACAGAGCTCCCCAGCTGCAAGCTCTCTCCAAATCTTTTCCCATTCACTGGCACGCCGGGATCAGGGCACTCATTGTGCCTGAAAGCTGGAGAAAAAAGGGTAAGAAAAGGGTGAGAAAAAGGTGTGTGTGAGCTGAGCCCATACCTATAGTTCTGTTTCACTGGTTATAATAAAGTAACTGAAACACCTGCATGCCCAAAGTCACTAATAACAGCCATATTATTTATAGTGTAGTCAGCAATATATTATTATGAAGCATTTGCTAGTAGGTTATTAGACAGCTATTGTATGATACAGCCACATCTATCTATTAAAGCCTTACTGACATACATGAGTTTAGATTTCTATACTGTTTAATAGCCGCAGTGCATAACGTGGGATGAGAAGCTGGTGGAGGTCATTAATAAACTATATATATAATCCATCAGGCAGGTCATTTGGATATCAGCAATTTATGTCTGGAAATTGCTTTATGAATCATGCGCCATAATGGAACCAATTGCAGCTGCTAATTAAGGCTGATTATTGTTTGCTAGAGCCTACCTCCATCTTTATTTAAAACACGGTTAACAATTTTCTTTGAATATGATGAATATTTCCATACATTTCTGTATAATTAATCCTAGCAATGCCTAATATTAATGGAGCTTTATAGAGTTTAATTATCTGCAGTTTCAGAAAACATGAACATAAAATAAACACTTATAAAGTCTAAAGTCACTTTGAATCACCCAACTGCTGTGTCTGGATATTCTCCACATGGAAAATAAGGTCAGATATTTCATGTAAGGTTCCCACAGAGGCAAAGTCAAAGCAGCATTACGTATCACTGTAAGAAGTCACATAAATAGGGAACTCTGTTTGGCATCAATTTGTCCACATGAGCGACTGCGGCTGCAGCAACTATTTGAATATACAATCTGTGGTAATAGTTTGCCAAGGGTGCTGCAATGCAGATGTCCACATTATGTCGTTGTGATTTGCATTCAATAATGAGTGTCCGCAGCGTGCATTAAATATAAGTGAGCTGGACAATTAATTCAAGGTTGGTGCTGGGCCTGCTTAACACACAAAATGCCCTAGTTGGGTTCAGCAAGCAGCAGCGTGTGACTCCCATTAAAGCAGTTTAGGATTTATTTTTTCAACCTTCTTTCCCATTTAAAATGCAGAACAAAAATATATTATACTTATTGAAAGGAATATTTTCTGGCGCTTTTTCTTTCTTTCACCTAGTTTTTTTCTTAGCATGAATTGGGTCTATCTGGATAGACAATTTTTAACGTGGTTAACACACTATATAAAGCCAATACAACTACTACAATCCAAAAACATGCCATATCCAGGATACTTAATAAATAACAAAGTATGTAATAAATGGGACTGAAAAATATGTTTTTCAAAATGCATTTTTGTAATGGCGAACACCTATGTGTATATACCCTTATTGTTATGTACAATATTGTGAGTGAGACCACTGTAGTAACATGGAACACATGAATACTGCACTTGCCACTTCACCAGTGCTGTCAGAGGGTAGGACATATGTTTAAAGAGTTTTTGATTGAACTAGAACAAAGAATATACTCAATGGGAGTCCATCTTTAGCACAATCAATAATCATTACTAATTGGAATACAGTCATATCTACAATATTCATAACTGAAATAACAAGTAATACACATTGTGAAACATACTGGTAAATGTGATATTGAATCCTCGCTTTTCGGTGGAGTGGTCGGTCTGGAATTCTAGTCGTAACACATGACCGCTGCTTGTTAATGATGGGGGGACCTGGTTCCCTGAGAAAGTGCCCAGGACAGGTGACTCTGGAGAACCGCCATCCTTTACTGCCAGAAAGTCAAACTGAGGCTCCACATCAAAGTCGTTGAAAGCCAAGTGAATGCGGCTTTCAGGCTTGGCTATGATCAGCCACACACAGTGCAGGTGGTTGCTGTATTCTTCAGGGTAGTTTGGAGAGAGAACATTTCCAGATGGAGTGGTGAAATTAAAGAAGCACGAAACTGTAGGAGATTGGAAAGTAACAAACAAAATTACACATACAATGGTAACTTCCTATTTCTTCTATGTCTAATAATCAGTATGCAACAAGAATAGTCTGAAACGTAATTAAAAAGTGTACCCAGCGGTTTATCTGGAACTGTCATTTTAGGAGGTTTACAAGTTTTTACTTTCATTGTTGGGAGACCCGCAAAAATCCCAGCACGTTTTGATAATTGTTTTCTTCATATATAATGATATAATAACAAATATATATACTTTTTGTAATGGAATAAATAAATCCATTGTTCCACTTATATTTCATACAGCATATTAAATAAACATTCAATGTTACTTTTATTTTTTATTTTTTTTAACGACATGTTATAATTGTGTAAAATTGCTATGTTAAAGTTCAATGAAGAGTTTTACATGAATAGATATAACTAGGTACAATTTTTAATCATGTAAAAGATACAAGAAATAATTATGTGAAACAATATACTGTATATACGGTATCATTATTATTATAAAAAATTGTCACAGAAATTGTACTCCCCACAAATAACAAAAATTGAGAGCAAACACTATTTACAATATTATATATTTCTTTGGTTATCCTAAAGTATAATAACTTTTTTATAATAATATTTTTAGAAGTATTTTAAAAGTATTCCTATTTCTAAAATACTGTTTGCCTTATGTTATTTATTGTACCTCTTGTATTTATTTGTAATGAAGTTGAGTGAAAGCTACTGTATAGCTTTCTTTTATTAGAAAAATGAAGTGGAAAGGAGGGAGTTTTCTATTTATAGCAAAAAAAAAGTCTTCATAACAAATCATGATCTCATATACATTCTTCATTTTAAGTTCATGACATTTTTGCATATAAACTTAATACATAAACTTTTTACATATATCTACTTATATATTAATAATATATAATATTATTTGCAGGTCTATAATATGAGGAATATTGGATATACTGTTCCTTTAAGATATGCAAATTAATAAAAAATAATGTGTCAAAATAATGCTTTGCAAATTTACCTATCCTGTTATACCCAGGCGGTAACTGGGACAGTGGAACATTCTGGAGATTGCAAGTAAATTGATGATTTGCCAGTGCAATTTTATTGAGCAATCTGTTTGTTTAAGTAAAAAATGTTCCCCTTTCCGATACAGTATTATCTGCTATTATTTTATTTACTTTTAAAATGTATTTATTAATACATATCATGATAGTTCAAGACACATTTTGCTTGGAATCAATTGGGAAATAAAGATGAGGTTGCTTTTATAGACTCATCGGGGGAGATTCAATTCAGCGTGCTGCTGAATAGCCCCAGGAAGGAGTTCCTGAAGCTATTCAATTCAGCATGCAGTTAGGTCCGTCTACAGGATTTCCTCTTGTACCCTCCTGAGGGTGCGAGCAGAAATCCATCTAAAGTGCAGGCAGCGAAGCTGTTTTCTGGCTTAACACGGCGCTAACAGCTTCGCGGCCGGCACTTCAGTCGGAGAATGCCGCCTACCACGACTAAACACCCTGCTTTAGTTGCACTAGCCGGCATTCTCCAACTTAAGTGGCTTTAGTTGGACTTAGCGCAGTTAATTGAATTGCCCCCACTGTGTTATTTATTTGTGCACATTATATATCACAAATATATAGCACATTGAGAACATAAAGAAATAACTGTGTTCACTACGTTATATTGAGATTCAGAATGTTTTGCATTCATTATGTTGACAGCATAACGTTGACATGTTCAGAATGGCGACATGCATATTTTAGCCTAACCCAGTGGCGAAACTACCATAGGTGCAGGGTGTGCGGCTACTATGGGGCCCGGATCGACATGGGGCCCGGCCCTCCCCTTTCACCTACGGTGCCAGGCCTTAGTCTGCACCCTCCCCACCACACCCTCCTCGCTCCCCTCTCCTCGACTTACCTGCTCTGTGGTTGTGGCCCCCCCTACATGGTCGTATCCTCCTTTTACCGTGGTTGCGTCCGGCCAGTCAACTGGCTCTCCTCATTGACTTATACTGGGAGGAGAGATGGAGCCGACCAGGAGAGGAGGTGTGCCTGTCCTGCGCAGTGCGACCACGGAGCAGGAAAGTATAGGAGAGAGGAGAGTGCAGGGGGGGGAGTGTGCAAAGGGGGCAATGGACGGAGGGGGGGCGGGGACCTGTGGGGCCCCCCTAGGTCTAGTTATGCCCCTGGTCTAACCCTAATTTCAGCCTAACCTTTACCCTAATATAATGTATTTACAATCTATCATCTTTCTGACCATGTTGACATTAGGATGCTGACATTACGTCCCAAATTAACCAACTCTTGCACTTTAATGCCAGCTGATAAGCATTAATGTTGAAACAACAGTTTATTTTGCTCTAACCAGCATATCATCCTAGTAGTTTAACTACATATTTTCCAACAGCTACTTAGTAGCAGGGCCGGCTCCAGTGGGAGCCACGCCCTGTGCAAGATGGGTAATAGACGCCCCTTGCTCACCGTACGCGATGGGGGTGCGGCCTAATTACAATAGGCCATGCCCCTAAATTACATAATTTGGGGGCGTGCCCGTTAATGTCAGACTGGGGGCGAGCCCAGTACTACGTCAGTAGCTGGGCTGCCCCAGCTCTCTTCCGGCACTGAATGGATGCCGCATCCATTCCTCTTCTCTGGGGCCGGCACCACCGCACAGCTGCGGCGGTGGAGGTGCCCAACCTCCCGCCCCCTTGCGGAACACTTTGTCCCGTGGGTGGAACATCGGGGCAGTGCCCGACAAAACGGGACTGTCCCGCTGAAATCGGGAATGGCTGGGAGGAATGCGCCCTCTATGGGGTGGCGTGTTCAAACGCACTGGTCAAACATGCCCCGAGCTGGCCCTGCTTAGTAGTAGGTTGCTTCTCTGTTTTGAGTCTCAATGGATCAGTGTAAGAGCTAGTCTACAAAAATGTGCTCTGTCTGCAGATTATATGTTTCACTCACAGGGCTATGACCTACCAGGACAAGCTGACAAGATACTGGGCCTGATTCAGATAGTATCAACGTATAACCAATAGTTTACGTGCATATTTGATTGTTGTGGGTCTGCACATGCGTAGGACACATTTTTAGCCACAGCATGATGGACAAGCTGCAGTGTTTGGGAGGCGGAGTGAAGGCGGCGACCAGGACTGTTGTACAAAGCGCCCCCACTTTGTAAGTGTGCCAAGCCCAGGGTCTGTGTAATCAGACACAGACTTCCTGGACCTGGCAGAGGGGTTCCGGACGGACAGACTGAGTAAGCTTCAGTTTACGCAGACTGGTTGAGGGCAGCGACCATCCCAACTGATGCTCGCGATAGTGATCCAAAGTAGCGTCTACAGATACTGCACGGAGGAGGTGTCTGTTTCCTATAGACACCGGCTGCTGCATTTACATTTAGTTGGACGGTACTGCACAGCCGCTTCCCTGTATCGGATTCAGGCCCAATATTTGTTACCATGTGAATATTTGGTCTTATATAAGCATCATTTTAAAATGGAAACATAGTCTAATAGTTGAGAGATCTGGTGTCATTGACTTGTGAATGGGCTTGGTAGAAGTGAGCGATGCATTTCTTTACACTATATGTTGTAATTTACAGTATTTCTCATTTAAATGTATATCTCAATGCTTAAGGCAGATAAGGGAACGACAGTACGATTACAACATTGTAATCGTACAGTCGTTCCTCTTCCCCTGCAGTGCCTACAATGAACGATATGACGTTCAGTGTAGGCACCCTCTCTCATCCCTGAACACGGTCAATCTGTCGTTATCGGCAGATTGAGCAGCACGTTCAGGCGATGATTGATGTCGGGAGCGCGCATCACTGGTAGTTTTCGACATTTTCATGCACGATTAATGAGTGATTGAACGATATCGTTATCGTTCAATCGCTCATTTTAATCGGCAAGTGGATACCCGCCTTTAGACTATGTAATATTCTAATCTACTACTAATAATAAAAAGATTCTGCCTATACAGCAATTTACTGTAGTGAAAATGACCTTTTGCTAATCAATAAGTATTTTGAGGAGTATCATTTCCTGTCATTTATTTTGAAAATATATCAATATACAGTATATAAATAGGAGCTGTATTATAATAAACATTGGGCTGTTGCATTTCTATAAAGTCCATAAGACATTTAATAAGCATATCTCGTTAAGCTCTAAGAAATCCAGCTCAAGCCAGTCAAAAATGCAGCTATGCACAAAAGTTATATAAGGTTTCCGTCTTAGTCTCTTTATTTAAATGACTGCATTTCAGAAATGATGATGGAAATGGAATAGGACTAGGAAAGATACATTTTTATGAAATAAACACAAAGAGCTTTATTCGCTTATCCATGAAACAAGCATGCAATGTGCTGTGGAATATAATGTCATGCAGGGTGGTACAATAACATGCATAGCAATAAGAAAACATGCGGTGCAAAATACAGTGCTGACCAGCATAGCAGTGTGTAGTGATAATATCCAATGTGTGATCATGGAGCTGTGACTATAAACACAGAGCCCTCTGTAGCTTTGCAATCTTATTGTGACCTCTAGTTTCAGTGCTTTACAAATTGCACAACGTAGCGATACTACATTTTTTTTGCCACTTATCATTTCAGACAGAGGTTGAGCAGGCATCTGAGAACACCCATTAGCATATTAGTTCTGTGTGACACTGCTGATCTCTTATTGGTCCTCTGCACAGAAATCTCAGCATAATGCAGCCACATTGACCTTCCTGCACCCTTTTCACCAATCAGTTGTTAAATAAACCCATCTTATGCCAATGTTTAAACAGCAGGGGGATGTTTTAATGCATTGTTTTCCCATTTTAGACACCTTCTGCTACCTCCTTCTGAGTTTGATGAACCTCTCTTATTTATCACTAAACTGCACTTAACTACTGCTAATAATGGATAATTTAGATTATAGAAATATCAGTCTATTCATAGTGTTGCATTAGGTATTACAATGAAATTGAAATATAAACGCACAAATGCAAACTGTACTAATTTTTTATATACTACTGCATAAAAAGTACAAACAAATTTTATTGCAAGGTTTATCGTACAGATTTATGTTTATAAACTTTTCCTGATATCTGAGCGACAAGATCAGTTTCCAGTTAGGCTGCATGGACACCTTACAACAGATGTCACGTCCTGTCGGTATTCCGGTGGTGGTCTTCTAGCCGGGTAGTGGCATTCCGGCGCCGGGAGTTCTTCAGCCGGGATGCTGCACGTCGGTATTATGACCATCCTCTTACAACATTACCGGGTATAATCTATGCATAATACAGTTCAGTCCCAAATCTGATCTGCCCTGCCATATCCCAGAATCATGAAGCCCTGCCCCTTTTGGGTCCCTTGATTGAGTACAATCGCTAATCAGCAAATTGAACATAGTTGTGACTTTTTAGGCCATAAATCCAGGACATTTGTGAAGTTGGTGAGAGGTGGGACTTAATAACAAGGTTTGGGTCATAATGCCCCATCCACAGCAGCACTATGATACAAATCAAATCATCATGCCAAGGTGGGTGCTTACCTCCCAACTACCTTGATTTCTGAGGGAAAGTGTCAATTTCACTTCATTGTTCCACAATTTTGTGGAGGTTGGAAATTATTTCCATAAAAATTGTGTTTTTATGTGGAAAAAGGTAAACTAGAAGACTTGCCATGCTCTACCACAACATGATCATGCCGTCAGGGTGCCATAGCCATGCCACCCATCCTGAGTTAGCCTTGGTTGATTTTGGGAGGTATGTGGGTGGATGCTTCAACATGCTGTTGTCAGTGGAGTTTACAATACAAATTGTGCCATCAGTCCACTCTAGCTCCAGAGTCACAGAATTCAGAAGTCTTCTGGACATTTATTAAAAGCTGGCATGTATGTGCTTTTGTCATATCCCATACCTCCCAACCATCCTGATTCCTGAGAGACAGGACTGTCTCACTGTCCCTCAATCAGGACATTCGCCTCAACTTTAGGCTGTACCATGCCTTCCACCCCAAAATGGCAATGTTCTGTGGTATGATACTCCAGCACCATGTTTCTTTTGGGGATACATGTCCAGTGATAATAAGCTGCTTTGCAGTTATCCTCTGTGATATTGCTGATATTGATTTAATAGCCATTAGTCATTTTTATGTTCTGTGTGAGTGAAACTTGTACTGCCCATAGGTACAGTGTATATAACATTCCTAGAGGTGGTGAGACTACAGAAGGTGCAATGGGTTTGTGGCCCAAATTTGGTAAAGGATGGGGCTATATACTGTGTCTACCTAGTAAAAATAGCAGTATTACATTGCTTATCTCAATGTCATAACTTTCAAATTCAGAGAACTAGAGACTGCCAAAAAACCCAAACCTTAAAAAGTATATTAATAAATAAATAGACCCCTGAGTGTTTATAATTAACCTACAATGTGGACCATGTTCTTTTTCGCTCCCCTTCAGCAGGATGCATTATCAGGAGGTAAATGAATAGTAGTAAAGAGAATGACAACTAGGCAGTCATGCTCTGGAGAAATTGATTGCGTTAATTAGTTTGTATATACACAGAAGCAAGCAAAAGCACAAAGGTCTCAATTCTGAACTTCTTTATTTCATCTTTATCAGATCACATTAGAATTAGAGTTCTTTGAATTGTGATATACAGCTAAAGAGCCTTTACTATGGACACTTGGTCATGTCACTAAGGTGGTGTGGCCGCACACAGTGACATGTCTCGCCACACCTCTAAAGGATCCATGGATAGGACCAATATCAACATCTCTGAAAGGACTTATTTATTTCCATGTGAACCAGCTACATGTTACACCCACTATGAAGAGTAGCAGTGAAAGTACAAATGTGTCCCCATCAGTGGTGGCTGCAGAGGTGGGGCTGCAGCACAGTCCAAAATTCAAATAGGGGAGCCACACCAACTGCCAGTGATGTTTGGCAGCAGTAGGGATGACAGTTGGTGTGGTTCCCCTATTTGAATTTTGGACCGCGCTGCAGCCCCACCTCTGCAGCCACCACTGGTCTCCATATACCTAGCATCAATACGCCATACGGCGCAAGACGCCTGGCGCAGCTGAGCTGCTTAGAGAGATGTAGGATATATTCTGTTTCTTTACATTTTTAATCTGAGTTGCATGTCAGATGCAGCGAATCTCCACTCACAGGGTACTAGAGATGCTGGGCTGCAGCTTTAGCGGCAAATTAGTTTTAAACATGTACAAAGTCGCAGATGAAGCACAACGGAACTTGCCGTGAGAAAAAGTCACATCCGCTGCGTCATAGCAATTCATATACAGATTCAGACTCATTCACACACAGATACACAAGTGTCGAATATCAAATTGGTCAATGTCATCTAGTAAACTAGTTTGGTCACTTCCAGTTATTTCATTTATGCAAATAAGATGCACATTTTTAGCAAAAACGACTTTTGGCGCGACTGAAGCCGCAGTGTATGAGTAGGCATCTGTACCATACCACCCAACTTTCCAACCTGTGGGACAAAGGTATCCGTAAGCAGAATGTCCTGAAATTTTGATTGCTATGAATTGCATAAAACATGCAAAAGAAAACTGTCACAGCTCATTTGTAAAAATATAAAATAAAACATAATAAAGCTGTCAGTGATTAAAATATAAAAGTAGAGTTTGTCTTTTGTAGTAGTGAAAAAGTTACTATAAAA
The DNA here is from genome assembly GCA_031769625.1 of Taudactylus pleione. Lineage (NCBI taxonomy): Eukaryota > Metazoa > Chordata > Amphibia > Anura > Myobatrachidae > Taudactylus > Taudactylus pleione. The sequence goes on along the minus strand of JAUIMM010000007.1, from coordinate 28,833,566 downwards.
TACCAATATCTTATCAACATAAACACAGTGGATCTCGGGCCTGATTCATGAAAGATCGCAACTGCAACAGCGCTCGCAGTTGGCCGATTGTTGCATACTACACATGCATCGCAGTGCGCGTGTGTTAAGGCAACACTGCGATTGCATTGTGATCAAACACAATGCAAGGAGAAACCACGCAGGAGAAACATAGACATGCCTGACCATTTGAACACGTTGCATGGGCGTGCATAAATTAGCCATTGCGATTGCATACGCAGCTGGAGTACTCTCTGCTTGGAACAAGGTTAGCAATTTCTAGTAAGGTCAGCGCTGATGTTATTCTGCGTGAGGGCCGATGGTAATCGATGTTACCGATATTTATGGAGGTTTGTATGGTATAGCAGTAGTAGGTGGCGTGTCTATGCTGGCAATGTAACGGCAGTGCGATTGCAATCAGCATATTTTTGCAGCGAACCTACGTGCAATTACAGAGCTGTGATCGCAATAGCGATCCATGATGAATCAGGCCCCTGGGGCACAATTGTCAGCAATAGTCCCCAAATTGCAACCAAATACAGAGCTGCAGCTACATATACAGTCTTAAAATACCCCTGTAATACAACAGAAACATCTTCTTATGTTGAAAAAAATTTTTTGATTAAAGTTAAACATGCACACAAAGCATAACTTATGCCTGAATGCCAATGAAAAAATCCAGACAGTGTCAGCAGAGAATTCAGACAGTCAATCAAAAGTGATTTGCTATTGCTGGAGTTCATCATCATCTACTATTTGCATCTGTAATCTGGCTTTCTCAGGTGCATGCGCTTACTATTGCACAAATATACTCTTACTGTAAATGGTGTGTTACAATGCCCCTATCCCATCTATGCTGGCAGAAGCAGGTGCGCAGTAAGTACAGTAGCTGAATCACTCAAATAAACACGCGCCCACTGTTCTGGGCATGCACAGAGGGATTTCATGTAATATACACCACGCCAACTGGCATAGTAGTCTCTTGGCATTAGACAGCATCTTTTTTTAAATTTTCTAGTAGAAGAAAAGGTTGCCTACTTGTGAAGATGCTGATTTCGTATATAGGGCCTTACACACTAGACTATATTTTGAATGATTTGGACGATTCCGATGCATCTTGTACATGCAGAAAAATGTCAATCTCATTAGCAATTCGACACGGATCGTGCAATGTGTACGCACCAGCAGGGCCATAACTTGGGTAGTGTTTGGGCCAGTCAATTTTCCAGTTTATTATCATTTTCACTTGTAGCTTCCTCTTCTTTCATCCCCAGCATCTCCTGGCCTCCCCTATCTCCCCATGGCCCTTTTTCAGGTGCACTATCTTATGTCCCTATTTAAAAAAGTATGTGTAGGCGCCAATACTTCACTCTGGCACATGGCACCAAAAAGTCTAGTTATGGCTCTGCGCACCAGGCAATATGGTTACATTATATAGTTACCAATGTAACCACCAAACAATGCAAGATATATTGTTTGGTCGTTTGTCAGATTGCACAGTGTGTATGCACTAGATAATTTCCCGGGAGTTCAGGGGAAATCATTGATGACATCGCATTGTTTGCAAGTCATCTAATGTGTACCTAGCTTTAGGAGGAAGAACATAAAAAGAAGCAATTTGCTCCTGGAACAAACCATGTTGCAATGCATGGTGATAATTTTAAATTTTTTTTGCAATCAGGGAAAGTACTGATTGCTTTTGCATGTAACAAACAACTACTAGGCATCTTTCATTTTACACTTAAAGTTAGAACTAAACTAGGAGACACCCCTTCCCAACTCTACAACTCTCTGCACATTTTAAATCAGCACCATCTGCAGTGCAACATGATTTTGTCTAGGTGCACACTGCTCCTTTTTTGATCTTACTCTTAACTCTGAACAAAGCCGGGTATCCACTTATAGATATACAAACGAGAGCATGATTACGACATTGCAATCGTGCTCTCGTTTCTATATCTAGTGATGTGCCTAGACTGAACGTTCACCCATTCAGTCCAGGCACATCCATCACCCCCGCACATGCTGAACCTGACGAGATCATCAGGTTGACCAGCATGTACTGGCGATGTCAGATGTCGGAAGTGACCAGCGGGCATCGCTGGTCGCTTCTGACCACAACATGCACGATGCATGCGCGATTTGCAAGCGATTGCACGATAACGACGTTGTTATAGTGCAATCGCTTGGCTAAATCACTAAGTGGATACCCCCCTTTAGGCTCATAATTCTTAAGCAAATTCACCTGTGTAAACACGTCAGTACATTAGGGATCATGTAAAGTTTTGAAAATGTTTAATTAACAGGGTGACCATACAGATCTACCTTAAATCACTTTAAATGTCAAATTCCTTCATCAGGATTATGACTGTCTGTGGATTCCTGTTCCAATATTGTACAGAGCAAAACTAATTGTTGGGAGTCTGCAGTTTTAATTATTATACATAATCAATACAGCAAAGTGATAAAATGTCCATACAATTAAATGTCATCCCAATAATAGACAAAAACATGAAATAAGTTATCTGAACTGGAAAATGTATGTGTAATTGTGTATAATTATATATGTACATTGTTTCTTGCAAGCAATCCCTCAGTGGTGCTTGTATGTATTTGCATTACAGTGACTCAGTGACAGCGCCCACCATAGAGGGCAACATGGTGAAGTAACAGCATATGTAGCGTGTGCCAGATACATGGCTCTTTATATATCTATATCTAGAGAGAGAGAGAGAGAGAGAGAGAGATCCAAATAAGGTGCGCTCACCAGACTCGCAGAAAAAGCAGTAGAGTCTTTATTCACAGAAAAGCCAACACAAAATGAGCATTTCAGTCCTCACTGGGACTTTTGTCAAGTGAGGACTGAAACGTCGCTTCTGTGATGGCTTTTCTGTGAATAAAGACCCTACTGATGTTTTGCAAGTCTGGTGAGTGCAACTTATTTCATACTTGTTGACAATGTATTTCCCTCCCCAGGAGAAGCCCAGGGAGGAGAAGCAGGTTGGCGGAGTTTGGGGCGCTTGGACCCGACGAGCGCCGCTAGTAGTCTACCTATTCTGCCTACTTCACTAGAAAGTGGGCAGAATGCGGGAGAAGTGCCTCCCGGGAAAAATTGTTTCTCCTGCGAATTCCGGGAGGGCAGGCATGTATGCCTTATTTGGGTCTCTGCATTTGGAGCCGCTGCGCCCATATTTGCTGCTACTCCAGGATTACTGTACAGTGTACACTTATATGTGAGTGTGGACCTACTGCAACTATATATATATATATATAAATAAGGCATATATACTGTATATATTGGTAGCAGTTAACTATGGGCTAAATTTACTATGCAGTCCTGGGTTTAGAGGGGCAACAATATTAAATCCCAGACATATGTAGCAGATTAATATAAGAAATGTATTATTGTACAAGAAGCACATGCATAATATTGTGGGACAGATGACCTGCTTAATGGCTATATGCAGAGCCAGCACTACCACTAGGCGAACAAAAGCAGTTGTCTAATCAATTTACTTTTTGCAGAAACCTAAAATACTGAATAGGTGACACCACATTTAACGTTTGGGCTGACTATGTGGAAGAGGGGTGTATTTCATTATTGAAACAAATGTCAGTGTGCCCTGTGTGCTTCCTTTTTGGGCTGGGAGCTGGTAGCATCACAGGCAGGTTTGATTCTGACATCTCCCTCCTCTGCCTAACAATGACAATATTAATAAAGAATAGGTTAAAAAGGTTAGAGAAAAAAGTATTTATAACTTGGGGAAGATGAGGTAAGTGTATATATTATTCATTCAGACACTGACTGGAACTGTCAGGAGTCAGGGCACAGCCCATTTTCAAAAGCTATTATTGGGACACAATGGCAGGAAAATTAAGCCTACATTCTGTTGTTTTAACAGAATGAAGAAGTCTGCCATTTTAATGCTTTCACGTTAGATGGCTTTTACACATGGCAGGCCCATCAAGCACTCAAGCATTGTTTTAGCTCAGTGAATGAAGAAGGCAATATACGCATTCTGCTGTGCTCGTTATCTAAATCAACTCCAACAGTGTAAAACAGAAACATTATTCGACTTACTGCAGAGAAAGAGAATTCAGAAAAGGATTTTGAATGTACAAGCTCAAAATAAATAGCTAAGACCATCCGCTGATGAAATACAAAGGGGATTAACTCAGAAGTACTATAAACAGGCACTAGAGGCAGTGATGGCAGATAACCGTGTGCAGGAACCAGAGGTATTTAATAGCTAACATTTCCAAAAAAAAGATCCAACACAAAATGTCTGTTTATTCTACATTACCTATCTTATTACTGTATTTCCTTCATTAACTCTCCAGAGAGTAGAATGAAATACAGAGACAGCCAATGCATCAAAAACTCATTAGCTGTCATTAATTTTTAAATAACAGTGGGTTACTTTTAATGCTGCTGCTGACTTTACTCTTTATACAATTATCCTGGCTGCATGCTCTGATCTCATTCATTGTGTGCTATGTGATTCTATTCAATCAGCTATAGACACTGCCAACGTGGCGCTGGATGAGCGAATACTCACGTGTAGACTCAACAGAATGTGTTGATAATGAGCCAAAGAGGGGTTTATCCACTGCACCATGTTCTATAATACAAATATAATAATGGAAACCCCATTGTAGATTCACTATAATAGTCAGTACTTACATAGATTAGAAACATTCTCTCACACATCCATGAGCAACTTATTGTCTATGAATTAAATTGGTTTGGATATGTACTGTACCTGTGTTTTGGGGGAATTATTCTTGACCTGACAACTAAAGAGTGTGTTTTTTGGATTCTCATGGCTACTATTCAGATACAGAATCTGTATGCAGGAATGCATAGTCAACGCATACTGTATGAGCCAGTTTCATATATTTTAGAACTATTCACATTTTAGGATTGCTACTATATTGTGTAATTAAAGAAAAAGATTGGTTGCTGTCGTTCTCAGCCTGTTTTGCAACCAACCTTGAAGATTTTATATTTTTCTGTGTTTTAGTTATATATTAATTGAGATATCAATAGATACCAGAATACTTTCTGATGACTTTCATTTCCCTCTCCATTCTCTGTGTTGATATTGAAATTCATTGAGCCAGACCCCTCTAACTCCCCTGCACCCAGGACCTGATTCAGACCCGCTCGCTAGGATGCTTTCGCTGGCCGATTGTCACTTTCTGCGAATGCTTAAGCATCGCAGTGTGCATGCGCAAACCAGTGTGAGAGATCGGGAAGCATTCGCTCGCTGCGCATAGACAGTCCAGTAGAGTGAGTGACAGGAGAAGCCGTTTGTGGGTGGTGAGAGGGGCTGGCCATTAACAACGGGGGAGTAGAGGTGCGAACGCAGGCGTTTCAGAGGCGTGCATAATTAACAGGCAGCGTCATAGTACACGTCACCTAGTTGTATTTCACACTGAAGTGATCGCAGTGCTTGCGGAAGGGTATAGTCAACCTCAAGCGCTACGATCGCATACGATGGTCCACGGTGTACTGATGGTTTCATACACTTCCTGGAGATGACGTGCGCAAGTGGGCGTCATATAACAGGCTGGTGGGCGTCTGCATACACAAAGCTATCACACGCCAAGACATAGTGGGCATGTTTATGACTTGCCGTGCAATCGCCTGCCTTGCTGGGTGTGTGCCGGATTTGCATACGCTGGGTGCGAGTGAACGCATCTAGCGAGTGGTTCTGAATGAGCTCCCCAGTCTACTGTCCAGAACGTAATGCAGCGTCAGCTTGTAATTTAAACTGGGCAATATTCCCTGTGTAACTAGCACATCTCTAAAATTGGCCAGCTAATGAAGAGGCAATCAGCCTTTTGATTAGGGAAGGGTTAATTAGATGCTCTTGAATCCACAAATGTGCTAAAGCATATCTTATTTGAAAACAAAATACTGTAGGCTGGTAGCTTGTGCTTGTTTTGAATAAGAAAAGGGCTCTCCTATAACCAAACTATGCCTTGGTTTGGAATCCAAAGCAAACATTTTACAGATTTAGCATTCTGGCCTGAACGCTGCCAGTCGGTAACCTGCAGTCTATGGTCTAACTGTAATAGGCTAAACATTTCTGGAAAAGCAGTCACCATGAGGATGGTCTCTTTCAGAGAACACTGAATACCGCAGTCATCTAATGTTACATTTTCTTTCTGCAATATCAATCCCATCATGACAGACATCATCACATCTCTTAACAATATCACAGACTGGAGTGGCAGCCAGTATACACAGGATTACACTAGAAAAAGCCTACACAAATGGCTCTCATTGAAGGCTTTTAGATCTCTGAAGTATGACATCTAGATATTGTTAGTTTTTTCTAAACTCATGGCTTGAAAAATACATGTCTACTCCAGGTTTAGAGAAAATAACTTCTCTGAAAGTAATATTTATATTTCCGTAAGCAACTACATTACTAAAATGGCAACCAAATTACCTTACATTTTCCCAAGCAGCAGAATCAAACACAATTGCACACAAGCAATCAAGACTTAAAAATTGTCCCCCAGCTGCTAACGTCAGCCACCAGGGTGATGAGATAAATAGTTGCAGGTCACATAACTAAACAAACACATTTATAAACAGGATTTGAGAGTTTGGAAGAACCTGATTTAGTCACACACAGAGCTGGAGAGACCCAGGAGGTTCAAACAGACTGTTTGATGATGATCTGTGTAAGAGATTTTCCATGTTGGGAGCCACATATCCACCAGCTGTATCTCCGCTTGCTGCATTTGATTGAGTCATTGAGGGTTGTTTATTATTTATTGACTTGATAATTTAACACATGCTCTGTATACCTACTTGATAAAAATAGCTTTTTAAAACTTAAGACAGCAAGGGAATTGGTGTTTTCAGAGCATCAGCTCTGCCAGCTCTGAATAATCCAATGCACCAAATGCTGCCAAATACTGTACACAGGGCCTAATTCAGGGATGTACAGAACTCCGATGTTCATGTACATCTCAGATGGTTTGAGATCTGTGCATAAGCAGAAGCCGCACATCGCATATGCAGATCTGGTCCTACGACAACGCTCGCAGTGCCCTGGATGACACAGTCTGATTGACAGGCTGCAGGCATTCTGGGGTGGAGCCAGGGTCCGTTTCCCAAAATGGAGGCGTGGAGATGAGGAGGCCATTCTGAGTAGCCCTAAACTCACTTAGATGCCCTATTCTGCCACCAATAGTCACAATGTAGATTCTACTGTATGCTGCCTCTTCGGACACAGCCCTCGGATCTGCGATGCCAGCAGTGGGCGTCTTTTTACGCTAGATGCCTTCAGCAGCATTAGCATAAATTTTGAACAGCCGCTGCTTGCAAAGATTCAGCGACTGTTGCAAAAGCATCAATCTCTGAATCAGGCTCACAGTTTTTTATTTAATAAAAACATTTTGCTGAAAATTAAGTGAATTTTAACCCTAATTTGCATATTACATAGAGAAAAGGCCTAAATAATATTTGTCTATTAATTCCCATCAATTTAACAACATTAGTGTTAATTCTAGCACCCTGCTCCTGTCACAACCCATGCAGTTCCTCTTTCCTCCCCCCCTGGGTGTCTTTCTCTGCCCCGATGCTTCTAGCACACTCTGGTCAGTATCTGAGCAGTTTGTTGCAACAGCTGAGTGTGCTAAACACAGCAGAGTAGAGAGCGATACCCCAGGCAGGAAGAGGAACTGCATGGGTTGTGACAGGTGCAGGGTGCTAGAATGAACACTAAACATGTGCACTAGAATCATAGGAAAATCAAGATTTGTATTCAGTTGGCAAGTACCATAGAATTGCTACATTGTATCTGAATCTTAAACTGGTAGGGGCAGGTATCTGAGAGTCGCTGATTCTTGCAGCTTCTACATAGTTTTTTTTGGCAACTTTACATTAATAAATAGGCCCCATAATCTTTAGTTAACATAAGTTATACTACTAAAACTTATTACATTTGTGTTGCAAAGGTACAGGCAAATCACCTATAGTATATCAGTCACTGTCACATTTTGAAAATGATGACAAAATAGGCCACAACCCCAATCCATGTTCAGCCTGTCCAAACCACACCCACTTATGGCATATCATAGCTTGTCTAGTAACCATAGTAACCAACAACTGCTGTGGATGCCAATAATTGTGAGAAGCCTTCCAATCCATGGGGTCAATGTACTAGTCTTGGAGAGAGATAAAGTGCAGGAGATAAAGTACCAACCAACTCTCTCGCTAAATCTGAGTACACAGACCCCCTATGTATAATATAGGACCTATTACCCAAAATTATTGCATTTCCGGGGTACCACTACCATTGCAACATATACAAACATTTACAAAATGTATAGATGGATTACTAAAATGTTAGTGGTTTCCCTGTCATTCCTTTTTTGAAGCTCCGGGTAAGTTGATAATCTGTAGTCTGGAGACAAAGAGTTTACAATTTTGTACTGGTAATCAACTGTGAGTAGTACTGACTATGGCAGGGGTCATTCACCAGAGGCGCAAGTTTCACTGTGTATGCAAACCATGCTTGAGTTTTGGAGAGAGTCTATTGTGCCAAAAAAAGGCCTCCCCTGTGAGGTAGGGAGCAGCTCAGCGTGCAGTAAGAGAGCTTCTGTTCCCATGAGGGCCACTGAAAACATCCTTGGGAGCTAAGTTGTGGCACTAGTGCCAAGAGTGGCTTACTCTGCTCTAGTGTGGCACTAATGCCAAGAGTGGCTTACCCCTGCTCTAGTGTGGCACTAATTCAAAAGTGTCTTACCCCTGCTCTAGTGTGTCACTAGTACCAAGAGTGGCTTACCCCTGCTCTAGTGTGGCACTAGTGCCAAGAGTGGCTTACCCCTGCTCTAGTGTGGCACTAGTTCAAAAGTGGCTTACCCCTGCTCTAGTGTGGCACTAGTGCCAAGAGTGGCTTACCCCTGCTCTAGTGTGTACAATGTGCCTGTAAACTAGATAGCTGGTAATACTGACAATGAATTGGTAATATTTTCTGTTTCTAAAATTCTAGGTGAAAACAACACAGAACAGAGACCTCCCAAGATAACACATATACATGTTGGACATATGTGACCCCTACAATAATGCTTAAAGATACTTTAAGACTGGAAATTATTGAAGCTGTTCTGAGTAGATATTGAAGATACCTTAGGATCAAAAATGGCTGTGCTGTTCTTCAGTATTAACTTTTTATTGACTGATAGCATATAATTTGGCATATCTAAATTGTTGGAATAACCTACTCTTTAACAAATAGAAATGTTCTCTATCATTGTTGTATATTGTCATTTTAAACCATGTGCAATATGTTGTGGGGCCCGTGCAGGGTAACTTCTATGTCCCTGTATTCATAGGAACCACCTCCTTATCTACTATGTGTTAATAGTTAATGAGAGTCTTGAAATCCTTGATTTTTTTGTGTGTAATATAGAAGCTGTAGCTGACTCGTTGCTTTCTGGACAATGTGAAGACATAATATTTAGCAAAACTATTATAGTAAATCTTATGAGAATAGAATACTGACATTCACATATAGGGGCAAGTGGAAGACTGTACAACATTTTAAATGTTTACATTGCCTAAAAGATCTATATTTGCTCTTAGGGGACATCTCTTCAAGTCAGAATGGAGAACAGGATGACAAATTGCTGGATTGGTCTGTGGAGAAATCAAGCTGGCATACAACAGTACGTAGAAGTCCAAGGCTGCATTCTGCATGGAAAGCAGCAGACAATTTGTATGCCACATTTTATAAACTAGGATCTGCTATTGAAAGTCCATCATGTCTATTCGTTGTGTCAGGACAGTTTGAAGGGGCATTGGGAGCAACAGCTAGAGGCTTGAAGGCACAGGGAGCCAGAGCTGATATCTTTGAGAGCCTAATATGCTCTCACTGCACACATAAGCATAGAGTTTAATGTGATTGCCGTGCTTGGTGTCTGCAGATCTTAACAATTTAACTTTTTTTTTTATATTGAGTGGGAATTTTCATTCCCAAAAGAGTGGTGTCCTTTCAGTCCTCTAGCTCCAAATGCAACTGTAGTAATACCTGCCTTCTGCAGAAAGATACTGAGCTTGCACCTGCTATGCGGTGATGGTCTATGGAGTTATAATGTTATGGTGACTTAAGTAGGATAAATTAAGCAAAAAAACTGTTTTCTTGCTGCAATAAGCCACCAATGGGTACATCTTGATAAATATGCCCATATATCCTGTTACACTGATATCCTGACAACCAGACGATCCAAAGCCAGCAACAAAGATTTCCAATTCCAGAAATTACATTATAACTCCATAGGTCACTGTGTAGCCTGTAGAAGCTCAGTGACTTTCTGCAGAAGGTAGGTCTAACTACAGTATGTCTGGGAGGACCCTATGCACAGAGGAGGGGGCATTTAATATGGGCCTCCCAGGTATTAGCATGCTCCTGGGGCTAAATCTGCAATTCCTCACACTGTGCACACATTCATGGCAAACATATGCACCTCTGTGGATCTGGGGGCTATACAAACTCAGCTGTATCTCCACTTGTGGCTAAATGCGTGTAACTAGGTGGTAAGATGGCATTTGCATGTAGGATACGTATGACGTGGGCATGGAGATAGAATTGCGGGCTGCTCAGAGGCGAGCCTTCACAGAGATGTGTCTGATTGCAGGCACCAAGGATAGGGCTGATGCAAATCTGTGGTGATAGTGATGACTGCGATGGGGCAAACAAGTATCTCCATTTTGATAAATAGGACCCATATAGCCCAGGATGAGAAGTAATTTGAACACTGTGTTGTTGGGTCAGTATTTTTTCTGAATGCATTTTTAGAGAGTTAAAGTGTCATTCTGATGCAGCCACAGAAATGGCAGCAGAAATACCTGAACATACATTATAAGCTAAGGAGCAGGGCCCTCTTGCCTCTCTGTCTGTATCATTTTATTGCTGTTTTGTTTTCCATTGTAACGCACAATGGAATATGCTGGTCGCTTCATAAATAAATGTTAATAAATAACATACTGTACCCAGAAATCATCCAGGGATCGGCTCATACTGTATTTGTAACCTCTTCAGTTAGGCACATTCTGCTGCTGCTGTCCAGCCCCTTCCCATATCACTATACTGTAAATACATCTTATCCCTTTAAATACTCTTGAGGTCACCTTGAAGCATTAGCCCTTTGCAGTGGGATATACTGTACGTACGTTGTACTGTAAGTTTATAGGAAATTGTGAAATACAAAGCAGACACGTACTATCTAGGCAAACAGCTTAGACTTAAACAGCAAAAAAAAAAGAAGAAGCACAGACAGACACACTGTTTTAACCTCAGAGATATCCATGGATAATTGCAGATAATTTGTAAGTCTCCCGGCAACCCTTCTCATTAGCTCAGTTGAATCTCTGTAATTATCACCAGACAGTCTATACATACATTTATATTTATTATAAGTGATCCATCTCTTTTTGTTATCATGAGCACAAGGCACTTAACCCAAACACATAGATTAGTGGGTGCTGTATTAGAGCACAAATGGGCTGTCTGTCTTTGTCATCAGTATTACTGTATCTCATTCCTGTTAGCCTCAATCTACTACAAAGCTCAGTTGTTATCAGTTTATTTAGAACCAATGCAGCAAATTCCTATTATGATCCAATCAGACGCCACAAAATAAATTTGTCAGATGTGACCAAATACAGTATATCGACTTTACCACTGATGTCCACATGACTTATGCATTTTGTTGCTTGGTTACATTATGTTACTTGGTTGCTTGGTAGTGTTTTTAACTAAAACTATTTTAAAGTTAGTTAGCTCGATTTTACAATATACAATAATTAAATCTACATGAAATTACCTATAATCAACACTATAAGGCACAAAGCGACTGGTCGTCTATTGCCTACATAAAGCCCCAAAATATTTGCCTCCGCTTTATGTAGGCAATAGGTGGCCTTTAAGGTAATATACATTAATACATAATCACATTGTTTATGTATTCACATGGTTTAAAATTACAATAGACACTTTTAAAAGTGTTTAACTTGTTAACATATGATTTATAATTTATAACTGACATAATATATGCTTGTGATGAATAGAACATTTGAATAGTGTATGACTAAGGGGCTTACATATTAAAAATTGCAGCCTCCAGATGAATTGTGAAATTCCTTATCACCACATATTGTTGCAACAAGAAATATTTTTTGGGGGTATGTAGAAAGCTGGAGTCACCAGGACATGGCTTACACAATTACTAACCTCCTGGATTCAGACCCAGCCATACAACTTTGTACAAGCAGGCATCTTGCTACACAATGCCCATCTCAAGCTTTACTCCAGCTTACCAAAGAGGAAGCGCAACATTTTTCTCTGGCTGGGTTTCCCCAAATAAGCAAGTTCCAAACAGCTAAGCTACCAGGGTGGTTCAATAAGTAAGGTAACAAGACCTCTCATGTGTGTAATGATCTTTATTTCATTCTAATTTCCCACCAGAGCAGGTAGGCACCTGCTTTTCCTCACGGCCATTAGACTTGAATTGTAAGATGGTGGGGCTGGCAGAAACATGGTCACACATTGCGGTGCCTAGTGTGATCAGATGTCTGTTCTAAAGGGCACATCAGCAGCTGAAATTCATCGCCAACCTGTTGAGATGTACGGTGATAATGTCATGTCATGGAAACAGGTTTGGTGCACTGCCTTTGATAAAGACCGGACAAAAGTTCAAGATGAGCAGCGATCTGGCCAGCCTAAGCACGTCCACCACAGATGACAATTTGTGCTGCATTGAATTACTTATTGAGGAGGACAGTCGCATTCGAGATAGTGATATTGATGATGAACTGAACATCTCAGTGGGTACTGTGCACAACATTGTGCATGAGCAACAGGAAAAGGTGCTCATGCTGTGTACCGAAGCAATTCACAGAAGTTCATAAAACCAATAGGATGGGAATGTATATCGTGGACTTGACGCGTTAAGATGAGTAAAGTTGCTGCAGCGTATTGTTCAGGCAATGATATGAGGGTGCATCATGTGACACCAGAGACGAAGCAAGCATCCATGACATGGAGACACGCATCGTCCCCACCTTCAAAGAAATTCAAAACAACTACTGTACATCAACAAAGAAGTTCAAGAGGCCGTGTTTTGGAGTGTGCTTCTTGTTGATTTCCTCACCAAAGATGATACTGGGAATGCTGTCCTCTACTGTGACATATTGAGCAGGTTGCGGAGGGCAATTTGCCAAAAACGACCTGGGTTGCTGCGAACAGGCATTGTATTGCAGCACGATAATGCCAGGACACACTCAGCCAACTGCACACGTCAGTTGATACGGCACTATCATTGGGAGGTACTGTACCATCTTCACTACAGCCCTGACCTGCCACTGAATGATTTCCATCTCTTTGGACCATTGAAGAAGCTCCTGGGTTTAAGGCGATTTGCAGTGAAGTTTAGCAAGTTGTCATGTCCTGGCTTCAGGCGCTTGACACTGATTTCTTCTATGCCAGGATAGATGCCTTGGTGTACTGTTGTAACAAATGCTTAGACAAATATGGAGACTATGTGGAAAAATAATCTGTGCCAAGCCCATACTATTGGTTTTACTTATATGTATGGGTTGAATAAATTTACGCAATCAGAGGTCTTGTTACCTTATTTATTGCCAGAAATAAAACCCAGGCGCTAAAGAGTTAAAAAGATCCCTGGAGTCTTAATGCGGCTGAATGAGGTAGTCACCCTCATAAATAGGAAAACATATATGTAAAGAAGAACACAGTCGCAAAGGCTGGGGGTATCAGTTAATGTGCTCAAGTCAATAGTAAAACAATGTGAAATACATTTATTTATAACACAAGTGAACAAGTAATGACAGCGGTAAACATCACATACATTCTATAATAAAAAAGTGATGATAACCTAAAAGAATCTTATAAATAATGAAAACATGTAACTTTTCAATGTAGGATCCCTAGATTGTGGCCAGATATTGAGAACTTTCTTTTCTCCAAAGAGATAAGGTGCAGTCTTTGTATTCAATACCACTAATCATTCGTAAATAGATAATGGCCCATACACTTAGTGGAAGGTAAATTGTCAGTGAGTTGGTATTACCTGCAGATTCTTGTCCCATATTGGGGGCAAATGGCTGGGGCTGAAAGGTGATGATCCTTAGTGCCCAGATGGCGATGTGCTCAACCCGACCATCGGGGAGCGACTGAAGCCGATGACTGTTGCCTGTGTGTTCCAGGGGCCGCGTTATTCAGGTATTGAGGGCCCTACTCTGTTGCACATACAGCTCCAGCTGTTAATCTGTGAGGCGGCCCCCTTGCTTGTGTGCCCGTGATTACTTTCAGCAATCCCTTCTCGTGTCTGGTATGCAGCGGGACAATGCATTGTGGACGGTCAGTCTGCTCCTTAGCGGGAGTAACAAGCCTGGTGCTAATCGGAGAAGCAGACTGACCGCTCACACTGCATTGTCCATGCTGCTGACCAGACACGAGAAGGGATTGCAAGGGGGCCGCCTCACAGATTAACAGCTGGAGCTGTATGTGCAACAGAGTGGGGCCCTCAATACCCGAATAACACGGCCCCTGGAACACACAGGCAACAGTCATCGGCTTCAGTCGCTCCCCGATGGTTGGGTTGAGAACATCGCCATCTGTGCACTAAGGATCATCACCTTTCAGCCCCAGCCATTTGCCCCCAATATGGGACAAGAATCTGCAGGTAATACCAACTGACTGACAATTTACCTTCCACTAAGTGTATGGGCCATTATCTATTTACGAATGATTAGTGGTATTGAATACAAAGACTGCATCTTATCTCTTTGGAGAAAAGAATGTTCTCAATATCTGGCCACAATCTAGGGATCCTACATTGAAAAGTTACATGTTTTCATTATTTATAAGATTCTTTTAGGTTATCATCACTTTTTTATTATAGAATGTATGTGATGTTTACCGCTGTCATTACTTGTTCACTTGTGTTATAAATAAATGTATTTCACATTGTTTTACTATTGACTTGAGCACATTAACTGATACCCCCAGCCTTTGCGACTGTGTTCTTCTTCACATATATGTTTACCTTGTTTATTGAACCATCCTTGTATAAAAGTATGGGGACAGCTCCTGTGAGGGCTGGTGTTACAAAGCACATTCTATTTTGTTGTTATTTACTGGTGTTACTTAATTACTAGTGATACTTAATTACTAGTGATACCTAATTCTGTCGTTAAACATGAGGAAACATCCATTTCTGCATTCTTCAAGGGCAGAATTAGCTTGATAAATATGCCCCTAAAGCCGGTTACCTACTATAAATTCAGGCTTATACAAGAATGTTTTTAAAAAGCCAGTAAACCTATGCAACTGAGTTTGGGGTTGAAAAATATCGGTTCCAATGACTCAATAGCCAAGTATACTTACACCTGTGGTCAAGGAAAATAGCAGTATGGTGGTGCCTGAAGCACACATATCCCTTTCCAATAGATCATACCCATCAAGGTATCTTCTTATGAGACTTATCAAAATAATAATTATGTTCCAGGAGAGATCTGTAATTAGTTAAATGGACTATAGGGAACATATGCAAACAATGGCATTTTTACCGAATGGTGTACTTTGCAGGAAGAATTACTACCCATTCATAGAAACTAGGTGAGGCCTTAAAATATAATATTTATAGACAGTTATCTATTTATATTTACCTTAGTAAAAAACAAAGGGAAAATTCAGGGATATGTATATATGTGTGTGTACGCGCACATACAAAAGACACAGAAACTCTGCACTCACCAAGTACACCAGTAACACTCCAAGCTGTAGACTATATTAAAGACAGTAGACATATTGATTCTGTTTACTATCGGATATCGATAGATGTTCATTGGATCGATAGAACACTTGCAGCACAGGTCTAATGTCTGTTTATGCACGAGCAGAGGGCCTGATTCAGAGCCGGACGCTATTTGCGCTCGCTCGTTTAGAAAAAGGGTCCGGCTATTTAAATTGAGTGCTCGCTCTTTGCGGTCTGTTGACGCCTCTATGTCTGAGCGAGCGAACGAAATATGCGCTCGCTATTTTGTAAACACGCCCCCTGGCCGCTCACATTCTACGTCATCTCAGCTATTTATTTGATTAATCGAGTACATCGAAAGGCATCTGAACTGCTCGCAGTGCTTGTGGTTGGATTTTCCTACCGCAATCATGCGAACAGTTCAGGCTAAGAGACAACCAAGTGACGTGGTCGATGACGCTGCTTTGTTAATTATGCACACCCTTAAAACGCCCGTTTTGACCTTTTGGCACGCCTGCGTTCGGATCTCCACTCCCCGTTTTCAAGCACCTTCCCCCGTTACCACCCACAAACACCTCATCCTGTCACTCAAATTAGCAGGCATTCGCTATTTTGCAAGCACACAATTTCCGACCGCAATGACTGGTTCACGCATGCGTATTACAACGCATACGCATGCACAGTTGTGCGAACATCGCTCGGAGCGAACGAGCGGCCGCTTACGAGCGGCTCTGAATCAGGCCCAGAGTCCATGGTTAAATACCATCTACCATCAATGGTTAACCTGTCGATGGCCATCCCTACTTCATAGTCCTACACCACTCACCTATCACTGAAATTGAGCAGTAGCTGACAGATTCATAGATAAGAAGCTGCCAACTGTCTCTTTGAAACAATAAAAATTATAAATAACAAAAAATTGGAAGGGTTACATTATGTCAGTCATTCACCCCCTACCAATTGGCGTCCTAGGCAAACTTCTAGGTTTGCCTAATAGTAGTCCTTGCTCTGACTGTGTTACTGGCAACAGTGACCTCCCTCAAACTGCATACAGCAGACTCTCCAGCATGACCCCTTTATGAAGTTGGCAGTGACAAAGTCACCAGTCCCTGTGTCAAAATTGGTATGCCCACGCAGGGATCCAGATGCAACTCAAATGCTACTTACAGTATTTCATCCGTACGGGCGTTATAACTATAAACATGGAGTGGAGCGTATCAGCATGTTTAAAGTAATAACAACCACACAGATAAACTGCTCTAAGTAGCATTTCAGCCCTGTCGGCACAGGCATACTGAGGTCGACATAGTGACATTGTTACTGTTGACCTCCTGAACCCAACCCACCCCTTCTACCAGGCGCAAAATGCTTCCACTCTTCTTCTTCCTATTTAATTTCTGTGCTGAATGAAGTTATTGAGGAGAAGGGTGTTTTAGCACAGGTGACTGCAATCATAAATTAAGTGGGAAGTCTTGGAGCAGAGCATGTTGCCTGGGACCTGGCATGTAGCCTCCATAGTTATGCATGTTGTGAAACAACACATTTTAGGTCAAGTTATCCTTAAATAAAAAAGTTAAGTAGGTGCGTAAATGTGGATGGAAAATATTGACATTACTAATGTCAAATGTATCCACATTATTATCTATATGTAAATTATATATACGGAAGTACTCAGTGGTATAAACTGTATTAATGAGCATCTTTAATAATATATAATTACTCGCTGCCAAGATAATGTGCAATGATTATTTCTTTCCCTAAGTATTTCATCAACGCAGAGTCAAGAGATTACAGCGAGGTCCTTCTTACATATAGATAACTAGCTGATCTAATATGATCCATACCATTAGTGGCCTCTCAAGAGAAGCCATTTACAATATAAAGAAAATTCCCTATCACTGACAAACCTCATGGAACAAATTATGGGTTTGACAGAATAAGCACAAGAATGGAAAAATACTGTATATTCATTCAGTCTGATTTTCCACCAGAAAGATTCTTCAGTCTATAATTACACATCTATGATTCTTATGCTGCATACTTAATAGATACCTGTAGGAGTTTTACCTCAGGCAAGCGAAAAGCCATATGTTACTTAAACATACTCTTGAGTGTAGTTGTCCTAAAAATCATAACCAATGTCGACAGAGTTAATTCAACTAAAAACACATTGCAAGGTACATTAAAAAAAAACTGCCTGATTGCTGAAATTCTCTTCCTCTAAATTAAAACATGAATATTTCATGATAAAAAATAAGGTTCTCCTAGAAAGGCAGTAACTCCAGCTGCACCTCTCCCTCGTTGAGCGGCTTAAATTACTGCTGAAAATGGAATATGAATGTTATTAGCATGCGATTAGTATTCTGATTTGCATGGCACTCTGAGTCCTTATTGCCTTTGGGGGTAGGGGATGGTGGGTGCATGGCACCCATTACTGGCTGGCTGGCCTGCTTTTACACACACTCTCCTCACTTACACACACAACTAGGTTTTCTGGCAGACCATTGGCTGTTCTTTTGGCATGTGATTGTCGACTGCCCAACCAACTCAAATGCTGGCTGGCACTGGAATACCAGGGTGTCCCCATGTCGGAATCTTGATCCCTCTCTTGTTCCAAATGTTGGGATACCTGGGTCACCACAGCTCCCCTGGTCTATCTCTGAAAGACAAAAAAAAGAACAGCCTATTAAGAGCATGAGCATATAGAGCATGAGCATATAAGAAGTGCGGACCAACAATGAATATTTTATTTTGCTTTGCATGGGAAAATCTTCTCTTATATCATGTGAGCCTGTTGAAATGGTTTTCCATTTTCCATTTTCTGCTATCTGTCTGGAAGCTGTTCCATGATTCGACTTTAGTATTACTCTATAACTTAGCTAGAAATAAAATATAAGGTTGTTTTGTAAATCTGTTAAAACTTCAAACTGTTGTATATTAATATGATTCCGAATACATGATCACATTTATACAGAAGACTGTAAAACACAAAGCTGCACATTGTCAGTGTTGGCACACCAACATCTAATGAATATAATATAACTGAAGTTGGATGAGCATTTTGAGACACTATATTGTACTTCAGATGATGATTAGAAAATAGTCTATAGTACAAAAGAGAGCAGTAATCAAACATCATCTTGTTTATCTTGTGGTGTCTTTGTTTTCTATTCTTTTAACCATTTAAGATAACATTTAGGTAAAGATTGTTTTTAGTTTTGCCTAAGAAACCTCTTGAATGTATAAAGACATTTACAATGCAAATCTGCATTTAGCAGCACTATTATAGGTATCTACAGGGTATGCAGAATTGTTACCGAGATTTACCTCTCAATAGTCCAGACTTTTTTAATGGTGGGTACACACTATAGCGATATATCTGCAGATGATGGTCGTTCATACACACTGAATGACCATCATCTGCATGCTGCAGCGGGTCTGGCCGGCCTGGGGGCGGGTAGGGGCGTGGCCTAATCGCTGGACTCGTGGCCACGCCCCCTTTAAAGAAAACCACAGAAATAAACATTCACATCTCTGCGCACTGGGGAGGGGGGCGCTGTGTGCCCCTCAGCCCGGCGCACAGCCTATGGGGGGCGCAATCAGCATGATCGCTTCGCCCCTTTGGCATAGGAGACTCTCCGGCTGCTGCTTTAGCAGCCTCGGAGAGTCTCCCAGTGCAGCCAGCACACAGCAGTGTGTGCTGGGCTACTGTGACCTAAGAGGATGGGGAGCGGTGCCGGACCCGGGTAATTAGTACCTGCTCACGGCTCCACCCCGCTCGCGGCGCTCCTGTTTATGGGCGATCGGCTGATCGCCTTTACACACTTGCCGATGGACAGATATGTCTGCAGACATATCTGTTCATCGGCTGTGCAGCACAGCCAATGCGATATGTCTGTGAATGACGTCATTCACAGACATATCCTCTGTACACACTGCCCGACGGGGGCACGATATATTTTGGCCGATATTTGATTGGCCAATATATCGCCCAGTGTTTACCCAGCATAAGTTTGTAATAAAAAAGGCAAGACTGGCAAAATTCTGAGCTTGTATTTACCATAGTTATAAACATTGTAACGAAGTTTTAAGTAGAGATGAGCGGTTCGGCTTGGATCACTTTCTGGGTTCCGAGTAGGGCTGGATCCCGGCTCAGGTGTTTTTCCGTAAGTTTGGAACTCAGATCTAAAAACCGGATCTTGGGTTTTGGATTGCATGTTAGCAGGTCAAAATGACATAAAAACTTTAACTTTAAAAGAAATCTAATTCCAAAACCAAAAAAAACTATTTGAGTGTTGTTTTGCCCTAACCATAGCATTTGACGGTGTATTTGCCAAAACCAAAACACGGGGGACTGCGCACATCTCTATTTTTTAATGAAATAACACTGCTCTTATACTGCAAATTGCAATACAGACAAGACACCTGAATTTGAATCCAGTATTTTGGAGGTTAATGTGTTCCTACTTACAGAGGTCCACCAAACCCCAATTCTAAGGACGCAATTCAATTGTTTTTGTCGGCAACTGGTAGTGCCCTGGTTTTGGGTGCCACAATGAGTTTGGGCCCCTAACCTGGACTTTAGATGGGTTTAGCTATTTTGAGCAGCTAAACCCGGTCTAATTGGTGGCAAAGAGCAAGATAATTATTGGGTGTCCAAAATAATTGAATTGCAACATTGGGCACCCATTAATTACCGTGACATAAAAAACAATTGAATTCCTCCCTAAAATTTTATCACGAAGCATGATTCCAACATATATTGTTCAGCGTTACGCTAACAGTTTGCAGCTCTGCTAAGAAGTTCATGAGCTTTACACTGCCCGAGCATTCACTACAAGAAAGTTGTATATGCACTACAAGATTGGTTGCTATTGGCAACATCACTTTTAAAACTCACTTCTAAAAACTCTCACTTTAGTAAATTTACCCCAGAATGTTAAGTCCATTAGGTCTACAATAAATACACCTCTAAATGACAAAATAAATTCCTTCCTTCCTAATTGATTGATTTTGCATCATAAAACCATGTTAGTCAATGTGTCTACATCTCATGTGTCCATATTTTGACAGGACATATTTGGAAGGATAAATTGCTCTGTATTAAGCTGACAGTTTGATGGGGCAGAGTTTGCCGGCTTAGAGTAACTCCTTCTTCCTACGATGGCACCTGCTACAAAGAGCATGATGGATACATTTACTGTAGTTATATTTAAACAGTCTAGTAGTTACTTCATGTATACACTTCAGTTTATATATTTTTTTTTAAATAACCATGACAAATAGTGACTTTATGCTCTTTAAGCACTTTTCTTTTATTTATTCTTCACAACCCTTTTGCTATGCAGTATTCATTCATTTCTACTGTTCAACTATTCAGTGATTTCATCCTCCATTGTCTTAATGCACAAGGAAAATGTAAGATGGCAATTATTTCTTGGTGTCACTTGTATACGTAATACAATGAAGGCAGTATCTGTAGATTAAACACACAGAGGGAGTCATTTATGACCGCAAGGCACAGTATAATAGGGAATTAGATATAATTTTCTAATAGAAATGTAACATAAAGCAGCAGGGCTTACACTGTTAGTTATATGCCAAGTGTCAAGTTGGCATCTTTTATGAATGGGCAGGTATTTGCTTTTCCTTTACTTACGTATATTTGCAGACATTAATAGATTTTGTGACAGAGAACATTGCACATTGCTCTTTAGAAGGGTAATCTATTGAACAAACTATAGGCATAACATTACAATCTTAATATCACTAATTATTATGCTCAGTGTGTTATGATGCAAATTGTATGAGTTATAATATGCAATATGTTATACAATGTCTGTACAAGGGTTAGATATATTGTGCCTATATAACTGCATCTAATTCTGTTGATTGGTATACTATAAACACACTAATGTGGATGTGTATTTCTCACAATCATTGTGAGGATATAAGTTCTTAAGTGATTTATAACCCTTCTCTGATCCACCTTAAATATGTCTACTCTAAGATGTTCAGTCTCTTGAATTAATTTATGTTATATCAATATATGAGGAGTAACTTTATGGTGCCCTATAAATTGTATTATTGATTAATTATTTTCATACTTATTGTACTAATACACCAATTAAGTGTTTAAATCACACTTTGGATGGTTTATATGGCTCAAATATAGGATGGAGAGGGCTTTTAAATTTATATTCATGAATTACTTTTATTGATGATCTTTCTGCTGCGAATTATTTTTAATAATACTATTAAAGGTTAAGTTTTCGGCTGTCGATGTTGATTGACAGCTCGCCCTGTTTTGTAGGCGGGGAGGGGGGATGGCTGCACAAACACAGGCGTACCCTTAGGAATCCCTGGCGTTTGTGGGCGGCCCTACTGACATCACTCGTCAGTGGCAAATGCAGGATTTCTAGAGGGGGGTTTCCAAATGCTTGATTTTAGAGTGAGTGTGGCCACTCCATGAAGAGGACTTAATTAGCACTTAACCAGCTTTAATATGCGTCATACTAAGTGTATTGTGTGTCACAATTCCAGCATATACAGGACCAGTGATCACAGTAACCCATTATATGTGTCATGCATAGTGTATTGTGTGTCATAATTCCAGCATATACAGGACCAGCGATCACAGCCATTAGATGTGGCAGTAGGTCCATCCTGTCTGAGCGGAATGTTTTTCTTCAGATGTGGGCATCATTCCAGAGCATTGGAGCAAGTCTGGGAGTCTGATGGAGCACCAGAAGAACCTAGCACTGCCCTGGACATATATATGTACATATTGGTCTCCTTATTTACTGGATAGTGTATTATTATACAGTATTAATAATTAACCCTATTGATGGTCTATAGCAGTGCACCCCTAACAGTGCATGTTTTCCACATGTCCTAGTGATGTCAGTAGTGGACTTCCTACTCTATTAGAGCAGGAAGTCCACTCGGGCTTGCGAGATCTGAGACCCTACTAAAGGGTCTCCTCACAAGCCCGAACGTCGCGATAATCGCGACCATCGCCAGGCCGCTCGCAAAAGCTGTGGGTGGTCACCCACAGCTTAGTGAGCGGCCTGGACGCCGAAAAAAAAAATCCCCGCCCTGATTCAGAGCGAGCGCTCGCAAACAGCGAGCGGCTCTGAATCAGGCCCTTAAAACATAATTATCACTAGTGATAATCATGTCATGATGAATAGGCCCCTTAGTGTTAAAGGATATTTAAGGAGGTAAGCGCCTGGTACCTGGTACAGTTATAATAATCTGAGTTTTTATGACTCCATTCAAAACTTTGTCTCCTGGTTGTGAATGATCTTTTGAGATAAGGGCCTTAAAATATAATTGTAAGACTGTAATGGAAAACTTTACGTACCATGTTAAAGTCTAACCCAGAGGTTCCCAAACTCCGCCTTTGCAGTCCAGATTTTAAGGCTATCCATGCTTGAGCCCAGATGGCTAAATCAAATTGACTGAGGTACTAATTAAGTTTCATGTGCTTAAGCATGGATATCCTTAAAATCTGGACTGTAATGGTGTAGTTTGCAAACATATGGTCTAACCTATGATTTCTTTATCCTCATCCAGTAACATACAGGGAAGAAAACACATTTTTAAAAACATTATTTTCCGTATTACATAACTGTATGGATACACTATTTATAATCCCATGTTAAGTTTGTATTTTTAAGGCACATTATTTCCTGAAGTGCTGCCAGGCCATATAGCGATTGCCTGTGCTGCTGTGACTATAGTTACACCCTTGCTTGAAACTAGATCATCCCACAAAACAGATCCCACCACCAATGACTTATATGATGCCAGCATAATTACAAGAGGTAAGAGAAGAGGTAACACATTACAAATGATTTGCCAGGAATGATGTGTGTATATTGCAATCAGACTCTATTCAGGCTCTATATTTGTGTTAAATGTAGCCTTATTCCTGTATGACAGATAAACTTTAAATGATCTATGATGGATGGAGATAAGAGAAATATGAAGGCTACGTAAAATGATTATGTAAGCCTAAAGTGTGAAAGGTCTTCATTTTAATCAGATGCCATGCATAAAACCTGTGAAATAAAGAGAGTCACCATATATGCTTACTTATCAGTCTAATACCTTAAGAAGAAATTCAACTATAATAAAGGTTTTACACAGTAAACTTTTACCCCCAACTAGCAGAACACTGGGTGTGAGATACTTATTCTACAGTATTTGCCTTGGTGACAGTCTATTCCTGACATATACTGTACCAACACTTCTGGAAGAAAGATTTTTAATATCTGCTCCGCTGTGTTAATAGCAGCTGATTGGGTGACTGCAGCCACTAATGATGTTTAGGAAGAACCCCGTCATTCTGCTAATAAGAGGAGGAGGGACTGCTGTAGAAGCTGTAATATGGCTTCAGTTCTTCCTTAGTGATTACAGTTTTGGAAGGTCAAGTTCATTCTAATGAGTGGCAGAGGGGAGCAGAGTCTAATTGGTTAAGCACTCTGGGCCTGATTCAGCATTGGGAATAGAGTGAGAATTAGCACTTAATGTGTACCTGGACAAACCATGTTGCAATGCAAGGGGTGTAAATACATGCATTTTATTGAATGTAGTGTAAAATACTGGCTGCTTTTGTATGTAGCCCACAAATACTACACAGCTTTATTATTACACTGCAGTTTGGACACTTCCCTCCTAAATCTAAATCTCTCTGCACATTTTAAATCTTCCCCACCTGCAGTGCAACATGGTTTCACCAAGATGATCAGTTAAGTGCTAAATCTCACTCTATTTCCAAAGCTGAATCAGTCCCTCAGTGCATTGTTTGTTGTTAAATAATTTTTGAACCTTCCTAACCTGTAGCAAGGCCAGTGAACAGTGGGCCTGATTCAGCAAGGATCGCTATTCTGCTAGAATGCACGCACCGCAGTTGGTAATATCAGCGGTTAAATGCAAATGTGTGCAATCACAGCCTAACATAAGGACGCCCACTTCCCCTTACACACATCCGTATACTCTGGCAACATAGCGAAACAATTGGTAACATCGGACCTATACGCACAGTTAAGGCAGGTCAGACCTCACTCAGGAATTGCTAACTTCAGCGCACACTTTGAGGCCTCAGGCTGCGTATGGTATTGCAGTGGATAATTTATGCACGCCCCTGCAACGGCATTGCAACGCACTGGCATGCCTGCATTCACCCGACCATCCCCCCGTCACCATCCACAAACGGCACTTCCTGTCAATCAATGTGCTCTGGGTCTGTGTAGCCTCTGCAAATGCAGTTCATACTTGCCGACATTCAGCTCCCTCCTTCCGGGAGGGAGCTGAATGCCTGCATACAGCGAGGGGCGTGGCCGGGCTATGACGCCATTTTGCGAATTAATCGAGCGATTGCGTGCGTCTTTGCTACTGCGATCCTTGGTGAATCAGGCCCAGTGTATGCAAAAGCAGGTACAACATTCAAAGGCAGATTCTCAGTGCAAATGCTCTTCTATGCTGTTAAGTGCCTACTCTTGAGCAAGTGCATCCAGTTTTCCATAAAAAATGTAAGCACGGATCTGCATCCAAGACTGTGTAACTGCAGAAGTTTATTCAAGTTACGGAAAATATTATCTTGTCCTACAGAAGGTCACAAATAGATTACACTGACGTTTGCACCTGGACCTCCAGCAAGTCACTATATGTTATTAGTACATACAGTAGCAGCAACCAATATTCAGCCACTCTATCTCTCTCCTATTTACTACTGTATAACCCAGTGTTAGCTAACCTTGACACTCCAGCTGTTGTGGAACTATATATCCCAGCATGCCCTGCCACAGTTTTAGCATGCCCTAATAGCAAAACTGTAGCAGTGCATGCTGGGTTATGTAGTTCCATAACAGCTGGAGTGTCAAGGTTAGCCAACACTGGTATAACCTATCT
Organism: Taudactylus pleione; assembly: GCA_031769625.1. Lineage (NCBI taxonomy): Eukaryota > Metazoa > Chordata > Amphibia > Anura > Myobatrachidae > Taudactylus > Taudactylus pleione. The sequence goes on along the minus strand of JAUIMM010000007.1, from coordinate 28,807,826 downwards.
TGACTTTCAGGTTTCAAGTTAAAAAAAAATGTAAACTTGTAATCTATGCTCTTTTCTGAACAGGCAGACAACTTAAATACAAGTTAATGAAGCAGATAGGTATGTGTTATTAAAGTAATACAACACTGTCCTTGCAGGAGATAAGGTCTCACAATTGCCTGTGATACTTCCATCCTGTCTCATAATGTGATGAATAGGTAAGACCTGAACAAAAGGTGAAGGATTTGTAAGTCTTTGCTTTTTCTTATTAAATACATCTATTTAAAATTTCTTAAACCTTCAATAAACTGTGAAGAAGCAATGTGGATCTGGAAACTTGTGTCACACAGCTATGGTAAGGGCATAAAAGCACTACAGAAGAAAAAAAGCAAAATAGAAATTGATGGGTATAGACACAAGGCTGTGCTCTGTGTAACAAATCCCATTACAGCAGGTATTAGCAGTGTGTCAGACAGACTTGAGCATGTACTAAACAGAGATCTAACAAACTGTTTTCAAAGCCAGTAGCTGTTCTGTTCTTTTACTGCCTTTTTGTCATTTTTAATATAATGATCAAATAGGGTTTATAGAAACTAGGATGAGGGGTAACAGTATTATTATCTCAAAAGCACCAATAGTCATTTATTCTTGAAACCCAGGTTCACATCTGTAATAAGAGCTGATATTTTGGAATTTCATTAAATGAGTTTCTTGGCTAGTGGCAACTGAATTCATCTTCATTTTTCCAGGTGTACAGTATTTTGGGCCTAGTTGCCAAACTTAATGGTGATAACCAAGCTTCACTTCTGCTACAGTAAAAAAAAAAAAATTGGAGGAGGATGTTGATGAAAGTAACATTTTTAAATGCGTATTTGTCACTTTGGGGTATATTTATAAAACGGAGGTAAACAGGCGTCTTCGCCAGAGATAAGGCTTCTCCCTATTTAATAAGAACTACAGCTATACATGACTATCTTTGACAATAGCTTACTGAAACAAATGCATTTTTTCAAAAGAAAAATGAAAATAGAACAATTTTTTGGTTCTTTATACATTTTTTTTTTTACTTTTTTTTTTTATGAAAGCCTATGCATAAAAGAGTCTTCCAATCAACTCCGTATGTTTGAAATGGCAAAGCTGGCTTACTCATGCGCATAGGGATCCACCCTAGGCAACAAAGTGGTAAGTTCTGTTGTATTGCTGCTAGTCAGTTATCACTTTTGTGCAAATTAAAGTAAATTGCAACGATGACTGATTTTCTATCACAGCAGATTATTAAACAGATTTATTAACCAGAACTCTTTTACCGTGGAGAAAACAGGAACATTATCGCCATGCAGATAGTGGATACACATTAGACGATATGTCTTCCGATCCGGTGGATCTGCCCTATATATCGCAAGTGTGTACGCACTGTCAGACCATGCGCGCTACTGCGGGGTTGTTCATCGCATCGAGATATCTGCTGTACATGCTGATCAATCTGTCAATGCGACTGACGACCCCATGCATTTGGATGTGGCTGGTGAACGACATATCGTGCGGTCGTTCACCAGATCGTGTGGTGTGTACGGACCGCACGATATGTCGTCCGTCACATCTTGGGTTGGCTGGGTACACAGGTCATCTAATGTGTACCCAGCTTAATGTGAATGTTTGGGCAGTCTTTTAAGTGATGTAGTATAAGATGACGCTGTGACAGTAAAGTTGTTTCCATGACAACAGAATATTGTTTTAATAGACAAAGTTGCTAAATAACTGGAAATAGAATGAAATACAAACAATAAAACACGTTAATCTACAGCAAATCAGCTCTACAATCTCAGCTTTTGCTGAATTGGCTCTGTCAAGATGATCTCTGTTAAAAAGGTTAATAAATATTATGCTGTACATGCTCAAAAAACTTATATAAGAAAGAAGTAGGAAAAAAATTAACTAAAGCACATATTGCTGCTATCAGAGACATATACATATTCATCCAAGTATTAGGATAATAACCTATGAATGATTTTCTGAATAAACAGGGATTTTTTGTCATTATGTACTTAATTATTTTACCTTATTTTACCTGTCTTTTTTGTTTAATTGAAAATGTGCTTAAAGAACATAAATATTTTAGAGGATTTCCTGCAAGTCATGTTTACGTTACGGGCAGACAGCCAGTGTCATGGAGAAAGTGATAGTAATTTGCCATATAATACTTAAGTCTGTGAGATTTCTTTTTCTCTGGATATTTTCTAGATGTATTTGATGCTATAGATACTTTACTATATCCTCTATTAGTCTGCATATTATGAGAACATTTAATAAAGTGTGGGCCTGATTCAGACCCAGTCGCTAAGCTGCGCTCTCTCGCAGCCAAGAGGGGCCGGGTATGCAAATTCCGCGATCGCACTGTCTGGTGTAAGGACGCCCTCTATGTCTTAGAGAACGACGGCAGAGCGAACTCACGCCAGTTTAAAGACGCCCACTTTTCTCTCTTAGCACACGTCATCTCCAGGAAGTGTATGATAAATCAGAACCATCGAGAGCCATCGGAGCTGCATGTAGCGCTTGAGGTAGACCCTACCCCACCGAAGCACTGTGATCACTTCAGGCTGAAATACAAACAAGTGACGTGTACAATGATGCATCTTTGCTAATTATGCACATCCATAAAACTCTGTTTTGACGCCCAGACACGCCTGCGTACGCAGCACCACTCCCCCGTTCACAAGCACCTTCCCCTCTTACCACCCACAAATGGCACATTCTGTCACTCAAAGTAGTGCTCAGTCTTTGTGCTACAAGTGCAAGATTCCCGATTGCAGTGACTGATTCGCGCACGCACACTACAATGCATACGCATGCGCAGATGGGCGATTATCGCCCATAGCGTGCGTCCACAGATTAGCAACCGGGTCTGTATCTGGCCCTGTGTTCACTTTCTCAAATTCTTAAAAAACCCTTCAATTTATTCCAAAAATAAAAACCTAGCCCTTACCCCCCTTGAAAGGCATACATCAGTTTTAGTTTGTCTACCATATTTGTATAAAATATGCTGTATTGAGTCAGTCATGTTTTTGCTACAGTACTGAAGAGGAACTGGTCTGAAGGATACTCATTAAATACAGTAGCTACATGCAATATGCCTGTATACAGCACGTACAGCTGTAATTTACAATGTGTACAGTAGGTGGCATCAGGTAAAGTTTCTGTTGTAGGCATAAATATAGTGTTGACAACCCCTGGCATTTAATATAGTGGTGTTACACTTCACAAATAGTTGTTTCAATCTCTTTCAGAAAATCTGGTATAGCACAGTTCTATAGTGCTAAAATGTTGTGAATACAGCTACTGAAATCAAATAATAGAAACTGAATGCAATGCTCAGAAAAACACAAATAAAAAAGCTGATGAAGCCCTAAATGTCATGCTGAGAGCTCTGTTTGTAAAAAATAATTTATATGCTGGATGACATTAATTACAACCACAAACAACGTCCGTTTCCTTTCTAGTGTCAAATAGGTTAACATAAAGCTTCACCCAACCACTAATTCACAGATACTGCGTACACACATTATTTTCATCCTGTCCTTTAGCTTGCACTCCATTAAACTGTTCTGTTAGCAGAGCTCAGTACCAGTCATCAGCAGGGAGAGAATGGGAAAGTGAAGAGGGGATGAGTTTGGAGAAACCATTAGGCAGAAATGCCCTTTAAATATTCAGCAAAACATCCATTAGGTAGGTCAGGCACTCAGGAAACAACATTGGCGGTGGGGTGCTCTCAGCAAGCGGACTGGATGAACTGGAATTACACAGATAGGCAGAGGAGTGTTGGTGAAGAGACATGAGAATGGAAGAGATCTCTGCCTAAGGACAGTCAATGTGCAAAATATCCATTATATGTCTCTGCTTATTATTACTTACATCTGCGCATTGATTTAACAATTAAATAATTGATCCTTTAGTTGATCAAATTTCCCACTATGCCCTAACTGTGTAGAGTTTGTATATTTTCCCTGCGCTTGCGTGGGTTTACAGACTGTAGTGGCCCCAGTTCTCATTATGCCACACAGAAACCATAGTTCATCAATGCCACTGTGCCCCCCATGCTGGTGATGTACAGTAGCTATGTGCGACCAGCCCAGCTACCCAGTTGTTTGTCCGACTCTGTCCCCAGTATCAACTTTTCTATTTAATGGATGAATTTATATATTAAAAGGAAAAAAATACTCAAATTTTTATGTATATAAAATACTATAAGTCAATAAAATTAACTGTAAAACAAATATCAAGAAAAAAATACTGGCAAAAAAAAATATTTGCTAGTGCAAGGCAGTGACTACTTTTCTTTTGAGAGCAGAGAAATACATGTACTGTACCATAAATCCTAATCATATACAGTATAGCTCTATGTGTCAAGGAAAGTCCTGAGAAAACAGCAGGATAGTTGGCATTGGACAGCTGCCTAGTGCTCCTCTCTGTCAGGGAGAGAGGAGCTGGGGCGGAGCAAGGGCGCACAAGGGTGGTAATAAATAATATCAGTTATTACCGTGAGGCCTTCCCCTCCTCCATGCTCCAAAATCCTACCTCTTCTGGAGCAGATCTGTATGTCACAGCTCAATTATTACATACTGTATGGTCCTATATTGCAGAAACGCAGAACACTAGGGCTCTATGTATCTTAGTATTTACAGCCAACAGTATTTATGATTAGGATATAGTTTTGTGTTAATTAACATTCATTAGAAAATAGGCAATCTAAGTTTTTGCACACCTTATGCACACCTTTATTATATAATGTGTCTATGATTTTACTTTAATAAATGGGAGCTGTCATTTTTACTCTGCAGCTCAGGTAGAATTAACTGTCTGATATTTGGTAGAGGAACAGTGGGCCTGATTCAGACCCAGTCGCAAGCGCTGAGCGATCGCAACCGGGTCGATGTTTGCCCACTGGGTATGCGCTCGATGGAGCCGGCTCCGTCGTGCGCATGCGCGAGACCCGGCTAGCGACGGGTGCTCCGTTGCTCTGGGTCTCGCACCAAAGGGGGCGAGCTGTCGATGGTGATTGACAGCTCGCCCCGTTTGGTAGGCGAGGCTGGGGGGTGGCTTCACAAACGGAGGCGTTCCCAAGCGAACGCTTGCCGTTTGGGGGCGGCCCCACTGACATCACCAGTGGTGTCAGTGGGAAAGCTTCCGGCACTATTAGAGCCAGAAGCTCTCTGGGGCTTGCGGCCACAAGACCCTACCACAAGGGTCTCGTCGCAAGCCTGATGGCAAGCCCGAGCATCAACCGGGCCGCCCGCTATAACTGTGGGTGGTCACCCACAGCTATGCGAGCGGCCAGGGGGTCGCTCCAAAAAAAAAAAAAAAGCCCTGATTCAGAGCGAGCGCTCTTTCAGAGCGTCCGGCTCTGAATCAGGCCCAGTGCTCCTAGTGGTCCAATTTATAATGCAATGATAACTGGGAAAAACATTGCTTACATACAGTATATGTTTGATTTAGTCAGCAAGAAGTGTAATATAATATATGCAAAACATCAATTTTAAACAGGTAATTGCCACATACTGTCTCTTTAAGAGGAGGCAATTTAAATACTGTACTTGTGAATGTGATCCCCATTCTCGCAAAGGGTCACACAGTGTAAGACACCTGTACTTACTACTGTACAGGAAACATTTTTTGACATGGTGAGCTGTGAAGTAAGACTGTCCTTAATTATCAGCACCTTTTATATTTGTTTTATATCCAAGATTAAAAGAACATCTGAGGTATTAAGTTCTAAGCCGAGGAAATGCCAGGGCTTGTCCCCTCCCTACAATCTGGTTACAGGAGATTAGTAACTCTAACTACAAAAAAAATAAAAAAATAAGCGCGAGGAGCTCAGACAGTCACACAGGATGGATTAATTAGGTCTGCCTTTCACATTTACGAGGAATCAAAAGGATCGGAGGGTAGAACAGAATTAATCCTGATTAGAATAAGGGATCCTAAATAAATTGAGACGCAATCTTAGGACGGTTGAGAATTTCCAGAACCCATTAAAATAACTGAGACATATATAATATTATCTACATTTCTTCAAACTTCATCAGCTATTTGATCAGCCTTTTTACTGTAGATATTTTTGTTTTTACAGAAAAACATTGCAGATAATATTAATTTATGAGCCTTGTCCATCTCTGTCTGGCACTTATTCCATGAATGTGTCAACATCTTTGTGACTCTATACCAGGGATGGGGAACCTCAGGCCCTGGGGCTGTATAAGGCCCCTGAAGTCATTTGGTCGGGCCCTTTGAGCTTTTTTCTGCTAGTCTTATCTGGCTAGCAGGGTGCCTAGAATGGCACCCTGCAGCCAGAATCTATGCAGCAGTGCCATCTGGAGCATACTTAGGATGCTTCAGACGGTTACACCGCTGCCCTTAAAGCTCCCCGCTCCCCGAAGCATCCTCAGGATGCTCCAGGCATTGCTGTAATCACCGGCGATTGTGGCCCCCACCCCAATGTGATGTCACATGGATGGTCGTGGCCTGCACCGGACCCACGAATAATGTTTTATATATCAAAATGGCCCTCAGCAGAAAAAAGTTTCCACACCCCTGCTCTATACAGTCTGCCACTGTGGGAGCATTTCTTTTATTTGGGCACTGCAATATTTTAGGCCTCTTTCTAGTAATATTTTAGGGCATTTTTTTTTTAGTTTGGAAGAAAGTTGTGATCATATGGCAAGATCTGTAAAATCACTTTTCATTTGAAGACGGATAGAGAATGTGACATACATCACATATAAAGGAAATGCTGAGCCATTGTATTAAGACATTATTTCGTTAATATAGCAAAGATATATTATCAAGCATAATAGAGATTACAGAGATTGTGAATTACTCAAATACTTCCATATACAGTAGGCCATTCCATGTAACATTTTACAAAACAATGGTAATACTATCTCACAAGTCCACATTAACAGAAACCATTTTGGTACAATATCTATAATTGAACAGGTCCTATAATATTAACAAAAAATTATTTGTACATGTGATGTTCTCAACTATCAATAGAGCCTCCTCATTCCTTACAATTTATATCTACAGCCATGGCCAAAAGTTTTGAGAATGACACAAGTATTGGTTTTCACAAAGTTTGCTGCTTCAATGTTTTTAGACCTTTTTGTCAGATGTTACTATGGTAAACTGAAGTAAAATTACAAGCATTTAATTAGTGTCAAAAGCTTTTATTACATTAAGTTTATGCAAAGAGTCAATATTTGCAGTGTTGACCCTTCTTTTTCAAGACCTCTGCAATTCGCCCTGGTATGCTGTCAATCAAATTCTGGGCCACATACTTACTGATGGCCGCCCATTCTTGCATAATCAATGCTTGGAGTTTGTCAGAATTTGGGGGTTTTTGTTTGTCCACCCGCCTCTTGAGGATTGACCACAAATTCTCAATGGGATTAAGGTCTGGGGAGTTTCCTGGCCATGGAACCAAAATTTCGATGTTTTGTTCCCCGAGTCACTTAGTTATCACTTTTGCCTTACGGCAAGGTGCTCCATCATGCTGGAAAAGGCATTGTTCATCACCAAACTGTTCTTGGATGGTTGGGAGAAGTTGCTCTTGGAGGATATTTTGGTACCATTCTTTATTTATGGCTGTGTTCTTAGGCAAAATTGTGAGTGAGTCCACTCCCTTGGCTGAGAAGCAACCCCTCACATGAATGGTCTCAGGATGCTTTACTGTTGGCATGACACAGGACTGATGGTAGCGCTCACCTTTCCTTCTTCGGACAAGCGTTTTTTCCAGATGCCCCAAACAATCTGAAAGGGGATTCATCAGAGAAAATGACTTTGCTCCAGTCCTCAGCAGTCCAATCCCTGTACCTTTTGCAGAATATCAGTCTGTCCGTGATGTTTTTTCTGGAGAGAAGTGGCTTCTTTGCTGCCCTTCTTGACACCAGGCCATCCTCCAAAAGTCTTCATCCTGTGTCATGCCACATATGAAAAGCCTTTGCCACATATGAAATGCTTGTCATTTTACTTCATTATACCATAGTAACATCTGACAAAAAGGTCTACTTATGGTTGTACTTATGAGATCTTGAGACAAGTACTGTAAATGCATCAGCTTTGATCAATTTAGTGCAAGAGAGACAATGAAAGTAAACATCTCATTAGTTCTTATAGGTCACTACACATTTGCACTTTGCTAAAACAACAGTCCCTAAAAGTAGACTTTAAAATGAAATAATTAAGTAAATATGTGTATAATGTAATGTACTTGATCATATAGTACAAGCAAACTGTGCGAGCACTACCACTAGGCATTCCTAAATGTTTGCCTAGGGCAGTGGTTCCCAAACTTTTTGAATCTCGGCATCCTAGAGTATCGGCATTGTTTTCATGGCACTCCTAAGCCAAAAGTTTGTTATTGAGAAATTCTGAGAAAATTTAATAATGTAGTAAAGTGAAGTAAATTATCCTTACCTGTCATCCTTAGGTTCAGTTATGTGGTGGTGTACAGGTTTGTGCTTCTGTTTGTCCACATATTTACATTACATCGACCATAAATAAATTGATTTGGTGCTGGACAACCAACCTGAGGCACCCCTGCAAGTGCCTCGAGGCTCCCCAGGGTGCCACGGCACACAGTTTGGGAACCACTGGCCTAGGGTGTGAGAGAGTATTGAACACATAACACACTGGATCAGTAGCGTAATGTCACTAATTTAGGGGCCTACATGTATGTATCAAGCCATTTTTTACAGAAATCTCCTACAAAGTGCTAATTAGCACTTCAGATCGCAGTCCCCATTATTATCAATGGGAACTATGGGCCTGATTCAGAGCTGAACGCTCTGACCAGATAGCTCGCTCTAAATCAGGGCCCTTCTCCATGAAAATGGAGCGGCCTCCTGGCCGCTCGTATAGCTGTGGGTGACCACCCACAGCATATGCGAGCGGCCAAAAAGATGGTCGCGATGGTCTTGACCATCGCGACCATCGGACTTGCGACGGAGACCCTGCGGTAGGGTCTCCCTGCCACAAGCCCTGGAGTGATTTTGCCTCTATCAGAGCCAAAATCACTCCAACTGACATCACTAGAGATGTCAGTGGGGCCGGCTTCAGACGGTAGGCGTTCCCATGGGAACGCCTCCGTCTGGCAGGCACGCCCCCAGCACACCCACCAAAGGGGGCGTGCTGTCAATCAACATCAACAGCACGCCCCCTTTGGTGCGAGACCCGGAGCAATGCAAAGCCCGTCGCTCCCCGGGTCTCGCACATGCGCACGACGGAGCTCCCTCCGTTGTGCACATGCGCAGTGGGGAACATCGACCCGCTTGCGAGCGTCCTGACACTCACGAGCGGGTCTGAATGACCCCCTATGATCTCACCCCATGTACTAAACTCCAAAAAGGGAAACTTTTCAGAATTTAGCCACAGTAGTTTACACCATCTTCAGATGGTGTACTAGCCTATGGAGGCTCCAGGGGCAGGAGACAGATCTTTTAATCTCTCCCCAGCAGCATCCGGCCAGTCCCGGAAGTTGACACTGTGCGCATGCGCAGTATCAGCTTCCCCCATGGAAGTCTTTCACTCCTGTGAAAGACTTCTCCTAAATGCCGGGGATTTAACTCGCGGGGTTACCGCAAACACTGTCCCTGCGAGTTCCCGGTAGTACATAACCGGGATATTTTTATTAAAAATGAAAATATTCATGGTGAGTTGGACTGTTAATAATCGCGGCAGAACCGCGATTATTAATACATAGGCCCCTTAGTATCTTAATTGTCATCACGGCACCCTCATAGGGCAAAATTTACTAAGAAGCAGGTTGTAAACCCTGGCGTTTTGGTGGCGGTTTCGCTATCTGCAGATTTACTATGGTTAAAACCACTGCAAAATTGCTGTCCAAACAAATTTTAGAATAGAATAGAACAGGGCTTTCATTTAGAAAAAGCTGCCAAACCGGCGGGGTTTAGAACCCACCGCTTAGTAAATTTTGCTCTCAGTGAGCATTGTCCGCTGACATGGAAGGGTAGTAGCTTACTACTCAGTGCTGGTGAAGCTGCTCCTCCATATATGTACGTGATACCCCTATACTCGGTTGAGACTGGGAGACAACGAGGAGTGGAGTGCAGCATGGGGTGAGTTGCTGCAGGTCTGCTGTGAAAGACTGGGCAAAACACTATTGCTGAGGTGGTGAGGTGGCAGAAGCCACTGAATACTCGCTGACGGTGCACTGAGTGATCGCTGCAGAAGCGCCAGCTGAGACTAAGACACGGAGACAGTGTGTCAGCACTGAGGGCCGCAGTTGAGATCTGTGGATGCTGTGAGTAAAAGAGCTGTAAATGGAGATGTCCCTACCAGAGTTGTAACTAGACTTATTGGTGCCCCGTGCCAGAGAGAGCGGTGCCCCGTGCCAGAGAGAGCATTGCCCCCCCCCATTTTTTAAATAGGGCCATAAGATAGTGCACCTGAAAAAGGGCCAAGGCTTCATGGGGAAGGACCAGGGAAGAGATAGGGGAGGCCAGGAGCTGCTGGGGATAAAAGAAGAAGAAGCTACAAGTGAGAATGATAATAAACAGGAAAATTGACAGGCCCAAACAGCGCCCCCTGATCTGCGGTGCCCTGAGCCAAGGCACAGGTCGCACTACCCTAGTTACGGCCCTGGTCCCTACTGAGCTGCAGTGCAACTGAGAATTGTTTAGGAGCTATTGTGAACTGTTTTGAGAGCTACTGAGAACTGTTACAGAGTTATTGTGAGAGTGTATGAGAGTTACTGAGCATTATTGAAAGATACTGAGAATTGCTGACCGATACTGAGATCTGCTATATTTCAAGTACTGTGTAATCCTGACTTGTGCAAGAGACTGAGTTTGAGTAAACAGTGTGATATTCTTCTTGTTTGAGCTAATTGAGGAACAGTGCCTGAGTTTGACAGTGTAAAGAGCGGCAGCTATTTTGTGTGAATACTGAGATAAGTTAAAGAGCACTTTGGGACTCAGTTATTGCTACTCCTTCTGAAGAAACCGGAAGTGCTGTCCCGGAGAAATGTGTTAAGGCTATTGGGCTATATGCTGCTACACTCACTAGACGGAGATATACAGATAGACCAGAGAGAATATACCTTCCTCTCTGGTCTATCACACTGTTGCAATACCATTCCGTTACCACTGGTCCGAGCCCTCCTCCCGCACAGACCATACCACAGCCGTGAGTCTTACTCCCTTGATAGACCTGGCAGTCAGTGTACACAGGCTGAGGGTACATAGTGGAGACGCTCCAACAGAAAGCCGACCAGGGCTAAGGTGAGCCGCATGACTATACAGGTTCACACCACAGCCCCTTCAATTCTTGTCCTCCCTGGAGAGTGTTGATTCAGCTGTCATCTACGGTGCTGTTTTCTAATAAGGTATTATTTTTATATTCAGTGGACCCATTATTGATATCCAGTGTGATTGGTCAATGTACTAACTGGTTTTAAATACCTTTTCTAGGAAATATCCATTCAACTGCAGTGAGACTTCTCATTGACTGATCAGCTCCTTTTATTGTTAGCATATTTGCACATTGATAAAATGTTATGTTATATTTGTTTGTATTATCAGTTTATTAAATTGTTTTTATTAAAAACAAGTATTGAGTATTGATTTTTTTAATCTTTCATATACATCAAATTTTATTTTTAAAAAAAGCATACTTTTATAGCTGGAACATAAGTAACATCATTTAATTTAAACAAATATTCATCTTTACAATAGTCATATTGTCTATTTACATAGAATAGAGCTAAAATATGTAAGTTTTGCTCACAAAATATCCTCAAATTTTCAGAATGTGTACATTAGAGTCAATGGGGGAGATGTATCAAAACGTCTAAAGAGAAAAGTGGACTAGTGTAGAAGTTGCCCATAGCAACCAGTCAGCACCTTCCATATCAGTTTAGAATGTAATTGATAAATGCTAGCTAGATTGGTTGCTATGGGAAACTTCTCTGCTCATCCACTTCTCATACAGGATACCAAAATGTGTTGAGTACCGTGTGCATATAGTACTCACCTTCATAAGAAGCCTTAAAACCAAGGTTACTCCCAGAAGAGTCAGTCCTGAACAGAAGCCACATCTGGTGATTGGAGCTCACTATAAGATCTGGAACACTGGCTCCAGTCAGTCTGTTATAACAGGTAGAAAGCAAAACAAGATCAACAACACTTACAACAAAAAAATACAACTGTAAATGTACTCTAATTTTGTTTGGAATTATTATTGGAATAATATTAAAAAGTATGCAGCAGAAAATACATTATGACATATGCGCCAAAATAGTTTATAACTTCTTACAGCTCCAACAATTATTGAAACTTTCTTTCTGGAGGTTACGGGACAAACACAGGACATGTACAGTATATGCGGCTCGCCTATGCCTTTCAACAGAATGATCCCCAGCCGCAATTCCCTTATACACTTTGAGGCACAATTACCTCTAAACACCTGTGGGACCTCTGCAAAGTTGCATACATGGAAGATTGTTGCTAATCTCTATGCTACGACTACATTGTTTTGAAATTACTTCCTACAATAAAACATCCCTCATAAGTTTTGTCAGCAACTTATTTTATATTTTTAGTACAGTAGACTCATTGGTGTTTCTGCCTGTTCTGATATTTTATTACCATAATTTTTACAATGGATAATTATTATTGTTAAAGGTTTGTAATAAGCCACAGTGCTCCACGTCGCCATGCAGTGGGGAAAACAGAGAATACATAAAACAAACATACAAGGTAGACAAAGTAAAAGCAGACAAGTTAACAAAGGGTAGGGAGTATCATAAGATAACTTTCTATTTAGTGTAAAAATTGCAGGGTTGGAACAAGAAGCAAGAGTAGAGATTGGGATAGTTGTGAGGATGTGCTAGTGTGAGTAGCTTAGGAATGGGGAGGGTAAACTCTAGTAAATATGTGAGTTTTCAGAGTGTTGTGTTGGGGATATCCATAGTGCTAGACGCCTAATAAGCATGAGTGAGATTTGGTTGCCAGAGACAAGGCAAGAACTAGACTAGGTGATGGTTATTTCAGTTGGATCTGGAGGACATGAGTAGCCAGTGTAGGGATTTACAGAGTGGTGCAGCAGATATGGTGCGACTAGGACAGATTGAAGCAAGGATAGATGGATGAGAATGCCACATAGTTTGCAGTACTCAAGCCATGAGGATACTATAGTCATGGAAATCAGTTCACTTACACATAGAGTACAGACTTCTGGTCCTCAACCTTCCCACCATCTCCTACTGTGAGAGTGTCATACCCTCTTTCCAGCTCAAACTCTTCAAATGTAAGCTTGATCACCTATCAGAACATGGAAAAGGGTAAGTACATACTCTGTAACTCAGTTGTGTCTTATGAGGGAGGTACCAGAAGGAAAATAAACATTAATAGATAACATGAGCTTGAAGATAAAGAGTCCTATTCCTGTTGTAACATTTCCAATGTTTATTATGAAGTACCTATCAAACACACTGAAAATGCCCTGTCTTGGCCCAAAGTACAAATATCATTCACTCATCTATTATCAGTTGTTACAGTGTCCAAGCTCACTCAACAATGTCCGATAAAGGTCATATCGCAGTTACTACATAATACACAGAACAAGCCTTTTTTATATATTGTAGAAGTATAAAAGTATGTTTAAAATCAATGGCAGAAGGAACTAAGGAAGTACAAGAAAGCACTGTATGAGTAATTGAAAACCGTGTCCATTTGGTAAAATCAAGCAGGTTACATAGCTTTGGTGCTGCTCCAGACATGAATCCTCATTCCACATACTATATTTATTGAGGCTAAATAAGTTTAACACATTTACTAACAGACAATTTTTTTTTTCTTTTTTTTTTTAAGTGTTAGTAGATGTGTTATTTAGGCCCAGAAACACAACATCGATTTGAAATCAATTAAAATCTACCTTTAGTAAATATACCCCCTGCACTCTCAAATAAATGCAATGCATAACAAGAACATCTGACCAACTGTGTTGGAAATAGTGCAAGCCACTCACTACAAGATCCCTTCTCTTACTTTACTTTTGGCAAGGTCATATTTACACCAATGAGTATGAATTGGGAATTTATTTGCAAACTTCCCTTCCCCCTTACTGACATAGGCCTCGATCTACCATGCCAAATACCAATATTATATTCTGCCATTGAGCAAGTATAATGGCTATCTGCTATAAGTTTTGAATTATGAGCATAATGGGGTATCTAACTAGAATATATACTGTACATAAACCCTATGCATTGTGTCCTATTTTTTTATTGGTCAACGAATTTAAAACAGAGACTCATAGCAGGATGGTAAAGCTGTGGCAATGACATTGATCTACAGTATTGAATGACATACATTAACATATTATTCTGATTATAGAAACAAATCACATTTCTAAAACTGTCTCCATGCCTACATAAAATGAAAGGTGAAGTAGCTCTGTGTCAGCTATAATCTTCTGCGTCTCAGTGGGATTTACAGCCGTCATATCCTCTTAAGGTAAACCTAGAGTTCTTATTGGCCCAGCACATAAACTGTTCCCCATTGTACAGCGCCGGAGAAGGCAGCAGTGCTTTTCAAATACAGGTTAATAATAGAACATGGATAGTACAAGAGCTTATTCCTATCAGGCACTTAAATTAAAGCAGAGGGTGACCTTCATGACAATTATCTCAGTACTAAAGTTTGTCAGCAGTACTGTTAGAATCGCAAATAAATGACAGTGGGGATGTTCAAAGGTGTGCTTCTATTAACTGAAGCATTATGAGCTCAGAGTCTGACATTCATTCGTCACAGCTGCTATTTAATAAATTGAATTGCTTAAATGGTTAGGGCAGCAGAATGATGCAACTGTATTATCAGCTCTAGAGAGTATCTCTCATTCCCAAGGGCTGAGAATGGACTGCAATAACCCCCTTTTCTGACCACACTGCACAATACTACATATAAGGGTACATATTCCAAGTAACGTATAGGTCATTTCAGGATACAACATTCATTTATTCTGGCTCTTGTCTTTCAGAACATGTGCATTTACAAATAAATCCCCAAAAGTAATATTTTTCTTCTCCTTCCTCACAACTTTGCAGTACCACCATCTTTTCAATGTCTAAAATAATGCTAATAAAGGACAAAAAGCTGAAATGACAGAACATTTCTAGTCATAGGACATTAATCATGAGACTGTACAGTAAGTCTATCATTTAGACATCTGCTGTCCCAGAGATATGCCACATTAAAGGCATATCTCCCAACTGTCCCGATTCCACCGGGACAGTCTCATTTTTCGGGAACTCTGCCGCTGTCCCACCCACGGGCTGTAGTGTCCCACGGTCGGTCGGGATGTTGGGGACACTCAGGGTCCACCGCAGAGCAGCAGTACTGTGAAGCTGTGTGGATGCTGCATGCATGCACGCGGCATCCAAGCAGTGCAGGGAAAGGGCTGGGGGCAGCCCAGAAGCCAACCAGCATGACGCAAAATGGGGGCGTGACTTGCGGACATGCCCCCCCCCAAACAGCATCACACCAGGGGTGTGGCCTAGTGGGAATGAGGCCATGCCCCGTTTTCAGACAAATTGGACTCCTAAAATGTTCGGAGGTGATACTGGGTATTAACGTCTTATATAGCTTATATAGCTTAACACACACAGATGCAGTATGTACCAGACTGTAAGCTTTTAAGGTCCATCTCTCCCACTGTGTTCTCTACATAATTGCATAATCTGAGTATTATAATTATGTATATTTGTAAAGTTGTGAATTATCTTGTGTAATTTTGCTGTATGTTTCTTCCACTATATATGAAGCTATGGAAACACTGTGGCTCTTTACATATAAATGATAATATAATACTAATAATGTACAGATTTTAAGGTGTTTGAATCATTGTGCCTTCTGCTGTAAATCATGCAAAGATGGATGCCATAATCCTTTTTGTTTATGTTTTAAATGTCAAACTTCCCCAATAAATGTGTCTGCTGTCTAATTCCCAATAGCAACTTTTAAAAGTTTGTTATTACAATAAGCAATTACAGTTTTCTGCTAGAATCCAAAACTATTGTAAGTCAGCTCTGGCAGTCATTTAAAATTTTCTCTATTAATATGTTACACCTGACACGCACCATTTTAAAAAAAATATTATGCTTTCTTCTCTTTGTTTTTTAATATTTTTAATTTTTATAAATGCCTGTGTGTCTTGGTCATTCCCTGTCACTTGCACACCATCAATGACATACATGATGAAGCATATCTTCTTTTTAAAAAAAATATTTTGAATTTTTATAATTTTATTTTGTTTACCTGTTTCTTAACTGATACATTTACTGTAGTTGACTTTATTTTAGAGTAATATTTCCATATTCCCACATATATTACAATGTCTTGGTAGTTGGAGGAGGTTTGTCTTTGTCAGTTCATTTTTTGGCAGCATCTTTAAAATCTATATACAGTATACACTTCACCAAATGACTAGAGGGTTTATAAATATCTGACAATAAAGCTTGGAGAGCAAGCTAAATGATACTCAGCTGCCTCGATGGTCATGGCTTGGAGCGGTAAAGGTTAACTTACTGCTGCACCTGGCAAGTCTCAGGGGATATGTGTATGTGTGACCCAGCTAGCCTGTTCATGCATGCGCAGTGGAAATGAGTGCCCAGATTTAGTGACATTTACCGGTGGCAGAGATTGCCCCTTGATGTATAGGACAAACAACTCTTTTCACTCAGATAGTGTTTTTGTACCCTGTAATAAATAGACCTCTTGATCTATAGACACCAAGACACTTATGGATTTTGGTTTATGGTTTCCTTTGCTTTATTTAGTCAGTGTGCAACTTCTGTTGAATTTTTTTTAAAATTTTTGCCTTGATCTTGTACAATATTTCTTTTTTAATCACAGTGATCAAAACACAACATATTTTAATCACACCCCCATATACCGTTATTGAGTCAAAAAAGTGTCTACCACCATCAAACTCCTAACTTAGATCTAACAGTCCAGGTTTTAAGGATAGCCATACTTGAGCACAGGTGTCTTAATTAGTACTGCACTTATTTTGGTTTAACCATATGTGCTCAAGCATGGATATCACTAAAACCTGGACCAGTGATGTACGGTGAGGTCAATGGCTGGGGCGGCACACATGGAGATGGGTCTTAGAGCTGGGAGTCTGTCTCACCCCCTTACTCTACTGTAACTCCCCCATCACTACACTAATCTTCAGTGTCCATTGATTCTCCTACCTGCATCACTGTGTCTTCTCTTGCTGCTGCTAACTGAGGTCCAATCTCGAAACATTGCAGTGTACTTCCTGGTCACATGACACATCCAAGGTGTCCATCAGTGCTCAAGGCACCCCCTCATACTCCGAGGCATGCCTCTATTATCTCTCTTTCTGTGCAGCTTACTGCCCGTGGTGTGGCCCTGCCTCTAGCTCTGCAAGCAGTATCTAACTATACAGAAGCGAGGCTGAGCTGTTTCTGCCTCATCTCCCATCTTCCTGCAGTCCCAGGGAGCTCCACAAAGCTGGTAAGTGTTAACTATAAAATTATTACAATAAACAAAGTAGATGTTTATAGGTTATATCCTCTTTTTATTATTCTAATAACTTTGTATCAAATCTCATAAGTATGACTGGGGATGCTCTGATAATGCAGTACCAGCAAAACTTCACTTCCAACACTTTGATAATACAGTACCAGTTACACTCCACTTCCAACACTCTGATAATACAGTGCCAGTTACACTTCACTTCCAACACTCTGATAATACAGTACCAGTTACACTTCACTTCCAACACTCTGATAATACAGTACCAGTTACACTTCACTTCCAACACTCTGATAATACAGTACCAGTTACACTCCACTTCCAACACTCTGATAATACAGTACCAGTTACACTCCACTTCCAACACTCTGATAATACAGTACCAGTTACACTCCACTTCCAACACTCTGATAATACAATACTAGTTACACTCCACTTTCAATACTCTGATAATACAGTACCAGTTACACTCCACTACAAGCTATTCTACACTTCCAACACTCTAATACAGTACCAGTTACACTCCACTTTCAACACTCTGATAATACAGTACCAGTTACACTCCACTACAAGCTATTGTACACTTCCAACACTCTGATAATACAGTACCAGCTACACTCCACTACAAGCTATTCTACACTTCCAACACTCTGATAATACAGTACCAGCTACACTCCACTACAAGCTATTCTACACTTCCAACACTCTGATAATACAGTACCAGCTACACTCCACTACAAGCTATTGTACACTTCCAACACTCTGATAATACAGTACAAGCTATACTACATTTCCAACACTTTCAAAATACAGTACCTTCTACACTCCACTTCCAACACTTAGATAAATTCAGTACTAGCTATACTACACTACCAACACTCTAATAATACAGTACCAGCTATACTACACTTCCAACACTTTCAGAATAAAGCACCAGCTATACTCTAAACTGGCTGCTATGATGCCTATTTGCCACTAAAACCTAATAAAGTTTCTGACAACAGCTGTCAATAAGTTTTTCTTTCTACAAACAGCAGCTTCCTAATCCAACAAGCTCAATTTAGTATAAAGCATATTCTTCTACTTCCATCCTTCCAGCATTAACCCCCTCACCTCAAACCTCCCTAGTGTGAAAAACTCCACAATCTTGTTTGCTGTTGAGTCATCTTTCACATTGCTCTTTTCTTCATTTCTCACATTCAAGCTCCCTCTAAATCCTGCTGCCTTCACGTAAGAAGCAACTCTTGATTTTGTTTCTTGTCTCGCAAAAAAAATGTCTCTCCTTCTAAATAGTTTTCTTCCAACTGTCAAACTCCAATCTATTTTAGATGCTGCTGCTGTATTCCCTTTCATACTCCTCGCTCTTCAGAAACCAACCCCCGTTCTCTGTCTTTTTCTGCAACGGTTTGTCTGTTCCCTTCAGGATTCAATTTCAATCCCGGTTCCAATGTATAAAGCATGATATCACAATGAAAATGCTTTTCTGCAGTAGTACAGACATTTTGTAAGTTCTACCCTAGACCAACATTATTGTGGCATTAGATAGCTCATTTCAGGTAAGAAGAACCTTACAAAACAAACTAATATCTAGAATGGATCTCAATACCAACATAACAAGTTTATGTTGTCTGCAGTGACCACACACATATTTGTCAGCTGTTTTACCAAATATATCCTTATAGAGGCAGACATTTTGTGGGATAGAATGAACACTCCGCCTATCATTTTACTAGGAAATAGTTGCTTCATTAAGTGCACGTAACAATTTGGTTCTGCTTACAAAACGACAGCTAATACAACATATAAGTCCACCCTCAGTCCTGTATACAGTACATACTATTGTGCTTTACAAAGTCCGATGATACCAGGAAAAATTACACATTTAGGAGGAAATGTATTATAGTGGCATGCATCGTGCCATTATAACCAGTGCTTAAAGTGGTCGTAGAGAAGTGGTGGAACTCACACCCCGCCCCCCCTGCTATTTTTTTAAATACGGGACAGCAGCGCGCGGGAAAAAAGGAGACATGGTCTCAAAAGAAAGGAGCATGGTCACATAATAGTATTCCCAATTTAAATTATGCCACACAGTAGCACAATCTTGATTCTTCTCTGATTCACATTACGCCACATAACAGTGTCCCTTATTTATGTATGACACACAGCAGTGCCCCTTTTACATAATACCCACAGTAGTAGTGGCCCTATACAATGCCCACAGCAGTAGTGCCCCTTACACATAATGCCCACAGCAGTAGTGTCCCTTATGCAATGCGCATTGTAGTGGTGCCCCTTATGCAGTGCCCACAGTAGTAGTAGTGCCCCTTATACAAGCCCACAGCAGTAGTGTCCTATGCAGTTCCCCAGTAATGGCACCCCTTATGCAGTGCCCCTAGTAGTGATAGTGTCCCTTATGCAGTGCCCACAGTGGCAGTGTCCCTTATTCAGTGACCCCAGTCGTGGTGCTCCTTATGCAGTGCACCCAGTAGTGGTGCCCCTTATGCAGTTCGCCCAGTAGTGGTAGTGCCCCTTATGCAGAGCCCACAGTGGTAGTGCCCCTTATGCAGTGTCCCCAGAAGTGGTGCCCCTTATTCAGTGCTCCCAGTAGTGGTGCCCCTTATTCAGTGCTCCCAGTAGTGGTGCCCCTTATGTAGAGTCTACAGTAGTGATAGTGCACCTTATGCAGTGCCCCAGTAGTGGTAGTGCCCCTTATGCAGTGCCCACAGTGGTAGTGCTGCCAGTAGTGGTGCCCCTTATTCAGTACCCCCAGACGTGGTTCCCACTGTAGTAATGCTCCCTGTAGAGGTAATGCCCCCAGTAGTAGTGCCCCCTGTAGTAATGCCCCCAGTAGTAATGTCCCCAGTAGTAATGCCCCAAGTGGTAATGCCCCCTATAGTGAAGCCGCTTACATAAAAAAACCTGAAACAATACTTACCTTAAGCCCCACTCCTGCATCCATGGCCTCCGGTCCGCCTAGCTGGTCCTCTGAACTATGGGAGAGACATCATGAAGTCTCTCCCATAGTGCACTGCACACTGCAGGAGCTGGAAGCCCGAGCTCAGGAGTGAGCTCCAGCCCTTGACTGCCGCTGGCACTGTGGGGAGGGAGCCGGGTGCCCGCTGGTAACAAAATCTCAGAGGGCACCTGGCAATGGAGCCTTCTGCAGCGCCGGGCTGTGGTGGGTCGGAGGATGTGGAACTGGTTCCGTCTCCAAATAGAAGTGATGGAACGCAGTTCTGCCCTGTTCCGGACCACTTTAACCCCTGACTATAACTCTTCCTGCTTTGCTTCTCTACCGAGGCAAAGCAGGAAGCAGTCTGCTGGAGTGGGGGAGTGAAAACTTCCCCCCTCCAGCGATCCCCACTAAAACCCACACGGTATCAGCCTAGTACTGATGTGCTGTGTCTCACCTCCTGGCCAGCTCCACTGGGCATGCGCAAAATCTCACAAGCATCGTGAGATCTCACGTACAGCCCGGAGCTCAGCGCCGACGCAGCCGGGGACAGTGCTGTCAGTGCTGTCAAAAGCGATAGCTGCAACTGTCAAAATGGACAGTGTCACTGACTGTTCATACATTGCCCAGCAAATTGGCGTGCTATCTTGTATACATAGCACCCCTCTCATTTACCACCCAACCCCACATTAATACATGGGGGAGAAGCGGTATCAGCGCACATAACGTGCACTGACACTGATCCTCGCCTGTTCATACATCTCCCCAATAGTGTCATGGTGTCAGGGTACTTTGTAAGAGATTTTATTTCTGCAATAAATATTCAAAACACACTGTACAAATATTTATGCAACATTTCACCTCACAAGGCAGCAACTAGGTATTAGGGGTTTATTCATCATCACTTAAATTATACAAAAGCAGGATAAATTAACATTTTCACCTACAGTACTTTTGTATAAATTAGGCATCGGTGTCATTCATTATAAAGGTAACACAGGAGACATCACTGGAGCAATGTTGTTGCGATTTGGCTGATTTTGCCAAATCGGAATGACAAATCGGGTATATCACTCAATGTGTATGCCTGATTTACGTGCTTCCGCGGTCGCATACAATATCGTACGGTTGGCTGAGTTGCATGGCCAGCCAGACGATATCGCATGTGGCACCATGTATATTAATTAAGGATGGCATGAGTGATCGTTTCATCCTTCATTACATCAATGTAGTGTGTACCAGCAATCATGCGATGTCTTGGGTGTCCCTGGACTTGGCACTATTGCAGGCCACTCAAGTGTGTACCCTGCATTGGTAGTACAAGGAAATATAAAGAAAGGTCACAATAAGACAGAATAAAACAGCCAAAAACAGCAGTATACACCAATTGCTCCATTTTTATTCATAGAGAGAAATGTCATAGGGAAATAGAAGCCACTGCTATAAGAACCATCTTGGATGGGTCTTATTTAACTTGGTTGTGGGTGGTTGTTCATGTATGCTTAAGGAAAATAGTGCACGGAAGTCAGGATACATAAATATGAATTTATTTTGAACAATGTAAGGGAAACGAACAATATTCTCCTGTTTCCTTCAAGTCTCTTTGAAAATTTTACTTTATTTCAACTTGGCTTCAGGATGTCACAGACATATGGCACTTGCCATTGTTATAAATAACTTATTCCTTGGGGCACTGCCTAGTGATTCAGAAGCATGCCAGTTGTAGCATACATTACACACTGTACATGTAGTTGTGATCACAATGGTTTTCAGAACTGTAATTTGATTGGGCTGCAGAACGTACACAGAGCTCAGGAATTGACACTTATTATAATTTATCATCATTCCCTAACACTTTGCTCTAATTCCAGTTAGAATAATTTAATTCACCACATTCGCATTGGCCATTTCTTGCTTTACCATTTGTACATCATCTGCTTTCTGCAGTTTAGCTAATGGACTTAAATACCAGGACATTTTTTATATAGACACCAACCAGCTCTTAAGCTGAGCTTCCTTCATTCGTATTACTGGAAAGTACTGTGAGACATCGGCAGCACAACAACCCAAATCTATATGAGTCATTCTGGATATGTACCACACATTTGTTTTCTATCCAAAGGAACTATTCTCTGCCGATCAAATTCCTGTATAATTTTTTCTCAGTGGTGATCAGCTCTGCTCTAATGACCCACAGATATACTGATCAGAAAATATCACAAAATATATAAAGTACAAACATACTGACCAGATATTTAACAGCAATAAACCTGGTTAAGGTAAATGCTGTGATGTAAACCATATAAATGGGAAAATAAAGGTGGGTATTCAAGAAAGCTTGGAGAGAGATAACATTGTGAGAGATACAGTACCAACTAATCAGCTCCTAATGCTGGGTACACACTACAATGTGTACCCAGCACAATATCGTTTGTGGCGGGACCTGGCGGGGGTGCCGGCATCGGTAAGTGTATACACACTTGTCTATGCCAGCAGTGACAGAACGACGGCGGGAGCCATTCTGTATTCGGCTGACGATATCACTCGGTCCTGATTGCAGGGCCGACGGAGGATGTCTCTGACGATGCGAGGGAGCTTGCATCGTCAGTGAGATAGTGGATACACACTGGTCGATGTGCCTGATATGTCGTCCGAACCGCCGGATCGGACAACATATTGTCTGGTGTGTACCTGGCTTAACCGTCACTTTACAGGCTGTGTTTGAAAAATGACAGTTAGGAGCTAATTGGAGAGAGATAGAATTATCTTTCACAATTTTATCTCTCTCCAAGCTTTCATGAATACCCCCCAATCTAAAAAAAAGGAACACATTAATTTACAAGACAATATAATATAAGTTAGAAAAGAGGAACCTTGAGTTTAAACAGGTTTCTTACTTTACAATTAAATTATACAATATTTTTAACATTTTGATGGCATGAGACCATTTTTTTTAGCAATATTTAAATGGATCAATATAAAAAGATTTTTAATTACAGTAATTAATCACTGGTACAGTGCATCATATCTACAAAGTTGTAACTTTTGTTTTTCTTGGAATAAGAAGTTCTGGGAAAGGCAAAAAATGTGGAATGGAAGACATTGCTATAGGTGCAGTCAGATAGCCAGCCTTACGGGAAGTTCTCTAGTACTGCTGCAAACTACCACACTGACCTCACAACAGAAAATGTATCCTTTACATTTATTTGTAACAATAGTTTAGCCCTCCTACCCAACACAGGAGGAATCTGTATCCTGGCCAGTTGGTACCTGGGAAACGCAATGAGAACCTTTAAGTGAGACCAGGTCAATTCTGTTTGGTGATCGCAAATTTATCTTCTGGGAAGCTTCGCATAAATTAACAAAACCATGAGAGGCCCCTTCAGCATAGCACTGTATTGCTATGGAAAAACTCAACAGGTACAAATTTGAGGATCATTTATAGAAGTGGACTAGCAGTGTGTCAGACCCACAAATGCATTATAATATGTTAGAAATCATATTTGTGTGACCATGTGTCAATATTTATGGGACAGCACATGCATTGCGCAACAACAAATCTACGCAAGGACAGGAGTGAGATATTTAAATGATTAGTATGGGGAGGAGATTGCTTATATTTGAAGGTGTTTCTCATTAAAAATAAAAGACCATCCATGTGCATAGAAATCAAAATACTTAAAAAAAACTTTAAGGAGATGTTTCAGTTAAGCAAGACATGTGCTATGCTGTCCCACCTCCCAACTTGCACTAATCACACACACTGACTGAGCAGATACACTACGACTTAATGTAACAGCTATGTTCTTCAACACTTACCCATTAAAACAAACTGTGACAAGGAAATGGTTATGACTCCTAGGTCATACAGATTGGTAAACATAATTATATTTTTGGATACTATGTCCTTGATGTTTTAATTTAATTCTCTGAAAATGTTACATTGGGTCTTATATAAGCAATAGCCATGTGACCATTTGGAGCAATTGTATGCAGTAATCCAATGCAATATTTTAGGTCCTATGTCTCAAAGTATGGTTGTGGTATATACAAAATGCATGGGTAGCGTATCCCCTCCCAGTTCAGAGGGTGGAGGATCAGCCAGAAAAATGTGAGAAAAAAATCACAATAATTGTAAGAATATTCCATATTCACATCACGATCTTCAAAACAGCATCTGACAGCCAGTCCTAATGAACAACTCATGAAGCCATTTCACATTTTGGCACAGTTCATCCCCAGATATCAGATGTTCTGATTAAATATAATTACAGTGCTTTTTAATTATGGTCTTTTTTATTATTCAACAGTAAGGAAGAGGGGTCCAATTTATATTTTTTTTATTTATAAATGTGAGGGAACTTACATTTAGTAGAAAGGGAAAGAGGAATGATAATATGGCAAATAGAGATTAGACAAAGCAGATAATGGGTAGAAAATATTTATGAGAGAAAAGTGAATTAAAAAAACCCAGGAAGACAGAGGTGTGGCCAGGGGGGTAACTAGGTATTTGAAGGCCCCATAACAAAAGTTTGTAAAGGCCACTATGTACCACCCAATGGTGAAAAATGTATATAACACATGCAAGGAAGATGGACCCCCTCAGCTCTGAGTCCGATAGCCACTGCACTCCTTGGTAGTTATGCCCATGGGTGTGGTAAGGAATGGAAACAAAATATGTACATTATATAAAATATAGGAAGAATAGCATTATTTGGGAAAATAACCCAGTACATAACTGTGGTATTTGGCCCTGATTCAGAGCTGGACGCTATTTGCGGTCGTTCGTTCAGAAAAAAGGGGTGGTTATTCAAATGAACCGTTCGCTCTTTGCGGTCTGTTCACGCCTCTATGTCTGAACGAGCTAACAAAACTTGCGGTCGTAATTCTGAAAAATAAGCCCCCTGGCCGCTCGCATTATACGTCATGTCCACTATTTATTAGATTAATCGAGTATATCGAAAAGCGTATGAACTGCTCGCTATTCCTGTGGTTAGTTTTTCCTACCGCTATCTTGCGAGCAGTTCTGACTATAAAACAACCAAGTGACGTGGTCAATGACGCTGCTGTATTAATTATGCACACCCTTAAAACGCCCGTTTTGACCTTTAAGCACGCCTGCGTTCTGAATTCCACTCCTCGTTTTCAAGCACCTTCCCCTGTTACCACCCACATACGCCTCCTCCTGTCACTCAAAATAGCAGACATTCGCTATTTAGCGAACAAACTATTTTCGGCCGCACTGACTGGTTCGCGCATGCGTATTACAATCCGTACGCATGCGCAGATGAGCGAACATCGCTCATAACGAACGAGCGGCCGCTTACGAGCGTCTCTGAATGAGGGCCTTTGTCCAATGTATTTTATTTATACGAATAAAAATGACACTATTCATTGGAAGTCATTTAAACATCAACAACCAAACTAATAATAGATACAAACAGTAATAATAGCTACAAAATGATACTTATTTCCATACTTACCCAGGCAGAAAGGGGTATGGGGAGTTGGACTCTCAGGCTGCTCCCAACATAGGGAACCCCTGATAAAGCAACAGCAAAATGAGTACTCCACCACCCCTTTCTGTCTGGGAAAATATGTAATTCTAATGATTTACTAATCATTGTTGGTTTATTGTTTTATCAATTGTCATTTTAAAATTTAGTACCCTTTATGGTAAATATAGATTTTCTATTGATTCAAGCTACAGTACTTCTATCTTGAATGATTATAAATTGATACAACAGTTCTAAACCATCTGTATTATTAACTACTTACTTAACAGTTGAATTATCAATCCCATAATATCTGTAACTTTCCAATGTTCTTCTCATAGGTGATTCTATGAAATTAGTGCAGCTACAAAAACTACAAAATACAGTAGTATAATAAGTTTATTCTCCCAAGTACATGAATAGCAAAAATATTTAATTTTATTATGTATTTACGTTTTTGGGACTTATAGGCCCAGAAACAGTAAAGTGATACATACATACATGTGATTATATTTTAACTGAGGGATGTAGTCAATAGGTTGGCATTCATGTCAACAGGCAACATGTTAACATTGTCAGAATGTCGACATGTGAAAAGCCAAAATTGTCAGAATGTCGACATTATAGTTAGACTGCAAGATGGAAGGGTTATGGTTGGGCATTAGGGACAGACTAATTTTAGGCTACATGGGCAGGGGAGGGAGTGTTAGGCACTAGAGGGATGGCTAGGGTTAAGCACCTATGGGGTCAGGGTTAGGAATAGGGCAGGTATATTCACCAGAATGCCTCCTCATCAGATGACTCTGCTTGAACTGATGGTCACATGACCTCCGGGACCCAGAAGATGCCGCTAGAGCCGCTGAAGCCTTTGGGAACAGGTAAGTCACCACTGGACCACCAGGGATAATATGTCAACATTCTATCATGTCAACATTTTAGCAGTTGTCTACGTGATGAATGACAACATAGTCAATGTCGACATTTTGACCATGTAGACATAACCACACCCCAGAACACTGCTTTTACAACTAGAATATGGCAGTTCGACTCTCTACGCAACAACGGATAATCGTATTAAAGCTACCTCTCCATCCCTCTTCAGAGACCTCAATCTGTAAAAGGAGATGAATTTCCTACACAGCAAATCCATCCTGACTGAATTGTTTAAATGAACTTCTGTAGTGTTGGCAGAGAAGTGCGGTTTAAATAATATAATATAATTTTCAATTCCTTAATTAGAAATAGGTAGAAATCAGTTAAATCATTTAAAATATAAAAATAACTGTCTGTAGAGTTGTGTAGAGTTTGGAAGCTACTATAAATGTTACATCAACTTGAAACCTGGTACCTCCAAATTTTAATATATTTCTTCTTTTTTTTAGAAAAAAGCACTGGCCATAGCCAATAGTAAAATACATAACAGAAAGTTTCCATAGACTTTTTGGGACTGGTTAAGAATACTCCCAATCAAATATATATAAATATTGTCTTGGTTAACATGTAGATAGGTCACATTGTTGATTGCTGACCTTTGTGCATATCAGTGGTGTCAGTGACACAGCAGAAAGTCCCAGTCAGGTAGGTCATTCAGTGCATATTTAGCTATTATCGGTTTTGTGGACTTTGCTTAAATCTGACGCTTGATTTTTGTCTACATTTTTGGCTTTATTGTGTTCTAAAAGTGAAACATCTTGAGGATGTCATTGGATGGTTAGGAATATAGGTGTGCATGCTAGTATGGCTTACTGTGCCATTTTGTATCTGATATTTTTGGGAATGGCCCCAGTAAACCAAATCCACTTTGTCTAGGTGAGCCAAGGTATAATTGCAGCTGCCATGACTACAGGTCATTCTCCATTCAAGAGTTCAATATATTTTCTCCTAAAAGACTCCGGCAGTACTTTACCTGCACAGTAAGAGTTATAAATATTTCACATAGAGCTACTTCTCTTCATGACAAGTTGGACTACTGCACACTGATATACACATTTACATTACAAATAAGTCTATTATGGAAATATATACTACAGTGCATGATCTTCACTTGCTACCATTGATGTGTATATTGTTTAACTAATACCAATTCATCATTTAGCATGGATGGAAATGATAAGGTTGAATGAATAATACAATAAAGGTTACCTAAATCACTAAATTGTAATTTTCAGATATATACCTTGAAGATCAAATACAACGTTCATTGTGAACCCAACATTTCACTACCTCCCCACTCCATTACAAACTACTCGTTCCTCACATGGTCACTCACTGCAGAGGAATAAAAGCAGACATGATGGATATAGTTACAGTAGTAAACCCTTCAATGACTACAGAGATATTGTTCATATTAGTCATATTAATATTACAGCTACAGTATATGA
Source organism: Taudactylus pleione (assembly GCA_031769625.1). Taxonomy (NCBI): domain Eukaryota; kingdom Metazoa; phylum Chordata; class Amphibia; order Anura; family Myobatrachidae; genus Taudactylus; species Taudactylus pleione. Next base: position 28,779,442 of record JAUIMM010000007.1, on the reverse strand, counting down.
TGTTTAATATTAAACACTAGATACAGTGCTCCTTAAAGCAGTGTGCATGTATTTGAGAAACACATGTAAGTGGTGATTGGAATTCCAAGCATCATTTGTTAATATTATATAGCCCTGTAAACACTCTCATGGCCCTTGTTGGATCAATATTCCTCTGGTACAGTTCTACAGCCAATTCAGTTAAGTATTATGAGTCCCATACTGTATATATATTTTAAAACAATTCCCAAGGAATAGTTGATGCATCATAGGCTATGGTACAATTCTCAACAGACCTTGGAACAATATAATTCCCATTACGTCTTGTTTACTGATCTTTATTGTACTGATAGTTTGTTACAATGCAGCTTACTTATAAGGCACATAGGATACAGGCAGAGTATACGAATAGAATATATTGAATATAACATACAAAATAAAGTAATTTTATTGTGCAGTTGATAGCTGCTTACAAACATTTTTATAAACTCATTACAACTGTACTGGAAATTAAGTGCAGAAGAAAACTATCCCCCTGAACAGACTTCCCTGAAGAAGTCTTTCACAAGAAACGAGTAAAGTCAATGTGGAATATCTCATTATTGATCTTGACTCCTGGAGGACTGTTTGTAACTACCACCTCTGCGAGGTTATAATATGATGAAAACTGTTTCTGCAGCCTCCTTAATAATGAGGTACACCAGGTAATCTGATATTTATATATTAAAAATGTAATCAATCAATCATTCTTTCCAAAGTTGTTTGTATGTATTCTGGATCTGTTTTATATATGAATTCCCAAAATGGTCTAGACCTGACTAATAACAGAAAATACTGATTTTATACATATTGCATATGGCTTCATTTAAAGATTATACACTAGCATTTATATTTTAATATATTACTGTATTAAGAGCCCCTACCTTTTGTATTTCTACTATATACAAGCTTGCCTATATTTTTTCAATTGCTTTCACAGGTGTATACAGTATACTTTATATTGTGTTTTCCAATTTTTACATATATAATTTATACCTAACTATGCCTGTATCTATTTTCTGTTAATATTCTACATCAGACCTTCTTATTACCATTATATAATATCGCCAACAAATTGCTAATGCATCTAGCCCAAGCTAGTAATGTGGCAATATGTGTACATTGTGTGCATTTGGACGGATACATTGTAGGATTGATTAGATTTTTGTCTTGTGACAATTATTGTTCCTCCTACTATACACATTTTATATATACTTTATTGAGTTACGCAGTGACATATGCTTATACCTCTAAGCTGCTATCTTACCTTGGATGGGTTAATAGCTGTGATGATCCACACACAGTGTGCATTGCTATCATACTGAACTGGGTAGTTAGGGGACGTGATGATCCCAGAAGGCCCCCGAAGATGAGCGTCACACATTCTTGCTGTAGGATGAAACCAGAAAATCAATCAGACAATGTGATTTTTTTTGGGCTGTATTAAATGTCAGTAGTCAGGTTACAGTGTCAGTGCATGGGAAGATGCTTTTAAGGGAAACCATACAGTATTTCCTTAATACTTCTAGTTTTGTAATGTTCACCTCTCAGTTCAATTCAGTGGTATTTAAATATGGCATTTCACTTACAGCTACAGGTAGTCTTGCAATACTGATCTAAAGGAAACATCATCTGATATTATGGATGCACTGTGCACCTGGGTTTGTCTGCCACTGTGACATTAGGCAGGTTGACTTGATTAGGACACTGATTCTTGCAGCTAGAGGTGCTCAGCCATCAGCAACAGCTATAGATTTGAACAGTTGAACCAGCTCTGCCAGAAACCGCATGGATAGAGCTTGGAAAGAATTCAAGTCAGCATTTCTTGTAGTTTATTTCTTAATATAACACACTTATGCTTAACTACCAAATCACTGTCATTCTAGCTATAATCAAATGAATGCATGACATAAATCGCTTATCTTCCAAGGCATTTATATATATATATATTAGGGGTGAGCGGGTTCGGATTTCTGAAATCCGAACCCCCCCGATCCGAGGCAGGCTCGACTTTTCCTGCCTGACTCGGATTCTGAAATCGAGGCAAAGCGTCATCATCCCGCCTTCTGAGTCTCGCGGGTTTTGGATCCTATATAAGGTACCCGCGTCTGCGCCATTTTCTCACTCGGCTGTGGACAGTGAAGAGGGAGGGTGGGAGTTAGGGCTGGCTGGGCTGTGTAGTGTAGTGTAGTGTAGTGCAGAGTAGTGTTGTGCTGTGCTGTGCTGCGCTGTGCTGCTGTTGTCCATAGGGGCTGTGTCCACTACTTCAAAGTCCATAGGTACTGTGCTGTGTTGTGCTGTGCTGCTGTTGTTAATAGGGGCTGTGTCCACTACTTCAAAGTCCATAGGGGCTGGCTGGACTGTGTTGTGTAGTCAGTTGTACATAGGGGCTGTGTCCACTCCAAAGTCCTGTGCAGTGTCCCAGTCCTAAAGGGGTGCTGTAGTGTTGACCAGGGGGTGCTCTGTCCATCAGGGGTGCTCCCCCTAAGTGCTAAAAAAAAAATATTTTTTCTGTGTTTGTGAATTGTGTGCGCAGTAGCCGCACGTGCATCAACAAAGTAGTGCCAAGCGTGCGCCTGTGTCATAAGTAAAGGGCCGGCTGGCTTGACCGTTAAAGGGTGCTGTAACCCCCAAAGTACACTCCAAACCAAATAACAAAATATTTTCTGTGTTTGTGAATTGTGTGCGCAGTAGCCGCACATGCATCAACAAAGTAGTGCCAAGCGTGCGCCTGTGTCATAAGTCAAGGGCCGGTTTGGACATCTGGTCCAGACTGAAGGACGTGCCAACAATTTCTGACAAGTCTACTGTCACTGCATATGATACTGTCCTCAAAGCAGCAGCGACAAGCGTGCGTCTGTCTGTTAAAGGGTGGTGTAACCCTCAAAGTGCGCTCCACAAACAATAAAAAAATTCTTTTTTTTTCTGTCTTTGTGAAATGTGTGGGCTGTAGCCGCACCTGCATCCTTAAAGCAGCAGCGACAAGCGTGCGTCTGTCTGTTAAAGGATTACATCGGTGACAGCATCCAAGTAGGCATGTCAGACAGTCCGTACCTGTACTGGCAGGAAAAAGAAGCAATTTGGAGGTCCCTGTACAAACTGGCTCTATTTTATCTGAGTTGCCCCCCCTCCAGTGTGTACTCCGAAAGAGTGTTTAGTGCAGCCGGGAACCTTGTCAGCGAAAGGCGTAGGAGGTTGCTTCCACAAAATGTGGAGAAGATGATGTTCATAAAATGAATTATCAACTCTTCCAGGAAGACCAGCCTCCAGAACGTACAGAGGGACCTGTGGTTGTGGATTCCAGCAGGGACGAATTAATACTCTGTGAGGATGAGGATGTACACAACACTGAAGAGGGTGAGGAATCGGTGGATGAGGAGGATGAGGACGACATCTTGCCTCCGTAGAGCCAGTTTGTGCAGGGACAGATTAATTGCCAGCTTGTTTTGTGGGGGCCCAAACGAACCAATCATTTCAGCCACAGTCGTGTGGCAGACCCTGGCGCTGAAATGATTGGTTTGTTAAAGTGTGCATGTCCTGTTTATACAACATAAGGGTGGGTGGGAGGGCCCAAGAACAATTCCATCTTGCACCTCTTTTTTTTCTTTGAATTATGTACTGTTTGGGGCCTAGTTTTTCAAACTGCCATCCTGTATGCCACTGCAGTGTCACTCCTAGATGAACCACGTGTTTGTGCCGCCCACTCGTATCTCTTAGCATAGTCATCCAGCTACCTCGGTGCAACCTTTTGGATATAAAAACACTATTGTGAGGTGTGAGGTGTTCAGAATAGACTGGAAATGAGTGGAAATTAAGGTTATTGAGGTTAATAATAGCATAGGAGCAGAAAAACACACAAATTCTGTGATTTTAGCTGTTTTTATGCTTTTTTTTTTTTAAAATACAGATCCAAAACACAAAACCCAGAACCCAAAACACGGAAGGGTGGTTTTGGCAAAACCAATCCAGATCCAAAACAGGAAGAAAGATCCAGATCCAAAACCAAAACACAAAACACGAAAAGTGGCCGGTGCACACCCCTAATATATATATATATATATATATATATATGAATACAGGCATGTACATGTATGAATACAGTACATGCCCCTGCACATAAACCCTTACTAGAAGCCCAGTCAGCCAATACCTTAAGCCTAATCAGAGGAATCAGTATACTGTATGTACGTTCGGCATCTAGGAGATCACTGTATACTGCACTCAAAGCAGAGAGTTGGATGATGGTTAAAGCTGGGTGTCACATTGTCTCACAGTACAGACAACTGTCACTTTGCCCAGACAGCCTTAGGGTATATTCACATGGTTAAAATATCAGGAGGTCAGATGCAGAATGAATCTTATCCCTTGCCAAGTACACACATCTGGCACAAAAATGGTTAAGCTGTAGGCTGTTCTCTTTAGCTTGTCTCATAGAGAGATGGATGGGAGGGGGCACATTTCATAGAAGCAGCTGATCTGGACAGACTCTGGCTCCCTCAGTTTTCCCACTGAAGACTGCTGCGGCTGTCTCCACCTCCCCTGTGCGCGGAGTGTGTTTGGGGTGGGTGTGTGGTTCTGAATATCAAGTGTTGCTAGGACAGTGCTGCAGTGAATTGCGATGGCTGACTGAGGAATCTCACTGACAAGAAGGAAAGCTAATTAATGAGACCCCATGCCACCATACTGCAGGACATCAACCGGCGCACTTGACAGCCTATACTGAAGGAAAACAAAGGGTTAATGTGTTTCTAGGTGACCTTGTGACAAACCTGTATTGGGCAGAGAAGGAGGGGACCAATTCATTACTGTACAAAAGGAAGTGACAATAATTTGCCATTTGACTTACAAAACCTCTGTTATCCATCATGCTCCAGTCAGACACATCTTGCTCTAATGTTTAATGCAATGTTAATGCTCCCCCATCACCACTCCCTACCAAATGCCTGGTGGATAGACAGACGCATTGCTACACTTCTGTGACACATACGGCAGGTTCCATAAGAGTATTCCTCAGCTTCCCAATAGGGAACGGAAGGTGCTGGTGCAATATGTCAGAAATTAATTATCTTCCAAAGTCAATACAATTCTACACTGCCTTTCAACAGGAATTTGCATTAAGTAATGTGACTGTAATGCACAACACTGGAGGTCAGCTAAGCATTGGATTCTATTCAGACATGCAGAAAAGAGACAAAGATAAATGTCATGAAAAGTGTATATATCTATTCAACTTAATTTATGTCTCTGTAGTATGAGATATATGCTTTATAAGTTCACTGCTAAAACAACAACTTTAGATCATTTTTGAAACTAAATACATCTCTTAAACTGGGTACACACATTAGACGATATTTTGAACAATTTGCCAAAATCCGACAGATTGGAACGGCAAATCGTTCAAATCGTCAAGTGTGTACGCACTACGCATGCTACCTCGCTGTTGTCCGTTCCATCTTCAGGTCGTCCCTACATGAAGCTCAATCTAACAATCTCGTTAATAATTTTGTTCAAATCGTGCAGTTTGTAGTGTACGCACTACCGGACGATATGTTAACATTATATAGTTAATGACCAAACAACCGAACGATGCACGATATATAATTCGGTCGTTTGGAATATTGCACCATATCATTTGTCCGGGAGTTCAAGGGAAATCTGGATGAACATCGCATCATTTGCTGATCGTCTGATGTGTACCCAGCTGGCACATGATAGGAGCTGAAATTAAATGATTCATAATGACTTTGTCCAGCAATAGCAGCTATCGACAGTGACACATAAATCCTTACAATACATTCCTATGTAAATACTTCGAGTTCAATAATAGAAGTATAAAACCATACGAGGGACTACATCTGCAGTGCAAATAATGTTTTACTATTAGACTTCCTGTACGAAGAGTTCACAAGGACCAGAGCAAAAATAAAAAAGTAACTTGCATCACAGGATTTTTTTGATCCACATGTTAAATTCAAGCGATGCAGCGCTCAACCTACTAATAATAATTATATTACTAGTAGTACAGTATACAATGTAAGGACCAATCCAGTAATTATGGTGATGATCAGGTAGTGTACACGCTTGCTTTATTGTCCTCCAACCATTGCTTTGTAGCACTGCAGTGCTTAGTCAGTGTGTCAGAACCAACTTGTTATATATGCTTTACTGGTCACAGTTGGTGTTTTAAGAACCACCAACAGAAACACATAACATGTACAGTATTATTCATGTACATAGTAGCTAGGAAGATGACCAACCAAGACTGTTGAATCAATGCAATCAGGCATTAACACTTTAGATGCCTCACATTTTACAATGGACTTGTGGTTAGTGAAAGAATGAAGACATCCTGCAGTGGATTCACATTCGTTGCTATCAGACACAACTAATTAGTGACCTCACATGACACAGAGACTAATATAAACCTACAGCTTATTCTCCCCGGACTTAAGTTGATAGCATAGGTCTCTCATGTGCTGCCTGGAATAAGGAAGCTGCAAATCACAGACATCATTAAGGGAGCTAAAGACATTGCAGGTCAATGGAACATTAAATGGCACAGCATTTAAGAATGAAGATATTTCATCCCCTTGTGGTGATTCTATAAAATACCCTGTAAAAGCATTATACAGTACTTCTATACTAAATCAAATAAAGATCTGGGACATATGCTAAGGGAATCTATATTGGATAGTTAGCAAAAAGTTACCTCTGGAGCACACTGTGTCGGCTCTTTACAGTGCACTCAAACATCGCGCGTGGCAAATGGGGGTGTGAACTAATTACAATAGGCCATGCCCGTACGTGATGTTATTTTGAGGCATGCCTGCATGGCACTCCTCCAAATAAGGTCAGGCTGGGGGGAGCCTCACTTGTTGGGCTTCCCCCAGCCCTCTCCCGCCACTGAATGGATGCCGCGCGCATGCGCGCTGCATCCATTCAGACTCCGGGGTCTGACACCACCGCACAGCCGCAGCGGTGGGGGTCCCCAACCTCCCGATTTGACCACCTGTGGGCCACATCAGCCCATGGGTGGAACAGCAGGATAGTATTGTCCCACTGAAATGGGGATGTTGGGGAGGGGTGCGCTTTTATGGGTGGCACCCCTGTTCGTCCGCACTGGTCGGATACCCCAACAGCACATGAATAGGGTGCATCTATGAGACTGTTCGCATAATAGGCATCAGACAGGTCATGGTTGCCAACTGAATATTAATTGGACTACAGAACTAAGCTAGTAGTAATCTGCTCTGCTAGAAAAATACAGAACTCAGTGCCTAATCAGCCTCAAGCCTGTTTTTATCTCAAACAGAACTGAAAGACCAATGTTAAAGTACAAAATGAATAAAGATTACAATTATAGATGCATGTACATCTGTAGTAGTTTCTTGCTGTTACCTCTGCACACAGGTCGGTGATCACTCCAAGCGGCAAACATATCGCTCACTTTCATGCAGGTGATGCTTTTTGAACCTTGCAGATCATAACCATCATTGCACATGAACTGAATGCTGGAGCCAAGCCTATCAGGAAAAACACACAAGTGTAAAAGGACTGTAAAATGACAGCTTCATTATTTATACTGGACACAGAGCCCCAGGCCTCCCATAAACAAAAAAACCCAGGCAATGTAATTATAGATATTCCAGAATGTTAAGTATGACAGATAATGAGCCATATTTCTATGCCCTCTGATAATACTCATGGTAGAAAGGGATGATCCAGAAGAAAGGGACACAATGAAGGACCACTGTCTTAATGCCTCTAGCAATAATTCTGCACATTTTTACATGAACCGAATTTGAAGCTAGTTCAGAAGAAGGCCCAAACATTTTCTGAAAAACTGATTTTATGAATATCTGCCATTACAAGGCAGATGATGCAATGATACCTCATGGATTTGTGGAAGTAAAGCTAACACAACAGGGCAGATAGAACATACTGGTTTATATGTTGAACTAAACAAGAACACTAAATTGAAAATTATTAATGTTTTGTTCTTCCAAAACTCTGACCCTATTAGCTTCTGCCACCTCTGACGGGAAACCATTTTTTGAATGAACACAAAATATTGATTTTGTGTTCCACCTGATAACACGTCAGAACCCAATCTTCTATGCTGAAGAGATGTTTGATAAATATCGACTCCTCGCGCTCTCTTTCTATAAAAACAACATAATGTACAATATTGATATCCAGTATTTCCCAGAAGCTCCGTGATTTATTGTATTATCACTGTCATTACAAATCTTCTAGATGATTCCGTAACCATGGGACTGAGAAAAGCCTTGCACTGTATCTCAAGTCCCATCTGTCAGCAAGATACGTTAATTTTTATTACAGTTTTCAATTTAGGTTAAAGGTTACAGGGTTAGCATTTCAGAGCAGGGTATAGAAGCACAGTATACAGGACTAAATAGTAAATACATTATTAGATGGAATGGAAAGTTTATTGTTCACAGATAAATCTATAGAGCTGTTATGTTGCAATTTTCTTCTGATTTAATAACAAAAATTAATGTTAACAATATTACAACATCATATGGGTTAATTAAGATAAATAGGTGCTCCAACCAATAAAAAAAATATAGATTTCTTGTTCTCACACTGATATAGGCAGATGTAAAAAAAAAAATTCAATATTTATGCTGTTATATCAGCATGGAATTTCAGGAGAATGCAATGATTTATGAATACATAGGAACATGGGAAAAATGAATTACAGAATAAAAATACTGTGTGTTTCATTAAACATATTTCTTTGGAAATCAATTTATTTTTATATATTTCGAATTATTATGAAATAATATTGTACTTGCCATATGACCTTTGAGATACAGTAACAAAATGTCTCTAAACTATATATATTTATAAAGCAAAGAAAATAACAAAGACAAGGAAACTAACAACAAAGGATTAACATTTTTATCGTCTTAAACTCAATTACATGACTGTTCTTTTATTTTAAAAACATTATTTGTAAATAAAAAGAATGATTGGTAGATTTAATAAAAAATAACAAATATATGAAAGGATTATAGGCTTGTTTTAATAATATGGATATTGGGCCTGATATGCTGGGCTAAGGTTCTCACAACAGACAGATAAAACGCTGTAGTTCATTTTACAAATGTTATACTTGACATTACAGCAGAACTATATAAAAGGAAGGTTTCGGTCAGCTAGAAATTACTGTATAATGACAATCTAACTAAGGATGGATAAATATAGCATTATAACTGTTGTGAGTGTCTATGCATCACGGGGGATACTGTTTATCATTAGAAGGAAAGCCGAATGCTGAGGTGGGTTGACCATGGAGCAGTCACTTCAGGAGGTTTTTTAGGGCATAAAATGTAAGAGGTTATTTTTCTTAATGCAAAGTACAATACACTATGCTAATAGAAAAGTTTAGGTTAGTTTGTTTGTAGGTTGAGAAGAATAACATTTAATTTCCGACTCTGCAGCAGGATGGTTAGTAACATTCCTTGCCAGAGGTCACCCTTTCCATGACCCAAAAAAATGTTCTGCCCACATCAACATTATGCAGAGTCCATCTGCTGCAAAAAGGGAACAGGGGGAGTTAGGAAGCAGGAAAATGGGCCTCTCACCTGAAATCAGTACCTATTCTTTTTCCATGTTCCGGAACTCCTGGGTCGGGACACAAATGGTGTCCTTGGTAAACACCCACCTGAGTTACTAAAATGCAAAAGAGAGAGCATACACAGAAAGGAATCACTCCACATACGGCTGATTGCTATAGCGACACTGCTGGATAATGTGAACAGAAAAATATACATTAACTGCCACTTTTACATTTTCAAATGTTTCACATACAAACAAAGTCACTGAATGACCATGATTCGCTATCTGATCCATTCCCCCACTTTCCCCTGGACACAAGCACACATTACAATTTGGAAAATATAATCTTATTGCTTAGCAATGTTAGATTTAACAAAAAGCAACTAAGCTTAAAAACAATCATGGTGTGTTATACAATTTATTATGATCACCCGTTCAGCTCAGGAGAAGCCACTGAAGGAATACAGAACAGGAGGACACCTCTGCAGAGCTGGATGGGTGCATGCATTCCTCAGAAAGACCTGAAACGCAGAGATTTTACCCTAACATTGGATGTTTCCTTACATTTCCTTGAACAATCTTAGATTAAGGAATTACTTGCAGACTTGAAATGGTATTGTGATGTAATTCCTTCATTATAGCAGAGATGACCTTGTAATGATGTTTTGTTAAAGACATATCATTGACCAGAGATTTGTTAACCAGTAAAGATTATGGGATACCTATTACTCTCTCTCTCGCATACACTCAAGTGCACACACACAAACACAACCAGCGCAGTGGAAAGATATAGCATGTGCATATGTGTCCTGTATGTTTCCATTGTTTGGAAACATTACCAGGATCTTTTTCTAATAGCCACATGGATAAATGGTATGACCCACACTGCAAATGGGTTCTAAGCAACAAGAATATATTATTGTTCTCCTTTGAGTCACTACTCTCTGTAATCTTACAGCTACTAAATATAATCCCTTTTACCAGCCCACATCATGAGAGTGGACAGTACAGTAACACAGCCAAAGTTTGGTCACACAATATTGCCTGGAACACCCAATGGAAACACCCGAGAATGCTCAGAATACAGAAAGGCTGTATTTAGGAGCACCGGCTTGAATGTTATTCCATACACTACAGGCCACGGACAGTGTGTTGCAGCTGATTCTACAATTATTACAGTACATCCTCAAACATCCTGAGCAGGTCATTTCAGTAATGAATTTAGACATCTTTGGATTCATTTCATAGCAGCATCAAAACAAAACATAAAAAGCTACCAAGCACGAAATTCTTATCACAATATCACTTCCTGGTGAGGGTAGTACCAAACTCTGAGTTCAGACAGTAGACTCAATTGTTGTCCAGAAATATATATATACTGATATAGGTACTACAAGTGTATGCATAATTGAGCATGATAATAAGCAAATAAAAAAAGGGATGTAATAAAGTGCACACCTTAAAAGAAAGAGACTGCACAGACTTTTTTTTGGATGTTCATTAAACATTTATACTGTATGCCATTTTAATAAAGATGGGTATGATATGTTTTACCATGAGTTAAAATACAATTTCATTTTTTTTTCTGAATGTAATGAAGACGTGAACACTTTAGAATAGAAGAAAGCAATAATGAAGGATGAGTAATGCTGGGAACACATTTGAAAGATTTGCCAAACTATGTCGGGGACTAGACAAATTTTTGGAGCTTAAAATGACAAGGAGAACATTCAATTTCGAGTGTACTGTGCTACACAATTTATGAGCTGAGAAGAAGCATGTCATAGCTGATTTAACAAGTGACCACAAAGGTGACATTTTAACATGAACTATCAGCTGTGATTGGAGCCTGACGGTTGGGAGTCCATACACACTACATTTTCAGCATGATAATTTACCATCGGGTCTGACGAATGCTGTGCATTGTGACCCAATGACACTGGTTTTGTCCCGACCATTGGCCACAGGTGCAGCTTACATTCTATCATAAACTAGGGCCGAATGGTTGGAAATTGGCTATGCTGCCTCATTATTGTATAGTGTGAACCAAGCTTAAGTTGTGAGAGTGAGGTGGAGTTTGAAAGGAATACGAGGGGGAAGTGCTCTGGTGTAGATGGTGAACACATTGGGTGAAGGGTGGGCGCTGTGAGCAATGACATGTTAGTGAAAGCAGGACATTGGCATAGAATCTTGTGCAGCCAGCAGAGGAGGTAGACCGAGGAGAATCTGGAATAGTAACATGCGGCCGAGACTCTCCCAAGCAATGAAGAAACACAGGTTCCAGAAAAAAATGAGAACAAACATGTAATGCGTTAAGGAACTGAATATAAAACCAAACTGTTTTAAAGAATATGGTGAGAGAGGTGAGAATAGTATTAGTTACATGTGAATAAAGTCCTCCTATATAGCTATGCACAATTTTTTTTAATAGAAAAATAGTATTCACAATATGTTCACACAAATTTGCCCGAACAGAGCTGCTACTTTATATTTGTGTATATTGAAAACGAAATATATCACATACCTGTATAAACAGAAGCATTCGGCGTTTCCCCAGGAAACTCCCAGTTTAGTATCTAGAAAATGTTACTTTACACAATCTTACTGTTACAGAATTTATAGCTCCTATGCACATACTGTATGTAGATAGGTTTGAATGGCACATACTCCTAAGATTAAGTCTTTAAAACTATAACCCAGAAAACAGCAAGAGGTGGTTTTAAAGCAACGGGAAAAGTTACTGTTACATGTATATATCAGAAACTTTGTGTGTCCCCCCCCCAAAAAAGAAAAAAAAGAAAAAAGGGAGTACTGTGGTTGTTCCCATTGTTATGTTTATTCCATCTACTCAGAGAGCCAAATAAAAAAGAGGTTTATGGTAAACCAGTCTCCTGATTACCAGGGAAAAGTGATGTCAGAGACACACATGGGAGGAATGTCTGTAACAAGACCTATTGGTCATTTTTTCATACTGTTTCCTAACTGTAGAGTGGAAGATGAGGACAGGTTGCATGGTGGTGTATATACAATGTGCAAAGTAGTGCAAGCATAGAGGCAGAATAATTGGATTTTGGTAAACAGAGGAAATATGCAGAGACTTGTGGTTGCCTAAATAAATGACAGTGGGGCAAGCAATTGGTCAAAATGAATAGTATAAGGAGATGTAAGAAGTATAACAAAAACATCAGCTCATTTGTTTCCTTTGTTTTTGTTTTATTTGCATGGCACAAGTTCTAAGCATGTCCACTCTTCACTCATGGCGTGCTTGGGTGATCAACAGAGGAGATGAATTGTTAATGTCGCTGTAAATGGCATATGTCCTGGCATCAGCTGTCAATAGGGCTGAAAGGACTATCGGTAAATCTATTTTGTTATTACACAGCAAATGTATTGAGAGTGAGGAACAATGAAACATGTAAAAATCACAGGAGGCTAATTACACTGTGGCCCACAAAACAAAGAAAGGACAATGAGCCTGATTCAGCACCGATCGCAAGTCTGCAGTCGGATGCTCGGTGCGAAAATATGCAAATGAATGCGATCACAGTGCAATCGCAGCACTATACGAAGACGCCCGCCACTGTATAAAGCCGCCCACTTCCCATAACATACAGCCGCAAGTCATCAAAGACATCGGTAATATCGGACCCATATACACAGTTGTGGTTGAGCTGACCCTGACACACAAACTGCGAAACTTCCTGTCGCCATCTAGACCTGTGTCATTGCAGGGGCTTAATTATGGACACCCCTGTAACGGCATTCAAAGCACAGCCACGCCTGCGTTCCTTTGACTCCCCCCCTCTCCAATCCCAAATGATGCTTCCTGTCAATCATTTCTTTGTGCCGCTCCGTGTCTGCTGCATTTGCATACCCGATCGCAGTGGCCGGTTTGAGCGCGTGCACTGCGATGCATACGCATGTGCAGAATGAAAACATGGAGGGTGCGTGCGTCCTTAGCCTTGCGATCCAACCTGAATCAGGCCCTATGTGCTGTAGCTGCTGCAGATTACGAATAGATTGAGAGGTTCATTGAGGTAATGCCATTCTGCAATGGTGCAATGCCTATTATTACAGAAAGGCAAACACAGACAACTCCTTAGATCAAATGTATTGTTATACTATGACCTTTGTTGCTCCCGATAGTGGAAAATAAATAAGTATGGGCCTCTTTGAACTTTCAGAGGGTTACAGTATTTATCAAATTCCAGGAAAGATTACTGATGTAAGATACATTGGAAGGTGCTGGTTTACATACAGGTCGAAACCTTGCTCCCAGAAACATCTAGTGAATGGTAACAGTACAAATAAACCTTTTTCTGTCTGCTCATTATAGCTGAATAGAGGATCAAGCCTGACATGTCTTGGTGAATGAATGAAGCAATGCCCTGTGTATGGAGACATACTAGAACACTACATCTGTTCCTCACTGTGCTGTATATATAATGATGCACAGAAACTACGTTAGCTGGGAGACTACAAAGTATTTGACAAGTCCACCCTTGTCGATATTTATTGTGGCAGGTTAATTGTGGAATAAATAAGTTATAATCTCTATGATGTAACAAACTATTGTATTGCTGAGAAGATAACATGGATTACGATTAATTATATAATATGATATCCATGTTGCTTGGATTGGAAAACATATAAATTTAAAAGAGCCATAATACATGGGTGGAATGCCTGTCCTCTCTCATACACAATTGTTATGCACAATGGAATATGCTAGCACTATATAAGTAGATTTTAATAAATAAATAAAATAAATACTGTATATACTTTGCCCTTTAGCAATGTAAGAGTACAGTACTGATTGGTGCCTAAACATGCCTATATCAAATTTACGGGACTAGTGGAACTGGTATTTTGACTTCAAGAAAACCAGCATGGATGCTGTTTTATAACACATTAAGGGCTCTATTCATGATGTTAATTATCGTCAGAACAGACCCCGATAATTAACATTCTAACTCACCGTGGGTGCCGGAGCAAATCGTCTTTGCTTCGGCGCGGAGATAGCTGATTTTCGGATCAGCTGTCTCCGTGCCGGAGCAATGACCCTAGTGACACCAGTGCGCATGCGTGACCTACAGGTAACGCATGCACACAAGATCCTCGATGTCCAGCAGAAGGAGCTGGACAGAGACGGAGGGATCTGAAAGGATCCCTCTTCGCAACTCGGGACGAGCCTGGAGAAGTAGCAAATGCCATCTGAAGATGGCGAATGCTCCCACACTCAAGCTCGAGCTTGATGAATTCTGTCCCCATACTAGTGTTTGGGGACAGCGGGCCATTCCACGAGAGGAAGGTAAGCAGGAGATATCTGTGATATTTATGATGTGATATTCTTGATGAATGGCCCGAATACTTAATTTCTACAATTGCAGGTGAAAAAAAAGCATTTTCACCTGCTTTTGTAGAAATTGATGATGAATAGACCCCTACAGTAGTATCTCCCTACTTAAATGCAATCATCCCTTTCACTTTTAATACTGTAGAAGCCATTGCACATGACTGCATCCAATGGCTCTTGTATAGTCTATATGAACTCAGGCAATGCAGATAATGTTGCCCATTGCACCTCCACATTATCATAAACAAAACAATTATAAGACACATATCAGCATGAAATATATTGTAAATAAATAACATGGGCATAAAGGGGTGGTAAGCACAAATTTTCTACTATTTAGAATGCATTGTGCTAAGATTCTTGTGTATGTTACCCAGTGAGCTTGGTCTCTAATTACTACCTATAATATGTACAAGAAAGCACTTACATGGCAGCTTTAAATAAGTGGTGGGAGCTTTTAAAATAAATACAGAAAAGGTAAAATGAGGGACACACAATCACGTACCCCATCACAGAGGTTCCGGCCTTGGTTTGGATACAAGCAGTATGTTGCCGCATATGAAAAGAGCACAGTGCAGTTTACCTGCACTATCTCAAACTGACATCATATTTGTGGGGTGAAGGTGACTGCTTAAAGTAGACATAGAGGTGTCCAATGGTGATAATGCTATTTTTGTACAGTATCTCATGTTTAATACAGAATTCTTCCACAGTTTATCCACATAACACTAAATGAGGTTTATGTGATAGTCTTTATTTATTCACAATATGTTTTAATGTAACCAAAAGGCCTATATTGCTGAAAAGATCTAAGAATGGATTTGTGTCACTAATCCGCTAAGCAGACTATACATAGTTCTAATTAATAACTCTTTTTCTATTGTTTAACTTCCCAAGGCTGCACTGGTTGAGAAATATTAGTGGCAGCTTTGAGTTTCAGAGTAAAGGGAGAGGGAGAGAAAGAGAAGCTGGAAACATCCGTCAGGTGCTGCCGTGTTGCCACGGCAACTGGCCCAGCATACAGTGACTTGTATTCACGGGGGGCGAGACTCGCTGGCACCTCTTTCCCATCCATCACTGAAGGGGTTAACCCTTAACAAGTCGGCTCCCTAACCATTCATTAGGAACAAGTGCAGCCTATGAGGAATAAACTGCACTGGGCAATTATTTGCATCTCGTAGCAGTATTCATACAACGGATGTGAATGCTTTTAGAGAGAAGGCCTTAAATCTCTCCTTACACAGCAAGCATTGTCAAACCTGTGGCTTTCAGAAGCAGTCTGATACAGTAAAACGCCTATACACTTCTGCAGAGCAATACAATAATATGCACAGCAGATAGCTTTCTAGTAAATGAGTTACCTCAGGAACTTGGAGCTATAAGTGCATTTACATACACACATTTATAGAGAAAACTAATGAGGTCTGGTACATGCTATGACATTGGACAATTCATCACCACCTATTCTGCTGTGTACACTTTGTGCTATAGACACTGTTTCAGTGCTCCGACTCCTACCTCTAAAGACTTGGTTTTACTCCCAGACCAGAAGCTTTGGAAATGTCCTCACCTAGCAACTCACCTAGTACTGCAGTACAGCCAAACTCTAAGGGATTTGTAGCTGACCTTTCCCAGATAGGCTATGCTTATAAATTGTCCTTTGCACAGGGATAATGCTGGTCTGACTTTATCCAACAATATTGTCTGTGCTGCCAGAGGCAGAGAATTAGCAGCTACAAAAGAGCAGGTGCAGTAGCACGTCCTAAAGCCTGTGCAAACAAGACCAAAGGAAGCATGTTTGCATCTGCAGGTACAATACAGGAACCCAATGCACAGGCTTATTCACATGCTGTGCTAAGGGGCAGCGCTCCAGGCCATAGCAGATGAAACAGCACATGTCTGTTTATCTATCTAAATCGCAGTCTGTCTGCCTAACTATTGATACATTAGTAAAATGAAAAATCTAAACTGTTCACATCAATCACATTTGAGATCAATATAAATATGCAACCAAGCATGTACAGCTGCAGTAAAAATATACTAGACTACTCAATTTCTGAAAGAACAAATCCAGGACATTAGCCTTATTCTCCTTACAGGGAACTGCAAGACTAGCTACATTTCCTTACTAGTGCATACCTACAGTACCAACATGACCCATTCCAGAGGGGACAAAAGCCTCTGTTCCAGGACTTCTCTCTTAATTTATGATTGCCATCACCTGTGGTGAAACACCGGTCTCATCCATTAACTAGTTCAACACAAATGACGACAATCATACATTAGGTGGGATTGTCCAGGAACAGAGCATTTTGTCCCTCCTGTGATGGGTCATGTTGGGAGGTATGCTAGTGTGATGTGCTGCTTTTCCATGATGGAAATTTCCAAACATAAATAAAATAAAATAGTAACAATGTTGAATTTTTTTATTAATTTTATAGTTTTCTGCCCCATTTGGTTGAAGTGATCACTTACATTAAATATTCATGTATCACCATTTGTGTACTTGTGCCCTATCTGCTAAGTAGTGTTGCATAATGTGCAAATCTTTTTGTTGTTGTAGTGTTTGGGAAAACAAGGCAAAGTTAAAGCATTCCACTGCCCTCCCCCCCCCCCACTTCCCTTCCTCCCTTCCACAGTATGGAGCCTACGCGCAGTGAGAGCCATCAAACCACTGTTGAGTATGTTGAGTATGCTGGATGTATGGTCTGGTAATGGCAATGCATGAAGGTGGAGTAATTGGCACTAAACACTTACACACTGATGTCTTCTGGTTGCTGTCCTTATTGGGCAGAAGCTTGACTCCTCTAGATTTCATCTCCATTTGCTTTTTCACTAGAAGGATTTTGACAAGATAAGTGTGAGGTTCAGTGCATAAACTACAGTACATTGATATATGTGGCATGTTAAAAATATATTTTTTCAATATGTTGAGTTCATCATCGTGAATCCTCACACCTGAAAAAAATGTTCTCCCAGTGAAACTCATTATGAACTGAGATGACAACAAAGAGGGAGTAGACTGTACAAGGCACAAATGGCTGAAACATGCTTCCATTGTAAACAATATATGCTCTGACAACATTTAGTTTTTAATATACAATTTTTTAGTACAGCTTTATAGATATGTCCTGCAAAGTAAGTGCAAAAGCTATCATGTAATAAGCTGACACCTATAACAGTTATGTGCGAATCCTCCAATATGTCAAAATAATCCATCACCACTCTCCATTTGCTGGTATGTTCTGGTATTTATCCCATTTCACTCCAAACTCTCATGGCAATAATATAAATGCATAGGGTATATCTGGTATATTAAAATCTGATATATGAGCTTAAAAAATAGTAGAACAAAGCAAAATAGAGGAAAGAAAAGTGGTCTGGAAAAAAACACATTATAATACCTGAAATCATAGGTAATAAATCCATTATGTGTATAGAACATAATGTGGAAAATGGGGAAAGGAGATGTTGCCCGTCTTGAAGTGGTCTATGTACTAATAATTGCGGTTTAGCAGCGATTATTATTTTTTCTATCTCGCAAAGGATATTTTCATTTTTAATTAAAATATCCCTGCTATGTACTAAGAGGAACTTGCAGGGGTAGCGGTTGCGGTAACCACTGTCCCTGCTAGTTATATCCCCGGCAAATTGTAGGTCTTTCAGAGAAGTGAAAGACTTCTCTGGGGGTAGCTTACTCTCTGTCTTATGCATCTGGAGCCTCCATAGACTTACAGTAGTTTACACCGTTTGAAGCACGTCTGAAGATGGTGTATACTACTGGGGCTAAACTCAGAAAAGCTTAGCTTTTTGGAGTTTAGTACATAGGGTCAGATCATAGTCCCCATTGATGATAATGGGGACTGCGATCTGAAGTGCTAATTAGCACTTTGCCAGAGATTTCTGTGAAATCTCCTGCATTGTGCTTTTAGTGCATTGAAACAATACATAAAATTATACAGAAACTGCAGTTTCTGTATAATTTTATGTAAAAATCAGCATGATACATACAGTAGTTTGAACTCATCATTTGCAGGGTTGTGAGTAAGCAAAATACATAAATATTGAAACAGCATAGGCAACTGTAGCTGTTGTGTCTGTGTGGCAAGATTGTTTTAGCTATGTCTCCCTAAATCTCTTACCCCCAGGTCTTGTGCGCTCTGCCCCCTCTCTTGTTCCATATCCCTCCATCCTCACCCCGATCTCTCTGTCTCTTCCCCCATTTGTCTTTCCCTCTCGTTTCCTGTGACTCTCTGTCTCTTTCTCCCCACTCTCAACCCAGCTCCACCCTGTAACAGCTCAAAATCCATAAAAATATAATATTAAGTACTTTTCATTAGCTTCTCACTTCACACTATAGATGCCTATAAATAGTATTGAATACATCATGATCATGTGACAGTCTATATGACCTGTCTAGCAGGGATAGGTGCATGCAGGCTCTCATGATGGGTAGCATGGATTAGGTTAATGGTGCAGTTTAAGTAGTATATGCTATAAGATTTTTTATTTATTTTAGCCCCTCCAGCAAGTATTGTCTAGCTTTGCTGGTGAAAAAGTTAATACCGCAGAATGGTGGGAAAAGCACTCCATCAACCCACCTGTGTGCCCCCTCACCCTTCCTCCCATTAGGTTCCCCCCTCACTCACCGCCTCCTCCTTGTGGGCCTCTCCAAGTATGCCCCTTCCATTGCGCCTGATCATGCAGCCTTAATTTATACATCTCTTCAGCTGAAAAAGTAAAGCTGGGTACACATTAGAAGCAAGATGTGTACTCAGCATGACATCGCCGGCAACTGCCGGGTCCGATGGGGGGGGGGGACGTGTCATTCTGCATTCTGCAGTATGGTATTGCTAGCGACATCCCCGATCAGCCCTGCAGCAGGGATGATGTGCGATGTTGCTAATGACCAGTGATAGCTCGCATATCATGGGTACACATTAAACAATGTACCCGGTATGTCGCTCCAATCCACGGGATCGGACGACATACCGTGTGTACCAAGTTTGGAAGAGAGGCTGTGTGGGAATCAGGCAGCCAGTGAGAGCTGTGAGGGAAGGGAGGGAACTTTACTGAGGCTGTGCTAGGCTTACACTGTATGAGATTATATAATAGATACTTAAAATATAGACAAATCTAATCCATACTTGCCGACTCTCCCTGATTGTCAGTGAGACTCACTGAAATATTATTGTAATTGTCTTGACTCCCTGGAGAATCTAACAATCTCCCTGAAGCAGGGCCAACGAATGCACATTGTTTTCAAAACGTTAATCCTTGGTTCATGGCATAGCCTCCTATCACAGTTGCACCTTACCACCATTATCTAGCTATGATATAATTTAAAAATGAAACATCAGAGCTGATATTTGAAGTTGGACATAGGTTAATTTTATGACACACTTATAGTACTTGTCCACATCAGCCATATGTGCATGGGTGTTGCTATCACAATCAATCTGAAATGATTTTTCAAAAGTAGACAAGTAGGTTCTGATCTCATCCTTAATACTACTGGCATATCATTTAGAGGATACACTGCTAATTTCGCTGGATTAAAGAGAATAAAATCTGCATTGTGCATATAATCAGTGCAGTGTAACATGATCTACACCTGCTTTCTCATTTTCTGCTTAGTATACACTGATATCTTAATTGTTTTCATTTTATTAGCTTAACTTTGAATTAATTAAAGGTGCATATCACAGAAATAATACCTTGTTTATTCATCTTCCCACATTTCGTTATTATTTTTGCCTACTTTTCTCATTATACTTGAAACAACAGAGCTGTTTCTGTAAACCTTTGCATTGGTGGTTCCACCATTCTTATGTGTCTAACCTGTCCTGTCAGCCAACCAGCTGCCAACAAGAACTGTTGTTCACAAAGCCCTCAACACACTTTATATCAAAATTCTCAGAAAGGCTTCAACTGTGCCACAGAATTACAGTACATCCAATCAGTCCCTGTGTAACGTTTCTTACATTGTGGTCATCAATCAATAGTATCATTCTAACTACATTGTATTACCATGGCTGGCAGGGTGCCACTGATGTTGGAGAACTAGTTTTCTTAATTGTGTAGCCTGCAACCACCATCATCAGCTACAATGTTAATTCTGACAAATGATGCAGGATCGGTTTTGTAGTGTAAAGGGCCGTATACACTGGACGATAAAAGTGAACGATATGAATGATAACGATATCGTTCAATGATATATCGTTCATGTCCAGTGTGTATACCCTGACCGATCGAAGATGCGCGCTCCCGCGGGTCGCTAACAATATCCCCAGTGCCGCAATTCGTCGTGGCCGACATCTTCAAGTGTGTATACAAACAAACACAATGCTCTATAAAAAACAATAATTTACTAGCTATCTTATTAAATACACGTTGCATGCAGTGAGATCAGGTAAGACCTGCCCGATGAAGTATTTTTTGTGTTTTAAAAGGTTGCAAACTCAGGGCCTGCATCAGAAAAGTGTGTTAATCCGATCGATGATTAATGTACATCTCTGATTTTGAGGGGTCTGCGCCTGCGCAGGACCTGTTCTGCACATGTGCAGAACGTGTCTTGTGATCTTGCTCACAGACTTCCCCAAGCTGCAGCATGATTGACATGCTGCGCTATCTGGGGGACGTGTCTGGTCACCGTTCCTGGAAACGTGAATGCATCCGCCCTATTTTAAGGGAGAGAAGAGGCCATGGTGTGCAGTGGTGGATGCACATTTCTGGCCTCTTAAGTGACCAGAACCAGTTCAGGCTGCGGGAGGCTTCAGCTCCCGCAGCCAGACCAAAGGAGCATTGATTGCAACCAGTGGTCGTGATGGTGATCCCAGCCTATGATGTCGGTCACAGTGTTGGGATTGCAAATGCAGCAACGAGGTGTCTGACACCTCCTTCTGCATTTGCATTGGAGATGGACGAAATTGCCCAGCCGCTTGTGTGCGACTCTGCAAATCCGTCCATCTCTGTATCAGGCCCTCTATCAATAACATTTTCATAGAGCACTTGCTGCTGTCCGCTACCAAATTGAAACAGCGTTTAAGAATTCCAAATTTACCATAATAATAAATAAAATGTTTTACATAGGTCCATTTCTTATAAAAAATAATTTATTTTGCTAATAAATAAGCATAAAAATAAATAAAACATGTTATGCGTTGATGGCTACTGTATGCAAAAAATGAATGCATCTTCTATCAAAAGAAATGTTCACGTTCATATAACATGTCTTCTATTTGATAATCATTTCTTTTGGCATGGCATGCAGTGTCTGCCAAGTCCTGAGCTCGATATACAAAGTATGAGTTTCACATTTTCCATCTATTACGGCATATCTGAGCTATACATGGTGATGTGATGACAATTAGGTAAAATAATCGTATAAACCCAGGTCATTATACACTATGAGGATATGTATGCCTGCACAAACATTTATTTATTGTTTTTCAGCCATTAGATCTGCCTTTTGATCCTCTCCGACATTCGGAAAAACACACATAAAAAAACCCACACTGCTGGAGTTTACACTTTGAGGCACAGAATTGTGTTTTAATAATCAGATGAAATACATCACGCAGAACCTATCATTAGCAGTCTGAAGATATCAGCCAAAATGCCAGCAAAGAATCAATACATGGTGGCTTGGTAACTAAAGATTAGTTCTGTTACACTGCATGGTGATTCTTCATTATCAGGACATGTTTAATGTAACAGATTCAGTTGGCCCTGCTTTATTATATAATGAAACACTGACACTGTAGGCGCTGTGCCCTTTGCACCTGGAGAGTCTTGGTGACTTTGCTAGCATGTTTTCTTATTTAAAGCATTGCCTATAATCCATTTTTCTCAGCATTTGCCAACAAAACCACACAACTTCTCTGGATGCAAATTCTCAGCTATTAGAGTTTCACAATGTAGCAAAGTGGGAAAGTGGCTGAAATTGTATTCTTTGTAGTGCTCTGTCTTTCGGTTAGTCTTCCAAGCCCACCGAAGGAAAGAACAAGGACTCTCATTGTATGTAGTTGCAGCATGGAGTCGACCAGTTAGTTTCTCAACAGTGGCCATGTAAAAAGCATGAACCAATAAAACAGCCACCCTGTTGATCAGCCAATAAGATTTTCTAATGAGACTGCTGTGGGTTTAACAAATGCACAGTGTTGGGAGACTCCCTGCAGCAGGATTTAATACCTTGAAAGTATAACAAGGACTGAAAAATATATTAAAATCTGAATCATTACCGATGTAAAGGACACACGGGGGATATTAGAAATGTTTCTGTGCAGATTGTTCTACCAGCAGTAATAAAGAGGAAAAA
Organism: Taudactylus pleione; assembly: GCA_031769625.1. Classification (NCBI taxonomy): domain Eukaryota; kingdom Metazoa; phylum Chordata; class Amphibia; order Anura; family Myobatrachidae; genus Taudactylus; species Taudactylus pleione. The sequence goes on along the minus strand of JAUIMM010000007.1, from coordinate 28,756,163 downwards.
AATGATGTCGTTACAATACCCTACTAATTCTCACAAATTAAATCATTCATCTATAATTTATGGGGCAAACATTTTATCTAATTAAAAAAGATATAAGTCCAAGACAAATAAGTAATATTGCATTCTGCACATCCCCCACCTACTGTAATGCCCAGGAATGGTACAGTAAGTCAGGCACTTCTGAAAATGATTAGCTGGGAGAATTCTCTATCTTGTAATGCTGCATATAAAACAGTGCATTGCTCTTTCATAAGCAGGGAAGGCTCTACGTCATTGATCTGCACCTCTTTTCAAACAACTTCTGACATTAGGATCTGCTTTCAATATATCCGTGTTAATCTCATGCAAGAAATAAGCCATTGTAACATTTCAGGTGGGCATTATTAATACAATAGCATTTCCAGCTGGTGGTAAGACAAGGATTTGTTTTTTAATATGGGATTATTTGCACTGGTTCTAGTGGAATATTAAAATGTAGACTTTGCATAATTTGCAAGAGTTGTTTCAATGAATTTCACATGAGCTAGTTTTATCCTATCTATGTGTCTGTATGTAATGCTTGCCACTGGCCTACCAATAAGTCTTCAAAACTCAAGTCTAGCCAATAGCTGCCGCCTCTCCCATATGTTCACTGATATTCAGGGGATGCAGTCAGGAAGCTGATGGTCGCAATGCTGACCGCGGGCTTCCCGACTGTCAAATCCCGGCAAGGTACTAATGACAGGCGTCGAAATCCCGACGCCTGTCACTAGACCTACGCTGGGAGCAAAACACCCGGCATACCGATCGAAGGTAAGCCGGGCATGGACAGCCTTTAGGTTAGGGGCTCCCGGGGGGGACTTAGGGTTAGGCAGCCCCCCAGGAAGGTTAGGGTTAGGCTAGGGGAAGCGGGGGGTTAGGGTTAGGCACCCCCTGGGGAAACTTAGGTTTAGGCTGCGGGGAAGGGGGGTTAACTTTAGGCACTTAGTGGGGTTAGGGTTAGGCACTTGGGGGGGAGGTTAGAGTTAGGCACCCCTAAAGAAGGGTTAGGGGGTAGAATAGGGTTAGTTGTACTTACCTTTTGTAGCTTCGAGATATTCACCCCTGCCGGGCTTCCGCTGTCGGGATTTCAACCACCGGCCATGTGGCCGGTGGTAAAACATACTGATTCCATATTCAATAGCCCCTGTGTTTTATATGTGGGGTAATATACTGTATGTTTACTTGGGAAGTAGTTAGACAATGATATCAGAAGACTGGGCTCTAAATGCCAGACAGTGGTGTTGGAAAACGTAATCTAGATAACTGGCACTAAATCAGGCAGGCAAAAGAACAGTCAGGTCACAGTAAAGGCCTGGGTCATGTGATAATTAACACTGGTCAGGTCACAAGCAAAAAAGCTGCAGAGAAGGATAATAAAAGATCATTAACATGTAAGATCGAGATGACAGCAAGACATACTCACTTTACCAATTTATCAGGGATGAGGTTTGTGTGTGAGGTAGCGTGAATTGAGTCATCACAACCGCACCCCTCTCAATGTTTTGCCTTGATTCCCGGCATTACATCAGAAAGGGAGAATCTCATTATTAAGCCTCTTGACCCCACCCATTTTACCTTAGAAGAGGCAGGTTGCAGGAGAGTTGCCTACTTTCCTGAGAGCTGGGTAACTCTCTCCCAAATTTGTGAGTGTCCCAGAAATTCTTAGAGAGTGGGCAAGTGCGCAGTAAGAGCAACAACGAAAGTCAAAGAAGCAACACTGAAACAAGCAAATAATGCACTGGTAATCGGAATTAGAATTAGACAAGTCCTCAAAGCTGATAATGAAACAATGCCTCACACCTGACTACATGCAGACTGGTCATGGGAGATTTATGACAACTGCTAAAGGCAGTAGATCCAAATTGGGTGCCACAGGGCACTTGCAGGGGTGCCACGGGTTGGCGCCCAGGAACAAATCAAATCAAATTATTTATGGTCAATGTGATGGGCAAAACTGGTGCTATTGGCTGCCAGTACTAAAATGTGCGGACAAGCAGAGGCACAACCCTGTCCGCCCCCACATAACTGAATCTAAGGATGAAAGGTCAGCACAATTTTCTTCATTTGACAATTTTTTCTGAATTTCTCAATAGAAAACTTTTGGCCTAGGGATGCCATGAAATATCACTGACTTAACGATTAACAGTACGGTAAGCAGGAGCACACCTGAGTTAGAGTATATTACTGTTTCTGACACTTAGGTCTTACACATTAGTTTTTCATACAGTCTTCCCACACAAAAGGTAGTTTTACAGATAAAATATTGCGCTGAAATAGTCGTAATCTGTAAACTAAAGTATATAAATAATTTTAAATTTATATGTATATCATCAGAAAATTTATATTTGTGTGGTGGCAAAATGGCATTTCATGACTTCATGAGAGAATACATGGATCTGGATCCTTAATATTATTTCTAAATTTATTCAAGCACTAAATATAATAGAATATCAAAATCATGTGGTCTAATATAGGGCTGCTATTTGCATCATACTTGCCGACTCTATAAATCTTCTCCCTGGGAGAAGCCCGGGGAGGATATTCTGTTGACATCTTCGGGGGGTGCGGCCAGACTGTATACATCATTAGGCCCCATCCCACAACAGGAAAAGGCCGTGATTTGCAGGTCTGCCAGTAGGGGGCGGGACTAAATGTCACAATTTGCAACATTTTAGCCCTGTTGTGGACCCTAAAATTCTCAGTTAAATCTCCCCATCCTACCCACTTCACTAGGAAGTGGGCAGGATGCGGGAGATATGCCTGTGGTGCAGGGGGTTACCCAAAAAATCATGAACCCCCGCAATTTTCAGGAGAATAGGCATGTATGATTTGCATCAATAAGGTAATTATGCCAATTTCCTAACAGACACAAATTTTCAGGTAAATAATATTAACCACACATCACACAAATGTTGTTGTTTTTTATAATTTTTTATAATTCGCTTTTAATAATAAGAATAAAAGTTATATTTTAAGGAGTCATATCACTAAGGATAATGTCACCGGTATGCACCTAGAGAATCGCAAAGGACAGCTCTCCCGGTACGATCTGTACTTTGCAATAGAGGGACTTTTGGGTATATGACCCAGAAGTCCCTCTAGTATCATTCTGAGCATGCAGGGTCCAAACTCCGGGATGTATCGCATTCCATAGTTTGGTACATGTGGCAAAACCCCCACAAACTGCATTTTCGGGGGTTTTACCCACCTTGATAGTTCTGTGTGCCCCAAAATAGAATACTTTTCTTCTTCTTGCTTTGATTGGCATACACATATGGCCAGGAGGGTCCCCATGCCAAGTAGTATTGCTAGGTGAGAGGACTGATGTCGGTAAGTGGGTGGAGAGCTTTATTTTTACAGTAACAGTGCTAGTTTCCCCTAAACTGCCTGCAATTTAGGGTTTTAAACACAGTTGCACAGTGATGAACATTACAGGCGATTTGAGTTTTTACCCTCCAATCAGCTGGATAATAAATCTGGAGGACAAAACCAATAGTGATCAAACATGACAGAAATTCTCTGAATTATAAATTTACCCAGAAGATTAGCGTGAATTGTTGGCCTGATTCAGAGCCGGACGCTCTGACCAGAGCGCTCATTCTGAATCAGTGCCCTCCTACCTTAAGATGGAGTGGCCTCCCACAGCATATGCGAGCGGCCAAAAATATGGTCGCGATGGTCAAGACCATCGAGACCATCGGGCTTACGACGAGACCCTTGTGGTAGGGTCTCGTTGCCGCAAGCCCTGGAGTGATTTTGGCTCTATCAGAGCCAAAATCACTCCCACTGACATCACTAGTGATGTCAGTGGGGCCGGACTCAGACGGTAGGCGCTCCCATGGGAACGCCTCCGTCTGGCAACCACGCCCCTGGCACGCCCACTAAAGGGGACATCCTGTCAGTCACCATCGACAGCATGACCCCTTTAGTGTGAGACCCATAACGACGGCTTGGCCGTCGTTATTCGGGTCTCGCGCATGCGCACGGCGGAGCTCCCTCCGTCGTGCGCATGCGCATTGGGGGAACATCGACCCACTCGCGAGCGTCCTGCGCTCGCGAGCGGGTCTGAATGACCCCCTGTATACTAAGCAATACTTAAAAAATTATGCTCATCACATCAATACATTTTCCTAACATGCAATCATATATTATTGGTCAATTGATGTGAGTATCTAAAACATGTCTAAGTACAAATAAAACAAAAAAAGTGAATAAGTAATTAAAAGGTAAATATTTATGTAAGAATGTATATATGTACAATGCACTGTTTAGTCTTACACTGTCTTCCGTACAATGGTAAAAATCATCCGTAAGTATAGAACAAAAAGCTGAAGTGGCAAAGCATAGCATGTGAGTTATTCCAGTTGTGAGATCTTTCCCCTGTGAATCTAATAATATGTAAACTAAGGGAACCCACACAGGTTATTCAATTATACTTGAAGTGAGGATTTGCCTTGATGCTGTGCCCAGGGCAATTTAATTCTGTACCGCGGCAGCCAGCGATAAGCCTGCAGGCTGCAATTAATGTAGATTTCTGTTTATCTCCTCCTGAGGCTGGAACAGAAATCTACAGTAAGTAGGGCTTTCTGTCCTTATTGTGGCTGAAGCAAATGCGTTAGCCCGTAGCTCTGGGTACTTATACCGGGATCTATGGGTTGACGTGTGTTATCCGCAAATTTACCGTGTGAGGAACAACAAATCACTAAAAAATGTGTAGTGTGTATGCACTACATTGTGTATTGCGCCCTCCCGTGAGGTTGTCAACCTCATCGTCTGATCTTACGTAATGCATGTAAGATCATGCGATTTGGCTGACGATCCTATGCATCGCTATGCGGGGGGGGCGGCGGCATATTGTGCGGTCGGGCACCAGATTTGTACTGACCGCCCGATATGTCGCCCGTCGGCGCTGTGATCGTTGGTGACATCGCTGCGTACACACATTGTTTAGTGTGTACCCGGCTTTACAGTAGTCACTCACTTTCCACACTAACGATTACAATTATTATTCCACGAAGTTATGTATCAATTGTTACCAATGGCCGGGATATTAAATTCATTTAGGCAGGGCCATTTTTGCTTTCTGTTTCTTGTCACTGGATATATTAATAAATCATGTGCTCAATCCAATTAGCCATGAAGGGTGTGAGTTGCCGTTGCAACGGTGTTAAAACGCCGGCAACGGCACCACATCTCGTAACCCTCGCGGCTGGCTCCAAGCCCAACTTCGCATAATTTTGCTCAGAGCCCAATGGGGCTGCGAGCACTTTTTGCGAATTCGTGCTGCCATCAAATGCATCCATTGTCACGCACCCTTATGTTAACCCGTATGTTATTGGATTGACCCTATGTGTTGTATTGGGATACCCTCAATGTACAGTGCTGTGTAATTGTGTAATATGTTTGCACTTCATAAATAAATACATAAAATAATACTAAAAATACTTAATTATTTTTAAAAAGTCTCCTGCACAATCAGTAAGGTCAGAATTTTCTGCTAACAAAATTCTATAGAGAGAAACCGACAGACAAAGGTTACTACACTATTTCAACTAAACACAACTGTTAGACTGGTGTTGCATGTTATACTATTGCAGCACACTGTTGTGCACAAAAACTTCCTTACTTTAGGTATATTATTTAACTCAATAAAATGCAGGTTCTGATAAATACTATGTCCGACAACAGGCTGACTTTCGCTCAAACCCTTTTGACCATTATTCCTTAAATAATTTCAGTCACATAGTAAAAGGGGATGCGGTCAATATCCCAACTGTGGGGATTTCTGGCGGTCAGAATGCCGGCGCCGGAATCCACACACCTATCAGAATCTCGGCGCCGGCATCCCAACCGCTGGAATCCTGAAGGTAAGTAGCGGGATTAGGGGGAGGGTTAGCGATAGGGTTAAGCACTAGGGGGAGGGTTAGGGTTAGGCACGAAGGGGAGGAGGTTAGGTTTAGGGTGTGGGGAAGGGGAGGTCAGGTTTAGGCACTAGGGGGGAGGTTAGGTTAAGGCACCGGGGAGGGTGAGGGGGAGGGTTAGGGTAGGGAGAGGGGGAGGGTTAGGCTTAGGGTGAAGGGAGGGGGAGGTTAGGTTTAGGCACTAAGGGGGAGGTTAGATTAAGGCACTGGGGAGGGAGGGTTAGGGTAGGGAGAGGGTTAGGCTTAGGGTGAAAGGAGGGGGAGGTTAGGTTAAGGCACCGGGGAGGGAGGGTTAGGGTAGGGAGAGGGGGTGGGTTAGGATATCCTAACCCTGTCGGGATGCCAGCGTCTGGATTCTGACCGCCGGGATCATGAGCGCCAGCATCCTGTACCCAACCCAGTAAAAGGGATCACAATTTGCCTGAAACATTTTTTCTCTTTTTGTGAAAACAAAATTTGTGTTCGCATTAGGTTATGAAATCATGGGAATCTGACAAAGACATTAGTAGGCATTTCCTGAAAAGCTCTCAGGCATTCATCCAATCACTTCTTTATAATACTTTGTTACCTAGGATATCAGGTTTGATTCATGGGGTAAATTTACTAGACAACTGTGTGTAAAAGCCGTTGCTTCTCGGCATGTTAAGCATTACATTTAAAATCCTTACATTTTCCAATCAAAACATGCTGTGTTTTGCTTTTAATAATATTGCCATTTTAAAATTCACGCAGCTATGTGCAGAAAAGTAGCGGCATGATTAGTAGAATTACCTAAAGGTTTTTAACACTTTCAATATTCCTTATTAGTTAATCATGACCAGATGGTTTATTGATTGTAAGCAAAATGTATTTACTTATTATCAATTTGGAGAAGTTGAAACAGGATATAATTATGTCTTGGATTAAATGTTTCTGCTTTGAGCCCTGGGGGATTTTTACCACTGCTTCATGTTGATACTGTAGTTGTCCAACTGAAAGTGTTGAAACAGCATACCTCCCTCCCTACTGTCCGTACTTGAGGTCAAGGGAGGTGATTGGGCTTATTTGGTTAACCAAAATCAGGTGCTTTTTTGGGCAGACTCTGTGATGGGCTTAGCTGGTTTGGGTATGGGGTTTGGAAGGATCCAGTTTAATTTATTTTGTCCTGGTACTGCATATCTTAATGTTGGGAGGTACAAAACAGTGATATTAGGCTATCGAACATCTCTTCTAAATGGATACATTATTATATTGTAACAGAAAATAGAAAATTTTATATTTTTTAGACACAACCTAAAAATTCTAAGATAATATACTTTGTGAATAAATAATATGAGCTGAAGTGTACTTGGCCTGAAAAATATTTAGAAAACATCACGATTATGTCACAGAAAAGACATTATGAATAATAGGAGGACATACAACTGGATTTCAAATTATATGCAAAAGTTGTTGAAAAGTGTAAGTGCAGCGGGGCCATAACTGGGGCACACTTGCCTACCCTCCTGGAATCTGCGGGAGGCTCACGATTTTTTGGGTAGCCCCCCGCACCCCCAGATGAATAGGCACTGCTCCCGCATCCCCCCGACTTCCCAGTAAAGTGGGCCGAATGCGGAGAAATTTACCTGGAATCTGCGGTCCGACTTTAGGGGATGGGGCTTATTCATGAGATTCTATGATAATCCCCCTATTTAAATATGCGTGTTTCGTGGAATTTTGTTGTGAGGGAGAGCGGGGCCTAATGGCACAAATGGTCCGCCCCCATTACTGCCCGACTGCTGCCTCTTCCCCGGCTTCTCCCGGGGAGGACAGATCAAAAGTTGGTAAGTATAAACCTGGAGGTGTGCGACCAGTGGCGCAACATAGAGTGCATGGCACCATTGCTGCCCCACGGCCCTTGCTGCTGGCTAGCAGGGTGCCTAGAATGGCAACCTGCAGCCAGTAACTCTGCGGCAGTGCCACCTTTTGCATCGTTTGGACCCTACAGGCAGTCACCCTGTCATGTGTACAGCTGCACGGAGCATCTTCTAGATGCTCTGTGAACTGCCACGCTTCCGGGTGCTGGCTGGTCCAGCCCCTATGCGCAATGTCATGATGTCATGCGCAAAGGGGGTGGGGCTAGTAAAGGGCACATTAAACCCCTGTCACGGCACTGAAGTGCAGGATATATACTTGGGAACATGTCTTCCTATGTATTCAGCAGAAATGATTTCTAAAATCAAGTGTGACAATGACTGTAACAACAAACCCACCACCAACCTTTTAAGTACGTATGATAGTCCCTGCCCCTAGATGGGCAGAAAAATGCAATGACAAATATTCAGTGAATGATATACAGTAACAGTTTAAAGATGAAATAAGCCCATATCTTGCTATCACAAGATAAACTCTACCAATTCTTTACGTGAGTCATTTACAGTTCTGACTTTCTATAAAATCTATGGCATGGTTTATATTAGGATCACTCTGAATGTTACTGCCATTAATGTAGTTATCACTCTGAGCATGATACAGCCAATGACTTGTGTCCTCTGAATAGAATTTTTGATAGTCAGTGCTATTCTTCTTCTGCCCACACTGACCTTGGTACTGTGCACTAAATCCTTTCTGTCTGTGATTTCCATCAGATGTAAAGTGAATTCGTAGCCAGTTCTTGCTGCTGATAACTGGTGGTGGCAAATTTGATCCTGTAAACCTGAAAGAGAATACCACAATAAGTTGTTACATATAGATTTAGCTATAATTTTCAATCAGCTTGTTTTCATCTACTGATGAAGTAGACCATTTTAATCTTTAGTAGCTAGACTAAAAACCATTCTCATTCATGGAGTAAGAGTAGCGTCTACATCGATTGAGCTAATTCCATATTTATTACGATGTTTCTATCAAAAAATGGTTTTATCCAATCTAAATAATAAGAATAATAATTGCTGTGTCTAATAAAAAGAGAAGATAGATACCTAGGTTGCAGGTAAAGTGATACTGTTCCAATATTAATAATTCTGATTGCAAATATGTTTTGTCCATCTGCAATAACATATGTGACTGTAGAGGAAAGTCCAATTACATAATCTTTAAATTACATAACATTTTAAATGGTCAAAGTTCTGTTGGTGGTGTTCTGAGACCTGTACAGGAATCTGACCAATCACAGTTACAAATGAATATGACACAACTTAAACACAGTAAAGACTATCACCGATCCCAACTATCTGCAAAAATGCACACACTGGAGCCAAAATTACCCTTCTTTTGAGTCATTTGCAGAGTTTATCCATACAGATGTACAATTCAGTGGTGGGGAATTTGCAAATGTGGTGAATTTGCAGCCAAAGACTGTCTCCCCAAAAGAAATACATTGTGCAATTTAATTTAATTTAAATGCTGTGAATGCATCATTATTAAATACACAATGCTAAATTTTTTGCCATTACTGTAGAGCACATTCAGTGAACAGCAAGATTAATCACTAGGGGGCCTATTTAATAAGCCCAAGAAAGGACTTGCTTTTTACATTTGTTTTTTGCCTTCAGGGCTATTTAACAAAGACGTAATGCAACATATATCAGCGATAACTGCTCCGTTCCCCCTCTTTACATTCACATAGATTCCTATAGGGGCTGTGTAAAAGCCCAATTTAAAAACCTGCAAGGTTAGTAGTATCTAAACTGAGTAAAGTCATTGTGTAAGTGATTACTTTACTATTCAGGCTTTGCAGGGACAAGCTCCTATAGGAGCTCATGTCCCTGCCTGTAAATACTGATAAATAGGTCCGATACATAATTTCTTATTGCTGTGATATACATGATAAGAAATTATAATTGGTGGGGCTAAAAATAGACCTCTATTGAAGAAACCTCCACAAACAGCTTTTCTGTTGGTCACACTACTGGAAAGTGGCCTTCTATCACTGCTTGTCACAGTGATGGAAAACCTTATATCATTATGGTTTACTGAGAAACTGGGCCAATTTTGGTACATGAATATGATCTGTGAGATAGATAGATAGATAGATAGATAGATAGATAGATTACACATGTAGATAGATAGATAGATAGATAGATAGATAGATAGATAGATAGATAGATAGATAGATAGATAGATAGATAGATAGATAGATAGATAGATAGATAGATTACACATGTAGATAGATAGATAGATAGATAGATAGATAGATAGATAGATAGATAGATAGATTACACATGTAGATAGATAGATAGATAGATAGATAGATAGATAGATAGATAGATAGATAGATAGATAGATAGATAGATAGATAGATAGATAGATTACACATGTAGATAGATAGATAGATTACACATGTAGATAGATAGATAGATAGATAGATTACACATGTAGATAGATAGATAGATAGATAGATAGATAGATAGATTACACATGTAGATAGATAGAAAGATAGATAGATAGATAGATAGATAGATAGATAGATAGATAGATAGATAGATTACACATGTAGATAGATAGATAGATAGATTACACATGTAGATAGATAGATAGATAGATAGATAGATTACACATGTAGATAGATAGATAGATAGATAGATAGATAGATAGATTACACATGTAGATAGATAGATAGATAGATAGATAGATAGATAGATAGATAGATAGATAGATAGATAGATTACACATGTAGATAGATAGATAGATTACACATGTAGATAGATAGATAGATAGATAGATAGATAGATAGATAGATAGATAGATAGATAGATTACACATGTAGATAGATAGATAGATAGATAGATAGATAGATAACACATGTAGATAGACAGACAGACAGACAGACAGATAGATAGACAGAATAGAGATAGATAGATAGATAGATAGATAGATAGATAAGCAAAAAAAAATATTTTGCAGGTATAAAGTACCACCGTAATCCCAGTTAAATAATCTTCAACATGTATGGCATGGGGAACTATTCAACAGAGATAGACAACAAATCGTATCGCTGACGAAGCAATGTATGTTAGTGTACCATAAATAAGTGCCTTGAATTGCCTTAGTATGCTTAACCTAAAAATCTAGTTATTATGCTACATGAATAACTTAGTAGACCTGCACAATTTTGCCATAAACATGTGTTATCAAAATGTCCACATATCTGCTTGTTCTACATTGGACTTGAAAAACGATATTTTCATTTCTGTACAGCTCTCTCCCTTCCGGGAGGGAGCTGAATGTCTACTTACAGCAGGGGCGTGGCCAGGTAATGATGAAGTATTGGGGGCAGGGCCGGGCACATGACTGCGCGATCGCGCCATTGTGGCCCCACCCCCTCTTCACAATGCCGAAATTAACGGGATTGTGAAGCAGGGGGCGGGGCCACGATGATGCGATTCAGCACGAATCGCGTCACGGCACTCCCAGCTGCGGGGGTTTCTATCTTTACTCTGAGGGGGGCTTGTCTGCCTTTCCGGGGGTCCAGGAGCAGCACCCAATATTCGTGAGGCTCCCGGCTAAATCGGGAGGGCAGGCAAGCCTGGGCATAACCCATTTTCCATTATGGAAAAAGCCAGGCCAGGGAGGGATCTTTTAAATTCACCCCAGTAGGCTGGATGCTCCTCCCCTCTCTGATACAGCTACATGTTTAATGCACAGTAGGTAACTCCCAAAGTATAGTCATAGCTATTTGCTATGACTATACTTTAAACTCTACGCTGGGACAGCATCTTATCGAATGTGCTGTTCCGTTTCTAAATTGTTCCAAAGTATTGTAGCAACTCTCATGGCTATAAATAGAGGCAATAAGAGATGTTATTTATCTGTGTGCATTAATAATGTACCTCCTCATGTTTTTCTAACACTGATAAATGCTACTACAAGAATGTATTTTGACACCACGGGGTAGAGACCTAAGTGACTATGCACTGCAATGAGAACATTTAGGGTCGGATTAATTAGATGTGGTCATTTTAAATCTGGGAATAAGTTCTCGGGTAGCACGTTTGTGGCACCCATTATCAGGGCATTTAGCCTCCCCAGGTTTGAACAGAAATCCATGTTAACTGCAGCCTGCAGAGTTGATCGCGTGCCACCACGGGCTATAATTGAATAGGCCGGGCAGATCAATTAGCCCGCAGTAGTTAACCACGGCTAATTGAATCTGGCCCATAGACTCTGTTATTTAGTAGTGCCTCATAAGGAGGACATTCTTGTTTATTAGATGTACTAGAGCATTCGATATTACAACTATGTTACTGCTCATTAATATTAACCCCCAATCATAAGGGTTACACAATGCTCTCTGTGAAGTCAGAAATACTTAATTAAAATGTCACTTTGTGTTCAGAGAACTGTAAACCCGCTCATTTGTATGTGCAAGTTTGAATCCATACATTTAATATATAAGTGTGCTGAAGCCTGGTAGGGTAATCAGTTTAAATACTACAACCAGCATTAGCCACTTGCCTGGGTCCCCTTGGAGAGAACAGACGTATACAACATGTACAGGGGGCATTTTCTATTCACCTGCTTAAACACAATACAACAATAAATATAGACTGAAAACACAAAATGCTCTCTATTTATTTTATTTTTTTCTGAAAAACTAAAGACCTCCTGAGTTGTAAAGTGACTTGTGGAATTACTTCTGAAGTGTGTACCTGTACCAGTCATAAAATTATGGTCCTTTATAAAGTAAAATGACTCCGTAAATAACAGGACCGTATACCTAAGTTGGCAATTTACAATTATGGTGGATGAATGGGTCTCTTCAGGTGAACACTGTTAAAGTGGCCTGTTCTTGTAGATCTATAGAAAAGAATTTGTATACATGGCTCTTACACACCCACCTGGACTCCATTTTATTTCAATGCAACAGTGTGAGCAGGTGGAACACAAAAGAGTTTGTGTATGGAGGATTTCTGCAGTGACTACACCTGGCATCTGTGGAAAATGACTACAAACTGCTATGAATGAATAAATAATGGTGAGCTGTTTGGCAAATACTAAGATTTTCAGCTGTTGATAGATATTTGGCAATGATTTAGGGATTTTAAAACCACAAATATGACAAATAATATAGAAAAATATCTCCTAAGTGATAGGTGCGCAACACAGCAACTTACTGTAGGCTATTCATCTAGTTATGGAGAAAATGTTCTCCACTGCAGTCAGAAGGTACATCCAAAGTGCAGGAGACAACTGCGTTTGACATGGTAGACAGTCAATGGAGAACACTCTATTTACCCCAATATTTTCACTTGCAGTTAATGCAATTAAATGGATCAGATGTTGGAAACCCTGTGCAGCAATGAGAACGCTCCCAACTGCATGCACAAAAGCTAGTGGGTATGGGGTAACTTCAACCAATGTTGAGAGCTCTAGGTAACATACGTATTAGTTGGCCCACCCTCCTTGTTTGTCAAATATATAGCCGCGATAAACTGAATCTGACTAATCCAGGCTCCTCAATGCCCATTGGATTTTTAGGTATGAGCATAGGATGCCTTGAAGATGAAATGCCAATGAGCATTAAATGGCATTATAAAATGCTAATACAATTGAGTATATTAGTGGCAGTGAGCATGGCTGTAGCAGAGTGAAAATGTGTCCTATGCCGGCTCCAGTCCCAAACATGTGACATCATGACATCACAACTGGGGGGGTTTCCAGGACCAGGGAGTAGCTAAGCAAACAGAACTCTTCAGGTGGCGGCATTCCTGGTTGCAGGGTGCAGATCCATGCACCCTGCAAGTCAAATGCATATGCCATATTGCAATGACAGTGCTGTTCCCTAGGCTCTGCATCTTGGGTGGCAGCACCACTCGCAAACCGAGTTACCACCCTGGCAGTGGGTAAGGAGACTAAGGGCCTGACTCAGAGATGGATGCAATGCCGATTTTTATGCACATTGAGCGATTGTTCGCCATTGCGCATGCGTGTCAGCCACACTGCACATGCACAGCAATTGTTTTGTGATCACGATCTATTCGCAAAGTGAGTGACGAGAAGTCATCATTTGGGGGACGTAACGGAGGGTGGCTAAGCAAACGCAGGCATGTCTGACTGTTGAAATGCCATTTCATGGGAGTGCATAAATTAGTTGTTGTGATATCTTGTGCAACACAGCCCCTACACTGCAGTGTAATGTGCCATGTTTTAACTTAAAGACCGTGCACTACACCTCCTCCTCCATGTGGTGCAGGGCCTGTGTAATCTATTACTATAAAGCTGTACAGTCCTGACAGTCTGCGGCAGCCACTCCTTTTAAATGTTTTTTGGGCGGCGAGTCACCCCTTTGCCCCCCCCCCATTCCAACCCCCATGTGCAGCAGGCTGCTATACATCGATGTTACCGATGAGTCATTCAACCATTGTAACTGATGTTATAAAGTGACATAGCAAGTATACGCATGGCTATCGGCAGCAAAAGCAATTTATGTGAAATTAATTACAAGTATAGGCTACTGCATATATTCATGATGTTGGCAAGTATCAAACCATACTGACCGACTTTTAGCTCCCTCCTTCTGGGAGGGAGCTGTCTGTCTTTCACAGTGGGGGGCGTGTCACTGCAAAAGGGGTCACGTTTAACAGCAATGTGAAGCAGGGGTCGGGGCCATGATGATGCGATTCAGCGCGAATCGCATCACGGATCTCCCCTGCTGCCGGGGTTTATCGTGGAACTGCGTGGAGGGGGGGGTCGCCGGGGCCCGGGAGGCTTGCCTGCCTTTCCGGGGCGCCAGGAGCGGCACCCGATTATCGGGAGGCTCCCAGCTGAATCGGGAGGGTAGGCAAGTATGTATCAAACCAAGCTCACACACCAAGAATAGTAGACCTTTTTTTAGGTAAAACAAGTTGTAGTGAGTATTAGACCTTAGATCTTTCAAGAGTGATATCTTGAAAAATAGTTATGCCTGAGAACACTGGGACAGATATGCGACGTCATTCTTTTGCTGCAATCATAAGACTGTCATGTAACCTGTGAGACTCGCTCTCTCACTATACTCAACACAGCTGGTGGTGCAGGAGTCAATTTCCATTATGTTTCCATTGTCTTCTTGTTACTTTTCCAAAAGGTACTTCAAACTCGCTACTAGGGAAAACTAATTTAAATCTCTGATAAAAATTAGTACAAACAGAAGATCTAAGTAATGAATGTGATTATTTTTATATCAATTCCAGTTAAATGGAGCTTCATTAGTAGAATCTGGCAAAGAAAAGAAAGCCTATTCTATTAATTAGTCGCATTAGAGATAGAAGAATATTTTCAACTTTTGGAGAGCTGCTGAACTCACGCAGTGAGACTTTGTTCCTAATGAAAAGTACACACACTGAATAGAAATCCTCAAAAAGAAAGAAAAATCACAGTCAAAGCCACAGTGCACTCTATCCACAGTCTATTTCCACTATCCCTATCAAGACCTAGAGGTCTATTTAATAAACTGTCTCCCACAAAATTCATGACTATTTCCACATGAATAACTGACATTTAATTTAGAGATGAGCGGTTCAGGTTTACTCGGTTATGTTCGGATCTCAAAAACAGCTTTTTATTGGCTGTCTCTCACTCGTTTTGGATAGCCAATAAGATAAATCCAAACTTGCGCTAATTTGGCGAAAAGAACAGAGTCAAAACAGAACTGCTCATCTCTAATTTAAGTACTGGGGGTATTTAAAACAGAAGATATCACAATTATCTCCTGTGTTAAACCATGTACCGCTGAAGACCATTGTCCGCAAAGTCCTCTATGAGAACATCAGAGTTTGTCTCTGATAGTTAATGTCATCTACTGATGGCATTAGCAGTTTCTTCCAAAGAGCTATTGAAGAGCGAAAAGTAATCTCTTTAGAAGCCTACAGTAACACGGCTGGAATATAATCTGGCAAAGTAATTTCTTGCAGGTACGATTAACTGTTTAAAAGTTGTTTTCCTATTCACTGGGTCAGATGCTTATTAGGTAGGTGTCCTGGCATGAATACAATGATAAATTACCCCCAAACTACATCTCTTAATGCTGCGCATATTATTTTATGAAAACATAAAACATAGCATTTATTAGGTATATGTTAAACATATAAAAATAAAGGACCTACCACAGATATACAAATCAAGGGCAGATACTTATTTTAAAACACCAAAGAATCATATTCACATAAATGGAAGAAAGCTAGTGAAATATGAACAGGTAATCATTTGACAATGATCAATTGATTGAATCTAAGTATACCACAGTCACAGTTATAAGGTTAAATGTAACTATTTTGGTGCTATGACCTAATAATTAGAACTGCAAAAGGGAAAAAAATCAAAGTACAATGATCAATTGACAATCAAAATATATATTGTATTCATGGTAACATAATTAAACGTCATTAGGTGTGTACAATAATTAGAGGAACCGTGACTCCTCAGAAAGCCTGGCAATAGCTGAAATATAAAATACATATAAATTCACATATATATATATATAACAAATATAGATTGCTGTACTAGCATATCAGAATGTGAGTATTTGTTGTATCCCTTGACACCCAAAATTGGACATAGAAGAGGGACACCAAAACAGCCATATATAGTATCTGCCTCAGGTACCCTGAATAGACAGTATATATATAGTAGGAATCAGTCAGAAAGTAAAATGCTACTCCCTTTGCGCAGTGGCCGGGCAGCAGCTGCTGCATATCATTATAGTAATTAGTGAATGATATGTGAGTGTACTACCCACTCACCAAGGGGTGAGAATAAGTATATTGAGTCTCTTCTTTCAGACCCAGCTAGAGGAAGGAGCCTGATAATACAGTGCAGGAACCTACCCTAACAGTGGTCTAATGAGAGTACTGATTGTAGCATAGTGTAAGATAAAGAACACAGTATAGAGTCAGGATCTGAGCTGCTGCCAATCACATACCAAGTGGTTTTGGTGAATGTTAGAAGCCAGGTCCCGTTCACAGTGATAAGAAAAAAGATAGACAATAGCTGCATAGATAACATTGGTAGATAAAGGCTCTGTTACTTTGCTAAGTATTGCAGTGACACTGAATCTTTCCCAATATGTTGGTTACACAGAGCGCTAGGAAAAGGAAAAAGTTTAGTCTAGAGTGGGTACCTGATTGCGCTATTCGTGAGCAGGCAGCGGCTTCACAGATTGTACTTAACTCCTGCCCTTATGCATACCATTTAGCCATCTAACTCTAATTTATGCTGGCTTTATTGTGGCCATGTAGGGACCCTACTGCATATTTTTTGGTCCTGTCCTAAGATCTCCACCTTGTGGAAGTCTGTCTTTTCCCTCATCTCGAAGATTTCCCAATCCCATATTACCCCATGCCCGATTCTAGCTATGTTCCATGTACCGGGCAGAGCTACTATGCCAAACGACACATATATAATGGGCCATACCCTCATTTCCACCAAACTTTTACTAGCCCATTAATGGCACACAACTACTATCCCCACTATGGAAGCTGTTGAGAGAAGTATACAGTCCCATTATGAGTTAGAAGTGGCCAGAGTCCCGGATTTATCCTCGGCCTCCAACCCTCATATTCGATGGTTTGGTTGGAACGAATATTGGATGTAAAAAAATCATTAAAAACCCTGTGTCTTAATTTTATTTTTTTTCTCTAAAAAAGTTTATTAACAAGTTATATATATGTATGAATATACATTTATATATCTGTGCCTACAATAGTATGTTTTTATTTCAAATTGATAATCTGAAATTTGTATGCAGTCGTATATATATTGAATGTAATCTTGGTGTGTACCCCATTACCCTATCCCCCCCCCCTATTTTTCTCTTCTGTAACCCCTTCCCTACCCTTTTTTTTCTTACATTCTGTATTTGTTTTTTTTATACATATCTTTATATACTTTAAATAAAAAGCAATATGGTAAACAAATACATATATCACTGATGATGGAGAAAGAAGCAATGTATCTGATCCTGCAGTATCTAAGCTGCTACTTAATGATACAGTATGTTGCTCACTGAATTTATGATTTGTGCAAGCAACCATGGAAGAACAGCATACTGGATAACTGAAGTTATGGTTCACCCATATTTTATGTGGTAATGATATTGGAGTGGAAAAGGTCAAAATCTTATTATATATTAAAAGACTATTGTACCTACAGTAAGCACTGCATTTTCTTTCATACAGATGGTTGGCAGGTGCCTTCTACCACCTGAGTCTGCCACTCTGCTCCCCATAGAACTGTGACTGCAGCTGTATGGCTCCTGCTGTAAGTATGAAGCCTCTTCTGTTCTGTGCAATGAAGCTCCAAATGGGGCTTCACAGTGGAAGTGGCAATCAAATCAGTAGGGAGGTTCCAAACAACCAGCACTTTCCCTTTTTGCATCATTCTAATTACGCCACATAAGGTATAAATCTCAGCTCCAGTAATGATACTTGTTTTCCCATAACTGAAGCTACTGATGAACTAAAATATCAGGACAAGACGGCCTACCCCTATGCCTGGTTTACCGTATTTGGGCTCTAACAGGAAGTATGGAGCTTATATTAGGACTTGCAGAACTCCAGACCACATGGGTGTTCCAAGTTTTAATTTCAAAATCATGGGAGCCCTAACCATAGTTGAAACTTGCCACTAATATATTTGAATTGTATTTTTTATATTTGTGCCAATGGTTCCTTGTCATTAATGCAATGCTCCATTATAATTAATTATTATATTTCATTTAGGAAGGATAAGTGGTTATACTTTGCCAAGAGTCTGTTCAATCTATGTATTCTGCAATATACTGTATCTATTTTACAGACTGGGAAAATGTGGTTTAAATATTGTCTATACAAACTGGGAAGACAGAGAATCTCACTGCTCAGACTGTAAGAATGAGATTTGGGTTTTATATCCTTCAATGATTCCTAAAAATGTTTTATATTTCAGTTTGAAAAAAGAAGTTAAAATACATGAGAACTGAACTGGCTCATGAAATCACAATGAAATTACTGTTAACGTCGTTCAGTTTTAGGGAATAACGCTACAGATCCTGTCACTGCAGATGGAGAACTGTGTTGTTTGTCTTGGCTTTTCCAGTGTTTGGAAACTGGTAATGCAAATGTGGTGATCCAGGTGCTTCAGTGCAAGTTAATTACAACTACGCTTTACAGTGAGCTATGCAGTGACTATCAAGCACTTGGTGAACTAATCCCGCAGCGTGATTTGCCAGCCATTGCTTAACAATTGGTGGCAGGCAGAACATGTTATGAGCTCTAGTTCAAAGCAGCTGGTGAGGCACTTGGTATTTTTCTTTTTAAAAGGTCCAGTTATTTATACAATCGAATAACAATAAAACGATAAAAACAGAAACAAATTTCTATTTATCAGTTATTACCATCAACATATTAGTCAAAATTGCTTTTCAGGTTGTGATTTCATTTCTCTCTCTAGTATTTTAGTGTGGCATATATTACACATTTTGTTTGTTTGACTATAACATATTTTCAATAATGCTATACTGCCTTGCTATCTTTTTTTACTTGGGATGAGGCAGATAATTCAGAGAAGCTCCATCTTTTGAGTGTGAGGGGTATATTTACTAAAGTGTGGGTTTTTAGAAGTGCAGATATTTCCCATAGCAACCAATCAGATTCTACTTAACATATATCTAACACCTTATAAAAGATAATAGCTAGAATCTGATTGGTTGCTATGGGCAACATCTCCACTTCTAAAAACCCGCATTTTAGTAATATCCCCCTGATAGTCCACCCAAATGGAAACACTTATTATGTCCATGCAGGAGTGGAGGATCTATTAGACAACAAATCCACTGCTTTTTATCTACTTTAAATCTACTTTCTCATATATCTTTTGTATTGCAGATGACCAAACAATTGACCGATACTAAAACTTGAAAGATACAAATACTTGAACATGCAAAGTCCAAATATAAGATGATGAGATAATAATAATAATAAATTCTCATGAAGCGTCACTCCACATGTCTGGTAATTCATGGGCCAGTCATGGACACGCTATCATGTGGAAAGATGACGTCAGGAGTGATTCAGAGGTGGGCAAGTCCGGATCGGTGCTGCATCTTCGGATCTGAGAATTTATGCAAATGCCACAGGCATTTATGTCTTTTGTTAAAAGATGCCTACTGTCGGCTTCTCAGATCCATCGTCTGCTTCCAAAGTTGCAGCATTGGCTAAATATCGCAAACATTGGAAGGGTTCTCATACACCTGAGAAGCCCTATGGTTACTCTGAATGCCCGCTGCAACTAATTTGCTGAGGCCAATGAATCTGTGTCCAAGGACGCAGTTGCTGGTTTCGTCATGCCACAGAAACAAAGCTGGCACTCCTCCTTTTTCTAAAACGCATCCTCTCCCCACCCATAAACACTCTAAACGCCTACAGGCTGTCCATCAAAGTCCCAGTAACAACAGTGCAACCAGAGCTGCAACACCATAGCAGCACATGCACACTGCGGACCTGGCATGCACAGAAAAAGACAATTTTGGTCATTTGCGACTGAATCAGGACAGTATCCATCTCTGAATCAGGTCCATCAACTAGTGTTTTGATGGCAGAGTTTTACATATCTCTCAGCTTCAGATAAGAGATGGATGCCTCACTAGTACTTGTTATTGCTTCAAAAGATTTTCCATTTGACAGGGAGCTCTGATTGTGACTGTTTCCTGGGAGGTGTGGAAGAACCAGAAGCACTGGGGAAGATAGGGCACGAGAATTCCATAATCTCAATCCTCCTACAGAGCTTCCTCAAAATTAAGACTATACAAGGTGGTTTTGGATTAGTGTACTTCTGTGTCCTTGTGATTGCTAGGGGATTAATTACTAACCCTGTGTTTTGCTATTAAAAGCATTGCCCTTTAAATTCTGGGCTTAAATATGCCAGGAAGCTGCGGCGTTTACAGGTCGCCACGTAGTAAATAAAACTCCCTAGAATTTTTGTAGGAAATGACAAACATTTCATTTTCTCCCAGTATGTTTATTCCACTTCTCAAGCAAAACACATAATCAAAAGTTTGAAATACTTTTTTCAACCTGCTTTTTCTCTGTAGAACTACCTTTTACTATTTCCATAAAATGTGCTGTGCATATATTGTTCAGCATTGTTCATATCTAATGCTACGTTTAGAGAGTGGATTTGTCAGATAAGCGAGTGTTTTGAATTGATATCATAAAAAAATGTTCTGGAAAATGTAAACACATCCAGGCGTGAAAATGATTCTTATCTAGCATGTATTCATTTGGTAGCTTTAAAAATTAATAAGCACATTGTTTTAACCCTTCAGTAACAACTGAAACATAATTGCCGCCAACTCTGCATGGTTTTTAGACGTGGGGCCTGCTTCGCAAATGTCTTCAATCAATTAGCAGCACAGCATTCTCTGCCCTCCAGCAATGCATGTAGGAAAGGCCACCTGAATGTGGTTACTGCAGATATAAGGAGATGTCTGCTTATGACACAAATATAGGCACAAATTCACCACTAATGAGGGTGACCTGAAGATGCGGGGCAAATCTGACTTCTAGCTGGTTAGCAAAAGAGCAGTCATCACTAGCTTGTGTGTAGTGATGTGTAAAATAACTGCAGATATTATGTTATTCTCATACAAATGGCATTTCATCTTTTGTCTCTATATCAAACTCTGCAGGTCATGACTATCAGGCCAGAAGTGATGTGGGTAGTCAGCATTGCTATTATCCAAAGGTAAACAAAAATGAATGTACATGTAATTTGTAACAGTCTTTAAGAACATTCAAATTAAGTCTCAAAAATTGAGGGAGATGTATCAAACCATGGAGAGAGATAAAGTACCAACCAATCAGCTTTTAACTGACAATTTCATACACAGCCTGTAAAATGACAGTTAGAAGCTGATTGGTTAGTACATTATCTCTCTCCACTTTATCTCTATCCAAGGTTTGCTATATTTTCCCCCAGTCAGTGGGATGTCATGATAACCCCAACCCTTTTTTGGACAATTACAAGGGCTTTGTTGTTTTTATGACAACTTTAACTCATTAAAAAGCAGTATAGCACTAAAAAGGGAGGAGGCAGCCAGATTGTAAGAGCAGGGGGGCGTGATGTGAATTTTGAGGCGGGGCTGAGCGATCGCGTCATCGTAGCCACAAAATCTGGGCCTCGACTTTTCATGAAATATTGTTTTTTCTTTGCTTTGTCATTTCTGTTTATAGTAAGGGCTAAATTGGCAGTTTTGGTTTTCCGGCAGTTTTGTGGCGATTTTACAATCCGCCGATTTGCTAATGTTAAAACATCCACAAAACCGCATAGAAACCACACTTTAGAATAGAACTGAATATCGAAGCACTATTGATTTTTAGACCATGAAAGAATAGATACAAATAGAGGACCTGATTCAGAGCCGCTCGTAAGCGGCCGCTAGCTCGCTCCGAGCGATGTTCGCACATATGCGCATGCGTATGGGTCGTAATGCGCATGCGCCAACCAGTCATTGCGGCCAGAAATCGTGCGCTCGCAAAACAGCGAGGGCCTGCTAATTTGAGTGACAGAATGAGGCGTTTGTAGGTGGTAACAGGGGAAGGTGCTTGAAAACGGGGAGTGGAGATCCGAACGCAGGCGTGCCAAACGGTCAAAACGGGCGTTTAATGGGAGTGCAAAATTAACAAAGCAGCATCATCGACCACGTCACTTGGTTGTCTGTTAGCCTGAACTGCTCGCAGTGATTGCGGAAGTAAAACCTACCACAAGCACTGCGAGCAGTTCAGACGCCTTTCAATGTACTCGATTAATCTAATAAATAGCGGAGATGACGAATGATGTGAACGGCCAGGGGGCGTCTTCACAAAATAGCGAGCGCATGTTTCGTTCGCTCGCTCAGACATAGAGGCGTTAACAGACCGCAATGAGCGAGCGCTCAATTTAAATAGCCGGCCCCTTTTTCTGAACGACCGTTCTCAAATAGCGTCCGGCTATGAATCAGGCACAGAGTCCCTTGATTTATTACATTTTTAAAACCACAGGAATACTGCCAGATACCTGGCCCAGACAGGTGTGATTGCTAAAACAACAGGTAATTGATTGATTTTGACATGCAAGATTCAGTGACAAGAAATAGAATATTGTCCAATTTGATTATGGAGGCGTATGATGTCTCTCACCAGACACCACAGGGCTTAAAAACAAAAACACACGTATCTCCAACAGACCAAGCAAGAAACAAGACAACTTTCAAAAAACTCACCACAATCAGCAATCACTTTATAACTTTCTCCCACTACTTTCCTATAACTTTCTCCTACTACTTTCCTATAACTTTCTCCTACTACTTTCCTATAACTTTCTCCCACTACTTTCCTATGACTTTCTCCTACTACTTTCCTATAACTTTCTCCCACTACTTTCCTATAACTTTCTCCCACTACTTTCCTATAACTTTCTCCTACTACTTTCCTATAACTTTCTCCTACTACTTTCCTATAACTTTCTCCCACTACTTTCCTATAACTTTCTCCTACTACTTTCCTATAACTTTCTCCTACTACTTTCCTATAACTTTCTCCCACTACTTTCCTATAACTTTCTCCTACTACTTTCCTATAACTTTCTCCTTCTCCTTTTAAACTCCTCACAAACCCACAAAGTGAAAGAGATGGTGCCCAGCTGGGCTTTCTATGATGCCAATAGAAAGGTACTTTCAATAACAAATAGAAGAGCACCATTGAAATATGAATCAAATAGCTTCTAATCCACAGCAGTTTGGATAGAACACACAATATGGTGGGTTGTCATTTCTAATCTGGCGGATCACTGCCGGCAATACTACTGCTATAAGTTTTACCAGGTGTCACCTACAAACAAATCCTTGTTCTGTAATGCCCTTGCAGGATAGGTTCAAGGCTGGTATTTAATTTGCATTGCACATGCATGAACTTAAGTTGCAGACACATGAACTTGCCAGCCGTGTCATGCATACACATATCCCCTTGGGCTGACCCAGTAAAGTTAACTCTCATTTTAATAAATTGCTGCAATAGGTGATTTATTTATAAGCACAACAAGCCACATAAGCCTTATCGCCACATAATAATAACTACACCCCATAGTCCTTTAGTCTGACCCCTATGATTAAGGTTTGGTAAAACAAAGATTTGTTTTGCGGTTCTATCCTCATCCCCCTCCGTAAGTGAAATCACTTGAAGTAATGTACAAGTTAAAATGAAAACCCTTCATTACAGTTGTACAGTCATCTCTGGTGTGTTGCTACTTGCTCTGCATTTACCAGGGGAGGTGAGCACTGTGTTTGCAGATCTTAAAATAGTGATCTATTGATCACTAGGAGTATAACACTATTAGGACTCACGGTATAGACTTCAAACGCAAGATGGATCAATAATACAACAAGCTGCTTCCCCACGGTCTGTCTGACATTTCAGTACTGACTGTATGGTCTGCATAGAGATTAACAGATTAGTATATTGAGGCCTGATAATACTGTGTGCACCTCCCAGGCAATGCACTCATATTTCTTCATGTTTTTACATATTTTGCGTTGTTTGTTTCCAAAGCAAAAGTTTAATTTTTTATTTGAATTCATTACAATGAAACCTATACTCTCTATTGCATCTACCTTTGTTCCCTAAAAGCTATAAATGATGCAGGAAATAGAATGTAATAACATGAAATGACCACTGTCAACAACAACTGCAAAATAAATAAAAACTGAAATGTTACTTTAAAATATTCAGAACAGCGCTGGGATCACAGATGCAGCAGGGAGGTGTCTGTTTCCTACCGTTTCCTACAGACACCTACTGCTACATTAACATTCGAGAAGGACGGAATAGCACAGCCGCTTGTGAGCAGCTCTGCAATTCCGTCCATCTGTGAATCAGGCCCTTAGTCCACAGAGAGAAATAGCAAACAGTCTTTAAGAGCCGATAGGGTAATTGTAACCCAATCACATATGTAAATAATTTGGCCATGCACATGACACAATCACATTGCAATAATCTAGTCTGACTGAATTGCAATAACAATTGGTACACATGCTTCCTACAAGCTAAGCATTAAGCAGCAACCTTACACACATGTCAAAAGAGGTCAGCAACCAATGTCATCTTCCATGCTGTAGTATATATTTAACTTCTTTGGTCAATTTATCACTAAGCGGCTCCTACCCTCCTGCATTAAAGGGGACGCCGCTGCTGTTGGTCTGCCAGGTCCGGGTCCTGGCACCTGCTCAAGCGGTGGTGGTGCCGCACATGCGCATAACACCGGCTTCTAGGGGCTGCATTGGAAGCCGCTCTCTGCTAATCACAGCCTGTACATGGCAGTCCCAAGGGGAGAAAACACCTTCCACTGGGGCTGCCTGTTCTGTGCGTGACTGGCAGGTGGCACTTCCAATGGGAAGCCACCTCCAGTCACAGTGTAACCAGTCCAGTCACAGACTGCAACTGGCTCACTGAGGTGGCCCCTAGGTAAAAGCACCACTGTCACTAAGTTATTAGTAAATAAAAAGCCAATGTAGAACCTGGATCATTTTGAAAGTAACTTTCAGCTATACCGTTTTATCAAATAGACATCCACTTCCAGGCTGCCAACAATATTGTTTTAAAGCAGTCGCACTTGTACCGTAACAGTTTTTCTGAATTAAAAAACACCACATCTCCCTTAAAATTGTTTTTTTTCCCTATCTATCGTGCTTTCTCCTATTAGATGTTGTTATTTACTTGTGTTATAATTATATGCTAGTGTTATGTTTGTTGTATTGATTTCTAATCTTATTCAAAATTGTATTAAAAAAATCTATTAAATGCAAGGATAAAAAAATAACTAACAATGGGAAATTCTATACAAAAAAACCCACAAATACCCAAAAATAATATATGTGTTATTTTATACAACTTTCCCCCACTAAATATTTATAGTCAATCTCTATAACACAAAGCAGCAGAACCGTGTGTTTATCAAATAATATAACAAGGTGCTATGATGTCATTGTACAATAACCATGTTTAAAACTAAATGATGGACTTTTAGAGATGTCAAGGTAAAAAAGTCCTCCTGTTACTACCCCGCCGCGTTATGTGCTGCAGTACTATACAGGACCATAAAGTCTAGTAACTATCTGTAACAAAGGACAAACTTATACTGAGTTGGGCTAAACAGGATAACAGAAGAAGAGTGACATTGCTCTCTGTACTTAATATGCCATTGACTTCTGGAGCGAGAAGCTATGGGGGAGGAGGAGGTAGTGGTGTCTGCTGAGTTTCTCACTCAGTTACAGAAAATGCCATATTCTGCATACGTCTTAGCTATCATTGGTGGCGCAGACCTGTAATTACACGTACACACAATAAGCTACTCTTATCAGAGCTCTCAGGGGACCACATTTAAATGTGCTCCATTCAGAAGAATTTTGAAAGGAACCAACACATATCCAAGAAACATTGAAGCTAATTCACTGGTGCAATTGTAGGACAAGAGACTCAAAAGGTTGATTGGATAAGTGCCAGCAACAATGAGGATAAATGATTTTATTTTTGCTTTTTAGAAATAAAACTGATGTTTCACACACCTACGTTTACCATAGTTGGTGACTGTGAAGATGTGGGTAGTGTGAGATGGTGAATAGCAGCTGCTGCTAAGAAGTCTTTTGCCAAACTATATGGGCAGCTCGCGTTTAATAATTGTTACACATTGTACAGAACTGGATGTGCTATAAACAGAGAAGACAATGATTTAAAGCTGTAAATCATGCATCTATTCATTTAGAACTAAATGAAAGCTACACAAACTGTATCATTTCGCTCACACAAGTGCCCTGCTGCTAGCACAGATCGGATTGAAGGTCCTGGGGTGTTGGAAGTCATCTACAGCTGCTTCTGAGAGGTGAACATCTTCCTCACCCACCAAGCTCCAGATGTCCTGTCTTTGTTCAGTTGCTTTTTTCATGTCCCGTTTAAGACAAAACATCCAGAGCCTTGAATTTTATGATTAGAAAATCAAAACCCTGGTGGTTACATTTGTAACATTTTATATGACAGATGAGGTGAAAAAAATATAGAAAATAACTTTGCATGAGAACAAATGTGGAAAGCAAATAAATAAAAAGTGGGCAGAAAAATTCCATGCTGCCTGCCCTTCTGTCCAATTCAATCTCTGGCCCTGTGCTAAATAAAAGTGTAGTCAATATTGACAATCCTAGAGCTGGGAATCATAGCGGCAACGTGCCATTAATTTCCTTAGCCAGTTTCCAAAGAATTCAGTGATAAGCAAAAGTCTTTCATTGCTTCAAGTTTCAAGTTGTAGAGAGACCTTTTCCTATGATGGCCGATTGCAGTGTATGTTAGGTCAAACCTTTTATCAAAGATGTTATATAATCACTGATATGAGAGATAAAATAACATTGTACAAAAGCTGAGACAATTCATATATCATATAAACACAGCTTATTTCTGCTGTAGTGATGCTGGGATATCTCCGGGATGCCACAGTGAGTCTCGTGAATCTGTGGTGACAGCCGTTGGCACAGCTCAGATCATCTTGTCAATACACTGGACCAGCCATGCAAGAGCAGGGAAGAGCATAGAGACGGATGGTCGTTAGACATAAAGGGCTTTCCTGGGGGCACACCAGCTGAAATGACTCTTGAGCTGCATAACTGATGACAGGAGTTGGCTTAGATCCATGGGTAAAGAAGGATAGAGATCAGATGTAAGATGAACTACAAAAGCATTGAATGCCAGAGGGCACTACAGTGAAATGTTTTGTCTGGTGTTATGCTGAATTGTGAAAACTGCGTGACATTCACAGCAGACTGGTCATGTTTGCATCTGAATAAGCAACATAGTGGGTTGTTAAAGCACAGAACAGTAGGAATTACTTATTTGTGCTAACAACAGCTTGGGAAACACAGATTACTATTTCTATAAGCTGCAAGCTACATATTGTTAATAAAACAATATGCATTATTGGTCACATAAACTGCATACTATCTCCTGTCATTCACTTGCAATAGTGTATTATGTGCAATTCTACGTCTTTTAGTGGGATGATTTAGTATATTTAAGAGTCAAAACTAGACAGCAAACAACCACAAAGTCAGCACCATGGACAGCAGACATTCAGGCTTACAGTACTATTCTTATCATCATTTATTTATAATTCACCAACATATGCTGTACATAGACAAGATCAATATATAATTACATATAGTGACACGAAACAAAGGCACAGATGGTCATGCCTAAACGAACTTATAATCTAAGCGATATGGTGGAAAACTGATAAACTGATATATAAGGTTGCAGAATTTATTTACTAAAAGTAACAAAAACACAGTTTGCTATACAATACCACAGACAGATCAATTTCTCAAAATTATACCAAAATACAATTATGTTTATTTTAGGAGACAAACAATCTTGAAATGCTGATATAGATATATGTAGAAAGCAAAACTATAGACACAAAGTAAAATAAAGGGATATAAGGAAAAGGCATATTTTGGACAAATGTGGGGCATTGTTCCTCTAAAAGGAAGGTATAGTATGCTGCTAAGAAGCTATTGCTGTAAACTGCTATAATCTTTTCTGTCTCAGTACTTTGGCATAATACCACTGAACAAATACACTAGCTTGCAGGCGCTAAATCAAATGAAATGGATAAAGTCCTTACCCTTTCAAGCATGACAAAACATACAGACATAATGCAGTATTCAAAGCTATGACAAATACCCAGCTTGGAAATAGACTGAATAGGTCCCTGCAGCTATGGATATAGGTGTTTGCACTAGAGTACAGTACTGGCACCCTTGCAGTAGAGTAAGAGGCTCCTAATCCACAATGACAGGGTAAGGGGGTCTCTGAGCACATGAAGATGGGCGGTAGAACTGCGCTCTCATTGACCAGGGGGTGGTGTGTTGTGGTTTCGGGGTGCTGCACCTTTGTGTGGGAGTACCTTTCCCGCACTGAAAACGTATGGGGGTAGGGGGGGTAAGGTGTGCTCTTCCTGCTAGTAATGGTGATGGTGATGACTTGTGTGTGTTTGTTAGTGGTGTTAATTAGAATGTTTCTTCTGGTGGTGGTGATGTTTTTGGAGTGAGGAGGGTGTGATTGGGTATGGAGTGTAGTTTGGAGTAATGTGAAAAGGGGAATGGAATAGGATCAAAATGAGGCCTGCGAGACACAGTAATTTTGGGCAAAATCTTTTATTGAGTAGTCACAATGCTGCTCTGTTAAGATCCCGGGCAGGTGGGTGGGGTTCAGTGATGAGTGGTGATGAGACTGGGGAGGTAGGTGGACCCTTTTAGGGGGCTCCTTCCCGTGCGGTTCAGTGACCTTGCATGTCACCCCTGCTGGACCTATGGTCGACAGTCTAGGAAGTCTCGGGGGGTGGGGGGATTTGCAGAGTGGGTTGGAACACCTGTGCGGCGTCCCGCGTGTTGGTGTGAGTCTTGGCAGTACTTACCTACCGGTAGGTTTTTTGTTATGGTGATGTAGGTCGACGTTGCGGCCATTGCAGGTAGGTTGGAAGCTGCAGGTTTGTTGGTGAGCTGGATCAGCGTGTTGCTGGTGTGCTGCAAGTGCACGGCTGTTCTGATTGGTCTACGGAGGTCAGCGACCGGAGTATGCAGCTGAAATTGGCTCTTGGTCGTGCCGCTGGTGGTGCGGAGTCAGAGGTGTGGATGGGTGAGCTGCTGGGAGGCTGGGTTGCAGTGTGTGTGCTGGGACCACCCCTGGGGGGTGGTCTGCCCGGGATACTGATTCAAAAAAAGCCTGGGCGGTGGGGGGATGTGGAAAGTGTGACCGGGATGGAGCTGGTCACTGGCGATGTTGGCTGGGCGGACTTGCGGCCGGATGTGCGGGATGCTCTTATCACTGACGGTCCCTTGTGGAAATGGGGATCGACGGTGGAGACACCCCTGGCCAGGAGTGAGTTGCTGAGCACGCCAGGGAGCAGGGGGGGAGGGGGGCTGGTCCGGGGTGGAGCCGGTCACTGGAGGTGTGAGCGGTGCGGACCAGCAGGCGGGTGGGCTGAGAGCTTTCTGCACTGGTGGTCCCTGGTGGGGATGGGGATCTTTAGCGGAGGTCAGCCTGGATCGGTGTCGGGTTAGATGTGAGGGTCTCCAACGTGTTTCGGCACAGGTGCCTTCTTCAAGGAGGTGTGAGAGGATCAATGCTTCTGAGGTTCTTATGTAGGTCACTTCCGGGGGTGGGGGTGTGATCAGGTGACTCATGGGGCCAATGGTGTGTTTGATAGGTAATGTGGTGCAGGTGTGTGCAGGGACTTGCTGAATGGTGATGCGGTGCAGGTGTGTGCGGGAACTAGCTGGAGTGATGAATTTAATCAGATTAGGCCACTGGTGTGTTTGATAGGTAATATGGTGCAGGTGTGTGCAGGGACTTGCTGAATGGTGATGCGGTGCAAGTGTGTGCAGGAGCTAGCTGGAGTGGTAAGTGTAACCATATTAGGCCAATGGTGTGTTTGAGAGGTAATGCGATGCAGGTGTGTGCAGGGACTTGCTGATTGATGATGCGGTGCAGGCGTGTGCAGGGACTAGTTGGAGTGATACGTGTAATCATATTAGGTCAATGATCTGTTTGAGAGGTAATGTGATGCAGGTGTGTGTAGGGGCTTGCTGGTTTTTTTTTGTCAAAGGTAATGCGGTGCAGGTGTGTGCAGGGACTTGCTGAATGGTGATGCGGTGCAGGTGTGTGCAGGAAGTAGCTGGAGTGATACGTGTAATCATATTGGGCCAATGGTGTGTTTGAAAGGTAATGTGGTGCAGGTGTGTGCAGGGACTTGCTGAATGGTGATGTGGTGCAGGTGTGTGCAGGAAGTAGCTGGAGTGATAAGTGTAATTAGGTTAGGCCAATGGTGGTTTTTTTTTTTTTTGGAAAGGTAATGCGGTGCAGGTGTGTGCAGGTACTTGCTGAATGGTGATGCGGTTCAGTTGTGTGCAGGGACTAGCTGGAGTGATACGTGTAATCATATTTGGCCAATGGTGTGTTTGAAAGGTAATGCGGTGTAGGTGTGTGCAAAGAATTGCTGAATGGTGATGCAGTGCAGGTGTGTGCAGGGACTAACAGGAGTGATAAAAGGTGAGGTGATAGGGGTTGGAGCTGGAGGAGAGCGTGGGTGGGCTGGTTGGAGATTACTTCGTTATAACGGATTTGACTTCGTTGTCAATGTTGAGTCCCCTGGGGGTTAATGTTTTCAGCGTGAATATCCATCTAAGTTCCTCCTTGTTGAGGATTTTGTTATGGTCTCCGCCTCTCCAGTTTTTTTGCATGTGTTTGATTCCTTTGAAAGTGGTGCCTTGTGTGCTGCTATGGTGGTATTTTTTGTAGTGTACGGGTATGTTATGGTTCTCTGTTTGTTTGGTGATGTTTCTCAGAAGTTCGGCAATTCTGGTTTTTAGTGGTCTGGTGGTCCTGCCTATGTATTGTTGATTGCATGGGCATTGTATGAGGTAGATTACGTTGTTAGTGTTGCATGAAATGTGTTCTTTAATTTTATACGTGGTGTTTGTCTGTGTGGATGAGAATGTTGTAGTGGGTGTGGTGCTTCTATATTTTAGTGTGATGCAGTTGGTACATGAGCCGCAGTGGAAGAAACCCCCTGTGAGTTTGGAGTTGTCTAGAGTGCTTTGTGTTCGGATGGGTGGAGGAATGTGGTTGGATACAAGTTTGTTATGGATGTTGGGGGCCTTGCGGTAGATGACTTTGGGTCTGTTGGGTAGGATACTTGTCAGTTGTGCATCTTCCTTAAGTAAGTGCCAGTGTTTGTTGATGATTCTTTTTATTTGTGTCGCCTGGGTGTTGAATTGTGTGATGAAGGGAACGTGGTTGTCTGTGTTTTGTGGTTGTTGTTTGTATTCACATAATAAAGAAAACACTTTGAAAATATTGATTTAACATAATATATAAGCTATGTCTTATTCATGCATTCATTCATGTATAGAAACCCATGCCATTTCAACAACAATTGTGCACTTCTACTGTGAAAGCCCATGTACCTAGTGTAAAGTGTATCACTAATTTATATATTTCCTGCTAAATCATCCCCCTTTGTCACTGTGCATGTAGTCTACACCGTTGCACAGTGGGGCTAATGATGAGTTAAACACAAATGCATAAAACAAAAGCTCTAAAAATATGCAAGTAAAAATGGCGTAATTATGCCAATATGCTGAATTGGATCTCAAGATGCACTCAGTTCTGCATCATTAGCATATACTACAGGTTATGTCAGACATCAATCAGATATGTACTTACATATATTTACATCCAAACAGGTCCTAAGCCCAAGAAAAATGTCTTAACATTGTATTTTATAGGGAAAAACTCAATTCTATAATACAGCAGGTACAATCTTCCCTCTGTTGTATGAAATCAAGTATTGTATGTATGGAATTAGCAAATTATACCGCTACTGACAGGCATCTTTGCACCTCTGTTCAGCAATTATGCGAATGTGGATTTGCAGCCTACTCAAACTTTTGCACGTTTTCTTCAATGACCCTTTGAATAAACAGTTTTTGGATACTAGTCAAAAGTCATTGAATACATAAGAAGCTTTGTGATTGTCAAATGTTAGCAGCTCTTAGAAAACTTTAATGCTCATTACTCTACCACTGGACTCATTCAGGAGAAACAGCTTCTTTATTTTAATTACCTGGTATTCTGTATATTGTGTTGTTTTATATAATCCCCTATGACCACTTATTCTTCCATTTTTATTCAAAAATATTTATTCATTTTACTAAGTAATTGGACTTTGTGAATTCAGTGATGCATTCGCCCATTCTTAATCCTTTTAAACAAATTAAATGTCACCAGATATCTTTTTCCATCATTGGATAAAGAAATATATTCCCCATTGCCTTAAATGCCCAAATATGAGGAAATGCCATATAGGCTCAAAGCCTACGGTTACTTAGTTATTTTCTTAATAGTGTTGAAAAGAGACAAGTTCAACATTTCATAGATTCTAATTATGTTGATAAAGGTAAGGCTATTTAAACCCAACAGTGTGACAATTGTCAGTTTAGGGCCTGATTCAAAGAAGGATGGTATTGCACAGCCGCACACAGTGTTAGCGAACATCTACGAATCAACATGTCCGGTGCGGTGTCTCATGTCTGGTTTAGTGGTGGGTGCCACAAAGGAGGCGTCTGATCTTACAGCCATCTGGATCCTGTGAGCATGATGTTATGCATGAGTTGTCTGCCAGTTCATCATCTGTTTCTAGTGCCACCAGCGAGTCATCAGGGTCACCTAAGCACCTGCATAAACTGGCTAAATTAATAGCGCACCAGATAGTAAAGAAAATGGCAAAGTGAAAAGCTCCTAATGCTTCTTTTGCCCCTGTGGAGCCGGCATTGTACTCTGAGATGGTGCACTAATCTAAGGTGTGATTAGTAGTTACTCAGCAGAACAGGAATACGATGGAAAGCATGGGTAGGAAAATTCCAACTGTAATAGGGGCACCAACTGTTGTTTTCAACACTCTAGTCCAATTTGTGGGGCAGGACACCAAACCAAAAACTGTAAGTCCTCAGCTGGCAGTGGCCATGCAGACAGGGCTGACACCAGCGGCCTTATTACCTTTGGTGTTGTCAGAATTAACTAATTGGTTGAGTAGGTATCCCAATAAGGGCACCGCTCAGTTTTTGTTAGACGGTTTAAGTGTAGGTTTTTGTTTACCCATCACCAGTACGGGCAAGTTTTTTCGTGCAGGAATTTGCATTCAGCGAGAGAGTTGCCCCAAGTGGTCAGGCATAAGGTGGATGCTGAAATTAGGCTAGGGCGCATTTGTGTGGACCGTTTTCCGCTACGCCATTACCTGGCTTGTGCATTCACTTCTTGGGGTGGTGCCCAAGATAGTTCCAGGTAAATTCTGCTTAATCCAGCACTTGTCTTATCCGCATGGTGGCTCTGTCAATTACGCAATTCCTGATGAATTTTACCGGGTTTATTGCTAGTTATTGTACGAAGCCCTCGATCTGATTCAGGGTTTTGGCTCAGGGGCTCTTATGGCAAAGTTGGACATGGTGTCAGCATTTTGTCTCCTGCTGCTACATCCTGATTCCCTGCTGTTTATGGGATTTAAGTAAAATGGGTAGATAACTGTTTACCTATGGGTTGTTCTAACTCTTGTGCCTATTTTGAACAATTCAAAACCTTCTTGCATTGGAGCATTCAAGCGGGCACCGGGCACCTCGGTGTCGCCCATTATTTGTCAATTTTTTTTTATAGGCCCAACTGATAGTAACATTTGTCAGGAGCTTTTGTTTTCAGCTTGTTTGTTGTTCCATGTCCTTGGGGTTCCGATTGCTCATGATAAGACTGAGTGTGATTACGCACGCAGAGTGCCGATTGTTGTATTCTGCGCATGAGTATGTATCGCAATGCGCATGCACAAAGACTCTACTGTGATCGGGACTGCGATAACAGTGACTACGCAGATCCATTGCAAAAACGCCGTTACAGGGGTGTGCATAAATTAGCCACTGCGATGCCATACGCAGACTGAGCTCTCACTGCTTACCGGAAGGTTAGCAATTTCTGAGTAGGGTCAGACTTTGTGCAAGTGTGCGTAAGGCTGTGATGGTACTCGATGTTACAGATGGTTTGGCAGCCTTGCTAAGTATTATGGATGTGTGTAAGGTAAGGTGGGCGTCCTTATGTTGTGCTGCGACGGCATAGCGATCACAGAGGATTAACATATCTTCGCAGTGAGACTGGTTGTGTAATCACAGCCGCGTTCGCACTTGCGATCTGTACTGAATCAGACCCAAAGTTCAGAACATGTTGGCGCAAATAGAAGAGTATTTAAGCATGGATAGGGTAAAGTTGTGTCATGTACGATCGCTTTTAGGCTCTTTTAATTTCATGTGCAGCAGTATTCCAATGGGAAGGATGTTTTGCCAGAAGCTGGTGAGGGCAACTGCATGTGTTGTCAAGCCGCATCATACCATACGCCATTCTAGGGAGATCAAAGATGATTTGTGGGTATGGGCATCCATGAGCTCTGGTCTCTGGCTCACGCAGTGCACTATGGGAGAGACGTCATGACGTCTCTCCCATAGTGCAGAGGAGCAGCCGGGTGGAATGAACGTGGACGGCAGCGGGAGCTGGGCTTAAGGTAAGTATTAGCTTTTTTTTTTCAAGTGCAATTGGCTTTTCTACTGAGGGCAGTACTTGGGGCAGGACTACAGGGGGCACTACTAATGGGAGTATTGCATAGGGGGCACCACTACTATAGGCTCTGCATACGGGGCGCTACTACTGTGGGCACTGACACTACTGGGGTCCCCATTGCGTATACCCTCAGTTTGTCACATTTAATAGGGACCCCCACACGTTTGCTGCCCAGGGGCCCCCACAGACCTTAATCCGGCACTGCATATATTTATTTATTTATTACCAGTTATTTATATAGTGCACACATATTACGCAGCGCATTACAGAGAATATTTGGCCATTCACACACATACACACTAGGGTTAATTTGTGTTGGGAGCCAATCATCCTACCAGTATATTTTTGGAGTGTGGGAGGAACAGGGAGAATATACAAACTCCACACATTTAGGGCCATGGTGGGAATTGAACCCACGACCTCAGTGCTGTGAGGCAGTAATGCTAATCATTACACCGTCTGTGCTGCCCATATATGTATCTGCAAATCTGGCTCTGATACTAGCAAGTGCCTCCCCAGCTGTTTACCTAACTAAATGTCACTGTGGCAGGGTAGGTCCAAGGCATCTATGTCTACTGCGTTGGCGGGAATTTCATTCCATGCTAAATGACATCAAGTGCATGATCCCTTTAAGTCATTTGTCCTTTCTAAGCCCTTAAAGTCTGGGCTAGGAAGAACCCGACCCTGGACGATTCCCGCCACCCTATTGATTTACATTTGTTGCAAGGCCTTTGTCAGTACTCCCCAGGGTGGCAGACTCTATGTTTGAGATGGTACATTTCAAGTCAAAATTTGTATTAGCTTTTTTGGGGCCTTTCGGATAAGTAAATTAGTTGCTGCTAATAAGATTTCCTTGAACACTGGTTTATTATGTTACAACTTTTTTTTTTTAAAGTGTTTTTATTTGAGTTTTCAACATTATAGTTATAACATTTTGAATATGAGTACAATAATACTTCTGTTAATAACAAAAAATATTATAATCATATCGAAATACTGTATACAATAATTGAATTTGATCAAAAGTAATACAAATTTAGTGCTGGATCCAAATTTACAATCTTATTGCTATTCCAGCCTTTGATGTGTTGATTAGAAGATACACTAAGCTGTGCCTAGAGGACTTTTTTTCTTTATTTTGACTACATTTATTTTTTTTCCCTTGCTGATTCCAGATTTTATATTATTAGGGAAACGGTTCAGTGATTTTTTTGTCCATTTTATTGTACTGTATTTTATTATATTCCATATTTTATTGTATATGCTATGTATGATTAAATATATAAGTATGACAGCACCCAGAATTACTTATTCTCTACATCGTTTATTATTTAAGCATGTTTAATTAAGGAAAAAATCCCTCATTCCAAAATGGATAATTTGGGGTGGGGGCACTATGTTTCACTTAAGGTTCATGCAAGAGCAGATATATGCCCGCCTTGCTTAGCATCCCATTTATTCAGTCACATCCAGTCAGTGGTGCCCAGCTTTTCGTACAAGCAGACTTTTTACCCCTTACAAAATTTCAGTTTTCAGCTGTATGTAAGCACTGTTTGATTAAGTTAGGCCTTAACGTGAGGATTACGGTACTCACTCTTCTAGCATTGTAGTGGCTATTTGAGATGCGGCCATTATTATTATTATTATTATTAAATTTTATTTACAGGGCGCCATAAGTGGTCCACAGCACCATACATACTGTACAGGGTACACAAAACATTACTTTACAATACAGTAACCAAAATATAAACAGAGCAAAGTAACAAAGAGCAACATAATTCTCCATACACAATACAGCTGGGAAAGTGAAAGCTGTCAATGAAGTGCTTGAGAAGAGGGCTGTGAGACAGTAGAGAGCCGGACCCTGCTCCTAGGACCTTAAAATCTAGGGAAAAGGGGAAACAGACAGAAGACATGAGGCGTGAGTGTGTAGAAGGGGACCAGAGTGCAGGAAGTAGACAAGTTAGAGACGGCTGAGGCAGGAGAGAGAGCGACCTGGTAACATGGTTATGTGGTGGATGGCTACACTTTGATGAACAGGTAGGTTTTCAGTGCACGTTTGAAGCTCTGCAAGGTCTGGGAGAGCATCAGTTGTTCTGCAGCAGATATTTAGGAGATTGGCCATTGGTAATCAGCAGTGTTTAAAACTTATGATCGTTGTGATAAGGTTTGGTATTGTTCTACTTGTGCAAACCCAAAAACATTGTTTACCTGTCAGTTTTTGAATGATTACCATTCAAAAATTGGGGGTGTGAGTGGGTTTTTAATTATTCCTCCAAGGGGTGTCTAATTACATTAAGTCCATGGGAGGTTGTTTGTGATTTCTCCTTCACTTGGGTTCTTTTTTCTAACATTTGTTTTGTTTTATCCATTGCCTGGTTTTGGGTGAGGTTCCTGACAGTTAGGGTATTTTTCTTTTACAGTGTCCAACACATCCTTAGAACAAGCTTGGCTGGTTGGCCACTCTTATGTGTTTTGGGATGCATCCCCTAGCTAAGAAGGTGGCTGTTTTGTTGGGCAGACATAAAGTCAGATGGTTGGGTATTCGAGGCTTGAGGTGGAAGGCTTTACTAGATTTACTTTTTAAACAGGAACAGCAGTGGGGGCAGCAGATTTTTAGTTTTCCACCAATTGGGGAATGAAGTAGGTCAAGTGAAAGGCATTGATCTTAAAGGTAAAGGCTGATTTAATGGAGGTGTATTCACGCTGGTCTGGAGTATGCTTGGTATGGTCATAGCTTGTACTCAGATTTGTTTGCAGAAGTTCTAGGGATCTTGTGGCTTTGGTAAAAGCCAGGAAGAGGATTAATCTAGCCGTCTGCAACTTTGTGTCATCTGCTGGTGGTGTGGTGGTTAAGCACCCTTTGTTAATTTTGCAAAGTCCCCAGTATTTTAGGGCGGATGGTGTAGATCTTTCTCCTTGGATTAGACTGGTTATAGGTTGGTTTTATTAGTGTTTTCATTTTGGGTCGGGTGGCAAGCTGCTGTTCTTCGATCCTAGTGGTGGCAGGAAGGAGCTACTAAATAGCAGCCACATGGTGTAAGTGGTCATTGTGGGACACTTGCCCTTTTGAAGGATGGCACGTGTGTCTTACTTGTGCGGGGAGAGGGGGGGCAGAGGGCGCTTCTTTGCTGAAATGTCCATACTGTGCCATAGTCAAAGTTGGTGAGTTCTGCGCAGCGCATAGTAGGGGGGAGTTTAGTTGCCCTAATTTTAAGAGATTTAATTGGCTAGAGCTGGGTTTGGTAGCCACCCTTTACAAATTAAGATATGGTCATCCAATTAATAAAGCTGTGACCTTAATCCAATGCAGTGGTGTTGGTGTCTTTATTTTTAGTTAATAAGTTAGCCTAAGGTGTGTTATCAAGGTTTATTACAATAAAGCAATGGACTCCTTATAAGCTTAATTCTCATTCATTGCTAGACTGTCCCTAAACAGCAAAACTTTAGGGGGAGATTTATCAGAGGACAAGTGGATGTGTTACTCATAGCAACCAGATTCTAGCAATAAATTATGTAGTACATTCTATAACATATATTATTTGCACACGTGTGAGAAGGACAGATAAGAAATGTCAGGAAATGGGGGAGAATGTCTTAATGTGTTGCTTTAGAGGAGGAGGTAGAAATATGACATAAGTTGCTTAGAGGGGGTGTAAATGTGCTAATGTATAATTATAAGTAGGGGAATGTGAAAAGGTGTATAGGGTAGATAAGTGTTACTACATTGTGGGGGTAGGGTGATGCTACACAATGATGGCGGAAAATATGTACTCTGGAAATGAGGAGGCTGTGTTACAGGGGAGGAGGAAGAAATGTGTTATTACAGGAGATCCAGGAATTTTTGTTTTGCAAATAGTAATTATTAACCTGTATAACAGTACTGAGAACCTCAATTTGCATTCTGTGATATCAGACAGTTATTTAGAAGCAACATCTCCTAGGGACACAAGTTTAAACTGGACTGTGTAGGAAATATGTGAAGTTTAACTATAAAAATAAACTAAAATTGTCAAATCAATGCATTCACACATGACTAAAGCATGAAAGATACTCTTATTTTATAATTATGCAGTGTTTTATCTGAGACAGTTGCCTTCAAACTACTGCTATTACTTTTCATATCACTCAACTTAAAAATGCTTTCATCCAATAATATGGTAGTCTGCAGTGGTACCGTACTACAATTCTACTCATACTTCTTTTTATCATGTGCTACTTCTCTATTTCAAAATAAGATTCACTGCACTGCAACTCAGATTGCAATGTACTGAAAATAAATAGATTTATATATACTTTAGTTGGTACCAGAAGACACATCCAGCTTCTTGATCCTTCTGTATCTGATTATTTTCCTTCAAGGTAAGATGTGCCCAGAGGCTTTAGTAAAGTATCCAAGGCTGTCTAGAACCATTACATGCATTGAGGCATTTTTTTAATGAAATCAATAGCATTTACTATTCTCTTGGGAAACATACACTGCGTAAATACCTTTATGCACTATGTTATCTATTTCAAACTTACCTTGTTTAAAAAACTTTTTTATTTAGCAACATAAATTACAAGCTCTGCATGATGGAGACAGTTTTCCAGAACATGGTTTTTAAAATGGAGTATATTGAATTTTTGTTCACAGTGGTTGCCGAAGTTGGGTATGGTGGGGGAATATCATAAGAAGGCAGATTGGCAACATATGACTTTTTCCATGCATTACCTGATTTCCATATCAAGCCTGTCCAAAGGTAACTTCATATTTAGGAATAGAGTAAGAAAGAGCAAGTAACTGTGCATCTTGGTAAAACCAAGCCTGGGATTAGTTCATCCTTCCTTTAATGTAACACAGTAGTAATATATATATATATAAAAAAAAAAAATAATAGATGTTTTATTATCCAATCATCTTCACACCTGTAGGCTGCCTAGTTCTGCCCTGTTTGAGAATTTATATGTAATAGATACTGTAATCGGACTCGGATGTCAATTTATTTGGCCCCCAATTTCACCCTTTGACTTACTATATATATATAATATGCTAGCAAGCATAAATAATAAGAAAAAGCGGTAGGATAACTAAACCTGCTGACACTAGCACTCTATCACCCTAGGCCATGAAGACCTTTTCAGAAATCACCTTAGTTGTTCTTAGTTGATATCTGGTGGCTAAAAATGGTGACAGTCTTTGGAAACCTTTGACACGCAAGCTAGCCGTGGTTATTTTTGTTTGTGTGAAACTGTGAATGGGACACTGGCCATTATACCATCTAGGGCGGAATTCAATTCTTTCCAGCCCCTATCGCGCCCGACGGAACTATTCAATTCTTGCTCCTGTCGGGCACGATGAGCTGCCAGCGCTGCATTTCAGCTCGCAGCCCCTGGGGGATGAGAGCTGAAATGTGCGAAAAGTGACATGTTTGGGCGTCCAAACATCACTTTTTGTGATCGCGCCCAGTACTTTGGTCGGGTTTAGCTGCTTTACACGGCTAAACCTGACCTCTATGGGCGTGATCAGCACGAAAATCTTGGACAATTGTATAGCGGGCCGCGATCTCCTGTCACTTTAGACGGGAGATGCGGGCCGCGAAAACAATTGAATTCCGCCCTCTGTGTTCAGATTGTAGAAAAATGACATTGATAGTCATTTGCTGAACAGAATTGGAGGGTGGTCTCTTGCTTGTATAAAGTTTAGGTTAATAAATGTCAACTACAATTACTCTAACATATTTCAGCAATATCAGCAGAGCACTCAGTATGGAGAAACATAGTGCATACATATGCAATAAATAAAAGAGAGGAGTACACTATTTCACGCACAGCTTGAGACTGATTTATTGTAAAGTATGCTCCAGACAAGCACCTTCATACACTTAAAAATAGTTTTGAAAAGGAAGTTCCTCAGTAATAGTGCTGTTTTGGCTGCAGAGCTTTAAACTCGTAGGGGGTATATTTACTAAAGTGCGGGTTTTTAGAAGTGGAGATGTTGCCCATAACTACCAATCAGATTCTAGCTATTAGCTATTATGTTCTATAAGGTGCTAGATAAATGTTAAGTAGAATCTGATTGGTTGCTATGGGCAACAACTGCACTTCTAAAAACCCGCACTTTTAGTAAATATACCCCCTGTGATTTATTCATTATTTAGGAGGTCTGACAGCAAACAAGTCCCTTGCACACACAAGTACATACCTCTAATGTACACAGAAACAAAATTGTTTTGAAGAAGAAATAAAATCACTATTGTGGGATTTGTTGCACATTTATGGATTTTGACCAACAAACATAGAAAAACAATTGGATTGATTAATTAATAGTATTGCATAGAAGTAAATGGAGTTAAGCACAGCAGGAATAGCTGACACAATCCTCAATGTGTTAGAAATGCTTCTCCTCAAGTCCAGAAATGAAAATAGAATTAGTTTCCAGTGAATTTGGAAGTGCCTCTGTTCCTGCGATTACATATTTTATATTCTATTAGGTGAAAAGAAACAGTAATATAATCTGTTCACGCTAAAGCAATAAAGTTGCAAATGTCAGACGTAGAATCCCCTGAAGGAATGTGATGTAGATTTATATGAATGTGCCTGAGTGAAAGGAAGTTTAGCTTTGCCCGTTGGGGAGAAAGAAATCTGCTTTATCTGTTGCCGAACGGACCCTGCAGGAGGATGGAATATGTCTCTTAATCAAGGAGACATGTACAGTTTGTGTTTGAGGGTATTCTTCATATTATCACACCTTGAGGGTGTGCTGTGTCCAAAATATTTCCAATTTAAGCTGGTGTGAAATCCTCCGGTTTTAAAGATACTTTTTGCCTCAGTCATGAACAAACTCATCCTTAGCTTGTCACCAAACACCATCCTACCTTTAATCTAAATAATATAGGCTCAAAGTCAAGTAATAATAATAATTATATATATATATATATATATATATATATATATAGCACAAAACCATGTTGCAATAGAAGAGTACAAAACTGAACCTTCGAACTGGGTTTGCTCCTAACTATAATTTAAAAGAATAATATTCCCTCAAATGTAAATAATATACAGTAGCCTTCTTTTTCTGTTATGCATATCCTCCCGTGAGGTGGTAATGACAAAAGTAGAATGCATCCAAAACTGAAATCAGAAGGTAAGTATATATAAAAATAACCCAAGTCCCATCCCCCCTCCTTTCCTGCACTATTTCCAGCCCTGTGGTATGGATTTCTCCCAAGTGTCCGCTATGAAATGGGAGGTATAGTCCTTGTAAATTTCAATCTAACACGTCTCTTTCCTCTCTTACCCGTGCTTGAAATCTCTAAGAATCCACAATAACAGGGACCGTTCACGCTCTAGTGCCTCGTCTTTCTTTGCCATCCTTATTTTCCCTTTTCTCCTACTAATAAAATAAATAGCTTACAAAAATGTTCTAAACACTTAAAAAGATAATTATCCATCTTTGCAGCTTGAGCAGAGACTCAGGCAAAACATCATGTTCGGTTCTTATGTGTTCTTGCTGAATTGTGATTACAATAAATTATATTTCCCATAGAGGAAGAAGCAATCAAGCCAGAGGAAAGAGGTTTTTGGGTGTTAGATGCCTGTAGAAAATAAAGTGTTATTTAACTGAGTCAGTGAAATTGAAACAATCCCATTTAAGGTAGACAGGGCTGATCCTGGTGTTAAAGAGTCATCTTATCCCAGGGTGTTTTATCATTGTTGGCTTGAATAGCATGTACTGTATATGATATTAATCTATATCAAAGACTGAGCTGAATAATATACAGAAAGTTAATGATGTATTTATATTTATACTTAAGCAACTGTGTTCATCGTCAGGGCCGGTGATACCATTTGGCCAACCCCTGACAATTGCTTAGAGCACTAATGGTTACAGGGGAGCACATGAAACACTGATGTCTAATGTCTCTCATCCAGTATTTTAATGCCCATGCACAAAATTTTGGTCTTTAACATAAAGGCAATCAGACAGCAGCTGGCTGTTCTCCTCTATATCAGTATTATGTTGGATGTGTGTTGCTTTGCTATGATGTCACAGTCAAGTAACACACTCCCGGACTGCAAAGCCATGGATGTGTGGGAAGGAGGGATGTCACAACACCAGTGCAGTGGCATAGTCGGCCTTTGACAGGAGGGGGAGCGAAAAAGGAAAAATAGGTGCTCGGGTGTTTCAAAATTGACAGAAGCCAATTAATCTTTCAATATATTTTTTTATTGTGTGAGGAACACAAAGTACCCTCATTTTAATTAATTCAGTCAAGATTATTACAGTTATAAAATAAATGTAAAAATCTGCGGCAGACTACAATCACACTATGACTAGTTATACTGGCATTAGTGGCGTAACTAGGAGGGTCGGGCGGAGCATGTGTCGTGGGTGCCGCTGTCCAGGTCAGTGGTTTCAATAAAACAAACACACACGCTGCTGGCGCTGGGTAGCACACTCACTGACAGTAAGTGTACTATGAGGCGGCGGAGTGTTTGTTTTAGCAGCCAATGAGAGTCAGGCAGACTCCCATCATTATCTGCTGCACCCAGGGCCGGAGCCGGGCTGGAGCTCACTCATGAGCTTCGCCTTCCGGCTCCTGCAGTGGGTGAAGGGAGAGATGTCATGACATCTCTCCCATAGTGCCGAGCAGGAGGACGGAGGAGCGGACGGCAGCGGGCGCAGGAGCGGGGATTCAGGTAAGTATTTTGTTTTGTTATGTGTGTCTTTGTGTTATATATGTAAGGGGCACTACTGGCCAGGGGCACTTTATTAGGGGCACTACTGGCCTGGGGCACTGTATAAGGGGCACTGCATAGGGGGGACCACTATTGGGGGCACTGTATAAGGGGCATTGCATAAGGGGCACTACATAGGGGGACCACTACTGGGGGCACTGTATAACAGGCACTACCGGTGGCACTACTGGGGGCACTGCATAAGGGCCACTGCTGGGGGCACTGTATAAGGGGCACTACTGGGGCACTACATAGGGGGACCACTACTGGGGGCACTGTATAACAGGCACTACCGGTGGCACTACTGGGGGCACTGCATAAGGGCCACTACTGGGGGCACTGTATAAGGGGCACTACTGGGGGCACTGTATAAGGGGCACTACTGGGGGCACTGTATAATGGGCACTACTGGGGCACTGCATAAGGGGCACTGTATAATGTGCACTACAACACTGGGCATTGCATAAGTGGTACTACTACTGGGGGCACTGCATAATGTGCACTATAACAGGGGGCATTGC
Source organism: Taudactylus pleione (assembly GCA_031769625.1). NCBI lineage: Eukaryota > Metazoa > Chordata > Amphibia > Anura > Myobatrachidae > Taudactylus > Taudactylus pleione. Next base: position 28,711,835 of record JAUIMM010000007.1, on the reverse strand, counting down.
ATAAGATGCACTACTAATGGGGCACTGCATAAGGGGCATTACTACAGGGGGTATTGCATAAGGGGCACTGTTACTGGGGACAGTACATAAGGGCCACAACTATAGTGGGCATTGCAAGAGGGGCACTACTACATTAAGGTGCATATGGAATGGAAAGGAATGTTACCTGAGTGATGAGAAATGGTGGTGTGTAATGTTGACATGCCCCCATTTTTCAGTGGCCACACCCCTTGTGGCATGTGGACACACCCACTTTTTTGACATGTGCACATACTTGGGGGTGGAGGCTCCAATTTTTAACTTGCCCTTGGCTCCAAATATCCTAGTTATGCCACTGACCGGCATATAAGATGCCTACAATAATCAATGTACTGTATACAAAAGTAAACATAAAATGCAGAACTATGCAATAAACAGATATGAAATGACACACCTCTAAAAATAAACTAAAATTTTGGACATGGCTGCATTTTTGTACAATGATACTCCCAGTTGGAATGAGAGAGTTCCCATGTAAAATAACTTATAGCATGGACATACAGAATATTATTTTAGAGTTGTTACTTTCTAACTTTGTTTAGTAAGTTAGGGAGGGGTGGCAATGTGGACTTTACACTGTGAACTAACTCCAATAGAATTGTCGGAGGCAGGGCCAGCTCCAGGTCTACTAGTACCCTGTGCAAGAAATGTTGGGGTCTCCCTCCCTCCCGATATCCATAATTAATGCTTATTATGGGTGCTCTAACACCCAGGTGCCATGGACTTCTAGTTTGGGTATCTCACGTATGCACTGTTGCCTGGTCATCCCAGTACAGCACATTCACTACATGTAAACCATGTTCTGTGAAACTATAAATTCCAGGGTGACCGGCCAGCCTCTGCTTAAACTTGTAGTCCCACAGCAGTAGGGTAGCCAGGGTATTAACACCTGCTAATTGCTGTATCCTGCAAAGGACTGACTCCTCTCCTCACTAGCACACATGCACAGGCTTACTTGCTTGTGTCTTTCATCCACATTTTGCGAACTTTTCAAATACAGTAATCACCGCTAATTGCCAATCCTGAATTTGCTTATTTCATCCACCAGTCAATATTGTCTTTAAACCCCAGCTCCACAGACTTGAAACACCTAAAGAACTTAAATGAGTATCCCTATACTGACACATGTGATACTCTCCCCAGTACTCACATTGCTAAGTGCACAACTGCTAATGATTTGTTAATTAAAGGCCCCCATACATCAGCAATTGATTGCAGCAATTGTGTAATTTGCAATCGATTGTGTATAAAAATCTTTCCCTTTTTCAATCGATTGCAGAATTGCCACAATCGATTGATAAAGGGAAAGATTTTTATACACAATGGATTGCAAATTGCACAATTGCTGCAATCAATCTCTGATGTATGGGGGCCTTTACTCACTTCACCTTCTATGTAACTTCTTTAAAGCATGTCACTATAAATGGGGGGGGACATGAGTGGGTAAGGGGGGGCCACGGGGGTGGGGGAGGGGATGCGGGAGACTTGGTCATGCCGGGGAAGAGTAGGCAAGTATGGTTGAAAGTGACAGATTTTTTTCAGCCAGCAATTTCATTGCCCTTTCACAATCTGGGTATTTTATAGAGAGTAACGCTTGTCTGAAGGAATAGGAATGGGCTGCATATGTGTAGCTGTTGCCACATAATCAGATTTTATATATATATCTATATATATATATATATATATATATATAGTCATACTGTACACCTACATATCCAGGCCCTGACAGTATGTACAGTATGATGTCTAAGACAGATTACCCTCACCCTCCGCGCAGCCTGGGCAATTGCACCTCCTACAATAAAAATTCAACTATACCTTTAGATCAGCAATGATTTTTGGAGAGTTAAAACAAAATTAATGACTATATCTTATATATATCTTATACTCTATTAGTTTTGTACGTACCCGACATCACACGCCTGTGAAATATGCAAATATTATAAAACTTTGAATGGAAGCTATATATCTTCCCTGGGGAAGGTCTGGCTGCTCTGCCAAGGTGATTGGTGCTAAGCCTGGCCCTGGGGCAGTTGAGGCAGCAGATTCAGCATCAACCACCTCCGCAGTGCAGCCAAACACTGAGAGTCAAGACAAAGTTCACCAACCTTTTTACCTCGGTCATCTAGCATTCCCTTCTGTAAGAAGTCCCAATAACCACAAATACTCACCTTGCTCCCAAGTCATACAGCCACTCTCAGGATTGTGAAGAGGCCTTTGAGTCCAGCTGCACTGCATTGAGAATAATCCGTCTCTGCTGCTTAAGCACTGATTTTTGTTTAAAGTTATAACACTTGTACAAGTAAAATGCTCTAGTTGCATTACACCCATGTTGGGATTCTGGCATCAGTAGTTATCAGGTTAACATACTTAGGGGTTTATTTATCAAGCAGTGAAAAACTTAGTGAAGTGGACCAGTGGAGAAGTTGCCCATGGCAACCAATCAGCTCCTACCTATTATTTTATAGACTGTACTTAATAAATGTAACTTCAAAGCTGATTGGTTGCCATGGCTAACTTCTCCACTGGTCCGCTTCACTAAGTTTTTCACTGCTTGATAAATAAACCCCTAAGTCTAGACAGGGTGGTAGAGAGCCAGCCTGGGCCTCATTAATATCGGGGGGAGGGGGAGGGGGAGGGCTGACTGTAGTTACCCCTGACTGTAGACATACTGTACAGTAGTGAGTGTTGACCACCCATACCGAATCCTGAATAATGTATTTTACTTTCATGGCTCACATGTGAAATTTCAGGTGTTGAAGCCGGATGGTTGGCTGAGACCTAAATTATAACAATAATATCTGCATGATGCCATTTTATGTTGCCCCTGACGACGCCATCTTGCGTTGTCAGCCTGAAACCACTGTGTGCGATGCTAATTTGCTATTATTAGCATCGTGCGATTACATTGCTACCGCATATTGTTAAAAGTCCTACCATACCCCATACGCACATAAATCATACATATAATATACAAGATGCACGGCGCACAGTTGCGCTGTTTATTAAAACACTGCACATAAAACGCACCATGCATATTAGCGACTATACACAATATCCCCACACTGACACATTGCATACTTACACAAAAAGGTTCCCTAGCATTAAGGTCAATATTGCAGGTTTTACTTATTATCACTTATGTTGTGAAATGCAGGTATTTGATATCTATGGTTTAATACATGATAAGCAAACCGTGTTTGGTGCCATTCTAAACCACTGTTTATTTACAGATCTCCGGTTCCATCGGCAAGGAAATCGCAACATGCTTCTGCGAATTATGAATCATAGAGAAACAGGCATTGAAATGTACTCTGCAATGTAATGTTTATTAGCCAGTTTAGACTTGTTCTTCGGTGAGAAAACGCACACAAAGAGCTGTTGGAGGGCTAAACTATTACAATACGAACTGACCTATGAACTGTATTGTAACAGAAGAACCAGGAAGAAGAACCAATGGGATTATGCCAACTTGTTCTATTGTATTGCCTATCTCTGCAAGGGTTTATATGCAAGCACTCTAGATCTGTTAGTTAGTCATCTTTCTTTTTCTGTTGACGGAGGTTTCATAGTTGATGCCGGGAAATCTGGATCCAGAGCGCATGCGTATGTATCGACTGTACCTTGTACTTTGTATAACCGTTGCGCTAATTGTATTATAGATCAAGGCGTGTAACTATATGCTTTATGTGAATAATAACTTTTGTGCTTTGGAACCACACTCATAGTCTGGAAAGCAATTATTTTATATGCGTATGCAACGCTAAACAGCGACTTTATGGTATAGAGGTTAAGTAGGAATTCATACAGGGTTTAATGGTCCTTTAACTGTTGTTGAAATGTAAAGCTCAATATGCTTTATTCTACTTGGTGTTCATGCAATGAGAGAGGGTGGAATCTCAAGGCTGCCTACAGCAAAGCTTCTCATACACAGAAACTCAGGCCAGACTTTAGTTCTCTATTGTTCAGGTTCAGGACTGAGAATAAAAGCCTTTGGATTTTGCCACCAACCAAGCCTCTAGCAGTTCCAGATGTACTACACTCTCACTGAAGCACAGCATACTGTACTTGCTCACTGTCAAAGCAACTTCTCTCTTCAAACACACACACAAAGTACTTTCCAGTCAAGATTTATATACTGATCCAACCTTTTATAACAGATTATGGTTGATTGCTAAAATGTAGCCACAAAAATAGCTTCAACATACCTTCAGAAACAAATCTTGATGAGATGCACAACATACTGTAGCTTTACATGCATCCAGAGCACATATGTGATACACACAGACAATCCTCTTACAGATACTTATTAGTTATAATTGAACACATCTCAATCGGTTAAATCAGGGATGAACAATTTGTGCATGATGTTCCCCTTGCCAACCAGCAGTTTGCTTCAAACTGCATAGAGATTGTGGCAATGTGGTTTGTGTGCAAAATAATGTGGTTTGTGTATTTAAAATTGCTGGAGATTTTTAAAATAGCATAATAAATTACCCCTTTAAACATCTCCCCCAAGAAGTCTATTATCTTTGCCATGCCTGTAAGATACATATGTTGAGTACACAGTAAGAAGCATTTATAAACTGCAAAAATATCAAACAGCAACACAAATGGTTTAATGATGCCACACACCCACAGTACTTTTGTGCAATAGCATAGTGTTGTACAAGTTTTATGACTTTGTGGGCTAACATGGTGGCATCTGCAGAGGTGAAAAGGTTTGCACCAGCCGACCGGAATAGTTGGGTGATTGGAGAAGTTCCTGTCAAAGTGTGAATTATAAGAATAAGTGCATTTTGTTTTGCACTAAAGTGGAAAAACAATATTGTGGGATATTGGGCCTTATTAAGAGCTGCACGTAAACAGAATCACAAAAAGCGTCCACAAAAAAAGCTGTAATTTTGTGACCAACTAAGAGTTGGTCACATTTGCAACTTGTAAGTGGGGTTCCCTAACCTTAATATACCAATGGTCGATGTAGCTGGAATACAACTGGAGACATGGTTACAGTTAATAGCTGTATAGTGCAGACAAGAAGCACCCAAGTGGCATGGAGCATCTGAAATATGATTTGAAACAGACGCAGATATATATATATATATTTTTTTACAACATTTTAAAATATATATGAAGGCTTCCTTTGCCCTATCTATGGGCTGTAATTCAATTAGTTCCACACCTGCTGAAAAGTTTTGCCCGCCGGACTTTTCGTCGACATCGCATGTTTTGGACGCGGTAACTTATCGTGCACGTCCCCGCTATTCGCCGTATTCAATTCCAAACCACGTGAAAATGGCAAGCGGTAAATTCAGAACAGATGGAAAGTGCTGTCAGAATTGGGAAAATCAGCCTGAACCCCCCAAAAAGATGCACTAACATTGGGGATCAATGTAGATATGTCCGAATAGCCCTAATAAAACTGTTTGGGGCAGTTAAGTTGTTTCAATAGCTACTTATTAGCGTCTTTCCGCAAGTGGTGAAGAATGGCATTAAGTAGTATTTTGGGGTGAAAATAAGTAGTCCTGTCAAATTTGGGGTACTTCAAAATGGGTGCTAGCATATTTTAATGTCTCTAAAGTGAAGTTTTAATAAACAAGAAAATCTCACCTGTTACATGCACCTACAAGCATAAAACACCTGACCCATCCTTGCAGACCCCCAAAAAGTCTATTTCTCTAGTTTTTATGCTTGTCCCCCCACTTTGTGCATTTTTCGCCCCCAAAATGAAAGTACTTGGGGTGTTCTTAAGTTCTTAAGTTTTTCCCCTGGATTTTTTGACACAGTTGCCCTTTGGGGGGGCTGTTCCAAGGGTTCTGAGAGGTTTCCCCACCTTTGCACCCCAAAATAAAAATGTTGCACTTCTTTTCTCCTGCTATTCAGAGGCAAGTCTTTTTTGTCTATTACATTGAATTGACTTTCTGCGTAGTCAAAAAACGGCTGGAATTGAATTAGGAGATAAGTTCCGACCACGCGAAAAGCCCCAATTGGCGATATTTTTCCGCGGAAAACGTCTTTTCGATTCTAATTAGAATACGGCCCTAAGTATGAAACATTTTTTATTTGTGCATAATAAGTGTTCAATGCAGTGTAAAGTGACTTTCAAAACACAGTTGCAGTGGTTTCAGTGCATGTGCATAAATGGGTGTGTTTTTAAAAATCAGTGTGCAGTCATAGCACCCTAACCCATGCCCCTCCAGACAGCTATGTTTGCGACTTTTCGCTGCCCATTTTAGTTGCACATTGCATCTGAATGCCCACACCATGCCCTTAATGTACTTTCGCCGCATATGCACATTCACTGCCTGCATCTGTACTCAACCCATGTCTGAGTGCCTGATCCAACCGTGGTCTCGGACCCCTGGTTGCACACAGTCACAGTTCAGTTGTACGCATGAAAAGAGACGTGCACTGCTAAAATTAAAAACATGCAACTTGCAGCCAATAGGAAACATGAATGGCCTTTACGTGTCTCTCAGAATAAGCCTAAATGTGCCCATACATCAGCGACTGTCTGTCGCGATCCAGTGATGCGATGGGAAATGCCGCCGTTTCCGATGGAAACACCGACCTCCCACCATCGATGTTCTGCGATCTGTCGCCGGATCGCAGACATTTGTCATGTTAAATATCGGCGATTTGACAATTTTGACCGCGATCATCAAATCGCCGAAATCCAACATGTTGGATTTCTGCAATCCTGTGATGGGGGGTTGCAGCATCGCGGAATCACGCCAATCCATCGCAGATGGATAGCGCCCATTAGTACAGTGTTTTACACTCCAGTCCCTGACGACAACAGTGCATGTTTTAAAGATTTCCTCAGTATCACGAGTGAAATAATTAGGACCACCTGTGATCTTTTAAAATGTGTCAGTCAGTAATGAATACACTTGTGCACCTGCTAGGAGCTCTGTAAAACATGCACTGTTAAGGTACACACACGCAAAGATTTTCTGTCCAACCATCCAATTAGTTGATTGGTTGGAATGAAAATCTGGTAACGTATGAAAGCAAATGACAATCAGCAATTTGCTCCTAAATGCCAGAAAACAGATGAAAATGGTCATCAGACAAGTTTGTTAAATGTTTGATCTAAACAATTTGTTCAAACAACAGTATTTGTCCATTTTCCGGCGTTTGGGAGCAAATTGCTGATTGTCATTTGCTTTCATACCTTACCAGATTTTCATTCCAACCAATCAAATAGTTGGATGGTTGGACAGATAATCTTTACATGTGTACCCTGCTTTAGGGTCCCTGAGAACTGGAGTAAAGAGACACTGACTTTACTGTAGTGCAGAGGTTCCCAAACGCGGTCCTCAAGGCACCACAACAGCTCAGGTTTTAGAGATATCCATGGTGGATCACAGGTGGTTAAATCAAATTGACTGAGGTAGTAATTAAGTCACCTGTTCTCCACCATGGATATCTCTAAAACCTGAACTGTTGGGAAGCCTTGAGGACTGCGTTTGGGAACCTCTGCTGTAATGTATCATTTCAAGAGGAAAAATTATTTAAATGTAATAAAGGGGTGGAAGATGCCTTTATCAGTGCCCTCTACATTGTGGGTGGATGCACAGCCTTTTCCTCCCTAAAAAAGATGGGGTCTCATCCCTATAAAGAAATGGATTTGTACCTTCCATTGCACTTCTGTGGGAAACGCATTTTAAGTGCACATTTATTAATGTAATAAATACAGAAATGTGACCCAGGTAATATAGACAGGTCTGATGTCCGCTCATTCTCATGATTAATTTAAGCCATAAATGAGTGTAAACCAGGCAGTATTTTAAAAATGAAAACATAGGTTTTAAAGTAGATCCCTCAAGTAACAGCAAAAGTGAAGGTACTTTGGGCATGTATACAACATATTTACTGTTTCCACCAAGCACATGTTTAGGTTTATAATACAAACCACATGTGTAAGTATGCAAGTTGATGTTATGGTGCATGCACACGGTCAGATCAGACAATGATAAAAATATCGTTGTCTGATCGTCCTGCATGTTCTGGATGATCATTATCGAACATCCAGCACAGCACTAACCCCCAAATGACTAAATGACCCGCGATGAACGGTCGCGGTCCCTATAGTAACCTGGTCGGTATCGACCAGGTTGGACTGCATGCACGGGCGATGGTCAATATCGTTATCGACCATCTCTGCCCGCGCATTCTCAGTCGTTTGGGGGTTGGAAGGGGCTAAAAAATGAACGATATAAACGATCTAACGATAAACGATATTGTTATCGTTTATATCGTCCTGCTAAATCTGACCGTGTGTATGCACCATTACAGTTGCAAAGATTGTGAAGTGGGTGTGCTAGGTAGACTAATCAAACATGCTAACTGCTATCAGAGTTATGTTTTTTAAATGCAAATTAAATGCACGTATACAGATGTGACACTAAGAATCATTATTCCAAGGGAAATTTCTAGTTTTTGCATTCATTCAATGCATTCGAAAACTATACAATCATCTCTAAAGCAAATGTAATGTGTATGGACTAGATATGCATTTTACTGGTCTTTTTACTTGCAATTAGAAGATCGCATCTCAGACATAAGTGGTTATAAGCACATAAAGAAGCCTGCCAATTGTGCAGATTGCGCAGGTGAATAACTTTTAATGACATGCAAAAGCTTTGCAATGTCGTTCAGTGTCAGAGCAGGATGACCACATGTTCTAACAACCTCTTTTCTTTGAAATATTCTGCTCTCCTGTCTTTTAATGCACTTAAAGAATTCAACTCATACAATTAGCTGGTATCGCCAAAGAAGTGTCACAAATGCTGAGATTCTCTTACCAGCAACTGCAGGACAATGTAGCGTTAAGGAGACAGATTTAGTATAATTATGGCTGCGGCCCTTCAACTGGTTGGGTAAGAGGGTTATCGCCAAAAATTTTTATGATAAGTGGAGTCCTTCTAAACATCTCAATCATATACGTACTTAGGGCCTTAATTACAATTGCATGTAAATGCATATCATGCACCATGGTACAAAACTGGTGCACTGTGCAGGAGCACGACTTGTTTCTGTATTAAGGGTTGCACATATCTTGCCCCTGTGGCCCTGGCTTTTGAAGATTCAGATAGGTAGAGTTAATGTGCAAGTGCAGGACACTTCAAAGGCATACAGACACAAGTTAGTAAGAAAAGGACCCTTATCCGAACAGATATATATGTCTTATCAGATACCTTAAAAGATAAAATAAATACAAACCCCTATAAATAGTTCAATCTCGTGGTATTAACCATTGTAATTCTAACAAGGAAAGGGGGGTGCTATCACTGACAATTATTGCAAAATATAAATAATTAAACAGAGATAAAATAATTGTCATTAATGGATGTTATTAATGGATGCACACATCTTAACTGTGTCTTATGTTGCATTACAATGTTTCCTTTAAGAGTACAATAACCAGAGTTGTTGATAATGATGGTTGCTAATGGAATAAAATACTCCTAGTTGAAAATGGCTGATTCCAACAATGCATCTGATCACTATCTGGCAATATTATTTTTTTATTAAATAATTTTTCTTTATTGAAGTGTAACAAATAAGTAAAGAAGTTGTATCTTTAACATACAACAATACAGAGTGGCAACGGGATAACAATATAAAATAAAACAGGTTACAAAGAGTACATTAGTCAAAAACTAAGTATAAAGAGCTTCTTATAGTTATCGGAAAAAATCTTGGAGGAATACACGTTTCATACCATAAAGTAGTATGGAAACAATCATAAATGGACTTTTTGATAGAATAACGGAGAATATCAATAAAACTTTCCAACACAGAAAAAAAAAATGTTCACGCGAGTTTCCATTTGAAGAGAATCCTCCAGCAAATCCATATATAAGAGGAAAAAAAGCTTCTCCTTTAATATTTCCAAAAGGGAGGAGAGGTCTGAATCCACAAATGTAGAAAACTTTTTTGGGCAACAATTTTTTTTTTCATTTATTTAAAATTTTACTAGTAGATGGAGAATGCCAAAATTGACCAATCAGGTATCAATGGGGCGTAATTAAACAAGTGTATAGAGACAATTCTCCAAACGGACAACCAAAAATGTCTAATTAAGAGGCACAACCATAAACAATGGTATAAGTCAGCAGAAGGTTGTTGACGCCCTGTGCAGGCTGGGCTATCCAAAAAACCCATAATGAATCCTCTATGAGGAAAAATATAAGCTCTGCGAAAATTGTTAAGAAAAATTGCAGCATATTTGGCAGCAGGGAATATAGTCATAGAGTAGGATAGCATTTTAAAAACTCATCCACAGGAAGGAAAGTGTTCCAACCATTTAGCAATACCTATGTTAAAGGGCGAGTGATCTAAGGGAGGCCTAAGAAACTCATAGAGAATAGAGATGGCCTTACAACTTGGCGGAGGTCTCAAAAACAAGGTGTCCAGAGGGTTGTCCCAATCACCTGCCAGGATAGATTTCAAAAATGATATTGAGCTTGGAGAAAATGAAGACCTAATGAACCAATGAAAGGGAATTTACCAAGAGCATTAGATTAATAAAGTGGTTTCTTACATTGAGTATCAGTCAATTGGCCAAAATAACACAGCCCATCTCTATACCACATACGGAATGGATGAGAAGCCTCTCCTCATTGAAAATTTGGGTCCTGCAAAAAGATAAATGGATAGTGTAATGGGGATGTAAGTGAAACCTGTGTCGTAAAAAAAGCCACATTTCTCTTGTGGTCATAAGAAGGGGATTATCAAGTAAAGAAAAAGGAATATCAATGTCTGACATATACCCTGGCAATATTGAAAAGTAATAAAAAACAACACTGGCCATAATTTCCATGGCCCCATTATTAAATATGGCAAGTGCAACATGTAAGAAAATCGGGCCAAAATTCACAATGTGCTACTCCTGACATCAGAAAGACAAGTAAAACAGAACATCTATGTTTCTGGCAGACATTGGGACTGATTTTTATGTTGAATTCTAAATCAGGCTCATTATTCTGAAATATCAGGACCATTATTCTAATATAACAATGCCTGAGGTCAATATGATAGAGGCAACCTTGTGTTGGAGCAAAGCTCATTTACAGACACTTGCTTAAAGTAGTTCACCTTTGAAAGGTTATCACATGAAAATGAATAGTGATGTATAACACACACACACATGGCTCACTCCATAATCCACATATAAGATGGGTTTTTTTGCTAACAGAGAAAGATTTTGTGAACCCATCTGAACTATTGAGATAAGCAAAATGCACCACCAATGTGAATTCTGTGGTAATAAAGGAGTTAAAGTATACATTCCACAGATACGTTGTGGTCACAGGGGAGACCTCCTTCATATTTGCTGAACTAACAAAGATTTCCATCTTCTGAAAAAACTACATCTTAGCTCAATGTTGGAAGTTTGGATCCCCAAAGACACTTGGGGTTTTCTCCTCTGCTGCCCAGCTCAAGCCCTGTCCAAACATTCCATGAAACTTGTTTCTCATTTATCATCAGCCGCCAAATCTACAATTGCGTCCCACTGGAAATAGATGGAAGCAGCTTTTCTCCCAGCAGTCAAGAACTATGTCTGGCAGGTTGCATGCATGGAATAGATTACCTATTACCTTCATTACAGACACAACCTCTTAACTATAGTGTGGGCCCCCTGATTTTTCAGAGAAAGCCACCAACGTCACTTTCACTCCCATACCCCTCCAGCATAACACCGCTCGTTCTCTTTAGAGCAACTAAAATATGTAACCCAAGCATTAATGATGTCTACTTTAAGGATTTTCATTAGCAAAAACACAGACAGTCCTTCAAAAACAAAGAGTAGACACACGGGAGCAGTATGCAAAAACTTTTGTGCATCTCTAGCAGATTATGACCAGCAACTTTTAAGAACACAGAACACTATATAAAGATAAGACATAAGCAGAGATTTCATTACATTTAGATTCAACTGTGCTGTCTCTGCACAGATTGTAATTGGAATAGGTTCTACCTAATCTTTGCAGCCCAAAAAGAAATTATACAGAGTGATGTTCCTAAACAAAAAGGTGGATTAAAATAAAAGGATTAATGGCATAGTCTCCTAGCAGAGCTAGCATAGAACAGTGGAAGATGACATTAAAATTCCACTATAAGGTGAGAAATCATATACAGCATGCAGGAGTAACAGCAGAAGAGCAGGATGGGTGGGACAACAGTCTCTGTTTACCGTGACATTGTATGTTTCTATTTACAGCTAAAGACATTGTTGAGTAATTCACAGACTGACAATGCTGCTTTAAGCTATAAACGACCTTGAAACTCTTTTGTTTCAAAAAATGTTTTGCTGAAATAAATAACTACGCCACAGTATTCATATACAGAGTTTCATGTGCCACTTTCCCCATAGACATTGATGTAAAGTTTTTGCAATTCACTCTGCACAAGTGAATGTTTTCATGCAGGTAATGTCTGAGGACAAGTTTAAATGCCGCCATTAAGAAGATCAATCAGAATCTCGTTTTCATGCATCCTTAGATTCCAAGACACAGGAAAGGTTAAGCCAATTTTTCAAGATTGCATTTTAAGAATTTTAAAAGCTTTGTTATTAACTCAGAAACCCTGGCTCATCTTCTGCTAGCAACTAATTCTACTTGTTGCCTCAACTCTCAAGTGCAAACCATAGCCTGTCACTCATCGCCTTTGGAAAGTGAGAAGTCAGTGGATAAAAAAAACATGTTCTTGATTTGATTTCTACTGTCAGAATGCTTTTTTTCCCTACTGACTGCTTTTAGTTATAATAGTCCATGTAAAGAGCAGTATGTTAGTAGCTGCTGGTGGGAAAAGTACAGTAGCAAGAGACAGAAGGGAATCCAAATTTCACATAAATTCATCAACATTTTCATAATTGTCTCCCTTACATGAACACATCACTTGCTGCATAATAAATAGCAGACATCAGGTGACAACCTGACAAATAAAGCTAGCTGTCACACATTTATGCTTTGTTAATAATAGAAATATTAGTTCTATCCAGCACATGCAAAGGTGTGATTCAGTGCTGAATTCACATCCCAATAAATATCATGATTCCCAAGTGAACCCAGAGGCATAGCATGTGGTCAGGGTGCCCGCAGCACGAGTGTGCTACCGCGCCTCCCCCCAAAAAAGTGTGTGCTATGTAATATAACTGCTACATATATACACATACATACATGGCAGGGTCATACATACATACAGGGTCACACATACATACAAACATATACACATACAGGAACGGTCACACACACATACAGGCAGGGTCACACATTCATACAGTACATACATACATACACATGCAGGCAGGGTCATACATTCATACATACAGACACACACACATACAGGAAGGGTCACATACTGTACATACATACATACACATACAGGCAGGAAGGGTCACACATACATACAGGCAGGAAGAGTCACACATACACACATACAGTACATCATACTTGCCGACAATCAGCTCCAGCCTTCCGGGAGGGAGCTGATTGTCGGCTAACAGAGGGGGGTGGGGGCGGCCAGTGACGTCACATTGGGGGCGGGGGCGGCCAGTGACGTCACATTGGGGGTGGAGCCGGAGGCGGGGCCGCGCGATCGTGTCATCATGGCCCCATCCCCTCTTCACAATGCTGTTATTTTCGGCATTGTGAAGCAGGGGGCAGGGCCACGATGACGCGATTCAGCACAAATCGCGTTACCGGCCCCCCCACTGTGGGAGTTTCTAGTTTTTTCTGGGGGGAGGTTGGGAGGGTCGCAGGTTTCCGGGAGGTTTGCCTGCCTTTTCGGGGGGCGTGGAGCGGCACCCGAAAATAAGGTGGCTCCCGGCCAAATCGGGAGGGGGTGCAAGCCTGCAGTACATACAAACAGGGAGGGTGATAGACATAACAGGGGTACAATACCTTTCATACCTTAACTTAATGTGGACCCTGCAGCTTCTTCCTCGTTAACATGCTGCTGTAGTCCCGCCCCCTGCTGGGGTCAGATGAACATGTGCTGAGCTCCACCAATCATGGCTCAGCATAAGCTCCTCCAGTGACCAGGAGTAAACTAGAGCAGGAAGGCAGGACAGGAGCTGCTGTTGCTGCTGTGGACCCGGCACAGGCTGTCAGCTACTTGACAGCTGCTCTGGAGTCTCCAGGGCGCCCTCTGGTAACTAAAGCATCTGGACCTCATGCTCCAGTGGAACCGGCCTCCCTATGCCCCTGAGTGAACCTATTTGCCTTCCTTAGCATTCACCACCGCAAAGGGCATAAAACTGATAACTGCCAAGGGCTGCTTTAATATTAGTTGCTAAGGATGCTGCCACCGCACAATAACAGACACACGTGTTCCCAACAACAGCTATTATTGTTATTCTACAACATTAAGTATAAGTGTCCTTCACACCTCTTAGGGGTAGATTTATTAAAGCTTCTAAAACAGACAAGTGGTGGTGTTACCCATAGCAACCAATCAGATTCTATCATTTATTTATTGCATACTATAATCTAATTGGTTGCTATGGGTAATACCACAACTTTTTATTTTAAAAGCTTTAGTAAATCTACCCCTTAGATTGTAAACTTATTTTGGCATCATTACCTTTTGCTTTGTGTCATAATAATGTATTTATTTTGATGTTGATCCCAGTGCCGATGTGTGCTGGTGTGAAACAATATCCTACCTCTATAAAACGGTATGTCCTACTAGTACTTCACTTTGGCACTAGGCGCTGGAACTGCCTCTGTCCCAGCATCGGTCCACAAGTGGCTACCTGTTTAAACTAGCCTTGCGGCCATTCAGCAGCGACCAGAAGCATATTGAATTTGCCTCCTGGCGCAAGCCCCTAATTTGTGGCCAGTCCGCGAACTGTCATTGACTCGTGCCCGGCACTAAATTCAATATGCCGCCGAGGAGTGTGAGCAAGGGGGCTGCTCCAGTCAGTGTAGCGCGGCATTCGTGGTGTGTGCTGGAAGGTGAGCTGGGAGCTGGAAGGTGAGCTGAGAGGTGTACAGTACACCTCTCAGCTCACCTCCCAGCTCCCACTACACAGTGTACTGGGAGCTGGGAGGTGAGCTGGGATCTGGGTGATTTTCTGGGAGCTGGGAGGTGAGCTGGAAGATGTGCTGTGAACTGAGAGGTGTGCTGGAAGGTGACCTGGGAGGTGTGCTTTGAGCTGGGAGGTATACTGTGAGCTGGGAGGTATGCTGTGAGCTGGGAGGTGTGCTGGAAGGTGACCTAGGAGGTGAGCTGGGAGGTGTGCTGTGAGCTGGGTGGTGTGCTGGAAGGTGACCTGGGAGGTGTGCTTTGAGCTGGGAGGTATACTGTGAGCTGGGAGGTATGCTGTGAGCTGGGAGGTGTGCTGGAAGGTGACCTGGGAGGTGTGCTATGAGCTGGGAGGTATGCTGTGAGCTGGGAGGTGTGCTGGAAGGTGACCTGAGAGGTGAGCTGGGTGGTGTGCTGGAAGGTGAGCTGGGAGGCGAGAGCTGGGAGGTGTGCTGTGAGCTGGGAGGTATGCTGTGAGCTGGGAGGTATGCTGTGAGCTAGGAGGTGTGCTGTGAGCTGGGAGGTATGCTGTGAGCTGGGAGGTATGCTGTGAGCTGGGAAGTGTGCTGTGAGCTGGGTGGTGTGCTGGAAGGTGAACTAGGAGGCGAGCTGGGAGGTGTGCTGTGAGCTGGGAGGTGTGCTGGAAGGTGACCTGGGAGGTGAGCTGGGAGGTGTGCTGGAAGGTAACCTGAGAGGTGTGCTGTGAGCTGGGAGGTGTGCTGGAAGGTGACCTGAGAGGTGAGCTGGGTGGTTTACTGGAAGGTGACCTGGGAGGCGAGCTGGGAGGTGTGCTGTGAGCTGGGAGGTGTGCTGGAAGGTGACTGGGAGGTGAGCTGGGAGGTGTGCTGTGAGCTGGGTGGTGTGCTGGAAGGTGACCTGGGAGGTGTGCTTTGAGCTGGGAGGTATACTGTGAGCTGGGAGGTATCCTATGAGCTGGGAGGTGTGCTGAAAGATGACCTGAGAGATGAGCTGAGAGGTGTGCTATGAGCTGGGAGGTGTGCTATGAGCTGGGTGGTGTGCTGGAAGGTGACCTGGGAGGCGAGCTGGGAGGTGTGCTGTGAGCTGGGAGGTGTGCTGGAAGGTGACCTGGGAGGTGAGCTTGGAGGTGTGCTGTGAGCTGGGTGGTGTGCTGGAAGGTGACCTGGGAGGTGTGCTTTGAGCTGGGAGGTATACTGTGAGCTGGGAGGTATACTGTGAGCTGGGAGGTATGCTGTGAGCTGGGAGGTGTGCTGGAAGGTGACCTGAGAGGTGAGCTGAGAGGTGTGCTATGAGCTGGGAGGTGTGCTGTGAGCTGGATGGTGTGCTGGAAGGTGACCTGGGAGGTGTGCTGTGAGCTGGGAGGTGTGCTGGAAGGTGACCTGGGAGGTGAGCTGGGAGGTGTGCTGTGAGCTGGGTGGTGTGCTGGAAGGTGACCTGGGAGGTGTGCTTTGAGCTGGGAGGTATACTGTGAGCTGGGAGGTATGCTGTGAGTTGGGAGGTGTGCTGGAAGGTGACCTGAGAGGTGACCTTGGAGGTGTGCTATGAGCTGGGAGGTGTGCTTTGAGCTGGGTGGTGTGCTGGAAGGTGAGCTGGGAGGTGTGCTGGAAGGTGACCTGGGAGGTGAGCTGGGAGGTGTGCTGTGAGCTGGGTGGTGTGCTGGAAGGTGACCTGGGAGGTGTGCTTTGAGCTGGGAGGTATACTGTGAGCTGGGAGGTATGCTGTGAGCTGGGAGGTGTGCTGGAAGGTGACCTGAGAGGTGAGCTGGGAGGTGTGCTGTGAGCTGGGAGGTGTGCTATGAGCTGTGAGCTTTGAGGGGAGGTGTGTACTGAGGGGAGGAAGTGGTGGCATAGAAATATCAGGGGGGCTCAGAATTTGGGCTTGCCTAAGTAAAGCCCCCTTGATATTTCCATACCCCACTTCACAATTTCCACTTTGCCAATTGGCTGATCCCCAATTTACAGCACTAAGTAAAATGTCAGCATTTAAAAAAAGGCTTACAATAATAATTCTTTATTTACTACCCTAAGGAAAGGTGCCGTGCACCATCAAATAGTTTTTGTTTTCCCTTACTTATACTCCTTTCAGTACCCCAGCTTTAACCTGGCTCGGACTCTGGGCACTGAACAGGGGTTGATGCCAGGGTTTTAATACTTACCGTCTTTCACACCTGGGTGATGGACCCAAATTATTCCCAGGTTGTCATCCTTCGCACCGGACCCGGGTCTTCCAGGGACCCGGGTCTTCTTTGTAACGCTGGACAAGACCCGAGTTACGCCTTTCAGACAAGCCGGGGAACTGACAAGGGTTGCAGGGTCATGAACTCGGGACTGTCAACCTGGAACAGACACTTTCAGATATAAGCAGGGCCCGGGTTGACTCATCGTGCCCTGGCAAATTCCCGGGTTTTTGCCTATGACTGAAAGGGGTATTAGGGAACTTGAAATTGACAGAACTGGGTACCAGCACCTGCATATAACTCTCTGTGCTAATTGCATGTATTCAATGCTGCATCTAAAAGACACCAAACTAATACCGATTTTACACCACAGCTAAAACCCAAGTTATTGCCGGGTTAAACCTGGTTGCTGCTAGGTGTAAAAGGGGCAAGGGTTGGATTCCTGGATCGAGTTACCCGGCAATCCAACCCGGGTAGTTTGCAGGGTTTAACACAGGAACAACAGGTGTAACCCTGCAGTGTAAACGGGTAACCCGGGTCGTCCAACACAGGTCTTGTTTACAGGATGAAGAGTTCAGGATTTTGCAGTGCTTGGAGAGGATGTAATCCTCATGCGCCAGCAGGCCAGTTCCACTGCACCCGTGTGCAGTGTGACTGGCACCGACCCGGGTTATTCACAGGTCTGAAGGGTGCAGGGCCGGATTAAAGGGGGGGCGACAGGGGCGATCGTCCCTGGGCCCCCACACCTGAGGGCATTACTATTGGGCACACACAGGGGGCATGACTACTGGGGGTACAACTAAAGGGGTATTGCTACTGGGGGTATTTATACAGGGGGCATTACTATTGGGAACACTACAACTGGGGGTATAACTACAGGGGGTATTGCATAGGGGGCACTGCATAAGGGGCAACACTCCAGGGGGCACTACTACTGGGTGCACTGCATAAAGGGCACGTAATAGGGGCCCCCACATGTTTGCTGCCCAGGGGCCCCCACAGACCTTAATCCGGCCCTGGAATGGTGTTTCTCCGAGGTCTGACCCGGTTTGGACTTTGGGCCTGATTCAGACCCGCTCGCGAGCGCTCGCAAGCTGGTCGATGCTGGCGCAGTGCGCATGCGCACGATGGAGCCGGCTCCGCCGTGCGCACGATGGAGCCGGCTCCGCCGTGCGCACGATGGAGCCACTCTGTCGTGCGCATACGCGAGACCCAGATAGCGACGGGCAAGCCGTCGCTCCGGGTCTCGTACCAAAGGGGGCGTGCTGTCGATGGTGAGTGACAGCGCGCCCCCTTTGGTGGGCGTGCCGGGGGTGTGGCTGCCCAGATGGAGGTGTTCCCATGGGAACGCCTACCGTCTGCGGCCGGCCCCACTGACATCACAAGTGATGTCAGTGGGAGTGCTCTCAGCTCTGATAGAGCCGAAAGCACTCCAGGGCTTGCGGCAACGAGACCCTACCACAAGGGTCTCGTCGCAAGCCCGATGGTCATGATGGTCTTGACCATCGCGATCAGCTTCCTGGCCGCTCGCTATAGCTGTGGGTGGTCACCCACAGCTATATGAGCAGCCAGGAGGCCGCTCTAAAAATTAAGAAGGACGGCCCTGATTCAGAGCGAGCGCTCTGTCAGAGCATCCGGCTCTGAACAGGGCCTTTGGGCCTGATTCAGACCCACTCGCGAGCGGCTGTCCGCTCGCAAGTGGGTCGATGTTATGGACTGAGCATGCGCACGACGGAGGGAGCTCCGTCGTGCGCATGCGCCAGAAGCGACGAGCGAAGGAAAGTCCTTCGCTCGTTGTGTCCGATCAAAGGGGGCGTGCTGTCAATGTTGATTGACAGCACGCCCCCTTTGGTGGGCGTGCCGGGGGCGTGCCTCCCTGACGGGGGCGTTCCCGCGGGAACGCCTCCCGTCAGAAGCCGGCCCACTGACATCACTAGTGATGTCAGTGGGAGTGATTTTGGCTCTGATAGAGCCAAAATCACTCCGGAGCTTGCGGTTGAAAACCTCAACCGCAGGCTCCGGCTCGCAAATTCGATGGTCGCGATGGTCTCGACCATCGCGACCATCACAATGCACGCTCGTATAGCCTGTGGGTGGTGACCCACAGCTATACGAGCGTCCAGGAGGACGCTCCATGAAAATGGAGCCCGGCCCTCATTCAGACCGTGCGCTCTGCTCAGAGCGTACGGCTCTGAATGACGGCCTTTGTTCCAAATACCGGGTCAGTCCCGTGACATTAGTGTAAAAGCAGTATCACATACATTCTGGTTACCCACATTTCATTTATATTGATATCTACATTGTTCTCAATAACGTATAGTTATTTACATTGGTTATTATAATTATAACTGAAAGCTGCCATTAGGAAAAAAGCATTCTGACAGTGGAAAATAAACCGAGATTGTGCTTTCTCTAAGTCAGACCCTTTATGCTGAGACAAAAAACATAGACCTGTGAAATTTGAATGAAATTATTTAATCAGCTTGCATAAATACCAATAAGCATTAATATAACACGCTATAGTTTAATGCATGTTTAATCAACAAAAGGAAATTTCTTTGTACATTATTTTTATTTTGTAACTGTAACTGTGTTGGGGTGTTTATAGTTTTACTGCAGTCAATCAACAATATCTAAAGAAGCATTTCTAACAGAGTATTTTATTTTATGTATTCAAAAATGCTGCTATTTAAAACAATTTTTCTCTATCGCTTGCCTCTTTGCACATGCAGAAGATGGGATACTACAAAGCCCAGGATGATGGAACCATGCAACCTCCTCTCTGCCTATCAGACACAGATGTTTGTTTTAGTTTTTTGTTTTTAAATAAATATAGGCTTATGATTGGTACACACTGGATGCCATATCGTTCGTACAGCCGGCGAATGATATATCGTCCCGACTATCGGCAAGTGTATACACACGAAATATCTATGAACCACGTAGTTCACAGATATATTGCGTTGGCCATGCAATTCGGCAGATGCGATATATATGAAAGATATATTATGCACATCTGCCTGTGTATGGTCGACCGCCCAATTAACCCATTTACTGAACAGCAACAATGACGTCACAACTGGTTCCTGTGGCCAGACATGTTGGTCAGCCGATTGGTAATGTGTATGCAGAGCCGCATACTTACCAAATCGGTTGGTAGGCTGACAGGCCAGCCGATCTGTCGGCCAAGTGTGCACATCACTTTAGATCTAAGGGTTCAGGGGCTAATTTACCTTAGGACGGAATTGTAAAGCTGAGCGCAGACAGTTTTGCAGTTCCATCCTTGCTAATATGTAAATGCAGCTGGAGGTGTATGACACCCCCTGCTGCATTTGCGATCCCAACACTGCGCCCGGACTGGCTTACTCAGGCTGGCTGACTTGCGAGGCCAGGAAACTGCATCCGTTGACGCCGCCCCTGGCCTTGCCACTCCTGAAAAATGGGGCGGACGTGCCCCTGTTTCTGGGAACGCCAGCTGTCCCCGCCCCCGCCCTGTCCCTTAAATGCCTCAGCCTGTCAATCATCCAGAGGCATAGAAGGGGCTGCATGCAATCCTGCAGGACCCTTCTGCACATTCGCATAACAGGTCCTGCACATGTGCAGATTCCTGATACGTGCAATGCTGAATCAACCCTTCAGTTACAGTAGGTGCGGGATTAATGTTAGGGTTAGTTTTGGCAGTTTGCCTGTAGTTGTTTTTCTTTCTGTGTGTTTTTTAATTACTTTGCTGGGTTTGAATGTGGTGGAGGGTAATATTACATTTAGGGTTCGCTGGGACATTGGCGGATCCAGGGGGGGTGATCAGGGCGATCACCTCCCGTACCACACACAGCCCTAGCCCTGTCCACCTACTGATCCTGCAGGCAGCAGAGGCTGGGGCCAGTTGCGAACGTCAGCCGGGCACATACAATTGGATGGAGAGACGGCACCCAGCCAGCCAGAGAAGTGGAGTGATATGGGATTCACTAGCGCACGGAGTGGGGGTTTCTAAGTACCCAGAAACCCCCCCCGACCAACCAATATTTTTTTTTATTCAGAGATGGAGACAGCTTTGTCTCCATCTCTGCACCATCCCCGGTCCCCGGGCCACCCACAATCGGCTGCGCGGCGCTGCCCGGCCAGGCCCCTGCCAGTTCAGATGTCAGCGCTTCCGCGTCAGGTGGCTTTCATACCACCTGACGCGGAAGCGCTGACAGCTGAATCGGCAGTGGACAGGCTGTGCGCCATGCACACAGCCTTCCCACAGGGAGCTAGACAGAGGGAAGCATTGCCGGAGCCGGGCTCCACCATCCGGCTCACGGACGGAGGCGGGCACAGGAGCGGGGATTCGGGTAAGTGGTTTTTTTTTTTGTGCATTTTTCGTTGTATATGTAAGGGGCACTGCTGGGGGGAAGGCACTACTGGAGGGCACTATATTGGGGGCACTTCAAGGGGGGACCACTAGTGGAGGCACTGGCACTGCTGGGGGTCACTGCTGGGGGGAGGCACTACTGGGGGCACTGGCACTGCTGGGGGGAGGCACTACTGGGGGCACTGGCACTGCAGGGGGGAATACTACTGGGGGTACAATATAAGTGGCACTGCATATGGGGGACCACTACTGGGGGCTCTGGCACTGCTGGGGGGGGGCACTACTGAAGCACTATATAAGGGGCACTGCATGGGGGGGACCACCACATAAGGCACTGCATAGGTGGGTCTACTACTGGGAGCAGTATATAAGGGGCACTGCATAGGGAGAGGACTACTACTGGGTGCACTATATAAGGGGCACTACATAGGGAGGACTACTACTGGGGGCCTCTGTCGCGTGCACCTACTTATATATGTGTGTGTGTGTGTGTGTGTGTGTGTGTGTGTGTGTGTGTGTGTGTGTGTGTGTAGACACCTTTAATGGAAACCCCTCCCTGAGAATCCTGCGTTTGCCCCTGGGATTTGTAGTTTTTTTCTTGTACTGTTCAGACTCTGAGCAGTAAAGACAAACTACAAATCCCATGAATCATTGTGTCTTTTGCAAAGATGGCCGCCGCTGGAGCAACCCAGCATGTGGATAGATAAGGAGAATAAAGTAACTGACATGCTGACAGGATTGGGACTGAGTGGTACACATTACAGACCACTTACAGTAGTTAGAACTTGAAGAGGGAGGGACCCTCCACCATCAGGTAGGACCATCCAGTCATTGAGCCAAGGGAGGGGGAGTTCAATATGTGTATTTCAGACATACATGCCTACCTTTTCATTTCTCTTCCCGGGAGAAGCCCGGGTAAGAGAAGCAGGAGGGTGGGGCCTAAAGATTTGCGTAATTAAGTCCCACCCCCTCACAGTTAAATTGCCGCGATTGGCTAAAATAAACATAGGGGCGGGCCATATTATTAAGCCCCGCCCCTGCACGGAGACCCGCGATTGCCGCAGGAAATTCTCATTCTACCCACTTCACTAGGAAGTGAGCAGAATGCGGGAGAAATGCCTACCCTTCCGGAGGTGCGGGGGGTTACCTGAAAAATTGTGAGCCTCCCACAAAAATCGGGAGGGTAGGCATGTATGATTTCAGACACCATTGGTGATGATAAAATAAATAAAAGGCTCCTGCTTTAAAATATGCTATAAGTTTAGTTGTTTTTTGCATGTGTGTGTTATGTATATATGTGTGTGTGTGTGTGTGTGTGTGTGTGTGTGTGTGTGTATGTTATATATATATATAAGAAGCAAGAAAGGATGGCGGCACTCCACGACTGGTAATAAGGTCAAAATCTTTTAATGTTCCAACATTTCGGGTCAATGCCCTTCGTCTGGTATCCCAGACGAAGGGCATTAGCCCGAAACGTTGGAACATTAAAAGATTTTGACCTTATTACCAGTAGTGGAGTGCCGCCATCCTTTCTTGCTTCTTGTACGGGACCTGGTGGTCCATGGAGGGCACCCACGCCATTATCTGCATTACCTGAGTGAGTGCCGGGATTACCATTTATATATATATATATATATATATATATATATATATATATAAATATATATATATATATATACAGTTAAGTCCATAAATATTGGGACATTGACAGAATTTTCATATTTTGGCTTCTATTCACCACCACAATGGCTTTGAAATGAAACAAACAAGATGTGCTTTAACTGCAGACTTTCAGATTTAATTTGAGGGTAATTACATCCATATCAGGTGAACAGTGTAGGAATTACAATGGTTTCTATATGTGCCTCCCACTATTTAAGAGGCCAAAAGTAATGGGACTATCAACTCAAAAGCTATTTCATGGACAGGTGTGGGCTATTCCCTCGTTATTTCATTATCAATTAAGCAGGTAAAAGGTCTGGACTTGATTCTAGGTGTGACATTTGCATTTGGAATCAGTTGCTGTTAACTCTAAATGTGAGATCCAAAGAGCTGTCACTATCAGTGAAGCAAGCCATCATTAGGCTGAAAAAACAAACAAACCCATCAGAAAGATAGCAAAAACATTAGGTGTGGCCAAATCAA
This sequence comes from Taudactylus pleione, assembly GCA_031769625.1. Lineage (NCBI taxonomy): Eukaryota > Metazoa > Chordata > Amphibia > Anura > Myobatrachidae > Taudactylus > Taudactylus pleione. The sequence continues at coordinate 28,688,106 of JAUIMM010000007.1, read as the reverse complement.
CTGTTTGGAACATTCTTAAAAAGAAAGAACGCACCGGAGAGCTCAGCAACACCAAAAGACCCGGAAGACCACGGAAAACAACTGTTGTGGTTGACAGAAGAATTATTTCCCTGGTGAAGAAAAACCCCTTCACAACAGTTGGCCAAATCACGAACACTCTCCAGGAGGTAGGTGTACATGTGTCAACATCAACAATCAAGAGAAGACTTCACGAGAGTGAATATAGAGGGTTCACCACAAGATGTAAACCATTGGTGAGCCACAAAAACAGAAATACCAGATTAGAGTTTGCCAAACAACATCTAAAAAAGCCATTACAATTCTGGAACAACATCCTATGGACAGATGAGACAAAGATCAACTTGTACCACAGTGATGGGAAGAGAAGAGTATGGAGAAGGAAAAGAACTGCTCATGATCCAAAACATACCACCTCATTAGTGAAGCATGGTGGTGGTAGTATCATGGCGTGGGCATGTATGGCTGCCAATGAAACTGGTTCCCTTGCATTTATTGTTGATGTGACTGCTGTCAAAAGCAGCAGAATGAATTCTGAAGTGTTTCGGGCAATATTATATGCTCATATTTAGTCAAAGGCTTCAGAACTCATTGGACGGCGCTTCACAGTGCAGATGGACAATGACCCAAAGCATACTGCAAAAGCAACTAAGAGTTTTTTAAGGCTAAATAGTGGAATGTTATGCAATGGCCAAGTCAATCCCCTGATCTGAATCCGACTGAGTATGCATTTCACTTGATGAAGACAAAACTGAAGGGAAAATGCCCCAAGAACAAGCAGGAACTGAAGACATTTGCAGTAGAGGCCTGGCTGAGCATCACCAGGGATGAAACCCAGCGTCTGGTGATGTCTATGCATTCCAGACTTCAGGCTGTAATTGCCTGCAAAGGATTTACAAAAAAGTATTAAAAAGTGAAAGTTAGATTTAGGATTGTTTAGTTTGTCCCATTACTTTTGGCCCCTTAAAAAGTGGGAGGCACATATAGAAACCGTTGTAATTCCTACACCGATCACCTGATTTGTATGTAATTACCCTCAAATTAAATCTGAAAGTCTGCAGTTAAAGCACATCTTTTTTGTTTCATTTCAAAGCCATTGTGGTGGTGAATAGAGGCCAAAATATGAAAATTCTGTCAATGTCCCAATATTTATGGACCTGACTGTATATATAATATATATATATATATATATATATATATGTGTGTGTGTGTTATATATGTGTGTGTGTATTATGTATATATGTTTATATATGTGTGTGTGTGTGTTATGTATGTGTGTGTTATGTATATGTGTTATGTGTGTGTGTGTGTTATGTATATATGTGTGTGTTATGTATGTGTATTGTATATATGTGTGTGTTATGTATGTGTGTGTTATGTATATATGTGGAGTGTGTGTGTTATGTATGTGTGTGTGTTATGTATGTGTGTGTTATGTATATGTGTGTGGGGAAGGGGGGATCCTTTAGTGTGGTGTTTGCGGAAATGAACGCAAGGTCTATACTTTACGTGACACAATGTACTGCATGGATACATTTATGGTCTCACTGTGTTTTGGAGATCAGAGGTCTGTGTGTTTATGCGGCTCCTGTGACATATATTAGGTTGTATATGCAGTATATGTCGTACAGAGATGTTGTTAGGCTGGCAGTACTGGTATCTGAGTAGAGTGCAATGTCCAGAAACAGAGCAATAGTGTACAATATTGTATTCTGTGTCAATTAATGTTCTCGGGTAATGCTTATTTGGGTTGCCAGAGTTCCCACTGGTAGACCAAAACTGTTGAAACTACAGTCTAAAGTCAGACAATTCAAATGTTTTTGGGGGCCCTGCGCAGCAATTCAATTGTTGCCACAATAAGCCATGCATGCCATGGACACCTATTAATTCTGCTCACCCCCTACTGATTAGCACAAAAAATGAGAGTCCGGCACCAGAACAAACATTTGCATATTGCCCAGTTTAAAGTGTCGGGCGATATGCAAATGTCGGCGTCAAAAAGCATTTGAATTATCCCCTTTGTGTATTATAATTTCAGGCACCACAGAAACTCACTTTGGGGGCAGGACTATAAGTGGGAGGAGCAATCATTAGAAGTCCGTATTAATTCTTAAACCGCCCCCTCTAAAAGTAAAGTCTAGATCCGCCACTAGGCTGGGAGAGTTTATACTTTCCTAATCTCTAGCCTAAATAATTTGATTTTAAATGTGATTTGTCTCAAAACTAAAACTAGCGCCTATGAATGGGAGGATAGACTATAGTTAAAAAAGTGAGCAATGAGGGACTTCAGGTGAGAGGCTGTATGGTGGGCTACACATCGTCATATGAGTTGGTTCTTTAATATCCCATTTTGACTCTTTGAAAGGTCATTTCCATCACAGTGGCAGGGGAGTAAAATGCAGCCTTTGCTTACACACAGAAATGTGGTCATACACTTACATTTCTGCCTGTAGATACACCATCATCATCAACTTTCAAACTTGTACCAGTTCTATGGAACATGTTAAGATTCACCTTTGAACTAGCGTATTTTCTGGCCTGTTGTCCCCATACACTAGTACAATACCCTGACTAAAGGAGTCCCGGTTGCAAAGAAGAATCCTTTCAGATCCCTCCGTCACTACTCGGCTCCTTCCATCTGAAGTCACACATACGTTTACCCAGGTTCACGCAAGCGAAGTAGCACTGCAGAGTCAGACTCTACTAAAGTAGTGGTGAAAGGACGTGCGCTTGCAGCATGGCTCCTGATAATTAACATTAAGAGGTGTACTGTACTTACAAGTGATCAAAACCATTCTGTCTCTCCTAGCACAACTGGACGCAAATAAGAAACCTCAAAATATGGGTGGAAGTGGGGCGCAAGGGCAGTGCAACAAATTTAACATGGCACACTCTAATCAGATGCAAAATGCTGTATTGTGTACAGTAGATACAATGATTTAAAGCATTAACAAACTACAGAAAAACTCTTAATGCACAATAATTACCAGAACCCTGATTTTTATAGTATATCTCTACATGAGATCAGATATCATCAACGTACATAAAATGAACTACTGTATTATACATTCTACATAATCCTTTAGGAATTGGTATGAAATACCATTGGCTGCATGGCCGGCGGTTCGATTCCCGTCAGCGGCAGCCTGACAGAAGCAGAGTGCGACGCAGCGGAAGCCCGACAGTGCTGGAAATCCCGATCGTGGATAGGTAAGTATCCACTAACCTAACCTAACCCCCCTAACCCTAATCCTCCTTAGGGGTGCCTAACCCTAACTTCCCCCCCAAGTGCCTAACCCTAATCCCCCCTCTAAGTGCCTAACCCTAACCACCCCCTTCCCCGCTGCCTAAACCTAAGTCCCCCGGGGGGGTGCCTAACCCTAAGTCCCCCCCAGGGGTACCTAACCCTAACCCTCCCTCCCCCTAGCCTAACTCTAACCCTCCCAGGGGGGTGCCTTACCCTAAGTCCCCCCCGGGAGCCCTAAACCTAACCCTCCCCCCCGCGGCTGTCCGCTCTCGGCGCCCAGCATCACTACGATCGTGATGCCGGGCGCCGGTCTCCCGGCGTCGGGGAAATGTGGGCGTCTACATATAGACGCCCGGCATTTCACCCTTGCCGGGATAAGACAGTCGGGAAGCCGGCTGCCGGTATTTAGGCAGTCGGCTTCCCGATTGCCTCCCATCCTTTAAAACACTAAGACCCTATCTGTTTGATTAGTTATAGATGACTATGACTGCAATTGGTTAAATTACATTGGCACATACAATGTCAAACATCTTATGCTTGGAAATGGTTTGGGAAACATTACATGTATACAGATCAATCAATGTTGTAATAACAGCTTTTAAAGTGGGCCTTTAATGAAGCAAAACACTACTTTTCAAGAGATTTTACATAATCTGAAGATTATTATATCCAATAGCTAACTTGTCCAAGAGAGCTAGCATGCTTCCTTAATCTGGCTATATAATGAAATGTGACTGGCTCAGATGATCATTTCAGCAGCACAGTAAGGCTTCATTATCAAGGAGACGGATGTAGTAGAGTCATTACTAAAAGCCACTCAAATCCGCTGATCGAATCCTGAGCATTTATTGTATACTAAAAAAGATACATTCTTCTAATTACAAATCCAGAATTATACACTGCATGTAAGGCCTAATTATGGAACAATGTACAAAAAGCATGTCTGGATTAAGGGTACATTTAGGGGGTTGGGTGGTAAGTTTCTCAGCACCAAGAACACATACCCCAATGACAGAGAGCACTCTGTGCTTTGTTTAGAAGGAGATGGCTTAGGGGGAGCTGACGTGCTCCCCACCCCTTTCTCCTCTCTTCTCCTCTCCTCAGCCCTGAGGAGACTGGTGGCGGGCACTAGCAATGGTTGTGACACACACACACATTTTAGAGGTGGGGGTTCCATATGTGTGCTCACCATAAGACCATGCGTGATATATAGATAGATAGATCTATAAAATATATAACATATACAGTATAATGCACATGTATGGAGCCCCCCTCCTTATTCTGCATTAGCCCCTGTGAATTGTCTGTGCATGTTCTACCAAGAAAACTGTTGTACTAAGCTTCAAGCACAAAAGATCCACTATCTACTAACTTCAATTATTAATGTCATATTGCAGCATGGGCAGCACCAGAAAATACACTCTCTGATCTTTCCATGTAAATCCCAAAGGTGATGACATTTTGAAAGTTATTAGTAAAGGAGCTCACACAGTGACCCTGCTAATTCCCATGACTCATGGTTATATTTATTTTGTATTATGTGCAAATACACTTACTCTATTTTCTCTCCTTCCTAGAATGAGTCTATCTATCTATCTATCTATCTATCTATCTATCTATCTATCTATCTATCTATCTATCTATCTATCTATCTATCTATCTATCTATTTACCTATCTATTTACCTATCTATTTACCTATCTATCTATCTATCTATCTGTCTGTCTGTCTGTCTGTCTGTCTGTCTGTCTGTCTGTCTGTCTGTCTGTCTGTCTATCTATCTATCTGTCTCTGTCTGTCTGTCTGTCTATCTATCTATCTTTGTCTGTCTGGTCAGTCTTCTGTCTGGCCACCTCAGTACACCTAAATGTGAGTTTAGCTCATACAGGGGGAGATGTATTATAGCTGGGCATAGAGACAATTGTATTCAACATTGGAGCATAATTGTGCTCTGAGCAGAAAAGCTGGTACACATGTACTAAATTGCAAAAAAAACCTTTTTGAAAGCCAATCTGATTGATTCAGGTATGAAACAACCAGCAAGCCCTCAGTAAATATGTGGAGTATTAGCATTATGTAAGAATTATATGGTAGTATTTCTAGAGGAGCGCAATGAGCTTGTAGTGTCAGCAAGTGTATATATACTTTTATGCATACATGCCTACTCTCCTAGAATAGCCTGAAGGCTACCGAAAATCATGTGGCGCTCTTGGCCGCCCGAAGAGGTGGGCAAGTCTCGCGGCCAGCCACCATTCTCCTGCACCCTCCGGCACACACCCCGGCTGCAGGGAGGGCTGATGACGTGATCCGCACTAAATTGCGTTATCGTGGCCCCGTCCCCTGCTACACAATGCCGGTAATCTTGGCATTTAGTGGTGATGTAGCCACAATGACGCAATTGCGCAGTCATGCCCCCCATAACACCCCCAAAGCAAAGGCAGCATCATTTCACTGCCAAACTCCCCCATGCCGCGCCAACCTGGCTGCCCCCTCTTGTAGGAGGCAATGGCCCTCATTCAGACCCACTCGCAAGCGGGCGCACGTACGTTAGGCGTACGTACAAAAATATTTAAATTCAAGGGCTCGCTCGTATTTTCGTTCGCATCCAAAAATCCTCCCCAAACTAAGACGACCCCTCCTCTAACTAACGAGCGTGCGAAATAGCGAGCGTACATCCCCGAAATGGCTTGAAGGGAACGCACGCACAAGTATAAACCGGAAGTGGCCATGTCAGATGTCGATTACCTGCTCCTTTATTCTGCCTACCTCCATCAATCGTATCATGCCAATCAATGTATCAATTAGCTTAATTGGTTTTTTTTTTTCAACACAATGCAAGAAACTTTACTCTTGTCCGTGTTTGTGTTTACCCGCAGAATACGTACGGCTTAAACATTCGCTTTTATTGCTCAAAAAACATGTTAGCCACAATGAAACAATTGTTCTATTGCTGTGGATCCCCGCATATTTCCCGGGGTTAATTTCCAAGATACATTAGCCAATCAGAAATTTTTTGCACACTTTATCAAAAATGATTTTTAAGAAAAACACCATTGCCATCATGAGAGCCTCCGCATTCACCAGGCGCGAGCTGCTGGTGCTAACGGAGGTGATGGATCGGCGTATCACCAGCCAGCCTCCACCCATCACCAACCGGCAGAAGCGTTCTGCGTATGCGGAGGCACGGGCCCGCCTGCGCTCCTTCGGCTCACGCCGCAACATCGGCCAGCTGGAGCGCAGGTGGTCTGACCTGCAACGGCGAACGCCCCGCTTGCTGGCATGCTTTCGCATGCAGATAGTGGAAAGTAAGTGTTATGTATTGTGGTTTTCATGTTTGTCTTTGTGGGGCAAACTGCGTGTGCATGTTTTCATGTCTGTCCTATTTTTTAATTCTCCTCATATCTGCGTGTGCATGTTTTCATGTCTGTCCTATTTATTCATTCTCCTCATATCTGCATGGCCATGTTTTCCCTCTATTTCTGATATATTCATTCTACTCATATTTGCATGTTTTTTGTTGGTGGTGGGTGATTTTAAAATGTTATTTGGCCAGGATTTGGCCAGAAACTAACCACAATTTGTTTGACATCTTTTAGGGGGACAGCCAAGACTACGCCGTCACCGTCCGGCCAGACGGCGTTCCCGCCCACTCTCACCAACCCCCAGCCAACACTCCACCCCAAATAATTCCCCTATTCCCCCCTCCTCCCAAGCCTTCCAAGACCCTCTCCCGGAACTGTCGGCCCTCCTTCCCCTCCGTCCCCCTTCCCCCTCTCCTCCAACCACCCCTCTTCCAATTACCCCCTCCCCGGAGTCCGTGATAACCCCGCCCCGTTCTTTGGGGAATGAAGGCTCCTCCGAGGATGAAGATGGAGGGACTTCCGGATCTGCCATTTTGGCTACCGGTATGTTTTTCTTTCGCGTTTTTTGTAACCACAAACTGTTTGTATGTAATCATGTGTCGTTCCTTTATTCGTGATTTTTGGGTTGTTTTTTGGTGATTTAGCAGTTTGCCTTTACCTCTTCCTGCTGATTTCAACATACACATATCACACCTGTGGGTATTTCGACATAGGCCTTGTAATTTTTGCAGCACCCCTTTTTTTAAAATTTTTGGTTTTGGAGTGATTTCGTTGTGTTTTTGTTTTTTTAATGTGGATTCCCTATTGTTTTATTAATCCACACACTTTTCTCACCCACAGAGGAACAAAGGCGTCGGCAAGAGGTCGAAGAATGTGTGGCACACATGCGCCAAAATGTAATTGGGGTGCTTGTGGCCCTTGACCGGCTGTCTGGCATCCTTCGGCAGTAGTTTTTTTTTTTTTTATCTTTTTCAAAATAAATTGTTTATTTCTAATATACGTTCTGCCTCATTCGTTTTTTCAAAACCAAAGATAGTTAACCCTGACATAAGTAGACTGTTCCTGCAAGGTTTTGCATTTTTTTAAAATTAGATTGGGTTTTGTATTTGTATGTAAAACACCCTCAAGAAACACATAACAGTAACAATGTCATTTCCCTTTTTGTGTGTAGTGTCAATTAGATATTTCTACATTTTACAGGTTCCTAGTTGGTGGGCAAGCTGCTTAGGCGAATCTTACAAAGCCAAATGATTGGACAGGCTTCCTTTTGGTGTGGGTTGGGAACCTGAAAACATATTTCATTTTTGCTCAACTGGCGTCAGTACTGGATTACCCCTTAGTCAAATGTAAGGTGTGTTAACCTGGTTAAACTTGCTGGTAACGTCCAAAAAAAGGAAGAACATTTAACTCTCCAAACATTTATTCACAACATAACTGAGAAATCAAAGTGGTCACTCACAAAAAAAACACACAGTGATAATCTCAAATACAACACATACCAATAAAAAAAAAACCAAAATCAACAAATCAAGAACTGGTTGAGGAAGGACCATGCCAACATGATTCCACAAACATGGCGTTGCGATATGGGTTCCAGAATATATTCCCAAAATGACCAGATCCAGTTTTGGTAAGGGTAGCATGAAGTAGTGAGCGTTGTAGTGCCAAAGATTATGTGTACAAACCGAAGATGGTGAAAAAAAGAAAACAAAATTAGATGTTCGCAAACAAACACAAACACATTAGGTATAAACACTGTTTTGTTAAAACTTACCTAAAAAATCTGGCCACCACATCATCGCGTATGGCCCCCCACATACTGACCTCCGACCAACCTCGGGGGGGCCATCCTCAGGTAAGGCATCCTCTGGCTGCATTGGGACACCACTCCTTATGGCGATGTTGTGAAATATCCCACACAGGACCACAATTTTCGACACCATATCCGGCAAATACATGAGCTCACCACCAGAGCAGTGGAGGCATCGGAATCGGCCTTTTAAAAGGCCGATACAGCGCTCCACCACTTGCCTGGTGGCTGTAAGTGCGGAATTAAACGCACTTTGTGGGCCTGGTGTGGGAGCCAATTAAGGAGTGAGCAGCCAGGACATGCAAGGATATCCACTGTCTCCTATGGAAAAGAATTGACAACATCAGGAACACTGTGTATCAAGCTTAACATTGTTATGTACTAAAGGTCTCCACTTACCGAAAAGCCACGCATCACCAGCTTGTAGGTTGGTTAATTTGTGCCATATCCCTGATTGCCGGATGAAGAAGGAGTCATGTGCACTTCCGGGTAATTTAGCATTCAGGGACAGGATCTGGAGGGAGGCATTACCACCATTACATTCAGGGAGTGATAGTGTTTCCTGTTTCGAAATATGGCCTCCAGCCGTGCTGGAGGCTGAAGTGGTATGTGAGTACCATCCATAACCCCTATGATGTGTGGGAAGCCAGCTATTTGGTAAAAATTGGCCTTGGCCACACTAAGGGCACCCATATCCAAAGGCATTTGAATAAAATGATGGAGGTGCTTGAAAAGTGCCTCCATCACTGCCCTCAGGATCCGGGAAAAGGAGGATTGGGAGATGCCCGCCACTATTCCCACCGTTGTTTGAAACGATCCTGAGGCACAGAAATGTAACACCGCCATAAATTGCGTAAGTGGTGGTATTGCTGTTGGACTGTCAATTTGCCACTCAAGATCACTTTCTATTAATGAGAGAGTGTCTATGATGATTTTGGGAGGTAGACGGTAGCGTCTTAAAACCTCATCATCGGGCATTCCAAAAAGGGTGACACGTGTTCGAAATATCTGGGGCCTTGCATGCCTACGATGCCTACGCCTGGGACGAGATTGAGGTTGGTCGGCTTCCGGGAGCATGGCCAGAACAATCCGCCCCAGATCAACCTGAAATTCAAAGATTTCAAAGTAAGGCTTTTGACCCACCACAAAACTATATTAAAACAACTTAGCTTGATGATACCATCCATTGCTGCTTACATGCCGGGGTATTGTCATGATACATCCAAACTGAAAATAAACACCAAAATTATTTGACACATTTCACTCTGTGCATTTTTGTTTATAAATTTTGTGCTAGACCAAAGTTAAAATATGCCAAACACCCATTTAGCAAAATAGCAAAGCGACATTTAACACAGTACATCAAAATGGGTCGAAATGTTGGCACCAAAAGCGAAAGAGAAACCACCAAAAAGTTAGAATGATTATTAAGCAGTTAAAAATGCGCAAATTAGTTCGCTATTACAAGTCACAAGAGTAACTACTAAAAATGCGCTAATTAGTTCGCTAATACAAGTCACAAGAGTAACTACTAAAAATGCACTAATTAGTTCGCTAATACAAGTCACAAGAGTAACTACTAAAAATGCACTAATTAGTTAGCAAATACAAGATAAAAAATGGACTTACCAAGAGCAAATATATAAGAGTCAAAATCAGAAGGTCTTTTGGGTCGAAAATAATCAAAATCTAAAATAGAAGAAATTATGGATCCAAAAATTACAAAAAATAAGAAACACAATGAAACAACAATTGAACAAAAGTTAGACTTCACAAAACTTACCAAATCAAGAAACGAGGTCCCAAAAATATAAACCAACAAAGATAATGGAAAATAAAAACTTGAATCTAACCAACAAACGAATCTCCAACCGCCAACTCCTTTCTACGCAATCAATAAACTCCAGCCAAGATAACCTCCAACAATCCAAAAACGCCACCTCGACTTGAGACACACCAAGCCATAAATAGTGTTTCGTTTCCCGCACAAATTAAGGAGGGATCATAGGGCCGCACAATCAATGATGCGGCCGCAAAATAAGGACGCATGTATAAATACGTCACGAAAACACATTAAAATTCTGGTGTATTTCTTGTTTGGACCTCTGACCTCTGACCAGGGAAAAAATGCCCAAGAGTCAGGCGGTAAGTCTTTCATGCATTTTGGATCAATGATTAATTTGAAACATAAGATTAGGCAAGTTGTGATTTTGTGAATTCTGTAAATTTACACAAATAGGTGAGGAGGATGACATGGAAGAGGCTGCTGGGCCCAGTATTCCGGCCAAAGCGGCCAAAAAAAAAAGGCAGCCACATTTCACAAGAAAGGAGATGGAGGTTTTGATCCAGAAGTGTGTGGACATCCTGCCACAGGCAGACAGGAATATGAGTCTAAGCCAGAAGTGGAGAATGTGGGAAGAGGTAGCCGTTGCTGTCAATAGGGTGGGTGATTATGTCTGTCTAGCCCGGGATGTCAAACGGCGGTAAGTAAACCCTTGCCCCCCCTAAAAACAAACCCCATTTTAAACCAAAGGATAATGGCTTCCATTTTTCCCCACAGATGGGCCGACTTCAAATATCGCCTAAAGCAAAAACTCGCGGACAGGGCTAGGCATGCAAGGGGGACAGGTGGGGGTCCCACCCCTGTGTCATTGGAGTTGACAGATTTAGAAGAGCTGGCACAGGGGTGTGTGCAGCCTGTGGAGGTGTTTGGCGTGTCCAACATGGATACGGATATGCCAGACTTTGCGGCTCCTCATGTTGTCCCAGGTAAATCTTTGGATGTCATCAACTCTGAAATGTTATTGTGCCAATATGTAGATTGTAATGTGAGGCTTTTCTCTTTTTTCATAACAGAGACACAGGCGGATGAGTCTGCTCCAGAGGGGAGCCTTGGCCGCCGAATTTCTGCTGGCTCTGCAGGGGAGGAACCAGTACATCCGGCTGAGGACCCTGCAGAAGCCAGTCCAGGGCAATCCCCCTCGCAGGCAGTGGCCCTCCTCACAGAACTCAATTTCAAATCGGATTCCCATACGGAGATTCTGCAGAGGATGGACGCCAGTCTGCTCGGGGTGGCTGAGGCCCTGGAGCAAAATGCTGCGGCCAACGTGACCATTGGTCAGGCCCTGGCGGAAAATACCAGGGCCAACATCCGCATCGCCAATGCCCTGGAGCAGCTCGTTCGCCAGCACATGGTGGAGCCGACCTCCCTTCCTGCCGGAACATCAGGATCCTCCACCTCTGGCACAACATCAGCCAATCCTCCAAATGTGCCTAGCCCTGTGCCTAGTCCAGAGGCCACAACATCTGCCTCTGGACAGGCCAGCCCGATGACATCCCGGACCCGGTCTGGCGCCCTCCCTCCCCCATCCAAACGGGTGAAAAAACGGTGACAGCAATGGTGACTTTTGCCACAATCCTTCTGTGCTTGGCTCATATTCCTTTCTGGGCCAAACTTCCCTCTCCTTTCTTGTGAAATGTTTTTATTTTTTTGTTGTATGTTTATGTCAACAGTTATGTTGGGCCAATTTGTTTGAGTTTGGAACATATCTTTGGGCAAAAAAGATGTCGCCAAAATTTTAAAATTAAGTTTTTTTGTTTGAGCAATAAATTGGAAATTACAAAATGACATTGGATTGTGAAATTATTGTACAAATGGGTTACATTTAATCCTGGGCCAAAAGGCAAAAACTCGCCCAAAAAAAAAAAAAAAAAAAAAAGGGCTCTTTAAGGAACGTTTAAAAATTCATATAATTAGGCAAATTCAAGAGGCACAAATAAAATGGTGCGAAACTGAAAACATGATGACATTATTGTTACAATAGGCCCTAACCACCAAATTGCTGCCCAAATAAACCCCCACAAATGTACGCAAATTGATTGTGTCATCCTGACATTAGCAGCTCTGAGTTCCACCTGCGTACGGTTTTGTGCTATCCCAAAAAACTGATTTCAAAACACATACCAAGCCGGTTCTCAATCCAACACTAATTGCTTTTCTGCCCTCCCGCGATTAATCGCAACAACATCGTGGAGTCCCGGGACGGAGGAGAAGGCCATCGCCAATGTGGTCGAGTAATCCAGACCCTAAGCTGTGCGAGCATTTGGAAGGGAAAGAGGATCATCCAGTGACGTAGGAGTCGGTCCGTACACATTTTACGCTCGCATCTGCTAATGTATGTACGCCCCAAAAACGCCTCGCCACGCCTGCGTTTTTCCATCTCCACCCTCGTCAACACCCTAAAACGCCCTGTTCTGTCAATCACATTTGACATGTCACTTCCTGTACGCTATTTTAGGAACGAGTCCAAAAAAACTCGCAATCTGCAGTACGCACATGCGCAGTGTTATGATCTGGGAGTCATATTGCGCATGCGCATCCGCGGGGGAGCAGAGGGGGATCCTTCTAATCCCTCTCAGGGGAATTCTACGATAAGAAGCCCATAGGCTTCTACCGGCAAAATCAACTATAGATGGAGTTGCTCCGAAAACTTCAGCATTCTATGGGGACTGCAGTGCCGGCAGCGGGCCACAGCAGATATCAGAGATAGTGTAATACCTCTACCCTCAAGCAGAATTCAACTAGTTGTTGTTTGCCTGATCAATAGTCCACCCTTGCCAGAGATGGGGGATGTGGGAGCTAAATTACAGTTTCAGCCCCCCAACAGCCTTAGTGTCAAGGGAACTGATTGGACAACTGCCCAGACATCCACAAGGTGTCAGTAATAGTGCATGAGCTTAAACATTCTCCTGTAATTTAGGCCTTTGTTTCATTGTCATTTGAATTGAATATAAGTTGAATTTCAACCTTAAGAGAAAAAAAACTAAATAACTGCTATGATTTGCGTATATTTTTAGGAAGATCTTAATAGAGACTTGCATTACATTATCCTTTCTAATATGCTGCAAATTCATGTGTGTGTTTGTGGGATGTGTACAGGATGTTGGAATTCAGAATCCCGGTGGTAAAAATCCCGACCCCGCCATCCCTACAGGCTTAGACTATCAACACCTGTTGGTAGGTAACCTAACCCTCCCCCCTCCCTACCCTAACCCTCCCTCCTCGATGCCTGAATCTAACCTCCCCCCTAGTGCCTAAACCTAACCTCCCCGCACCCTAAACCTAACTCTCCCCCCTAGTGCCTAACCCTCCCCCTAGTGCTCAACCTTAACCCCTAACCCTAACCCTCGCGCCAACCCTGCTACTTACCTTCGGGATGCCGGTGGCTGAGATGCCCGCACCGGGATTCTGACAGGTGTCGGTATTCCGACGCTGGTATTCTAAGTGTCAGTATCTCCTGTGCCGGGATACTAAACGTATCCCATGTTTGTGTTTTGGAGAATTTAGTCTAAGCTGCAATGAGTCAGGTACTGATAAAAATCATTAAATGTTCTCTGTACTGCGATGCATAATACTGTGGTGCTAATTAAATACATTATGATCATAATAATAATTTTTCTGCCAGAAAATATAAAACAACACAAAAATGTACTTTGCTTTCTCCATGCAATGAGTTATGTAAGGAAGTAGATGTACAGTATGCTGCATTCCACTTTCCATCTTAGTCCTTATGCAAAGATACACTATAAATAGTGAGAATTCACTTGCTAAAAATGGGGCTGTGCCAACTTGTGACTGAGCTCCTGGGCTGACAAAGTGAGAAACGCTGAAATTAACATGCCTGATTAGTCTATAATTAACCCGAAGAGAGTTGCAGGTTACTGTGAAACTATGGAAAGCTGATTACAACGCTGAAGCTTTCCCTTGGCCTAATAAACCTTTTGCAGCCACGACCTCGTTTATGACTGTAAATCACTTTTTCAATAACATAAGTATTGCCTGCTAACTATCATTATTAAAAAAATATGACAACATATAATGAATAGGAAGCTATGGACTATAAAAAAAAAATCACTAAATAATAATTACTAATTAGTTTATTATAGTACTGCAATAACTGTATAGAAAAATATATCACAGTGAACCATATAATAGGGAGTGATGACCCATATTTTTGGGTCCCGATTTATATGTTGCAGACCCCTGTGCCAAACCATAGTTGCCAAGTGTGTGTAATGCTATTATGTTACTGCCTACCATTAATCTTAATATATATCTCCTAATTATCTACTCTTCATATTCACAAATGAAAAAGAGCTGCACACCAAGCTGTACCCCAGTAATATTAGCAATATTGGGTGGCTGTTTTGTGATTTTGGTAAACAGACTATTGTGGAGGAGAGGTGGCTTTTATTTAATTGTTTTTACATTTATTATAGTGTCCTCTTTTGCACTATCATATAAAGAGGACTAAGAGCCTCCAACAGGCAGAATAAGTCCTGCCCAGCCACTTTACATGACCTTTCGGTAGTTAATGCTTCAAACTCCATCAACCAGCTAGCAACAGCTCACCCTCTTACCGGGAGAGCTGTCCTTTGTGATTTTGTTCAAGCATACAGTGTTAATTAAGGCTGTTATGTTTGCGATGAGTGGCGGGATGCATCCCACCCACTGTATGTTTCTTTATTGGTAATGTTTGTACAGTGCAGTTCATCATATATAGTATAAAGGAAAATATTGTTTACTATATGTCATGTATTTTGCTATAATTTATACATGATTTATGTACAGTAGTTGGGTGTAGCACAATTCCACTGTTTCATATGACTTTTAATATATATATATATATATTTTTTGTATATTTTATATAGAATTGATACCGTGTTTGTGGCATGGTATGTCTTTACTGCTGCATTTTGCTTTAGTATTAAGGTATCATGGTAGTCCTCCTCCTATGCTAACCCCATTCATATGCATGCCTAATGAAAGGGTTTAGCGGAAATAAGGACACAAATTAAAGATGTTCCTTAACAGAGGATGTAGAAGTGTTAAATGGTTAAGTACATTCAACTTATGCTACTGGTACTTTATGAATAAATTGAAAGGGAGATTCTTAAGTGCTCACATTAAATGACACTAATTTATTAAACATATATTTTTGCATTTTTTCCAATTTGACAATTATGAATTTCTAGATAGCCAGCAAAACAGTGAAATGTTAGTTACAGGACATTGCTATTTACTGAGAATAAAAGGTAGATCTTAGTTATAACAAAACACAGGTAGATAACTTTCTAATGCATCTGTCGCTAACACCTTGCTAGGACTCCTAGGAGATGTAGTTCAACAACACTGAAGGCTCAGAGCAGCTGTCAGTCTGTGCCGTTTGTTCTGCAGCATCACATGACACATTTGCAGTATGAAGTGTCAGTTTTTTTCTGTGAAGATGGGAGGACAGGGAAGAATCAGAGCGTTTGTAGAAATTACAAGCTAGTTACATATTTGTGACTGCCTTCATATGAAAGATTCTAAGGTCCATATTCAATTGCCGGCGAAAAGCCGTTATCGGCGACACTTTTTCGCCAATGATGTCATTTTCCCCAATCTGGACTTATCCCCGTATTCAATTCTTCCGACTTTTTGCTGGTGCGAAAAGTCAATTGTTCGAACGCTGCGTAAAAGTATCACCTATGAATAGGTGTCAGAAACAAGTGCAGAATTGAGGTTTTGGGGTACATACTTCCAATAACCACCCAGCAGCCCTTGGACTGTCCCCCAAAGGTAAACTGTGTCAAAAATGTTTAAAAGAGTTACCCAGGACACCCCAAGAAAGTACTTTAGTTTTATGGGCAAAAAAAAACAAAGTTGGGGGACAAACTTCTAAACTAGCGAAATAGACTCATGGGGGGTCCTCAAGTATGCCGCAGTTGTTGTTTTTTATTGCAGGTGGTTGCAGCAGGTGGATTTTTCACGATTTTTAAAAGTTCACATTAACCACTTTTGCTGGGACTACTAATTTTTCCCTTAAAAACTTGTTAAATGCTATTCTTCATCACTTTTTCAAAGACGCTATACAGCACCTATTGAGACCATTTAAACACCCAAAATACCTTCAGCAGGGCTATTCAGGTGTACCCATAATTAACCCCCATGTCACAGCATCTTTAGGGGGGTGTCAGTCTGATTTCCCCAAAAATGACAGCACTTTTCGCTCAATTCGTTTTCACCAGGTCCCGTTTTCGCTGATTTGGAATTGTTTATGGGGATACGCGGGGACGAGCACAATACTTTTTGGCACCCAAAACCACCGATGTTGGCGAAATGTCTGGCAACTGACTTTTCGCATGTAATTGAATATGGCCCTAAGATGTAATTTTGTTCTGTGAACCAACAATTTTAATGAGCAGTAAGGAGTGGAGAGAGGGGAAACTGAAAAGTGTTCCCTGATTCCAAATTTTTGCACCATGCAATAACCCTGATGTTACCTCATATTTGGTGGCATTTAGGTGGTCATTCAGACCCACTCGTGAGCGGCAGTACGCTCGCAAGTGGGTCGATGGTCCCCACTGCGCATGCGCACGACGCAGGGAGCTCCGTCGTGCGCATGCATGAGACCCGGCGAGCGAAGGACTTTCCATCGCTCCGGGTCTCGCACCAAAGGGGGCGTGCTGTCGATGTTGATTGACAGCACGCCCCCTTTGGTGGGCGTGCCGGGGGCATGCCTGCCAGACGGAGGCGTTCCCATGGGAACGCCTACCGTCTCAAGCCGACCCCACTGACATCACTAGTGATGTCAGTGGGAGTGATTTTGGCTCTGATAGAGCCAAAATCACTCCTGGCCTTGCGGCAGGGAAACCCGACTGCAGGGTTTCCCTCGCAAGTCCGGTGGTCGCGATGGTCAAGACCATCGCGACCATCTTTTTGCACGCTCGTATATGCTGTGGGTGGTGACCCACAGCTATACGAGCGTCCAGGAGGACGCTCCATATTAATGGAGGAGGGCCCTGATTCAGAGCGAGCGGTCTGGTCAGAGCGTCCAGCTCTGAATCAGGGCCTTAGTTCTTTAAATGGGATATTAATTGGTCATTAGAAAAAAAAAGATAAATAGGTCCAAGCTGCAAGTTCTGTGGCCTGGTCAATCGATGTACTGGTGGTGTAACTGTTCCGAATTGTTCTGGGGGTGCCCAGCAATTCAAGACCTGCGTGTGAAGTATTTCATTTGGTGCATAAGGTACTGAATATCAGCTTACTCCCGTCCCCCACCCTTGCCCTTCTTCATGTTTACCCTTCAAAACTACCCAAATGTAATTGCTAAATATTGGGACATATTTGGATTGCATCTAAAACAGCGATAGCTCAGTTCTGGAATAACCTGCTCCCATCTTCCATTTATAAGGTAACCCTTAAGGTTTAATATGCATTTTTTTTATGGAAACAGCGAATGCCCCGTAATCTACATTTGCCTGCTTGCCATTGATGGAACGGTTCTGGTAGCACAAATTAGTGGTGAAAAGACGGAACTACTGCTTAGAGATGCTTCTTCATCTCTTTAGGGGGTATATTTACTAAGGTGCGGGTTTTTAGAAGTGGAGATGTTGCCCATAGCAACCAATCAGATCTAGCTATTATCTTTTAGAAGGTGCTAGATAAATATTAAACTGAAGCTGATTGGTTGCTATGGGCAACAACTCCACTTCTAAAAACCCGCACGTTACTAAATTTACCCCTAGGATTTTGCTTATTCCATGTTATTTTGATTTCACTGTTGCACCCTTTTCCATTTTTTTTCTGTACCTTCTCTCTTTTAAAATGGTTTTTGAAAATTCAGTAAAAACCATTGATATATATATATATATATATATATATATATATATATATATATATATAATAACTGAAGAATCCTTGTGAGAGTGAAGTGGCAGAGGGACTGCCATCATTGTATGTGCTGTGTTTATGTGTTTTAAGCTGTTTTAATGGGGCAAGTTGTACCAAAAAATAAATTTTTCACTGAAGTGCATCTTTAAAGTGTAAAATGTGCCCTATAAAAAGTATGAGGTGATACTCGACCACCTAAGGGGCTCAAGGGGTGCATTTATCATTACTGAGAAATAGGCCCAGGTAATATCGTTCCTTATCACTGCATATCACAGAAAAGAGGGATGATTTTTCTTACCAATTTATGAAAAAAGCCCTTTCTGGAACACCAGCTCCAATAAGTGCCTGTCTTGGTGGGGAGCTTGGCAGTGAAGTGATAGTTATCACTGCCTTATTTGACGCTGTGCATGCATAGCCTTTAGGCCGCGCATGCTTACAATCATTTTATGAAAACTAGTGGAAAGTAGAATGGAGGCTGCTAAAGAGGGCTCAGGAGATCTATCTCCAGGTAGAAGGCCCCACAGGCTTAAAGTGGCTAATGCCATCTGAAGATGGAGTAAGCTATCAGGGCCTAGCTACAGAGATAAGTATTCAGAGCTTAGTAAATAAGGCTTTCCTAAATGTCATAATTATAGTGACTAATCAAAATAGGATTGTCCACATCTTTTTATGCCCCAAACAACAAAATGAATACCTTTGAACAAAAAGTAACTATTTCTGTTTTCTCATTTTATTTTTTTAATGCTTATGTAAGTTTATGTGAATTTTTTGTAACATTTCTGTTATTTTTCCTGTGAAGCATTATTACATATTTTTTGCCTGTTAATAAACAAATCTAATCTTTGCCAGTCTATAACTAAGGTTAAGGGCTCTCAGTGTCTGTATACCACTGAGTGGTGGCAATGATATCGGCTAGGAGTGTAATATCTGGAGTTGGGTAGTGCATGTAAAGGATTTAATGCACACCTCCATAAATGTGACCATCTTGCTTGGCAAACCTACTGTATGTTCCCTGATGGAAAGCTAAGCGCACAGCAGGTCTATTGCTTGTATGTTTTGTGCTTCATACAGTAGCTGTTGTCGAAGCTGGAAAATTGGCTGAAACAGAATCTGTTAAAATTAAAATCTGCACAACGCCATTTTGCGAATGGCAACAATAAGTACATAGGGTGATGCTATTATTTAGCGTCGTGTGATTCCCACGCAATCGAACAATGTTAAAAGTCCTCATTATATAAATACATACATTTACTAAAACACATAATATGACCAACCCTGCAAAACACGTACCACGGTGTACTTCACAAACACGTAGACGCACAATGCTAACTAGCGGCTTTTCTTAATATCCTTACACTTACATAAAAAGGTTCCCTAGCATTAAGGTTAATATTCAAGGCTTTATTCATTATTAAGTATGTAATAAAGCGACTGTATTCAAGGTCTCAGGTTTAGTACATGATAAGCAGACCGTGTTTGGTGTTGTTCTAAAGTACTGTTTATTTGCAGACTTCCGGTTCCATCGGTGAGGAAATCCCAACATGTGTCTGCAAATTATGGATCATAGAGAGTTAGGCATTAAAATGTACTCTGTAATGCAGCCAGTTTAGATTTGTTATTCAGTGGGAAAATGGATACAAAGAGCTGTTGGAGGCTGGACTGTGATCATACAAACTGACCCATGAACTGTACTGTAACAGAAGAACCAGGAAGAAGAACCAATGGAATCATGCCAACTTGTTCTATTGTATTGCCTATCTCTGTAAGGGTATATATGCAAGCTCTCTGAATCTAGCTAGTCAGTCATCTTCTTCTTCTTTGTGACAGAGGTTTCATCTTTGTGTCGGGACTGTACCTTGTGACTGTATAATTTGTTTGCGCTAATTGTATTTAGATCACAGCATGTAACTATCTGCTTTTTGGTGAATAATATCTTTTTGTGCTTTGGAACCACAATCAAAGTCTGAAGCAATTATTTCTTGTGTGACTTTAAACGCTAAATAGCGACATTTTAGAGTGTATAGATAAGTAGGAATCGATAGTTGGGGGCTCGTAGAGTGAAATCACGCTACCGGTCACACGGTAACACACGGTTATCGATCTCTCAGCAAAGGGTGGAGGCGCCATATGCAGGAAAGAACGCATTGTGCCTTCGAATACCTGCTACCACTTTGTTGCTGAGAGACCGTTACCCGTTATTGTGTGAGTTCAAGGAGCACTGATTAGAATCCAGGGTTTTCTTTTCCTTCATTGATAAAATTTTATGTTAAAAGGGGAAGTCGCACAATAGTTTAAGGGTAATAATAAATTTTTTGTAGTGGTCGCATTATTGTGTTTCCGACTAGTCGCACAATAGCGTATACGTATTGCTGCCGCATGTTTAAACAAAGCCGTTGAGACTGCATGTGATATTGATAGCGTGATAGCATTGTTGTAAATATCTTAGTCGGTGTGGCCATAATCTGGGAAAACGTTTATTTTTCTGTGCAGGAAAAGGGTGTGTAACAGTGAACGTGTGTTGGTAGGGGTAACATGTTCCCTAGCCAGGGGTATAATAGGACCCTTAGGTGCTAGGCGCCTTGTGTCGGCCTAGTGGCTAGGTAGTAGATACCAAAGTCTATACACATAGCAGGTGTAGTTGTTGTTTTGTGGTAGGTATCGGCTCTCAGTGTGATTGCAGCATCCAGTGATCAGTTAGGGTTATTGGGCATTGTGATTGAACCGCACAGTTGTGGCACATTGTGATTGTGAACTGAGTAGAGGGTGGCCGAAATCACTGAAAAGGGTAGGTGTTATTGGAATGCTTACATGCTAGCAGTGCAAAGTACTCAAAAAGGGCTTAGGTGCGTGGAAGCAGCCTGGTTATTCTTCCATAGGTGTGTGGGTGCATCTTGTTAATATCGTCCACAGGTAAGTGAAAGTAGCCTTGACATTCTTTCACCGATTTAAATCTCTATTGAAAAGTTTAGTGTTATTTTCCCAAGATGGGAGCCAAGCAAACGGTAGAGATGTTAGATGATGTGCTGCTCTTGGAAGCGCCGATTGGATCGGCACGACAAATTATGCATACTGGGGGCCTGATTCAGAGCCGCTCGTAAGCGGCCGCTCGCTCGCTCTGAGCGATGTTCGCACAACTGCGCATGCGTATGGGTCGTAATGCGCATGCGCCAACCAGTCAGTGCGGTCGGAAATCGAGCGCTCGCAAAATAGCGAGTGCCTGCTAATTTGAGTGACAGGATGAGGCGTTTGTGGGTGGTAACAGGGGAAGGTGCTTGAAAACGGGGAGTGGAGATCCGAACGCAGAGGTGCCAAACGGTTAAAAAACGGGCGTTTTAAGGGTGTGCATAATTAACAAAGCAGCGTCATCGGCCACGTCACTTGGTTGTCTCTTAGCCTGAACTGTTCGCATGATTGCGGTAGGAAAATCCAACCACAAGCACTGCGAGCAGTTCAGACGCCTTTCGATGTACTCGATTAATCTAATAAATAGCGGAGATGACGTAGGATGCGAGCCGCCAGGGGGCGTCTTTACAAAATAGCGAGCGCATGTTTCGTTCGCTCGCTCAGACATAGAGGCGTTAACAGATCGCAAAGAGCGAGCGCTCAATTTAAATAGCCGGCCCCTTTTTCTGAACGAGCGAGCGCAAATAGCGTCCGGCTCTGAATCAGGCCCTAAGTACGGTGCGTATGCAACTATGTACTGTGACGTATGGTTTAAAATGACGAGAAAGAGTGTGAAACCGTTTCCCAGAGTTGGCAGCTTTGATAAAGAGGTATTGAACAATGTCCGAGTCAGCATCTGTATGGTGCACTCTCGAAAGAAAAAGATAAAGTATAACGTTTGTTTAAAGTTATGGCAGCACGAGGGGGATACGTGGCTTAAGGGTGTGCACGTGACGCAAACTAGCGTCGCAAGCAAGATGCAGGAGAGTGTGCACACAGCACTAAACAGCATTGTATGCATGCCGCAAAGTAGCGCGCACGCACAGCAAGGTAGTGTTGCGGAAGGTAATGTCAGTGGTTCACGCGCACCACCACCGCCCTATGCGGATGGGGGTGGAGGTACAGTCAATGAAAAAAACTCATAAAAATGTAACATGTAACCTGTACCCTCTCTTGAGTAATTATAAAGAAAATGTTTATGATGCGGATGATGAACCTGTTGTTATGTCTGCCATTTCCCATGCCGTACATTTGCTAGATGTTCCATTACAATGAGCACGGGAGGTGGCCCCATCCTCATCAGTGGTAGTACAGGAAGTGTTAACATCCACTGCACCTGTAGAGGAAGTTGTTAATCCTATGCAGTATAATAATCCAGCCAGGTAGCAGTGTGGCTGGTCTCCATCCCATCCGGACAATAACTGTTCCCAGTGGGAATCCGGATGCAAATGGTGTGGTGCCCACAAGGAATGTAGCAATGCATTGTCCTTGGACAAGAGCTGAGCTAAATTCCATAATGACAGACTTCCCTGACCCTAAGAAGGAATTAGCAAAATGCCAAAGATTTGTGAAAAATTTGGGTAATGCTCACGAGCCAACCAATAAAGATCGGAGAGTGGTGTTAAGGGCGGGTCTTCCACACAATACCATCGTGAAAAAGTTTATAACGGATTGCGTATTGGAGGGAGATGGTCCCTTAACAGACGAGGATAACCAAGGTAACATTACCCGCAAAATAACTCAATTGGGTGTATATTTTCAGGTAGTAGTTAACTGGAGTAAAATTTTCAGCATAAAACAAAAATAGAGTGAATCTGCAGAGGATTACTGTATGCGAGCTCTGCTGGCTATCACCCAGTACACTGGGATAGAAGATATTAAAGATAGTACTCATTACAGGGAAATGGTAATCACAGTACTTATGGATGGTCTTAAAGACAATCTAAAGACACGAGTCCAGACCTCTCTACCTGGCTGGAGGGGAGTTACTGTAGACATACTCAGGGAATCCACTATTGAGCACAATAAAAACATTCTCAAGAAGAGAGAGACCCAGAGCAAGAAGCTAATGGCTGTTAGCATTCAAGCTCTAGAAGGAATGAATATAACATCACAGCCACCAGACACATATACACCTGCACAGTTAAACGCCCCCATGAATCCTGCGCAGCCACAAACACAGCCCTACCCCACTTATCACACACAACCACAAAACCCATACTACCCACAGCCACCATATTACCCTCAAAATCCATACCCACAATCTTTCTCTACCACCCACCCACACAGCAACCTTTTCACCCACCCCACTTACGAAGGTGCTTTCACTGCAACCAAGTGGGACAAGTAAGTAGGAACTGTAAGGTGAAGACGGTAGGACGCCCTATTCAGGGAGTACCTAGATATCCACATAAGGGATATATGCAGAATGCAGGAAATTTCCCACAGTCACCTGCTCCAATTGTGGTCTTAAATGCTGTTTTGGAGAATGAGAGTCAACGCTAGGGGTCAGGTCATACCTGTAGTCTACAGATAGTCAGGTTAACTGGAAGTACTAGGGAAGAACCGGTGATGATGGTAGATGTAGCTGGTACTAAACATCCTTTTCTTGTAGACACAGGGGCAACCAGATCAGTGATAAAATCTCCAGCTAATTTACAGGTGACCAGCGAGACAGTACCAGAAATGGGTGTGATGGGTAAAGTGCAACATTATCCTTTAACCAAATCCACAGAGGTTACTATCGGGCCATTGCATAACAGGTATTATTTTCTCCTGGCAGCAGTGGCTCCTACTAACCTACTTGGAAGGGATTTGTTATGTAAGATGGGATGTGTCATATATTGTACCCCTGATGGTATATTCCTAGATATCCAAGAGAGAGTGACACACGAGGTGAGGGATATATTGGACACTCCCCAAAGGTTAATGTATCACTCTACCGGTTCAGGTAAAAATCCATCTCAGGTAGATTAAATGTTATCCCAAATTCCAGGTTCACTGTGGACCAAAGATGGACAGGACACTGGATTGATGGCAAACGTAGCTCCCGTAATGGTAAATCTAAAAAACAGTAGGCAAGCTCCCAAAATTCCCCAGTACCCGTTTATCCCATAATTGAGCAATTATTACAACTGGGAATTTTAGTCCGCACAGTAAGTGTAGCCAACAGTCCCATCTTTCCTGTGAAGAAAAGTGGTGGGAGGGGTTATAGGCTGGTACAAGACCTTAGAGGGGTTAATAAGGTAGTAGAGAGCCAATTTCCCGTAGTGCCAAAGTCAGCTGTCATTCTTATGCAGATCCCACCAAATGCCACCCATTTTACTGTCATTGACCTCTGTTCTGCTTTCTTCTCTGTACCTCTTTATCCTGACTGTCAGTACCTATTCGCTTTTACATACAGGGGTGTACAATACACATGGACACAATTACCCCAGGGCTTCATAGACAGCCCCAGTATCTTCTCCCAGGCCAACCTGCCAATGGATGTTCTAATACAATATGTGGATGATTTATTGTTGTGTTCTGATTCGTTTATGTCATGTTTAAATGATACTAAACTTTTATTGCTTCATCTCTTGCAAACAGGACACAAGGTTGCTAAGGACAAACTACTGCCATGCCAGTCCTGGGTTAAATACTTGGGACATTGCCTAACCCAGGGGTTACGACATCTGACAAATGACAGAATCCAAGCCATACAGACCATGACACTGCCACAGAACCAACAGCAAATCCGTACCTTCTTGGGAATGTGTGGATACTGCAGAGTATGGATCCCAGGTTTTTCTATTTTGGCCTTCCTCAAAGCCCGATCGTGTCATACACACAGAGGAAACAGAGCAGGCTTTCCTAACCTTTAGGATAGTCTGACAAGAGCACCTGCATTGGGAATACCTGATTATGAAAAACCTTTTGATTTGTACTGTACAAAAGCTGATGTTTGTGCAACAGGTGTCCTCAAACAAAAACATGGTGATGCCAGGAGGCCCGTATCATACTACAGTGCACAATTGGACACTGTGGCAAGATCACTCCCAACATGTTTAAGAAGTGTAGCAGCAACTGCTCTATTGGTCAGTAAGAGTGAGGATGTGGTACTAGGCCATGATATGATTGTCTATTCTCCCCATGCTGTATCTGCTTTGCTAAACTCTGCCCAAACCAGACATGTCTCATCAGCTAGGTTCACAAAATGGGAACTAGCCCTAATAGCACCTGCAAACATCACCATCAAATGGTGCAGTACGTTAAGCCCAGCAATGTATTTACCATATATGCAACAGGATGCATAAAGGGTGGAGAGAGGTGAGTCGCTGGCGGAAGGTGAGTTCTGCAAGTATATTGATGCACATGATTGTATGGAATATCTGAATCAGACCTTTACTGCGAGACCTGACATACGGGATACACCTTTAGAAAATATATATGTGACATTTTACACAGATGGGAGTTGTCATAGACAAACTAACACTGGAGAGTTATGTACAGGTTATGCTGTGGTAAATGACGAAGACATCATAGAGGCCGAACCTCTAGGTCCACCTTACTCTGCCCAAGTGGCTGAGCTGGTGGCACTAAGAAGAGCGTGTGAATTAGCAGAAGGCAAATCTGCTAATATCTACACTGACTCTAGGTATGCCTTCGGAGTGGTACATGATTTCAGTGCTCTATGGCATCTGAGAAATTTTATGACAGCAGCAGGCACACCAATCGCACATTCCAGACATATAAAAGGACAGCGATCCAATTGCCTAAGGCAGTGGCGATAATTAAGTGTAAAGCCCATACATATGAGGATGATCCGGTGTCACTGGGCAACAACAAGGCAGACAAAGCTGCCAAATGGGCAGCAGGGTTAAAAGTGAACATGCCCATTAACCAAATGATGTTTCAAACTATTGAGATGCTGAAATTAATTGAGATACAAAATTGTGTTCCATTCAGGAAAAGGCAGTCTGGAGGTCCAAGGGATGTGGGGAAGAGTCCTCTGGACTCTGGAGAGATGGACAAGGTAAGCCAGTGGCCCCCAAGGCGTACTACCCAAGCCTGGCTGAGGCAGCGCACGGTCTGACTCACTTGGGAAAGCAAAGCAAGGTATGTGCAAATTGGTGAGAGCATACTGGTGTGAATTGGATTTTTCTTCCCAAGCGGAAAAGAGAGCAATGTCCTGTCTGACCAGCGTGAGGAAAAACATTGGGAAAATGATCCCTACTGAACCATCCCACATTCCTCCGACCGACGGACCTTTTCAGGTAATACAAATTGATTTCATCCAATTACCACCCTGCAGGAATCTCAAGTATGTATTAGTGTGCACTGATGTGTTTTCTAATTGGGTTGAGGTATACCCAGCTGCCACAAATACTGCTGCATTTACTGCTAAGAAAATAGTTCAGGAGTTTGTATGCAGATACGGTATCCCTCAAATTATTGAAAGTGATAGGGGTTCTCATTTCACAGGTGATGTCTTCCAAAATATGTGTAAGTTGATGGGTATTAATAGTAGATTTCATACCCCCTACCGACTGCAAGCCAGTTCCAAGGTGGAGAGGATGAACGGGACTATTAAAAATAAATTATGTAAAATCATGGCGGAAACTGGACTGGGGTGGCCAGAAGCACTACCACTTGTCCTTCATAGTATCAGGACAACTCCTAGACCCCCTCTCAATCTATCCCCCTTTGAAATACTGTTTGTAAGACAACCTCATTTGATTATAAGTCTGCAGGAACATTTGAAAAGTAACAACAAGGTAACTCTAAGGTATCTTATAACAATGAGTAAACAGTTAAAACAGCAACAGCAAAAACTGAAATTGTTTTCACATGATATGCCTGAAACAAACTGTCATGATGTTGAACCTGGAGAATTTGTTATTATGAGAAATTTCTTGTGTTCAGGTTGTTTGACAGATCGGTGGGAAGGTCCATATCAGGTGTTCCTGACGAGTACAACTTCATTGATAGTGGCGGAGAGAGATACCTGGGTCCATTACACTCACTGTAAGAAGGTCAACCAACCAGTGGAGAGACAAGGTGGAATCGAGGCAGATAACGTAGACCTGTCAATTGCAAGTCTGTTCCCGGGAAGGTTAAAGGTTACAGTGAGATACCTGAGCTACAGAAATTTGTAGATCCTTGTTTTCAGCAAAGAATTGGTCTGCTGTGGTTATCTTTGTGTTTTCTCCCAGAGTTCTCATTATCTTGGGTTGTTTCTGTGACAGAGGACAGAGGACAGAGAGGGGAGCTGTTGGTGATATCAATGGAGTAGAGTTGGGAGAAGGAGTGCTAGACCAACTGGGGGAGTATCTGACCAAACCCAGTACAGTAATGGTTAAGAGATCTGCTATGTTGGAAAGTTGGAGACAGTGTGAAGGTCTATCATCTGAGGATTATTGTATTTGTGAGATTTGTGGGTCCTTAGTTGATGAGCATTGCATCCAGCAGTGCCAACCTAAGTATAACCAGTATGGGGTGGGTATCCTTTAGAGGATTATCATACTATGGGGTGGGTATCCTTTAGAGGATTATCATACTATGGTGGGCAAAGTTTTAAACCAGACTGACTGTTGGGTGTGTTCTCATGTGCCCCAGGGACAGCATAATGTAGGTTTAGTGCCATTCCCATGAAATGTCTCTGAAGTTTTAGAATTGCAAAGAGGGGATGCACTGGATGGAAAATGTTTAAGTCCAAACCACTTCATTTTAAACTCCACCAGTACCAGGTAGATAAATCACATTTATGTTTGAACATCACCAACTCCAATAAACCAGGAAGTTGGGAGGTGACTGGGAATAACCAGACGATGACCTTCTCACTAAGAGCCAATTATGAGCCTATAAAACTTGAACTTTTACGCACAATTAGACTAGGTGGAAGACACTTCCGGTATAAATATACACTAAGTTCCACCAAAGAAATGGTTGGTAGGGTACCAGAAGGGTATTGTGTCAAGGTATTACAACCAGAAACTTGGATGAGTCAAATGGGAGAACCTGAAATAGGATCACTTGCTAGGGTAATGTGTGTGATGATAATGATGTTTACTATTCCTTATGTTCTCTCAGATGATGTGTATTTTATGTGGAAGGAAAGCGTATAAGTGGCTCTCTCTGAGTTCCGAAGGTTTGTGTTATCTGAGAAGAGTACTTCCAGAGGTTATGACCCTTAGCATGGTGAAATGCTTGGTATTCATAAAAACACACCATCACCATATCTTCGCACACAGTATGAACATGGAGACAAAAGAAATATGATACCTGGTGATGTACATAAAGCCACACAGTTAATTAGTGAGACAACTGGCTTTCAAGTTTTAGTCGCATTGGACCCCACCAGGATCACTCGGGGTACACTAAATTTCAGATATATTCAAGACCTTGCTAAATTAATAGATAATATCACCAAGATGTATGATGACACATTTAGGTACACAGGTAAGGAGTTATAGGCCTACAAGAAAGAACTAGTGCAACACAGATTAGTTTAAAATTATTTAACAGCTATAACTGGAGGGTATTGTGTAACTTTGGCCACCCAATTTATTGTAAAGTGTTGCACATACATTACAAATGATACCAGTGACCCCAAGGAGGTGATAGACCGGAAGATGGATGAAATTCTACAGTTAAAATGGAGTTTCAAAAGAATCATAATGCTTCAGTGGCTGAAGTAGAGGAGACGGTAGAGGAATGGGTTTCTTGGTTGAACCCAGTGAAATGGTTCTCCGGTCTAGGAGAGTGGGTCCAGGAAATGATTACTAGCATAGGTAAACCCCTGATCCTTATATTGGTTGTCATCTTAGCAATTGGCATATGTGTCAGGTGTGTTCCTACTGTGTCGAAATGTGGAAAATGTAAATATAAGGTAAATCGAAGGGAATGAGATTATGATGGTGGTTAGGAGTAACAATATGAATACTGAGGTAAATGTAGGACTGCATTACAACCCTGAACTAGAAGGTACCATCAGATTATGTATAAAATTCAGACATGCATGAAATGTATTATGAAATGTCAGTTTTAAACATCTTAAATAATGTAAGTCCCTATTCCCCTTCAAGACTTCCTTTATAGGATTAGTGCATCCCCACATCTTTCCCATGATCTCCCAAGATCTGCGGTGTGCGTATAAGGGTAGTTTTATGTCCCCTCCTAGAGACACATTATTGATGGTTTAAGAACCACCTTGTGCCATCCCAAAATATAACATTAAATAATATGTCATAACGTAAGCCTAAATTAATTGTAAAATCAGAGTGTGACAGCATGTTGTTCGCTGTCAAAGGGTGGACTGTCGAAGCTGGATAATTGGCTAAGACAGAATCTGTTAAAATTAAAATTTGCATGACACCATTTTGCGAATGGCAACAAGACGCCATTTTGCGAATGGCTGCCCAGCACCATTTTAGCGAATCTCACACATAAGTACATACGGAGATGCTATTATTTAGCGTCGTGCGATTCCCACGCAATAGAACAATGTTAAAAGTCCTCATTATATAAATACATACATTTACTAAAACATATAATATGACCAACCCTGCAAAACATGTATCACGGTGTACTTCACAAACACGCAGACGCACAATGCTAACTAGCGGCTTTTCTTAATATCCTTACACTTACACACTGCACACTTACATAAAAAGGTTCCCTAGCATTAAGGTTAATATTCAAGGCTTTATTCATTATTAAGTATGTAATAAAGCGACTGTATTCAAGGTCTCAGGTTTAGTACATGATAAGCAGACCGTGTTTGGTGTTGTTCTGAACTACTGTTTATTTGCAGACTTATGGTTCCATCGGTGAGGAAATCGCAACATGCATCTGCAAATTATGGATCATAGAGAGTTAGGCATTAAAATGTACTCTGTAATGCAGCCAGTTTAGATTTGTTATTCAGCGGGAAAATGGACACAAAGAGCTGTTGGAGGCTGGACTGTGATCATACAAACTGACCCATGAACTGTACTGTAACAGAAGAACCAGGAAGAAGAACCAATGGAATCATGCCAACTTGTTCTATTGTATTGCCTATCTCTGTAAGGGTATATATACAAGCTCTCTGAATCTAGCTAGTCAGTCATCTTCTTCTTCTTTGTAACGGAGGTTTCATCTTTGATGCCGGGATCTGGATCCAGAGCGCATGCGTATGTAATGACTGTACCTTGTGACTGTATAATTTGTTTGCGCTAATTGTATTTAGATCACAGCATGTAACTATCTGCTTTTTGGTGAATAATATCTTTTTGTGCTTTGGAACCACAATCAAAGTCTGAAAGCAATTATTTCTTGTGTGACTTATAATGCTAAATAGCGACATTTTAGAGTGTATAGATAGATAGGAATCAATACTGTATTTAACAGGGGTGTGATATATTTTGTCGACATTGATAATGTCAACATGAGCACAAGGGAGAGGAATTAGGGATAGGGGGAGAATGCTAAATGGAACTACCGCTCCATCAGATGTCTGTACCAGAAGTCACTGTCACACGGGGCCGCTGGGCAGGTAAGTCTCCACTGGGCCACCAGGGATGATATGTACATGATGAATGCCAACATGGTCATGTAAACATTATGGCCATGTCGACATTATGAATGTCACATATCATACCACTCACCACATTTTGTACAGTTAAAACACTGGTGTCAATATAAATAAATGTTAAATATTTCACTTACAGTACAAGTATCCTCTAGATACAAGTGTATTCACTCAGTTCTGTCCATAGGAATATTAATAATAAAATACTACACCAGCATGAAAAAAACAACTTTGTATGCATGTATGCTCTGTACAAAGCACTTGAATGATTGAACCCCTATATTTATGACATGGGAGGAGTGTAGGTTCTATATAGAG
Organism: Taudactylus pleione; assembly: GCA_031769625.1. Taxonomy (NCBI): domain Eukaryota; kingdom Metazoa; phylum Chordata; class Amphibia; order Anura; family Myobatrachidae; genus Taudactylus; species Taudactylus pleione. Next base: position 28,657,141 of record JAUIMM010000007.1, on the reverse strand, counting down.
CCCTGTAATATTTGACGCGGGCACATACATATTTATGCTTTGATAAAATATTGAAAATTCATCTTCTCAAGGACTAAGGCAATTTGATTTTTCATTTCATTCTGTCAAAGTCTTCCCACATCTGCAGTTTCCTTCTAAGTGATTTTAAAGCTTAATACAGATGGAGGAGTGTGCTGTGACTGGAGGTACAATGCACTGTCCGCAGTCACACACAGTACTGAATAAACCACAATAACGGCAGGGCAGTGAAGCATGACATCTATTTTGTTAACAGTCCTTCCATAATTTAAGTTATACCAGATTTTACATGTGATGTACTTGACAAGATAAACAAGTTTGTGGAGGAATTGACGTAGTCACAAAAATATCAACTTAACATGTACATTGCTCCAGAGACATGGGTACAGTAACAGCAAGATGAGCAACAAACACTGCATAACTCCCTATGGAGAGCAATCATACTTTGCCTTCATTCTGTCAGTTGTAAATCAGCATACCACAAGGAAACTCACATTATGACCTCATATGATTCATTTAAGACATACTTGCCTACTCTCCCGGAACGACCGGGAGCCTCCCAAAAATCAGGTGGCGCTCCCGGCCCCCCAGAAGAGTGGGCAAGTCCCCCGGCCATCGCTTGGAGCAGCTATAAATATCAATTTCAGAATATGAATTTGAAATTGATTGTTAAGAAACCTAAAAAATCAAAAACCAATCATCTGCATATCACATATTGCACAGTAGGAAGCCATGATGTTGACTGTATATACACTATATAGACAGAAGTCATTGGACACTGACAGCAAATAGATCAACAAGATTTTAAAGATGTCAGTACTTTGTAGGTCCAACACGTGCAGTGATTACTGCAGACACCCTTCTTGGCAAACTGTGCACAAGTTCCTGGACAACAGCAGGTGGTATGTTTTGCCATTCCGCCTTAAGTACAGTGACCAACTGTGCCACTAAAGAAGGTCGAGTTGGCCTAGAACACACCCGTCATTCCAATTTGTCCCAGAGATTCTAAATGGAGTTATTATCTGGACTCTGAACTGGTCAGTAAATCCGGGTTACCGAATTTTCTGTATAAAGTACCATTCCAGTGTCGGCTGGGAAACATGAGAGGTGGCACTGTCGTCCTGATAAAAAAAATTTTTTGTTGTTTCCATAGAACTGCAACTGCATGGGCCTCCCTACGAAGTGTTCATGTCAAAACTGCCACATTAGTGGTCATTTGGAACTTGTGTGCAATGGTATGCATGGAACCATTTCACTTGAGCAGGGGTGTCCAATCACTTTTGTCTGCATAGTGTATCTCATACACTCAAGCTGATTAAGTGTTGAAATTAGTTAATACTAGGCAGGATCTATTGCCTGGGGACACATTTCAATGCGTAGACCACAGCGAGTACTTTTTCCTATACACATTTTTTTCATGTTATGCATATCGATTTTTACCCTCGTAGAGGAATTCAGGCGTCTATGTACTAAGCCTTGGAGAGAGATCAAATGTACGAAGATAAAGTACCAACCAGCTCCTGACTGTCACTTTACAGGCTGTGTTTGAAAATTAGTAGAGGAAAAAGACCTTAGATAAATGCACAATTAAACCAAAAGTCAGAAATATAGCAGAAGAGCCAAGCTTAATGTGTTTCAGACACAATTGTCCTTCATCACACATTTCAGACACAATTGTCCTTCTGATGAAGGAGAATTGTGTCTGAAACGCGTTAAGCGTGGCTCTTCTGCTATATTTCTGACTCCTAGTGTCTGACCATCTGCTGGTGTGGTGCCACTGAGGTGGACCTCAAATTCCAGTATCGGGGTGCAGCCAGTCCATTTTACATCCTGGACATTTAGGACCTACCAGTTGCTGTTTGCCACTTATGGTGTTCTACAGTGCCTTGCAAAAGTAGGCACACCCCTTTGCATTTTTCATGTTTTGTTGCCTCACAACCTGGAATTAAAATGGATTGTTTGAAGCTGTGCATCATTTCATTCACAGAACATGCCTACAACTGTGAAGTTGTGTTTTTTTTATATTGTGAATCAAACAACATTTAGGACAACATAACAGAAAACTTCAGTGTGCATAACTATTCACCGCCCTAAAGTCAGTACTTTGTCGAGCCACTTTGCGGCAATTACAGCTGCAAGTCGCTTTGGATAAGTCTCTATGAGCTTGCCACAACTTGCCCCTGGGATTTTTGCCCATTCCTCAAGGCAAAACTGCTCCAGCTCCTTCATGTTGGATGGTTTCCGCTTGTGAACAGCAATCTTCAAGTCTGACCACAGACTCTCAATTGGATTGAGATCTGAGCTTTGACTAGGCCATTCCAACACATTTAAATGTTTCCCCTTAAACCACTCGAGTGGTGCTTTAGCAGTATGCTTCGGGTCATTGTCCTGCTGAAAGGTGAACCTCCGTCCCAGTCTCAAATCACAGGCAGACTGAAACAGGTTTTGCTCAAGAGTATCTATGGAGTGTATGGCTTATTGCAGTCACATGCACAGATACACCAGTCTCTGCTGTGGAACTCTGCAGCTCCTTCAGGGTTACCTTTGGTCTCTGTGCTGCCTCTCTCCCGGTCTGTGAGATTTGATGGGTGGCCCTCTCTTGGCAGGTTTGTTGTGGTACCATGTTCTTTCCATTTGATGATGGCTTTGATGGTGCTCCGGGGGATCATCAAAGATTTGGATATTTTTTTATAACCCAATCCAGTGTTGCAGTCTCTGGGGCCTTTCAGAAAGGTGTGTTTATACTGACAGATCATGTGACACTTAGATTTCACACAGGTGGACTTCATTTCACTAATTATGTGACTTCTGAAGTTAAATAGTTGCACCAGAACTTTTGAGGGGCTTCATAGCAAAGGGGGTGATCACATATGCACATGCCACTTTTCAGAATTTTATTTAGAAAGATTCTTTCTTATATATTTTCTCATTTCACTTCACCAAAATAAGATTAAAAAAATAAATAAATTACAGGTTGTAATGTAACAAAAAAGGTAAAAAGCCAAGGGGGGTGAATACTTTTGCAAGGTACTGTATGTATACGCTTTTTTCTATTGTAAGTGCAACTTGTTATTAAATATATGTGTTTAAAGGATCCTCTGCACTATTTTTTCTGTTATTTGTGTCTTCCCAAACTATGTTGCTGAAAAGTTCATATTGGAAGTAAGATACTTTTTTCAGATTGACCAAAGAGGAATATGAAGGATTGTATATAATTTAAAGCATTGAAGCAAATGGGAGCTTAACCTCATTACTAATCAACTAACATTTGCTTTGAAAATATCTCATGTGGATCAAACATTTAAGGAGCATATTATACCTATGACGATTAACTTATATATGACACACTAAGGTTTATGTGCACCTTTGGTTTTTGGTGTTAATGTGGATACCTTTAGAGCGCTTTATATTTGTGCCTTTTTTATTCTTTATATTTGTGTTTGGTTGGTACGTTACCTCGATCCACTTTATCTCTCTCCAAGGCTTAGTACATAGACCCTTTAATCTCCGCTGTAGCAAAACTTACATCCCACAGATTCCTTATCCAGCACTTTACCACTGAGATGGATGCTTCTGATTCATTGGCAACCTTAGCTGTCTGATCTGCTCACATGCAGAGCTGTAGCTAGACTTTTTGGTGCCCTGTGCCATAAAGAGCATTGGCGCCCCCCTCATATTTAAAAGGGACATAATGCACCCAAAAAAGGGCCATGGCTTCATGGGGAAGGGCCAGGGAAGAGATAGGAGAGGTCAGAAGATGCTGGGGATGAAATAAGAGGAAGCTACAAGCAAGAATGATAATAAACAGAAATTTGACAGGCCAAAGCAGTGCCCCCTGACCAGTGGTGCCCTGTACGATGGCACAAGCTGCACTACCCTAGCTACGGCCCTGCTCACATGTAATTAATTATAACAGTTGTGGCTCATCTCGAGACTCAATTTTGATGTTGCATATTGGGACAAATTGGCGTAATAAAGGTGTTGTGGTCATGAGTCATGGGGCCGTGTCCAGCACACTGATGCCATGTCCTGCTCCTAGCATGTTCCTCATCCTTAAAAAGAGCATTTGAAAACTGCTCTCACCATTGTATGTGCAGCCCTCGTATGGGGAGCAGCAATGGATGGGACTTACCTCCCAATCTTACAGTCTGAGACAGAACTGTCCTCACATTTGGCCTGACTCATCTAAAGGTATGGAAAACATGCATTAGCTAAATGTAGAGATGTGCGCTGACTCCTGTGTTTTGGTTTTGGATCTGGATTAGTCTTTGTGTTTTGATTTTGCAAAACCACCCTCATGTGTTTTGGTTTTGGATCTGGGTTTAAAAAAAAAAATTGATAAAAAAGTTTTTAAAAACAGCTAAAATCATGTAATTTTTTAAATCCAAAACCCAAAATTTGGATTTTGAAAACCGAATTCTGAACCACGGGAAGATTAGAACCATGACTGGGATCTGTCCGGATTCTTGAAATTCGGGTGGATTCGGATTTCTGGAGAACCGCGCCATACACCTCTAGCTAAATTATTGTTGTATAAACTAGAACTAGTCCTGAAAAACTGCTTTAAGACAATATGAAATTCTACTCATTACATATGAATCAACAATGTACATATGGAGTTTGAAAATAAGCACTTTCATTTTTTGAGTTTATACCCATTTTAAATTAAACACACACAGCCTTCACCAGAGGAGGGCAGTTATAATTACCAAACATGATTACTTTCTGCATTCTATACAAGCACATTTATTTTAACTTAATTAAAATCCTTCATGTATCTGAACATTGCAAAACGATTGCAGAAAAGAGCAGCACCTCGCGATTTATTACAGATTTCTCATGCTGAATCCGCACTCTTCTGCAATACATGTAAATTTTGTTATGATAATGATGCAGGGTCTTTGGAAATGACTAATTGTCACCTAACCAAGATACCATCTGTTTACTTCATTTGTGTAACAAAAAAAGGCAGGTGCTATGTTATTAAAAATGCAATTAGAGAAGCTTTTTTCCATGATTTGTGATGACTTCCAATGTAGCATGCGTTTTTTTCCATATACATTATCATTTAGAGTGGAAAAATAAATATTTAGATTGAGGGGTACCAACTCCTATCTTCACACTGCACAGAATGAGCAAGTACTGTTTGTAAATGCAGACCTTACAGCCAAAGTGTAATTAAACACAATGACAGATAAGAATCATTTTCTCACCCCAGCTTTATTTTTCATACCCACGGCTAAAACCTCCTTTTACTTCTAGGATGAGAGTATAAAAGAATAGTGCAAACTTTTAGGGCTTGTAGATGACTCGGAAGGAAAGTGCACAGTGCATGCGGTGTTCTGACCGTACTCTGACTGCATGCACTGAAAGCTGAAATCAGGGCAGCTGTCTGGATCATTGATGCATGCAGTGTCCCTGGCACGTCTCATTACATTGTGAATGGGAAAGGTGCACTCACATCATTGATATCACTAATGGGCGCTCTATTTTTAGTGCACTCTGCATGCAGTCAGCATGACCAGACTAAACCTGCCACAAGGTGCACTTCAGTTGTGACATGTGAATGAGCCCTTTAAGAAGCACAATCAAATAATGATTGCATTAAAGTCATTGTACATCCTTGCTTACTTTAGGCTCTTTTTTACAGAAATGAACATATGCAGTGTAAACTATGCACTGGTGCATCAGGTATTCCAAAGTATTCACTAAGTATGACTACATATGATGCTTCCCTGTCTGAGCTTATATTTAAGGCCTAATGATCCGTGATCCCCACATGTACTGCATACAGGAAAAAAGCATAACTTACACCTAAATATATTATGTCAGCTTTATAAACGTTCTTGTTGCATAGATCACATATTGTATAATAAGAGATTCAGGTGGTAATGGTACTGCTCACAAATGTTGGGGGTATGGGTGGCATCTTTCCAAAGCAGAGCTGGAGACCCTGGAAGTTAGACTAATATGACCGGATCCCTTCCCAGCTACTGCTTAGGGCCCTCTGCATGGTTATATAATATTTATGTTAGTTGTCTCAGGGCAAGATTAAGAAATGAGGCAGGAGATGCTGGACTGCCCCGGGGACTGGGCTCTTCTATGACAGGAGCCAGGTGCTGCAGGAGAATGTCACTGCAGAGGAGCCGGCATTTTGGTGTCACCCCCTCCGAGGGTGACAGCCGGGTACAGCTTGAACCCCCCTCATGACGCCACTGCCAGTTACTAATTACTTAATGGTGCACCATCCTGACCTGTACCATCTTACTTGCACCACTGGACACTTTATTATTTTCAGTCCAGGCCTAGTTGACTTTTAACCTTGCCCTGAGGTGTCTGTGTTTTTGCTGGTATAGCTGGTTAAGGTTATGGGGAATGTAAGATATGATTGAAGGGAAAAAGACTATAGCTAGGTTGACTGCATTCGGTATGATTTCCCGCTGGCCGCATGGCCGGCGGTTCAAATACCGGCAACGCCAGCCCAACAGAGGAGGAAATCCTGATTGTCCTTAAGGTAAGTATAAACTAATCTAATTCTACCCCCTAACACTAACCTTCCTTTAGGGTGCCTCACCCTAACACCCCCCCCATGCCTAACCCTAATCCCCCGTCTAAGTGCCTAAACCTAACCCCCCCTTCCCCGCCACCTAAACCTAAGTACCCGGGAGAGTGCCTAACCCTAACCTCCCCCCGGGAGTGTCTAACCCTCCCTCCCCCTAACCCTAACCTCCCGAGGGGATGCTTAACCCTAAGTCCCCCCCGGGAGCCCCTAACTTAACTCTTCCCCCCCCGCGCGGCTGTCCGTGGTCGGCGCCTGGCATCACTTCGATCGGGTGCCGGTCTGTGTTTTTGCTGGTATAGCTGGTTAAGGTTATGGGGAATGTAAGATATGATTGAAGGGAAAAAGACTATAGCTAGGTTGACTGCATTCGGTATGATTTCCCGCTGGCCGCATGGCCGGCGGTTCAAATACCGGCAACGCCAGCCCAACAGAGGAGGAAATCCTGATTGTCCTAAAGGTAAGTATAAACTAATCTAATTCTACCCCCTAACACTAACCTTCCTTTAGGGTGCCTCACCCTAACACCCCCCCCCCATGCCTAACCCTAATCCCCCGTCTAAGTGCCTAAACCTAACCCCCCCTTCCCCGCCACCTAAACCTAAGTACCCGGGAGAGTGCCTAACCCTAACCTCCCCCCGGGAGTGCCTAACCCTCCCTCCCCCTAACCCTAACCTCCCGAGGGGGTGCTTAACCCTAAGTCCCCCCCGGGAGCCCCTAACTTAACTCTTCCCCCCCCGCGCGGCTGTCCGTGGTCGGCGCCTGGCATCACTTCGATCGGGTGCCGGTCTCCCGGCATAGGTAAAATTACAGGCGTCGAGATCTCGACGCCTGTCATTTAACCCTCGCCGGGATTCACTAGTCGGGAAGCCGGCTGTCGGCATTGCGTCAGCCGTCTTCCTGAATGTATACCAGGTTGACCAGCTTGGTTACTTTTCATCAAATTGATCCATGTTTTCACTACCTAGAGCCTTGTCCTCAGATTTCACAGCCTTATTCTGTTGCATTAAAAATGATCTGTCATAGTGGAAAATTGGTATCCATTCTCCTGTATTTGTGTGCGCAATTACAGATTATGATCATAATATAGTACAGAAAATATAAACTTTATTGCTGTGAATTGAAGTAATATTTCAATTTCTTGTCATTTCTTTACAGTTAAACATTGTGAACATTGCTTACCAAATAAACATTATTTGCAGTGCATGAGTATTGACTCAAAAGAAGTAGACACCCTATATTTCAGTAAAAATAACTGATTGTATCAATGCTTTCATTTTGTATCTATAAATATTTACTTCATGCTGTTCTTCTTCATGAAAACATCAATTTGGCAATAAGTGTTATTTTTCATGCTGTTGAAAGTACATGTAGAGACCATTTAAAAGCTGTTAACAAAAATTCAACACCTTAAACTAAAATTTGCAATATATCTTCTTAACCCCACCCATCTCTAAGAATTAATAAAAGGTGGTGATAATTGAAAAGTGCATAAGATTATCCCATTTTCTGGGACACAAAGAAAACTTTAAAATCGCAGCTGTGAGATTTGGCTGTGAATTAAAGGCATGAAATTAATATCAAGCTCTAATCCACAGAGCATGCTTTGAGTTTGATTAATGCAGAATCAGCCATTAACGGCCTGAAATAAGAATTATTTGACACGGTTATTAAAATGTGTCAGTACCCTTCAGAATTTCACCACAAATGAACCTCTTAATCTTACATTATATTTTTTTCCACTTGTGTTTTTCTTTAATAAAAAAAATATTAAAATGTGATGGATTATTGTTAATGGGAAAAAAAATGATGAAGTAATGTTTGTTCAACGATGTTACAAAATGACATGATTATATTCATATAGCTACAGTATATGTTCATTCATCTTTATGCATATTGATAAGAGACTGTTCTTTATGCTATAATGCATTAAATAGATTGTCTACTCTGTCTCAGGTGTTGTTAATTATTGTCTATTAGGGTCTATTTATGTATAGCGATAACTCTATACCTTAATAGGCAACCCCAGAAGTGGGGCTGCAGCACATTCCAATATTTAAATGGGGAAGCCAGACCAACTGCCAGTGATGTTTGGCAGCAATTGGGGTGACAGTTGGTGTTGCTCCCCACTTCTGGAGTCACCATTGGTAAGGACTTAACACTTTTTTTCGTTTTAGAAAATACACTTAATTTATATTTTAATATTGAAAAATTAGTAAATATTTAAAGTCTACCTGGGTGAAACCAGGCACATCAGGTAGTATCTAATATGTATGTATCAAAGACGTATGTCTTCATTTGAAATAGCATTTGATATAGCACTATCCATGTGTGGGCAGCACAGACGGTGTAATGGTTAGCATTACTGCCTCACAGTACTGAGGTCATGGGTTCGATTACCACCACACCCTTAACTGTGTGGAGTTTGTATATTCTCCCTGTGCTTGCGTGGGTTTCCTTTGGGTACTCCAGTTTCCTCCCACACTCCAAAAATATATATATACTGGTAGGCTAAGTGGCTCCCAACACAAATTAACCCTAGTGTGTATGTGTATGTGAGCATGTGATAGGAAACAGAGTGTAAGCTAAACTGGGGCAGGGACTGATGTGAATGGACAAATATTCTCTGTAAAGCGCTGCGGAATATGTGTGCGCTATATAAATAACTGGTAATAAATAATAAATGTGTTATAATTGATATACTCTCACCAGTGTTAGACTGGGGCATGGAGTATAATCTACTGTACTAGATTATGAACTGTAGTGAATACACCATAGTCCTGGGAATGCAGTATAATTTTAGTATATCAGTAAAGTAGGGATGTGCAGGCTCGGATAGGTTCGAGTTTGCACGTGGAGTTCGGATTTTTCCCTCCAAAAAAACGGAACTCATTCCTGGTCTTTTGTCCAGGAATGATGATGTTCGTCCATGTAAGATGACGTTTTGCCTCGTTCTGAGTTCCGTTTTTTTGGAGGGAAAAATCCGAACTCCACGTGCAAACTCGAACCTATCCGAGCCTGCACATCCCTACAGTAAAGTACATGATGGTGATCCTGTCTCTATATACCACATTAATGCACTCTTCATATGATAGGGTACCCGCATACACCACAGACAGTTTCTATAACTTAATGAGAACTGCATTAGGCCTAGTAAAGACCAAATACATATCATTGTAACAGAAAGGGCCATCGCATGCCTGCGTCATCTATCACCGCTGCTTGGTGACAACATTTGATGGATGACACTACAATAGCACAGCAACTCTGCTATTTTGGTGTTACACCATCATATGGTGTCACCCGGTGTGGCCCGCACCCCCTGCATCACCCTAGTGATGCCACTGCCATGGAGTCTTATGTATAATGGAGGATATATTGCCTCTTCCATTTGCACTTCTGTGGGAAAGTAAATTTGGAGATAAACTATACAGTAAAAAGCTTCATGCACAAAAAACTCTGCTACATTTTAAAAAGTCTCTGCCGATATTCCCTCACCCTCATAATTCATTTAAGACTTAAATGAGGCTAAACTGTGCAGTATTTAAAGAGAATAAAAATTAAGCTTGAATGAATCCACCCAGCACATTTTCTGGAGCATCTGCCAACCAGCAAAATTAGGTGCAGATGGATTTTATGGGGGTGTTTAAAATATGGTGAAGTGAAATGTGTTTGGCAGGCTAGTAGTCTCACTTAAAGAAACATTGTGTGTACACTAATGTGTCTGCGCTAGTCACTGGTAGTATTATGCAGGTAGCTAACTGGTATACTTTAAATACAAGATTATATACTGTACAATGTCTCAGCAGGAGCAAATATGAAACAATGGGAGTCAAAGCCATTCCTCAGCACCTATTTACACAGATTTTTAAGACTTGATTGTTTTCCAAAAGTAATAATTCATGGGAAGGAAAATGGAAAGTAAGAGAGTTAAAATAAAGAGAAGGAGGAAGGTAAAATTGACAGGAGGTAGAAATATTCTGCTTTTACAATAATACAATTAAAGCATCATTCACAATCTAGTCAGGGGTGCCACACTGTTTTAGGTTGGGCGGCAAAAATATAAAATAATTTTGGTGCCTATATATATATGTGTGTATATGTACACGTGGGGGGCGAGAGGGGGGTGCCAAGAGAGGGGGGCGAGGTGCCGTGATGGGGGAGTCGGGGGTGCCACGAGAGGGGGGTGTTTGGGTCCAAGGGTGGAGTGAGAATGTACAAAGGGGGAGCTGAGGCATAAGAGGGGAGGAATAAATAAAGTGAGAGGGGAGTTCGCAGTTACTAGCCACTGTAGGGGTTGGAGCTAGGTGGAGGAGAGAGGAGGTGAGCAGAGAAGGGCTGTGGGGAGGGATGAGGTGGAGCAGCTGGAAAAGGGAATATTTCTGTGCCTGGTAACTCTGCTCCCTATGACCCAATACATATACTGGCACCTCTCAAATGTTTTTTTTTGGGAGGGGCGAGTCGCCCCTTACGCCCCTGTTCCGGCGCCTATTTATCTTGTGTTGCTCAGCAAGATAAATATCACAAAAAGCAATATATACCTTTGAAACGTGCTCTACAAATAATATTGGGTGACTTTACTTTAAAAGAAATTAATCCTATCCTTACTAAGATGATACTGACAACCCCAGGGACCCAGCCTCACTGAGTAGTTATGAACATATACTGTAAGAACATTAAACACTGGCCACTCCTGTACCATATACAATAACCTTAAATCACAAGAACAGCTTAATCTATGTAACATAGAAACTCACAGTAGTATTCGCTACACTACATCATGTCTAGTGCCTACAAATCAAGCAACACAGAATCCAACAACCTAAAAGGGTGGGATGTACTTAGCATGAAAATGCATCCAAAACTCCAAAAATTCAGTTTTCGTCATTTTGGCTGCATTTCCATATGTACCAAGCTCCGGAATGCGATCCATTCTGGAGTTTGGACCCAGTGGGTATCAATGGCATTACCCAATAGAAGCCCATGGGTTTCTTTCTGCATTTCCTCTGGGAGGGATCCAGTCGGATTCCTCACAGTGTCCCCTGCGGCGACGCGCACCGTTCTGCCCATGCACAGAGGGACATATGGGTATTAAACCTGGAAATCCCTCTATCACAAAGGATAGTTCTTTTCGGGAGCTCTTTTAATCACATTTCTAGGTACATACCGGTGTAATTAACGCTGCTATATACCCGATAAGTAGCAGGATGTACCACATTGCAGATGAGATGCCATCCTGCCGTATACCAATTAAATTATATTATTTCCTTTTTTAACACCATGAACCATTCACTTTCATAGGAATCCACCAAGTAAAGAGCAACCACTTAACTAACTATGGGGCATATTTACCATTTATCTGGAATTGATCACAATAATTATAATTTCTAATTGCCGTATCGCAGCAATAAGAATTAAGTATTGGCTAAATTTACTAATCTTCACATGCAAGGATTGAAGCTAATCCCTGCAATGCGCAAAAGTGAAGTGAGCTATAATAATGCGATTACTTTACTTCAGTTTGGACCACAGATACGCTGCTGTGAATGCACGATCTGCTGATTGCGTAGGTGCTAGTGGAGATACCGGGAAGGGATTCTCTGGATAATTTCCTAAAATGTTTTGCAATTTGAAGACCATAGGCTACAATAGCTAATACCATCTAAAGATGTGCAAAAAATTGTACACACTTTATGCAATAGGTACTGTAGCACCAATCCTTTGTATCATTGCCTCATTCCCTATAGATTGTAAACTACGAGCATGACCCTCCTACCTCTATATCTGTCTGTTATTGCTCAGGTTTCTTTTATATTTGTTTGTTCCAAATTGTATAGAGCAACTGAATATGTTGCACTATATGAGGAACTAATGATAATAATAATAATAATAATAATAATAATAATAATAATAATAATAATAATAATAATAATGAGAATAAATCAGCATATTAAAATGTACATTCACAACAGAGCAAAGAGCCAACACACCCATCCATAGTTGACATAAACAACTCTGAGCATGTTAATTTATAATTGAGCCCTTTAATTGTCATTTGTGTCAAATTAAGAAATACTGTATTTAACAGTAATTAATATATGCAACTTGCAACTAATTTAGCACATTGCTCCTAATTCAATGGCTGACTGCTCTAGCATGGAATTCTATTAAATCATTCTAAATATACTTAAGTGGAAAATTGATAATGAAGAGTAGTATGATGAGCACACTCAGATGTGCAGCTGTATACAGAGAGTAAGCTCCGCAGTGTGACAGCAAATGGGATCATAGTTCTTGCATAAAGTCAGCACCCAAACTACACAGTGCTGGGTGAGTAAAAATCTAAACAGTTTAATCAGCAGTATTCTTGTGTTGGATCCTCATATTGTACATGTGTTGCAGTCATAGTCACAACAATGCTTTGTTCTAGATTGTTCCTACATGTCCACCTGCAGTCCTGTAGATGAAAGACATGTATAGTAACCGTGTGTGCTGGCCAAGTAGTAAGCTTGTGAGACTAATCAACCACAAACACTAGTTTGCAGGAATCTATGACCTGCAAACTGGATTTGTTCTAGGGAACAGGATTGCCACCTAGCAACAGCAGGTGGGTTAGGCAGCAAGCCTCCCGAAAACGCTGAGGCAGAGGAAAGTGAAAGAATTTTCACTTCCTCTGCCTGTGAATAACGCGACATGACCGCGGGCCTGCGGGTCACGTGCATGCCCGCGGTCACGTTGGCGCATGCCTTAGCCGCGAATTTAGATTTTTTCGGAAAGGACGCTGGTGACAATCTAGTCCCCAGAGTGTAACGGTGTGAGAGAAGGTAAACCTGTATACCTGATACCTTATGCCTTTATTTGACCTTTTGACCTTAGTTTGAAAGGGAAAAAAGGATGAAAACGTAAATGCTTCACAACAAGAACAATTTTTATTGAACTGTAACTGATGATTTTCTGGAAGGAAAAAATGGTTTGAACAGTGGAATCTGAACTGGACAGGAAACAGCTATTCCAAACTTAGGCTGGAAATCTTGTCTGGAGTACCGGGTTACTTCTGTTCTTATTGGTGGTTGCTTGAGGCTTCTTTGGGTCCCTTGCTGTGCCTTAAGGACAAGAAAGGTAAGGTTAACAGACATCAAGTGAGAGTCTCCAGAGGAAACAACAGACCTAGAAAAGGAGAGTAAGAAAAGGGAGGGTAGGGTGGGAGCTTTTGCTAGGTGGCAATCCTGTTCCCTAGAACAAATCCAGTTTGCAGGTCAAAGATTCCTGCAAACTAGTATTTTGTTCTTCGGGAGGCTTGCCACCTAGCAACAGCAGGTGGGTAGACTACCACATACCTGGTGGTTGCTCTGAGAAACTCAATCTTTGCAAAGGTATAGGCCAAGGCCCACCTTGCTGCTAGCATGATCGAGTGTAGGGGCATGCCTTCAGCTGCTGCTCTTGTTGCAGCTGCTCCCCTTAAGGAATGGCTTTTGAAGTGGTCAGTGTATATCCCAGCTTCCCTCATGGATGTCACAATCCATCCTCTAATAGTAGAGGATCTTGCTGGGCAAAATGGTTTCCTGCAAGTGATGAATAGCTGTGTGATATTGTCCCTTATTGGTGCTGTGAGGGCCAAGTAAGATGATAAGCATGAAACCACGCACAGGTTAGTTTCTGAAGTGTCATGTATCAAATCGAATTCTACTATTGGGCTATTGAACGAAGACGTCTTTTTATAACCTTTAAGAATGATATGGTACCCTGTAGGAGTCCGTGATAACCATGGGTCTGAGGTATGTATAAGGGTTAATTCAGCCCCTCTGGCTGCTATCACTAAAGCTAGCAAGGATGCCAACTTGTGGGATAACAGGGTAATGTTGTTCTCTGTCTCCCAAGAGGCTAGGGCAGAGAGGAAGGGTTCAATATTCCAGGTATGGGAGTACTTAGGTTGTATGGGCCTGGAGAGGCAGATACCCCTTAACAGACGAAGGTAAAGTTTATTGTCTGTTAGGTTTGGGATCATGATGGCTAAGGCAGAACCATATGACTTTATGGTGGCCGATGCTAGGCCTAATTGGTATTTACATGCTAAGAAGTCTAAGGCTAAATGTAGTAGAGAGGATTGGTCTGAAAAAGACCCTTGGGACCGCCAGAGGTCAAATTATTTAATTATCGCTGCATACCTGGCTCTAGTTCAGGGTCTTAAGGATGCATTGATTAGGGCTTTTGTGGGGGATGCTAGGGCTGGATCTGTTAGCAACCTAGTAATATTGTCATCCACATGCACTGGGGAAGTGGTTCCAGAATTTCTGGAGTTCCCTGGAAACAGTCCATGGATAACCCCAGGGGAATCTTGGGTCCTATGCATAATTGTCTGATCAGGGAGAACCATACCCTGGATGGCCATATCGGATATACTACCACAATACTGGGTACTCGCTCCTCCCTGATTTTCTGTAGGACTTTCAAGAGGAGGGCAGGGAGTGGGAAGGCATAGGGGCGAGACAGGTCTGCCCAAGGGAAAGACATTGCATCCATTCTCCATACCCCTTTTGTCCATATTCTGGATACGAAACGTGGAACTTGGGCGTTCATGGGGCTGGCGAAGAGGTCTATTTCTAGATTTCCAAATGATTGGAGTATTTTTAGGAAACCTGGTTTGTCAATGCTGCAGATCCCAGGGAGATTCTTTCTCGGGATAGTGAGTCTGCGAGTTCGTTGAGCTCTCCTGGGTTGTAGGTTGCTAGTAAAATTATGTCCCTTTGGACTGCTCAATCCCAGATCTCTAATGCTTCTTTGCATAGGGACAGTGATTTGGTACCACCCCATTCTGTTTATGTATGACACCGCGGTCGTATTGTCCAGGCATAGCTCTCGTGTGTTCGGTAACTAGGGCTTTTAGAACCAGTTTTGCTGCGCGTAGTTCTAGTACGTTTATGAAGAGACTGGATTCTTGGGGTGACCAGGTGCCCCTGACTGCTTTCTCTTGAGAGAAGCCTCCCCAACCCTTTAGTAATGCGTCTGTAGTGATCGTCATATGGGGTGTTGGGTCTAAGAGTGGGCGAGGAGGAGGTACAGGGAGACTGTTCCACTTGGAAAATGGTGTCTGTCCAGGAATAGTGGGAGTGAAGCAGAGATCTTAGGAGCATTTATAGCTCTCTGCATGACAAGGGCACATGTCTGAAACCAGGGGACATAGCAATCATTTTCCCAATAATCCTTGCTAAGGAGCTGAGGGATAATCTGCGCTTCTGGGAAGTCCTTTGTATGTACTCTTTCGTATCTAGCCATTTTTCTAGAGGGACTGCCAGGGAGAAAGAATGGGTATCTAGATCGAAACCGAGAAATGTTATGTTCCGGGTCAGAGCTAACACTGACTTTTGAGTGTTTAATATGAATCTCAAGTCTGTTAGTAGGGAAAGGGTTGAATCTTTGTGTCTCAGTAGGGTGTTGTGGTCTGAGTGTACCAGTAGTATGTTATCTAGGTAAATGATACATTGAATGCTTTGCTGATGTAAGTGGGACACTACAGCTTTCATGACCCGTGTAAAGGTGTAGGGAGCGGAAGAGAGGCCAAACACCATAACTGTCCATTGGAATAAGGCGTCTCTCCAAAAAAATCTGAGGAGACGCCTGTGATTCGGATGAACTGATATGGAATGGAAAGCTTCTTTCAGGTCTATCTTTACGCAGAAGCAGTCTATTGTGAGGAGGTAAGGAATATCTGGAATACCTTCCATGTGAAAGTGTTTTGGTTTTAACTATTGATTTAAAGCTTTGACTTTTAATACCGGTCTTATAGAGCCGTCTTGCTTTATTATGGGAAAAAAGTGGCTGATCCAGCCTTTTGCCATCAGGTCTGCCAGTTCTATCTTTCCTTGTTGGAGGGCTGTAGTCAGTACCTCATCTAGCTGAGGGCTGCAATTCCTTGGACGAGGAATATGACCCGCTTGGTTTGAAAACGAATTAGAGGGATGTTTAACCCTGAACGGATCGTTTTCAGCAACCACTTGTCTGTGGTAATCTTTTTTCACTTTAGATATGATTGTTTAAGAGTTTTGTGGAGAGAAGGGAAACTGGGTGAACTTACCATAGTTACGGCCTCTCTTGGCATTGTTCCAAGTGTTAGAGTACGATCCTCTTGGGGCATCGTTGGATCGGTGCACGAAGCCTCCTCTCTGGGCTCTTCTTGTGCCTTGGCAGTCTCGGGTCGAACCTGTGGCTCGCGAACTCTGACCCCCTTAAAGAAAGGGCCTCTCGAAGGGTTCATTTACTTTTTTGAGGTCTGAAAAGGACTTCCTTGCCTTATGTCTTATTTTAACCTTCTCTATAAACTGAGGGCCGAAGAGGTCTGCAGCAGTAAGGTTAGGGAATTCTAATGATTTAGGCGCTAGGTCTGCGAGTCCTGCACCAGTAAGCCATCTGGGCCTGCGGGTGTTGGTGATATAATTGAACGTCTGGCCTATTATGAGTATTGCTCTGCTAATGGCCTTAAGAAGGGCAAGCTTGAATGCCACCAGAAATTCCAGAGAGACGCAAGACTCCCCTTCTCTCTCTGCTTTATCTAATACAAAGAGCAGTGGGCCAGCTGCGTCGGCTATTTTATATTGAATTTTTCTCGTGGTACGGTTTGAGGAATCATTGTGCCTCTTTTCTCCCACTATGGAGGCTAGAGCAGGCTCAATATTGGGAGCGAACAGTGCGGGTATGTCTGGTAGACCCGTGTAGGATCATAACACCAACTCATCTACTTTGACAAACAGTGCGGGCATGTCTGGTAGACCCGTGTAGGATGGTAATACCAACTCATCATCTTTGACAAGTGCTGCTCTAAATGCCAGCTGGGCAAATTTTTGGACCTCAGAGTTGCTTTTTAAGGCCCAGTGTGTGGGATATATCTTAGTGGGCAGTATTTTCCCTGCTAAAGCAACCTTGGCCATCTGAATCTCACTATATTCTCCATGTTGGGACGAGTCGGAGGTTCTGGTAATTTCCTCTGATTCCCAGTCTACAGAGGAAGAGTGGCCACGATCCCTGCGGAAAGTGTGCGACTGTCTGTGAGGTGACCCCACATGCTGAGGGCAGGTACCTTTGTGCTGCCGGCTACGGGCAGAGGTATCTTGCCAGCTACGGACAGAGGTGATGTGCTTGCTCCGAGCACTAGCCTGTTGTCTGCTACGGACAATTCCAGGGAATAAGGGAATGACACCTGAACAGGTCTCCCTAGGCTAAACTTTTATTTTTATTTTTACCTGTTTTCTTGTGGGTTGGTGAGTTCCCTGAACAGGGAGGTGACTGGTCACAGTGCTGAGGAGATTTCTCTACCTCAGAGTCAGAAGAATCAGAAGTCTCAAAACTTCTGATAGGAAAAGGTTTTTTCTTCCTAATATGAATATCCTCTGAAGAGGATGAAGTAGAGGGGGAAGCTCTTGCCCTTTTGTGGGCTCTTTTCCCATTATAAATGAATGGCCATGGAGGACATTTGCAGTGAGTTTGTCACAGAGACAGATATTGTGTATTACATGCCAGCGCTTACATGACACGAGCATGCACGTGACCCATGGGCACGTGCGCACGGCGCGTTATTCACAGGCAGAGGAAGTGAAAATTCTTTCACTTTCCTCTGCATCAGCATTTTCGGGAGGCTTGCTGCCTAACCCACCTGCTGTTGATAGGTGGGAATCCTCCCGAAGAACAAAGCGGAGTGGTGAGTATATCAACTGAGCCAAGTCAGTGGCTTGGGGAAGACTGACTTTTGCCTAAATGTTTTCCCCACTCCCTGACTACTTTCTCAAAGTGATAAATCTCTATAACATTGAAAATAAAGCATTACAGTGTATTGAAAAATTACAAAGTAAAACCAAGAAACAACAACCTTTATTTCAGAGAAATGCATCAAAATTAGCATGCACTTTATCTTTAATCAGTTTGCCATATGTGTATTTAGCTCACCATCCCTGAGATTGCCATGTAACTTATCCATCTCTTGGAAGCAGGGACATAGCTAGAATTTTGATTGCACCAAAAAAATATTTAAAGTGATTCTGAAGGATCATTGGGCCCCATTTACCAACAAACCTAAATACCAGCACCATATTTTGTTTAGTATCCCAGTGATACAGATGAATATGCCTCTCGTATTCACCATTACTTACCTCTCCGGCGAGGTCCAGAGACGTCCTCCTCATCTGTAGGGTCTTCTGCTCAGCTGCTGGCAGCCTATCACTGCCAGCGATAGACTACTCTGTCATGCGCATGCACAACGGTCAGTCTGTGCATCTGCATGACTGTTTTACCCTGCGGGACCCGGAAATGCCTGGAAAGCTTCATTGAAGCCAGAAAGGCTGCTGCCAGGACCCCATTGCTGGCAATGGGGACCACATCGCCCGCTCCATCTAGAGATGTATTCTGACAATCGGGATGCTGCTCTCGGTATGCCGCTGTCGTTAGTGTAACTGTTGGCATCCTATCAGGATGCTGACTACATCCCTTATTATGATATCAGATATATACAGTATATCTATGGGCCTGATTCACTGCCGGACGCTATTTGCGCTCGCTCGTTCAGAAAAAAGGGGTGGCTATTCAAATGAACCGTTCGCTCTTTGCGGTCTGTTCACGCCTCTAGAACGAGCGAACAAAACTTGCGGTCGTTTTTTGGGAAACTACGCCCCCTGGCCGCTCGCATCCTACGTCATGTCCGCTATTTATTAGATTAATCGAGTACATCGACCAGCGTATGAACTGCTCGCTATTCTTGTGGTTGGTTTTCCTACCGCAATCTTGCGAGCAGTTCTGACTATAAAATAACCCAGTGACGTGGTCAATGACGCTGCTGTATTAATTATGCACACCCATAAAACGCCCGTTTTGACCTTTAAGCACGCCTGCGTTCTGATCTCCACTCCCCGTTTTCAAGCACCTTCCCCTGTTACCATCCACATACGCCTCCTCCTGTCACTCAAAATAGCAGGCATTCGCTATTTAGCGAACAAACGATTTTCGGCCGCACTGACTGGTTCGCGCATGCTTATTACGATCCGTACGCATGCGCAGCTGTGCAAACATCGCTCGGAACGAACGAGCGGCCGCTTACGAGCGGCTCTGAATCAGGCCCTATGTTTGATGGTATTCATATTGTATGTGATGATATTAATATAATGTGAGTGTGTGTCACGGCATTAGTGCAGTGTGTGTGTGTGTGTAATACAATTAATATGATATATGCCTGTGTGTGTGTGCTTGATGGCATTCATATAATGTGTGTGGAATGTGGAGGCGGTATTATAAAATGTGTTTGTGTTTTTGTATTATTAAGCTGGCCATACACCTGCACGACCAGCATACGCTCCGATTCAGCATCGGACTCCCTGAAGCTCCCTGGCAGTCCGGGCAGCATGTTTGTTGTTTTTCTTAGCACAGGGTCTGTCGTATGATCGATCCTGTGCCTTACGCGCTCATTAGGGAAACAGTCATTGAAATTACTTGAATTGCTGCACGATGGATCGCATGAACAAAATAAACGGCACGATACGATGGACAAGATGGGCTGCACATCTGATCACAAGATCCAATTATAGGAGCTGCGGGAGCGCGCATCAGATCTTATCAAACTAAAAATATACACGATTTTCACAAGATCCATCATATGACTCATCGAAAATCGGGCAATCGGCCCGAAATCGTGCAGGTGTATGGCCAGCATTAGTGTGTGTGTGATGGTATTATTATAATGTGTGTGTGATGGTATTCATGTACAGTAATTTGTGTGTGGTGGGGTGGTATTATTGTAACGTGTGGTTGCTTATAGTGTGCTGTAGTGAGGGCTATTAAGGTTATTTAGTGGGAATATTAATGTGTACTTGATAAGGAATAACAAATAATGACAGGGCTAGTTAGGGGAAAGATGGCAATTATTAAATCAAGTTGCTGCTGATTTAAAATTTGGGCTAGTTGGGCAGGGGCAAATGCAGGATTTTTACAGAGGGGTTTCTACACACGCATATATATATATATATATATATATATATATATATATATATATATATATATATCCGCTACTGTAGGGGGGGTAGAAGGTCTAAAGTGTTCATCTCTGTAGGAGAAAGAGTTCACCCCCCTATACAGACCCCACCACTTGTCAAATCCCCTCTCCCCCTCATCCAGATTTCCTGGGCTGGTTTTTCATGCCAATCTGCCCCTGCCTCTTACCCTGCCTCTAGTGTCTAACCCTAACCTTCCTGCCTGCAGACAAACCATAATGTTGACATTCTGACAATGTTGACCCATTGTCATTGACATTTTTACATATTAACATCATAACTGTCAACATTGTGGTGTTTACATTATGAATGTCAGCATTGGAAATGTTGATCTATTGACTATGGGCCTGATTCAGACCCACTCGCAAGCGGCTGTCCGCTCGCAAGTGGGTCGATGTTATGGACTGAGCATGCTCACGACGGAGGGAGCTCCGTCGTGCGCATGCGCCAGACGCGACGAGCGAAGGAAAGTCCTTCGCTCGTTGTGTCCGATCAAAGGGGGCGTGCTGTCAATGTTGATTGACAGCACGCCCCCTTTGGTGGGCGTGCCGGGGGCGTGCCTCCCTGACGGGGGCGTTCCCACGGGAACGCCTCCCGTCAGAAGCCGGCCCACTGACACCACTAGTGATGTCAGTGGGAGTGATTTTGGCTCTGATAGAGCCAAAATCACTCCGGAGCTTGCGGTTGAAAACCTCAACCGCAGGCTCCGGCTCGCAATTTCGATGGTCGCGATGGTCTCGACCATCGCGGCCATCACAAAGCACGCTCGTATAGCCTGTGGGTGGTGACCCACAGCTATACGAGCGTCCAGGAGGACGCTCCATGAAAATGGAGCCCGGCCCTCATTCAGAGCGTGCGCTCTGCTCAGAGCGTACGGCTCTGAATGAGGGCCTATATCCCTTCCTATGCTGCCCTACATTGCACTTCACTTCATTACACTTCACAGTATTACATTTTTATCCCCAGAATGCTGGCTTGTCCTCATGGTTTTCTGTGGCTTTCTCTGCTGACTGCTAAAGAGGCAGCTGAGGGACCTTAGTCAACCCCCTTAGCTGCCACAGCTACTATTCCTGTGCTCCCTCTATTTACCATTATGTTTAATCATGAAATGTCTTGCTATTATCACACTTAGTAAATTACCATTAGCAAGACCTAGAAGGTACATAAATCATTTTACGAGATTTGAGCTTTGTTTTTCCTACATATAATGCCTTATAATATCAACACATTAAATAAACTACATGTTGTCACAGAACACACTGTACACAATTACAACATTTAAAGTACTGTATACCTAGCTTCAAACATGAATCTCCCTTGTTATTCCCTTTATATGTAATTGCTGTTATAATAGCAAGCATGTCCTTAAGGTGCTGCTCTCATAAAGATTACCTCGAGGCAAGGCTACAATGAACTTTACAATGAGCCATCCTATAGTAATAAATACATCTTAAATATGCCCCAGTTATTCATACTGTGCACAGCATGTGGTGATGATTCTCAAATCACATGCTGCACTGTCATCCATTAATATTGGGGAGAAATGCTTATTATTTTGTAGCCCGCAGGTAGATTTCTAGATATTTTCATTACATCCTTGCTTCATCTGACCCAAAAACATACATATTATAACGCTTCCTATGTACTCACAGAAATTGATTAATTGACATCCCTTTGATTTGGGATTACGGCTGTTCATATGTAAAACATTGCTAGATGCCATGTCCTTAAGCAGAGGTTGAGGTGGTGAGCCCTTGTCAAAGGTAAGTGTGAGATTTTAATAATTAACATTTATGTTCAAACCACACTCCAAAATATAGTTGATAAATTAAATCTGCCCCAACACCCAGTACACATTCTTACATGATGGCGACCCTTCGACCGAATTGTTAAGTGCAGGAAATACTGTTCATAAAATGAAAGTACAGTATATTGCAGAAAATAATTTAATTCTAACACTATCTCACACTGGGCATCTAGTTCCACATAGGATCACAAAAAGAACTTTTAATTATTTCTAAACCCATTTTATGGGCTATACTTGGGTAACATACTTCAACATCTAAATGGGATATGTATCAGGTTCTAATGTAACCCCTTCCAGGTGTCCATGCAGGGCCAGCTCGAGGCATGTTCGACCAGTGTGGTCGAACAGGGGCACCACCCCATAGAGGGAGCACCCCTCCCAGCTATTCCCGATTTCAGCGGGACAGTCACGTTTTTCGTGCACTGCCCCGCTGTTCCACCCGCGAGACAAAGTGTCCCACGGGCAGTCGGGAGCTTGGGCACCTCCTCCGCCTCAGCTGTACGACGGTGCCTGCCATTCAGTTTTGGAAGAGAGCTAGGGGCAGCCCAGCTACTGACGTAGTGCTGGGCTCGCCCCCAGCCTGACATTAATGGGAGGCGTGCCATACCGGCATGCCCCCAAATAATGTCACTTAGGGAGCGTGGCCTATGGTAATTAGGCCATGCCCCCATTTCCTGCCGCGGGCGAGAATGGGGAGGCCCTTACTTATCTTGCACAGGGTGTGGCTCACCCTGGAGCCCGGCCCTGTGTCTATGCACAGCCAGTGTATCATGTACATATGATGAAAGCTGGATCAAACCAGGCTGCCTGAAAGTCCAAGTATTCACCTAGTGCATATTTCAGCAACAGAACTATAACCTTAAATTATAAAACATCCAGGAGAATTCTTGGTCAGATATTTTAGTAATAGCATTAAGGCAATTTAGGTGACTTTAAATATTATTGAATTTAAATATATTCCTTTTAAAAATAAATCTTTGGCAGTTAGTGTAAAACAAAAATTATTTTGCATATTTTTTTTCATATTGGAAGATAAATCCACCACTAAAATGTTAGCTTCCATCGCCATAGTGATGCCAGACTTTCATCAACTGTTCATTAATTGTATGATTATCCAGATGAGACTGAACATGTGATAAATAAAGAACAACCCAACTTGTGTCTGGATCATTTAGTAAATGAGACAGTAAGTTTTCTAAAAATCTTTCTTACTCTGGCTACTTTATCAATGAACATTTATTAGTTAATCTACTAGATAACATGTGTGAAGATCATCTGATGCTAAATATTAATTGTACTGTACTTCTGTAAGAAACCATTAAATGAGAAGAACCGCACATAAACAATGTATAAAGTTATGTCAGAGGCCTATATTTACACAGAGCTAATAAGAGCATGTAAATGGATATAGTAATATACCTAATGGTTCGGATGGCGGCTGGCCCCCTACTTCTGCTTATATCTGCGGTGATTAGTGGAAGTGTAGCTATTTAGAAAATAATAATAAAACATTTAAGAAAAAAACTTTGTGACTACCCCCCCCCCCCCCAGTGCTGGTAGTGAAATATTTGGGGGAAGTGTGCAGGTTCCCTCAAGAGTTGGCAGTACCAGCACTAGGCTTTGTCAGCCAGGGTGGCAGTATAACGGAAGCCCGCAGCATACCAAATCAGCCCTAAGCCGAAAGCATGGGGCTGTGTTCCCAGGGGAGTCAGATCCATAAAACAATTGTGAAAATTCAGTGTAGTTAACATTAAGGCTCTTCCCAGACATCACTAGGCTATGGGAGTGCGGTAATAAAATAATTCACAAATAAGAAAAAAAGGTCCCAGCAACAAACGTCATGTGTAAAGGTTATGGCTGCCAGAGCATGCTGGCATTTGGGGAATCCCAAGTGTCAGCATGTAGTGGCATCTACAGCCTGCTGGTATCTGTAGTTTACCTGTAAAATGTTTTTTTTTTCTTTTAAATACATATAGAAACCTTTGAAAAAATACTTTATTGAAATAAAAATTAATTCACACATAGGGCCTCATTCAGAGGCGGTCGGAGGATGCAAGCGGTCGCTCAGAAACTGGACGGCCACTTGCATCCTGACCGCCCGCCTCTGTTGCGGTCGTTAGGCTGTGGGTTAAGACCCACAGCTCTAACGACAGCTCCGGTGATGGTCGCGATGGTCAGAGACCATCGCGACCATCGGGGCTTACGACGAGACCCTAGGTAGGGTCTCCCTTGTTGTAAGCCCCGGAGAGCTTCTGGCTCTGTCAGAGCCGGAAGCTCTCCACTGACATCACTAGTGATGTCAGTGGGGCCGCCCCCAAACGGTAGGCGTTCCCATGGGAATGCCTCCATTTGGGCTGCCACCCCCCCGGCCCGCCTTCCAAACTGGGCGAGCTGTCAATCAACATCGACAGCTCGCCCCCTTTGGATCGAGACCCGCTACGACCGGCGCTGTCAGTCGTAGCGGGTCTCACGCATGCGCACGACGGCGCCGTCGTGCGCATGCTCTGTGGGGGGCCTTCGACCCGGTCCGAGCGCATCGGCGCTAACGACCGGGTCTAAATGACCCCCATAGTCCTCTTAAGATCGTGTAGTATTCCGGATCCTGGCCTGGCACAAAAAAAAAAAACACTTAGAAATAGGCTTGCTCCTAGGGTAGCAGTGACGTAAATGACAAGGAGAGGAGCCTCTTTGGAAAAATGACGCAACTTATGTTACGTCCAACTGGCCCCGTTTGCCAAATAAGGCTATGTTTGACATGCAGTATCAATAGTGTGGTAACCACGCCACTGGTTGACCATCTTAATTAAAGGTATGCTGAGGGTAAGCCTTGCTGTGTATGACGATGGGCAACATTTGCTCTATTGGGGTGTGACAGTCATTATTAGGAAATATGTGCTGAGCTATACTGTGCGGTATATGCATGCATAATTTAAAAAGGATATAATGAAATATACAAAGACACACCTACTATTTTACATAGCAAAACCTAGCTTTAAAACTGTTATTAGCCTACAGGTAATCACCATCAAATTGTTTTTTCCTGGAGAAAAGTTCACTCACGCATTTAAAAAATGAGATAGGACATTACAGGAGAGCACATTTACCAGCAGGATCACTGTGGAGGAGAGTGTCAGTATTCTGCCAGCATCTCAGAGGAAGGTGAAATGTACAAGCCCAGGGGTGTAACATTGTTAAAAATGACAGTATCAGGAATGGAATAACAATATTATCAGCTGAGCAGCCCATTATGACATTAATAATAGGCTTGCAAAATCAAACTCAGCAATATAATAAAACTTTTAGGAACATAGTAACACATTTTGTGTCAGGAATGGGGTGACACAGTGTAGAAAGAAAAAAGTAAGCACCCACCCATTCAATTTTATTTCCCGGCACAGCTTTCCCCATCATGCCTCTTATGCAGGTGCAGTAACAGATAAAACTTCAGATAATTAGGGAGCTGTCTGGGTTTCGCTATCCACAGGGACTATTTAAGCAAACGTTTTGTACCAGTTTCTCAGCCACAGCATAAGGCTGTAACACATAAGATGCTCATTATTCCCTCACCACTTTGTCTCAAACTGAAAATTTACTCTCCCAAATGGCTAGGAATCACAAAGAAGGTGGTGAGAAGCTGATTACAAGATACAGTATATTTTCATGCCCACATTATGCTGGTAGTGCTAAAATATGTTTTTATTACAGCAAATTTGTATGTATACAGCTTCAATACTATTGAATAACACAAATTATAACAAAAGACTCAACAAAATGATCATTTAGGTTTACCATTTGCTCATTGTAAAGTAAATTTAGAGGGCCTTTCATTTGGAGTTTTAAACATAACTGTGATACACCACTTATTATATATATACTATATATGTATTGTGCTTATTTATTTGTCTAGTATGGTGAC
Organism: Taudactylus pleione; assembly: GCA_031769625.1. Taxonomy (NCBI): domain Eukaryota; kingdom Metazoa; phylum Chordata; class Amphibia; order Anura; family Myobatrachidae; genus Taudactylus; species Taudactylus pleione. Next base: position 28,630,817 of record JAUIMM010000007.1, on the reverse strand, counting down.
GGTCCAAGGTCCTGATTCAGAGATGTAAGTTCATCCAATGATATTTCTGGGTCCGCATCTGTGCTGGGGAAGAACGGGTACTATGATGACACTCGCAGACCTCCCCAAGCCACAGCATGATTAACATGCTGTGGCGTTTGGGGGACGGATTGGGAACGTGGCTGATCACCATTCCCGGGATCGGGGGCATGTCAACCCTTTTTTGGGAGGGACGAGGCCAGGGTCTGCGTCAGCAGACACAGATTCCTGGCCTCTTACGTGACCAGCACCCAGTCAGGCTGCGGGAAGCTTCAGCTCCCGCAGCCTGACCAAAGTAGCCACCATGGATGGTTGCAGTGCTGATCCCAGCCTGCGAGTGTTGGGATCGCAAATGCAGCAAGGAGGTGTCTGACACCTCCTTCTGCATCTGCATCAAAGATGGATGGGTTTGCACAGCTGCTTGTATGCGGCTCTGCAAATCTGTCCATCTCTGAATCAGGCCCCAAGAATGGAATGACAAAACAACACTACATAACTCACCATACAATTCACACATTGGTGTTCAACTATTCAGCTCAAAAACACACCCAGACAGGATTGTGTTTATTCCCAGTAGGGACATTGGCTTTAGCAATCATAAAAACATAGGAGAGCTCACCTAGTAAACTAAATAATAATACAGAAAAACATGCAGCCATTCTACAGCCACTGCAAACTCACCAAAGTCACAAACAACTAACAAAAAACATCAACAAAACAAGAAGGGAGGCTGGGATTTCCAGAAGATAAGAGGGGGAACTGCCAACTGACAGCTGTTTAGAAATAAACAAAAACACACCCCTTGAACCTAAATATGACAATAATAACATCAATTAACTCTAGGTGGAGGGATGCATCAACAATAAAAATTAGGTCAAACCTCCAAAAATGCTGTTTCAGGGTTTTGACCACATATTTCACATGCACCAAGATCCCTCCCAGGGTCCTCCTCAGCTCGCGCATGCACTTGCCCAAGGCTGCGCATGCGCAGAGGGACACCTGTCATAAACCCGACACCATGAAGGACAGCTAAAATCATCATGCATACAGCATACGGCGTTACTAAACGCCGGTATGCATCCAAAATGTGATGCTTGCGCAAGTCATTCGTTGCGATCTGATATTGGTAGCTCGTAAGCCACTATCAGGTCGCTGCTTTGAGTGAGAGATAGTTCCGTTTGTGGGTGGTAACAGGGGAAGGTGCTTGTGAACGGGGGAGTGGATGTGCGAACGCAGGAGTGTCAGGCTGCCAAAATGCCGTTTAAAGGGCGCGCATAATTAGCAAAGTAGTGTCATTGTACACGTCACCTGCATGTATTTCAGCCAGCGCTGATCGCTGTGCTTGCAGCAGGCTAAGGCTGCCCCATGGACTGCGAGCAGCTCTGATGGCAGACGATAGTCCCGATTAATCCTTCATTTCCTGGAGATGACGTGTTGCGAGTGGCAAGGGGGAGTCTTTAGACACTTGCGAGCGCACTTTGCCATAGCTCGCTAAAACATAGTGGGCATCCTTACGCGACGCAGTGCGAGCACTTCATTTAAATATCCGGCCCCTTTTTGTCAGCGAGCGACCGGAACTTGCGAGTGGTTCTGAATGAGCTCCATAGAACAGCAGACATTTCATTCATTTTTCCAGATTAAATATATGTTATCTGAGTACAATCTCATGATATAAGCAGTTACAGTACTAGAGAATGCAGTAGTAACCTATGTTGTTGTTTTTTTTGGAGTGAACAGCAGGTAACAATATCAGTGAACACAGGAGGTAGAGCCGAGATGAACATCTAATCATGGAAAAGTATTTGTTAGCACACAAAAATTTGTGCTGATAAATTTTTGTAATAAATGTGGAGAGCAAAGACTAGAGAGAAGTAAGAGGGGGAAATAACAAGAGGTGGGGTGTCAGACTGCAGAGTAGGGGAGTAAGTGAGAGAGGGGGAGGGAATGATGAGCCAAGAGGACAAAATTCATGCAAGATCACATGAAAAATGGAATGCACGAGTAAAAGTGTTTGGCCCAGACTTTAATAAAGGATCTTAAAGAATTATGGAGTATAATAGTGATCTATTCCAGTTGGTAAGTTGTCAGACTTGTCTAATAACTGTTTTCACGGTGGGAGGGGAAGATTGCAACCATTTTGTAACAATTTGGTAAGTAACCACCTAGACAATGTGCAAATTAATTTATATTGGTGTTTGGTAGCAGATGGGATGTGGATAATGGACTGGAAACCTGGGAGAGAAGGGGATCGGTAGATTCAGGAGAGAGGACAAAAGTCGTTTGATTCCGGATCAAAAGGCAGAGATTTTATTGGCTAAATGAAGACGTCTGCAGTGCATCTTCTCCAACAACTAGTGAAGTTCTCAGGGAAAATGTATACAATGTGGGGGGAACCAGGTACCATCTGTAAAGAAGTTTTAATGTAATTTGATTTATTATGACACAGATTGAACTAGAAGTAGTACAGTATTTGGTTACATTTTTTCCCAGTGCTTATTGTCCGAACTCTCTTCCAAATGCCTCTCCCAAACCTACTAATCATGGTCCCTAGGGACAGTGTTAGGTGACTTAAGTTCTACATATACTGTAATCTGGGGACAGGTCCTTTGGTGGAGGATTGCAGGAGACAAAGGGAATTCAAAGGTGGTGAGAAGTCTGCCTCGAAAAAGAGAGTATGACCAATGGTAATAATTGCTAAATGCAGCAAAAAGATAATATTGTATTAAGTGTAGATCCGGATTTAAGCCACATGGGTCTAATGCAGGTTTTGAGCCTTCTTCCTCCGGTAGGTCCACACTATCCTATTTATTTACCCTATACACACTGATCACTACACACAGGTCACACTGATATCACACACCTGATAAACACTGATCACTACACACAGGTCACACTGATATCACACACCTGATAAACACTGATTACTACACACAGGTCACACTGATATCACACACCTGATAAACACTGATAACTACACACAGGTCACACTGATATCACACACCTGATAAACACTGATTACTACACAGAGGTCACACTGATATCACACACCTGATAAACACTGATCACTACACACAGGTCGCACTGATATCACACACCTGATAAACACTGATCACTACACACAGGTCACACTGATATCACACACCTGATAAACACTGATCACTACACACAGGTCACACTGATATCACACACCTGATAAACACTGATCACTACACACAGGTCACACTCAGTGGCGTCCCTCCCCAAGGTGTCACCCGGTGCGGGGAGGGACATATTGAGCGCGGCATAGCTGTGCGCGCTTTAAAAAGGGGCATGGCCTTGTGAGAAGGGGCGTGGCCTTGAGGGACAGGGGCGTGGCCTCATGGCCCAATCCCAATCTCCCATGGTCCCATTATTAATATTACTGCGGGTGACACCCGGGTGCGACCCCCTTGCCTTGTGACGCCACTGGTCACACTGATATCACACACCTGATAAACACTGATCACTACACACAGGTCACTCTGACACTTGGTATACTCTGATCATTAAACACAGGTCACACTAAAAGCACCCATCTGGAACATACCGACATACCCCCACACCCATCTCAGATATATCAGATCTCATATTATATTGACATTATTATTATTTTCTGCAGTAGTCCATGCAAATTAAGTGATGCCATAGATGGCCATGCCTATAGATAATATAGGTGCTTATGAGAAATGGAGTGATTAATACACAATCATAATTACTGCGTTATTATTGCAAAACACTCCAGCATCTGCAAGAGACATGTCTCCAAAAAGGCATATACAGTAGTATCTGCAGATGTGTCCAGGTATATTTGTACATGTCATTATTCTATACGTTTACTTGACCCCATGTCACATCTACAGCTAGTGTTATATGTTTTTGGACAAAAACAATGAGAAAAAAAAATTGCTGGTCACTTTGGTACAAAGTTGCATTTATTAAAAATTTATCAAAGCAGACATAAGGAGTAACTGTGCACCTGGACATACAATGTTGCAATGCATGGGGTGCAAAAGTATTTATTAATTTACTTATATATTTATTTTGCTTGCAGGATAAATGCTGGCTGCTTCTTCATTTATAGTAGCTCAGAAATACCGAACAGTTTTATTTTTACACTGCAAGCTCATTTAGGACATGTTCCTCCCAACTCTCAATCTATCTGCACATTTTATTAGAGTGATGGCTGCGTAAGCGTGAAGCGATAATAGGCGCCCTTAGTGTGTGGTTTTTACATTTCTTGAACTGTAGGGAAGTGATTGACAGGTGCAATGTTTGCTGACAATTAAGCTCCACTCGGGGTGAATTTAGGGGCAGGTTTTAGGTTTGTTCTTATACTGGTTCTCACAGGAAATGTTTCTCTTTCCACTTTGGATTCCACCACCCACTCTCCCTCTGTCTTGTTCTCTTTTGATGTCTTGTTTGTTTACTAACCTTTTTCTTTCAGAGGATGTGCAGCATGGCGGGAAGGTACTGCTCACTGGCGGCCAAATAGGGCGCAAAGGTGACTGATAAGCATTTTTCCTTTGATATTGGCTAGAAAGCTATTACCTTAGGGGTGGGCCTGGACTCTGACTTAGGGTTGGGGCAAGTGCTGGCCAAGTAAAGGGATATGGTACCTGGATGGTCCTGGTTGCATCAGGCCATGAGTATTAGTAGCTCATTAATTATATCCTGGCTGGTGCCAATGGGCAGTGCCTTCTTGCCACACTGAAATGTTTTCAAGAATTGAATTGGTTATAAAATAAGAACTGTGACCGCATTCATTCCAAAAACTGTCATTATTTCATGTTTATTGGTTTAGGGTCTAATCAGAAACTCAGTTTCTGACGTTCTAAAGCCATCTATTCTAGGCGGATTATAAATCTGCCCCCTTGCAGTGCAACATGGTTTTACCAAGGTGCAAATTTGCCCCTATTTATTTTTTCTTTGCTCCCAACTTCAAATCAGCTCATAATTAGAAAAAGGTTTATTGTAAGAAATTGAACCACTTCTACTGCAGTATATATTTAAGTGGAAATTAAGGGCCAAATGTAGTAGGGTGAGAGTTTAGAAAAAGTGAGAGTTTAGCAGTAAACTCTCACACTTCTTTAAACTCGGCCAATATAATACAGTTCGAGAACAAGCAAACTCGCATATAAACTCTCATCCAGATGTTTTCCCATTTTGAAGATAAAACTCGACCAATGTGAGAGTTTACTTCTAAACTCTCACATTTCTAAACTCTCACCCTATTACATTTGGCCCTAAGTGTTTATATGACCATATTTGGGAGCAGTCAGTTTAGATTATATTATGATCATTTGAACCACATTTGCATCAAGTTCTAATTTAGTGAACAAAGATGATTTACACTCTTGAAAAACTACTATATGATTAAAGTGTACACACTCTGCATGTGTAGGTGCTTAATAATAAATACAGTAGCAGTACATGGATGTATGGGTTATAATTATATTATTTCCCTTTCTTGCTCTTTGAGGGTTTGTATAAGCAATGCTTGACCACCCTCTTCATCCCTCTTTGTGATAAAAGTGATGAAAAACAAGAAGACTTCTAACATGTCAACAATAATATGGACCTCATATTAGATCAATATTGGATGTGCTATACAAAGCTCCTTTATATTGCTTGGCTGCACCTAGCTACAGTAGTACACCTATTGTACATCTGTTTGCAGTTGCACACCTACCTCTTCTGTTCGAAAAATCCTCCACAATCTGGAAGTACATCTAGATGTGCAAAGTGGCAGTAAAATCTGAAGATGCCTATAATGCAGAAACTTTAAATATCATGCCAGGAGTCCAACCTCCTGCCACTTGACAACCACCACTTACATTAAACATTTTTGTTTTCTCCTAATATACTGATCGATTTAATCATGATTGGTCATGAAAGGGAACGAACAGTATATTTTTCCTTAGCAGAACAGAAAGTAAGTCCAAAGATTTGTAAAACAGGTGTATAAGTCAAAGAAGAAACAGCCTCTTCTGTCGTGAAATTTACTTTGCTCACCTCTACAAACAGGTAAGGGCCAGAACTCACATGAATCTACAAATGGTAACCATACAGCCATCACACCAGTCTTCTTTTATCCCCCTTGTTTTTTTATTTTTTACAAAACAACCCTCAAGTGATTTGACGTTTTTCTGTTTTGGTTTTGGATTTCTTTAAAATTGATAAAATCAGTTAAAATTATGTCATTTGGACTATACAGGCAATCCAAAACCTGAGATTAATTGTTTAAATCCAAGTTATGAATTTACAGCAGACCCGAGCCAGACACGGTTCTACTCGTAACCTCAAAAGTGATCCGAGCCAGGATTTGATTCGACTTGGAACCCCAAAGTTTTCTGGAAAACCAAACTGCACATCACATAATAAATGCACATAAAAGAAGACTGTTGTTCAGGCTAAATCATAATTACCTACGCTTACGGAAGTTGCGGGAGCTTCAGAATTTTTGGGTAGCCCCCCACACCCCGGGAAGTGTCGGGATCTCCTGCATCCCACCCACTTCCTAGAGAAGTGGGCAGGATGGGGAGATAATTGCTGAAAAACGCAGCTCCATATGGAGGGGGCGTGGCTAAATGTGCAAAAATGCGTCAATGACATAGGAGCCCTGCCCTGCTCCCCAAAAAGGTCAGCTGCATCTCCTCTCCGGGCTTCTGCCGGAGAGAAAATATAAAAAGTTGGCAAGTATCGGCTAAATACTTTACTTTTTTTTCTAAAATGCTCACTTTGCTGTCGCACATACTGCCATACAATAAAGGATCTACATAATAATGCAAAATGGAATATCCTGTGCTCGACATGCTCAGTAAGTGTCATGGCAGAACAGTAGCCTTACTGCCTAATAGCACTTAGGTCTTGGGTTCAATTCCTGCAAGAGCCTATCTGTGTGGAGTTTGTATGTTATTCCCGTGTGTGCAAGGGTTTCCTCTAGGTGCTCTGGCTTCCTCCCACACAGAGGCATAGCATGGAGTCACAGCGTCCAGAGCAAGTGTATGCTATGGCGCTACCCTTTCCTCCAGACCCTCAGTAGTGCCCCATATTCACATTATGGCACACAGTAGTGCCCCTTATTCACAATATGCCACAATAGTGCCTCTTATGCCACAGTAGCGCTCCTAATTCACATTATGCCTCAGTAGTACCCTTATACACATTATGCCACAGTAGTACCCTTATACGCATTGGCATGCAGCATCAGAGCAGTCAGGCATGACCTTACCAAACTCACCATTCAGGCTTCTCCCAGTCACGGGCACCATGAACCGGGCACTCAGCAACAGCATCCGACTCAGGCCTCCCCACAGCAGCAGGGACACAGCCGCCATGTTCTGTCCTCCTGTGTGACTGATGCTCAATCCATGCAACCCGGGCAGGTTGACATCAGGGTGAGGGAGGGAGGTGGGACCCAGCTGAGAGAAGGCAAATAGGAGGAGCCCTCTGCTAGTTCCGCCTCTGTCATGGTGTGCAGCATGCCAACAAGATACAGGTATGAAGCAGCTTGGAGGAAGGAGGCACACTCAGTGCAGAAAGGAGAGCACTGAGCATTGCTGCTATATTGCTAGGATATTAGCGGTCATCACCATTGAAGTGAATGGGGGAAGTGTTTATTGCAGCTCTCAGCCAATGAACACTCTCCTCATTGTTTTAAATGAGTGATTTTTCTGGTTAGCGTTCATTCGGGTAGTATTTTGTCTGGTGGATTCGCGCAATTCGTTTTTTATATTTTAAGAAAACCTTGGATGGCTACATGGATCAAATAGGACATGACACAAGTGGTAGGTGAGTATGGAATTTTTTTTAAGCAATCAAAGCTGCTGGACAAGAGGTCAGAATGGCTACAGGGAGTGAAGGTGAATATTTACTGTGAGTGTGTGTGAACGTTTGATAAATTAATACAATATTCGGTGTGTGTCTTGTCTTTTTTTATATTTCTTTTACAGGAGTATTACAGGTGCCAGCGGGCCTTTAATGCCTGTGCTTGCCGAAACTTGTGGTTCTCCAAGTACCCGCACGCAGGGTAGGCCTGCTGGGATCTGTAGTCCCCTGTAAAAGACAATAGTATTTTTTTCTATCTTTTACACAATGAACTCAGCACCCACTGCCACCAGGGGTGCCGAGCATAGCCCCGGCTATCAGCCTGAGCTTGGGGTGTACCTAGCCAGCGCATCCCCATAGACTTTAATGGGCGAGAAGATCCGAGCTGGGACCTGGATCTACTAAGAACCTGTAAGTTCGGGTGGGTTCAGTTTCCTGGAAACCGAACCTGCTCATCTCTACTAGCAAGGTTGCACAATGATTAGCATTGCTTCCTCACAACACTAATGACATGAGTTTGATTCCAACCAGAGCTCCATCTGTGTAGAATTATATATATATATATATATATATATATATATATAATGTCTTGTCTTGAATCATTTAAAGAGTTATATCCACTTGAATCACTAAAAGGAGAGATGGTGAATAATAATTGTTCTTTTATAGCTCTTCCCCCGGTAGCTCCACCCACAGATCCTGAACCTATTTTTCCCGAAAATTAGCCCTGTATGTATATGTATATATATATATATGTATATATATATATATATATATGTATATATACACATACAGTCAGGTGCATAAATATTGGGACATTGACAGAATTTTCATATTTTGGCCTCTATTCACCACCACAATGGCTTTGAAATGAAACAAACAAGATGTGCTTTAACTGCAGACTTTCAGATTTAATTTGAGGGTAATTACATCCAAATCAGGTGAACGGTGTAGGAATTACAACGGTTTCTATATGTGCCTCCCACTTTTTAAGGGGCCAAAAGTAATGGGACAAACTAAACAATCCTAAATCTAACTTTCACTTTTTAATACTTTGTTGCAAATCCTTTGCAGGCAATTACAGCCTGAAGTCTGGAACGCATAGACATCACCAGACGCTGGGTTTCATCCCTGGTGATGCTCCGCCAGGCCTCTACTGCAAATGTCTTCAGTTCCTGCTTGTTCTTGAGGCATTTTCCCTTCAGTTTTGTCTTCATCAAGTGAAATGCATGCTCAATCAGATTCAGGTCGGGGGATTGACTTGGCCATTGCATAACATTCCACTTTTTAGCTTTAAAAAACTTTTTGGTTGCTTTTGCAGTATGCTTCGGGTCATTGTCCATCTGCACTGTGAAGCGCCGTCCAATGAGTTCTGAAGCATTTGACTGAATATGAGCATATAATATTGCCCAAAACTCTTCAGAATTAATTCTGCTGCCGTACGGGCCTTGAAACGTCAGCTTATATGGAAAAATAAACCCCTTCTTGTTTCTACAAAGTCCGGATGAGTGCCGCCTGTTTCTATTTGTTAGAAGGTATGCTGGATATATATATATATATATATATATATATATATATACTCGATGACGGCGGCACATAGTATAAAAACTGTCTCAGGTGCAGGTCATGTTAATAAGCAACGCATCAATACTATTTAATGTATCGTCATCAGGATAAAGATGTTGGTTATTAATATGACCTGCGCCTGAGTCTGTTTTTATACTGAGTGCCACCACCATCGAGTTTTGTATTGTGGGCTCTGTATTATGGGCATCTGCGAAGGGCACCAGGCATAGTGATTTTTTTGCATGGGAGTACTGCCTGAAACAGATTTTATATATATATATATATATATATATATATCTTACCTGACATGTTATTTTGGCGACCAAAGACTTATATAACACGTTTACCTTTCTCCATACATTCTGGAATTTGGTTAAGAACATGAATCCCTACCAAAGCACATGCGTCTTCTCTCACAGAAGCAGGTGGAATGAGTAAGTAACAGGCCACATCTTACTCCCAGCTATGGGTGCACATCATTCTAAGTTTACAGACTGACTTGTCTACCATGTACTGCACAAAGATGTCTTTAATGAGCTGTCGACTCCACGGTGAGCTTCAGGGTAACAGGGTGATATAGAGGCACTCTCTATTAACTATACAGAAGTTGCAATGACCTTTGATGTGAAACGGAAACAGCATTGAAGAAACCCTGCACTGAGCGAAGCACACTGGTTTGAAATTTTACATTACACCAGTGCCTGAGGTAGGGGTAGCATAATTTTTTCATCAGCTAAAGAGTAATAAATGAATAGTGGGGAAGTACAAAAAGCATTTGAGGTCTTCCTTCCCCTTTGATTTACAGTAGCTTTTACATCTGTTTTGATTTCTAATTAAGCATGCAGAAAAATAATATGAATACACATGTAAGCCATTCTTCCTACTTAAGTTAGCACTGACATAAATGCATTTCCTTGCTACCCTTAATTCAATGTAATGCACATTTAGTTATTTCCCGAGACTGCCTGAAACTAGAGGGAAGGGGTTCCCTGCTGATGCTGTAAATTTGCAGACACACTTCTGTCATCAGTAATCACAATTTACAGTGAAATTTCTCCCCTCCTGCTAGAGGCATGAAAACAATTCACAATACTGCACAGGAGCCCAGGTTTGTGTGGCCCAATCCAATGAATGACATGATTTCAGGATGTTTACAAAGATAAAACTCAAGACATTTCAAACAGATATGAAATTGCTATCTTAGGGGTATATTTACTGTACTAAAGTGCGGGTTTCTAGAGTTGCTGCATATAGCAACCAATCAGATTGTATCTATTATCTTCTAGAAGGTGCTAATAAATAAGTAGAATCTGATTGGTTGCTATGGGCAACACCTCCAATTATATAAACCTGCACTTTAGTAAATAAACCCCTTAGAATCCACATTTCGACCAGACAAGCTGATGTGTCTGGTAATAAAAACCCTATTTACCAAAGGGAGAAAAGCTTTTTGCTTGGGGCTCTCTGACAAAGGCACAAACATAGAAAGATACCAAGAAAAAGAATGTGACTGTGCTAGTAAACATATATATCATAAACAACAATTGATATTCAAAATTAATGCACAATATTTTTTCATAATGCAAATATATAAAAACATGAATCTTAGCATATAAGAGAGAGTATCTAAATAATATCTTAAATTGTATACACTGGTATATATTACTCATGCAAGTAGCATTGGATACATTTATACATTTAAACATATAGATACATTTATATACACAGTTAAAAATAACTTTGTATCAGTATTGCATTTAGCTTCAGCATTGATAATATCAAAACGAACATAGAGTTGTTGTTATGTCAGTTCTCATACTGTATATATAGAAAGGTTAGTTTATAGAAGGGAAAGACTACTGATATTTTCCTCCAGTGGGTTATATCTGTATCAATTGTAAAACCGTCACAATATGGAGCAGAAAAATCCTGTTCATTGGAAGAACGGCACCATGACCTAGCTTTGTATTCCCTCTTTCCTTGTTGTCCTACAGCCTGATAAAAGATGACCATAAGCTGTTAGGTACGGTACAGTGTAAGGATCCGGGGTGACCAGTAACTTTATACTCACAGTCTCTTACGCTCCTGGACGGTTCAGCAGTCTGCTCAGGAGGCGCCAATCGCTGGCTGCTGGGTGCGGCATTATTCAGGATACGGAGTGAGCAAGAGGTAGTGACTGTCTGGTTCCTAGTTGGTATGCAGCGGGCATGCTCTCATAGCCATATACAGGGGCTGTAGACATGGGCCAGTCCTTAGTTGGTCAGTGAATAACATAGTCCAATCGCAATAGGTTACAATCCAAGGCACACAGCTGTGTTTGCTGGCCCATGTCTACGGCACCTGTAATACGGCTTAACTGCGCATGTGCAGTGAGGAAATCACTGAGAAAATGGAGCGACCTGCGCATGCGCAGTACATGGAAAATGGCCACCACAGCCATTTTCCCGGTGACCTGTGCATAGACTATAGACTCTATAGAGCCCAGAGTCTATAACTCCAGCGCTGGCCGTGCATAGCTCAGTGTTCTGCCGACCGCCGGGCCGAGAGGAGGGGGCCGTGTCCGAAACTGCACACGGGCCACCTCCTCTCTAGAAACGCATACATTTGAAGTGGGCTTGTGCACTGAGAGACAGAGGTAAATGGAGGGGGGCACAAAATGACAGGGGGGACTGTGTGTGTGTGGTAGGGGTAATCACTGACAGATGGGAATGTGTGTGAGGATCACAGAGAGACAGGGGTTGTGTGTGTGTAGAGGGGGGGGTCACCGACTGACAGAAGGTTAATGTCTGACACACAGTGGAGAATTTGGGGGATCGCAGAGAGAGGAGAATGTGAGGGGATCACTGGCACACAGAGGGGGATGTAGGGGGGAGGGATCTCTGAGAGGTAGAGCTGAATGTGTGTGTAGGGGAATCACAAAGAGACAGGGGAATGTGCAGGGGATCACTGACACAAGGGGGGAAAGTGGGTGGGATTGCTGAGTAAGGGGAGTGTGGAGGGGATCACTGAGAGTGAGAGAGAGTGAGAGAGAGGGATCAGTGAGAGATTGAGGAATGTGCATGGGACTACTGACACACAGAGGGGAATGTGAGTGGATTGTTGAGAGAGGGGAATGTGGGATGGGATCGCTGAGAGAGGAGCATGAGGAGGCGATCACTGAAAAAAAGAGAAGGGAATGTGGAGGGGATTGCTAAAAAAGAGGGGAATGTTGATGGGATCGCTGTGAGAGGGGGGATCGCTAAGAGAGAAGAATGTGGTAGTGATCGCTGAGAGAGAGAGAGAGAGGGTAATGTGGAGGGGATCACTAAGATAGAGAGGGAAATGTGGAAGAGATTGCTGAGAGAGAGGGGGATGTGGATGGGAATGCTGAGAGAAAGAGGGATGTGGGTGGATCGCTGAGATGGGAAAATGTGGAGAAGATTACTGACAGAGAGGGGAATGTGGGGGGATTGCTGAAAGGGAGAGGGGAATGTGTTGGGGATCTTTGAGGGAGAGTTGTGAATGTATGGTGGTTTCACTGAGACAGAGGGAATGTGGAGAGAAGGCTGAGAGAGAGGAATGTGGGGGGGGGGATCGCTGAGACAGAGAAATGTGGGGGGGATTGCGGCTGCCCGGTACAATAAAGTTTTTTTTATAGAGACAAGGCACAAGTAACATCATGACATCATGCGTGCCGCACCACTGACAGAGGAGCTGGCCGCAGTATGAAGAGGTGCAGCCAGAAGACGCAGGAGAAGGTAAGTATCTGTGGGCTGCAAGGGTCCAGATGCGGGAGCTGGCTGGAGAGACAGAAGGAGTGTTGTTCAGGGAGACAGAAGCTGTGCTGTCTGGGGAGACAGAAGGGGTGCTGACTGGGGAGACAGAAGGGGTGCTGACTATGGAGACACTGCGGGGCTTGAGTTGGAGAAACAAGTGGAGGCTCGCGGGTGGTGCGGTCACATAAATGTGTCCGACGCGGAATACCGGAGGATAATCGCATGGCATGTCCAATCACAGGATGCGACCGGAATTGTGACTGCATTATGTGTAATTCTGAATCAGGCCTATAATATGCATTCAAACCTTCCAATATATTGAAAACTCTGTTTAACTATGATTCCCAGTTTACATTGATTTTGAAGATGCTGAAGTGTATATTAAGGTATTATCTAGTATGGGATGCTATTTTATAATACATTTAGTCTAATACAGCAGTTAGTGAAATATTTATACAGCTTCCTTCTTAGGCAGTTAAGGTAGTGCCGTATTCACACTGTTTTATGTGTCCTCTAGTAACTTGAGTGTGTCTGAGAAAGAAGGACAATAAATATTTCATTCATCTCCACAGGATTTTGCTCTCCACTCTATAGAGCTATCATTCAACTCCAATCTAATATCCTTTCCACTAAATTCGTTTCCAACTCGTCCTCTGGTGTAATACTGTTTAAATGATTGGTTGAAATAAGAAAATAATTACTGCAAACAATAATCCTTTGTGACCCATCAAAGGCTAAAGTGTAACACTGATTTCAGCTCATGGACATTTCACTTTAATGAGTACAGTATAAGCCATTTCTAGCACTTAAAAAAAAATCTATTTATAGAAGTGTCCTCGCTCATCTATTTATTATTATCACCAGTTATTCATATAGTGCACAGATATTCCGCAGTGCTTTTACAGAGATAATATTTGTCCATTCACATCAGTCCCTGCCCCAATGGAGCTTACAATCTATATTCCCTACCACATGCATTCACACATACACACTAGGGTTAATTTTTGGTGGGAGCCAATTAACCTACCAGTATATTTTTGGAGTGTGGGAGGAAACCAGAGTACCTGGAGGAAACTAGCATCTAGCATCAATACGAGATGTAGAGAGACTAGCTAGTCGCATTTCATATGCACACATCAAGCGCATTATAACGTATTCAGTCACAGTTTAACATATTCAGTAGCAGCACAGTGTACTGAGAAGCTGAAGAGTGTAATACTGGTTTCCGTCCACCAGATGTCGCTTCTGCTAATCGTTATTGTGCATGCGTGACATCACTGCAGTATAAAGCACTGACAGACAGGCCACTCACCTACTATACTGTATAGTGTCAACCAATCCGCTGCTTATTGAAGAAGAAGCTGTACATTTGCAGATATAAAGTATGGCACACCACCAGAGCAGCAGTGCACAGGGAGGATATCCTGCCTACAAGTCGCAAGTTAGACAGAGAATATGTTGCCCCCGCAGTCTTTAATAGAATGAGATGTTCTCATTGTGAGACTTGGTGGTAAATTTACTAAGATTCGAGTTTGGTTGAGTTTTGTTTTATTTAATCTCGATTTTGCATTGCAGAATCTCAGGTGATTTTTCCGTTTTTCAAATCGCAAATTTACTAATAAGTGAGTTTAGCTGAAAGTGAGTTTTCCGATGGTGAAGCAGATCGAGATATCTCCCCCGAGTTGCAAGTTTAGATGAGATTACTCACCCAAGATTGCAGTGTTTTTCTCTGCAAATCTCTCCCGAGCGAGCAGCCTGCACTTATCAGTGAGATATGTGAAAGCTGCTTGTGTTAATTAAAAAAAAAAGAAGGGTTAATTAAAAAAAAAAAAAAACATAGGGCCCCCCCCAAAAGCCATAACCAGCCCCGGACTGGTCAGCCAGTCCTGGTTCCAAAAATTACGGGGAACAAAATGCACAGGGTTCCACTGTATTTCAAAAACCAGCACCTGGCTGCAGGGCCAGTGCTGGTTTTAAATATAGAGGGGAAAAATGCGTAGGGGTCCCCCCCCGGTGCAGTAGCCATTTTCCCGATTATTTGCGCATACACACTAGAGATATCTTCAGGAACATAGCGCAGACCCATGTTTCTGGAGACCTGCTTATGTGCATAGACTTTGGCACAAAGCTAGAGTCTACTGTGTTGTTGGAGAGGAGGAGGCCTGTACGGAGGCTGCAGACGGGTACTCTCCTCTCTTAAATTGCCCCTATGCACAAGCCCCTATGCAATAACAGTGAGATAAATCAGGTTCATCAGATATGGATGTGTACAGCACCTGAATACAGTAGTTGGCTTCTGTGGCAAACTTGCCTGTTGACTGCTCGGCATAGCCTTAACCTAGGGTTTGATTCCTTTTGAAGATAGGGCTAGTGATATTTTTTAATTTGATCTTGTTATCAATATTATATAGTATTTTTTTAAATGTTAATTTTAGATTGCTCTGCAAGTAAACTATAGCAGAGGCGTCACTGGGTCCGGTGACACTCGGTGTGTGCTGTAAATCCCCCACACGCACCTCTGCCATGTATGTTTCAAAAGGGGGCATGGCATGCCATAAAGGTGGTGTGGCCTCGCAGGAACTCCCGATCACGTCACTCCGGTGGTGTGTCCAGCATCCCCGGAGACTGTGACTGCACTGCCAGTGACAGGAGCAGAGTGCTGCAGGACCCGGTGCCTGTCACTGAGGAGCAGACATTTTGGTGTCACCCTCTCTGAGGGTGACACCCGGTGTGGCCCGCACCCTCAAAGTGAGGCCACTGAACTATAGCAGTTTGCAGCTAAAGTAGTAGTTGCTCTGTGGAACAGGGCTTGATTCCGAGATTTACGCAATGCCAATATTTATGACGATTGAGTGATTGCTAGCCTTTGCTAATGCACAAAAGCCACACTGGGCATGTGCAGTGATTGGATTGCAATTATTCTCACCTAGTCAGCGTTTGGGGGAGGTAATGGGGGGCTGGTTACAAAAATGCAGGCGTGTATGACCATTTAAACACCGTTCCATGGGCATGCAGAAATGAGCTATTGCGATGAGCGCTCTCAGCGTGTCAGGAGAGGCTCAGTGTTTGAGACAGGTCAGACTTGACTTAGAGGCTTTGTGGCTGCCCAATGTGCGTCAATGTTACAGATGTTTACGCTTTTGCACGTGGTTGGACTGATATCAGAAGGCAGCAGTGGGCGTCCCTATCCTCGGCTTAGCTTTGGAATACATTAGCATATTTTAGCAATTGCAATCTGTGAGAGATCTCAGTTCACGATGAATTAGAGTAATTCTTGGAATCAGACCCAGAGACATCACAATGTTACAACATACAGTATTTATTTTGTTTTTTTGATATATTTATGGAAAACAGCAACTTTCAATTTTAAATGGCTAAGCCCAGAAAATAAACAAGTTCAAATAATTTATATACTGCATTTACTGACAGGATCTGACACTACAACTCTTAGTCACAACTAAAACACCTGACAAGTATCACACAATTACCATGACGCTGGCACTTTCCAGACTGATGGGGTTTATTCAGAATGGGTATACATCATGGGGTGTTGCCTATGGTAAACCCTCATACTCTGCCATATTGATGATGTCCTCAATCTCAAGGTATCACAAATGGCCACACACACTGCCATGCACACTCTAGTTAGGTAATCAGTGATTCTAATCACATTCTTGCACCTCCTCCTATCACATACCTTATGTCAAACTTTCAAACTTAATTGCATAAGAAACTAAACAATGTGAAAATGGCAAGTCACTTCTGTCATGGGGACTTTTTGGGCTCTTACATAGCAAAAAGTAGAACACAGCCCTACTCTAATCCCTTTTCCCAGAATGATATTTACATACAAACACCATTTTTCAAGCAACACTGCAAACTGATGTTCGAAAGTAAATACACACTCATCAATGTGCCATCATTGCTGAACTTCGGAATCTATTTATTAAATTATGGCAATTTCTATTTAACAAGACCCAAATACAGGAACACTTGGTTGACTGTGTCTTATCATGAATGTAAGATATTGCTCCCGATTGGCTGGACAGCCTGATTTTAACACATTGCACAGTGAAGGCACTTTGGTTTATGTTGCATAAAGCCAGGAATGTAGGAACAGGTAATAAATTAGGGTATTTTTATAAGTGTATGAGAATTACCTTTTTATTTTATCAATACTGCATTTTATATATTTGTTTTTTAAATAAGAGGGCAATATTTTATCATTTATTTTAATAAGGGGCACTACTATATTTTTCTAATGGTGGCACTAGCTCATTATTAAAACTAGTGAAAGGACCCAGCATATGCCAGTTCACCTCAGTTTCTGCCCTCATCCCCTCTATTGCCAGCTCTCCCCACTGGTGTTCGATGCCCCCCACCCCCATTACTAGTTGTGGCTCCACCCCCATGTCGCTTTGTTCTCCACCATATACTTGGTGGAGAATCTTCCTTGCAGTCGGAGCTATTGGGTCATGTGCCTTGGTTTCCATAGCACATGCATTAAGGAGATGGGACAGATCTTCTGAAATTAATACTGTATATAGATTATAAGGGTATCAGAATTCTTTTAAAACTTTTAGAATTGGACAATCTTTAATTTACAATTACCTGGGCAACTCCATCCCGAGTGTACCTGTATGGGCCCAATGCTATTTAGCATTGTAGTGCACAAAGGTCCTTAAAGTCAATATTGTGCACACCAGTCTTAACTGCCCAGTAGAAAAGTATCCCAGGAAATTAGTTTAAAATGTAGCTATACAAACCACCTCCAAATTATGTTTATCTGTTTTTTTTTTTTACATCAATCACTGTGAGAAGCAGATTTGCCATTACCGTTTTTCCTTGTTTGTGTCATACTGTTTCACAAAGTTATGTGTGCAGGGGCATATCTATAATGGGTGCAAGGTGTGCGGTGCACACGGGCCCCTGGGTCCAGGGGGGCCCACACACCCTTCACCCAATTAAATAAACTTACCTCTCCGTCGGTCCAGCGCTAGCTGCAGAACTACAGAAATCACTTAGAAAAATGCCACCACAGCCATTTTCCCAGTGATTCAGGCATGCACAGTAGAGATGTCCCGGGATTGAGGCATGGGCCAGGGCTGTCTTAACAACAGTATGGTCCCTGGGCAAAGCAATGCACAAGGGCCCCTTCCCACCCATTCACATCAGTCCCTGCTCACAGGGTAGGGAAGGCTTGACTTTGATGAGGGGTGGGAGCCACAGGGCAGGGAAGAATGGCTGCACAGGGGTGTGCACAGGTGCAGGGTAAAAATCTATATACCTTGTGCACTGGCAGCAAGCCAGGCACAGTGAAACAGTACTGAAGGGGGACTATGTTCAACTACGAAACCACGCCGGGATTTCATCTGCATCCCGGCAGATGAAATGGCGCCTATGCATAACCCCCATACCTTTTCCCCCCAACTTCAGTCCTGTATCCATTGCACATCTAAACCCCACAGCCTCAGTGACTTATCTCTACCTCTGCATCAACATCAGTGCCACAACCTCAATTCTGTACCCCCACCTCTGCATACCCACCCCATATCTGACCCCCACAACCTCAGTCCTGTACCCCTCCCCTGCATATCCCCCAAAAAAACTTAGTCCAGCCTCCCCCTTTACGCAGAACCCCCCCTACACAAACACACACATAGACATCTAAGCCCCACAACAGGCCAAGGAGACATGATATCCATTCCCCCTATCTCCCTCTTACTTCTGACACCCCAACAACTGTCATCACTCTCCATCCTCAAATCCTTTATACTATTGGTCACCCTTCACCTCATGGTTCCATCCTGTAAAGCGATTCCATACCGTATTGTAGTGCTCAGCCTCCTGTCAAGCCCACTCACTCAGTTACTTATGCGAACACCTCACCCAGGGCCACATGACCACAAGCCCAACAAATTCCTGGACTTCCAGCATCCTGCAATCCCAGCATTACCTAGGGGGTATAAGTTATAAACGCAGCGTACCTCCATGGCTCCCGGTAGCGCCGCGTCACTCTCAGTCCCACGGAGCTACTGTAACGGCTTCAATAGAAAAGAAGCAGGACACACAGCCCAGACTCCCGGCTGCCGTGCAGCACTCCTGTGCGTGGCTGCAGCGCCGCTCCTGATTGGCTGCCATTCCAGGATCTATGATTGGCCGGTATGATGTTTGGTATACTGTTGGCGCTATTTCATTGTGCCAGGATGCAGCAGGCAGCATGGCCAAATAGGCACTGCTGCCTACATTAAATATGGTGGAACTGGGCTAATGGGTGATCCAGTGCACCCCCAGGACCACCCCCCAGTTTCGCCTATGCTCGTCACCAGGGGAGGAGGAGCGGAGGAATACAATGAGTCGGCGGCCAACCTTTAAAAATATCACTAATTTACAAACAGGCCGCGGCTGCAGGGGGGCAGGTTGGCGGGCCCCTAGAAGCTTCGGGCCCTTGGGCAACTGCCCAACAAGCCCAATGGAAGAGCTGGCTGATGGGGATGGGGCTTAAATGCAATCAATCTCACCATTTTAGCTCCTCTTCACACACTTATGGCATAGAACACCCAACCCCACCCCGAAAGTGGTCAGCCGCATCTCACTTATGGGCCTCTCCCAGAGAGGAGATTGAAAAATAAGTAAATATGCAATTTCAGTCACATGGAACATGAGTGTGCAGAAAGAAAAGCATATAATAATTTGTAGGATAGCTAAGAAAATGTAATTTCAGATACATAATTAAAAGTTTGCTATTTAAAGAAATAAATAGTATATTCTATTTGGGATTGCTGCTTTAATAGCATCCCTATTAATGAACTGATTTCAATATGTAATTTTTTGGATATTGATATATTACCATCATGGTATGAGGCCTTTGTGACATCTGCACATGTATGTAACTTTACTTAGTACATAGGGAAGAGAAAACTTCTAGGCAAACATGTTGATACCTCAATTTCTATTTTCTGTAGTTTTTTAATCAATTATTAGTCTCATAACTCTTGTGGATATGCTATTTTTCTGTTTATAGTACTGTATTTGTAATGTATGGGAATTGAATTTATTTACGGTATCATTGTTTCTGCTCTTTGATGGCGTTCTGTTTATCTTCTATTACTCTTGTAAAGATTTCCAAGCTACAAAGTATATTCTACTGTCTTGTGCAAAGAGATAATTTTATTTAAATCGTTTCCCTGTCTGACAGCTGGATTTCATTACAATCTTTAGCTTCACTTAACTTCGTTTTGTTTTAATAAGTACAATACCCAGGCAAATTAGGAGAAATACAAGGCATAAATAGACAACAGAGCTAGAGTCTCGCAGCTTGTGTATGAGTTACTGTCTCCATATATTATTAGAGCCTAGTGCATTTCTGCCTGCTATTTAGCATAGATGTTGTATCCTTTGTATGAACTAAACCAAAACATTGCATATGTTTTTGAGGTTGGTGAGCTGTAATGACTTTTTTTGTTTAAAAAAATAAACTAAAAAATAATAATAATAACAAAAATAGTAACTGTGCAAACTATTTCTGTAGAAGTCTACCCCACATCACTAATAATTGGTTTGCATCATTTAATTTTTGGTATCAGGAGAAACAATGTATGGTACAGTGTTTTAATACATTCTGACAAAAAAAGACATACAAAATACATTTCTGGTATCATAGAATATAATTTGTTACACTCTCACAGAGATTAGCATTACAAACAATAGTTTATAGGGCAGATGTACAGTAATTACTTATGGCTCACTTTCATACGTATGAATCAGGGCTATAACTAGGTGTGTGCAGGTGGTACCATTGCACAAGGCCCTGGGGCGGCTTGATGCTGCCTTACGACACCTGCATTTGGCTTGCAGAGCGCCTGGTAAGCCACCCTGCAGCCAGTGTGCATGCACTCAGCAGCCTGTAGAACTGCCCAGAACGTTTCTTAGGCTCCGCGCAGTGCTCTACTTCCTGATGCCAGGTGGCACCGGGCCCTGCCCTGGCACTGGTATGAATGGATTATTTACACATGAATATTCTGGATTTACTGTAGTTTCACTTTAAAATAAGCCTGTTACCAAGCTGTTTGTAAATGTAATGCTTTATTACACAGTGCCACGTGTATTGTTAAGTTAGTTGAAAAATCAAGGTTTCCCTATGACTTCAGTCACCAGGGAGAGAGTATTTAATCCAGCACTCTTTAAGCATTATGTTCTCTCTCATGACAGGTACCCCCTGACGCACCCAAAAGAGCTGAATTAAAGAAACTGACCCAGATACAAATTCTCTTCTCTGACAACCCAATTTTCCTCTCATGACAAGTTCCCCCTGATGCACCCAAAAGAGCTGAATAAAGGAAACCGACCCAGATACAATTTCTCTTTTCTGACAACCCAATTTTCCTTTGTTGTTGATCTATCAGTCTGCATTAAAGGCCTGATTCTGAGTTGGGAATAAATAAAAAAAACAGCAGGTAACTGTGCATCTTGGTAGATCTATGCTGCACTGCAGGTGGGGCAGATGTAAAATGTGCAGAGATTTAGATTTGGGAGGGGCATGTCCAACCTGACTAATAAATTGCAGTGTAAAGCTGCATACACACACAACGATTTTGTTACCAACGATTTTATGAACGGTTTTCTGTCAGATTATCTGTCAGATTATCTGTCAGATTTTTTAAAGTGTAATGAACGATTTTTTTGAACTACAAACAATTTTTGCATATTCCCTTAATGAAAATCGTTAGAGTTGACAAGTCTGATTGAACTACAAACTACAAACGTGAATGTGCGTGAACGATTATCATTCATCGTTTGACTCAGAAAGTGAACAAATTTTTCAAGCGATTATAGTTAAACGATATCGTTTAACGATAATTGTTAAAAAAATCGTTGTGTGTGTATGCAGCTTAAAAGTACAGGTGTCCAGCATTTATGGGCTACATGCAGAAGAAGCCAGTACTTAGCATGCATGCAGAAAAAAATATTTGCACCCCTTGCATTGCTACAAGGTTTGTCCAGGTGCACAGTTGCATGCTCTTTCATGCTTTATTCCCAACTCAGAAACAGGCCCTAAGTTCACTCTTGGGATGGCTTCCTTCATACCACACAGCTCTATTGTGGTCAGAAGCAGGGCATTCCATAAGCATTATAGCTACCCCTGCCAAGTTGTGATCCCGGACTCACCTCTCCTTGAACAATAAGTTAAATCTGTAAAAATGTTATATCTCAACATCTAATTAATACAAATAAGTTTAAAACAATAATTAAATTTTAGTTGTGGTGGGTAAGTCAAGCAACCATTGGGTTACTGAGACACTTTTATCAAGACTGTGGGCACAGGTGAGGAGGTGCAGAGTCTGCAGCTATCTAGAGCTAAGGGGATACTACAATCTCTAGGAGGAATAATAGTAAAAAACCAGACAATAGACATATATAAATATATCATCGTATAAATTTATTTAAAATCCATATACTGTGTAGAGAATACTATAATTGTATTTTTACATAGCATAAAATAAAGTCCCTGGTAGGCGTCTGTCTGTTTGATCAGACTAATCTGGAGAACCACTGGACGGATTTTGATACAGTTTTTACTATTCTATAGAGCATTTGTCAAAGAAGATCTATGTGTATGATACATTAATGTATGACAAAAGGGAGCCGAGCAGTGACAATTTTAGTAAAGCAAGTCAATGAAAATACGGGCGACTGAGTGCTTTCTTGGCTTACGCTGCCTAAACCGTTAAAGATATATCACAACAATGGACTTTATTTTATACCATGTAGAGATTGATACGTATTACCCGGTTTCTCCAGAAAATGATGTAAGCCCTGTTTCCTGATACAGAATTTCAGATTTCCCTTTTTATACCATTCCTATTTAATTAATGGGAATAATTATTCTTGAATTTCAAACGAGTCCAATTCCCGGTAAGAGTCTGCTTTGACATGAAAATAAATAAAGCACAGGGACAGACACTTAAAATGGCTGGAGTTGCTCTCGTGTGATGTGTCTGGATAAAATGAACTAACAGCTAGTACCAGGATACTGTCACTAAGCGATCACAGTGGCTGCAAGTGGTCAAGTTTGCTGAAAAAAACAAAACACTATTGAGAGCCATCAGCAGTAAACTACATCTTTATACCACCACCTATGTAAGGAACATTGGAGCAGCCTACAGCTGCCTGTTTACTATCCGTGAGAGTCTGAGTGAGGATACTATCCCAAGCATACTTACCTGTTTGCATCCACATACATAGAAAACTGAAGCAATACCACCAGACAGAGACTGCTGTGATTATATGTCCGTTACATCTTTTTATGGAACAGCAGCTAATAAGACTGTCATGTTACATTATGAATGATTGGACTTTCTTTTAAAATACCTGCTGAAGATTAAATAAGACTGTACACTAATACCACTAAGACATCATGGTAGAGGACAACTGATATCCTTCACCGGAACCTCCAGATTTAAGGAGTGGGAACACTTTCCTCAGGGTGCTTTGATAGAGTATGGAGACCATTCTGGAGCCTCCATATTCTGTCAAAAGCACCCAGAGGAAAGTGGCTATGTTCCCACTGAAATGTTGGTGATTTATAATGTGCTGAATATTTGTTTAATATATCTTGTGCTGTCATGTGTCCCTGAGTGCCGTCTACTTTTGTGGAATATAGAGTAGTTGCAAGTTTTTCCCCTGTATGACTAGGACAACAGGACAGCATTTATTATTAGTGTGAGTGCCGGTATTCCTACTCTCAGTATGAATCCAGGTAACTCTAAATATATTTTAAAGCCTAGTCTACTTTCTAGTTGTATTTGCTACTTATATTAAGTGTTTTCATTTATTTAATGGGAGATCTGGCCACCTTTGTATACACAACACAGCTGCTGGAAGGTATAATAAAGGAATAAGTAGAAAATAAAGCTTTTCCCCTAAGACTGTAACTCTTGTTCTAATGCAAAACCAAACAAACATACAGCAAAATATACAGTGGAATATTGATTTTTGATTAACATGCAGGCCTGCCTCCACCACAACCTGATCTCAGCAGCAGCTCAATACAAGCACATTTGGCAGCATCGCTGGGAAAAGGAGAAACTAAATGAAAAAGATGATCACTCAGAATTGACAAAAATCAATCTAAGATCGAGGGAAGCATAAAAAGACTGAGCCAACTGTGGATGGGCCATATATCCCTCTGTGTAATAATATATGAGGAACATTTGTGCTAATCCAGGTGTGCCCAGAGGACCCCCTTCCCCCATCCAACCACCATCTGCTGGCAGAGCCGTCTTTCTTGTGATATTCGGGAAGATGTCGTATACGCAGGAGATAGCAATGGCTCTGTCACAGTACCAGAGTCTTTCCCAAGATATCACCCAGAAGATGGCACAGCTTGCAGATTAAATTAAACTCACTAATGTATCATGATGGTGAGTGGACATTGAGGTTGTCTTTTTGTCACTTTTATGTGTTTGAAAGCTTTTATTTTACTACATTGCTTAAAGTGCGCCAAGAAATGTGTTTTCTAGTTAAAGAGCAACCAAAAAGTACAAAATACATCCCACTGAAATTAGGCAGAAAGGTTGGTTTCTGGACTTTCTGTTTGACGGAAAATTCCAAAACCTCTCTGAAAATCTTCCATGTTCAGGTAGTACAACACTAGGGGAACTCACACATTTATCCTGCACCTAGCAAGAATCAGATGCCCTTTCAAACATCTCATCTTCTTGGTATGGGTACTGCAACTTTGATGTGTGGAGGTTAGAGTTATGTAGCTTGCATATTCTCTTGACAAGAATGCCAAACCAATGACAATAGGCTCAGATGCATAAGGTGTGGCAAATAGAACAATATGTCATTCCAAACCAATTGTTTACTAAGACAGGAGCCAAAACATGTTGGATTAATAGGAATACCCCACACATCGCTTTAAAGAACTCAGGGCTTGATTCGCTACGGAGCGCAACTGCAAATGCAATAGCGATTATGCACGCAGTTCAACTGCGATAATATGCTAATCTATTGCATCGCAATGCCACCGCTGCACTACACAAGGACGCCCACTTTACCTTACACACATCTGTAACGTTTAGCAAGACTGTGCAAACATTGGTAAAATTGAGTACCATCGCAGCCTCACGCACACTTGCACAAGCTCTGACCTTACTCAGGAATTGCTAACCCCATCGCACACTATCAGGCCTCAGACTGCGTAGGGCATCACTGTGGATTTATGCACGCCCCTGCAACAGCGTTCAAATGCACTGGCACGCTTGCGTTCACCCCCCCCCGTTACCACCCACAAACAGCACTTCCTGTCAATCACTCTGCAGTGGGTCTGTGTAGCCAAAGCTATCGCAGTCCCGATTGCAATGGCTAGTTTATGCACGCACACTGCGATTCATTCACATTGGCAGTACGCGACAATCAGCCAATTGCGTGCGTATTAGCAACTGCGTTCCTTGCTGAATCAGGCCCTCTATGCACAAACCATTTTTGAATCACTTACAAAACCAATTGCTAGTCACTATCTTCTGGCATCTATTCTATTAACCAGCAGCAACACTGCACATTTATCAACCCCTTGGTTGAAGAATAGGATGCATGCTAGATGCAGAGACATGATCCGGGTGAAGCAGTGACTCTCCTCCTCATCCTGCATTAGATGCACAGTGAGACACTCTCACTATTTCTGTACTTACTGTCCTCCATTTTTCTAACTGTGCTTGAAGGAGTTTATACTGTTTGCGTAACAATGAGATCCCTGTCTCTGACTAAAAGAAGTCTAACATTAGATACTATGGGGTCTCTTTACTAAGCTTTGGATAGAGATAAAGTGAATGGAGATAAAGTACCAGCCAATCAGCTCCTAACTGCCATGTCACAGGCTGTGTTTGAAAACTGATAGTTAGGAGCTGGTTGGCTGGTACTTTATCTCCATCCACTTTATCTCCATCCCAGGCTTAGTAAATAGATCCCTATGATCTGTATCATGTAATGGACTATCAGTTCTGTCTGCACTACCATTGGTCACCCTTTTTGCACACCTCCTATCCACCCTTTCCTTCCTCTTAGCCAACATTTATCGGTATCATAATTGGCTTTACATAATACAAGATTTGTTCAAAGCTTTATCGATTTGTTGTGTTTTGTTTGAAGTCTGCGGTATCATCACACAATACCAGAAGCATACATTTTGTGTAATACTATATATAATACATATAAAAATAACCTTTTTAGACTATGTAAACTCCATAACTCTATATTCTACAAAGTGCCGATCCCAAACTATTTATCCATCTACAGAATACAACTCATTTTAGGTACAGCAGCTCCCTACATTCCACACTGATTCTCCAACGACTGAATGCAGTCAGCACACTTCCAAATCACAACTCCTCGTAATTGATTGTACAAACATCTGAGTTTTGCATCTTTTGATTCCATCTTAGTTTGTAAATCCATGTACTTCCTGAAATAAATCGTGCATTGAATTGTTCGTAATCAGCCTTAATATCAGCAAAGACTAATTTTTAACCAGGCACCAGAGGGATGAATTGGATTGCAATTTCTAAACCAAGACAACAGTGGTCCTTCGGCTATATAGCATTGTGGAAGCCAGAAATGACTGCTAGAGAAAAGAGTGGGTTCATTGATGCTGGCCCATCTGTGATAGAGGGTCGTGGTCAATTCTTCTGAGCACTCTGGAGGTACGACACATGCACAGTGATGTCCTGCCTGGGCTTTCAGTTCTGGAACAGTATCTTGTCTGCTAAACCCTGTTCCCAGGCAATCTCCCTCAAAACAAACTACAGTACACTCTGCTAAGACATAGGGGGAGGTGTATCAAACCTTCTATAGAGAATAAGTGGAGTAGTTACCCATAGCAACCAATCAAATTCTACCTATCATTTTATAGGATGTACTAAATAAATGATAGCTATAAGCTGATTATTTGATATGGGCAACTTCTCTAATTTCCTCCTTACATGATTTGGTATTTCTCCCCAATAGACATATTGCACTGACATACTGTACAAAAGCCTACACAATGTTCTGAAATATAAACAAACATTTATATTAGATAGGTCTTTTAAACATATATCCCAGAAATTATTTATTTCAAATAGTGTACTGCTCATAGAAGAAGGTTAGCTGTTAATGCTCACATTGTAAGGAGGGCCTGAATCATTACGGATCGCTATTGCAATCGCAGCTGCGATTACGCACGCAGACGTACTGTGAAGATATGCTAATGTTTGAAATTGCAATGCCGTTGCAGCCCAAAACTTTTGCAGCACAGTTACAACAGACCCGACCTTACTCAGAATTTGCTGACCTCATCGCACGCAGTGAAAGCTCAAGCTGTATATGACATCGAAATGGCTAATTTATGCTCGCCCCTGTAACAGCGTTTAAGAGCACTGACACGCCTGTGTTTCCCCGACCACCTGCCCCAGTCAACACCTCCAAACGGTACTTCCTGTGAATCACTCTGCAATGGGTCTGCGATCGCACTGCAATTGAAGTGAGATCACAATTGAGCCTTTGCGCACGTGCACTGCGAGGCATACGCATGCGTAGTACGCAACAATCGGCCATCTGCATGCGTAATCGCAGTTGCGACCTGTAATGAATCAGGTCCTGAATGCGCAGAAGGGACCCTGACTGGTTCCCTGCCAGCCAGGATCACCGTAGAGCTGAGAATTACTCAGCTGCCTGATTTTGTTTTTTTTTGTTAAATCAGTCCAAAATAAGATTTCTTATTGCCGCATTAATAGAAAATCCGTCTTTCAAGCCTCTTAATAGCTACACGTTTCTGAACTCTTTTCTTTGTTTTACTAATATTACCTAATAGATCCAAAGGGTCTGTTTTCTAAAAAAAAAAAAAAAAAAAAAAGCGTCTCCATACCCTGCTTAATTGATCAGATACACAGAATAGTATCTATTATTGTGAGGAATCTTGTACTCCGGGAAGAAATGCAGGCACTTCTCTGCATACAGTACGTCTGGACTCTTCTTGACGTCAGCAGCTTGTAAGAAAGCTCTTCACTGCAGATTTCAGGACATCTTGTGTTGGTTAGAAGATGCTGAGGAGGGGAGGATCCCTCACAATTGGGTAATGCAGGATACATTCTTCTAGAGTGTGAGGGACCAACTAAGGAAATTAAGTAGGCACTTACTTTTATAGACTATTTATTTGTTAATAGTAAAAGAAAAACTGTCACAGATGCTGACTTATTAAAGACACAGTTACAGTACATTCAATGTAGACAATATGCTAAAATATAGACACACATCTGTGAAAATTATTAATTTTTCTTTCAATTGGATCACTTTTGCTATTTTCAGTGTTATTGAAAATTACCTGTCTCCCATCTATTTTGTAGTACAGATATTATAAAGGTATGCTTCCCTGAAATGTTATTTATAGGCACCTCGAGGAATAGAAGACACTTTTCGACCGCGAAAAGTGCTGTTTGGGCGCCCAAACAGGTCACTTTTCGCACATTTCAGCTCTCATCCCCCTGGGGCTGCGAGTTGAAATGTAGCGCTGGCAGCTGATCGCGCCGCCAGGAGCAAGAATTGAATAGCTCCGTCAGGCGTGATAGGGGCTGGAATCAATTGAATTCCGCCCATTGGATTCAAAACAGATGAATAGACTGTGAATTGGATTATTTGTTAAAAGAACCTCCATTTTGGTGACAATTTGAATTGACTTTTAATTCTTAACATCAAAAAGAACTTTTGTTCAGTATTTTAATTGATGTAACAGAAGACATTGGCTACATTTGCACCCTCCAATTTTTTGTTTTGTATATATATATATATATATATATATATATATATATATATATATATATTATATATATATAGTTTACAAAGTCTGAAGGGGGCTCTATTTTCTTAAAATCTTGGGTTATATATTAAACTGAAAGATGGGTAATGGATTTTAACTAATTACTTGGTCTTTTCTCTCATTTGTCTGTATCAGCCCTCACAATTAATAAAGATATATTATAGACACCCTTAAACAATTAAAAAACTTTTATGACCACAATTTATTAAAATAGTACTTTTACAGAGTATAAAATCATATACAGTTTGGCAATTCGTCATACAATTTTTCACTTTTGCATAAATGAAATTCACCCTTTTAGGGACTTGATTTTTCCAGTTGCTCGCTCCAAAATGAATCGTAAAAAACTGGGTTAAATTTTTAAGATTCCCTATGCCTGCATCCTGACTAAGTTACAATCCCAATGCTTAGAACTAAGTAAGCCTACCCTAACCCTCCGTCCCTGCACCCTAAACCTAACCTCCCCCCCAACGCCTAAACCTAACCCTTCCTCCCTAGTGCCTAACCCTAACCCTCCCCCCTTAGTGCTACCCATAACTTTACCCCTAGTGCCTAACCCTCCCCCTAACCCTAATACTTACCCTCAGGATGCCGGCAGTCGGATTCTGACAGGTGTTGGGATTCCGGTGCCGGTATTCTAAGCACCAGCACCCCGACTGTTGGTATAATGATTACATCCCAACATAATATAATCAAGATACCTGCACTCTCCCTACTGGAACAATAGTGTCTGAGTGCCTTCCCAATAAGGGTTATGTTACAAACCTAATCCAGCACTCTCAGGGCTAATAAATCAGGTAAATGAACAGCAGGCAGTGCTGGATTTTGACATTTAAGCATATTTATTAAACTGTCCCCAGGAATATGTTGTTTCTTTTTAGAAGTCCAAAATAAAAAACATATGTAAAACATTATTTTAGTAATGAGAATTTTCAAGCTTTGTTTTGTTTTCACGATTTTGTTTGGAATAACTGTGAATAGTTTTAAATAGTTTAGAATTGTTTTGAATTTTGAATGGTGAGGGGTCATGCCTACATAATCGTACCATGCCCTGCACTGCCCACCTGGCTGTGCCACACTCGCCCACACTGCCCTGCTGGATGAGAACAAACTCTAAAAAGAGCTGACTACATACAATAAAATGCTGCTGTTGGGTAGGTAAATATGGTCTACAGAGAGTGATTTGATAAAAAGAATTCTGATATACAGAGAGACACCACAGTAACTGACTGAGGCCAGGATGTACTAAAGGAAAAATGTGGTAAAAACCCTGTTTTCGGGGGTTTTAACTGCATTTCTATATGTACTAAGCACCGACCGCCCTTTTATCGGTGCAGAGGGTAACACCAGAAAAATCTGGCTTTACCCTATAGAAGCCTATGGGCTTCTTACCGCATCCCACTCCCGACGCTTCGCTGCCGCCTCGCCGCCCCACAGTTGCCAAGCACTGGCCCTCACTCACCTGAGTGTCCTGTGTGCCGGCCCATGCTCCTCCTGGGTCTTCTGCCTCCTCTTCCTCCTAATCTTCTTCTGGGTGCAGGGAGGAGGAGGAGGAGCCCGGGACTTCCTGCATATCTCACCAGGAGGAAGTTCCTGAGGCTCGGAGGGGGCGGGGTCCCACGGAGACCCCCTCACCCGGCGTCGGCTGCTTCAAAAAGGGCAGCTCTAATCGCAAGAACTTTCCTTTGCGATACTAATCGCATATGTTAGAACATATGTGATTAGTAAGGTTGCGGTGACTGCCGGTATGTACACTGCAACCTTAGTACGCCATCAAAGGAGTGCCAAACTACCAAGCCTGCCAAGGTAAGCCACCTGTCTCCCTGGAACAGCTTTGACATAATGGATGTAAAAGACATTGCTAAAATTATCAGAATGTTGCGACCCACCACCTGTGATCTGGACCCTGCTTCAAACAAGCTTCTCATAGGGTGTATAGACATTATTGGCCCTGTAATTGCAAAAATAGTTCAATGCTCTTTGCAAACAGCCATTTTTCCAGAACCACTAAAGGAAGGAATTGTTAGACCACTTCTTAAAAAAACACATTTAGACCCCGACTGCATGACCAACTATAGACCAGTATCTAACCTTCCTTTTCTAGGAGAAGTAATTGAGAAAGTGGTGGCAATGCAACTGGAAACCCACCTGTCTACCCATGATATTTATGATCCATTACAGTCAGGATTCAGGAGAAGACATAGCACTGAAACAGCCCTTGTATGTGTGCTTAATGATCTTCTGATGGCAAGAGACAAAGGTGATTGTTCAATTTTAATCCTTCTGGATCTCTCAGCAGCATTTGATACTGTGGGCTACGGATTCTAATTGAGCGCCTGAAAAATTTCTGTGGACTGGATGGCACAGTCCTTAGCTGGTTCAAATAATTTCTGACCGGCAGGTCACAGAGAGTTTCTTCTGGAGTAAACATCACCAGTGCCACTTCCATGCAGTGTCCCTCAGGGTTCTATACTATCTCCCATGCTTTTTGCAGTATACATGCTACCATTGAGTGAAATAATTAGACATTATGGCCTGGTCTACCATTGCTAAGCAGATGATACACAACGGTACCTGTCCTTTGCTCCAAGTACAAAGGACCCCATATCAACTCTAAATGGCTGCCTAGCTGAGCTTCTGGAGTGGATGAGTTCCAGTTGGCTGTGACTGAACCCTGATAAAACAGAGGTCCTTATGATAGGTCACAGGACAGGGCTACAGCATAGCCAACTAACAGGACTTATGCTTGGGGTTCAGAATTATAAAACACTGAACATGTGCGGAATCTTGGTGTTGTCCTGGATAGTGGCTTGACACTTAAACATCAGGTATCAGCCACAATCAAATCCTCATTGTTTCATCTGAGGAAAATAGCCAGAATCAAGCACTTAATTCTCTCACAAGATCTGCCTAAAGTCATACATGCATTTATATCATCATGCCTAGACTACTGCAATGCCCTCTACCTCAGTCTCCCAGCAAAAGAATTGCACCGCTTGCAGATGGTACAAAACGCAGCTGCCAGGCTATTAACCAACCAGCCCCGTTCCAGCCACATAACACCCATTCTCTACTCCCTTCACTGGCTGCCTGTCAGATGGCGAATTGTTTTCAAGATTGGATTGCTAACTTACAAAGCCCTACATGATCATGGCCCAAGGTACCTGAAGCAGCTTCTGATTCCTTACCATCCCACTCAATTACTGTGCTATTAACAGTAACTAGAATCTCCCGGAATTCGTCTGGGGGTCGAGCTTTCAGTTTTTTGGTTCCAACCTTATGGAACTCACTTCCCTGTATAGTTCGAGAAGCCTCCACTCTAGAACCCTTCAAAAATAGGCTCAAGACTTACCTCTTCACCCAAGCATTTCCCTAATGTCCCTTGTTTAAGCTTTATTTTGTATTTTGTACTGTAAATGTAAAGTACTTTGAGTCCTTTAGGAAAAAAGCGCTATATAAATAAAATTATTATTATTATTATTATTATTATTATTACATCCCACCCAGAGTAAGGAACCTAGTCTCTAATCAAGTCCCAGACTTGACCCAATAATCATAATTTCATGTTTCCGCTTATCACAACAGTAAGGAATTAAGTACCACCAGGATAATGCGATCTCTTCACTTCCCCTTTGGCACAATCTGCTGACTGTGCATGTGTGAGTATAGAGTGCCTATGGATCCCTCTCCCAGTAAACTCTGTGGACTGTAGGCTATAGGCTACAATGGATAATGACATGATGCTCTTAGCTACCAGATAATTTCCTCAATTAAGCAGCCCCCATAGAAACATGTATTGACTGCTTTTGCAATAAAAAATGGGGGACAGCAGCCAATATCTCCAATGTACATCCACTCATAGATATATCCAGGGGATACTTAATATCTGTAGGTACCCATATTCAGGGGATATCCCGCAAATATTACATGATGAATAGTTCACTAGGTGTTCCTGTGTGCAAACACCAAAGAAAGGTGTAAGCACTGCAGCCAACTGATTAGAGCGGGGCCAAGAGTGCGGCAGTGCCCTGAATAGGTGTCTTATTTTCAGACACATTGATGCTGACAAACAAACAATTAGTTTGCGTTTTCTGTACATTTACATTACATACATTACATTTTTCTTTCTATGAGCTGAGAGTAACCTAGATGGTCCTGGTATACAATGTATGATCTGTAGGGATCTCAGACAGTGTGTGATGTTTGCTGTTCCCTAGCTCAATGATTTGATAGTTTTGCATCATCAGCATTCTCCACAGCAGGAAGAAGCCTTAGGCCTATCCCAGCCATGCAGTTTTTACAGAGGCCTCTAAAGGATGGCATAGCCTCTGGCCAGGGCTCCCTGTTATCATTTAGTGGGCAAATTAGTCAGAACAGACATCATCCCACTGATGTTGAGTTTAGAAGCAGCAGGCATTTTAACTCTGCACTGCCCTAAAAGTCACTGTTTAAATTAGAGATGAACAATTTAAAAATGTAAATTTTTTACACACATACATTAGACTGTGAGGTAAGAGTATCATCAAAGTAAGTATACCATAAATTAATCTATTAAATTAGAAAAAAATACATATTGCATTAATCCTTTTTATTACTGTAATGCTTTTACTTTTTATTATGCATTTATAGGTTGCTGGTGTTGCTACAGTATAGACAATTTCAGAAAATAGATTAGAAGCCAATCTTAATGGCCAAAAAGAACCAAACAATCTACCAAAGATAAATCACAGTTAAAACATTGGTCACTAGACACACGCATACCTCCCAACGGTCCTAATTTCAGCAGAACAGCCACAATTTCAGGGGACTGTTCCGTCATCTTGTAAACGCGATACATACGAATTGTCTAACTTCATGCTGTCGACAGTCAATGTTGACAGAATGCTAACAACGGGGCAAAGCCAATCACAGAGCATTGCAACATTGTTGGCATAACGTTGCACATGATCGTAAAGCATAAAGTTTATAATTATGATGCCGACACTATCTCAGAGATGTACGGTACAGTTGCTGTGTCTTTGTACGCAGCGGCTGTGCTAAATATATAATAAAAGCCGCAGAGGGCATCTGAAGTAAAAAGACACCCACTGCCAGCTTTTCTAATCTGCTGCTGCATCCGAAGATGCAGAATTGGTTCAACTGCATGACCATCGGATATATAACCCTCAGGTTACTCGGGATGTCCGGCATAATCACACTGCTGAGTCCAGTAAAGCTGCGTCCAAGGACACAGCCACTAGCTTCGGCACACCCAGAAAACAGGGCTGACGTGCTCCCTGTCGCCGCCCCCAAATGTCAGCAGCATGTCAGGCATGTTGTGGCTTTTGGGGCACTACAACCAACATCGCATGATGACTTCTGCACATGCACAATGCAGTTCCGGTGCATGTGCAGATCAAAAAACATCAGATATTTGCATAATTAATATATCAAATTTTTGTAAATCCCCGAATCAGGCCCTGTGTCGCCTTTGTCACATCGATATCATGTCATCGATGTGTTGTCTGTTGACAGCATGAAGATCAGCAAAGTTACTACTTACCTTGTGCTCACTACATTTGTCCATAAAAATGGGGTTTATGTGAAAAACATCCACATTTAGCCTTGGCTAATGTTAGAGGGTATACGCAAGGGTTTTTTAAATAAACCATACATGCTGACTATAAAGGGGCATGACACCGAAACTTCTTGTGGCAAAATATTTTTAATATACTATATGTTACATTTAGGCCAAATCTGTAAATTTTGTCTCTACTGCTATCTCAAATGTAAACAGCAACAGCTGAACATTATTTTGTACACTCCATTTCCTACACTTCCCTTGTTAAAAATAATCTAAAAAAAAGGTTGAAGTCCATTTCTAGGAGTTAAACATTTAAAGCAGATTAATCTGAAATATACTGTATCAAACTGAGCTTATTTTAAAAATAGACAGAACTAGTGAAACCTGAAATGGGAAAGTCTATGACAAGCTGGTGAGAAGTGCAGTTTATCACTTTCTGTTCTGACTGAAAATGCTAAAACAAAGCCTAAAAAATTGTCACCAGAGGAAAAATGCCAGAAGCAAAGTGACTCTTGGCAGATTCCGGCTCTTCTTCAACAAACAGCAAATCAATCATTGCCTCCCCTTGGACTTAATTAGTTGCAATTTTCAATGAATGACACCAATGAAGATGTTAAACATTAACAAATCTTCTGTTAAGGTGCTTTAAAAGCCAGCTTCATTTCAATCCATCATGGTCTATATGTAGGTACTGCCTGGCATTAGAGTTGCATTGTAATCCCTGATAATATCAGTCACCCAGTCAAAAACTACTACCTCACCTTTGAGCCAAGAATGTGATCGCATGGAACAGTTCTGAGAGTGTCGGGAGAGTGTCATGGGCGTGTAGCTAGAGGTCTTTGCTCTTCTCAGTGGTGCATACGGAGAAGGGAACTAGTTTCAGGTGGATCTCTTGCACCTAACATGGAGCTGTGTCAAGGGGCTGGCTATGGGATGACGGCGCTCGGGATACCGGCGGTTAGAATCCCGATGCCGGCATCCAGACAGGGTGAGAATACTGACACCTGTTGGTAGGTTTCCTAAACCTACCCCTCCTTCCCTGCACCTGAAACCCAACACTCCCTCCCAGTACTTAAACCTAACCTCTCCCTTGCAGCCTAAACCTAACCGTCCACCCCTAGTACCTAACCCTAACCACGCCCCCTAGTGCCTAACCCTCTCCCTAACCCCTATACTTACCATTGGGATTCTGGTGCCGGCATTTTAGGCGCGTGCATCCTGCACGCCACGATTAATACTATACCCCATTCTAAGTGCCATTGCCAGTGCAGGTTGTAGACAGAAAACCAGTTGGGAGAGCAGCACAGATCTTTGCATTAGCCCTACACAAACTCGCATTAGCATAAAGTAGTAAAACAGTTTTCCGTGGCATCAAGCAAGCATGGCCACTTTGCATCTGACTCAGACAAAGCATCACTATGCCAACTACACATGCAAATTGGTCCTGTAATTTCCCTGCTTGTGCAGAGGCTCTGTCTGGTGAACTACCCACTATATTGGCTAGGCTTACCTCCTTTTCATTTTCATATTCCAGGCTAGGGGGCATGGCCAAAACCACACTTGCTATGCCTCATAGCCATTTCATACTGTATGTCTCAGAACCCCTCATACCCCTTTATATGTCTCGTAGTTGCCTAATGCTCCTTTATAATCCAGCACCCCCTTTATAACCCTTAGAGCCCCTTTATATGTCTCATAGCCACCTCAAGCCCCTTTATATACCAGCCCCTATACCACCTGACTGACAGATAGAGGGCTACAAAGGGAAGGGAAATTATAATAATATATAGAACTTTATAGTGTGAAGAAGTAAATTCATAACCCACACTTAATTTAATAAAATATGAAAACAGAATTATGCAAAGACAACTTAAAATTTGGGCAAAACATGTATATAATTTTTGAAGATGAAACTCTTGACCATTTCTTAGCTCTGAAATGTAATATATTCCACCAGAAGCAGAATATAGATACTTCCAGACTTCTCTCAAATATAATTGCAATCAGTACTACAACCCTTATGTGCATTCCCCTTATGTGGAAAGACTACCATGCCCAAGGTGTCTCGTACACAATCCCTTTACCTGAAACATAATCTCTCTCAAACTAAAGTTTTGTATTGCCACCTCTAACACACTCATAACCTAATTGTCTATGTACCCAGAACTATCACCCCCCCCTTTACATGGCCTGTTTAATATTATCATGTCCTTCCCGTTCCACATGTCAAAATTCGCTAAATCCTGCTGTCTCCAATTAGTAACCTACCAGGGGCAGGGTGCAGGGGTGATGTGTAGCCAGTTTATGACAGGAGGGGGTAGCAAAATTGAAAAACAGGTGCTTCAAAAGTAAAATTTCAATATGTAAATAAATGCGGCTATAGTTGCATAATTTACTATAATTATCATCACTTTGACTTCTTTTGTACTGTAATATTTAGTAATTTTGTGCTATTTTTATTTTATTATAGAGTCTTGGTAAGATTATTATCACTAGGATAATTCTGTGTTTTATCGTTTTTTTTCATATTAGATTATGGAACATATAAAGTATGTGAAGCCAAATTGTTCTGTAAGGATTAACTGTCAGTAAATGAGCCTGATTGGTACAATTACGATCCAGTATAGATCACAACCCTTGTTCCCATATAGTGTTTAGGAGCTTGGGCTATTCAACCCTCACGTATTAATAAAGGAAATCTGATGGCAGAGGAAGGGGTTAATTATGCAAGTGCCAGCATACCGGGGCAGGCTTGCTGGTACTTGTAGTCCGTATGTAAAGAAAATATTTAAAGAACAATATTATCTATTCTTTGACCATTAATCCCACACCAACGGTCACCAGGGGTGCGAGAAAAAGCCTTGGGATTTCAACCCAAGGTAGGTTGTTCCTTGGGTGATCAAGGAATTCCAGCCCTGGGCTGACCAATTTGAGGCTAGATGATATTATGGCAGGGGAAGCTCATGTTGTGTGTATCCTTGCCATGGCATTAGCCAGCCGAGTGGTTCAGCCCAGTGCTGGTTATAGGAAAATAGGGAAAATTGCACGCTGCCCCCCCCCACTATTTCACATATCAGTCTAGGCTGAAAGGTCCGGAGCTGATTATGGACTTTGAGAGGGACCCTACACATTTTTTTAATGTAACCCTTTTTTCATTTTACAGTAACAAAGCCTGCAGTACTTACCCTAAACTCTCTCACAGGTAGGTCTATTGTTTGGGTGTGTTACCTGTTGATTTGCAGTCAGTTTTTGCCTGTTTTTAAAATGGACTATTAGTAAATCTGAGGATTGGGGCCCTGATTCAGAGCCGGACGCTCTGAAAGAGCGCTCGCTCTGAATCAGGGCGTTTTTTTTTTTTTTTAGTACGCCCTCCTTGCCGCTCGCATAGCTGTGGCTGACCACCCACAGCTATAGCGAGAGGCCAGGTTGATGGTCGCGATGGTCAAGACCATCGCGACCATCGGGCTTGCGACGAGACCCTTGTGCTAGGGTCTCGCTGCCGCAAGCCCCAGAGAGATTTCGGCTTACACACAAATGTAATCTATTCAACATTGCTACATTTGTGTGTATCAAACAGCAATTGCTCTGTGGTCCAATACATTTATGCATCCTAGTATCCTAATCTATTCAACATTGCTACATTTGTGTGTATCAAACAGCAATTGCTCTGTGGTCCAATACATTTATGTAGTTTTATGTGCAGCACCATACGAGTAGTGGTGCATGCTGATTTATCATTATTGTGTATGCATACACTGTGTGTTTATTGTATCATTTCACATTATATTTATCATTTATTATTTTTTATTCTTTAGGTTTCATTTCATTTATTTTTATTTGTATATTCTATTTTCTATTTTTTATTGTTATTTATTATTTTCAATTTTAATTTTAGAATTTTTCATTTTTGTATCTCTATTTAATTTATACATGTTTATCATAATAAATTATTTATGTATTTTCATATGTGTTTTTATCTCTTGGAGTTTACTCCTAATGCCTTTTATTAAATGCCTTTTTAATTCTACCCTGATTAGCGCCCACTATTTCTTTCCATATTTGTCACTGCTTGTTTGGGGATTTTCCAGTTTTCCCCACTGTAGAGGGCTGGCTTTTCATTGGGTTTACTTGTATGTAGAGATCATCACAATATTCTAATAGGTATTAGCACTTTTGTTTTTTTCATATAGAGCCGGAATCTCTCCACTGACATCACTCGTGATGTCAGTGGGGCTGCCCCCAAATGGCAGGCGTTCTCATGGGAATGCCTCCATTTGGGAAGCCACCCCCCCGGCCCACCCACCAAAGGGGGCGAGCTGTCACTCAACATCGACAGCTTGCCCCCTTTGGTGCGAGACCCGGAGCGACTGATTACCCGTCGCTAGACAGGTCTTGCGCATGCGCACAACGGAGCCGGCTCCGTCGTGCGCATGTGCTGTGAGCCATCATCGACCCAGTTGTGAACGCTCAGCGCTTGCGACCAGGTCTGAATCAGGTCCTCTGTTCTTATCTATGTAAAAAAATTGATTGTTGGTCCAATATTCTAAAGTTGGCTTATTGATTGTTTTTTGGTTGGTTTTGCTTTTAGTAAATGGTTGGTTTGCAAAATCGATAGAAAATTGGCCAAAAAGCCAAAACTGACCTTTAGTAAATGTACCCCTAAGAGGGGATTTCAATTAGCCCCAATAATTTATCGTGGGTGAAAATAGGTGGTAGCCTCGGGCTTTAACGCCAGGAACTATTAAATTCTAGCCCTTTTTTCTCGCCCAATAAATTATCTGTTATTGGGCGTTAAAACATAGAAACTGGAAAAAGTTCCTGGAACTATGTGTTAACTCACTGTTTGCGTATGTCTGACCTGAAAATAACTACACATTAAGTGCAGCCTACAGGCTGCCTTCGGGGCTAATTGAATAACCCCAGTGAGATCATTTAGCCTGTGGTAAATTATAGCAGCTAATTGAATTGCCCCCTAAATCTGTTTGCTCATTTTAAATTTGTCCCATTATAGTACAACAAGGTTTAGACAAAAAGTCAAATTTATTTATTTTTTTCTGCTCCTTTTCTTTGATCCTAACTTTTCAAAAGTCCTTTGTTTTGCATCAGCATTACATGCCCATACATGGCACCCTTTCCCACAGCTGTGCAAGTATGAAAAGCTCTGCTGGGGTAGCTTTATTATGGTTGGGGTGGCTGTAAGCTGTAAGACTCTGATGAAGTTTTGCGATAGTATAATGACAGCCACATGCTAAATGCTTAGTCGTATATTAGGAGTGTTTTCTTCTGAGAAAAAAAATCACTTTATTGCAGTTGCCAGATTTTGGCCCCTACAACTCACTTATCAGAAGCAGCTTTTTTCAATAAAGCCAAAACGCATCAACATTTTCTAAAACTGACAGATACAAAGAAACATTTAGTTTCCTTACATACCTGACATTTCCATACCTGTCAACATTGCGACTGGCATAATTGGGGCCAAATAACCTACCGATTATCAAACCCTGTCTGCTCTTACCAAACCCTGCCCCTATCTGTGAAGATACTTATTTAGTAGATACAGAGAGGAGAGAAATTTGCTTGTGTATAATCTAGAGGGGCAATGGGTGGACACCAAAGATGAAAGCGGACAGAGTATTGGAGTTTAGGCTGGGGATTAGGTGGATGGAAGGCTATTGTGATAGAGATAAATTTAGGGGAATATGGCAAGATAGTGAAATAAAAAAACTTTATCTAGTTTTACATATGTCCGTTTCCTGTATTCAGTGTGGATTTAAATATTTGGCCTTGGAAGAAACTGGTAGACCCAACTGGTACAAAATAGCGATGACTATCAGTACAGTAGTAATGTACTAACATAGCTAGTTGTACAAAAAGCATATGTACAAATACGTCAGTCATTGTAGGATAACTACTTTATTCACTATCCAACCTGATTTTTGTTCTTCTGATTCCCTTTCTACACCCAATTCCTGCACGGTGAGTTTAGGATTTTATTTAAGAGCAACTTTTTTATTTCCTACATAGACAAAGTTTTCTATGTTGCCTTGACCTAAGTATACTAGATGTCTAAAGCATCCAGGAATCATGATGAAATGCAGAGTGACAAGAATAATCAGACTGCATTATATCTGTGAGATGCGAGTTACTGTGTCTTCACACAGAGAAATGTGACTGTCAGTCACTTCTGTCATATAACAATGTACCATTTACAATTACTTATTCACCTGCTCACAACATATCCAGACAGTTTGATCCATCAATGTGTTTTAAGTTCACAGAGTCGACTGAGTAAGATGGAAGACATGACATGTTCTTAAGTAAAAGTGTTGACCTCACATCAATATCTGCATTTGTCTTGTGCTTTATAATGCGTTCAAGTACAGAATTGTTCTACTTTTTCTACCCTCTATTACTTTGAATACTTCATTATATTTATTGTGCTGTGTTATGTTTTCATTGTGGGTTAATTTGAGTTCTTGTCATTTGTAATTTGGTCCTGAGAGAGAAAGAAAATTCTATTGGTTCCTCTTCACTGGCGTGCTTCTATGGCAACAACTCACTGCATCCTCCTAAGTTATTGTTCTTTAAATATTTTCTTTACAGACGGACTCCATGTAGGATGCCGTAGAGCTCTGGATTAGCCTCAGGGAGGTGTAGAGTTAAAGTAGATGAGCTTGCAGTACAGGAGCATTGTTAAACATAATAATGAATCTTGTAACTAAATAATAATGTACCAGTGCATTTTAGAAACGTGAAAGGGTAAATGAGGTGATGGAACCTTAGCAGCACAGAATTTTAATATGTGTTTTCATTAATCACCTTCTTTCCCATTAATTAACTGACTTATTATTTTTAACACAAAGTCACATTGGTGTCTTATAAAAATAAAATAAAAGTATCTAGTTATATGTGTGTTTAAACAGAGACATCTTAATTACATTTTCATTCTTCAGTACAAGAAGAATGTTTACGTGGCCATATTTCTATTTAAACTAAAATAACGCTTGCTTGCTTGCTGAACTAGTCTGCCCCCTAACATTTGAATTACATTGCTAGTGGCAAAAAATTTTGATGACACAGTAAAATTATATAAAGTATAATGAAAAATCATTTCTGGAACAAAGACGGTGCACATTTAGATGGATCTGCTGTTTTGCTACAAAATGTACATTTATAGGAATACTTTACACTGAAAGTTGAGTTAACCTTTGAAAAGAGATGAAAAAAACTCCTGTTTACCAAGAATTAATGTGTCTATGGCACATCTAAATCTATATATATATAAAAGGCTAACGCTGCTCCTCACCTCTATGGGGGGAATTCAAGTATGTTGCGCGCCAGCGACCACTGGATGGTGCCCGACTGAGCAATTCAATTGTTTCTCGTTTTAGATGCTAGTTGCAGCCCCCCAAGCTGGCAAGCATAAATGACCAAATAGTGACCTGTTTGAGTCTAATCATCATCACACTAGGCTAGAATTGTGTATCTGTCCAGCACTTTTCCACTCTTACAATAAGCTAATGAGGAGGGTAAAAATTAATAACTGACACAATGTGAACTGTCTTGTTACTATGATGTAGTCTGGTGCCTTTGAAAACTAAAGAAAGTGTTGCCCATATTTATCATATCAAAAGCCATATAGCCAGTGAAAACAGATATTTGATACGATTCGCCATATATGTAAGCTTCTCCAGAAGGGTTGACTTATAGCTAGATTTGTATGTGTGAATCAACTAGATTTAGGCTTTCAGCTCCACTGATAAAAAAATCAACAAAATATAAATACTAGACACATGCCCAGGATATGTGGCATAGCCATCGTGAAGGGCATGGGCGCATCTATAATAGGTGCAGGGTGTATGGTGCAAACAAGTCCCCACTGTATACCCTGCATTCCATAGACAATACTTACCTGACCACTAGCACTGTAGAAATCACCGGGAAAATGGCGCAGGCACTATTTTCCCAGAGGTCTGCGCATGCACAGATGGAAAATGTGGTGGGCTCCATGTTCCTGGAGATCAGCACATGTACAATAGACCACAATCTGCCCCTGGTGACGTGGTCACACACATCATTGCACAGTTACTTCCATTTTTGGAGTGGCAGAGGCCATATCTGAATTTGGAACTTTGAATTCTTGAGAGAGATGAATATGCCTCATACTTTCATTTTTGACTATTTCTGAAAGAAAGGAAAGTCTACAATAATTTTATTTTTTTGCCTTTACAGCAGATGACTGGTCGCTTCCGTTAAAGACTTTATCATGACAGCTCCCTGCCAGCAAAAGTGGAGATTTGTAGAACTGCTGTAAACAGTACTTGTTTCTATGAATAAAGGTGCAGGTACTCACCTATAGTTACAAGTTCATAGAGTAAATAAAGTAGCTTTCACACTCTGAATAGGTGTGTACTTATTCTATTTATTTCTGACATTTTTATTTCTATGATTTCTGTATCTGGAACTAGTTATAAGAATGAAACATTAGACCACAAAATAGTGCTGGTAATGGATACCCCTGAGTACCAGCACAAAAAAGCACTGGTTGTAAGTCACTATATGGCATTATACCCATGTATTACTTTCACATATAGGTGCATGGAAATTTAAAATAAATGTTTCTATTGCTTGGGTTTAGGTTTCCTGTAGTGGAGAATCAGCAGCTAGAGTGCGAGGGCAGAAAGATGAAAGCTTTATGTGGATGAATTCCTGAATTTAAAGAAGCTTGAAAACCGCATCATTTTTAAAGCTTACGGACGTCATAAAATAGAATTTGTAGTCTCTTAGCACAATAAAACATTTCTATTTGAGAAGCTCCCATTTTTTTCATGATAAAAGATTTGAGTGTGTTAAGACATAATTTAAAAGACAAATATCCATGTAAATGGAAAGCAAAGTACTCTGTCCAATATCAATGGCTATACAGTATAAATATATTCTAGTTGTGATTTATTGATGTTCTGTCTTTGCCTTAACTCGCCTGAGCCTGCTGTCCCTATTCCCTATCCCCCTCTCTCCTCTCTTGCTTGCATGATAAAAGTCATTTCTTTTTTAGATATGCGCAGTTACTTTTCATGTGCTATTTTTTCTCATAGTGTTCCACTGTTCTATGTCTTTCATTCATATCTTAAAGATTATATGTTCTATTTAGTAAACCAAAAAAAAAGTTTTTCTACAGAATGTTAGCTGGAGAAATGCCACATTTTCTCTTCTCCCTATCTACAAACTTGAAAACTGTGGTGAAATAATAACAATAATAATAATAATAATAATAATTTTATTTATATAGCGCTTTTCTCCTAAAGGACTCAAAGTGCTTTACATTTGCCTTTACAGTACAAAATACAAAATAAGCTTAAACAAGGGACATTAGTGAAGTGAAATCTGTGATGAATTTTCACAGCGCTTCCATTCCAGCTGCAGCCCGCATAGATTGCAATGGGAGCTGCTCAATAATGCTATTTATGGAGAAAGGAAAAAGCTATCCAAAGTTTAGTTAAAAGAATAACGCCTTATCCAGATGCATTATAGAAACTCACCAGGCTGCTGGATGGGATAGAAGCAGAGAAGAGCAATATCTCCTTCTGCTCTCTCCTATAGAACACCTGTCCCTCAGCTCCTCCTCCTCTCAATCGTCCAGTTCAGCCATAGGATAGCACAGTACTCAGGGGCGTAGCCAGAACTTTGTGGGCCCCATAGCAACATTTTGAAGGGGGCGCTGTTTTAATGCTTCTAGAGAGACACCTCTCCACAGCAGTTGTTAATTTTATAAACCATAATAGTGCCCTAGTTCACATTATGAAGGAGATGTATCAAACTT
The DNA here is from genome assembly GCA_031769625.1 of Taudactylus pleione. NCBI lineage: Eukaryota > Metazoa > Chordata > Amphibia > Anura > Myobatrachidae > Taudactylus > Taudactylus pleione. Next base: position 28,586,397 of record JAUIMM010000007.1, on the reverse strand, counting down.
TGGAAAGAAATAAAGTTCCAACCAATCAGCTTCTAACTGTCATTTTTCAAACACAGCCTGTAAAATGACAGTTAAAAGTTGATTGGTTGGTACTTTTAATACCATCAACTACAAACACTTGGAAATGGAATGACACCTAGGTCAGGCTGGGCAAGGGACTGAACCCAATTGTTTAGTGCGAGAGAAAGAGAGAGGTAATTCAAGGGAGGATTTCCAGCAAACAAACCCCTTCTCTAAGTAATATATTCAAATAACAACATAAAAGTGTGAGCTTTTAGAAAGTAAAAAAAAATTTAAATAAATAAAGCTAGTTTTCTATAATTATCTGTTGAGATGGTGATAGTGATAAGAGGATTGTATCAATATATGTAAAGCCACTATCCTTATATATGCTTCCCTAGCAGGGCCGTTGAGATAACCACGGGGTCCGGTTACTGAAGGAGCCATGGCCATGCCTCCTCTGAAAAAAAAATAATACAAAATACGGCACTGCTCACTTCAAAGGGAACATCTGACCCTCTCAGAAGCTGGCCTGGGTGGGTCCACACAAGGCCCACCACATTTTGTGGCCCAAAAGGACTGGGCGAGAGGTGTAAATAGGTATTTGAAGGCCCCATAGCAAAAGCCTGTAATTACACCTATGTACCACCCAGTGGTGAAAAATTTATATAACACATGTAACTTTGACAAGGAAGATGGTCCCTCTAAGCTTTGGGCCCCATAAGAGCTGCACCTCTTGCATCTACGGTAGTTACGCCCATGTCTCTGAGTAGTTCCTGCTTTAAGCAACTTTGGATAACGACTACTGATTATTTTAAGAAAAATTATCTGCATAACATCTTCAGGTAAGGACCATATCACAAATTTTGGTCTGTTACCCTTACCCCTTCAGACACCTACCTCCATTTTATCTACAGTTTTTAATTTAGAAGCAATGGATAAAGCAATTTATTCATTTGATATGATGCTGCATGACTTAAGATGGGTACACACTTGTCCTATCCTCCGGGGATCCAACTCTGGACCAGACTGTTGACATAAACGTACTGGAGACCTGGACACAGATTCAACACCCAATATATGAGTCCACCGCTGTCCAATTTTGCAGCAGATCTCAGATATGCTGAAACAATCTACTGAAAGGATTGTGTCACGCTACACACTATTACAATCTTTGGCACACAAGCTGACACTCACAGCAAGGGCATAAATACAGTAGGTGCAGAGAATGGGGCTGAAATGGGGCCCAGGCCACCTATGGGATCTGGCCCCCTCCCTGCACAGAGTTACACTGCCATCTTCTGAGCCCCATTTTTTCCATTCTCAGCAGAGTGCTGCTGCATGGAATCTGGGCCCGGATCTGATCTAAACTACTGCATGCATTGTGATGTCACAATGCAGGTCACAGCCCTATATAAAGGATGCCCAGCTACTGGCAGCCATTTTGGAGTGACATTTTGTCCTACATTGATAATCTCTGAGCAATATCCTGCTTTATTTAAGCAAATTTGGATAGCAACTACTGATGTGGACTTTGGATTATATCTTCCACTAAGGTACTGAACAGCAAGATCTTCAGAAAAAGAATCTGAATAAAATCTTCAGGTAAGGACTATATAACAAATTTTGGTCTGTCACCTTCTCCCCTTCAGACTCCTCCCTCCATTTTATCTGCAGTTTTAAATTTATAAACAATGTACAAAACAAATTACTCATTTGATATGACGCTGCATGATTTAAGATGGGTACACACTTGTCCATTCCTCCGGGGATCCAAATCCAGAGCAGACTGTTGATCCCTATAGATTGTAAGCTTGCGAGCAGGGCCTTACTACCTATATATCTGTTTGTTATTACCCAGTTTTGTTCTGTTAATGTTCCAATTGTAAAGCGCAACAGAATATGCTGCGCTATATAAAAAACTGTTAATAAATAAATAAAATAAATACAATCCTACTGGAGAGCTGGATGCAGATTTAACACCCAATAAATGCCTTCACACCTGTCCAATTTTGCAGCAGATCTGAGATCTGCATCTACTGAACCATCTACTGAAGGATTGTGTCACAGTACACACTTTTCCAATTTTTGGCAGACCAGCTGTCACTCACAGGCAAAGACATAGCTAGAGTACGTGCAGAGAATAGGGCTGCTATGGGGCCCAGGTCATCTTCTGGGCCCAGCCATCACCTGCACCGAGTTACACTACTCAGGGCCAGAAAAGGGACATATGGGCCTGGGACTGAAAATGTTCAAGGGTTTATTGTGAGAAGCTGTGGAGCTGTGACCAGTACTAGGTGGATGTGGCCAGTGCCATGTGGCATGTACACCTCATACACTATGAGCCTTATATAAAATTAGAAAAATTCCTAAATTTTGTGAGGAAAATAAAAATATAATTTCAGTACTTGCATATGATTTATGGCCAATTGTGTGGCCAGATGGTGCCTTGTCATCATCATGCTGTTATGATGAAGGGCCCCATAGCAGCTTCACCCCTTACACCTAAGGTAGTTGCGTCCCTGTGGCCCGGGCTCCCACCCTAATCTCTGCGTCCTTCCCAGCGAAAAACTTTATTCAGCGAGGTCTAGCCCTCTAATAGATAGAAGGAAAATACATTTTAGTAAACATATTAAGATTGGAATTGCAGTGCCTCATTTTCCACCTCTGACAAAAGAAAGTAAGTATTCTCCCTATAATAAAAGGCAGTATTTGATATATTTTGACACAATGAGATGTCATACTAAGTGTTCTGAGTGACTACCCATTTTAACAGAACAATATGTATATAGTTGATTGTGCAAGATACTATGTATAATATATGTATGAACTGCAGAACCTATCCATTAAAATAAAGGTGGCTAATGCTGGTGGATGTATTGTTTTGCATACCATAGCATACCTTGCAGAAAGAAAAGCTTTTGTCACCTTTCTCTCTCCAAAGACTTCTTGCTAAATAAGTAATATTCCTGCTATAAGTTTTATGGAAACAGTGAATGAGTCAGCACGAGCCACTGTAAGAGACTATTTGATAAATTATATATCATTATCACAAAAAATAATGTTACTCATATCTTATAAACCATATATCTAGGTCTATAGTAAAGATGAGTGGTTTGGTTTTACAAAAATCCGAAAACACCTGAACTTGGGGTTTCTGAGTGGATTCAAATCCCAGCTCGGATCTTCCCAGCCAAGTTCGGATCTTAAAATGAGGCAAAACATAAATTTTCCAAAAATCTTGGATCTTGCATGTTTTGGATTGGATATATGAGTCCCTCCCTCGAGATCAGGTGCCATTTCACACAGGAGAGTGTAAGGAGAGGTTGTGGGCTGTAGCTGTGCTTCAATAAATGCCACTGAAAAAGTTGTAGGAAAATGGCAAGGGTGTAAAAAGACTGCAGGCATCTTTGTCACTGACAATCACAGTGGCAGTAGCCTGTTTGTACTCAGACACACTAGAATCACCTGTACTCCAGTGCAAACAGGCTCTTGTTATAAGTGAACTTGATGTGAGCTGCACTTACAATCGTTTTTCATAAAGATATCTATCTAAACTGCAGTATATATTTTCACTTGTGTATGAGGGTAGAAAGAGTGTGATTTCAATCTTAGCTGTCCAAAACATACTGTGCTGTGTCTGAGTGAGCTGCACCCCAAAGACAACATATGTTTTTAAAATCTTTAATAATTCTATTTAAATCATATTTCAAAAATGTATTTTGGAAAGGCAGGGTATATTACTGTACTTACTGGGTATGGTCATATTCCAGTCAGCTGCACCCCAAAAAGTGCAAACAAAAAAAAATGTTTTTTTTCCTAGTGTCAATAAACATTTCAAGTCTTTTATAATTCAATTTAAAACATATTTTATTAGTTTATGTGTTTTGGAGGGGCAACGTATATTACTTTACTTATGGGGTGTGGTCATCAACTACACCCCAAAAATATTAAGTGCAAAAAATACACATTTTCCTTTTTTAAAAGAAAAAATATATATTGTCTTTATAACTTAACTTAAATCATGTTTCAAGAATGTGGAGAGGCAGGCTATATTACTGTACTTACTGGGTATGGTCATGTTCCCTTCAGCTGCACCCCAAAAATAATAAGTGCAAAAAATAATGTATTTTTTTTTGTGCAAAAAACATCTCAAGTCCTTTACAATTCAATTTAATTAAAAATATATTACAAGGCTGTGTGTTTTTGAGAGGCAATATATATTACAGTACTTACTGAGTGTTTTGACCCCGTCAGCTTCACTCAAAATAATAAAAATTGGGAAAAAAAAGTTTGTGGTTTAAAAAAATTCTCAAGTGTTTTAATAAACCTGCATGATAAAGGTAACAGTCCCTCATTTCCCTATCTCACTGTATGTGGTGGCAGTTACAAGTTCAAATACAGAACCTTTACCCCTCTCGTGAGTCGTGAAAATCAATCATTAGCAACCCAGTACTAGTGCTGGCACTCATAGTACTCTTAAACATCTACTTTTAAAAAAGGTCAAGGGGTAAGATGGTGTAAAAAAGGGCACTTCAAATCTAAACAATGTTTGACAATCTTTAAGAAAACTTCACCTCTAAATATAAAAGGAAAAGGCACTACCAAAAAACATAAAATTGCCATTATAACATACACCACACGCAATGGCAAGGAAAGACTTAGACCATGGCCTTGCTTTGCAAGTTGTGGTTTTGCTAATGCTCTTTTATGCATATTATTATTCCCAAGAAGAATCCCTGTGTTCTAGGGCTGCTGTTGCTGGGGTGAATCTTCATCACAGAAGTGGTCCAAAGAACACTAGTAGTTTCAAACTACAATTCACTGTAAAACAATAATTTGCAAGAGGAAGCAAGTATGACAGCTGCCAACTTGTTGTCCAGTGGATCACTGAAGCCATGATGGCTATGTTAGCATTAGATCTGCGTCCAATAGCCACCTTCAATGTATCTGGTTTTAGTCGATTAGTTGAGGTCATGTGTCCGTGCTACCAAATTCCATCTTGATTCTATTTTACCAAAACAGCAATTCCTCACCTGTACCGGGACGTTTAACAAACATTATTGCTTGCCTAGAAAATGCCATTGTATTGACTATCTACTTAACTACAGATATGTGGACAAGCAGTACTAGTCAGACCAAAGTTTAGATTACATCTCTGTGACAGTCCACTGGGTGAGTGTATAAAAAAGCAACGGTATCTAACATACAACGGCTAGTTCACAGATAGGCTACTCTCTGTATCACTGACTTCACTAAGCTTTTGAAAAAACTCAGGGATGTGATAACAAAATGGCTTAACCTGCTGAGACTCTCCTCAGGATTTGTCATTTCTGTTAAGGCAAGTAACATTGTATGAGCATTACAACTGAGTGAATTACAACATGCACCAGGTTGTGCACATACAGTACAATAAACTTGGTGGTTCATACATTTCTTAAAAAATGACAAGTCTGTGCTGGAGATGCTGGCTATGGCCCGTAACATTTCTGGGAATTTTTGGCATTCAGCAACCGCAGGTGCAACATTGCAGCATCTGCCAGAAAAGTTCCATTTGCAATGCCACCAACTAATGCAAGTGGTAGTAGCCAGCAGGGGAGTATCTACCCATTGGCCAGGATGGCACTTGCCAGGGGTGCCGGCCAAAGGGGGGTCGCCGTCCGGCAGTGCCAAAAGCAGCCAATGGGTGGACTACCCCAGGGGCTTGAACTAGCCCCGCTAGTCCCCCAGGCCCCACAAGTGTAGGGCAGACTGCAGTGAGAGCTATCTGCCCTACACAGTAACAAACACACACAGCCGCCATTTGTTATAGCAGCCAGCCAATGAGAGTCAGACAGACTCTCATTGGCTGCTGCGTCCACGGAGGGAGCCGGCTGGAGCTCACTCATGAGCTCTGCCTTCTGGCTCCCCCCGCAGCGGGTGATGGGAGAGATGTCATGACGTTTCTCCCATCCCATAGTGCAGAGCGAGAGCGGGCCCGGAGGATTGGACAGCGGTGAACATCATCAGGAGCGGGGATCAGGTAAGTGCTTGTTTTTTTTCTGTGTGTGTGTGGTTTTTTTTTCTGGCACAGCACAGGGGGGAAGTGTGGCTACTGGGGCACTGTATATGGGGGTCGCTACTGGGGGCACGTTATGGGGGGATGGACGCTACTGGGTGCACTGTATAGGGGGGCCACTACTGGGTTAACATTATGGGGGGGATGGTCGCTACTGGGGGTACTTTATAGGGACTACTACTACTGGGGGCAATGTATAGGGGGGACTACTACTGGGGGCAATGCATAAGGGGGACTACTACCGGGGGCACTGAATAGAGTGGACTACTACTGGTGGCACTGCATAGAGGGGACTACTGCTGGGGGCACTGCATAAAAGGGACTACTACTGGGGGCACTGCATAGAAGGGACTACTACTGGGGGCACTGCATAGAGGGGACTACTACTGGGGTCACTGCATATGAGGGACTACTACTGGGGCATTGCATAGAGGGGACTACTACTGGGGTCACTGCATATGAGGGACTACTACGGGGGGCACTTCCTGAAATTATATGGGGAGGGGGGGCACCAGTCCATTACCTTGCCAGAGGCGCTCGGATCCCTAGATACACCCCTGTTAGCCAGGTAGAATTCCACCCTTTACATGCTTCAGCAACCAGAGGAACAGCAACAAGCTATCATGCCATGAGTTCGGGAGAGGGGAGACAAGTTTTATGCAAGCTACAGTACTGAAACCATTTGAAATTATAACCTGTGTAGTGAGTTAAGACTCTGCCAGCCTGAAACTACTGGAAAAGCAGCTAAAGAATAATTGAAGGAGGAGATGAAACTAAGCAATTCCACTAAGTATGTTGGACTTGTAGATCAAGTTCTATAATTGTTTTTCGCCAGTATCAAAGGGTTTGCAACATCTTATAATTTTATCATTACATTTTGGCAACCCTGCTTGACCCTAGACTAAAGTCCTATTTAATGTTTTCCAATGGACACTGGGCCTGATTCAGCAAGCAACGCAAAGGAGAGAACGCATGTACCCGTTCACTGCAAGAATATGCTAATCAATGCATATGCACAGAGACAGCACCACAAGATGCAGACGCCCAGCCCTATATTAAGCCGCCTCCCTTTACTCAAAGCCTGATGAGTCCGGAAGATAGCGTAAACATCGGTAACATCGAGAACCATCGACCACATTTGCATAATAGTGGTTGACCAGACCTCATGCAGGATCTTGGCAACTTCCTGTGTGCACGGAGTAGTGTGTGTACGGAGTCTCAGCACTGCATATGTCGCCACACTGGCTTAATTATGGATGCCCCTAAAATGGCGTCCCAACGCACAGGCACCACCCCCCATCACTGCCCACAAATGGCACTTCCTGTCAATCAATATGGGAAGGGGTCTGCGTGCATGCTGCATGTAGTCTGCATACGCTTACCCGACCACACTGGCTAGTTGGCGCACACGCAGTGCGATGCAAATGCATGCGCAGTACAAAAACATTGGCTAAGTGTGTGCGTTCTCTCCTTTGCATTGCTTGTTGAATCAGGCCCACAGTTCTTAAAAGATGCAAAGAGTTCCTTGTGAGCAAGTTGTCAGCTCAAATGGCACATGACGCAATATCCTCTGCTTCAGTGTCTTCTGCAAATGGGCTGTAAGGGAAAAACTAACCTTTTTCAAGAGACCCACTGGTGATCATAATGAGTCAACTTAGTGCACCACTCTGAAACATTATGACATCTGGTCAGGCTTAAAAGAATTGCCAAAATATTTTGACACCTCTACCACGACTCAGGGGCTAATTCAGCAAGAACTGCAGTTGCTAATACGCACTCAATCGGTTTATTGTTGCATTCTGTGCATGCATATGCATCACAGTGCGCATGCGCGAGCTAGCAGTTGCGATTGAAACTTCGACTGCAGAGGCTATGCAGATCCAGAGCAGAGTGATTGACAGGAAGTGCCATTTGTGGGTGGTGACGGGGGGGTCGGGTGAAAGTATGAATAAATTTACCACTGTGTGACCATAAGCAGCCATAGAACTGATAGCGTGCATGGCTGTTAGCAATAAGGTCAGGGCTTGTGCAAGTGTGCATATGGCTCCAATGTTACTTGATGTTACCGATTGTTTCGCTATGTTGCCCTAGTATACAGATGTGAGTAAGGGGAAGTGGGCGTCCTTATGTCTGGCAGCAATTGCAATGTGAATGCAAAAATGTAAATAGCACCACTGATATTAGCAACTGTGGTACGTGCATATAAACAGAATTGTGATCTATAGTGAATCAAGCCCTCTATCTGATACAGTGAGCAGCAATATATTGGAGGAGGATTACTTTAATGATAATCTACAATTTAGCAGTTCACTCAGTTGCTGGAAGGAAAAAAAAGCAATTTGAAGCCCCTTGTACAAACTAGCTATGATATTCTTAAGCTGTACACCCTCAAGTGTGTACTCAGAAAGAGTGTTCAGCGATCTGCGTAGGAGATTATACTAGATTACAGTGGGGAAGAGCTAATATTGTGTGATGAAGATATTAACATCAGGGATGAGGATGATGACATCTTTCAACTGTGAGGATGATTAACATTGTTAGCCTTATGCCCATTGGTAGCTTGGTTTAACCAAACCACTAAAAAGTTTTCTTTTGTGGGGACCCAAACAAACCAAGCACTTCTGCTAGAAAATTGGCAATCCCCATCACTGAAGTGCTTGGTTTGTTAATCTGTGCATGTACTTTTTAATATACAACATAAGGGTTGGTGGGATGGCCCAAGCACAATTCCATCATGCACCATTATTCATTATGGGCTTTGCCAAAATTGTGTGTTTGAGAGGCAGCATATTTTACTGTACTTACTGCATGTTTTGGTCCCTTGTCAAATTTATATTAATACATAATAATACATAGTAATATTCTGACCCCAAGAAGACAAGGTTACAAGTCTCCCAACGATTACTACTACTATGCTCAAGTTACTTAATAATTAATTATCACTTCCTGATGCTTGTGATTTGCTGGTTAGATAAGTTTGTTATTAACTAAATTAATTATCAATTTCTACTTTCTACAATTATCAATTTCTATTGTACCAAGGCCTGTGATTTGCAGGTTGGATTCAGTGTGAAAAATCACATTTGGATGCTTGTTTTTAATACATTTTTTCATGTTTTCATTATAATTTTACCAAAGCTTTACGTTCCACTAATACTTATTACTCCACCTCCAATTGCTTGTATTGGCCTAAGGCCTGTAATTTGCTGGTTAGAGAAGTTTGTGATTAACTTATTAATTATCTTACATTTGTACTTATCAATTTCTATTGGTCTAAGGCCTGTGATTTGCTGTTTGGAGAAGTGTGTGGGTAATATATCACATTTATTTGATATTTTTACTTTAAGGCAATTAGTTCTTGATTAAAGAAAACACTCTATAGGATCATATAGTTTATTAAACTACCATCCTGTTTGCCACTGCAGTGCCACTATATTTCATAGATGTGCTACATTCTTTTACACTGCCATGTGTTTGTGCCGCTGCTCTGTTGCTTAGTTGAGTCAGCCAACTTGCTACAGCCTTTGGCCAATATTGGTGAAAACAATACTGTGAGATGTGAGGTGGTCAAAATTGACTAGAAATTACAAGAAATTAATGTTATTGATGTTAATAATACTGTAGGAACAAAAAAGGACCAAATTACATGATCTTAGGTATTTTTATACATTTTTAAAGAAATCTATGATCCACATCCAAAACAATGGAGGGTGGTTTTACCAAAACCAAAACATGATGATTTAGAACCCAAACCAAAACACGGTGGTTTACGCATTTCTCTAGTCTATAGTGAGGATTTTAATATAAAAACATATTTCAAAAAGTGTAATAAAACAAGCGTTCTTGGGTAAGAGACAAGCTACTGTGATTTCAGTAATATCTACTTTTCCTTTTAAAATTGAAAACATTTAAATATAGGGCTTAGGGGCCATTATATCAAACCTCTGCCCCTTCATCATGAGGAATGCAGTTTCTGCATGATTATCACTAAATTCCGTAAAACGTCTATATATTTAAATATCTGCAATATCTTCTGCACTGATGGGAGAATGGGAGCACACCACTGTCCCCAATAGAATGAATAGGGTCGCTGTGATTGTGCTATTCATTAAGCTTGCTTGACTTAACAACATCAGATGGTGTTAGTATGCTGTATATTATTGGAAAAGGCCATGAAGTGTAAACAGTCATATATTTAGTTCCCTCCACCTCTTCTGACTCTTAATACTGCCAGTACAGAACCAGAATCAGTGTAGACTTCGTCACTGCCACTAGCGGTGAAAGTATAACTATTAAGATTTGCCAAGTCAGATTTCGTCTCAGAGCAGCTGTCCCTGGCTAGAGGACATTGATAAATAGCTCATAATTTGGAAATTTGTAGGTGTATTGATGTTCCCTATTCTTTCCAAACTGTAACATTTCAGTTTTCTTATGTTTTGTTTTTTTGAGACTGGGTGCATTTCAAAGGTGTTTTAATGTGCTATGATGCCCGCTAACAACCTTAGTTGAACTACACTTCTTATAATGCTTAGCTGGCCATCATAAATCATGAAAAACAGAAAGGCTATGTACCTTCACATTATCATAATCTGGCTGGCGGCACAGAGAGAGTGTTATACAAGTGCAGTGCATGAATATGGAGTGTGGACTTGGAAGGCACTCACTGCAGCTTCTAGCTGCAGGAGCTTGAGGAAATATGGATTGTTTTATTCATGACCTAACATGCTCCAGCAAAATCGTACTGTATACTGCTGGAAGCTTTGTTTCGGAATATGAAGGGAGTAGTTACACAATCAGGCAGTGGAAAACAAGTTATGACAAAGTGAGTGTTAAAACATCTCTTGAAGAAAGATGAGGAAAGAAGAACAACACAATGTCTGACAAGTGATTTTCACCAGTGGCAAAGTGGTGCAGCCATAGGATAGTTGTAGAGGGAGAGTTTTATCCAGGAATAGTGAAAGATAAAATACATAACCAAGTTGAAGTAAGCACCATGACCATGTCGGGTCTGACTTCTTGGAAATGGTCTGGGAAAGAGGACCGGACATGGTACGCAGTTTTGCTACAAAATTATGCAAATGACTGCGATCGCAATGCCGCTGCAGATCAACCTAAATATGCCCACTTCCCTTTACTCACATCCGTAATACCTTGAAAGTCTGCAAAAACATTGGTACCATCGAGTACCATCGAAGTCTCAGGCACAATTAAAGCAGGTCAGTCCTTAACCAGAAATTGCTAAACTACCTGTACGCAGCTAGAGCTCATTCTGCGTATGCAGATGCTGTGGCTAATTTATGAAAGCCACAAATGACTTAAAGAAGACTTAAGCTAGGTACACACTGGACCGATGTTGCCACGATATGCCATTTCGTAACGACATATCCAGGGCCGGCCCTAGGCATAGGCATTATAGGCAAATGCCTAGGGGCATCCCAAGCCTAGTGCCAGATGTAGACTTTTTTCTTTGAGCTGGCCCGGGTTCGGCAATCCGAGCCAGTCAGTAAGCTACAGCAGCAGCAGGACACTTCTCACACTGTCAGGAAGTGTTTACTTTCACTTTCGCTGAGGCAGCTGCTGCAGAGTGCAGAGGAGAAGCCTGGCAACACCTGCGGAGCTGCTGCTAGACCCTGCACCACCACACAGCATAAAGGTAAGAGCTGTATGAGGGGAGGCAAACACATATGGGGAGTGGGGGCTGATGATCCTGCTATGGGAGGGGGGAGATAAAGACATATGGGGAGTAGGGGCTCAGGGAGCTGATGATAGTTACTACTATGGGGGCAAAGGGAGACAGATACACATGGTGAGTGGGGGCTGATGACACTGCTATGGGAGGGGGAGACAAAGACATATGGGGAGTAGGGGCTCAGGGAGCTGATGATAGTTACTACTATGGGGCAAAGGGAGACAGATACACATGGTGAGTAGGGGCTGATGACACTGCTATGGGAGGGGGAGACAAAGACATATGGGGAGTAGGGGCTCAGGGAGCTGATGGTAGTTGCTGCTATGGAGTCAATGGGGGACAGATACATATGGGGAGTGGGGACAGATGATCCTGCTATGGGAGGGGGGAGATAAAGACATATGGGAAGTAGGTGGGGTGTGGGGGTATGCCTATACTGTGAGTGATGGGTGCTGTACTGGCTGAGAGGTGATGGGTGCTGTGCTGTAATCTTTGTGGTAAGGGGTGTGTTGTTGGGCGAGGGGTGATGGGTGCTGTGCTGGGAGAGGGGTAATGGATGCTGCGCTGTGATCTGTTCTGTGCTGGGTGAGAGGTGCTGTGATGATGTGTTCTGTGCTGTAATCTGTGTTGTGAAGGGTGCTGTGCTGAGTGAGGGGTACTGTGCTGACAGAGGGGTGTTAGGTGCTGTGCTGTGATCTGTGCTGAGCTGGGTGAGGGGTGCTGTACTGGGAGAGGGTTGCTGTGCTGACTGAAGGATATTGTGATCTGTGCTGTGTGAGGGGTGCTGGGTGAGGAGTGCTGTACTGGGTGGGGGTGATGGGTGCTGTAGTGTAATCTGTGCTGTGAGGGGTGCTGTACTGTAATCTGTGCTGTGAGGGGTGCTGTGCTGAGTGAGGGGTTCTGTGCTGACAGAGGGGTGTTAGGTGCTGTGCTGTGATCTGTGCTGAGCTGGGTGAGGGGTGCTGTACTGGGAGAGGGTTGCTGTGCTGACTGAAGGATGTTGTGATCTGTGCTGTGTGAGGGGTTCTGGGTGAGGAGTGCTGTACTGGGTGGGGGTGATGGGTGCTGTAGTGTAATCTGTGCTGTGAGGGGTGCTGTAGTGTAATCTGTGCTGTGAGGGGTGCTGTGCTGTAATCTGTGCTGTGAGGGGTGATGTGCTGTAATCTGTGCTGTGAGGGGTTATGTGCTGTAATCTGTGCTGAGTGTCGGGTGTTGGAAGAGGGGTACTGTACTGGGTGAGGGGTGATGGGTGCTGTGCTGTAATCTGTGCTGTGAGGGGTGCTGTGCTGTAATCTGTGCTGTGAGGGGTGCTGTGCTGTAATATGTGCTGTGAGGGTGATGTGCTGTAATCTGTGCTGAGTGTCGGGTGCTGGAAGAGGGGTACTGTACTGGGTGAGGGGTGATGGGTGCTGTGCTGTAATCTGTGCTGGGCGAGAGGTGTTGTACTATAATCTGTGCTGTGAGGGGTGCTGTACTGGTAGAGGGGTGCTGTGCTGGGTGAGGGGTTCTGTGCTGTGGGGGGTACTGTGCTGGCTGACCAGTGCTGTGATGGGTGAGGGGTGCTGTGCAATGAGAGGAGTGCTATGAGGGGAGAATTTGCCCTGTAGAATGCATTTTAAGGTGGGGGTATAATGAACTTTCCCCTAAAACCTGTCCCTTTTCTCTTTAGTTACAGCAGTGTGCTGTGAGGGGAGAGAGGAGCTGTGAGGGGAGAACCTGGGATTTTCTGCTGGGGGCACCAGACAAAATCTTGCCTAGGGCACCAAATTGGTTGGGGCCGACTCTGGACATATCGCTTACATCACTCAGCAATCCTGTGGTCACTAGCAGCATTGCCAGGTTTGATGTGCTGCACATATCAATGCACTGTTAATGAATTACGTAACAGTGATCAGAACGTCGTTCATTGAAGTCGTCCAGTGGACGCACAATCACTGTTAATGGGCATTTGTTCTGATGTCGGAATGAATGCCCGTCTCTTCAGTGTGTACCTATCTTAAGGGGTCTATTTACTAAGCCTTGGATGGAGATAAAGTGAACAGAGGTAAAGTTCCAACCTATCAGCTCCTAACTGCCATGTCACAGGCTGTGTTTGTGAAAAATGACAGTTAAGAGCTTTAGCTCCATTCACTTTTACTCCATCCATAGATGTATGGAGCCCTAACAGACCCCTAATTCCAGGGGCAGGCTAAGTAACAAGCGGCTCTCATATACTCACACATCCCAAAGTCCCAATATAATTAAAACAAGAATTTTGCCCCAATGTACATTGAAACGTGCGCCCCACTGCCATAGTAAACTGGAGCAGCACTTCACCCAGATTAAGGGTCACATAGACCTGGGGTTGAAAATGTTCAAGGCCTATACTGATTATTAATTTGGCCTGACTTCACCCAAGGGACACTGTATGCACTAATTTCCAGTAACATGGCCAAGCCCCAGGGTTGCCGACATTCTGGCTGCCCAGTCCGGGAGGGAGCAGCCAGATCAGCATAGCAGGGGGACATGGTCAGCATAAAGGAGTGTGGCCGGACAGATTACATGGGATGTGTTGGCAGAGTGGGGTCGAAATTACCGGCATTCTGAAGCAGGGCCAAAATGACGCGATTCAGCGTGAATCACATCTCACCGCCCCCCCCCCTGCTGCAGGGGATTTTCTTATAACCACGAGGGGGGGGCTTGCTTGCCTTTCCGGGGGGCCGGGAGCAGCACCCGATTTTCGGGAAGCTCCCGGCCGAATTGGAAGGGTAGACAAATATGTCAAGCCCCTTGTGTGAGGTAACCAAAACTCTATTCAAAGGACTCATGCTCTGAATACCATGTTTCAAATGTTGAGAGGTACTATGGTGGTAATACACGTATCAACATGCCAAGGCAAGTGGAGCCTATATAATGTCTGTAAACAAATGGCTAGACAGAAGATGTTGGCTACTTCTGTCCTAGGGCAATGTAAAATCTGATTATACTCTAGCCCAGTGGTTCCCAAACTGTGTGCCTCGGCACCCTGGGGTGCCTTGGGATACTTGCAGGGGTGCCTCAGATTGGTGGTCCAGCACCAAATAAAATTATTTATGGTCAATGTAATGTAAATATGTGGATACACAGAGGGCCTGATTCAGAGCCGGACGCTATTTGCGCTCGCTCGTTCAGAAAAAGGGGCCGGCTATTTAAATTGAGCGCTCGCTCTTTGCGGTCAGTTGACGCCTCTATGTCTGAGCGAGCGAACGAAACATGCGCTCGCTATTTTGTAAAGACGACCCCTGGCCGCTAGCATCCTACGTCATCTCCGCTATTTATTTGATTAATCGAGTACATCGAAAGGCGTCTGAACTGCTCGCAGTGCTTGCGGTAGGATTTTCCTGCCGCAATCATGCGAACAGTTCAGGCTAAGAAATAACCAAGTGACGTGGTCGATGACGCTGCTTTGTTAATTATGCACACCCTTAAAACGCCCGTTTTGACCGTTTGGCACGCCTGCGTTCGGATCTCCACTCCCCGTTTTCAAGCACCTTCCCCTGTTACCACCCACAAACGCCTCATCCTGTCACTCAAATTAGCAGGCACTCGCTATTTTGCGAGCGCTCCATTTCCGACCGCAATGACTGGTTGGCGCATGCGCATTACAATCCATACGCATGCGCAGATATGCAAACATTGCTCGGAGTGAACGAGCGGCCGCTTACGAGCGGCTCTGAATCAGGCCCAGAGCACTAAAGTGAAGAACTGCAGGTGTTTTGTGCATTAGGCTACTTTTGTACAGGGATACTATTTAGGGCTCTGAATCAGGCCCAGAATCTCAAACCTGTCCACAACCACATTACTGAACCTAAGGATGACAGGTAAGCACAATTTACTTCACTATACTACTTTACTACATTTTTCTGAAATTTTCAATAAGAAACTTTTGGCTTAGGGGTGCCATGAAAACAATGCTGATACACTAAGGTGCCGCAATTCAAAAAAGTTTGGGAACCACTGGTCTAGCCTCTATCAGCGAGGCCCTATTCCATTAAAGAAACAACTTCCTCCTTGCTTTAATCCACCTACCTACTGAATTACTTCTGGGGAGTGCCCCTCAATCAATAACACATTCCAACACATGGGCAATTCCTCGCTAAATATTTTCTGAAACTCTTTCTTGCATAACAGTAATCCATAATTGGCAGCACTTAGCTTCTCCTTTCAGACTCTATTTTGAATGAACAAGTGACCTTTTTATTTTGCACATCTCCTGATCCATGTTTTACTGTAATTAAATGACAGAAATTCTATTTCTAGAAATATCTCTGAAATCAGTTACTCTATGCTTAGCCTTAGAACAGTTAGGTTATCTGCTAACCGTATAACTGAGAGGTGTGAATGCATGAAAGGCACCTTCACAAATATTACTGTATTTGCAAGAGGTTGCTCCCTGCATAACTGGCAACATTTTACAGCAATTTAAAGTGACACTTTGCAGCATCTCAGCACATTATGCACCATACTTTCTTTGCTGTACTTGAAACACTATGATTTTCATCATTCATGTCATATTAAATATATATATTTATAATGCAGCTTTAACATTTTCTTTAATGCTCATAAATATTAACATATACCACTGAGAAAGAAAAAGAAACACAGATGGTAAGGGTTGCACCTAACAGAGGCAAGAGTGGAAGAGTTATGCTGGGTACACCCATCAGTTGATCGGCTAAAATATTGGGTGCCCGTCGGTCAGTGTGTACCAGCGATCAGGGCTGGATTAAGGTCTGTGGGGGCCCCTGGGCAACAAACTTGTGGGGCCCCTATGAAACTGCTATATATATTGTTCCAAACCGAATATATACGGTATATATACTGTGGGGTTGGGTATGAAATACCGACAGCTTAAAAGCCGCCGGTTCAAATCCTGACACTGGGAGCCCGACACCAGAAAATCCCGATGCTGGCTGGTAAGTATAGATAACCCTCCCCTAAGACTCCGGGGGAGGTGCCTAAATCCCGGGGGAGGTGCCTAAGTCCCCCCAAGGTGCCTAACCCTAATCCCCTTTCCCCACACCCTAAACATAACCCTCCTGTGGGGGTGCCTAACCCTAACCTTCTCCCGTGGTGCCTAATCCTAACTCCCCCTTCCCCTAGCCTAACCCTCCCGGGGGAGGGGGGTGCCTAACCCTAAATGCCCCAGGAGTGCCTAAACCTAACCCTCCACCCCTGCGGCAAAATAGCTCTGACGCCCGCTTACCTACGTTCGGTATGCTGGGCATCGGAATTTCAGCAGGGGGGCTAATGATAGGCGTCGGTATTTAGACGCCTATCTTTTGTCCCATGCCAGTTTTCAGTGTCGGGATTCCGGCCGCCAGCATCATTGTGTGTGTACGTATATATAAACACACACAGTATATACTGTATATACTGTATATATATATATATATATATATTAGAGATGAGCGGTTCGGATTCTGTGGAATCCGAACCGCTCCGAACATTGGGGATCCGAGTCCACCCTGTTCGGGTGTTAACCGCCTGACTCGGATCCCCGTTCGGGCCGA
Organism: Taudactylus pleione; assembly: GCA_031769625.1. Classification (NCBI taxonomy): domain Eukaryota; kingdom Metazoa; phylum Chordata; class Amphibia; order Anura; family Myobatrachidae; genus Taudactylus; species Taudactylus pleione. Next base: position 28,569,119 of record JAUIMM010000007.1, on the reverse strand, counting down.
ACGGCGGCTGCCTGATGTCGGATTCTCACTAGAGAATCCGACATCAGGTCTCCTCGCGTGTAGGGCAGAGCGCAGTGATAGCGCTCTGCCCTACACAGACACAGACACACAGCCGCCAGCGGCAGCTGTGTGTTTGTCACAGCAGCCAATGAGAGTCACACAGACTCTCATTGGCTGCTGTACGGAGGGAGCCGGCTGGAGCTCACACATGAGCTCCGTCTTCCGGCTCTCTCCACAGCGTGTGACAGCAGAGCGGGACGGCGCGGGAGCGGGAATCAAGTAAGTTTATTTATTTATTTTTTTTACTTGTCAAAGGTCCGGGGGCGCTACTGGGGGGTCTGCTACTGGGGGGGCCTGTTACTGGGGGGGGGGCTATACTACTGGAGGGGTCTGCTACTGGGGGGGCTATACTACTGGGGGGGTCTGCTACTGGGGGTCCATACTATTGAGGGGCCTGCTACTGGGGGGGGCTATACTACCTGGGGGGGGTCTGCTACTGGGGGGGTCTGCTACTGGGCGCTGGGCGTCCATACTACTGAGGGGCCTGCTACTGGGGGGCTATACTACTGGGGGGGGTTTGCAACTGGGGGGGTCTGCTACTGGGGGTGCCATACTACTGAGGGGCCTGCTACTGGGGGGGCCAGACAACTGGGGGGGCTTACTACTACTGGGGGGGATACTACTGGGGGGGCTTACTACTACTGGGGGGGCCATACTACAGGGGGGGCCATACTACAGGGGGGGCTACTACTGGGGCAGCCTACTACTGAGGGGGGCCTGCTACTGGGGGCAGCCTACTACTTGGGGGGGGCATACTACTGAGGGGGCCATACTACTGGGGGGGCCATACTACTGGGGGGCCATACTACTGGGGGGGCTGCTAATGGGGGGCATACTACTGGGGGGGCCTGCTAAAGGGGGCATACTACTGGGTGGCATGCTAATGGGGGGCATACTACTGGGGGGCTGCTAATGGGAGGCATACTACTGGGGGGCATTCTACTGGGGGCACTGCATAGGGGACCCTACTACTAAGGGGACTGCATAGGGGGCACCACTGCTGGGGGCATTGTGTAAAGAACACCGCTACTGTGGGCATTGTGTAAAAGGGGCACTACTGTGGGCATTGTGTAAAAGGGTCACTACTGTGGGCATTGTGTAAAAGGGGCACTACTGTGTGTCGTAACATAAATAAGAGACACTACTTTATGGTGTAATGTGAATCAGGCCCTACGTGCGGTATAATGTGAATAAGATTGTGCACTGTGACTCCTTGGGCCGTAGCCCACTATGTAAACAAGTACTGTGACTCTGCTGGCCGTACCCCACTGGGTGGGTGCACTACTTTTCATTTCTGCCACTGCTGTGTGGCAATGTGTCATAGATGTACTTTATACTGTGGTGTCTGTGCCGCTGCTCTGTCGCTTAGGAACCAGTCAGCTCACTGCAACCTTTGGCCAATAATGTTGAAAACAATATTATGAGCTGTTATATGGTCTAAATTGACTGGAAATTAATGTTATTGAGGTTAATAATACTCTAGGAAGAAAAAAAAGACCAATTTATGTGATTTTAGCATTTTTTGTCAATCAAATCCAAATCCAAATCCAAAGCCAGTCACCGCAGTTTGGCAAATCCAAATCCAAATCCAAAGCCGGACGACGAATTAGAACCAAATCCAAATCCGCCAAAAATGGTCCGGCGCACATCCCTTATATATATATATATATATATATATATATATATATATATATATAGAAGCAATATTAGACCGGCACTCCTATGCAATACACTGTGAGACTGGCTCCGGTGCCATAAGCAAAGATGTGTAGAACAAGGATAAATGCAGAAAGGCACTCAGAGACTGTATAAATGAACCAAACTACTACAGCGATGTAGTCAACGTTTCGGAGAAACCTCCTTTATCAAGACTGTATAACAAAATGCGAAACACAAACATACATTAAATGACTATACTTACCAGCCTCGTGACATGTGCAAACCATTCCAGCCGGCGGCTGAGTCCCGCTGACGTCACAGCAGCGACTGGAGAACAGCCGGGGACTCCCTGAACGGGAGTGGTTAAACAGTGACTCAGGTGAACACCCATCACCAAGGTTACACACATAAACAAAACGACTATGTAACCACGGCTGAAGACCATGCTGTCCAGAGCGGAGGAATATCAAATAAAAATGTGTCACAAATGCCTAAGTATAGCGTCCCTAATAAGGACCACAATGACAGATGTCACCACAATAAACGCACAAAAAGAAAGCATATACTTAGTATCGCTAAGCCCCGTCAAAGACATATGACTACATGGGCAGGTAAGAAATCTTAATATAGTATTAGGCGAGCGACAACATCAATCACTATTGCGAGATACATGTATATATAGCGCTCAGTAGTGTCTAGGGAGAAAAATTAGGACTGAACAAGAATCATAAAAAGCATGAAAGCGAAAGTGTTTCATTCGATCCCCTGGGCTGCACTGTTTGCAATCTATGAATCCATTGTGCCTCGTTTTGCAATAAGGTGCGGTCCCGATCACCTCCCCTAGGATTAGGGGGCACATAATCAATCATTTTATATCTGATTGTGGATAAATTGTGTTGGAATTCCTTAAAATGTCTAGGCACAGGTTGGTCGATCTGTTTGCCCTCGAGGGCTGCTCTAATGCTGGACCTATGCAGGGCCATCCGCTCTTTCATTTGTTGTGATGTTTTCCCTATGTAGAACAATCCACAAGGGCATCTGATAAAATATATAATAAAGCGACTAGAGCATGTCAGCACATGATGGATCTTATATATTTTCCCGGATCTGGGGTGAGCAAATGTATCCCCAGTTTCTAAAAAACTGCAAGTTGTGCAGCCTGTACATCTGTAATTCCCCAGCTTTTGTGTAAGAAAATGAGTCGGCTTATTGGTGCCCATCAGACTGATGTCATTTTTCACAATGAAGTCCTTAATATTCCAACCACGTCGGTAGGAGGGTAAGATGGAACAATCCTGTAATGCAGCCATCACCCCCCAGCATGTAAACGAGGGTTACCATACTCACAATTCTTACGTGTAATCCGGATTTGTAGTGAACCAGAGGATGCTAAAGTACAAATCAAACCACATGATGAAGAGATTTGCACAAAGGGGGTACTCTCACAAGGCACTCAATGATGCCAAACAGAGAGCTTTAACGGTTGATCGTGCGACCAATCTACAATGCAAGCCAAAAAAATTGCAGGAAAACAATATCATTTGGAATATGAATTATACTACAGCAAGTTCTGGGATGATTAAACAAGCTAGAAATATCTGTCCAATAATTGCTGATAATCCCCAAATACCTGCATTACAGGATTGTTCCATCTTACCCTCCTACCGACGTGGTTGGAATATTAAGGACTTCATTGTGAAAAATGACATCAGTCTGATGGGCACCAATAAGCCGACTCATTTTCTTACACAAAAGCTGGGGAATTACAGATGTACAGGCTGCACAACTTGCAGTTTTTTAGAAACTGGGGATACATTTGCTCACCCCAGATCCGGGAAAATATATAAGATCCATCATGTGCTGACATGCTCTAGTCGCTTTATTATATATTTTATCAGATGCCCTTGTGGATTGTTCTACATAGGGAAAACATCACAACAAATGAAAGAGCGGATGGCCCTGCATAGGTCCAGCATTAGAGCAGCCCTCGAGGGCAAACAGATCGACCAACCTGTGCCTAGACATTTTAAGGAATTCCAACACAATTTATCCACAATCAGATATAAAATGATTGATTATGTGCCCCCTAATCCTAGGGGAGGTGATCGGGACCGCACCTTATTGCAAAACGAGGCACAATGGATTCATAGATTGCAAACAGTGCAGCCCAGGGGATTGAATGAAACACTTTCGCTTTCATGCTTTTTATGATTCTTGTTCAGTCCTAATTTTTCTCCCTAGACACTACTGAGCGCTATATATACATGTATCTCGCAATAGTGATTGATGTTGTCGCTCGCCTAATACTATATTAAGATTTCTTACCTGCCCATGTAGTCATATGTCTTTGACGGGGCTTAGCGATACTAAGTATATGCTTTCTTTTTGTGCGTTTATTGTGGTGACATCTGTCATTGTGGTCCTTATTAGGGACGCTATACTTAGGCATTTGTGACACATTTTTATTTGATATTCCTCCGCTCTGGACAGCACGGCCTTCAGCCGTGGTTACATAGTCGTTTTGTTTATGTGTGTAACCTTGGTGATGGGTGTTCACCTGAGTCACTGTTTAACCACTCCCCTTCAGGGAGTCTCCGGCTGTTCTCCAGTCGCTGCTGTGACGTCAGCGGGACTCAGCCGCCGGCTGGAATGGTTTGCACATGTCACGAGGGTGGTAAGTATAGTTATTTAATGTATGTTTGTGTTTCGCATTTTGTTATACAGTCTTGATAAAGGAGGTTTCTCCGAAACGTTGACTACATCGCTGTAGTAGTTTCGTTAATTTATAGTCTCTGAGTGCCTTTCTGCATTTATCTTCGTTCTATATATATATATATATATATATATATATATATAGTCCCATTCTATTCTACCCATTAAGGAGTGCAGGCAGCACTCCTTAATGGGTAGAACAGAATGGTAAAATGCAGGTGCCCTACTAGTCAACCATCAGCAGTCAGGTAGACTTGTACATGAACAAATGGATGGCGGCACTCAATGCAGAAATATAGACTCTTGCAGCAGTGTTTAGAGAAACCAACGTTTCAATCATGTCATCACACTCGTTGTGGACGCGCAGGTGGCTTGTCGCCACGGACAGTCCGGGAGGGGAGTCTTTATGGGTATGTGTTGTATCTTTGTTTCTTGCACCCTGACGAAAATGTTATTGAAACGTTGGTTTCTGTAAACACTGCTGCAAGCATCTTTATTTCTGCATTGAGTGCTGCCATACATATATATATATATATATATATATATATATATATATGAGTTATATATACATATATATGAAATTCCGGCAATTTTACATTTTAAAGCAAATGTAATAAACATTTTATATATATACCTACCCTCCAACATGACCCATTCCATTAGGTACAAAACACTCTGCTACTGGACTTCCCACCTAATGTATGATTGCAGTCACCTGTGTTGAACTAGGTAATTGATGAGACAGGTGTTTCAGCAAAAGTGTCTGCAATCATAAATTAAGAGACAAGTCCAGGAGCAGAGCATTTTGTACCTAATGGAATGGGTCATGTTGGAGGGTCTGTATATATATATATATATATATATATATATATACACAGACACACACAGGTTATATGTATATACATATATATAGCGATATACATTACAAAGCTATATATACTGTATGTATATATACACAAACATAGTATATACTGTGTATATATATATATATATATATATATATATACCAGTACCAGTCAAAAGTTTGGACACACCTTCTCATTCAATGGCTTTTGTTTATGTCAATTATTTTCAACATGGCAGATTAATACTGAAGACATCAAAACTATGAAATAACACATATGGAATTATGTTGTAAACAAAAAAGTGTTAAACAAATCAAAATATGTTTTATATTTCAGATTCCTCAAAGTAGCCCCCTTTTGCTGTGATGACAGCTTTGCACACTCTTGGCATTCTCTCAATCAGCTTCATGAGGTAGTCTCCTGGAATGGTTTTGAATTAACAGGTGTGCCTTGTCAAGAGTCAATCTGTAGAATTACTTGCCTTTTTAATGTGTTTGAGACCATCAGTTGTGTTGTGCAGAGGTAGGGTTAGTACATAGTGGACACCACTATTTGACTACTGTTGTAATCCATATTATGGCACCAACCACTCAACTCAGTAAAGAGAAACGACAGTCCATCATTACCTTAAGACATGAAGGTAATTCGATATGGAAAGTTTCAAGAACTTTGAATGTATCCTCAAGTGCAGTTGCAAAAACCATCAAACGCTATGATGAAACTGGCTCTCATGAGAACCACCCCAGGAAAGAAAGACTAAGAGTTACCTCTGCTGCAGAGGATAAATTCATTAGAGTTACCAGCCTCGAAACCGCTACTTAACAGCACCTCAGATTAGAGACCACATAAAGTCTTCACAGAGTTCAAGTAGCATACAAATCTCAACATCAACTGTTCAGAGGAGACTGCGTGAATCAGGCCTTCATGGTCGTACTGCTGCGAAGAAGCCACTACTGAGGATAAACATAAAGAAGAGGAGAATTGTTTGGGCCAAGAAACACAAGGAATGGACATTAGACCAGTGGAAATCTGTACTTTGGTCTGATGAGTCCAAATTTGAAATTTTTGGTTCCAACCGCCGTGTCTTTGTGAGACGCAGAGAAGGTGAGCGGATGGTTTCTGCATGTGTGGTTCTCACTGTGAAGCATGGAGGAGGAAGTGTGATGGTGTGGGGGTGCTTTGCTGGTGACACTGTTGGTGATTTATTAAAAATTCAAGGTACACTTAACCAGCATGGCTACCACAGCATTCTGCAGCACCATGCCATCTCATCTGCATTGTGCTTACTGGGACCAGCATTTGTTTTTCAACAAGACAACAACCCCAAACACACCTCCAGGCTATGTAAGGGCTACTTGAAAAAGAAGGAAAGTGATGGAGTGCTGCGTCAGATGACCTGGCCTCCACAATTACCCCATCTAAACCCAGTTGAGCTGGTTTGGGATGAGTTGGACCGCAGAGTGACGGAAAAGCAGCCAAAAGTGCTCAGCACCTCTGGGAACTCCTTCAAAACTGTTGGAAAACCATTCCAGGAGACTACCTCATGAAGCTGATTGAGAGAATGCCAAGAGTGTGCAAAGCTGTCATCAAAGCAAAAGGGGGCCACTTCGAGGAATCTAAAATACAATTCCATATGTGTTCTTTCATAGTTTTGATGTCTTCAGTATTAATCTACTATGTTGAAAATAATTTAAATAAACAAAATCCATTCAATGAGAAGGTGTGTCCAAACTTTTGACTGGTACTATATATATATATATATATATATAAAAACACACACATATATATATATATATATATATATACATACAGTATAGCAGAATCGCACACACTTCCAAAAGGTCTATTTGTTGTAAAATTGGTGCCAGATTTCAAGAGTCAATGAAAATATCACACTTCTAGCTCAACATGTAGAAGCAACAGGAAAAGTAGATCCGCACTCCATGACAGAAAGTCAAATCTAATGCATTTTAATGAAGCATCAAAAAAATTGTGCAACAAATGCAAATAAAGTGCAACAATAGTGCAAAACACATGATACTTAGCAGAGCACAGGCACTGGGGGAAGCATGATCCTGAATCCCAACCCAAATGCACCGTGTGAGTCAATTGTCCTTATATGAGCACAGGCACTTTTTTTCAGCATCCTATTACGGGGTTAAGCATTATCTCCAACACAGAATGACATGTGATACGAGGTTTGTCATATACGCTATTCAATGCCCATGTAAACTTCTTTACGTGGGCAAAACTATTCGTATGACTAAAGAACGTATAGCAATGCACCGTTCATCCATTAAAAAGGCATTGATGTCTGTTGACCAAAGTACTCCACCAGTGGCCAAACACTTCGCTAACAGTGGACATACATTTCGGGACTTCAGGTTCATGCCATTAGACCACATTCCACCTTTAAAAAGAGGTGGAGACAGACATAGGCCCGTATTCAATTTGAAGCGTTAAGTCCGGATCCGTGTTAAGTTACCGCCGATGACGTCATAATCGCCTGTTTTGGTTTTACCCCGTATTCAATTTGAAAGACTTTCCGCCTAGGCGGAAAGTCAATGCAGTGTAATAGGCGGTAAAGTATCGCCTATGAATGGCAGGCGGAAAAAAGTGCAGAATTGGGGTTTTGGGGTGCAAAGTTTCGAGAACCCCCGTGCAGCCTTCAGACAGTCCCCCAAAGGTACTCTTAAGGACACCCTAAAAATTGACTTGGAAAAAGGGGGCTAAAAAAAAAAATGTTGGGGTACAAACTTAAAAACTAGCGAACTTGACTCTGGGGGGGTCCCCAAGTATGCCACAAGTGTTTTTTTGATTGCAGGTGTTTGCGCCATGTGGATTTTTCTTGATTTTTCAACTTCACTTTAGCAACTTTTAAATATGCTGACCCCCATTTTCAAGTACCCAAAATTTGCTGGGATAAGTTATTTTCTTGAAAAAATACTCCTAAATACTATTCTGCATCAGGTATAGAAAAACGCTATTTAGCAGCTATTGAGCCCATTTAAAAACACCAAATACCTTCAGCAAGCCAAATCAGGGGGTTCCATAGTGAACCCCCATGTCAGAGCATCATTTGGGGGGTGACAGGCTGATTTCCCCAAAAACGACAGTACTTTCCGCTTGTTACAGTATCGCCGAGTGCCATTTACGCGTACTTTCAAATTGAATACGGGTTAAAGCGTGCACACGTGCGATACTTTAACGCCTACAAAACAGGCGAAGTCGGCGTTAAGTCTGGGCCGCTTTAAGTTAACGCGGCTCGGCTCAAATTGAATACGGGCCATAATCTTTTATTGGACACTGGACACTGTGTCCTAACGAAGGGGGATGACCCCGAAACGTTGATAAGCTGATGCAGTAAAACTTTTTTCATCAAAAGCCTGAGAGTGCCGCTTCATTGCAAAAGGATATGTGGAGGGGTTTCATACCCCAGGGTGAGCACCTCAGCAGGATATAATTATTGCTCATGATACATTAGAGTGCCAGTGACTGGTTGTGAACATATATATATATATATATATATATATATATATATATATACACAGCGGATGAAATAAGTATTGAACACATCAACATTTTTCTCAGTAAATATATTTGTAATGGGGCTATTGTAATGAACTTTTTACCAAATGTCAGGAACAACTCATGCAATCCACACATGGCAAAAAATCAAACCATAGATGTCTATAAATTAAGTTATGTGTAATAATGTGAAATGACTCAGGGAAAAAGTATTGAACACATGAAGAAAGGGAGGTGCAAAAAGGCATGGTAAGCTAGACACCAGCTGAAATGTATCAGTAATTAGAAAGCAATCCTGCCCCTTGTAAGTGCAAATTAATATACAATTATTCAGTCTCAAATGATGGCCTATAAAAAGTTGTTTCATTATCAAGGTGTCACACAAAAAACATCTCATGATGGGTAACAGCAAAGAGCTCTCTCAAGACCTTCACAACCTTATTGTTGCAAAACATACTGATGGCATTGGTTACAGAAGGATTTGTAAACTTCTGAATGTTCCAGTGAGCACTGTTGGAGCTACTGAGAATCTTCTCTATGCTGCAGCCTGGGCTCTGACAGTCAAAGTCTTGTGAGATGATGACATCAAATCTCGCGAGACTTTGACTGTAGTGAAGCTCCTCGTCGGTCGCTGTTAGGGAACAGCTGAGCTGCCAAAGAGGACCAAAGTGGAGACAGCTAAATGCTGTACTCCAGTTTTATGTTTGTAGCAGTGGTAAGTCTGGGGACAGTGTGTGGGGAATCCCTATGTGTGGGGGCCCCAGGGCGACCGCTCCTACCCGCCCTGCCTATAATCTGACCCAGTCAGTGATATGTCTGTGAACCACATCGTTCCCAGACATATTGTGTCAGCTCTGCTGCACAGCCAAAGCCCAATATAACTGCAGATCATACTTGCCTACTTTTGAAAAAGCAATTCAGGGAGATTGTGAAAACAGCACCTATGAGTGGTAAAGTGGGCGTGTACTACTACAGGGAAATGATACTAATGAACCCATTTAAATGCATACATCTCTGTTTTTTTTATATAATTGGGGTAAGGTGCAATCAGGGAGTTTGTTAGACTCTTCAGGGAGTCAGGGAGATTGCTGCTATTTCAGGGACAATCAGGGAGAGTTGGCAAGTATGCTGCAGATTACTCTTGCTGCAGAGGTCACGGAGAGGGGAGCGCGACATGCCCCCCGGCCAGCAGGACCCACAGCCAGAAGACAAATGATGGTTGTTCAGTGTGTATGAACAACCATCATCTGCAAATATATCTGTTAAGTATGTACCCAGCTTAACATGGAGAAAAAGTTGGCAACTATGTACCTGTGTTTTATTCTGCGTACACAGCAGTTTTCTTGTATATAAATATTAATGATGAGTTATTAAAAGGGCTACATTTAATGATCATGGACTGATTTGCAAATGAAGCTAGTTTTATCACTGAAACTGGAACAGTTGTCATAGAAACACTGAATTTCAGGGAAGATTTTATCTGCATGTCCTATATACTCCTATACTACTTGCTGTAAAACCTCATCCATTGTTTGATACTTGCAAGAAAAAAGAGTAATACGGGAAAGCTTGAGCAGATACCAGAAAACTACCCTTCATATTTGTGATAGTGATGTCACCGAATGTTAAGGTGAAGTAACAATGACTGAAACCAACATAGGGGGCGAAATGTACTAACCCTAAAATGTTGTCAAACCTCAGAAAACTGTAGTTTTAGGAGATTTGACCGCATTTCCCATATGTATCAAGCTCTGGAAAGCGAAACCTTCTGGAGCTTGTGCCCAATAGGCAACACCATCTATAGATGTTGGTGCCTAATAGAAGCCTATGGGCTTCTTTTCAGATAATTCCCTGAGAGGGATCCAGTAGGATTCATGCCAAAGTTCCTCAACCTCGCGCATGAGCAGATGGACTCCCAGGTCATAAACCCGGAAGTCCTCACACTACAAAGGACAGCTCTTATCCGGAAAGTTGTCCTTTGCGGTTTAAATCGCAATACTACATGCATATGACAAAACATTTTACTATGCATGCAGTGAGTGGCAGGATCTATCCCATTCAAAATACAATGCTTGATACATCCTTCCCACTGTAAGATAAACTTTGTTGCTATGATTCATTGAATTTATGTATACACTGTAGGTTTATTTATAACTTTGAGGCAAGGAGAAACTATGTAAGGTAATTGGTAATAATGAAAGGAAGTGTTTAATGGAGCCCGGGAAAGGTGAAACTATTACAAAGCAATTAAAGGGGTGTTGTTTATAGTCATAGGTGTTCCCAGGTCCATAAACTGGGCTATGCAACTGATTGCGCTGCACAATGCACAAGGCTGAGAGGGTGGCACCATTGCTGCCCTGGTGATATCAGTATTCGGTCCATGGTGTGCCTGGAGAAATGCCTCTTCTGAGATGTCATTACTTTACATGTGTCTGGGACCGAGGGCTGCAGTGGTTGTCCCAGGGTACAGAAGTGACCTGCAATGGCACTGGGTTTGCCTACCAAGAGGCGAAAAGAGAAACTGGTATCAGGTAACACCATTGTACATCTTATCTTGCCTCTTGGCCCCTAATATACCTACCACTCCTTTTACTCAAGTCACAAGCAGCTCACTGCAGATGTCAGCACAGTGACTGACAGCAAGCAGAGTAGTGACCTTGCTAGCAGCAACATTTTAGTAAATGTGAGGACTACTTATTCCTTTTTAGTCTAAATATGGTGAGAATTTACAAGGTGGATGTGAAAAGAATTGTCATATCGACCAGCACTCCACTCCTGCACTGTACTTGGCTTATAGCAATGAAAATATTACAGACAATACTGTAGCATACACTCAGCTCATATGCAGTTACTACACTCCAGAAAGTCTTACCCTGATTCTCACCATCACTCTGCAGCTCTCCTTGTACAGCTACTGCTCTATATTTTTATCACAGCTCTGCTTCTCTTTATAATGTCTCTGCGTCTCTTTATAATGTCCATGCATCTCCTATAATAGCTCTGCACCATTATCAAAGCTCGGCATCTTTTTGTCACAGCTCTGCATCTTTTCATAACAGCTCTGCATCTCTATATCATACTGTAGCTCTGTGATTCTTCATAACAGCTCTGCATCTTTTCATAACAGCTCTGCATCTCTATATCATACTGTAGCTCTGTGATTCTTCATAACAGCTCTGCATCTTTTCATAACAACTCTGCATCTCTATATCATACTGTAGCTCTGTGATTCTTCATAACAGCTCTGCATCTCTATATCATACTGTAGCTCTGTGATTCTTCATAACAGCTCTGCATCTTTTCATAACAGCTCTGCATCTCTATATCATACTGTAGCTCTGTGACTCTTTTCCACAGCTCTGCATCTTTTCATAACAGCTCTGCATCTCTATATCATACTGTAGCTCTGTGACTCTTTTCATAACAGCTCTGCATCTTTTCAGAAAAGCTCTGACTCTCTTTATAACATCTCTTTGCAGCACTTCGCTTCAGGCTTTGGTGCTCTTCTGATTCTTCAGCCTTCCCTCACTTAGGGCTTTACTCAGGACCAGATCAACAATAGGACTAGTCCCATCATCATAACACCATGATGATGGGCAGTCACTGCCTGGACATAAAGTATTACAATCGTATTCTATTTTTTTCCTCACAAAATGATGCAATGTTTCTATTTTTACATATATAGGGAGACATTGGGGCTGATAGTATAGCAGATGTACACTTTCACATGGCACGGGCCACACAGCACTGGTCACAGCTCCTTTGCTTAAACTATTTCAGCCCCAGACTCATGTGTCCCTGATTCCAGCCCTGGCTTCACCCCTCTTTTACTCTATAATGAGGCTTTCAGTGTTGTTTGTATTTTTGGGCTTTTGCAGGGACCACCCCTTTAGTCATAATGTGGGGCACTTTCTCTTTTTCTCCAAAACTTGGCCACTCTTCTCTCTCTATATGTATGGACTCTTTTCCCCTGTTTGTGTGGTATTTCCCCCACACAAAATAATTGGGGGTGACTCCACCTCTACAACAATTTAGGGACCCCTGGGTCTCCTCCCAGAAGTCTCAGCTAAGATATCCACCCTGTTCTCAATGACAGAAGCGACCACAGTAAAGATGGGCATCGATCTCCATAGTTTTAAAAAGATTGATGTTCTTGGCTGATGCATTGTGATTTTTGGATTGATTTTGGAGACATGGGGCCAAATGTGATAGGGTGAGAGTTTAGAAAATGTGAGAGTTTAGCAGCAAACTCTCACACTGGTCAAGTTTTATCTACAAAATGGGAAAACATCTGGATGAGAGTTAAAATCATGAGAGTTTAAAAAGTGTGAAATGTGAAAATTTACTGCTAAATCCTCCCTCCCTTCCTCCCTCCCTCCCTTCCTCAAGGTCAGACCTTACTCAGAAATTGCTAACTTCAGCGCACGCTATGAGGCCTCAGGCTGTGTAGGGCTTCGCAGTGGATAATATAATGCATGCCCATGCCACGGCGTTCAAACGCACTGGCACACCTGCGTTCGGCCGACCACACCTCCATTACCACCCAAAAAGGCACTTCCTATCAATCACTCTGCGATAGGTCTGCGTAGTCGCTGCAATCTCAGTCCTGATTGCATTGGCTAGTTCATGCACGCGCACTGTGATGCATACGCCTGTGCAGTACGCAACAATCGGCCAATTGCGGGAGTATTAGCAAATGCGTTCCTTGCTTAATCAGTCTTGATTTTGGGAGAAGGTTTCGAGCTGTCAGGACACTGCACTATTTATAAAGGGTATAATGCTTGCACCTAGCACCTAGTGGGGGGGATGTATTAAAGTGCTTCGCCTCTTTACCGAGGCAAAGCAGGAAGCACTAAAGATAAGAAGTATGAACATCTCATTGGCTGGAGCGGGGGGTTAACTCCCCCCTCCGGCAATCCCTGCCTGAGTACACAGCGCATAAGCCTAGTGCTGATTCGCTGTGTCTCATTCATGGCCGGCTCCACTGAGCATGCACGGGGTCTTGCAAGTTATCACGAGATCCCGCATGCAGCCCTGGAGCCGGCAGCCACCACAGCAAGGACAGCGATGTCCCTGCTGTAGGGATAGGTCATCACCAGGCTGTAGCTGTCGATAGCAACAGCTGCAGCGGGCGGAATGGTCAGGTGATCTGACCGTTTATACATGGCCAAGGCTATCGGTGCTGCTATCTTGTAGATAGCAGCACCAATAACGACAGGGGCGCATACATTGGGGAGAAGCGCTATCAGCGCACATAACATGCGCTGATACTGCTTCAGCGCTTCTTACATCTCCCCCAATATTCAATGTAGGAAGCTGCCTGCTCAGCTTGAATAGCGATATGATAGAACACATATCATCTACTAAATATAATTTTTAAAAGTGAAAATTTATAGGCCTCTAGTGCAAGTGACCCTTGGTTTTATTGTGCCATATTTAAACAAATACACTTGATTTTTCATAACATGAATGAAGTTTGCATATAAAGATGACAACATATGCACTGGGGAAGCATGTTCTGATGGAAGAACCCGGGTGGATCAGCCACTGAAAACTGAGGGCAGAATTTACGAAGCAGTGGCTTCTCTAAGCCGGTGTTTCCCAGCGGGTTGCAGGTACATATTTAAAATGGCACCCAGAGTCAGTGTAAAGCATGTCGGGATTTACACTGACTCCGAGTGCCATTTAAAATATTTACCTGCAACCCGCCAAGAAGCAGCAGCTTACAGAAGCCGCAGCTTCGTAAATTCTGCCCTAAATGTGGATAAGGAAAATACATTTTGTTTTGTGGGAAGAGAAAATTAAATTCGATTTAGCAGGTGCAAAAGTTTTGCAGGCACAGAGTTTCGTCTTGTGTGAAATTCACACAAGAGGAAACTCTGTGTCTGCCTGCAAAACTTTTCCACCTGCTAAATAGAATTTAATTTTCTCTTCCCACAAAACAAAATCTCTTTTCCTAATCCACATTTAAATAGAGAGGGAGGGTATGTCTCCTCCATAGACTTGTCATTCCTCCTTTTGCGGAGGCACGCACTGTGCCACTTACTTAGACTATCACCAAGGCTAAAAGTTGTCAATCAGCTCCTGCTGTTTCAATGTTATAATTTGTAATATTATGTATATATGTACTGTATAATGTGTCATTTTTTTTGTTAATTGGAAAAGAGCTGAGTATCATTGTGCCCTGTCTACAGCTCCATGAACTGGAGTTCCTGCAAGTTTTGGTCCTCATGCAATGTCAATTTCTGGTTACATCAAGTACAAATCACCAACTATAAAACATTCTACTGTTTGATTTGTGTGGAAAAAAACTGTATGAATGCTGTAGTTTGAAATGCACAAAAGGGCCCAGGGCAGGGCTACAGAAGAATGAAATCATCAACTCATACCTCTAAAATGCCCTGATTTCATCATGACAGTTTTGATTTTGGGGCACGTCTCTTTATCTTGATTACCCTGGCAGATGGGGTGGTATGTTCCGTTCAAGCACATCCTGGTCGCTTGCCCTCACACACTCAGGGACTCATACCCTCCATATGCAGCATGCCCCCTGCCATGTCCCACCATTCTTGCAGACCCTAATGCCTTTATTAAGAGGTCATCCCTTTAAATAAACCACAGAGTTACATATGTTTTTACTCACGTATACAATTTTGTATTCATCAAACATCCCTTCCTACATATGCAGATGAATCACAAACCTTAAATAACCTGCCTAAATTCAAAATCTAGAACTTTTAATCTTTTTGGTCATTCCAGAATCTTTGAATAAAACACATAAAAAAGAATGAAATAAAAATCTTGCTAAAGCATTAGGCTAGAAAATAACCCAGATGAAAAGGACATTTTAAAGATTATAAAAAAACACAGACTGATTAATCCCTGAAGTAAAGGAGGAGATTCTTTAAAGCTTCAAAAAGCCTGAATATTCATGAAAATGTTTTGCATCATTAAGCGAATAGAATTAATTAGTATTACGCATGGAAAAAAATAAGATTATGCAGAATACAGCAGGTGGAGTGCTTGTTTTTTTGTTGGGAGAGGGACAGTATCCAGTGAAGTCTAAGCTAATCTTTATGATTAAGAATAATTTGATTTCTCAGTCATGCTACAATATTTGAGTATTAGGGTAAGGGTAAAATGTAAAATAAGTTTGCCAACTAGACACTAACTAACAAATTTTGTACTGGCAAAACCAGGTTGATTTTGCCTATTAAGAGACTGCTACTTTAAAACATCGAGCAGTCTCGCACGGGACTCACCAATGTCTCAAAGCCGCAGCCTATTACATTTACCCCATAGAGTAAAAAACCATAACAGTCATAGGGTCGTATTCAATTAGCGGCAAAAACGGCCGTTTTTCGCCAAAAAACAACAATATTTTAGTCAAAAAACAGGCGAAAACGCAATTGGCGAAAAAAATAGGAGAAAAGTTTTCTCCATTCCAGGTCAGGTGAAAAAAAATGCAAAATCCCTATTTTTGGCAAAAAATTTTGGGATTTCTTTCAGAACCCTTTGGGCACTCCCCCTAATGATACTTTAGCGGAAAAAAAAATCGTAAGTTGCGCGCTTTGGAGGAAAATGACCGCTGAAATTTCAGCAACATTTTTTTTCCGTGAAAAATGCATTTGACGTATTGGGGCTAGTATTCGGAGGGTCATAAGGATGCGTCAAGTGTCCTAAACATCGCACATGGCTGGCGCACGCGTTTTTTTAGCAGTTATAAAAAAACGCCTGCCCTAGCCACGTGTGATGTTTAAAACAATTGGCGCATCCTTATGGCCCTCCAAAATACAAGCCCCAACACGTTAAGCGCATTTTTCGTGGAAAAAAAAATTTGCCCGAAATTTCAGCGGTCGTTTTTTGCCAAAGTACACAACTTACGATTTTTTTTTTTCTGCTAAAGTATCATTAGGCGGGTTGTCCAAAGGGTTCTGTAAGAAATCTCCACATTTTTACCCAAAAATATTGATTTAGCATTTTTTTTCACCTGCTCTAGGCTGGAGAAAAGTTTTCTCCAGTTTTTAGGTGAAAAACAGCCGTCTTTTGCCATCGTTGGCGAAATTGGCCACAAAATCGTCCATTCGCGAAAACTGACGATTTCGCCTGTTATTGAATACCCACCTTAGAGTCAAAAAGTTAATAAACGCTGTTCTGCTTGCGAAGAGTGGCGGAATGCATTGCATTCAAAATGCGATGTGTCATGCATCCCGCCCCTTGACGGCTTCCTAAGAGTATTCTCTACCAGCTAATACTTGTGGCCATCAAGGTCACAGAATTGACCTCTAGTCCTCCTCCTCTCTAGCCCTCCAGCAGATACACACCCTTACCCTATCCTTACTAACAATACCCTTTACACCTTTACCTGTTACTTAGCTTGGTTCATTCTTAGCCACAATGTAACTATGCCCAATTTACATATGCAATTTTTAATGTCTTATTCTACATTATGGTTCTCTCTTGAGGAGATCTGTTTATCTCCAGACTTACTGTTATGTATGTTTTCCTGCTGTCCAAGTGGGCCATGGTGTACGTTACTATTCTATATTTTGCATCGTTTTTGAAAATAAAATAAACTCTTAATACAAATAAGACTATGTAAGCTAGTTGGTGGGTATGCAGTCGGGAAGCTGGCGGACCTAATCCTGACAGCCGGCTTCCCGACAGGTGTCGATATGCCGACACCTGTCATTGGACATACGCTGGGAGCCCGACGCCCAGCATCCCGATCAAAGGGACGCCGGGTGCCGAGCGCGCATAGCCATGGGGGGGGAGGGTTAGGTTTAGGGTTCCTGGGGGGGACTTAGGGTTAGGTACCCCCCCGGGGTGCTAAGGTGTAGGCGGCGGGGAAGGGGGGGTTAGGTTTAGGTACTTAGAGGGGGGATTAGGGTTAGGCACGGGGGGAGGTTAGGGTTAGGCACCCTAAAGGAGGGTTAGGGTTAGGGGGTAAAATTAGGTTAGTTAATAATTACCTTTAGGACGATCAGCATTTCCTCCTCTGCCGGGATGCCACTGTCGGGATTCCAACCGCTGGGCATGGGTCCGGCGGTAAATCATACCGATTCCAGATGGTGCACTGTGCTGTGTAAATATCACCTACTATAAATCATATCTCCCTGGAATCACTGAAACAGGAAATGGGGGAGTGACTAGCACAATGAGGACATCTCAGAGGTCATGTTGACACATCTAGTGTTTATTATTGACATCTTTGTAGTACTACTGCAGCCCAAACCTCTCTCCCCTCTTCCTAAAACACCCTTGACTTGCCACACACAGTGGAGACAGGTATCTCTGGTGTGCATGGTACTATGTTAAGTGTTCCAAGACCCAACTTCCAGTTGTTACGACTTAAAAAGAACATGCCAACTTTAAAATTGGGACTGTGCCAGTGAAATTAGGATGCTTGGAACAAGAAAAGTGAACATTTCATGTATAAGGAGTCTATTCATCAGTACATACTTATCACTTGTGATAATTATTTTTTCAATTTGCTGCAAGTTTAGAAAACTGCCTCATGTCTCACTAACAAAACTATCACTTCTGAAAAGCTGCTCTTTTTGAAGAGTCAGCTTTTCGAAAAAGTGATACTTTTCCCCATACACTTGTAGTGTTCTTATGGATTTCCCCACCACTGGTGTGCCCTCCTCCCAGCCCCACTGCTGTGTGTAAACACTCCCCCATCCTTTCCTCGGTGTCCTCTCTGTCTCCCCCGTGTATTCTCTCCTTCCCCTGCTGCTGTCTCCCGTCCCTGCATTCTTTCCCCAGCGCAGTGTCCACTCTGTCCTCCCCCCTGTCCCTCTCTTCCCCCTGCTGCTATCTCTCGTGCACCGCATTCTCGATGTCCACTCCCCTGCTGCCGCATCCTCTCCCCGCTCCCTCAGACCTGTCTCCTTTCGACTGTCTTCTGCTGGTGAGTCCGAGTAGCAGCAGTGTCGGCTGCACACGTCTGCTTTGTCCTGGAGCACTCAGCTCCAGGGGCTCTGCAGTGCAGACACAGCAGGGAGGGATCTGAACAGATCCCTCTACTGACTGCAGTGGCTGGCATGTAAAATGGCAGCCTGTGAAGATTATCTGGTGCTGTACGTCATCGGAGGATGGCGTACAGCAACACCATGAAGTTAAACAAAACAAAAATTCAATAACTTGATGAATAGCCCTCACACTTAACTTATACAAAAGTATGTGAAAGTGTTAATTTTCACATCTTTTGTATACATTAATTGATGATGAATAGACCCCTAAAGCTTGAAGGGAATGTTCAGCCATATCTGTTACATTTAAAAAAAAAAAAATGTGTTAGGTATTTAATGACTAAAGGGCACCTGAGATAACCTGAAAGAACAAAAAAAGATCATGCTCCTTCAAACCCACAGTAATATAATTGGCCACACTCATGTGGTCAATCAACCGATCATCTCTATAGAGTGTCACATATCTGGGCCTTAACATTCCTTACAGACACAGACATTTGTTTATTTTGGTTTCCAAGACATCCCAGGGACACCTCCCTGTGATTAATTGATGCACCTGTATGCTCACCTGGTCAGCTAGTCCAATGGCTATTTAAACCAGTTCCTGTGAGCAACCCATTGCCCGAACAATGTGTTCCTACCAGGGGCGTTTTAAGAGATGAGGGGGCTTGTGTGCAGCCTCTGTTTGGGCTTCCTCCTCTTTGTTGGCGCACTGAGGGTCTGATTCAGACCCGCTCGCGAGCGCTGAGTGCTCGCAAGCGGGTCGATGGTGCCCAAGTGCGCATGCGCACAACGGAGACGCCTCCATCGTGCGCATGCGCGAGACCCGAATAACGACGGCCAAGCCGAAGGGGCCGTGCTGTCGATGGAGATTGACAGCACGCCCCCTTTGGTGGGTGTGCCGGGGGCATGGCTGCCCAGACGGAGGCGTTCCCATGGGAACGCCTACCGTCTGGGTCCAGCCCCACTGACATCACTAGTGATGTCAGTGGGAGTGCTTTTGGCTCTATCAGACCCCCTACCGCAGGGTCTCATCACAAGTCTGATGGTCGCGATGGTTTTGACCGTTGCGAGCATCATTTTGGCCGCTCGCTATAGCTGTGGGTGGTCACCCACAGCTATGCGAGCGGCCAGGAGGCTGCTCCAAAAAGGAGCAGGGACGGCCCTGATTCAGAGCGAGCGCTCTGTCAGAGCGTCCGGCTCTGAATCAGGGCCTGAGCGCAGTATATTCTGGCTTCATGCCAGAATCTACTGTGCATGCTCGGATCTTCAGGAAAATGGCGCCCGCACCTATTTTCCAGGGGATATCTTTCTGCGCATGTGCTGGTCACCGGCAAAATGTCCGCCGCCATTCTACCAATGATTTTTAGCTGCTCTGCAGCGCCGATCCAGCGCTGCGGACAAGCACATCAGAATCTGCTGAGAAGTAAGTCTTTATGAACAATGGGTACAGGGTGTGCGGTGTTGGCCCCTCTGGACACAGTGGCCCTTGTGCACCGAACACCTTGCACCCATTATAAAGACGCCTATGGTTCCTACCCAGGATAGTTCTAGGCTCTGGGTTTACTCCTTGTATCCTGTGATTGTGTTCCCTGTGACTCTATCTGCTACTTCATGGATTCTCACTACCTTCCATCTGCCTCTGTATTCTGTTACCTGTCAGCGCAGCAACTTCCACGCTGCACACAGACCTGCTTTCTATCTGCCGCTGTGTTCCGTTATCTGTCAGAGCCGCAGCTTCCGTGCTGCAAACAGACTTTTTTCCATCTGCCGCTGTGTTCCATTACCTGTCAGCGCCACAGCACCCACTCTGCATACAGACCTGCTCCAACCACTTTGTCTCATTCAGCAAGTATGCTTTCTTCCATCTGCAGCTGTGTATCATCACCTGTCAGTGTGGCAGCTACCACGCTGCATTCCAAGTTGCTACTCCTCAGTACAGCCAGGGTCTTCATTCCATCATACTGCTGGAACAGTGCATGCAAGTTACCTATTCTGTTTTACTCTGTGTTTGGTGGTTGTACAGGTTATCAGGTTATACTATTGTGCTGACTTGTATTGGTTTCCCTGTGTTAGTTG
Source organism: Taudactylus pleione (assembly GCA_031769625.1). Taxonomy (NCBI): domain Eukaryota; kingdom Metazoa; phylum Chordata; class Amphibia; order Anura; family Myobatrachidae; genus Taudactylus; species Taudactylus pleione. The sequence goes on along the minus strand of JAUIMM010000007.1, from coordinate 28,548,262 downwards.
CTATAGTCTTGGGCTGGTTCAGCGAAGAGTGCTGGTTCCAGGGCTAGGGTTCAGTGTGCAGTATACGGTCTGTACACTGAGGTGTCCAGTAGCTGTATTACTTATCCTGACTGTCAGTTTCTGAGTTCCTCACCGGTTCAAGTTCTAGGTCTTGCGTCAGAGCAGTACCAGAGTTACAGCTTCCTCAAGTTGTTCTCTGACTACATAAGACTCAGATTCCTGGCTTGAGTTCTGAGTTCCTATCTACCAGTACTATATTGTTCTGAGTCCTGGATTTCACCTTTGTTTCTGGAGTGTATCCCTGGTCTTGCTGGCCTTCACAGGTCACTAGGCGAGGGATCGCCTAGTGGGCCTGGTCTGTTCACTCCAGTTCCAGTTCAGTATCCATGTGTTTCTTAGATATATGTAAAATTATCTGGATACAGATTGAATTTGGTGAGCAAAGGAGTCCTAGAATGACACCTAGGCAGCAAGCTTGAGAGGTACTGTAGAGTTTATTGTTATCAACAGAAATAGAGATGTTAGGTGGGTAACTACAGTACTATTGGCCAGTGTAAACATTATAAACTCTGTTATTGCAAGATTGAGTTTGAGGTTGTGAGATGACATACAAGATGAAATGGCAGAAAGACAATCAGTAACTTGGCCCAACACAAATGGAGAAAGATCTAGAGATGATAGATTAACTTGAATATCATCTGCATACAGATGATAGTGAAATCTTAAAGAGCTGATTCATTTTCCAAGAGAAGTGGTTTAGAAAAGCATAGGACTTAGGACTGAGCCTTGTGGTACTCCAACTGTTAGAGAAGGTGGAGAGGAGTTAAGTCCAGATAAGGGAAAACTGAAAGAGCTATTTGATAAGTAGGATGAGAATCAGAATAGGAGAGTGGTCAAAAGTGTCAAATGCAGAAGAGAAATCCAGAAGAATAAGAAGTGAGAATTGGTCTTTAGACTTAGCAGTGATAAAATCTTTCACTACCTTAGTCAGTGCTGTCTCAGTGGAGTGTTCAGCACAAAAGCCAGACTGAAATGGGTCCAAAAGATTGTGTGAGGCATGAAACTGTGTGAGGTGGGTGTAGGCAAGTCTATCAAGCAGTTTAGAGGAGCAAGGAAGCTGAGAGATGGGACAGTAATTTAGGAGTGCATTTTGGTCAGAATTCAGTTTTTTTTTAGTATGTTATGATGTAGACCACTCAATTTTCGTATTGCCATAATACCATGGGGAAGATCCATTAAAGCGCAAAGTTTCATTGGAACTTTGTGTGTTCTGCAAATTCTGACTACTATAGTAAAGCAATCTTGCTTTATCTTGCTTTCACCTCTGTGGGAAGCAAGCGACACTAATATAAGCGAGATCTCCCTTGCTCATGCATTAGCCAACAAGGTTCCGTCAGAACTTTGTGTTTAATTGAATTCCGACCCATGAATCCCATCTTTTTCTGGTGGTCACTTGCTAGAGTCTGAAATTGTTTTATGACGTTGATACCTGTTTCCTATTTAATTCTTCCTCATTTTATATCCCATTCATATTAAATCTTGTTTACAATAAAAATGGTTATTTCTTTAAATGGAAGACAAACCCAACCAACTATTAGACCCATTGGATACTAGCATATACTAGCACATTACAGCTGTAACTGAGTCTCATTTAGAGAAGACCACAATTATGTGGTCCAAACATACAGTAAATGTGACTATTTATGGCCTAAGATTTTATTTTAAGTTAAGATAATATCAAGGTACACTTCAATTAATATAATAAAAATGTTCAAACACACAAAAGTGATATGTAATAAAGAAAATGCCAGTGTCCCCTGACTCTCATGAGTTGCATACACCTAGAATTGCACTGGAGAACAAGTAGATAAAAAAATTCTATGCAAGTATTTAGCTGAATCAAGTTATGCTTAAAAATAAAAGCACTGTAAAAGAAAGCAGAATTTTATGTCTGAAAGTTGTACTTACATTCATCTTTAAATGGAGCCCTATCGAGAATCAGTGCCTTATTAATTATTTTTGTGTGCATTCATAAATAGGGGGAAATATATAAAATCTTAGAGAGAGAGATAATGGAAAAAGATAAAGTACCAACCAATCAGCTTATTTCAAGCACAGCCTGTAAAATGACAGTTAGAAACTGATTGGTTGCTAATTTCTCTCTACACTTTATCCTCTCCAAGATTTGATAAATCTCTCCCATAATTACACTTAGGATGCTGAATAACATTTACATGAAATGTACTTTTAGAACAAAGAGAATGTCCCCCTTCTGTGTAGTAAAATCCTCTGCACTAAACCTGCAAAACACAAGTTATCTTATCAAGAGAACAAACTTTTAATACACGCTGATAATTAGTCTGCTTAATTAAGAAGATGAAACATTGGCAGCAGTTTTTGTATTAAAGCTTTGGTGAAGCGATAAGATGTGGACAGGATTACTGAAGTGTTTACCCATATACCATAAAAAAAAATATCAGAGCTTTTGATTTTCCTACCAAAGCCCCCTTCCACCCATTACCCCCTCCCATTATTTGGTGATTGAAGAGAGCAGATTCAATCTCTCTGAAGAATTCATTTGAACATCGCTACAGCATGTCTGGATCCTGCAATCACAAAATTAATACAGCAGATTTTTTTTCCTATTAAAATTCTGCTTTGTGTTCCCAATTACAAAATTATTTATTTATTTGCTTTTTCTCTACGCCTAAAGAGAAATATAGGAAAACAGCAATAATGAAAGTTTAGAAATGCATTGGCTGCTGTAATAATAATAATAATAATAAAAAAAAACCTGCTATCATTTTTATATATGAAACAAATTAAATGAAGTGTAAACATTTTTTTAATACAATCCTTATTGTAGATTTGTATTGAATTGTAATTCAAGACCTTGCTTCCGGTTGCATTAGAATGAGTTAGGGGGATTTAGGGTAAGAACAAGCTGCGAAGTATAGTATGAATCAATGCCTTCCTTAGACCTATAGACATTTCTGGTATGCAAGAGTAGCCATAGACGAGTATAGAGGTCAACAGCAGAGAAATAACTACCTGGTTGGCCAGGATGGCTCTCACCAGGGGGGATGACTTCTTCCATCTCTGTCATCCACAAACTTTAACCCCTGGGAGGACCATGACCACCTAATACTGGGGAAGGCTCTGTGTAAAATACACCAGCTTTGCCTTTTGCTTCAAACTGCTGGCTCTGAGTTCCGTCACAGAGCCTCTGTGATGTTGTGGCCAAGAAGTACAGCACAAACAATGTCATAATGTTGCAAAGAAACTGAGTTAAAAGTTTTAGCTAGTCAAGACCTTGATTTTTCCAGGTGTGCCAGGAGCCCTAGGTCTGGCCCTGGTCATCAGCAATTATGGCACAAAATGTAAATGTAGAAGATCCCACATCACACCAAACCACAAGTCATACTAATAAAATATGAAATGTGTTTAGAAGAGCTTTACTAATATTGAAGTCATGACCAGGGGCACTGTGCTTTAGATTAGTAATATCCCTGATTTATAACAAGCAGGAACATTCTATGATATGCACTATGAAGAATATTTTCAAACATTTTGTAACATGTATTTATAGTACTTAATTATCAGAAAACAGCTGGGAGATATCAGAAATTCTATAAGGATGTACTAGTTAATTCTTCAAATGTTTTCATACATAATTCCTTAATATTTCATCTTTCTCCTTTTACCATCTATTATAAACATTCATGAAAAATACCCCCAAAAACTTCACTAAACATTAAAGCTCTCTCTAAACCTAGTACAGTAATCTTTGCTTAGAAAAGTCACATTACCATTACCATGACTATTTTTAAGACCAGGCAATATTGATGTTACAAATGTAAACCTGCCATGCATAGCACAGGGATAGGCAACAGACAGACATGTTATGTTCCTCCCTGGCAGAAAAAGGGTTTAAATACATCTGCTTCAATAGATTAGTTGATCTCATTACCATAACGCCTGTGTTTTAACCGCTGAAATGTTTAATCCCACATAACATCCCATGTTCATCCTGGATCCATCCTTGCTGTTGAATTGAGCTCATGAAAATAAATAGATGTAATGCAGCATGCATCCTCTGATTACACTCGGGATAAACACACATTTCTCATTAGGCCGTCTACATTTTTCATTAACAAACACGTCAGATTTCACTGACTTCCTGTCAGGATAACTAATTTAAAATCAACCTCATGATTTTGACCATCAGAAAGTAATATATGCGCTCACCCACATCTCTGATTAAAATAATTACCTTCCTTTGTTTATTTTCCATCCACTCCCATAAAATAGCTTGGTAACCCTAATAAAAAGAATAAAGATTTCCTTAAGGCCCTTTTCCCCTGATTACCCTTGTCGCTTTACCCTACTGTCTATGGATCGCCTAGCTAGCAAAGCCTAGTCCCCTCACATTTTAATGCACTACCTGTTTGACTGTACAGAAGAAGTCTGTAGCCCAACCATACCACGTATTTCATTAACTTGTAGCTTGGCACAATACTGTATGTTGTGAACAGCATGATCTTTACCAGCAGAGAGACAGACTGTGTAAATATGTCTGGAACGCTTACTCTCCAAGCAAGCAGCCCTACAGCATCATACACAGATCAGTTTAATAAGCTAACACCCACCCACTTAATATAAATATTTCAGTTAAACTCTCTACCTGCTAGCTTGTTAGTATTATTCTTATTTCTTACATTGGTCCATACAAAATAGGTTTTCTAGGGTTTCTATTCAGTTGTATAGCAGTTTGTTATAATTTTTTTTATCTGAGGCTGAAGCATATTTGCCTATATCGAGGAGGCTCTCAAATCTCAGGTGGCGCTTCTCGACTTACGAAAAAGTAGGCAAGTCTTCCGGTGGCCTCCCACAGCCATCCGGCGCTCTCTTCCCTGTGTGACATGGACAGTCGGTGCGGCAGATGACAAGATTCACGTAAAATATTGTCATTGTGGCCCTGTCCCTGCTGCACAATGCTGGTAATAGCAGCATGGTATAGCAGGGGACAAGGCCACAATGACACGAAGGGGTCTTCATGCCCCCCCGCTCTGCCCACTTCTTCCATGCCATGTCTCCCACCTTGCCGACTTTGCTACCCCCCCTGGAAGGACAAACGAGAGTTTGGCAACCATGGGGTAATGCATGGTCTTTAAATTGGTTTCACCTGTGGGATATGTAGACTACTTTCACTGATTGAACTATCTCTCTCATCATGCCTTATTTGAATCCTGTTTCTGTTCAGCTCAATAAGACATTCTGACATTTCTATTTCATTGTTTGTGCTATTACCCTCCTTTGTGAATTGGTACTGACTGTCTCCTATAAAAACATTTTTTAATTCAAATATTAATAAAAGTTAAGTTTTATTAACATCAATTACCTCAACTATCCAAAGAGTGTCCCTATATAAATCTGCTTTTGTTCCTTTACTGCTCTTGTAAGCTTTCGGGTGGCACCTAACACTTTATATCAGATATTAATATAATAATTAATACTTACATTATAGGTGGTTATTTTTATTGATTGTATCTTTATCACAAATTATCCAGTGCAGGAATCCCTCACCCTTTCTTGATCATGAGAATCCAACAAGCTACTCCCATATAAAGCTAATTTCTGACTCCAAAATCCAGAATCTGACTATAATATTTAAAGTATCTTGCTGTATATTAGCTTGAACTTGGAGGAATAACATTACCAATATGAGACTTAAAGAACTGGGATAAGTCTAGAAATTGTAAGGTACTTAATGTAGCTTATGTCTGTCTTAATCTATGGATCCTATTAATTACTGTAGTTGGGTAAACATAACTGACTCTTTCCGTCTGCTTCAGGCTTTTCATAATATATGTAATAAATACTAATATCATCTAGTTTATGTACTGTATGTTTAGTTATGCCTCAGATTTTGAAACATTGAGCACACTACAAATTGTGTCAAAGTAATTTAAACTAAAGTAATGTCTGGAATGATTTGGCAATTGGAAGCCCTAAAATGTCAAAATAATGTTATTTGTATGTATTGTGCCTTTAAAAAGAACTCTGTCATCTGTAACCATATTCCCTAGTTTATAATAAATTGATTTCTAAATCATTATTATTTATTTTATGCTGTCTCATGATTGAAATACAGCTATCCAGTAGTATTAAGGGAGCTGATTAAATTAACACATTCCCCATGTACCGAGCTTTGTCACTCACATAATTACCTGAACCCAAGACCAGTCTCTCTCGGCAGCTCTTCGTACTTGATAGCTTAAGCCTGTCAAATCAGGGGCAAATGCAAGACTTCTAGAGGGGGGTTTCCAAATGCTAGATTTTAGAAAAAGTTTGGCCAATCCATGAAGAGGGCATAAGTAGCGCTTAACAAGTAGTAGTCTGTGTCATACAAAGTCCAGTGTATATAATATTTCAGACATATACTAAAAAGGGCCAGCGATCACAGTAAGAGTAGAAAAATATGCTGCCACTGGGCATGCACAGCAGCTACTTGCCACCCCATGGGTGTTGGGCATGGCCACAGCTCTAGTAAAATCACATTATACAGTATATTACTGCTATTATGGTCATGATTTGAGCTGGCAAGGAAGGGGGGCTTCTGGGTTCTGTAACCCCCCCCTGCATTTGCCTATGCGATAACTCCACAACAGAACAAATTTTTAGTGTGCTCATTTTGCAACACAATTTTGAGTGACACAGGTTCCTGCTTTAGGTAAAAGTGGGTTTGGCTTTTAATGTTGAGATATTGATATTGAATTATTTCAACATATAAAATGGCCATCACTATTTGAAATTGTATAGCACCGTGAAATTTGTTTGCTGTTTTATAAATAATACCTATAAATAATTGACTATGGCATGTCCTGAAATAGACATGTGCAGAGAGAGCACCTTTCCCTAAAATGCCTCCCACCACAGAGACAGAGGGGTCAATCCAAATAGGTGCGAATTGCGAGTAGCAAGTTTGTTTCTTGAAACTCGCAGACTTCGCATTGAAGCGTACTCCCGAGAATCCTCCAATCCAATTAAAAATGGCTATTCGCACTACTCTCAGCGGAGAGGTGCGAATTGACTGCCAAATGAAATTTGAGAGAAGTGCATGAAAAGTGGGGAGACCTTCCGGGACCCCCCAAAATTGATAATTTCGTTAGCAGGACCGTATAGAAGGCTGTTTGTAGGCATTACGAAGGTACTGTAGGTTTTTAAATGGTGTCCAATGGCTGATTACTATTTTTTTTTTATTAAATGCAAGAAAATTATTAAAAACAAACTTTTTTGATTAATCTCAAACAAAATAAATGAAAAATGCTAAATTTTGGGGTACTTTGAGGGCACTATGTTAAAAAAATATATAAAGAACAATTATTTTAAATTAAAAAAATATTGTAATTAAATTTGGGGTAATTTGAGGACATCTTTTTTACCCCAAAAAATGACATGTAATTATTGGACTTATTAAGCTAATTGGAAACTTTCAATTGCCTAATTAATCATTAGGGGGGTGTCCAAGGGGTTCAGCACAGTGTTCCGACACTTTAACCTTAAAATAAAGATTTTCCTTTCCATCTCTCACCCTCAGGGAGGTGCGAATGGAAAGATGCGAATTCGGTCTGACTGATTCAGTGCGAGTTGCTGAATGGATTGCAAATAAATTTGGTATGCGAATTTGAAGAGAAAATAGCAAATCGCTCCTCGCAATTTGCACCTAATTGGATTGGCCGCAGAGTCGGGACAGATCAAGAGAGCAAATCCTGCAGTGCTAGCGCACGGTACATATAGTGGGTCAGCGATGTACCAAGGTATGATGACTCCAAAACTACTAGTTAATAATTAGAATGTTTATAGTATAGTTAATATTTAGAATGTTTATAGTATTTACTAATTCAAACAAGTCACAGCTGACCAGTGAGAAGTAAATCATTAGGAAGAATAATATTTGTACTGAACAGCTATGGGTTTCCATTATATTTAAGTTGATTCATGCCTGTATTGAGTGGTTTCTGTAAGAAACAAGTTGTGTAATTAGATGCAAACTGAGCGTCTCTTGGCTCCTGCAGCCAATTCAACCCATCAATAGGGTTCAGAGAGCCAAACCTGCCCATAGAAATCTTGTATTAAGAGTCAAACATGTTTGACAGGAAACAAATTAGATCAATTGGGCAAATAAAAGATTAAAAAAGTTAAACACCGTTCAAAGGTCAGAGAGCTCGCTTTTTCTTAAACTCTCAGGACAAAAATCATCCTATTCCAGAGCCAGGGAATGTTATATAGTTGCTTCAGGTCATATTGCAGTCATATTGCAATCAAGAATATGTCATCCAATAAATAGAATTCTATCTTAATTTAAATTATATTTATGTATAATTAAAAATTATTTAAACTGCCTTAAATATAAACTATAATTAGACACAGTTGCAGTGACTTCGGTGACCATGTTTAGATGGACATTCTGAACAACCATAGGGTTGCTCTAATGTTAAATGGTGCGAGGGATGTGCGACTGATGGTACGACTTTTTGCGCAAAGCGATGGATTACATTAGCATAAATTCGCAGTTGCGCTGCGTATAAAGACACAGTCACGCAGGGATTATTGGCCACCTCTGAATCAGGCCCAATATGATTATGATGAAGGAAACAGTCAAGGACACACTAAATCATAATTTCAGCTCTTCTTGAACTCACATCCATAGCCTCAGGTTTGCTTAACCAGCACATGCAAAGCTAGAGCTTATGACCAGGGTTAGGCATCAATGATAAACTGTAAAATGTCAAAAGATTATTAAGGATATATGGTGTGGGGGAAGAGCAAAATGAGGGTGGGAGGTGCTTAAAGTGGTATATGAAGCACAATACAAAAACATTGGGGTGTTTATGCTATGCAGACAATTGGACATAGTAATGATTATTATTATTATTATTATTATTATTATTATTATTATTATCCTTTAATTATATGGTGCTACAAGTGTTTTGCCTTACAGAGTACATAAGCAGAAACAGTACAAACAAAAAAAAAATGCAAAAGACTTTACAGTAAAAAACATTGTAGAACAAAGGACAAACTATATAAACATTGTTGCATCTGCACTCATAATACCCACAGAAGAAGGTCTGATCAGTTATGTTAGAGATATAATGGTTGAGCCCTGTCAAGAGTGAAAAGCTCATGACAAGCAAATTGTCCCTGAAAACTATTCAGTTGCTGGAAACTATATTTTAAATTTTTGCCACTTGTCTCCCCTGTGGCACTATACATAGCTTAAGCATTGACGAGTGGAGTGCTGCAAGGTTGTACTCAGAGCCGGCCCTAGCCAAATTAGTGGCTAGCAAGATTTTGGGTGGTGCGGCCTCACTGAAGAGGCATGGTCTCACTGTGCTGTAGCCCCTTCCCCATTGTTCTGATCCCAGCACCCCTCACCCAGCACAGATCACAGAACAGCACACATCACCCAGCACCCCTGTCCCAGCACAGCAACAATCACCCAGCACAGTACCCCTCTCCCAGCACAGCACCCATCACCCCTCTCCCAGCACAGCACCTGTGCCAACCACTAGCCGTCGTCCAGGTGCCCCGTCCAGTTTGCTGCTGCCAGGCCTGATCGGAGCTGACAGCTGAGCTCCGATCATGGACGCTGCACAGTGACAGTAGCAGCTGCCATAGTCTCTGCCCAACCAGCAGCAGGTCCCTCTGGCCGTGCCTGCCCCAAACCTCTGCCCGCCCTAGGTGGGTTTGGGTGCCCGTAGGAATTCCAAATGCCCTAGGCACTTGTTCAGTTTGTCTATGCCTAGCGCTGGCTCTGGTTGTACTTACAGTAAATAGAAGGAAATATTGTTTAAAAAGATAATCTTTATAAATACTATATCATAATTGTTTCAGTTGCTCTTCTGCCTCTTTATGCTTAGATATTGGATGGTTTGAGTATTTATATATCCAGAGCGAATTGCAAATGGTTCAGTATTTAAATATATAATCACATTTAGACAATTGTTTAGTTTGGAATCTTTACGTGATCTTAAGAACACAAGTGACAGGCAGTGTCTTAAAGCTGTCCTTCAAACTGAATGTATACTTGAAAAACAATTTTATATGTTGAAGCAAAAAAAAATTTGGAAGGAGACTCTGGTACTATCTGTTTGTCAGAATTAGATATAATGACAGTAAAGTCCAATGCTTTCCCCAAGTCACTGGATAACTTCCCTTTTTTATCTGCTTAAAACGAGAGCAGAAACTTTGAGCATATACCAATTACCACACAATATGCAGCAAAACATTAAAATATTAGATTATAACTTAGATGTTTTGAGCTGTTTAGTTGCCTAAGGACCAAGTGTCTCATGTATAATTGGACATATGCATGTTTATTGTGTAAAATACATAAGGGTCTATTCACTAAGCAGTGTTAGGAGACAGAGTGAAAATTGATAAGGTGCCAGCCAATCAGTTCCCAACTGTCATTTTTCAAACACAGCCTGTGACATTGTAGTTAGGAGCTGATTGGCTGGCACCTTATCACTTTTCACTCTGTCTCCAAACACTGCTTAGTAGATAGACCCCATATTTCCATATGATACATATGCACACAAAACATACATTTGCTTCTATATGCAGATGTGGTCTCACCATACACTTACGACTTTACACTTAGAGAAGGGCAATGGAAGCGAGGAGGGCTGGGCATTGATGAAGTTGACAATCTTGGTAGCCACTCCTGACTGGCTAGTTACCTCTGGACCTCTACCACTATATACACAGAAATATATACAGTATAAACACATGCACACACACACATATATATATATATATATAAAGTTGATGTGGTTCTGCACTCACGCCTTTCATTGAGAGCATTAGGCTAATGATTTAAATCTATTTATTTGTCAAATGGTCATGCTCTTTGAGAATTAAGTTCCTATCCTATATGATGTCATATATGTGTATTGTGTAATATATGATTATTGATAATGTCATGTGTGCTGGGTCCCCAGGCATTGATTACCCCTTGATTGTGAACATATAGAGAGATTGTGCATGGTCCATAGATGAGGTACCATACACCCACTGGTGTGCTCTGTCCGCATTACCTGACAGTTCCCATTAGGACCTGTAATAATAACCCATCTGGCACATGGGGGAGTCTGTCTGCCAGGGATGGGAGGCTAGATTACCTAACATGTGAGCTAGTAGGGTGATGTAGGGTAGATTACCTAACATGTGAGCTAGTAGGGTGATGTACATAGGTTGTGCTTCTAAGTGGGGAAAGGATTCTGTGGTCCAGTGATGGATCGGTGGGTCATGTCCCCCATAGCTTTCCCTATAGGACATGGTATGTGGGCTGACTGGTCGCAGGGTCCATGCGCTGTGGCATGCATTCCAGTGATGGGAAGCATTGCCACTGCGCGTGTGCGGCAGGCCGCGACCCGCGTTACCATGGAGATAGTGTAAACACTGACGCCTGTGCCTGGTGGTCCCGATTGCGGTCGCTGGGAAGTAAATCACGGGCGCACGGATGGCGCGCTTTCAGGTGAGCTGTGGAATAGTGGACATGGAGCCCGGTGCCGTGAGGGATGACCTGGTCTAATGTGAGTGCATTTCTCTTTGCTATGTATTGGTACTGATAACAGTCCAGTGTTTTGGTTTAACCATGTATACTTAGAGGAGGGGTATTAATAGCTGGGACCTGGCCAGAGGCATTTGTTGTGAGGGTTGTGTATGGAGTACAGTTGTTAGCTACCGTGTGGATATTTTTCTGATGCCTTTTGAGACGAACTGTTAAGGGATTGCGGGCCTTGAGAATGGTCTACATCTAGACCGAAACGTCTGCTTTTTGAAACGGCTTTTTGAAATATGCAACCAGGAATAATCTATTTTAATATGGATGAGAAATAAACTAATCTACTTTGTTCATAAGTCTGTGCATTCTATATGTGTGGTATATCCACATATGTATGTATGTGTATATAAATATATATTTTTTTTTACCTATCATCCACTGTGTCACTAGCTATTGTCTCAAGCTCCTCTGTGTCTCACCAGCCTTAGCTCTCCATGTATCTCTCCAGCCTCATGCCAACTCATGTGTCTCTCCAGCCTCATGTCTCCCTGTGTTTCTTTCATCTCTGTCACCCTCTGTCCCTCCCTCTCTGTCATCTGTCACACACCCGTCTTTATGACATATCCCCCTCTCACTGATATCTGGCCCTGTTGTGCTGGGGGAGGGGGGGTTACTGTGAGTGGGACCACAGGTGGGTGTTGCTGTTGAGGGTGTCCATGGGGTTGTATGAGGAGGGGTCACCAGCTTCAAGCACTAACAGCAGTTGTCTTCCCATCTCTGTCCCCCAACACCCCTCTGTCTGTCTCTTTTATCTCTGACCCCTCCATCCACTCTCTCTTCCCTGTCCCCCTCCTCACCCAGTCTCTCTCATCTCTAATCCCCTTCCCCATCCATCTAATTTCTGTCCCCACTGGTGCCACGTGTTTGTGTGTGGGGTGTTTGCGGGTGCCGTGAATGCGGGTACGGGCATAGTGGGTGCTTAGACGGAGGGGAGAAACCAATAAGGGGGATGGGGCCTCCGACTGTGGAGAAAGAATTTAGGTTGTTTATATTATATAAATTAATGTGTTTTTGAAACTTAAAAAAACATTATACAGTCTATACTGCCCAACGCCATTTTAGTCAGGCCAAACTCTATGCTATTGTTATTTATGCTGTAAATCAAGTGCATATTTACTATTTTTGCTTGGTGTAAATGAGGCATATATGTATGATGAGATGTTTCCAGCTCTGCATTCATATGGCTGAATTTAACACCTGAGTTTAAACACAAAATTCATCAAACTTTATATGGGCTTAAAGTGCTCTGAGTGAATCCAATCCTTCCATGGTAGAGATCCATGTGTCCGAATGTGGAAAAAATTAGATGCCAACTGTAAGAGTCTGTAGACACTGAAATACGTATTTGTGTGCCTTTAGGGCCTTATAAGTATGGCCTCCTATGTGAGCGGTGTAGCGTCTTTGTATGGAACTGCTTTCCCCGCCCCACCCGCAGCACACTCCGTCACTCCCATAAGATGTCTCTGTGAATTTTTGCAGCGACCTCCCTGTAACCTCACAGACACCATCCAGGAACACCCCTCACATTTCTGCTACCATGTGCCCAAGTCTGTACTGCTACTCTGTACGTACAAAATCGGGAAGCATGCGCAGTGCCACTAAGACGCATGTGCAGATAAAAATCATTGCTCTGTTGCTTCCGACTCATAGTCAGCCCCAATATGTAATAAATTAGCTACTGATCTCTTACAAAGTCATGGAAAGCTGTGTTAGATTACAGTATGTACTGATTTTATAGAAAATAATAGTTAATAATAGCTAACAATAAGTAAATGTTTTAGTTTGTGTTAAGTTTTATTAGTAGTTCCACATGTATTTCTACATTAGCTTTACTATAGTGTTTTTTTTTGTAATTCAAAAAGTGACTATGGGCCTGATTCAGAGCCGTTCGCTATTTGTGGTCGTTCGTTCAAAAACAAGGGGTGGCTATTCAAATGATCCGTTCGCAAATTGCAGTCTGTTCCCACCTCTAAGTCTGAACGAGCGAGCAAAACATACGCTCGTTTATTTGATAAAAACGCCCCCTGGCCGCACGCACCATATGTCATGTCCGCTATTTATTAGATTAATCGAGTACATCGTACAGCGTATGAACTGCTCGCTATTCTTGTGGTTGGTGTTTTCAACCGCTATTTTGCGAGCAGTTCTGAGTTAAAAAAAAACAAGTGACGTGGTCAATGACGCTGCTGTATTAATTATGCACTCCCTTAAAATGCCCGTTTTGACCTTTAAGCACGCCTGCGTTCGGATCTCCACTCCCCGTTTTCAAGCACCTTCCCCTGTTACCACCCACATACGCCTCATTCTGTCACTCAAAATAGCAGGCCCTCGCTATATTGCGTACCAACGATTTTCGGCCGCACTGACTGGTTCGCGCATGCGTACTAAAAACCGTACGCATGCGCAGATGTGCGAACATCGCTCGGAACGAGCGTACTGCCGCTAGCGAGTGGCTCTGAATGAGGGCCTATATTGTCTATTTTAATTCATCAAAACTGAAATATCTGAATAAATGACTGGATTTGCATGGCTCATAAGGACACATTTCCCTGGAAATTATTTGTTGGACATTTGTAAAAAGTCTAATTGGAGCAATAATAATGCATGTTGTATATAACGTTCCATTAAGCAAACATCATGAAAACATTTAGTGGTTTCCTTATTTACAGAGCCATTTTCTCCAATTTATATTACAGTTGGTTTACAGTTTTATTAGGTTTATTTACAATTTCTGTCTTGTTTATGGAAGTAAAGACAAAATGTACACAATTATTCCTATTTCATACAGTAAAATAGCTTGCAAGTTTTATAATATAATATACATTTTAAGAGATTTATAATAAAACTGAAGAACGAAAACAAATAAAAAAACCAAATACATCTACTGTCTTTTAATCTTCACGCTATATTTTGGCTTTTGGGGCAAAAAGGCACTTAAAGCATGAGGCAAAAACAGTATAATTCAATTTAACTCATACAGTTGACATGTTACACCACGAAAACACTTACACAAGAGCAGTGAGAAAACTCCTGCCATCTGCTAAAGGTGTCATCACATTGGTCATTATATTCTTGAGGTCATAGATTCTGTATGTACTGTAACTAGCATCCTGCAGCTCTTACAGGTTGTAATACAGTAGGTTCCTCACTACTGTAAATGGGAAAAAGAGTTCATTCGCCAGGCTGACAAAGAACCACAGAAGGATTAACAGGATATTTATGAAAATCTAACCCAAATCCTATTACAAAATGAGCTTGTAACCATTGAAACTGTAGGATGACAAACCTAATCAGCTTTGGCTGGCGGCATTGGAGGAAAGTAGAGGAAAACGAATATGAGATCAGAAAGACAGATGTTCTGTATCTGGGTATCTGAAACACAAAGTAAGTGTGTGAATTGTAGAGATTAGAGAGGCTGCCTTTGCAAATGATAGCTCCCCCTCTGAGAAAAACACACACTTTCACCTTTAAATACTTCAGTTACAGGAGCTCTGTCACTAGGTGTCATACATGGGGCTTTGATTACAATGAGATGCAAATAAAATAAGCAAATGTTTACAGCATCAGGTAATCTGCGGCCCTATGTTACAGTATTTCGAGTTAGCTCTATTTCTTGCTGATTTTAGGTGGCTAGGCCAATCCACCTAGCTTTGCTGAGCACTTGACACATATTCATTCTTGGGGATCAAATACTTAGCCAGTCCACTGTTCAAAATAAGCAAATTCTACGTTTGTATTGTATCATCTTGGCATTGTAACAGGATTGCAAGCTGTAATGAACTACATTGCATGCTTCTGTAATGATCAGTAGAGGATAGCAGATCAGTAATGGAAGGAGAAACGAATCCCAGCTCTGTGGCAATCGTAGAATTTGAATGCTTGATTTTGGAACAAAGTAGAAAAAAATAAATTTATATAATTGTAGTAACATATGTAAAATAGGCATAAAGTAAGCTGTGTACAGACATAATCAACACACACTAATATCATCTCATTAAATTAATAATAATATGTAAACGAATACAACTCTACAAAATTAATACTATTCTACCCTCACATTAAAAAAAATATATATAAAAAAATGTGTTATAGTATCTCAATGCTTCACATCACTCTCAGCAGATGAGCACAGGTAACTGTACTATCTGACTAAAGTCACAGAAAAACATTAGAGCTAAACTATAGAAGTAGAATAAAACACTAGTACCAAAAAAAAATAATGACAGATATTTTGTTGAAACCTCCGTTCAGTAAAATCTACTGTAGGCAGATACCCACAAACATAATTCTTAGTGGGATATTTATCCACTGTTTTGAAGCTTTAAATCATGCAGAAACAGCTGTATCTTAATTTTTAAGACAAAGATAAGTTTTGGAGCCAGGGCAGGTACTTTGTCTCTTGGCACCCTAGGCAAAACTTCAGCCTACAGTACTCCCAACCACCCCGACAAGCTGGCTGAAATGCCGGCACAAATGCATTCTAAAAAAAAATAAAAAGGTCCGGCCCAAGGTGCATTTGACTCCCTGTCCTTGCCCCCCGTTGCAACTGTCCTATTATAGGCACCGCTCAGAGGGTAGTGCCCTGAGTGTGGCCCGGCCGGCGCTGTCACTGTTTTGCAGTGGCAACCAGTCCTATAGGTGTTGGGGCCACCTAGAAAGGGTCCGGCCCAGCAGGAAGTGCCACGTTCTCCAGGTGGCCCAATCTGCTCTCTTTCTTCTCTCCCTTTCCCCCACCCCTTTGCCCTCAGTAAATCTGCCAGTTACAGTACTAATTATTTTTAAAAGTTTTTATTAATTTATTTGTTTTGTTTTTAAGCATACACTAGGCAAAAGCAGACCTCTCTGTGAATGATTGAATAAAAATATAATAATACAGTAGTAGTGTAATTAAAAAATAATGAAAATAATTATACTACTACAGTAGTAGTGTAATTATTTTTATACAATCATTCATATAAGACCACTAAACAACCCAAAACTTGCTGAGCTGACTTACCACCACTGACTGTCATAGTTTTCTTCATATTCTTATTTACAGGCTCAGCTCAACCCCAGACAGCCCAGCAGCTTGCTCCTCCTCTTCTGCAAAGGAAGAGGAGGCATTGAGGCCAAGTGAAGGAGAGAGCAGACCAGGGAGGTCGGGCACCTGCCCACACTAGTAAATGACAGTGCACGTCAGCGCTGTGCTGCTGACAGCCCGGCTGGGTGGGAGCAAAGACCTCGCAATGGCACTGTCAATGAGGTCAATGTGTGGGGTAAGGTGACTCAGTGACAGCGGAGGCTGCGGCTGGTTAGACCCACAGCCACCGCTGGTGCAATTGAAGAGAAGGATGTCCGAGACATCCTTAGTTTTTTTATTTAATTGACTCAGCGCCACCTTCAAATAGCCGGCAGCCTTAGGCAGCTGCCTAAAGGTGGTGCCGGCCATGATTGGAGCAATTTTAGAAATGGCTAATACAGAAGTTACTGCAGACTCTCCAACATGACCCATTCCAGGAGGAAAGAAATGCTCTGCTACTGGACTTCCCACCAAATTTATGACTGCAGCCACCTGTGTTGAACTAGTTAATTGATGAGACAGGTGTTTCAACACAGGTGGCTGCAATCATAACTTAAGAGGGAAGTCCAGGAGTAGAGGATCTTGTACTTGATGGAAGGGGTCTAGTTGGAGGGTCTGGATATATACAGTAAATCTGGCCACACATCTAATGATTATCTGTCCAACCAGCCAACTAATTGATTGGTTGGAATGAAAATCTGGTAAGGTATGAAAGCAAATGACAATCAGCAATTTGCTCCCAAATGCTGGAAAATGGACATAAACTGTTGTTTGAACAAATTGTTTAGATCAAACATTTAACAAACTTGTCTGAACGACCATTTCATCTGTTTTCTGGCATTTAGGAGCAAATTGATGATCCTCAGTTACTCCCATACGTTACCAGATTTTCATTCCAACCAATCAACTAGTGGGCTGGTTGGACAGATAATCTTTAGATGTGTGGCCAGCTTAAGTCACAATGCCACAGTCTAGAACTATGGTGGGCTGGCCACAAAATTCTATTAACCTCCAGAGCACTTATAGCCAGGGGAGTAGCCTGGGTGGAACAGGTTCTCTTGGTGCAGAGACAGTGATTTATTTTTAGTTAACACATGAATAGTAGGGGAGCTTTAGTTGTGTCCTTTCCTTCCCTTATTCTGTGCATCTTTCTGTCTCTCTTTACCTCTCTTGTCATATCTATCCAAACATTTTTCCCCTACCATCCAATATTTTCCTGTGCCCATCACAACACATCTTTCCTCTTACCCTGCCACATTTCTCCTACCTCACCATTCAGTTCTTAAGTATTATAGAGAATATCTGTCTACCCTATCATGTTCTTGCTTCAGGTGCCATGGCTCCATGCTGCACCACTGCTAAGAGAGCTTGTTTGTTGCTTTAAGTTGCTGGGAATTCACTACAGCTAGGCTTGTTTATGGTAGAGGAGACAGAA
The DNA here is from genome assembly GCA_031769625.1 of Taudactylus pleione. Lineage (NCBI taxonomy): Eukaryota > Metazoa > Chordata > Amphibia > Anura > Myobatrachidae > Taudactylus > Taudactylus pleione. Next base: position 28,530,133 of record JAUIMM010000007.1, on the reverse strand, counting down.
AGGATAGAGGTTCTAGATCCACCTCAGAAAGAATAAGTAATTTATGTATTAAAATATTGTATGTTTAATTTCAATGTTCATTCTGTCTGTACAGTGCTACGGAATATGCAGGTGTGTGATCATTATATTATGTATTGTTTATAATGGAAAAGTTTAGTAGGTTAAAATAGCATTCATGATATGCTTATTGAATTTTCATCATCTTCAGTCCAAAAGAATCCAATAACAAAGTAGGATTTATGGTTATAAGTAGACCACTCTCTAGAGATCATATGAGCTCATACAGTATCTGTAAAGCCCCAGGAACATTAAAAAAAAGAGAACGATTTCTTGTCAAATATAGGGGATACCACCAGATATTATTGACAATATGATCCTACATCATCATGCACAGTAGTCACGTTTGACAATGATCCTTAAGCAATGCCAGACAGGTTACATTCAGCATGTTGAAAATCAATGGAGCTACTTTACGGACACATTGTTATTTATTGCAGGTGTGGGAACCTTCATTCCATAGATCTGATATTCAGAAATTCAAAAAACATCATAGACAATTTACTGCTTTTGCTCACTGACAATGCTATAAACTCATTATCACCAAGCATCCCCTCTTACACTGTGAGGAGCACTGCTACATACGTTAATGAGAAGGCTAAAGATGGGAGCAGGAATATTAAATGTGTGTTATTCTATTCAAGGCATGATGGTTCTACCTCAACTTAAAAGCATTCTGGAAAAAAGATTCCTCACTAGTGCTTCACTAAAAGAAGTTTTTCCATGTTTATTGTAGTAACACCATCATTTGCTAATAAGTGGATTTATAAATCATATTTATTAAATGGTCTGCTACCTTCTGGTTCAAATAAAGTATTTACATTTTTCAACATCTGCTTAACAGTAATGATAATCTGTGTTCTATTGTGTGTAGTAGTTAAACAGTCATTACTTATATAGAGGTCTATTTACTAAGCTTTAAATGGAGATAAAGTGAACAGAGACAAAGTACCAGCCAACCAGTTCCTAACTGTCATTTTTCAAACACAGCCTGTGACATGGCAGTTAGAAGCTGATTGGCTGGTACTTTATCTTGGTTCACTTTATCTCCATCCAAGGCTTAGTAAATAGACCCCATAATGTTTCTAATGTCAGTAGAAATTTATAAATGGCATACTTTTTCGGTAGTGTACATCTAAAGCCCTCAAGCCAAGGTGCAAAAGAAAAGCAATAGCATAGCATGTATTTTTAAACATTTCACAACTCTTTTTCAGTATTATAGCCTGGTGATGCTTCTGATGGGTCATGCTGCAGGCAAGTAAACATGTTAAAACAACATTAGTAAGTTAAGAAATATTAGATTGGAATTTATTTTTTAACTTAGTATAATTAATTCTGTAGAGAAAAAGTTATATATCTAAAAGGTTAACCATGGTTAAACTACAAGTAGTAATTTAAAAAATGGAAACAGCTAGGTGAGGGACACAAAGTATATTGAAAGTAAGGGTTTTTAAATAGTGTGATTCATGCGGTAATTAAGGAAATAACATCCCATCATGATCAAGGTTAAATAAAGATATGATGGATTGCCCTAGTTGCCTATAATTATGGCTAGCATGGCTGCAAGAAATGTAATTTTCTTATTTTTTTACTTAAATAGAGGAGTTATATTTGGGGCACATTTGGCAGGAGCTCCAGTGACCAAGATATCTCAACTTGCTAATGTTTCCTAAGCCAAGCAAGGTGTTTAAGGTGATGCAATCATCACCTAAATCAGAGGATAGAAACATCAACAGCAAAGGGCAAACACTAGGCAAAAAAGCAAACTCCAGATACAAAGCAACAGGCGAGCAAATAGCCAGTTTAGGTATAAATAATCGCAAACGAACTTTGCAGAGTAGGATATCATAGTCAGGTTCCAGTACATAGCCATTCATCACATCAAGCAATGCACGTTTGAATGGTATACAGTAAAAAGCACATGTAATGCCCTTCCCAGAACTGAAAGAATGTAAGAGAATCATCCGTCACCCTGTTCCCAACAAATGGATGAGTTCACATGTGGTGTTAAGCTAAAGAACTCTACAGCCTGTCCTGGCCTTCTCAGTTACCAGTTCTGGACCCCATTTAGTGTTTCTAGCATATTCTGGAACAAAACCTAGAACAGCATTTTCCATCACCAGGAACCAGGGTCACTTGAAGGATATTCGTGTGAAAGAATGGTCATGCATCAGGCCCACAAACCGTCAGACATTGGTAAACTCAAAGCTCTGATGCATACAGCCCATACCGGAAGCACATGGCAAATGTCTTTTAAAGTGACCTTACATTGGCGTTTCCCTTATTTTGGCCACAATGAGTACATGTGTGATATGACTCTCAGATTCTGCCAAGAACTCATTGGAGCACAAAAAACTTTGTCCAAGCAGAATAAATATGACTGTGAACCGACCTGTAAAAGAAGGCTTATACACTAAACCCTTTCCACAGGCAGAACCCTGAAATTTCTTAAAAGCTAAATGATCTGTGTAAGCATCAGGGACATCTGTGTGGCTGAGTACAGTTACAGTTTTCCATTACAGTTTCTTTTTATCTCAATCTAATGCATCCATGTCTGTATGGTAAACTCAACACACTGGCGCTTTATCTTCTGTGAAATGCTAATTAAATAGCTAAATTCTGCATATGTATACAGATTACTAACAAAATAGTTAGGAAAGTGTTTCTGCCGTTTTGGGCATTAAAGGCTTCAGAATTTACAAAATGAAATGTTTATATATTAGCCTTTTAACACATGAAGCTTATTTTACAAGTAATTGTATATAATCTCCAAAAATATTTTGCATGAAAACATATTAACATAATTTGGTTATACTCTTATTGTGAGACTAAAACACAATAAGTACTTAATATAAAAATGCATAAAATAAATTTTGTGACATTTGGGGGCATATGTATCAAAGCTTGATGTGAGATAAAATTGTGAAATATATATCACCAACCAATCAGCTCCAAACTATCATTTCTTAAACCCTGCAAAATGTAAGTTAGAAGCTGATTGGTTGGTGATATATATCTCACAATTTTATCTCACATCAAGCTTTGATACATATGTCCCATAAAGTCAAAAATAGTGGAAAGTAAACAGAAAAATGGTGTTACAGACCTCATTTAACTTTTTTGTTTTAGAGTTTTAAAAGTCGAAAGGATAAAAAAATAAATAACCATTTCCCAAAGAATCTTAATGGACTAATAAATATGAAGAATTTAATCAATAATGTTGAGTATGTACTTGACAATGGCTTTCAGGCTGTGTATTTTGCAGGTAAAAAAACAAAGGATAAATGGTTCTGTACCATGTGTCAGAATGACCTCTGTAAACTGAAGAGCTGCATGTTTTGGAGCATGCTTATACTAACAATGTACTGTATCTGTCTGTGAAAAAGCAGCCAATGAATTATTGACATATTTACTTATACATTTAGATACACTCCATATTGTAATCCATCACATTTGAAATGTGTGTACATTGAATCAATAAAAATTGCTATACAGGAAGGGACCTCAAATTAATACCCCTGAGAATAGTTGAGTATTGGATATATAAATTAAATAGCAAGTCCCCTAACGGTTTAGGTTTTCTAAATTATCACAAAGGAAAATTCCTTCCTAAATGCTGGACAATTGTTACATACATAGCTTTGTGGGTGGTGTTTATATAATGGTGCTACTAAAAAGCCATATAAGGTACTATTAAATAGTAGGTTATAACTCTTTTTGGAGACTAAACCTTAAAAAGGATGAGTTTCAAAACTCATTGCATATGATAACGGTGCTCCAGCCAACGCTCTGTCTCTTGCCTCAGTTTTGTTTTGATTATCATATAGAAATGAATAGTCGCCACATTAAAAATGAATAGATACTTTAATTAGGGATGTGCAGGCTCGGATTAGTTCAGATTTTCCCGCCAAATTCAGATTTTTCCAGCCAAAAATCAGGTCTCAGAAAGAGGCAAAACGTCATCTTTCATGGACAAACATCATCATTCCTGGATAAAAGTCCATGAAAGATGATGTTTGTCCATGAAAGATGACGTTTTGCCTCTTTCTGAGATCCGATTTTTGGTGGGAAAAATCAGAATTTTGCAGGAAAATCCGAACTAATCCGAGCCTGCACATCCCTAACTTTAATGTATTAAAAAGCATAAAAATAGTGACAGGCCAAGGATTTCACTAACAGAATGAAAACAGCAGGGAGTTGTTATATGGTAAATCACCTGAGAAATGATTGAAAAATGTCCAGACTGCTAAAAGTCAGGAGAGACCTCACTGCTGGAGATAATAGCTGTTGTCAAGTAAAACACAAGGCAGCCTGCACCCCCTCTTCCAACGTGTTTTGAGACCCACAGTCTCTTTGGCTCACACTTTTTTTTCGCACACTTCAATTGTTACATACGTGTTGAATTATATATTTTTTTTCTTCAATAGATGAAATTAATATTTTTAAGAATATAAACATTTTTATAATTACTTTTATTTGCACCTTTATACTTTTGTTCAGTATTTTGTATACAAAACACAGAATGTATATATATATATATATATATATATATAAAATCATATAAAGTCACAGACTCAGCATCCCTTCCCCCACATATACCACTAGAACCCATGTACAGTCTTTAAAGATATGTATTGTCCCTTCCTGCTCAATTAGTTTGCCCTGCTGTGCTACCAACAATCTTGCTGGCTAGCACATGCACAATGACCCAATACATATAACCCTGATGAAGTCTTAGGGGGGTCTATTTACTAAGCAGTGTTAGGAGACAGAGTGAAAAGTGATAAGAAAGTGATACGTTGCCAGCTAATCAGCTCCCAACTGTCATTTTTCAAACACAGCCTGTGAGATGACAGTTGGGAACTGATTGGCTGGCACCTTATCACTTTCTTATCACTTGTTACTCTGTCTCCTAACACTGCTTAGTAAATAGACCCCCTTAGTGATGAGACGCATGGAGTAGCCACATTGGGTTGCGGTCTTGTCCACGACCATTTTAATGGGATTGCTGCTTTTATTTAGTCAGTGTACATTTTTATGATGTGCTGCATCCTGTTTGAGTACAATTTTCAGATAGGCCTATTTATTCTGGCTTCTCCTGAATAATTATAGTTATAGTTAATGCAAAATTATAAATTTCTCTGGCTTGCTTCACTATGGTTGCCCACTGTGGCTTGTGATTTATTTACAGATTTCACACATCTGATGATTCAATATTAAGCAGCTGCGAAGATTTCTACACAATACATTAGTATTCTGATATGCCTTATTGTATCTGTTTGATATGTATGTATTACTACTAGGATGGATTCTCTTGATGCAACTGTAACAAACTATGTGTGCCTTCTTGTTGCCCTCTTTGGGATGGCTGTCTGGAAAATCATATCATTAAAGTTCTTACTGTGGTATTTAATGTCATATGCTGTTATTTTGTTTATTTCTGCATATGCCTTTCATAATGTAGACACCCACTAAGCAGGGATTTTTCAAATTCGACTCCTAAGGGGGTGAAAAGGGCTAAATTGTTTCTGCCCCCTATGCAATGCCCTGCCTGACTGACTCATCAACACCCAACTCAAACCCCTGTACATAAACACATGTAATTCGTGGAGTATATGCCTTACATGACTTAAGAACCACTAAGCAGGGATTTTTCTAAATTTGTCTCCTTAAGGGGGTTGAAAAGTGATAAAATGTTTCCTCTCGACCAAGGTGATTGGGTGACAAAGCAACACATCCCAAGTGCTGTGGGACTGTAAGCTCATTGTTTGGGTCGAGTGATGGCTTCAGAGGAGGGGCTTCAGCAATCAGCTAATGGCTAGGGAGGTGCGTAAACTAATTGTGAGGCATGTGGTGGATAACTGGGAGGAGTTCTTCATTATGTCCCATGACAGCAAGGGGGAAATCTAAACTAGCTCCACTGAGTACCTTCTTGAAATATCCCAACCCTTTACTTATGGTGGTTTATGTGAACTCGTGGTGGTGGCTGGGCAACTGTCCGAGTTTGTCTTTGAGGTTGAAATGAATATATCTAAGCTCATGTACCTGGCAAAACAGGGTACATGAGCTAATATATATATATATATATATATATATATATATATATATATATATATATATATATTTGATAGATACAGTACATATATGCATGTATTTGTGTGTATAAATGTATATAAATATATATATACTGTATCTAAAAGTCATATTGTAACTTATTCTTAGAAATAAGGCAACCTTTACCCATATATGTCAAGGTTGCAGTAATTTTAGTATAAAAGGAGCAGGGCCGGATTTACCATAAAACAACCTAGGCACCCGCCTAGGGCCCATTGGGTCCTAAGGGGCCCGTGGCCACCTCCCCCCTCCTCTGAAATACCGACCTGGGGATAATCTGCTGCAGCAGGAGCCGGGCAGAGGAGAAGTCACACACATATCAGCAGCAGCACGGTCCTTCCGCTGGCAGCCCGGGGACACAGTAAGTTACTAAGCCAGTCTTCTCCCTCCAACCCCGCATTGTAGCCAGTCCTCCTCTCCGCATAATGCTCAGCCCACTACAAACCTCCCTCCACCACTGTAGCCGCCCCCCCACCGCAGCATGCGCTGATAGTCAGCCGACTCCAACCAACCCCCCCACTGCAGCCCGTGCTGCTGTAGCCAGCCAGTGTGAGTGCAGTAAGCCCCCCCACCCCCGCACAGTGTAGCCAGCGTCCTCCGACTCCCCCTCTCCAGACAACTCGACCTCCCCTGTACTGTACCGTGGGACACTTCCCAGTCTGGGTATGTTTAACTGGAAAAATGCTCTGTTAAACAACACTGCTATATATATCTCTATATATCTATATCTATCTATCTATCTATCTATATATATATATATATCTATATATATAATCTCTATGTATATATATCTATATAGATATGTATATATAATCTCTATGTATATATATCTATATAGATATATACATATATATGTATACATGTATATATATTTATTTGCTGAGACACAACCTATTGAGTAGGAGTTTTACTTTTGTGTTTCCCCACCTTCTCCCATCTCCCTCTGTTCTTCCCCCTTTCTTTCTGTCTCACCATGTTCTTCCCCCTTTCCTCCCGTCTCCCTCTATTTATCCCACACTCCTCCCGTATATCACCCTATTTTTCCCCCCTCTCCTCCTATCTTCCTCTGTTCAGTCATCCCCCTTTCCTTCCGTCTCGCTTATCACCCTGTGTATGTATATATATATATATATATATATATATATACACACCCTTTTCAAACATATATGTGTGTATACACAGTTGGTTATATATATATTTATTACAGGATGATAGATAGATATATATATATATATATATATATAGTGATCTAGTAACACTGTAGTAACTGTGCATATATTACAGTAGGTGTCGCTGGAGCAAGATATATAATTTTATATATATATATATATATATATATATATATATATCTCCATGGCTCCTATTCAAAGAATGAGGCGGCACTCCCAAGCGATGAGAAACAAGAGCTGAATTTAAATCATTGTAGTGACATTATTTAAATCATTGTAGTGACATCAATTATAACATGATATATTTGATGTCACTACAATGATTTAAATTCAGTTCTTGTTTTTCTTCGCTTGGGAGTGCCGCCTCATTCTTTGAATAGGAGCCATGGAGATTACATTTGGTTTAAGGAAGGCACCCCTCTGATGACCTTTTTTCCAGAGTGCCAGGCCGTTTGGGAAAAAAAATAATAAAAAAAAAATAATATATATATATATATATATATATATATAAAATGATGCGTGTATATAATATGATGTATGTAACTTGCTCCAGCGACACCTACTGTAATATATGCACAGTATTGTTTGAGGAAGTGGGGCCCCAAATCAGTATCTTGTGTAGGGCCCCATGAGGTCTAAATCCGGCTCTGAAAAAGAGTCGTTCGTGTATTGTCCAGTGGAGTGAATGTTAAGAATGTATGTGTTAATGTGAAATGTGCCTGGCCTGTGTGCAGCTCTGGTGGAATGAATGGTGGAGCACAGATGCCATCAAGACCTACAATTACAATGACCATTACAATTTATATTACAATTTTTTATACATAAAGTTCTTAACTTTCTTAACGATGAGAATGAGATGTTGCTTTAATTGCAATAAAATCTATATCTCTATAAATCTTTAAACTTTGTACAATTCTGGTCCTTTTTTTTTGCCATTAAATATTGTTTGGACTATATTTGTACTTTGCAAGCCTATGACAGACCTTTTCCTTTTTCATAGCTGGTAAACACGTTAACCCACTGCCTTCCATAAAGTATTAATGACTCTTTTTGTTGTTTCCTAGTAACAACAAAGAGCATCTGTCATTGTTATGTGTATTTGTACTGTATGTGTCATATATCCTGTCCGTGTGCCCAATTCTCCTAACAGGTTCCTCTGCAAGAGTTCTTCTCTTAGCAACTGTCCAAACCGACCAATGTTACAGAAGGAGAGAGGCAGAGCTGCGTGACTAACGGAACAATTATCGTTGCTCTGCCAACATCATACAGCCATATGTTATATCTGCTAGATAAGTGCTTGTCCCATATTTATGCGTAAAAGATTAATGCCTGGTCTACACTTGGGCTTGAAAGTTGGCAATTTGAGTTTTTTATCACAGCTCCCACAGGTCATGTCTGATACCTTCAGCCTGTGTCGCCTTATACATAATCTGATTAAGAAAATGCTGAGGAATGGAAATTATTTAGGGAACCATTCAAAGAGAGCAAGGCTTTGTGTCTGTGTTCATAAAGACAATGATGTTTAACAATGGGAATTTAATATTTTTGATTCTAATATGTACTATCTGGTGATTATGTACTATCTAGACTCACCATAGCGATATATTATATATATATTGTGGCAGTATCACCAGATGTGGCACTGGTGAGCAGCAGATTCTGTGTGGGGCAGGGGAGATCTGCCCACACAGACTAGAAAGGCATTGTGGGAAGATGCCTAATGCCTGCCAAGTGAACTCAGTCCAGTGAGGACTGAGGCAGACCAGTCAGACAGAGCTCACTGTGCTAGCAAGCCAGTGAGGGCCAGGAGGCCTGAGCCTAGACCTGTGAGATACAGGGAAGGCTATCCAACTCTGGGACTGAGCTGTGGTACCTGCAAGGAAGCAGGCCAGACTGCGAGAGGCGGCAGCCAACAAGCTAAGGAAGCTATACCAGGCCAGGAGGCCAGTGTCCAGTCCTGCTTGTGGCAGGAAGGACCACCAATATCAGAGAGACTTTCATGCAGAGTAGCTGCTTCTGTAGAGAGGGTTCAAGAAGTGAGCTAGTGCCCTAAGAAAGGGCAAGGCATTTATTATTTTCTGTTTGTTCCTGATTATGCTGGAAGTAAAGCACCACGGTCATTTGTTTTACTGGAATGCCGTTGGTGGAGTCTGATTCTGCACCTAATCACTGCACCACTGACACTAGTTTACCAAGCTAATTACCCCAACTATCACATTATATATAAAGTTACAGAGTCAGATTAAAACAGATTCATAATAGGAGGATACATGAAGTCCTGATTAACTTACCGCATTGTGCCATTTACCCTACATAAGACGTATGCTACTACTTAGCATTTATGTCAGCACCTGGCAAACAATAGTCATTTTAATGGTCCATCACTTTATTTTGTTTAAAATGCATTTCCTACATTTGATCTGAACCATTTCATTAGGTACTTGAATCCTAGCTATGTGCTTTCTGTGTTTTTATGTACATTAGATTTTCATTTTCAATTCTAGCACTTAGTGACACCTGTATAATACATATATGTTTAGCTACTTTAAAGTAAATGATTTTAAACTTATTTTAAATTAATCACCTGTTTGTGTTTAAGCTTAGTACAAATGAGCAGGACAGTGTTAGGATATAAGTGGTCCCAGGGCAATGCTGACATTATGCCCCTCTTTCATGGGAAAATTTCAGCTCTGTTAGGACACAGAACTGAGTGTAAACTGTGGGCCTGATTCAGAGCCGGACGCTCTGACAGAGCGCTCGCTCTGAATCAGGGCCGGCCTTCTTGTTTTTTAGAGCGGCCGCCTGGCCACTTGCATAGCAGTGGGTGACCACCCACAGCTATAGTGAGCGGCCATGATGATGGTCGTGATGGTCAAGACCATCGCGACCATCGGGCTTGCGACGAGACCCTTGTGGTAGGGTCTCATTGCCGCAAGCCCCAGAGCCGAAAGCTCTCCCACTGACATCACTTGTGATGTCAGTGGGGCCGGCCCCAGACGGTAGGCGTTCTCATGGGAACGCCTCCGTCTGGGCAGCCACGCCCCTGGACCGCCCACCAAAGGGGGCGTGCTGTTACTCAGCATCGACAGCACGCCCCCTTTGGTACGAGACCCGGAGCAACGGATTGCCTGTCGCTATCCGGGTCTCGCGCATGCGCACGACGAAGCCGGCTCCGTTGTGCGCATGTGCACTGGCCTACCATCGACCCGGTTGCGAGCGCACAGTGCTCGCAACCGGGTCTGAATCAGGCCCTGTGTGTACAATTAGGCTTAAATCTAGAAGAGACTCAAATCTCTCTAGCGCCTGAGTAATAACTGTGACTAAATAAATCCAACAGCAGAAGAAAGAAAGGGGAAAACATTGCTAATCCCACACAAGACACTCAAAAAATGCTAACTAATATGTATTAACTAATAGAGTAAATATATCTAGAATATGAGATTGATTCAGATTTAAGAGTGGGATGCATGAAGAATCCCACCACTGACCACATGCATAGCAGCGTTCAGTAATGCTGTATGCATGTACATTTACGTAAAGGACAGCTCTTCCTATAATTGTATAAGGTTTGTCCCATCTCCAACATGTACGTGCTGTGGGGGCAATGGCTAGCACTTCTATGGAGACAGGATAGACTGAGCGAAGGACCTTCTGTGCTGTCAAAGTGGAGGACCTGTGGGATTATGTATGGGGGAAGGAGGAGGGGCATAGCGCAGCACAGAATGGAGTTAAGGTGACGGAGCAGAGGGTGGAGCAGCAAAGAGGAGGTGGGCTTGAGGGGGGCCAGACAGTGAGTTTGGAAAGTCCCTCCACAGTGACTGTGTGCTAAGTGTGTGACCCTAGAAGTGGGGATGCACCACAGTCCAAAATTCAAATAGGGGAGCCACAACAGCTTCCACCCAAAATGCCGCCAAACATCTCCAGCCAGAACTCACTGGCAGTTGGTGTGGCTTCCCTATTTGAATTTTGGACTGCCACACACTTAGCACACAGTCACTGCGATGGGACATTCCAAACTCCCTCTATGTATTTGTGTGTAAATATATATATATATATATATATATATATATATATTATATATACTGTCTATGTGTATGTATGTATATATATATATATATATATGTGTGTGTGTATATATATATATGTATTGACAAGGGGGGAGATGTACTAAGCCTTGCAGAGAGAAGTGGAGCTAATTGATTGGCACTTTATTCCTCTCCACTTTATTGGCATGTGTGCACGCCAAACAGGACCTGAAGCACTACCATGACTATCTTGTGCCAAAGAACCAATTTCATGATGACCTAATTTAGATCAGGATCCAATTTTATATTCATTCTCTCTCCCTCTCTCTCTCTCTCTCTCTCTCTCTCTCATCTGCCTTTATATTTATCTACATATATTGTATATATATATATATATATATCACTATAATAGAGAATAGAACAAGGGGCGCTCCATAGTGCAAAAATGTTTTAATATGATATAAACATTAAAAGGGAACAATTGGGAACAGATGTACTCTTACCAAAATATACAACAGTGTGGGCTGGTTGTTGCCAGCGGCGCTCACGGTGGACCTGTATTCTTCTTAATGCGGGCGGTGAGCAGATTTGCCAGTGGATACTTTGTATTGAATCATGTGGTAACCAGCCCACACCATTGTATATTTTGGTATGAATACATCCAGGGGCTGGCTGGCAACTTTTAGCCTGGGGGGCAAATGCATGCAGGCGGCCCTGGCAGAGGAGTAGCGTGTAGCCTGGGTGTCCGAAGAATATGCGTGCTACGGTGCCCCCCCCTCAAGTGTTCCAGGGAGGAGGCGGGTCCATATGGGATTAATGTAAGGTAAAAATAAAGATTTAAAGATGAGGGCAGCCCCCTGTCGTAGTGCCCATATGCAGTGCCCCCGTGTGCCACAGGAGAGAACACCCTTATGCAGGCCTCCAGTAGTGCCCCCAGTAGTAGTCCCCCCCTTGTAGTGCCCCCAGTAGTAGTAGTCCCCCCCTTTGTAGTGCCCCCAGTAGTAGTAGTCCCCCCCTTTGCAGTGCCCCCCGTAGTAGTAGTCCCCCCCTTTGTAATGCCCCCAGTAGTAGTAGTCCCCCCCCTGTAGTGCCCCCAGTAGTAGTCCCCCCAGTAGTAGTAGTCCCCCCCTTGTAGTGTCCCCAGTAGTAGTAGTCCCCAGTAGTAGTAGTCCCCCACCCCCCTTGTAGTGTCCCCAGTAGTAGTAGTCCCCCACCCCCCCTGTAATGCCCCCAGTAGTAGTAGTCCCCTTATAGTGCCCCCAGTAGTAGTAGTCCCCTCCCCCTTGTAGTGCCCCCAGTAGTAGTCCCCACTTGTAGTGCCCCCAGTAGTAGTAGTCCCCCCCTTGTAGTGCCCCCAGTAGTTGTAGTCCCCCACTCCCCTTGTAATGCCCCCAGTAGTAGTAGTTCCCCCCTTTGTAGTGCCCCCAGGAGTGCCAGACCCCCCCCCAGTAGACACACATAATATCAAAAAAACAAAATAAGAAAAAACACTTACCTGAATCCCCGCTCCCGCCGCCGCCATCTGCTCCTCCGTCTGTCCTCCTGGGCCGGGCCGCTCTGCACTATGGGAGAGACATCATATGACATCATGACGTCTCTCCCATTGCCCACTGCGGGAGCCGGAAGATGGAGCGGCTCCCGCAGTGGGCGCAGCAGCTAATGAGAGTCTGACAGACTCTCATTGGCTTCTGCTTACAACAAGCACACAGCTGCCGGAGCCGGCGGCTGTGTGTTTGTCAGTGTAGCGCTGACCGAACTCCGTCCGGTCAGCGCTACACACGCGGTGCAGTCTGTGTCACAGTGACACAGACTGCACTGGCCCGCGGCCCGCATGACGCTGCGGCCCGGGGGGCACATGGCACCCTGCCCCCCGGCCCAGCCCGCCACTGAATACATCTGTTACCAATTGTTAATTTTGAATGTTTTTATCATACTGAAACATTTATGCACTATGGAGCGCCCCTTGTCCTATTCTCTATTATAATGATCTATATCCGTGGGATTACGGTTTTCTGTTCTAAAGGGAGCTGCGGTCCTCAAACAAAAAGGATACTAGTGCCCTAAGGATTTGTTGACTTTATATTATTTGCTGGCTGTGGACACATATTGACATTGGAGGACGCACACCAGTTATGTACATATATATATATATATTAGGGATGTGCAGGCTCGGATAGGTTCGATGATGTTTGTCCATGTAAGATGACGTTTAGCCTCTTTCTGAGTTCCGTTTTTTTTGAGGGAAAAATCCGAACTCAACGTGCAAACTCGAACCTATCCGAGCCTGCACATCCCTAATATATATATATATATATATATATATATATATATTCTAGCTGGAGTACCCGGCGTTGCCCAGGATTTTAAGAATGTTTGTTTACACATCATCCTCCAACAAACCTCTCCTTAGGCAGGCATCACGAAAAGTGTGTCAAACTTCCCCATCAACAGTCCTAAGGTCTTCGAAGGAAGTAGGACCTGTAAAGATGTAAAGCAAACTTCGGAGATAGAACCAATCAAAATGTGTCGGATGTACAGTGTAAACACGGCCAAGAGCTTCTGTTGCTCTAATGCCAGAATGACCATCTACAGCGACTCCATGTTTTCTGCGCATAAAAACTTTTCGAGAAGCATTCCATGTGTAATATTTTGGCAGCTCACAGTACAGCAGGGTCCTTGCAAAGTCATAATTTTGACACAGTTCGAAGAAAGAAGTCAATGTTGTTGCGTAATTTGGTATAGTCAGACAGCTGAGAATGCTGGGAAAGCCTGCTAAAGCTCTCTTCAATAATAAACATTAAGATCATGACAACACAAAACGCTCACTCCGAGGCCCTACCCATATGCCGTGAGGCCCCACAATGAGCGTACAGCCAAAATGTTGTTTTCAATTAAAATTAACATTAATTCATTTCAATTTAACTTTTTTTTAGTTGCCTCGGGCGTGTTTTAATACGCTCGTATGTAAAATTTCACGATCTTGGCTTGAAAACTGTGGATTTGTATAGAAAGAGAAGGACAGAAGGACAAATATAGGGGGTCATTCAGACCCACTCGGGAGCGGCAGTACGCTCGCAAGTGGGTCGATGTTCCCCACTGTGCATGCGCACGACGGAGGGAGCTCCGTCGTGCGCATGCGCGAGACCCGGCGAGCGAAGGACTTTCCATCGCTCCGGGTCTCACACCAAAGGGGGCGTGCTGTCGATGTTGATTGACAGCACGCCCCCTTTGGTGGGCGTGCCAGGGGCGTGCCTGCCAGACGGAGGCGTTCCTATGGGAACGCTTACCGTCTGAAGCCGGCCCTACTGACATCACTAGTGATGTCAGTGGGAGTGATTTTGGCTCTGATAGAGCCAAAATCACTCCTGGCCTTGTGGTTGAGAAACCCGACCACAGAGTTTCACTCGCAAGTCCGATGGTCGCGATGGTCAAAACCATCGCGACCATCTTGTTGGACGCACGTATATGCTGTGGGTGATGACCCACAGCTATACGAGCGTCCAGGAGGACGCTCCATTTTAATGGAGGTGGGCCCTGATTCAGAGCGAGCGCTCTGGTCAGAGCGTCCAGCTCTGAATCAGGGCCATAGTATAAATAGTAGAGATAAGAAAGTTCTTAAATATCACCACTGGAGGCAGCAGATAGCAGTACTGAGTGCAAGGCCCCACAATGAACATCCAGCAAAAGTTGTGGTTTTTAATTAATTAAAAATTAACAGTACTTAATTTTGATTTAAAAATTTTTTAGTTGCCTCGGCCGTGTTTTAATACACTCGTATGTAAAATTTCACTATCTTGGCTTGTAAACTGTGGATTTGTATAGAAAGACAGAAGGACAAATTTTCGATTTTATATAGTAGATATATACTGTATATATACATGTATATAAAGATAAATAGAAAGTTAGATAAATAAATAATAAAATGTATCAATTATAAAATTATATACTGATTGATGTTTCCCTGATCCAGGGTCTGTTACTAGAAAGTATAATGGTGGGTGCTCTGTATTGGTCGGCCAAGGCAACTGAGCCCTTTGCATCTGTATTAAAATAGCACAACACAAATGGTTCTACACATGGGCATTTTTCCCTGCTTGTGTGGGCCTTAAAGAGGTTTATTCCTCATATCTATGTCATCTTTACATTTAGAGGCACTACAGGATAGATTGAAATGACATGAAGTCCGAGTAACAATATTCTGTTTGCTGTGTACGTAGAAAAAGATGTGTAATATGTGTTTGCTGCATACATGCCTACTCTCTCGATTATTTCGGGAGCCTCCCAAAATATGGATGCTACTCCCGGCCCCCTGGAAATGTCGGCATTGTGTAGCGGAGGCGGGCCAAAATTACGCAAGTACGTGGCTCCACCCCTAGCCCCGCACCTAAACAGTATGTACTACCCCAACCACACCCCCTTTTGCCAGCCCTGCCCCCCTGCTAAGCCGACCTAGCTGCTCCCTCCCAGAAGGGGCAGCCAGGATATCGGCAAGTATGGTTTGCTACCTTTGTCTATAAGGTAATGGATTGTTGACTTCTATTTTAGACATAGAGGAAATATGTCATAAGCATAAATGTAATTGGAAATGGAACCTGGTAGCAGAGATGGATGCAAAGTGGATGTTGTCACAAGTGGGCGATGTTTTCTCTACTGCACATGCGTCGGAGTTGCACTGGTATTGCGACAGCAGCCGCAGAGAGGATTTATTTGCAAAGTGACTTGAGGGAGGTAACAGTGGAGTGGTGACAAAAATGCAGGCATGTCGCAACCGTTTCAGGGGCATCAGAGCCTGCGACAGTGATCCCGTACACCAGTGATTTTCAACCTTTTTCAACTCAAGGCACACTACGCAAGATTTTAAAATTGTCAAGGCACACCATCCGGCGATACGGCGTGCGCGACCTATGAAAAAACATACATATTGACTCCCACATAAAAAACACACTACATTAGCCTCCACAGGAATAAAACACACTACATTGGCCTCCACAGGAATAAAACACACATACATTGGCCTCCACAGGAATAAAACGCACTACATTGGCCTCCACAGGAATAAAACACACTACATTGGCCTCCACAGGTATAAAACACACTACATTGGCCTCCACAGGAATAAAACACACTACATGGCCTCCTCAGGAATAATACACACTACATTGGCCTCCACAGGAATAAAACACACTACATTGGCCTCCTCAGGAAAACACACTACATTGGCCTCCTCAGGAATAAAACACACTACATTGGCCTCCTCAGGAATAAAACACACATACATTGGCCTCCACAGGAATAATACACACTACATTGGCCTCCACAGGAATAACACACACTACATTGGCCTCCACAGGAATAAAACACACTACATTGGCCTCCACAGGAATAACACACACTACATTGGCCTCCACAGGAATAAAACACACATACATTGGCCTCCACAGGAATAAAACACACATACATTGGCCTCCACAGCAATAAAACACACATCCACTCGCCCCAGAGATATAAAACACACTACATTGGCCCCAGGGGTGTATCTAGTGGCCTGAGCGCCCCTGGCAAAGAAAGGGACTCGCGCTGCCCCCCCCCATATTTTCAGAATAATTACAATCTGTGAAGGGAAAGGGGTGACAGCTGTACAGTCCCTGCTTTGCTTCACTTCTCTGTGTTATTCTGCTCCCCCCTCCTCCCCATTTGTGTTATTGTCTCTTCTGACCATCTGTATAATTGTGCTCCCCCCTCCTCACTGTGTTATGGTGTCCCCCCCTTCTTTCCATCTGTGTTATTGTGTTACCCCCCTTCCTCATCTGTGTTATTGTGTCCCCTCTCCTCCCTATTTGTGTTGTTGTGCTCCCCCTCCTCCTCCTCATCTATGTTATTGTGCACCCCCCTTCTTCACAACTGTGTTATTGTGTCCACCCTTCTCATCATCTGTGTTGTTGTGCCCCCCCTCCTCATCTATGTTATTGTGCACACCCCCTTCTCCCAATCTGTGTTATTGTGCTCCCCCTCGTGCTCGCCCTCCTCCCCATCGATGTCTGTTATTCTGCACTCTCCCCCACCTCCTCCCTATCGGGCTCTGGCCCCCCCTCATACCCATCAGTGTCCATTATTGTGTGTCCCCCATCCCCTTCACTTACCTTACCAGCTTCTTCTCTCTTCACATGTTCCCGTCTTCTCAGCTCCTCCTCCGCTCTCAGAGCGCTCTCTTCGGGTCTTCGCAAGTTTGCAGGACTGGGTGACTGGCCAGGAAACGCGGCATGCGTGACCTGCGATGTCACCCTGCTGCGTATAGGCATGGCCCCGGTATGTCTGAGCTTCCCAGAGGAGCTCAGTGGCTGCCTGTCCGTTCCATAATGTGATCGGCGGCTCTCGTGGTGCGGCACACTACACAACCGCCCGCGGCACACTAGGTTGAAAACCTCTGCCATACACAATTGTTAAGGTTTCATTCTGTGCTTCCACAGAGTTACTCAGAAGTTTGATGATCGACCAATGTGCATCAGATTGTTGCATCTTTGTACACAAGCGGTGGACTTGAGACTCTGTATGTGAGCGTCTCAATACAAATCCCAGCTACTGACATTTTTATATCTCCACACAGCCACTGCGCACGGGACCGCAGCAGCTGCAACATTTGCCTCCATCTCTGAATCAAGCCCACAATGTATGACACAATGCAGAATCAGAATCGGCATTATATTAGTGTAAGCAAGAACAAGTGCACATGAGTCACATAACTTAGACTATTTTACCATTAAATAACTTGTAGACACTGATAATTTACACTGGATCAATTAATATAAAAGAACCAGTATTTCTAAAGTATTTGCAAGTTGACATTACCATCAGGTCCTGAAAACCAGTAAACTGCTAGGGACATAAAAATGAGTAACTGTCATAGGATTTATGTATTGCCTTTAAATAATTGTCTAATATACAAATTAAAGGAATAATATTGCGCCTTGCCGCTTGAATTTATGTTGAGCTGTTAGTGACGCTACATTTAGGAGTATGTCTCATTCAGTCTGGAAGGAGACCAGAGCTTAATTGTGTAGAAAAGCTGGGTATAATTTGGATGTTTATGAACTCCACTGGTTTACGATGATTAATTTATCAACAATTAAGTCATATTAATAATTAAGAGTTTAAGATAAACAGGGTCTTTTTTTTAACAAGCTTCCCAGTGCAGGCATTAAAATATTTTTAAAAGAGCTTATATTCTCTCTTTATAATTAGCCAGTGACCTCAGTGTGCTCTGTTTTGTAGAAAGGCGTAAGTGCAGAACATGCATAATTTATCATTATACGGATTTGCAAATTCCTGAAACACAAGCAAAAACTTCGTACAATACAAATTAGATTAAGCTGCAAAGTGGCACTACAATATGTATTGTACCCCCAGTCAATATTTATCAACTAAAATACAGTGCTCTATTTACATTTACATTTATATAGCTATTAGGAATAATGTAATATAATTTTTAGTTATAGTGAATGGAGCACAGTAGGTGACAGCTCAGTGATGATTTAAACCACTGGGAGAGCCTGTAGCATAAGATAAAAAAAAATTGGAACTTGGCAGGCATAGCTAACAGAAGAACCTAGAGGTGTAATAATGCAATTAAGAGATTAGACAATAAAACTGAGCAAGAGGCAAAGTTGTGGTATCTTACCAAAGAGGCAGTTAAAATGTTGGGGTTAACTGTCTGATATTTAGAGCTTGTTAATTAGGTATATATATATATATATATATATATATATATATATATATGTATGTATATATATAATTATTATTTATTTATATGGTGCCACAAGTGTTCCACAGCGCCTTACAAAGTACATGAACAAATAAGTAACCAGTGACTTACAATACAATACAAAGCAGGACCTGGACATGGATAATAAACATAGCTATATTAGAGACCTTTACACCCACATAAACAGCCAAGTGTTAGTTGCCCTAGTGAGGAGTAAGAGATAAATTAAATTACAGTAGGGAGAAGCACAAGAGTGAAGAGGGCCCTGCTCGAAAGAGCTTACATTCTTTAAGAGAGGGGCAGACGAACAGGAGTGACACAGATGGGGTAGGTGGGGAGGAAGGAATGTATGTGTGTGTATATATATATATATATATATATATATATATATTGCAAGTGAGAGAGAGCGTGAGCGCCTAATAGTGTAGAAGTTTAAAAATATTGCTTTTACACGGCAAGTAGTAAATTTGCGTACCGGATTCACACTATTGTAAAGCGTATCAGCTCAGGTCTTTATTCTCCGTATGGATAGTGTCCCAGGGTGGAAACTCTGTAGCCTCTTAGCATCAGCATAAAATCTCAAAAAGTGGAGAAAGTTTCCATAGTGCAGTGTGTTTTGTAAAATACAAATTGGAAACAACGTACATAAAAACAAAAGGAGGTTCTTAGCTTATCTGCATTAATTTGGTCACACGGTTGTGGTTCTACACCAGTAGAAATGGCTCTGGAATGGTCTTTTTTTTACATTTTTTTGTATGGTCCACAGAGGTCTTTAGTGTAAAATTACAAAAATACACACATTCCACATACACTTTGTCATTCTCTCACTGCCAATCTACATTTGGTCAATCCAAAAGTTAGAAAATAAATATAGTGTGTGTTATTACATATATCCAATTATGACGTCTGTTAATCTGCATGCTATGCGGCTGCAATTGTGCCCCAAATTACAGGCACTATTTATATTAATTAAGTCACAATTGCAAAAAATATGCAAAGTGCCAATTCTTTTAAGATGAAGGTCAGTCAGGAACCATAACATACATGCTGGGTTTACACCAGGTAAACAGTTATGACTCACTTGCATGTTCGGTGTTGGACTGAGGAAAGTAGGGCCCATCAGGGGAATGCATTGAGGTGGTGTGGTCAGCCACCAGAAGAGCAGAAAAAAATCTGCACACTAAAGTTTTCCTCACATGCCATTCCTGCCCATCAGACTTTTCCTCAAATGCCACTCCTGCATAGCAGATTTTTCTTTACATGACATTGCTGCGCACCTAATTTTTCCCTACAGCTCTTAGGTTAAAATAAGCTTACACTACACAGTCAGTAGGCATATTAATAAATACAATTGATAATTAACAATTCTATAGTAAGGCACATGATCAGCCCATTCAGGTTATTAATCACATCTACCTGCATTTCACCATAGTTATCTATCTATCAATATTTTGATATCTAACATTTAGGTGAAAAATAAGCATACCTTACATTGTGAGATCAGCAGATACAGTTGATGACTGACAGCTCTCTACAAAATGGTGATCTTTCTACCAAAGCTCAGTGACATAACAAAGGCTGTTTATGATGTAAGCAAGTCACATGGTCAGCATACTGAGGCGAAAAATCACATCCTACAGGCATTTTGCTATTGCTTTCTATCTATTTATACGCTATCTCTCTATCATTTAGGTGAAAATAAGCTTACACTGTAAGGTCATTAGACATATTGACAGATACAGTTGATAAGATGAGTTTTATTACAAGTCACATGATCAGCCTATTGATGTTATAAATCACAACCACTATTACTATCTATCTCTCGTGTGGCAGCGCGATCGTGTCATCGCGGCCCTGCCTCCTGCTTTACAGCGTGAATCACATCATCGGACCCCTCCGGACCACCCATTATGACAGGTAAGTACAGGGAGGGTGCGGGTGGAATGGCAACCAAATCGGGGGACTTGCCCTCTCCTGCAGGGGTCAAGATCACCACCCGATATTCGTGAGCCTCCCGGCCTTTGCGGGAGAGTTGGCAAGTATGCTCTGGACATGAGAAGAGAAATTTCAGATATGCTATGCCAACTGGCGAACTAGTCACTCGGCATCAAGCCCTATCTATTTTAAGTGTAATATCATATTATAGGTACAGTTTTGAAGTCTTTATAAACAAAATTGTACAGGTCAATACCTTCTAAATACGATGTGGGTTTCTATAACATAAATCACTCTGATTACCTCTAAGACACAGCTTCTCAAACTCGGTCCTCAGGACCCCCAAACGGTGCATGTTTTCCAGGTCTCATCACAAGTGAAATAATTAGCTCTACCTGTCAATCTTTTAATACATGTCAGTGAGTAATGATTACACCTGTGCACCTGCTGGGTGACCTGGAAAACATGACCTGTGTGGGGTCCTGAGGACCGAGTTTGAGAACTACTGCTCTAAGACAACAAATGTAGTTGTGGATTTAATCATTGCAATTTTCTAATTATCATATGTTCACCATTGCAAACAGTTTAATTACATACAGTAGGTATTAAGTAGAGACAGTTAAACCCCCACCTACCCATTTCCTCTGCCATTATGTAACTAGCTTGGTGTCTGTCTGACTAAAGCTGGGCATCCACTATACAATTATCTGCAGATATCTGTCCAATCTGGCTGGTTGGAATGAAAACCTGGTAATGTATTGGAGCAAATGACAATCGTCCATTTCCTCACAAACAATAGAAAATAGCCAAAAATGGTTGTTCAGACAAATTGGTTAAACACACAAATGTAACCCATTTGAACAATTTTTTTTGTCCTTTTTTCAGTGTTTAAAACCATATGATCGACTGTCTCCCACTGCAGTTCAGCAGCACACACTGTGTGCTGGGCTGCTGTGAGGGAGGGGGGGGTGCAGCGCCGGACCAGGGCCCCCGCCAGGCTCCTCAGGAAGCCCGGGCCCGGGTAAATATTACCCGCTCCCCCCCTCTCGGCACTCCTGGGCACAGATGCTTAGGAATGTATTCAGACACCCAGGGCCGTTTCTAGGGGCAGGCGACCCGTGCAATCGCACGGGGCGCGTTGCCTCCAACCCCTGTTGCAGAGACAGCCTGTGAACTGCCGGGCGCCCGCTGAGATTCAGTTACCAGCGGGCGCCCGGCAGACCAGAGCAGCTGGAGACGGAGGCTCCGGCTTCCGGCTCCCCCAGTGTGCACTATGGGAGGATGTCATGACGTCTTTCCCATGGTGCAGAGGAGGAGCGGAGCTGACGCCGGAGCGGGGCTGAAGGTAAGTATTAGTGATTTTTTTTTTTTGTAAATCCGGCGGAGCTGCTGTACACTCAGCGGAGCAATAGCTGTGTTTGCTCTGCTGCAGGACCCGGGGATGCGCTGGGTCAACAGCTGATAGATGGCTGTGGGTTTCGGGGTGAGGAGAGGGATGCAGCGTCCTGTCTCTCCCACCCTCCACCGGTCTCCTCACCTGGTGGGATGCTGAAATCTGGCTCCATGCGCGATCCCTGGACATGGCGGCAGTCCTCTTATACAGCGGTCATTATACACCGGGAAGAGCAGTGATCAGCAGCAACTACTCTTATTGCAGAGCCTGTCTCTCCGGTGGGTGCTCTGACCTAGCACTTCTCTAATCTCTCTCTGTTTTTTAGGGAAACTGGGACCGCAGCAACACTCTCTGCAAAGTTTTTTTTTATTTTTTTTCTGTCACTTTACTTTCCACCCTCCCCTTTTATGTGTCTCTGTCACTCTCTCCCTCCCCTGGTCCCACACACCAGGTGCTGGTAACACCCACAGCCTCAACTCATTACCTCCTCCAAGGGAGTGAACTTTCTGCATAAGCAGATCAGATCAGATATATATATATATATTAGGGGTGTGCACCGGACACTTTTCGTGTTTTGTGTTTTGGTTTTGGATCTGGATCTTTCTTCGTGTTTTGGATCTGGATTGGTTTTGCCAAAACCACCCTTCCGTGTTTTGGGTTCTGGGTTTTGTGTTTTGGATCTGGATTTTTTCTTAAAAAATAAAAAAAACCCGCTAAAATCACATAAATGGGCCTTTTTTTGTTCCTACGCTATTAATAACCCCAATAACATTAATTTCCACTCATTTCCACTCTATTCTGAACACCTCACACCTCACAATATTGTTTTTAGGCCAAAAGGTTGTACCGAGGAAGCTGGATGACTATGCTAAGCGACACAAGGGGGCGGCACAAACACGTGGCCCATCTAGGAGTGGCACTGCAGTGGCAGACAGGAAGCCAATCAGCGTTATGGTGCCCATTTGCATGTAGCACGAACCCGGGAGATCCGTGCTACATGCATCTGTGTGATTGGCACAGAGCAATGACAGGTCCGTGAGACCCGTCTGTGCTGCTGTGGTAAAAAAAAAAAAAAAAAACCTGTGTAAAAAAAGAAAAAAATGGCGTGCACCCCCCCAAAAAAGAGCAACCAGCCCCGGGCATTAGTAACCCAGTGCTGGGTGTGCTTAAATACAGGGGACAAACGACGTAGGGGTCCCCTGTACTTAAGCACAACCAGCACCGGGCTAGTCAGAACCAGCGCTGGTTGCCAAAATACGGGGGACAAACGACGTAGGGGTCCCCTGTATTCTGCGCAACCAGCTCTGGGCTCTGATCCGGTCCTGGTTCTGGAAATATAGGGGACAAAAAATGAGTAGGGTTCCCCTGTATGTTCCAGAACCAGCACTGGACTTTTTCTAGCGGGGGGCTGATGCCACAGCCAGGGGAGCCCTTTCACCGGGCCCCCCAGCCACAGCATCAACCCTGACCGCTAGTCAGCCCAGGCCGGGGATCCCTGGAGAGCTGGGGACCCCCCCAATAAAGGGGTCACCCTCTCCAGGGCACCCCAGGCCCAGGCTGATAGCCCGGGGCTATCCCCGCCACCCCTGGTGGCGGTGGGTGGCGGGTTGATTGTGTGGTGTGGTGTAAATAAAGAATATCAAACATTGTCTTTACAAGTAGAACTGCAAGTCCCAGCTAGCCTGCCCCGCATGCTGGTACTTGGAGAACCACAAGTACCAGCATGCAGGGCATTAAGGGCCCACTAGTACCTGTAGTTCACCTGTAAAAAAAATGTTTAAAAAAACACAGGACACACACACCGTGACAGTATAAGTTTATTAAACATACATACACACACACACATGTACACATACTCACCTATGTAACCTGTAGCATCGGTCCACTTGTCCGGTAAAGTATCCCTAGGGGACCTGTGAAAAAAAACATACTCACCATCTCCTATGCGAGGTTCTGTCCTCTTCGTTCCAAAGTAGGCATCCCCGGACTTGGCAAAAAAAAAAAACGAAAACGCGATCCACGAACTTAGTACCGTTCTATAGAACGGTACTTCCCGAATGAGAGCTTAGCGGCGGGGTATCACCATGGAAACCCCGCTGCTAAGCGTTCATTGGCTGAGAGAGGTCATCTCCCGTCTCTCAGCCAATGAACGGCTCCCTCCATTGTAGTCAATGGTGGGAACCGCAGGGTAAACTTTAATAACCTTGCGGCTCCCAGCATTGACTACAATGGAGGGAGCCGTTCATTGGCTGAGAGAGACGGGAGATGGCCTCTCTCAGCCAATGAACGCTTAGCAGCGGGGTTTCCATGGTGATACCCCGCCGCTAAGCTCTCATTCGGGAAGTACCGTTCTATAGAACGGTACTAAGTTCGTGGATCGCGTTTTCGTTTTTTTTTTTTTTGCCAAGTCCGGGGATGCCTACTTTGGAACGAAGAGGACAGAACCTCGCATAGGAGATGGTGAGTATGTTTTTTTTCACAGGTCCCCTATGGATACTTTACCGGACAAGTGGACCGATGCTACAGGGTTACATAGGTGAGTATGTGTACATGTGTGTGTGTGTGTGTGTGTGTATGTATGTTTAATAAACTTATACTGTCACGGTGTGTGTGTCCTGTGTTTTTTTTAAACATTTTTTTACAGGTGAACTACAGGTACTAGTGGGCCCTTAATGCCCTGCATGCTGGTACTTGTGGTTCTCCAAGTACCAGCATGCGGGGCAGGCTTGCTGGGACTTGCAGTTCTACTTGTAAAGACAATGTTTGATATTCTTTATTTACACCACACCACACAATCAACCCGCCACCCACCGCCACCAGGGGTGGCGGGGATAGCCCCGGGCTATCAGCCTGGGCCTGGGGTGCCCTGGAGAGGGTGACCCCTTTATTGGGGGGGTCCCCAGCTCTCCAGGGATCCCCGGCCTGGGCTGACTAGCGGTCAGGGCTGATGCTGCGGCTGGGGGGCCCGGTGAAAGGGCTCCCCTGGCTGTGGCATCAGCCCCCCGCTAGAAAAAGTCCAGTGCTGGTTCTGGAACATACAGGGGAACCCTACTCATTTTTTTCCCCTGTATTTCCAGAACCAGGACCGGATCAGAGCCCAGAGCTGGTTGCGCAGAATACGGGGGACCCCTACGTCGTTTGTCCCCCGTATTTTGGCAACCAGCTCTGGTTCTGACTAGCCCGGTGCTGGTTGTGTTTAAGTACAGGGGACCCCTATGTCGTTTGTCCCCTGTATTTAAGCACACCCAGCACTGGGTCACTAATGCCCGGGGCTGGTTGCTCTTTTTTTGGGGGGGAGGACGCCATTTTTTTCTCTTTTTACACAGGTTTTTTTTTTTTTATTTACCACAGCAGCACAGACGGGTCTCACGGACCCGTTAGTGCTCTGTGTCAATGACACAGATGCAAGTAGCACGGATCTCCTGGTCCGTGCGTGCATCTGTGTCATTGAAATACACAGCAGCACAGACGGGTCTCACTGACCCATCTGTGCTCTGTGTCACTGTCAATCACACAGATGCATGTAGCACGGATCTCACGAGTCCGTGCTACATGCAAATGAGCACCATAATGCTGATTGGCTGAGAGCCGTGACAGACGGCTCTGTCAGCCAATCAGCACTTTGCCCATTAAAGGCAAAGGCATTTTTTTTTAAATGGCCGCTCGAGGCAAAACCTCGAGATCCGACAGCAGATCTCGAGGTTTTGCCTCGGGAGAGGGATCCGGGGCAGACAGGGAGATCCGAGCTTGGGCTCGGATCGCCCCGGATCCCCGAAGTTCGGGTGGGTTCGGTTCTCAGGGAACCGAACCCGCTCATCCCTAATATATATATATACACTGTATAATATTAATCTCCATCCATGATTAGGGGCACCTGGGCACAGCTACTAGGGACATTACAAGGGGGACACTTCTACTGGGGGAGACACCTCTACTGGGGGCACCCGGGCACTACTACTGGGGACATTACTCCGGGGGCACTTCTACTGTGGGCATTGCTTAGGAGGCACCACTACTGGGGGCATTACTCAGGGCCCAGGGGCACTACTACTGGGGGCACTACTACAAAGGGTGCATTACTACTGGGGGCACTATTACAGGGACATTAATACTGGGGAATTTATACAGGGGACACTACTACAGGGGGCATTACTATTGGGGGCAATACAACTGGGGACACTACTACTGGGGCACTACAACAGGGACCATTACTATTGGGGGCATGACTACAGGGGGCACTGCATAAAGGGCACCACTACTGTGGGCTCTGCATAAGTTGCACTACCACTGTGGGCACTGCATAAGGGGCATAATAAATACAGGGGCACTGCATAAGGGGCACAAATACAGGGGACCCTGCATATTGGGACAACTACAGGGGGCACTACATAATGGGCACTTTTGCCTGAGAGCCAGTGGGGCGGAAGCCTAAGACCTGTCGGGATGGAATGGCAAGGGAGGGGGCTGGAATGAAGTGTGTATTATGTGAATCTTGTTTTTTCAATGTGTTTTATGTGGTTCTGGATTTAATAATGTATTTGAGGTGGATGTGGTTTTAAAACATAGTTTATGTGCTGGCTTTTCCAATATAATTTATGTGGAAGTGGTTTGTTGCAGTGTATTTTATGTGGAAGTGGTTTGTTGCAGTGTATTTTATGTGGATCTAGCTTGTATTTTCAACGTGCTGGGCTGGCTCCCAACACGACTAAAAACTGGTGTGATACAAGGTCATACTTCTGCAAATGTCACACCAAAGGCATGAACACAGAAATGCGGCGTGGGCTTGTGACAGCTAGGCCACGCCCCATCTTTTGGGCGCGCGCATGCTGTCTATCTTTTATTTAGCTACATATATTTTTCAGCGCTTTGCCTCTGACAGGTTAGCCACCCCTGTACTCAGTAGTCACAGTGGCTGTCATTCTGTGGTCTTTCGAGATCACGCTCCCTTACTGTGATACCACACCCCCTCACGATGAGGCCACGCCCACTCTACAATATTACTGCTTCTTGGGGGAGGGGGGGGCGCATTTTGACTGCTCGCACTGGGAGCCTCAGAACCTAGAAACTGCCCTGCAGACACCTACCTGCAGCTTTCCAAATCCAGGCATCTGCATATGAGATCCAACATTGGTCGCAGATTCTTAAATGATCGCACTCTTGACTAACCCTAAAGTCGCGCACAATGGCTGTGAGAAATGAGACACTGGAACCATATTAATTGTGGACAGAATCGCACACGCAGACTTTGACACGTATTTTTTGCTGCCTCTCCTTGTTACCTCTCCCCTGTGCTTCCTGGGGGAGTTTTATCAAAACTTGTAGATAGATAAAGTGGAGGGAGATAGTGGTCTATTTGTGAAGTAGAGAAAAGTCTTTCTTAACTGAAAACAGGGATCACTGCTTCATTCTATTCGTTAAAGCGTTCATGTCTTCTCCAGCAGCCCCAGCTCCATGGCTTGATCGCTTCCCCATACAGTAGTGTGGGAAGAATTCATAGAACGGAAAGCTCAGCCCCATTATGTTCCATGTTAATATTACCTACTTTGTCTCTCCATTCCTTCTTCATAACTGAGTACACATGGATGAGCAAGAAATTAATTGTGCATATCTAAAATAACATGTAGCCAATCAGAGCATTAAAAAGTTAACAGCAGCACTCAGTATTTCAGGTCATCCAAATACTGCTTCTATTTGCATGTATTCTAGAAGTGGGAAGACTAGGCAAACGTTGCCAATGGAGAAATGTAAGTATTTATACAGTAACAGAAAAAGAGTAGAGATGGTGGTAGTGTGACAGAACTCTACATGTAGGGAAATCATACAGTACATCCAACTTTTAGTGGTATTTATAGAATGCTGCATTGTTTGGCTGTTGACAACCATTTTTTCATTCCTAAATGAATAGACCATCAGTAAATGCACCTGGAAGCAAAATAAATACATGTTCTCATTCATTTGTGATCAGCACGAGAGAGTGTGCCATAACTGCAAGTGTGAACGCAGCCTAACTTGTCTCCTGTCAGTAGCCTGGAAATGAAATACTTGCTGGTTGTTTAGAAGCATTTAAGCTGCAGGTTGCGGTATAATACATGAAGAATAGTCTGCGCTAGGATGGAGGGAACACAATGTTGTGATACATAAAATTGTAAAGATTGATCTCAGGCTGTGGTTTTAGCATTCACTTCTAAGCGGATTAAAATTTGATTTATTTCTTTGCTGTACTCAGATGGATGATGGTACATTCTGTGCGATACCTCCCCCTCATAATCAATACATGAAATAAGATGCAGTATGGGCTACAATTTAGTATAATAAATGCTTCCTGAATGTATAAGGATATTCCATAAATGTGCACCATCTAAAACCTGACAGTATTGTGCCTGAAAACTAGCCCGCTTTTCATTGCTCTATTTAACTTCCAAGAGAATAAGTAATATTTTCAAATATCAACCATTTTGGTAAATTACTTTATTTTCATTAAGGTTACTGTTATAACTAACATGTTATGCACATAACCAATATATTCTGAGGTGCTGTAAGGAAGACAGAAAAGGTCATTTACAAAAGTACAATAAATATGCCTCCCATGGCGCAAACACTGAGCCTGATTCAGAGATGCAACCGATCTTAATGTTGGACTCAGTGGAGTGATTTTCTGCTACTGCACATGCGCCTTAGCTGCACTACACATGCGCCTTAGCTGCACTACACATGCGCAGCGATTTGTTAGCTATGACGCTCAAAGCGAGAATTTTTTCGCATAGTGTGACAGGCAGTCAGTGTTTGGGGGAGGTTATGGGGGCGGAGAGAAAAATGCAGGCATTAGGACTGTTTTCTGGGTGTGCCCTAGTGGGAATCGGTATGAGTTATCGCTGGACCTTAGTCCGGCGGTTCAAATCCCGACGCCGGAAGACCGGTACTGGAAGATCCCAACAGGGTAAGTATTTCTACTATTTCTAACCCTCTCCCCCCCTAACCCTAACCCTCCTTTAGGGGTGGCTAACCCTAAATCCCCCCTAATGCCTAACCCTAACCTCCCCCTGTAAGTGCCTAAACCTAACCCCTCCCCCCCGCTCCCTAAACCTAACCCTCCCCGGGGGGTGCCTAACCATAACCTCTTCCTGGGGGTGCCTAACCCTAACACCCCCTTCCCCTAGCCTGACCCTAACCCTCCAGGGGGGGTGCCTGACCCAGGAGCCCATAACCTAACCCCCCCCTGCGGCTGTAAGCACCCGCCGCCTGGCTTACCTTCGTTCGGTATGCCGGGCGTCAGGATCCCGACATAGGGCTATTGTTAGGCATGGTGATTTCGACACCTATCATTAGTCCCTTGTCTGCATTTCGACCGTCGGCTTCCTGACTACATACCGCCAAGTGAGTCTCTGCAAATTTGTATACAGCTGGAGAGGCCCCGGCATCTTAGGTGAGATGCTCACCTAAGACTTGAGACTTAGGAGAGACTGCATAGGTTTGCTCATGACCGATGTGTCCGCTTTTTGTACGTAAGCAACGAATGTGAGACGTCAGAGGTGAGTGTCTCTATACACAAGACGGCAGCTGAGTCTTTAGCATATTTTCGCAAGTCCACTGTGTACAGGATTGAAGCAGGGATGGGCATTGCGTGCATCACTGAAGCAGGCCCACTATTTGTGCATGCAAATGTGCCTGATTTTAGGCAACTTGCATAGATTTTGCAAGCATATATGACAGCTTCAAAGATGCATCATTTTCCTCTGATGGGCAGAACATGTCATTCTTTATGGGCTAGTGGCCTGATTCAGATGATACTGATATTTACTCAGATTGAACGATTGTTAGCTGTTGCACATGCGAGTAAGCCACACTGTGCATGCGCAGCGATTGAATTGCGATCACGCTCACACACAGGATTCACTTGCAAAGTGAGTGACAGGTAGTCAGCGTTTGTGTTTTCAAAGCATGCATAAATTAGCCACTGCATGTCTGGAGACCCGCTATGTCTGCGACAGTTTAGGCTTACTCATAAGTCTGATGGCAGCCTGATCTGCATTCCATGTTTATGGTTTTGTGCAAGAGCTGCGGATTTGAGATGCATTCAGTGGGCATCTGTAAGCACTGGATGGCGAGTGGCTCATTAGCATATTTTTGCAATTACGAATCTGTGAAAGATCCACATCTGATTAGATTTATTTTTTATTTTGTGAGGTGTGGTTATTTAAATGAGATTGAAAGGGTATAAAGTGCTTTTATGGGGGTGTTCTGTGGTTGGCAGAGAGGGGGGGGGGACAGCATACAACACTTTGAATTCCATGACCTCAGAAATAGTAATAAGGCTTTGACCTTTTCTTTCAATGGGATGACTTGTGCACCTTACAAACATACCTTATTGCAAGAATGTAAAACAAACATATAAACACACAAGTGTGACACAAGTAATAAAGACTTGGTAGTGTAATTAAGTGATAGTACACTTTGAATGGACGTTTTTCCATTTTCTAGTTGTATTTCCGGGTCGCATGTACGGCACATACATAAATAACCTTTATAATTTCCTGCTCTGGCTTTACACCACTTTGTATTACAGTAAGTCTTATCAAGTATTTCCTTCTACTTTGTACCAAGCAGCAAAAACGTCATCCCAAATAGCCAAAACTACAACAACATAACACTCCAGTTCTGTATATAAGTATATATATACGTATTAACTTTTTAAAAAATACTGCAGCTGTGGAAACCCTGCTCTTGACTCTATGAAATTATTGTTCTGCAAATGGTCAGCAAGAAGTCATGACCCTGTGCTTATATTCTACAATATGTGAAAAACAGTTATTTGTTTCAAATGCTCCATACTGGACAATTATATAGAAAATAAAGCGTTGTAGTAAGAGTATTTGATTTACTGCACCAGGGCCGGATTAAGGTTTGTGGGGGCCCCTGGGCAACAAACATGTGTGGACCTCTATTAAATGTGGACAAACTGGGGGTATGCGCAATGGGGACCTCATGCAGAGCCCACATTAGTGGTGCACCTTATGCAGTGCCCTTTATGCAGTGACCCAAGGAGTGGTTCTCCTTATGCATTGCCCCCTATGCAATACCCCCATTAGTAGTTTCCCCAGTAGTCATGCCCCCTGTACTCATGTCCCCAGTAGTAATGAAACCTGTTGTAGTGCCCCAGTAGTAATGCCCCTAGTGCCCCCAATAGTTATGGTCCCTGTAGTAGTGCCCCAGTAGTAATGCCCCAAGTAGACATGTCCCCTGAGTAATGCCCCCCAGTAGTAGTGCTCCCAATAGTAATGCCCCCAGTAGTCATGCCCACTCTAGTAGTGCCCCCTGTAAAAAATGCTCCCCAAGTATTGCCCCAAGTAGTAGTACCCCCTGTATAAATGCCCCAGTAGTAATGCCCCCCCGAGTATTGCCCACAGTACTAGTGTCCTCTGTAGTAAAGCCACTTGCAGAAAATAAAAATAAAACCTAATACTTACCTTGGCTCCTGCTGCCGTCTGGTCCGCTCGGCAGCTCCAGCTCCTCTGCACTATGGGAGAGATGTCATGACGTCTCTCCCTTAGTGCTCTGCGGAAGCCGGAGCTTGAGC
Source organism: Taudactylus pleione (assembly GCA_031769625.1). Taxonomy (NCBI): domain Eukaryota; kingdom Metazoa; phylum Chordata; class Amphibia; order Anura; family Myobatrachidae; genus Taudactylus; species Taudactylus pleione. The sequence continues at coordinate 28,498,107 of JAUIMM010000007.1, read as the reverse complement.
TCCAGCCTCCGGCTCCGACTGCCGCTGCGGGGAGAGAGCTGGTACCCGCTGGATACAAAATCTCAGCGGGCACCTGGCAAATAGAGCCTCTTTGTGGCGCCGGGCCGGAGGAGGCGGAGCTGGTTCCGTATCCTCTGGCCCTTTACATGTGGGGGCCCCTGTTGCCCCCCCCCGTTAATCCAGCCCTGTACTGCACATGGTCTAGCACAGTGTTTCCCAAACTCATTCCTCTGGGAGCACTAACGTACATGGTTTCCATTTTTCCTAGTTGGTGCACAGGTGTATTCATTACTGGCTGACACATTTTAAAAGATCCACAGGTGGAGCTAATTATTTCATTTGCGATTCTGTAAGGAGACCTGGAAAACATGCACTGTTAGTGCTCCCTGCGGAATGAGTTTGCATGGTACATGCCCGTTCCTACAACAATATTTTAAATGCTTAAATGAAATTGTAGTATATTGAATGACACAGAAAATTACTCATACACAGGGAACTGGCATACGTAACAATAGTCCCGATTTTTGAATGACTGTTCTCATCTCGGCCTGTTGGTATTGATCGGTGAACATGCAAATTAAATTAACATGGATCCTTCACATCTCAGTGCTTTACTGGAAGCACTAAGCAACTAAGCAACAGAACTGTAGAAATAAAATTTATATATTAAAAAGAAATATGTTTCTCATGTCATGTTTCTTTTTGTTAATAACAAGCATAAGGGTTTTTCAGTGTTCCTCTAATGAAGAGCTTTACAAATGTTAAGGATTACTGACCAGATGCTATTGGAGGATTTTTCCAATTAACACGTAACTTACAAACATGTTTCGTTGTGTTGCCAAGACAACTGGCTTGTGCATGGACTGTAGGTCTAAAAACTTCCATGCCATCATGTATCATGCCTGATTATATTAGGTACAATGTCTAGGAATTAAGATGCAGACTTTGTCTTAATACCAACAAAGGTGTGTAGACGGATAGGGTCTCTGAAAGCTTGTGTGTCTCCTCAAGGTGACCTGTTACTCTTTCTTCTAGAGAGACTCGCAGAACACCGTGTGAAATGTCGTGAATCAATAAAGTAAACAGATAGAATCTTGAAACAGATAAAGGGCAGCAGTTTCTCTTCAGCAAAAGTGAAGCATTCTACTGTTTTTTATTTTATTTATTATTCGCCATACTTTCGATTTATGTGGATTCCACCGAGGGTTCCTGACACCCAGGACAGTAGTGTAAAACTTTTATTTGTAATGTAATTTGGAGCAGGCCCGTCCGCGCTCCATATCGTCCGGGGATAATGGCTCTTCTCTTGTTATCGCTCACAAAGCATATTTCAATTTGTTTTTTTGGCAGGCCTTGCACTTGAGGAATGGAGCTATTAGTTTGGAAAATCCAATCTAAAAGTTAAAGGAACTGTGATGGCAGCTTGACAAAAAAATGTATCTATCATATAACACAAAATGTTGCTGCTGATAATAATTCCTTATAATTATGGTCATATAATGCAGGGATTCATACACAGAAAAGATCCAGAGGGCATGAATTAGATACTCACAACTAAAGCAGGCTTACAAACAAATACAAGAATTGAGAGTGAGAGAGGTAGAGGGAGGAAGAGAGGGCAGAGAGCAAGGGTGACAGATTATGTTTCTGCTGGTAGCGTTTTAATCTATATACAAACATATAAAACAAATGTCCTGACTGACTTACTCATCAATGCCGAGCCCAAACCCCTGGACCTAGAACGGACGGTGAGTATATGCCTTCCATGACGTAGGTATTTTTAGAAGTTCAACTCCTAAGAGGGTGAAAAGGGCTAAAATGTTTCCTCCCCTTGTGCAATGATATTTTGAAATTTGTTTCCTCTTGACCGAGGTGATTGGGTGATAAAGCAACATGGCCCAAGTGCTGTGGAACTGTAAGCTCATTGTCTGGGTTGAGTGGCGGCATCAGAGGTGGGGCTGCAGCACAGTCCAATATTCAAATAGGGGAGTCACAGCAACTGCCAGTGAAGTTTGGCAGCATTTGGGGTGACAGTTACTGTGGTAGACCTATTTGAATATTGGACTGTGCTGCAATCCCACCTTTGGAGTCGCCACTGTTAAGGACTTAACACTAGGTTTATTTCATTTGGATACTTCACTTGCTTTGGATGAGAATGAGTGACTGAGGGAGGGGACAGAAGGAGAGAAAAGGGCAGGTGGAGGAAAGGAGGAATCGGTGAGGGAACGGAGAGGAGATGTAGGAGAAGACAGAGGGAGAGGTTGTATGCCACTGTGGAGGGAGACATACTGGAGCTGCTCTGCTATTTTGGTGTCACCCCTTCGGAGGGTGTCACCGTGAAGCCAAGACACGGAGACAGGCAGGGAGAAACTGTGGGCTGCCCCAGCAGCTGCATGAGCGCTGAGGAAGCCCAGTGTGTGACGAGAACGGGAGGCAATAACGCCCCCAAGATCGGCACACAAGATGTGTGGCTTCGCTAGTCATGGCCACGCCCCTTTAAATGCCACCACGCCCCTCCTGGGAACGCGTGCCTTACTAAGCGTCATGTTCTAAATCCCGACACTTCTCATCGTGTTCATATCCTAAATTTGAAGGGGCAATAATTTTACTAGCTAAAAAGGCTCATAAAAGCATTGCACATTAAATCTCAGGCATAAACACGATCGGAAGTGCCGAAGTTTTAGAACACATCGCTTAGTAAATAAACCCTAATGTGTTATCCACTCAAAACACCCTGCCAGTCTGAGTGAGTGCACCCTCTCCTGAACGCATTAGTTACAAATAATATTTCTGAATAAAAGAATTCAGCTGCTTAACCTATTCAATAACTTTTTGTGGGTTGGTGATCTGGGCCTCTTGCCAATATAAAAGGGCTGTAGATTCTTGAAATTTGGGACTGGAAGGGTTTTGTAAGAAATAAGTTAATTCTTTATTGTTTGCTGATGGCTCTTCGAAGTATGGCAACTCATGTTACTATTCAGTATAGGTAGGCTAACATACATTAGATATTTTACTATATATAGAATATTTGCTTTGTCTATATATTTCATTTAAATGTGTATACTGTCATAATACCTATCATAATTTAGGTATCATAAATATTTGTATAGATCAATAATATTTGTATTGCTACTAGACTTTAACCGTGATCCTAACAAAGGATCAATACTTATTCTCATCTGTCATTAGTTTTCGGTGGCTGACCCATCCAATCAAACCAATGTTTGTCACTTAATTGCTGTTTGTAGCCTCTGATTATGTTGCTTATGTTGTGGCAGAGATTCTGGAGTAACTAGTAATTATTATTCATTATTCTTGCAATCTATCGCTAGCACTGAACATGAGACAACTCTTATTAGGATATATACTGTGCAGATGCTGAAACACTTCACTTTGCACAAATACAACCAAAATTGAAAAAATCAGAATGATCATATAATCAGTATATTAATATATTGGTGGGAAACAATATGCCCCTTTAGTATGTAAGCTTTTATTCTTAAATCCCTTAGATGTCAAGTGCTTCTAAAAGATAACACTTTATTAGACAAAATAAATTAATTACAATTATGAATGGCAATGTGGGAGCCCCTGATATACAGTAGTTGTCTTTTTGAAACATTGTGCCAAAATTGCAGCAACAAAAACATTTGACTCTTCCTATCTGTTGTTTATAGGCTTTATGTAACCATACTATGTATTTGATAGAAGACATAGAGCCGTATTCAATTAAAAGTTTTCGCCAATTCAAATGCACCAACTTTTTGCCTAAGCGTAAAGTCAATGCATTCCGATAGGCAAAAAAGATTTGCCTCTGAATAGAAGCGGTAAAAAGTGCAGTTTTGGGGTGCAAAGTTGCGGGAACCCCCATGCAGTGTTAGGACTGCGTCAAAAAAAGTAAAAAAAACCCCTTTAGAACACCCCAAAAAAGTACTTTAGTTTTGGGGGTGAAAAAGTGCAAAGTTGGGGGACAAACTTAAAAACTAGTGAAATAGACTCCAGGGGAGTCCTCAAGTATGTACCAAGTGATTTTTACTTTGCAGATGTTTGCAGCAGGTGGATTTTCCATGATTTTTAAAACTTCACTTTAGCAACTTTAAAATATGCTAGCCCCCATTTTCGGGTACCACAAATTTGCTGGGACTAGTTATTTTGATGAAAAAATATTGCTAAATGCTATTCTTCACCCCCTATGCAAATATGCTAATTAGCACCTATTGAGACCATTTAAGTACCCCAAATACCTTCAGCAGGGCTATTCGGGGGTATCCATACTGATTACCCATGTCAGTTCATCTATTGGGGAGTGTCAGGCTGATTTCCCCTAAACTGACAGCACTTTTCGCCTTTTTGAGTTTCGCCAGGTCCTGTTTTCGTGTCCCTTGGAAATTAATAGGGATGAAAGTGGCTGCCCAAAACCAGTGATGTAGGCGGAAAGTGCACCAGGCGAAAAGTCCGGGACTTTTCGCTGGCAATTGAATATGCCCCTTAGGGTCAAATTCAATTAGCCTTTAAATGGGCTAATTAGCTGCGATGCAGTGCCCGGGGCCAGGGGCGTAGAGAGCGCCGCCGGGCGCCGGTAATGAGGGGCATGGGCTAATCGCGGGAGGCGTGGCCATGCCCCCTTGAAAAAAACCAGACATACTTTTGCAGTGCCGCGTAGCGCCGGATTAGTGTGATCGCTCCCCCTCTCAGGCATAGGAGATTGCTGTGGTTGCTAAGCAGTAACCACAGCTATCTCCCACTGCATGCTGCTGCGAGGGAGGGAGGAGGGAGGGGGGGGGCGGCGCCAGACCCGGGCCCCTCTGGAAGCCCGGGCCCGGGAAAATTGTACCTGCTCCCCCACCTCTCGGCTCCCCTGCCCGGGGCTTTTCAATTACTGCCTGTGGTAGCCACTTGTCACGTATTTTGTTCACCTCCTGTTGAGGCTCAAACAGACATCCGCGCTAAGTAGTGTTTTTTTGAAAAAAAAACAACAAAGTTTGACCAATGCTACCAGTTCTTACTGCATGCCTATGAATATTGGTTCAGCTGACAAAATGGCTGCCTCATCTCTGAGTAGGTAATGGGTATGCTTTAAGGTAAGACACGTGGTTAGTAGGGTAATGATGAATATACAGCTGTTCTAGAAACTGACACATACTGTATATCAATAACTACATCTACAAACAGGGAAGGATAATGTATATAGCACCCATACCCTACATTATATATGCAAGTTTGATATTTTGAAGCACATTTCACCTTTGCCACATCCCTCTGCTCATGATTTATTTGCTGTCTGGCTTAGAATACAAAAAGCCTTGGGGAGCATAGCCTATATATAGTAGGTCTATATTTGTCTGTGTTCACACAGTGTGTGCTTTCCACCTTATGAAAGATGCACATCTCCCAGTGCAGTAATTCTGGAATTTGACAATCTCTGCAAGTATGTATCATTATAATTCACTAGATGGCACAATGACAAGGTCTGCCTAAGGCCATATAATTATCACCTGCCAAACCTTTTAAATATTAGCTTTATTGATGTTCAAGTCATCTAGGAGAAAGGGAACACAATCTGTAAAGGGTGCATTGTCATTGTTCAAAATAATTCAAAGACATATATGACTTCATTTTGACTATTTCTTAAGTTTGTAAACATAAAAATCTTAGCAGATATAAGACTCAGCTGAAAAACACAAGAATAAGTAGATAATAGTTACTCAGGTCACCTTAACTATATACATTACTGCAGGGCCTATAGTCCTTTGTTGGTATCGGTGAATCTAACAGCTACTGTATTCAAATTCACAAATGTCCTACACATTTAAAATAGCTTTTTATATTTATACTGACCTAATGAAGGCATGCACATTACGTGGTTAAACAAATCCTGGTCTACACCTTGATGAACAGTGCAGTATGTACTGAGAGGTACAAGTTGAAGAGCAGGAACTTTTGGTCTAGGGTCAGGTGAGCATGTCTACCAACATTCTTCAAAATCACAACATACAGTATAAGGTCATGCCCCTATCCAAAAGCATCCACACAAGCCATGCCTATTTTGTGATATGCCACCCATCCTTTCTGTTACACCATGTCCTGTTTGGTCACTGAGTATCAGGACTGTCTGATTATATTTAACAAACACTGAATGGTAAATTTGCTTTAAAATTGTATTTTCTTCTTTTCATTAAGAAAAAAAATATTATGCACTTTTTTTTTCTTGAACTTTTATTCATCTATACAAAATATCATCTGTCTATTATCTATTGCCATGTTGTTTTTACAAGTCATTAATTGCATGTCTGTTATACGGTTTATCAATATGCTATATTTAGTATACACACTACAATATGTATCTATATTTTTAATTTCAAAATACATCATCCATTTTTCTACGTCTCCAACAATTCATGTCTCATTCTCTGTCAGTGCTATGCTATATTTATCTTGTGTATCATTGCCAGATAACAACTCCCCCATTTATTTTTCCTTTTCACCGTGACTCATCTGCCTCTCATGTTCACTATTTGTCTTTCATACTGTATTCCTTCACATACCTTCCATATACACCCCATCAAGCCTTCATCAAGCCTTCATTTAATTCTAGAGTCCTTTGTCCAGTATTCAACAATTTCCTCTGGTGTTTTTCCAATAAACTAACTTCCCAATGAATGGTCAGGGCAACCGAGAGGTGGAGGGGATAAGGGACTAATTACCCAGGTCCAATGTTATCTAAACTGTGCAAGCTGTGGGGGAGGAGAAATGCCCCCCTTGCAAGCTCACGCCGCACATAGTGTTTTGCTTTAATTTTTCTGAGGGGGGCATGGTCAACCAGGAGATAAGTACTATACAACATCTAAGCTAATCTATATCTTCTATATCTTATGCTGTATCTCCCTCATATATATGTTATCTTTTTCATATTATTATTATTATTATTTATATAGCACTTTTCCCCCAATTAGACTCAAAATAATTTACATATTTTCAAAGGGTGAGGCAGCCATCTTAGGCCCACTCAGTTGCCTTATCCTAACATTCCCGGAGGTGCATAACACTAATCGACAGCATTCTGAGAATGTCAACATTTCACATGGCAACAATTCAGATGTTGACATTGTGAAGATGTTGACATGATGAATATCGACACATTGAACCATGTTGACATTTTAGTGTTGATATTATGAATGACGATATGGTAACTTTTGACCATGTGGCTGGATACCCCTCCATAAAACCAATCTCACTTATCAATCACTTATTTATCTATCTTTCCTACACCATGCCTTTCTCATCTATCTCTACTATACCATGCCTGACTCATCTGTTTCTCCTACACCATGCCTTACTCATCTATCTCTCCTACACCATGCCTTACTTATCTATCTTTTCTACACCATGCCTTACTTATCTATTTCTCCTACACCATGTCTTACCCATCTTTCATTGCTACACCATGACTTACTCAACTATCTTTTCTACACCATGCCTTACTCAGCTATCTCTCCTACACCATGCCTTACTCATCTATCTTTTCTACACCATGCCTTACTCATCTATCTCTCCTACACCATGCCTTACTCATCTATCTCTCCTACACCATGCCTTACTCATCTATCTCTCCTACACCATGCTTTAATCATCTGTTTTTCCTACAACATGCCTTACTCATCTATCTCTCCTACACAATGCCTTACTCATCTATCTCTCCTACACAATGCCTTACTCATCTATCTCTCCTACACCATGCCGTACTCATCTATTTCTCCTACACCATGCCTTACTCGTCTATCTTTTCTACACCATGCCTTACTCATCTATCTCTCCTACATCATGCTTACTCATCTATCTCTCTTACATCATGCCTTACTCATCTGTTTTTCCAATACCATGCGTTACTCATCTCTCCTACACTATGCCTTACTTATCTCTTGCATAAACCATGTCTTAATCATCTGTTTTTACTACACCATCCCATACTCATCTATCTGTCCTACACCATGCCTTACTCATCTATCTATCCTACATCTTGTCTTACTCATCTATCTCTCCTACATCATGCCTTAATGATCTATATTTTTAGACCATGCCTTACTAATCTATCTCTCCTACACCATGCCTTACTCCTCTATCTCTCCTACATCATGCCTTACTCATCTTTTTCTCCTACACCATGCCTTACTCATCTGTTTCTCCAACATCCTGCTTTACTCATCTATTTTTTCTACACCATTCCTCACTCATCTATTTCTCCTACATCATGTCTTACTCATTTATCATTCCAACACCATGCCTTACTCATCTACTTTCCTACACTCACCATGCCTTACTCATCTGTTTCCTTACACCATGCCTTACTCATCTGTTTCTCCTACACCATGCCTTACTCATCTATCTCTCCTACACCATGCCTTACTCATCTATCTCTCCTACACCATGCCTTACTCATCTATTTCTCCTACACCATGCCTTCCTCATCTATCTATCCTACACCATGTTTTACTCATCTATCTCTCCTACACCATGTGTTACTCATCTGTTTCCTTACACCATGCCTTACTCATCTGTTTCTCCTACACCATGCCTTACTCATCTATCTCTCCTACACCATGCCTTATTCATCTATCTCTCCTACACCATGCCTTACTCATCTATTTCTCCTACACCATGCCTTACTCATCTATCTATCTATCTATCCTACACCATGTCTTACTCATCTATTTCTCCTACACCATGCCATACACATCTATCTCTCCTACACCATGTCTAACTCATTTCTCCTACACCATGTCTTACTCATCTCTCCTGCACTATGCCTTACTCATCTCTCTTACACCATGCCTTACACATCTCTTCTACACCATGCCTTACTCATCTATCTCTCCTATACCATGCCTTACTCATCTATCCTACACCATGCCATATGCATCTATCTCTCCTACACCATGCCTTACTCATCTATCTATCCTACACCATGTCTTACTCATGTATCTCTCTTACACCATGCCTTACTCATCCATCTCTCTTACACCATGCCTTACTCATCCATCTCTCCTACACCATGCCTGACTCATCTATCTATCCTACACCATGTCTTACTCATCTATTTATCCTACAACATGCCTTATTCATCTGTTTCTCTTACATCATGCCTTACTTATCTATATTTTTAGACCATGACTTACTCATCTGTCTCTCCTACACCATGCCTTACTCCTCTATCTCTCCTACACCGTGCCTTACTCATCTTTTTCTCCTACACCATGCCTTAATCATCTGTTTCTCCTACACCATGCCTTAGTCATCTATCTTTCCTACACCATCCATACTCATTAATCTCTCCAACACCATGGGCCAAATGTAATAGGGTGAGAGTATAGAAAAGTGCGAGTTCCTGACACTTTTTAAACTTTGCCAATGTAATAGAGTCCAAAAACAAAGTAACAGAGTGAACTTGCATGTTTTTTCAGACTTAAAAAACTCTCACGACTTAAAATCTCATCCAGATGTTTTCCCATTTTGAAGATAAAACTCAACCAATGTGAGAGTTTACTGCTAAACTCTCACATTTTCAAAAATCTCACCCTATTACATTTGGCCCCATGTCTTACTCATCTCTCCTGCACTATGCCTTACTCATCTCTCTTACACCATGCCTTACACATCTCTTCTACACCATGCCTTACTCATCTATCTCTCCTACACCATGCCATACTCATCCATCTCTCCTACACCATGCCTTACTCATCTATCTCTCCTACACCATGTCTTTTTCATCTATACTTCCTACACCATGCCTTTCTCATTTATCTCTCCTACACCAAGCCTTACTCATCTATCTCAACTACACCATACCTTACTCATCTATCTCTCCTACACCATGCCTTACTCATCTATTTCTCCTACACCATGCCTTACTCATCTATCTCTCCTACACCATGTCTTACTCATTTATCTCTCCTACACCATGCCTTACTCATCTATCTTTTCTACACTATGCCTTATTTATTTATCCCACACCATGTCATACTCATCTATCTCTCCAACCCCATGCCTTACTCATCTATCTCTCCTACACCATGCCTTACTCATCTGTTTCTCCTGCACCATGCCTTACTCATCTATTTCTCCTACACCATGCCTTAATGATCTGTTTTTCCTACACCATGCCTTTCTCATCTGTTTCTCCTGCACCATGCCTTACTCATCTATTTCTCCTACACCATGCCTTACTCATCTATCTCTCCAACACCATGCCTTACTCATCTATTTCTCCTACACCATACCTTACTCATCTATCTTTCCTACACCATGCCTTACTGATCTGTTTCTCCTACACCATGCCTTACTCATCTATCTCTCCAACACCATGCCTTACTCATCTATTTCTCCTACACCATACCTTACTCATCTATCTTTCCTACACCATGCCTTACTGATCTGTTTCTCCTACACCATGCCTTACTCATCTATCTCTCCTACACAATGCCTTACTCATCTATCTCTCCTACACAATGCCTTACTCATCTATCTCTCCTACACCATGCCGTACTCATCTATTTCTCCTACACCATGCCTTACTCGTCTATCTTTTCTACACCATGCCTTACTCATCTATCTCTCCTACATATAGAATCAATTACTCAGGGTTATTGCAGTATGCTCCACAATAATGTAAAAGCCCTGAGTAATTGTTCTTCTATATGAGTGCATGTCAGCATCAGGTACCTGTTGTGCCTAAAGAGCTGCCTATTTATCTTAGTGAAAGGTGCTCCATGCACTTTTACACCATGTCTTCCTCATCTACAGTAGCTCTCTTGTGCACCATGCTTCACCTAATTTAACTTTCATAAAGTATAATTTCTTCCTTATCAGTAACTTACAGTCATTGATGAGCCTGAAAATCTGTAGAGGGGCAATGCTTTTTTACAAGAGCAGCTGCTCCAAGTGTGCGCATTCCCATTTTATGACCGTAGAAAACGCTGGTGAAAGTAATCTTTTACAGGTTTGCAGGTTGAGAATGCTCTTGAAAATGTGCAGTGTGCAGGTTGTAAACAGTAAAAATGTCACAACCTTCTTCCTCTGACTTTTCTCTATTTAATCTTATTTAGCATATAGAATTAATCATGAGAACTGTTTTTGCTACATGTGTTAGTATTACAGTATATTTGCCAAAATGCAGCATTGAAACCCAATCTCCTGGTTTTTAAAGGTAGTAAAGGATTCTGGACCTCATTCAGAGTCGGTCGAAGCGGCCGCACGGTCGTACGCCACCGATGTTCGCTATACTGCGCATGCGTAAAGTTCGCAATGCGCGTGCGCAAACTAGCCGCTACGATCAGAAATTTCTCTCTCCTTGAACACAGCCAGGTCGGTAGTTTGAGTGACAGATGGAGGCGTTTGTGGGTGGAGGTGCTTGAAAACGGGGGAGTGGAGATCTGAACGCAGGCGTGCCTCATTATGCGAACAGCGTTTTATGGGAGTGCATATGGATTATGGGAGTGCATAATTAACAAAGTAGCGTCATGGCACATGTGACATGGGAGGTTTTTACACTGACATGATCGTAGGGCTTAAGAGAGGGTATGGTCAACCTTAAGCTCTACGACCAGTTCCGATGGTTCCCGATGGTCTCGATTAATCCTTAAATGCCCGGAGATGACGTGCAATGCATACGAGAAGGGGGCGTATTTTTTTGTCTTCCGACCGCTTCCTCCCCTTGGTCGGCCAACTACCGATCCGACCTTAGGGACGCAGGGAATCATTTGAGTATCCGGCCCCTTTTTCCGTATGACCGTGCGGCCGCTTCGACCGACTCTGAATGAGGTCCTCTGTCCTTTTGCAAGTAAAAAAGTCTGTGCGCCTTTGCGCAAAGAAGGAAATATTGCCCTCTTCTCCCCTTTATCTAATTTGAATAATAACATTGTGCAAAAGTAGATTTTGTTTCTGCACATTAGATTAAAACAGGTGCATTTGTGTGCTTAATTCACAGTTATTCCACCCAACTCTTTTCATAAGCTAGTGCCAACTTTGGCACTCTGCAGATGGCACCATCTTGGCCTGCGAATCCATGCACATCCTGTGAAACCAGGTGCACTTATGCAAAAGTTGATGTCACAAAGAGTAGTTATCCTGCAGGTCCCTGCAGTTTGTCAATTATCCTATCAGAATTGGTAACTTTATGGCAAGGTGTTGAATCTATGACATTCAAATGTCCTTCAAAATCGTAATAATGCCTCTTTTCAACTATTAGATTGTTATAGTATATGACTACCTCCCTGAATTTCTTGTATTTTAAAATACTCACCATACAAATGTGTCTGGCCTCCTTGCACGTTAAACAGCCCTTCTAGTCGCGCCATGCCGTGGTGCGACTCACTAGCACCAAGCATCTTTTCTTGCAAATTTTTCCCTTAAAATGCATCTTATTTGCAAAGCAAATAGTACACTGAAGCAGCTCCTGCTGATTAAAATGATATGCAGCATGCCTATATTCTGTGCGACTACGGCTGTATCTGCATGCAAAATGCCATGTTACAGTGTCACAGCTGCTGATACTGTAACATAGCATCTTGCATACAGATATAACCACAGTGGTACACAGAATATAAGTATGCCGCATATCATTTTAATCAGCAGATGAAAAAGATGCATTTTAAAGGAAAAAGTTGAATGAAAAGATGCTCGGCGCTATCGAGTCAAATGGCGCTCACACATTATGTGTAACGTGACTTGTAGCACATGGAAGTTAGATGTATGTGGACACATCTGTACATACAGCATGCTAACTGTATAATCCATTACTGCAAAACATGGAGGTTTAACTTAATATATTTTTTTGAATGCAATTTTATACCTTCATTTTGTTCAATATTCATATCACCAAATTTTCTAGAATAGTGCTGTCCAGGTTTTTCATAGATGGACTGGTTTCTTGTTGCACAGGTCTACTTTACTCTACACCCTCTTGCATACCCAAAAGATAACCCAACTGCAAAGACAGTATGTACTATAATTATCATATAATTATCATAACATACTACAGCAGCTGTCTACATTATGACTACATGCAGGTCAAGGAGCTGGGTGAATCTCTACATTGATTGAGAATAGGCTCAATCTTCCAGCATTATACTAGTTATTACCGCCCTCAAAATTAGCCTCACCATGCACCTAAACGCCCATCTTCATCATACAAATCAAAAGTCCCTTAATCCCTCACCAGACTCACAATAAAAATGCTGTCACGCACTTCTCAGCACTTATTCCTTGGCTAACCCGGCAGTGCCATTAGTCTTTATTTGTCATCAAACTGATCTCATAAGTCACTAAAAACTACTTATTTGCAATCACTACAAACCATTACAGATCGATGTACCTTCCAGGTGTACAAGGCAGAGTGAATCGTGTTTAATATTAAAGACTCAGAGGCAAGTCGTACTGTGCATTGGGACCTGATGTAGATATTAACTTAAGCATAAGCACAAAAAACACATGGGGCCTCATTCAGAGCTGGGCGCTATTGCAGGCGGGTCTCTTTACTCAGCTGCATATTTATGCTAATGCCACAGTTGAAGGACTTCCTGATGAGATGCTAACAGGATGAGGCACTAATCCGCCAACCCACCGCTTTGTGTATTAAGATGTACCATTGTACTATCAGGGATTGCACCTACCCTACGGCAGGTGCAATTTCTCCATCTAAGTACGTCCACCAGGGTCAGTGCAACTGCGTCTTTGGATGCAGTCGCTGACCTCCACATATACACAACTTCTCCACATCTGGCTAGCCGATCCTGCTTTTACCTCCCAGAAGCGCACACCAAAAATGCATGGATATGGGTGCAATTTCAGTCTTTGTCTTTGTGTGGTAACCATCGGGGCGCATGTGCAGTGCGACTTGGAAGTATGCACAGACAGACACCGACCGTTCGCGTGTGTCACCATTGCATGTGGCATTGACATTACAAGCACCTCTGAATCAGGCCCTCAACACTTCCATCCATATGCAGATTTGTGCAGTCTTACATTTACATCTCCTTGTGTAACTAGGCAGGACAGGGTAGGATAGAGGGCATGCAAGCATAACTGAGCACAGAAAGGGAAGGTTCACCCAAATGCATCTTAGCCAGACCACAACAAAGACATATGTGAGCCTTTCAGAAGGGGAATATTGACCCCCAGCGGCAAAATGCGCACTGATGTTGTTGATTGGTCATCTCTGATTGGTTGAGTACATCTTTAACCTTGTACTATGCTATATAAATTATTAGTGTGGCTGCTGCAGTTGGTTAAGATTTGTAAAGATTTCAGTATTGATATTTGAATTTGGTGTGCTACAGAAAAGTTGATTCCTATTTGACATTTTAAAGGAGATTTGTATCTGAATTTAATTGCTTTTTACATGGAAAATGCAATGTTAGTATTTATTAATAATAGTATACAGACACATACAGTCTTATGTATAAGACACTTCATTAAAGTACCATATTGTGTAGAAATTGGGTACTGTAACGTAAGCTTTTACTACTAAACTGTCCAGACACATCTTCTGGCATAAACCAGGGCTATACACTACTGTCTTCTTCTGGTGCAAGCCTAGTACATATATTACCCATGCTCATTGCGTGTTTATTCAGCATAATGAACAAAATGTCTCCGTCTTTTACCTAAAATACGTCCAAGTCTACATCAGCCCTTTGTAAAGCTCTAGATAATTTGATAACAATTTCTTAGGCTTCTGCCATTTAAAAGAAATATACAGTAGGGCCTGATCTGAGTTGCACAAAGAAGCAGCAGCGTCTTTTCCCGCAGCTGCATTTATATGCTACTGCCATGGCCTATTTTGTGAATACTGAGACGCCCATCTGAATCCTCTTGCAGCAGTGCAAATCCATCTTGGTGCATCTGTAGGCGCACCATCAGTGCACCGTCGGATGCACCATCAAAACGTGACCCAGCCCTATGGCGTCCAGTGTGAGCAGAAATGCATGTTTAGACGCAGCTCCTTTCAACGAGATGCCCGAGTCTGCCTAGGCACCACCCCGTAACCTCGCAGGAACACCCACTAAAAACCACACTCCCTGCATCCAAATTCGTTGTGTGTCTCTATGCAGTAACAATAGTGATGCATGCACAATCAGACTTAAAACATTGACCAAGCTTGTGAATATCGGCTTAGCGTGCTACTCAGAATCAGGCCCATAATTCACAAATGGTGATATATATTTTTTGCTTGAATTAATAACTTTTAGATCTGTATTTTATCTATTTGGCTTGTTGTTCTGTAATACGTTAAATCTTATTCTAAGAGTTTCATATGCAAATCTCACTTACCAGAGTGATGAGCCATCTGTGCCTGTGACTTCCAGATAGTCATATGCATCTTCTAATTGAAAGTCTGTGAAGATCAAGGCAATTGTGTCTCCAACCTCTGCAAGGATTGTCCATGTACAGTCAGCATTGTTATTGTATTCCGATGGGAAATGAGGACTTGTTATGATTCCACTTTGGCCTCTTAAAGTTCCTCCACATGCATCGTCCGCTAAAAAAAATAATAACAAAATATAATGAAGCAAAGCAAATCTAATCTGCAATATAAGGTGTTATTTTTGCATTAAATAATAAAAAAAAACATTAAAAAGTGGATTTTCACCCATATTGATTGTCTAAAGTGGGAAGTATTCCCTGTGCTCCAATCTCAAAATAGTTAGCAAACAGAAAATCCATCACACATGAGCCTATTTTATATTTAGTAGGAGGCCAAATGTGGGAGCTCCAATAGTTTCCTGTTAATTTAATTTGATAAAAATGAAACTTTAATTGTTATAGCACATAAATGTTAATGTGTTAGTGCTGTATTTCAATTATAAGGAAGAAAGGAATAAAAAAAGGATTTAGATCATATTACAGCATTAATGGGTGAAACAAATGAAAAACAAAATACAACAACAAGACAGTTGCTGGTGTTTCTCTTAAAAGCATACTTACCTACTCTCCCGGAAGTTGCGAGAGGCTTCCGAATTTTAGGGGAGCCCCCCAGTACCCCCGGAAGAGTATCTTGATCTCCCACATCCTGCCCACTTCCCAGTGAAGTGTGCAGGATGGGGAGATGATTGGCGGGAATCGCGGCATAATTGCCGTGAATCGCGGCTCAGCATGGAGGGTGCGGGGTTAAATGATGGAAAAATGTGTCATTTAGCCCCATCCCCTCCTAGCGCTCCTGATATTCGCGACAGTTTCACATGATGGGGGCAGGACCTAATGACATAGAAACATGGTCCAGCCCCCACAAACTTGGCTTGCTTTGTCTGCTCTCCTGGGGAGCAGATAATAAATGTTGGCAATTATGCTTAAAATAAGTTGCCGCGATATTGGAATTTTTATATTACACCACATATTTATGTGTTTAAACCATATATGTTATGGTATATTTCTTCTGCTTACAAATATGATAAAATGTTGCATTAGGCATGTTGTAGCCCAGGGGTTTCCAAACTGTTTAGAATCACGGCGCCCTAGTGTACCAGCATTTTTTCCACGGCACCCCTGGGGCAAAAGTTTCTTATTGAGAAATTCAGCAAAACTTAAATGAAGTAAATTGTCCTTATATGTCACCATTAGCTTCAGTCACATGGTGGTTGACAGGGCTCCACTTATTTTTGTCCACTTATTTTTTGCTTGGCAGCAGCCAGCACTGGTTTTGCCTATCACACTGACTAAAAATCGTTTTATTTGCACTTCTGTCAACCAGAAAATTACATTGGTCCTTTTGAAGAGCACACTGGTGGTCATTCATGAGGAATTGGTACAGTGTAAATTTACGCCCCATTTAACTTTGTTGTATTGGTTTGCATCCAATTCACCTCCGCATCTAATTAACAATGTAACCCAAATATTAATACTAAAAAACACTTTTCATGTCAACAGCAGCAACTGAAATGAATGCCAAATGGTATAAAATGAGATACTGCAGCAGCATTAAATGTGGCTTGGGGAGTTACAGGGGAGATGTACTTAGACTTGGAGAGAGATAGAGTGGAGAGACAAGTACCAACAAATCAGCCTCAAACTGTCATTTTTCAAGCACAGCCTGTAAAGTGACAGTTAGAAGCTGATTGGTTGGTATTTTATCTCTCTCCACTTTATTTCTCTCCATGACTTGATAAATCTCCCCCACTGTATGTAATGCAATTAAACACATAAACTGCCACAAATGTAATGTGTGAAGCCATTTTATACATATGGCTGGCCAATGGGAATTTAATGGAATTAGGGATGAAAATATGCAGATTTTCTAAGTAATGATGTAGTCGTTTGTGTCTGTGAATTATCTGCCTGCAAAACAGAGCAGTATCTCAGTAGGATCTTCTGCTTCTAAACAGCAGCAGTACTTTCATATGCTAAAATGTTAGCAGCATACAATCCCCAGGCTCTGCGCTGTGAAAACAGGTTGTAGTAGTATTTAGATCAGTTTCCTTCTATCCCCTTGGGCAGATGAATGGAAAGTGGAGGGGGGATTTCTAGATCCCAGTGGGAGATGTCTACTCTGAAATGTGTAGTCACTCTTTGCTCTTGTGCAATCACCCATTTAGTCTGACTTTGCAGACTTGTTACTGCAGCAGCTTTTTATCAACATCAACATGTGATTAATTTATATCATAGAGGGCTCTATTTATCAATCTTTTTTTTTTGCTAAAATAATGTGAAAAACACAGGCGTTTTAACACACTTTTCACATTACTTTAGTTTCGCTAAAATGTATTAAAGGGCTTTTGAAGCAGTTTTTGTTAAAAACTACTCCAAGCCCTTTAATTTGCATGGGGGGAGGAGCCTTGTTATAACAATGCCATCTGGAGATAGAGTGGAACAGGAGTCAGGGAACCCTGCTTAAAGCTGACAGGCAGGGCCCCTGTGATCAGCTTTGTGGTCTAAATCACTATAAAAAATAGTGAAAAAAATTAAATATAAAATAATCACTTACCTGCTCCCCTCCGGTCAGCTGATCGCCAGGCTCCTGTACTGTGACCCCAGTCAGCTGTGCTGTAAACCCACATCTCAGTTTACAGCACACATCATCCGGGGTCACAGACCAGGAGCCCGGCGACCAGCTGACTGGAGGAGAGCGATCACCTATTACTGATCAGCAGGCAGGCAAGTGTAAGCGAAGGGGCAATGAGGGGGGGTGTTAGGGGAGTAGCGCCAGCCAGCATCAGCATATGCGCAGAGACACATTTTTGTGAAAAATACAGTGAGAAGTGTGCGGTGAAGATTCACATGGACAGAGCTTTATCGCAAGCTCCGTCCTTGCTCGAGAATCTTAATACTTTCTTGTGATATTTCCTAAATTTGCAATGAAAATTTAAAGGAAAAATATCACACATTTGAAGTGCGGATTGAAATGAATAGAGGCCATATACCGTTAGCATAGATCAACAGAAAAGGGTGTTAGAAACAGATACAATTCCAAAAAGTGGTAAACTAGGGTAGGCTCAAGAAAACGCCACATTGAGAGGTGTAGAATACAGAGGCTGGCACTGACACTGGCACAGACAGAATTTATATTTCAAAATGTAATTTTTGTGCTACCTTTGTCTTCATTTGTGGACTGTGACTGTCAGAGATGTATCCATAATCAAGGTCAGACTGGCCCATAGGCAGGGCTGTCAAGAGCTCTGAAAGGCTCGGGTAACTGCGGGGTGCGTGGCCAATTCCGAGGAGACGTGGCCACACCTCCTCCCCCAAACTGAATAAACTACTGTGTGCTCAGCACAACGTCTCCAGATGAGAGGGGGCAGCTCCAGGGGTACACTTCTCCTCTCTGCCCACTACCGCTGGCTGCGCCTGTAAAGCAGCGCAGCCACAGCGGCACATTGCCCTATGTGCCGCTGCGGCTGTGCTGCTACTGTATAACAGACGCAGCCAGCGGTAGTGGGAAGAACAGTAGGAAGGTCACTAACCTGAGCCCGGCTAAGTAGTACTCGCTCCCCTCTCCTCTCTGAGTCCCTGCACAGAGGGTTACAGGGAAAATCGACAGTAGGACCCTCTGTTTGTGGGCCCCACCCCATCCTCTAATATCAGGTTCAAGAGTGTGTCCTCAAATTATACATTGTTACTATATTAGAGGATCAGTTACCTGGCAGAGCAGAAACATGGATGAACATGAGTGATTGCTTTGTTTCAATAGAAACTACACCAAGATTCACCCTCCTGCCAATCAAAAGTAGCGGATGGGTTAACAGATCTAATGTTTTCCTATGTGATAATAACATTTAAAATATAGGGGTCCATGTACTAAGAGCAGATATGGGGGCCAAACAAAAAAGGCAGAGAAAATCCCTGTACATGTCTCTTCTCAATATGTACTATAGGGTTTTCTCTGCCTTCAGCCTGCTAGCGCTAGGAGCAGTCTAGAATATCACA
Organism: Taudactylus pleione; assembly: GCA_031769625.1. NCBI lineage: Eukaryota > Metazoa > Chordata > Amphibia > Anura > Myobatrachidae > Taudactylus > Taudactylus pleione. Next base: position 28,478,697 of record JAUIMM010000007.1, on the reverse strand, counting down.
CTGCCATAGGCACCTATGTCAGCGCTAAGTCACCCAGCTATTATTGAGAATAAATGTTGCATACCGTCAGTTGTCTTGTCCAGTGCCGGCTCCTCACCTCCAGCTGCCATTATCTGCCTCTCCTCACATGAAGGCCAGTGAGAAGCAGGCTGCAGGAAGTGAAGTGAGTCACATTTGTCTGTTTGTTAATAAAGCTTGTTAAAAATAAAATAACGCTGAAGCTGCACAGGGTTTAGGATGGGAGCAGAGACCAGGTGACAGGTGAGAGTCCACAGGAAGCGTAATGCGTCTCTGCTGACACCGCCGAGGGGGTGACTTACCCTTCAAACTCCTAGGCGGGAATATTTTTAGTATCGCATTACCTGCTTCCTGCTTCGCAACAAGTGAAGCAGGATATGCTTTTTCTCTATGCTAAGTGGATTTTTAGTACATGGACCTCATAGCATATTGCAAACTAAGAATGTGGTTGAAAAAAAACAAAATTAAAAATCACTTTTGCCATCCCAGCGGTAATAATTTTAGATAATTGAACCTTTTATTTTACAATGGCATGTCATTTGACCTTTACTAGACCTAATGTAGTTCTCATTGAGTTTTATAGACTAGCTGGTGTGCAAGGGGGTTCCCTATCATATGTACATATACATAGAGAGGATCACCATCATGTGCTTCATTAAAATACTGCATTTCCAGGAATATGGTGTATTCACTACAGTGCATAATCTGGTAGATTATACAATCTATAATTAGTATAATTAGTATTTACTATACTAAGGGAGCCCAGACCATGTACTATAGTATCCATGTTGTCTGCAGGCTATGAACCTCTCTAATAGTCAGCCAAGCCTCTCTGGTGGCTGGTCACAACCCCTGTGATATCTGGACACACCCTTAAACATGGGCCCCTACCATTGCACTTTGTCTTCATGCTCCAGTTCAACATTGTTCTTAATCCTGGTGTCGAAGCACTAGAAGTAGTAACCATCCCATAGCAGAGACAGGATTAAGAACAAATGTACCAGTTTTCAAAAGACTGTCACCTTTTTTTCTTCCAAAATCTTTATCACACAATGGGGCTGACAGCAAACTACAGGTGTATATTGTATGGAATCGGTACGATTAGCCAGCGGCTGAATAGCTGCCCGCTGAAATCCTGACAGCGGAAGGCCGGGTGGATCAGAATGCTGGCAACGGTGGGTAAGTAGGCTAACCTACCCCTATCTCCCCCCTTACCCTAACCCTCTCTTGCTGGTGCCTAGCCCTAACCCCCCGCAGTGGTTCCTAAACCTAACCCCTCCTCCCCGCACCCTAAGCCTAACCTTCCCAGGGTGGGTGCCTAGCCCTAACCTCCCCTCAGTGGTGCTTAACCCTAACCCTCCCGGGTGGTGCTTAACCCTAACCCTCCCGGGTGGTGCTTAACACTAACCCTCCCTTCCCCGGGGACTTTGCTTTAATTTACCCGTCCGGATAATCGGAATTCTGCTTCTTCGTGATGCCGGCGTTGGTATCCCGTTTAGAGTCAGGATATCGGCGTCGGTATATTGCCGGGCGGCGGGATATGGACATCGGGATATCGACGCCTGGCATTCCGTCCACCGGCAATGTGACTGCATACCTATTGTATAATATTGGGCCTGATGCACAGTTGGAAGCAGATCAAGAATACAGTGCTGAAATATCCACCCATGTGTATAAATGTACTCAACTCAAGATGCGACTACATGTGCGCCAGGTTTACTAGTCACCATGTTCGATATGCACTTGCTCCCTCCCTATACTACTGTAGGCAGGGGCGAAACTACTGGCGGTGCAGCCGATGCACTGCATTGTGGCTTGCCGCAATATAGGGGTCCATGCTGCCTGTATGGCAGTTGCAGCTCAGCTGCTTGCCAGGCAGTCGTCAAGGCTGTGACTGACCCAGCCAGCAGCTACACGCAGGGGCCTGGAGCACAGTGCAGTCAGGCTCAGCACTGCAGTGCACTACTGGGCAATAACTCCCAATAGTCTCTGCAGTGGGGTCAGAGGAGAATGTGCTGAGCTCTAATTGGAGGAGCCCATCACATGCTCCTCTGACCCAGCAGCAGCACAGCCTCATGTGTGTGACTCATTGTGAGGCTGTGACTGCTGCTGCCAACTGCCTGTGGATATTGCTGGTGGTGAGTACACTGTGTGGGGACTACAGTGTGGCATAATGTGTGGGGACTACAGTGTGGCTCAATGTGTGGGCAATGTAGGAGGCATAATGTGTGGGCAATACAGGAGGCATAATGTGTGGGCACTACAGGTGGCATGTGTGGGGACTACAGTGTAGCATAATGTGTGGGCACTAGAGGTGGTATAATGTGTGGGGACTACAGGTGGCATAATGTGTGGGGACCACAGGTGGCATAATGTGGGGGGTACTACAGTGTAGTATAATGTGTGGGGCACTACAGTGTGACATAATGTGGAGGGTACTACAGTGTGGTATAATGTGTCGGGCACCCACTGCATCGCCCTTTCACCCACTGCCTCTCCCTGACACATACTGCCTGTCACCCTTTCCCTGTCACCCACTGCCTGTCACCTCTCCCTGTCACCCACTGTCTATACCCTCTCCTTTTCAGCCAGGGTGTTAATTCAATTAATTATCCCCATAGTCTAGATGAGTCTGAGTAGAACCATATGAATAAATGAGATGACAGGTAGCCTTGAGTAGAACCTACAGATATATCCACATACACCTATACTCAAAATACGCCAAGTAGACCCATTTGGTGCGCCATAGGCTTTGTATCTTTTTCTTAAAATGTTCAACTTAATCTGCTACTTTACAATAATTATTTTGCAACAACAATACTAATCCTAAGTACTTAGAGCCTGATTGACTATGGAACGCAATTCTGCTTCTACGCACGCACCGCAGTTGCTAATATCAGCAGTGCTATTTAAATGTGTGCATTCACATTGTGAACGCATCCTGACATAAGGACGCCCACTTCCCCTCACTCACATTCGTATGCTAGGGCAACATATCGAAACCATCAGTAAAATTGAGTAATATTGGACCCATAGGCACACTGGTACAAGCCCTGATCTTACTGCTTATGGCCATGCAGTGGATAATTTATGCACGCCCCTGCAACAGCGTTGAAACGCACTGATACGCCTGCGTTCGCCCGACCACCCCCCATCACCACCCACTAATGGCACTTCCTGTCAATTACTCTGCTCTGGGTCTGCATAGCCTTTGCAATCGCAATTCTGTTTGCAGTTGCTAGCTCGCGCACGTGCGCTGTGATGCATACACATGCACAGAACGTGACAATCGACTGATTGCGTGCGTCTTTGCAACTGCGTTCCTTGCTGAATCAGGCCCTTAGTACACTATTAGCAACTTAAGACGCAACATTCAGGAAATAGTATGTAATCTGGGTGAAAAGGCAAAAAATAGAAGTCCAAAGCCAGTGATTTGCATCATTATGCTTAACCTGCTATTTTATACCAATTCCTTTGTGACAAAAACACTAATTCTAAGTACTTAGGGCCTGATTCTGCAGTGCATGCCAGTGCACTGCTGATGCCAGATTCACGATTATCGGCTGCGTGCAGCTTTGCAATTGCGGTCCTTGCTGAATCAGACCCCTAGTACACTATTAGTGAATTAAGATACAAAATTTGGGAATACAGTAAGTACTCAAGCACTGGAGTCACTAACATGGCGGAGCATATAAATTGCGATAAAGCATCTTGCACCATAAGGCGCAAAAAAGATACATGTACAGTATGAGGACACTGTATGGTGGGCAGAGCTCAGTGGTTATAGAGACCGAATGTACTGTACTACAAGATTAATATTTTAGCTTTTACAAATTGACTTAACAAAATGACATACAGTAACACTGAGTTGTTACATGAAACAAACTGAGAGATTCAAGTACATACTTCTACAGGTGGGCAGAGGAAAGTCCCAGGAGGCACTGTTTTGGGAGCTGGATACACAGGTTAGCAAGGCATGACCTTCCAGCATATACCCTGCATTGCAGCTGTAGCGCACTTTGTCTCCTATGTTGAATGTCGTCCCCTGTTGTAGGCCATTCTGTAGTCGCCCAGGATTTCCACATGTGTGACTTGGCAAAACTGTAGAGACACAAAGAAATCATCAAAGGTTGCACACTAAGGTTATAATTACTGGCATGTGCCAACATGTAAAATTCAGATCATCACCAGGCTCCATATCAATGTGCAAAGTAGTAATAGTGAAATGGACATATTTAAATAATACACATTAGCTAACAGCTTTCCTACACTTTCCTGTGCACAATTTACTAATCATCTATCCATGACCTGATTATGGACATTTTAAGATATATATATATATATATATATATATATATATATATATATCATAAAGTACCAAACATCAGGATAGTTCCAATTCATGCTGAGCACCAAAGTGTATTTTCCCTCCCCCACTTGCCTTCTGTAACACCATTCACCTAACTGACACTGATTAAAGCTACTCTGGAGCCAACAGAGACAACCTATTAATTACATAGAAAGTTCATAGATCAGTTTACAGAGCGTCTCCCAGAGCTCCTGTCTACGTGATTGGCAATAAAGAGGTGACTAATGTTAGCTCTGTATGTGTCAATGTCAGTGGCTGTGTGTCTGTGTTGATGACACTTGGGTCTAATTCAGAGTTGCATACTATGCTGATAGACAAACGGCTGATGTTTTTTCTTTTGCGCATGTTCCTGGAGTCACACAGCTCATGCACCCCGATTGCCACCATACAGAGACACAGAATTTAGTGGGCGTTCCTGGGAGGTAACAGGGGGTGGCTTAGCTGACGCGTGAGTGTCCCTGTATGCAGCTGCCTCCAAAGATGCACAGCTGCTCACACAGGAGGCAATGGGGCTGGTGTAAGTTTTGATGGTGGGTCCGAGGATGCACCAAGACGGAAATGTACCATCACAAGATGCTGCAAGTGGGCCTCTCAGTGTTAAGGAAATCGGCCGCGCCATTGGCATAAGATGCAAACAAGTCTGCGGCAAAAGACGCAGCTGTGGCTCAGGGACATTTTACGAGAGGAGGCCCGTGTGCAGCCTTTGCGCGATCTCCTCCTATCTGCAGCGCAGTATACTCTGGATTTTTGCTAGAATCTACTGTGAATGCGCTAGTCTCCAAGAACATGGTGCACTTGCTATGTTCCTGGAGACACCTCTAGTGTGCATGCGCAGGTCACTGGGAAAATGGTTGTCGCACCATTTTCCCTGTGATTTCAGTCTGCAGCATTGCGGGACTCCAGGGAGGTAAGTATAATAATTATATTAGTGCAGGGCAGGGGCGTATCTATAATGGGTGCAGAGTGTGCAGTGCACACGGGCCCCTGGGTCCAGGAGGTCTGCACCGTACACTCCGCACCCATATTATCAAATACTTTTCTCTCCAAGGTCCCGCGTCGGGTGTCTCAGCCCTGCACAAAATGCCAGAAAATGGCCACCGTGGCCATTTTTCTGGCGTTTTGCGCATGTGCAGTGAGGAAATTGCTGGGAAAATGGTGGCCGCACCATTTCCCTGGCAACCTGCGCATGCGCAGTACACTCTGGGCACACTCACACACTAATGCTGCGGTCGGCTGTCAGACGTGCCAGTCTGCTGCCGGCTGCCAGGGAGAGAGGAGGGGGCCCCAGACAGGGAAACACAAATTTTCACCCCATTAAGTAATTTTTTTATTTTTATTGGCATCTATGGTAAACAGGGAAAAAGCAATTTATCATCATCAGTTTAGCATACATACAGAACTGCTCTGTGACTTTTAATCTACAGTATAATATGCTATACCATGTAATAGGAATTAAAAAGTTAATTGAAAATATAAAATAGTTGATATATGTGAGTGACAAGTTGAAAAAATATTTAAGTAAATAAGCATCATATATACTATAGATTAAAACAAAACAATGTAAAAAAATTGCATAGCAACTATTGTACAATTAGTAGCAATATATCTAACATCTAGTACCATCATAATCAATGTAACCTAAGCACATCGTTGTATACATGTGAAAAATAAATAAAATCGGATAGAAATAATCATTTACTGCAGTTTACTGTAATTGGAAGCATATCAATGCAAGGGAAGACAATCAGTAATCTTTGACAAATAGCGTGTGTATTAGTCAAGAAACATGACTGGAAACTCATCAAATAAAGTGACTGATGATACCAGAAACCCCCAAAGAAACATTAAATAGATTTCTGTTAGCACCAACAACAAATAAATAAACATAAATCGATAGCACTTGAAACCATACAAAGCATACTATACTATGGTTCGTGGCATATCTCAGTTTACAATTCACGAAGCTCTCTAATTATTTCTAAAGCTTTTTTAGATTCTGGAATTTGTAAGAAGTACATAATACCAGGGGCTCAAACAATGATTGTAGTATTTGAATGAAGTCCTTCAGCTATCTTTAAAGTGCATCTGTCAGCCACAGCCTGTCTTTCCTTCTAATTTGTGTCTTTTCTAAAAAAAAAAAAAAATCTTTTACAATCATTCACTGACTTTCCGCAAGTGTGTTTTGTGTATTTTGGTGACAATATATAGTATGTTTAGTTATTTGTGTCTTATGCAAACTTGTGTAGGAAAGGCAAATGTCTAATGCAAAGACACCAACTATGGTCCTTGGAGGTTGTAAACAAGAGACCTTGACATTCAATCTCTTCCATTTAAATGTCTGATAGTGACACATGAGAGACTAACCACATAGCCACTAACTTGCTTTATTTGAATACTGGGCCTAATTCAGACCCGCTCGCGAGCGCTGAGTGCTCGCAAGCGGGTCGATGTTGGCCCAATGCACATGCGCACGACGGAGGCGGCTCCGTCGTGCGCATGACCGAGACCCGGATAGCGGCGGGCAAGCCATCACTCCGGGTCTCGCTACAAAGGGGGCGTGCTGTCGATGGTGAGTGACAGCACGCTCCCTTTGGTAGGCATGGCTGCCGAGACGGAGGCGTTCCCATGGGAACGCCTACCATCTGGGGCCGGCCCCACTGACATCACAAGTGATGTCAGTGGGAGTGCTCTCGGCTCTGATAGAGCCGAAAGCACTCCATGGCTTGCGGCAACGAGACCCTACCACAAGGGTCTCGTCGGAAGCACAATGGTCGCGATGGTCTTGACCATCACGACCATCTTCCTGGCCGCTCGCTATAGCTGTGGGTGGTCACCCACAGCTATCCGAGCAGCCAGGAGGCCGCTCTAAAAATGAAGAAGGACGGCCCTGATTCAGAGCAAGCGCTCTGTCAGAGCATCCGGCTCTGAATCAGGGCCACTGTGCTAAACTAAGCCGTATAGCAAAAGAAAAATTACAGAAGGGGATGGCCATGAAATGATGAAAGGATGGACTATGTTTTACACTGGTAAGTAGGACCAACAGTCATGCAAAAGTAGGTACAAACTTCTTCTATGGACGAAGTTGCAAACACAAGAATGTATGTGTGTATGCTCCTTTTTGACTGCTAGGCCAACAATTAAGTATGAACTTATTATACATCTCCAAACATATACTGTACAGTATGAAAATACTGTAGCAAACGCAATCAGCATTGGGCATTTCACTTCTTTCCTTTGCACCTATATGACCCTATCAATTGCTCCAGGCATGAAATTTAAAATGACAGATTCTCATACTCAATGATGAGTTTAACAGTCCCGAACCAGGGATCAACATCCTGGAGAAGTTTAAGTGAATATACTACTCATAGCAATGTGACTAGGACTTATTGGAACTCTTCAGCAGCTCAAACAGAGCTACTGGAATACTGCAATGAGTGGTATATACGTTTACACTTATACAGGATGTCAAGCTCTGGAAAAGGCATCAATACCAGCACCAGCACGGGAGAGTGCCTCTTGAGGAGGGTGGGTAGTCAAAAAAAAATACAGCTGCATATCTTCTTTGATGTTCAGATAGACTTGGTCTCATAGCAACTGCAGCCCCTGCAATGGTGTTGTTCTGCCACTGTCTGCAAGGGTTCAAAAGGTTACACTGGTCAATAGGACATGACCTTTTGCTGCTCATAATAAAACTTGAATTATCTGGGAGCTCTGAGTTCCTGAACATTGGGTCTCATTCCTATACCTTCAATTGCACACCTCATAAGAAATACTGGGGGACTATTTAGCAAATTAATTCTGTCCTTAAAACAAGTGAAAATGGCATTTTCTGCATATTGAAGTTAGAATTAAGTTTTAAAGCTATTATTATAAAGAGAGATATATCTTGTGTTTTGTGAGAAAAAGCGCCCCATACTTTTCAATGGGGACAGTATTAAGGGGCTATATAACAAGTTCTGAAAATCTAAGCCTAGTGGAGTTTGCCCCCATTAGCTGACACCATCTGAAGATGGCCTGCTGTTCCCTATGGGGGAAGCCGGGCCAGAGAGAGAGTGGGCTAGACCTTTTCCAGGTGCCTCATGGGACTAATTCACATTGTGCATTACATTTACATTACAGCTGGGTCCAAACCCAGAATCCAAGTGATAGCATTAGCTATCACATTCCTTTTTACTCATCACCAGCCTAATCCTGGTGACCATGATAAATATACTTTAAAATACGTTCCAAATCGCTGCAATATACTGTAATAAGGAATTTTAGTTTTCAAAAACACCAAATACCTTCAGCAAGCCAAATCGGGGAGTACCATATTGAACACCCATGTCAGAGCATCATTTGGGGGGTGACAGGCTGATTTCCCCAAAAATTACAGTACTTTTCGCTAGAGTATCACCGGGTGCCGGTTACGCGTACTTTGAATTTGAATACAGGGATACGTGGGCACGCACGCGATACTTTAACGCCTACAAAACAGGCGAAGGCAACGTTAAGGCTGGGCCGCGTTAAATTATCGCGGCTCGGCTCAAATTGAATACGGGCCTATGCTGCCATTACTTGGTTTTCTGTGTACTGGTCCTTTAAACTTAGTTACTGAACTATGCTTTGTCATAGTCTTAGCTGCCATTGTTTGCATTATACGTACTGATTTTAATTTTAACATGTCTATGAACTGCTTCATTCCTGGTACTCCTAGACTGGTAAGTAGCGTACCTTTATTTCCATACATTATAGTTGCTCACCTCCTTATACAAGATTTAAATATCTCTGTAACTGGAGTTCAACTTTATAATTAAAGGTTATACTGTACTATATTACCTCTGACACCTATTGTCATTGTAGTTGCACAATAAACTGACCGGAATGGATCTGAGCTATATTATGAAGTTTCACATATACACATATAGGGCCTGATTCAGCAAGGATCGCTGATGAGATTGCATACGCAGATGGCCGATTGTTGCGTACTGCGCGTGACTACGCAGACCCATCGCAGAGTGATTGACAGGAAGTACCATTTGGGGAGGTGATGGTACCATTTGGGGAGGTGAAACAAAGGCGTGCCAATGCTTTTGAACGCCATTACAGGGGGGTGCATAAATTAGCCACTACGATGGCGTATGCAGCTTCAGTGCTCACAGCGTACAGGAAAGTTAGCAATTTATAAGTGATGTCTGACCTGCTGTAAATATACGTGTGGCTCCGATGTACTTCGATATTTTGGGTGGATTGCAAGATGTTACAAATGTGCGTTAGGGGAAGTGGGCGTCTGCATGTTGTCCGTGCGAGTGCCTTGTGAATGCACATATTAGCATACTTTCGCAGCAGAACTGCGTACAAGATTGCAGTCGCGATACTTGCTGAATTGAGCCCATAGTCTGATATGCCCAATATAGAGGAATATCAGGTTATATGTGGACATATAAGGCTATATCAATCTTAGACTGTCTAGAACTTCATAATTTTGTGGCAACTTACACATATACATTAGCGATGATTATGATGATGATGTAAGGCTCTATTGGCACATTGGGTAACCACATTGGTGACTGACTATATATTGGTCTATGTAAATATACTGCCACATTGATTATATGCTAGGTAGTAAAGTTGGCTGTCTGGTTGCTTGTGAGGATGTACTGGCATATTGGCTGGTGAGCATAGTCGCCAGGAACAAATAACATTACTGTGTCAAAAAAGCTAGAATAATATCTCTGCGTGTCCTCTCACAACAAAATCATCAACAGCAGATGTTCATAGTACAAGAGTGAATTATCCTCTACAGTCATTACTGAGGAACGTCATAACTAATTTTCATGAGACACTGATCCTTAGTAAATTGATTGAACTGATAAATTGCATGCTCATTATTATTGATTTAACCCCAAAGTTGATATCTTTATAATGTATTGTTGACATTAGCACTTTAACATTTAATTAAATCAGCCAGGATATCTGTGGTAAAAAAAAAACAACAGATATTATGACATTGTGGAAAAGACTAAGCTTGGCAGGTATATCCATGACCGTAATCCTCATAAAGAGATTTACATTGACCACCTTATTTTATATTTGTGTAGAGTACAGTATAAAGAACGGTCAGGCAAGGAGAAGCCTGAAAGCAGACTCAGAGAAATGAAAAAGATGTATCTCTTGCTGATGGGAGAGACCTTGCTGATGAGTATAACTACCTTAGGTCTTGTTGCTGTGCTCAGTCTTGCCATAGTGTATGACCTGTACATGAAACTGTCTTCCAGCACCTCACCATAGTAGTAGAGTTTGGCTGTTCCTCATCCAGTTTTAAGCCTCCTACAAAGCTGTTTCTGTTTCAGTTAATGACTGTATTTAAACCTACATATTGAAAATGATGATCGTTATCACCTGTTTGATATGATTGATTAATCATACACCTGACTATTATCCTACTATTATCTTGCTAGGCAAAAGGTGCAATACAGTTTTACGATATATATTTATTGGAAGCAAATGCAACGCCGGATTACAGATGGGCAGCAGGGGTGATTGCATACATAGGGGGCCCCCACACAGGAGGGCAGAACAGCATATCATTGCTTGCACTCTAGTTCTCCTTAACGGCTCAGCTGTTCCATATACAGGGGCCGCCGCAGAGCTCACTGCCCTGCTGTCTCACTAGATGATGACATCTCTCGGGACTTTGCATGTCTCAGAGTTAGCAGTCCCATAGAGATGCTGCCCGTGCTGGTTATGAGCACACACATACACATGGCACCTGTGGCTGAGCTGAATCCCAAAGCCAAAGCAGTCAGGAGCCGCTCAGTCGGTCAGGCAGGTACAGTATATCCATAAAAGTTCTTGGCCCAATTATCAAAATGCAAAGTGAATGAAGAGAAGAGAAATCTAAATTAAATCAATAATTGGTGTGACCACCCTTTGCCTTCAAAACAGCATCAATTATTCTAGGTACACTTGCACACAGTTTTTGAAGGAACTCGGCAGGGAGGTTGTTCCAAAAATTTTGGAGAACTAACCACAGATCTTCTGTGGATGTAGGCTTGCTCACATCCTTCTGTCTCTTCGTGTAATCCCTGACAGACTCAATGATGTTGAGATCAGGGCTCTGTGGGAGCCATATCATCACTTCCAGGACTCCTTGTTCTTCTTTACGCTAAAAACAGTTATTAATGACAATAGCTGTATGTTTGGGGTCATTGTTCTGCTGCAGAATAAATTTGGAGCCAATCAAATGTCTCCCTGGTGGTATTGAATGTATTTCTCAGGATTGAGGACACCATTAATCCTGATCAAATCCCCAACTCCATTTGCTGAAATGCAGCTGCAAACCCTGCAAGGAACCTCCACCATGCTTCACTGTTGCCTGCAGACAATCATTATTGTGCCGCTCTCCAGCCCTTTGGCAAACAAATTGCCTTCTGTTACAGACAAATATTTCACATTTTGACTCATCAGTCTAGAGTACCTGCTGCTGTTTTTCTACACCCTAGTTCCTGTTTTCGTGCATAGTTGAATCGCTTGGCCTTGTGTCCACATTGAAGGTATGGCTTTTTGGCCTTAATTCTTACATGAAGACCACTTCTGGCCAGACTTCTACGAACAGTAGATAAGTGTACCAGGGTCCCACTGGCTTCTGTCAGTTCTAAACTGATGGAACTGATGGACATACTGTATTCCGATTTCGAAGGAAAGAAAGCAAGATGTGTCTTTCATCTGATACACTAAGTTTCCTTGGCCGATCATTGCATCTACGGTCTTCAACATTACCTGTTTCTTTGTGCTTCTTCAAAAGAGCTTGAACAGCACATCTTGAAACCCCAGTCTGCTTTGAAATCTTTGCGTGGGAGAGACCTTGCTGATGAGTATAACTACCTTAGGTCTTGTTGCTGTGCTCAGTCTTGCCATAGTGTATGACCTGTAACATGAAACTGTCTTCCACCACCTCACCGTAGTAGTAGAGTTTGGCTGTTCCTCATCCAGTTTTAAGCCTCCTACAAAGCTGTTTCTGTTTCAGTTAATGACTATTTAAACCTACATATTGAAAATGATGATCATTATCACCTGTTTGGTATGATTGATTAATCATACTCCTGACTATTATCATACAAAATTCCTGACATTTGTGCAAGTGTACCTAGAAGAAGAGCTGCTGTTTTGAAGGCAAAGGGTGGCCACACCAAATATTTATTTGATTTTGATTTCTCTTCTGTTCATTCACTTTGCATTTTGTTAATTTATAAAAAAAACTATTAACACTTCTGTTTTTGAAAGCATTCTTACTTTGCAGCATTTTTTTCCACACCTGCCTATAACTTTTGTACTGTATTGTATATACTGTGTGTGTATGTGTATATAGATTTCTGGCCCCTTTTATTACCATTGATACACACACACATATATATATATATATATATATATATATATACATATATATATTAATATATTATAAGGGTATAGTCATAAAAAGAATGGCATTCTCCCATAGAGAACTCCAGAGGGGGTGGGGGCATTGTGTTAAAGGGGCTACACCTCAAAAGCTATTGGAGTTACCGTGCTGAAATTTGGCCTGGTTGAGTAGAACTGTCGCTCGGTGCTGCATTTTCAGGGCAAAATAATAAGTGAGGATTTGGGAGTAATCTAAAGTTCCAACTGTCAGTTTTTTTCTGACACTCTCAGTTAGGACCACTGTTCTCTATGGAGGATTTTTGGGAAGGCATAAGTCGGTACAGGGCGAATTTAGACTTGGGGTTAAATAAATTTATTTGGTAGCTATTATTCCAGGGTAGGTGCTTTTGGGGTTCAGGTAAATTAAAAAGTTACTCTCACGTGTGTTCTGAGTGATGGTCAGTATTATGTAGAATTAACGTTTGATCTCCCAATATTATGATGTTTGTATCGTAGCAGTGTAGTCTGGTGTAAACCACATTCACTGGTTTGCAAAAACTCTAGGCTGTTATGGTTCATCTGTATCTCATCATATGCAGTGTTCATATGACAGAGCATACTTGCCTACATCCTGGCTGCATCCTCCGGGAGGAAGCAGCCAGGTCGGTGTAGCAGGGGGGCGGGGCCTGTATAGAGGGGCGTGGCCGGGCACTTTACAAGTGTTTAGGGGCGGAACTGGGGGCAGAGCCACGCAATAGCTTCATTTAGGCTCCGCCCCCACAACAAAATGCCGATATTTCCGGCATTGCTATGCGGGGGGTGGGGTTATGATGACGCGATTCAGGATGCAACTGGGTCCCTCTCCTATACCCCGCCCCGGGCCAAGGCATCCCAGTTTCGTCGGTGCCTGGCTCGGAGTCGGAGGCTCTGTGCAGAGGGGGGCTATGAAGAGCCCCTGAAGTTTGTTTTAAAGGCAGCGCTGGCTGCACATCTGGGAGTACAGCATGGACAGTCAGTACTGACGTCCATGCTGTCTCCCCTACACCCCGCCGGTACCAGAATGCCGGTACTGATCCGGGGATGCTGGTAGACATCTGGGGTCATGGCTAGCGGTGCCCCCAGATGTCTTGGACCAGGGCCGGATCCCAGGGGATAGCAGGTAAGCAGCGGGGTCCCGCGGTGGGTCCCCGCTGGTCACATGGTCCTGAGTCACCAGGCAGGGGGCTCCCTGGGGACTGGCTGCAGCGTGGAGCCAGGCGACCAACCTGCGCTTCCACTACCCCCTGGGACAGCGGGCCGCTGCTGAGCGGCATGCGCTGCGGCGTCCCAGGGGTTAAATGCATGCTAGGGGAGCGCGCTTCCCCTGTCTCGCAGCCGGCGCCTCCCCTGCTGCACACAGCCTCTCTGCTCTGCCTGATTGGCCATAGTGTGTCAGCGCTCCTCCCCCAGGCCGGCCTCCTTCATCCTCTGCTCCTCGGTGGCCATCTTTGAAGCATGGTGAACGCTGCTGGAAGCCTATGAGCGGTGGCATTGCGGTATGGGTCCCCCAGCATACCTATCCTCCGTTTGTCACAGGTCACTGTATGCAGCGCTGAGTCCTACCAGCCTGAGGGTCTGGGTAGTTGAGAATCAGCGCTAATAGTGCAGGGATTTGTTTCTTCTGCATTGTGACTAATCTGCTAGCCTGCTGTCTGTACTTTCACTTTCTACTGTCAGCCTAATTACTGTCCCTGATCTTGCTCTGCTCAAAGCCCTTGCGGTGTGCGGTGTTTTGGGTGTTATTCACACTATACCAATACGTATAGGTGTGAGTGTCACATACTTACCATCATGTCTGAGACTGACTTTCCTCTCCAGCTCATGTGTACTAAATGTAAGGTACCAATAGCGGAGGGGGAGGGTAACGCGGAGGGGTTATGTCCCCAGTGCCTGGCACTGTCACGGCCAATTATGGTCACGGTCCCGGTACAGGAACCTCCCTGGGCTTGTTTGTAAGGCGCTTACAACCCTTGTGGGCCAGCTAGCTACGCCACCTGCGTTTACCCAGACGGGAATGTCCCAGCAGTCAGTGGTGTCGTCACCCATGCGGGAGTTCCCGAGACAATTGATGGTACCCCACAGTCTCCCTGTCCCTTCCCAGGTTTCTCCGGAGCCTGCGTGGGTTAATACTCTAACTACATCGGTTCAGCATTTGTCCGATGTTTTACAGGGGGAGTCTGTGTTGCAGCCTCATAAACGGCCGGTGGATCTATCTGACCAAGAACCTCTCCGAACCAAAGACCCGGATGCTAAGTCCAAGGTGTACATCCCTGGTCTTATTCGAGCGGTCCGCACGGCTTTAGTTATTGAGGATATTGATCCTTCGGTGGCCACATTCAAATATGCCTTTTTTAGGATATTAAGGGTGAGGCTACGGTGTTCCCTCTTTCTGATCAATTAGTGGATCATTTAGAGGAAGCGTGGAAAAATCCAGGTAAACAGTTTCAGCCCCAGAGGCGCTTAGCCGTGGCTTATCCCTTTGCGGTCAATTATTTTTGCTAAGTGGGAATCCCCTACGCAAGTGGATTCACATGTCACACGCCTAGTCAAAAGTGCCACGTTGCCTATGCCTTCGATGTAATCCTTGAAGGATGTCACTGACCGCAAGGTGGAGTTCTGCCTCAAATCCGTTTATTCCCTTGCAGGGAAGCATCCAGACCGGCTATGGCCGTGTGTTGGGTAGCCAGAGCTATGGAGCGCTGGGAGGATAATTTGGAGGTGTCTTTGGACTCTGACTGTTCGGCTGAACAGACCGAGTTGGTGGGCAATCTCTGAGACTCGGCCACTTACATTAATGAAGCGGCCTTAGATATCTGTATGCCCACCTCTAGGATCTCCTCTGCAGCCGTGGCTGCTCGTCGCACCTTATGGTTGCATTCTTGGAAAGCGGACGCGGATTCCAAAAAAAGGGGATTAGAAGGTCTGCCTTTCAATGGACAGGTACTATTTGGTCCAGATCTGGACAAAATAGTAGCTACATTGGCAGCAGCAAAATCTGCATGTCTTCCGTCTGCTACGATTCCTTCTAGTGCTGGTGGGTCGTCCTTTCGGCCTCACAGGGCCCAAGGTAGGCCTAAAGCACAGTCCTTTCCACGGCAGGCTGGGACCAAGAAATTGTCCAAGCCCAAGAAACAGGTCTGGAGTACCAGACGTCCGGCTCCTAGGTCAGATAACAAACCTGCGGCCTGATGGTACGGGCCTCCCTTTGGGGGATCCCAAAGTGGGGGGCCGCCTGCTTCAGTTCACCCAGTGCTGGTCGAGACCTACGACAGACACTTGGGTTCAGGAAGGGGTCTTTCACGGGTATGCCCTCTCCTTTCAGCACGGGCCTCCATCCCGATTCTTTACCACAGGCCTTCCGCTAGACCGGAGCAAAGCCTCGGAACTGCGGAAGGTTTTGCACACTATGCTCCAGGCCGGAGTTTTAGTGCTTGTTCCAATTTCCCAGAGGGGCCTGGGTTTCTTTTCCAATCTATTTTTGGTGCAGAAACCCAATGGGTCTTACCGTCCAATAATAAACCTAAAGGCCCTCAACAAGTCCTTGAGGGTGCCTCTATTTCGGATGGAGACCCTGCGGTCCATTATTCTGGCACTGGAACCTGGGGACTACATGGTGTCATTGGACATCCAGGACGCTTACCTGCATGTCCCTATTCTTTTGCGCCATCAGCAGTTCCTCAGATTGGCAATCTGCAACAAACATTTCCAGTTCCGGACGCTGCCTTTTGGCCTGGTGACTGCTCCACGGGTATTCACCAAGGTCATGGCGGTCATGGCGGCTCTCCTGCGGACGCAGGGAGTCCAACTGTTGCCTTATCTGGACGACCTCCTGTTGATAGTGGGGTCTCCAGAGCTTCTTTTACAAAATCTGGATCTGACGATTGTGGTACTGCAACGTCACAGCTGGTTGATAAACTGGCAGAGGTCCACTCTCACCCCGTCTCAGAGGATCCTGCACCTCGGGGCCTTATTGGACTCCAGGCAGCAGCGGATCTTTGTGACGGAGGAAAAGATCCTTACTTTGTAGTTGAGGCTGTGCAGTTGTCTGCAGTGTCATCGAGTGTCGATACACTCGGTAATGAGGTTATTGGGCTCAATGGTGTCGGTATTCGACATGGTGGAGTATGCCCAATTTCACTCCAGACCTCTGCTGCTATTGATCCTGTCCAGATGGAATGGATTGCCTCAGTGTCTCAAGTCCCAGACGATGGGGCTCACTCGAGACGTTCGCCTGTCTCTAACCTGGTGGTTGCAGACGACCCACCTCAACAAGGGTCGCGCGTTCTGGGTGGCGAACTGGGTCCTGTTAACAACGGATGCCAGTCTCCGGGGCTGGGGAGCTGTCACGGGTCCACACTTGTTTCAGGGCAGGTGGACTCGGGCGGAAGCAGAGCTTCCAATAAACATTTTGGAGCTCCATGCGGTATTAAGAGCTCTCCAGCTGGCACAGCCGGTTCTCCAGGGTCACCCTGTGCAGGTCCAGCCGGACAACGCCACCACGGTGGCCTATTTAAACCAGCAAGGAGGAACCTGAAGTCGGCAGGACTCGCAGATGTATCCAGTATTCTGGTCTGGGCGGAGCGCAATCTCCCAGCAATATCAGCAGTGTTCATCCCGGGAGTCCTCAACTGGGAAGCGGATTTTCTCAGCAGGCAGGACGTGCATCTGGGAGAGTGGTCTTTACACCAGGACGTCTTTCAGAGTCTGATGGACAAATGGGGTCTTCCAGAGATAGACCTCATGGCGTCCCGGCACAACAACAAGTTGCCGGTGTACGGGTCTCGAACAAGAGACGAAAAGGCGTCTCTGGTGTATGCCCTGTCCGTCCAGTAGACGTTCCAGTTTGCCTACCTTTTCCCTCCGTTTTCCCTTCTTCCACGGGTAATACGGAAATTCAAAACAAGAAGGAGGTACGCTACTGTTGATAGCTCCCGAGTGGCCCAGACGGCACTGGTTCTCCGACCTCCAGAGTCTGTCTGTCAGACGTTCCTCTGAGGTTACCATTACGACCGGATCTGCTGTCACACGGTCCTTGTCTTCACCCGGACCTGACTCGGTGTGGCTGTTGAAACGGTCATGCTAAGGTCCAGAGGGTTTTCTGGCTCCGTGGTGAAAACCATGCTAAGAGCTCGTAAACCTTCCTCGGCAAGAATCTACCATCGTGTGTAGCATACTTTCTTCCGGTGGTGTAGACCTAGAGGGTATTCCCCTAGAGAGTTCCGCCTGTCTAGGGTGTTGGCTTTCCTACAGGCTGGACTGGATCATGGGCTTCGCTTGGCTTCTCTGAAAGTGCAGGTGTCTGCCCTGTCAGTCTGGTTTCATTATAGGATTGCTGCGCTCTCTGATGTGCACACCTTTATGCGAGGTGTTCTTCGCATTCAGCCACCTTTTGTTCCACCGGAGGCGCCTTGGAATTGGGCTGCGGTCCTGAGAGTTCTCCAGGGACCTCCATTTAAACCACTGGACTCAGTGGACTTTAAATGGCTTACAGCTAAATCCATATTCCTTCTGGCCATTGCCTCGGCCAGAAGGGTTTCGGATTTAGGGATTCTCTCTTGTAGACCCCCTTTTTCTGAATTTTCATAGGAATAGGGCGGTGCTTCGCACTCGTCCGGGATTTCTTCCCAAAGTGGTATCCAGTTTTCACATCAATGAAGAAATTGTTGTGCCGGCTTTCAATTCACCTGGACTTTCAGTGGGTGAAGCCACTTTGGATGTTGTGCGGGCCTTAAAGATTTATGTGGATCGCACTTCTTCGTTTACGAAGTCGGACGCTTTATTTGTCCTCTATGGCTTCCGTAAAAAGGGTTGGCCTGCTTCAAAGCAGACTTTGGCAGGCTGGATTCGTATGGCAATTTCAGAAGCTTATCTTCATGAAGGTCTTTCAGTTCCCTCCTCTGTGAGGGCTCATTCCACTAGGTCTGTGGGTCCTTCGTGGGCAGCTAGACGAGGTGCCTCTGCAGTTCAGATACTGCAAGGCTGATACGTGGTCTTCTGTCCGTACCTTTGTGAGGTATTACGCTTTTGACACCTTTGCCTCTCAGGATGCTTCCTTTGGGCGGCGGATTCTCCTCTCAGCACAGGAGCGTCCCCACCCTTGAAGGATACTGCTTTGGGACATCCCCGAGGAATCCTGTGGATACCCTATGGACCCTGCAGTAGAAAATAAGAGATATGGTAAGACCTTACCCTTGTTATCTCTATTTCTACGAAGTCCATAGGGTTCCACAGGACTCCCGCCCTGTCGCACCTGTACTGCAGATGGGCTTTATTCTGGTCACCGGTTTTTCCGTCTCCCTATGGTGAGTACGTGATTCTTGTGAGTGTCCACATCTTCTCTCTCTTTCTTCTCCTCCTCCGGCCTATGGCTTGTGACGTAACTGAGATGCCTTGGCCCGGGGGCGGGGTATAGGAGAGGGACCCAGACGCATCCTGGGAGGCTGAAAACTTTATCTCTGTGGTGCCTGAAGACTGACGTCATCACCTATACCCCAAGGTATCCTGTGGAACCCTATGCACTTCGTAGAAATTGAGATAACAAGGGTAAGTTCTTACCATATCTCTTATTTTTCTTCATGTGTTCTGCACAAAGTCTATGGGTGCACCACCAACCACTAATTGTGTTGAATTATCTAATAATCCACCTGTATGTTGGTCCTTATAATAAGTTTTTGCTGATTACTCTCTGATAACTATTTAATTTATCACTAGTGCTGACTCATTCCTGTGCTTTTTTTTGTTAGATCTGAAACTTTCCAAGATTTAGACAACTACCAACGGAGCTTAGAACACCAGCTCGCAAGTAGGACATAAATTGTAAAGAAAAAAGAAGAATTTACAGCGCTTAAGAATGCCCAATGCAAAGAGTATAATGATAATAATATTCTAAATATTTAAAACAGATGCCATAAAGATAATAAAAAACAAAATCTTTTAATAATAAATATAAAAATGATGATGACAATGGTTACATATGGTATGATACAAATAGCTTTCTTTAAGCCGTTAGGCAAATATTAAGCACAGATCAGAAGCAGATGTTCAGAGTTCTACGTTTATAATATAACACAATGTTTACTTTTTTTGTCAACAATGTGTCTTTCTTTGTAAAGACATATTACATTTCAAACGAAGCAAATATAAGCTCTTAAAAAGTAAAAGCGAATAGTTTAATATAGCCGCGTTCGGCTAATTTGGAAAACAATAAAACACAAATTGTGAATAAAAATGTTTAGTTCTCCCTCAACAGTTCTTGATTGTTGTAACAGCCAAAGAGTTGTAAATCCGGCCACCATAAATTGTATTCAGTATGTTATTGTCTTGGCCTGGGTTATTGTATGTACTCCATGACCTCAGCTTGATGAAAATGAGGATGTGGCTCGTGGGTATGGCATTTCCTGTGAGACCACGCCCCTTGCTATGAGGCCACACCCACTTCTCTGGGAACTTGCGCGCCCCCACCAGCAAAAAGATGCTGGCCGCCCCCTCCGCCTCGACCCCAGCCCACCATGCCAGGGTGCCCACCCCTCTAAAGAAACCATTATGTGTGGATCCCAACCTTTGTTTATGTGAGTTGGGTACACTTTACTATACAATTACTTTGGTGTTTTACATGGTTAAGTATATATAAAGAAAATAAACCTTTATGTATATTTTCCACATACTCTTGAAGTAAGTTTTCGGTACGATTACATATAGAAATAGCGGTGATGAGGCCCTTTTCTTTATTGCTATAATTCTTGGACCATAGGAGTATCATCCCCACCTTTCCTTTTCTGGAACACAAGGAGGATATATTTAATACTTCACATTTGTTGCCTCTTTTATTTATTTTTCATATGCCCTCTCACATCTTGGAGTAACTTTGAATGAAAGGAAGGAGTTGTTTGACGGCCTCAGAATACTACAAGCATTATGCTCTGGACTGTTTTGGTTTTTAAAAATCCATTTATTTTATCGATCTATGTGTCTGTATCACCTTTGATCTTCTCCTTAAATTATTGTATGCATCTAGAAGTTATTACTCACTGTAAAGATATTCTAGGTTTCTA
This sequence comes from Taudactylus pleione, assembly GCA_031769625.1. Taxonomy (NCBI): domain Eukaryota; kingdom Metazoa; phylum Chordata; class Amphibia; order Anura; family Myobatrachidae; genus Taudactylus; species Taudactylus pleione. The sequence goes on along the minus strand of JAUIMM010000007.1, from coordinate 28,457,838 downwards.
TTAAGAAGCATTTACTTCACCTTTATAGGTGAGCTTAATAAGTTCCAAATTTTAATTGTTTTTATTGGCAGACATAATGCCCAATCAACCATTAGGCTGATTAGTCTGAAGCCTAAGGGCACCAGTACTTTGGCACCACGCAGTTGGCGGCAGCTGCACAGCTTATTTAAAGAATCTTGTCAGTTATCCAGCCATCCCAGGGCAGTATTGAGGGAAGTTCTAAAAGTGACTCCCAGATGGCTATGTCGATGTGACCATGGGCGGGATGTATCAAGCCTTCGAGAACGATAAATTGGAGAGAGAAAAAGTACCAAACAATCAGCTCCTGTCATTTTACAGGTTATGTTTGAAAAATAACATAGGGAGGCACGGTTCCGGTGGCGCACAAAGCTCTGGGCGCTAAACAGGTCAGAGGGCGCTGGCTGCGGAAGGAGTTAAACTATGGTATCTATTTAATAACTGACAGCATTCGTTATCAACCCCCCCTCACTGCTTAGAGATTGTGGCAATGTCAAGCATCCACAGATGGATAAGGAGCGGGTTCGGGGCGAGGAATGATAGCAATGGCTGACAACTTTTAGCAGCAGACTTTGAAAGTTGAAACTGCTGTGGGCGACTGTGTGTTATGGGAAGGAAGGGGGCGGAGCCCTAAAGTTGTTGGTTTGGAAGTGTGAGCTCTTACCCTCCTCCTTCTTGTTGTCTGTCTTGGTCTCATCCCAGCTAGCCTACTCTGCCAACTTGCTTTATACACAGAGAGAGAGCATGCCCCCTTCCTGCCCAGATGCCCGGGCATGCCCCTTCCTGCCGGAAACGCCCCCTCCCAGCCTGGACATGTCCCTCAGCACTGTCACTCTGATTAAAGTGAAGGAGAGAAAATCCCAGGGAGAAGCTGATAGACCCAGCACACAATCTAGGTTATTTCCATCCAGATAAACCCTCTCCACATACTTGATCCCTACCCCCAATAACTGGTCCTTCCTTTACATAATAATTTGCAGCCCTGTACTGCAAATCTTCTTCAATTATATCAGGCTACTCAGAAATAGCATATAGCTCTTCCTAGCCCCTGGGCAGAAACTAGGGAGTGTAGACGGGCTGTGTGTAACACAGCAGTGTGCCTTGGGTGGAAAGAGGTGCTCCGGGCACAATAGCTTCTTGCTACACCTCTGGCTGTATGTGAATATTCTTAGGGGCCTATTTATTAATAATTTCTGCCCTTAAAATATGTGGAAACTGTTATTTCCTGCATTGCAAGGTGATTTGCTTAAACATGTATTACCACATTTAGCGTTATTGAACTCTATATAATTATTTTTAGCATTGACATTGTGTGCATTAGATAAGTACTGAGCATATGCATAACAATATAATGAGTTGCACATGTCTAACACTTACAAATTTTTTTTGTATAGCGCCACAATATTATGCAGTGATGTACAGAGAATATATAATCATTCACATCAGTCCCTACTCCTATATGTGCTTACAGTCTAAATTCTATACCAGAAAAGCACACATACACTTAGTCTAGAATCTTTTTTGACAAGTGTCTGTTGTAGCGTTTTGGTTGGATATCAGAACGCCCAGAGAAGACTGATAAAAACACAGGAGAACATACAAACTCCACAAATGGGTAACAGGGCTTTTCACCCCTTTGTCCTATTCAAAGAAGGGGTTTATGTGGAGAAAGCCAAGATTTCTCCAGTGGTGCCCCGGATTAGAGTAAGAATCACATCCATATACAGTACTTTACACTTGTATGGGAAAGCAATTCACAGAAGAATGGAAAGCTCAGCTTTTTTGCCTTTTTTTTAAAAAAATTGCCATCTCAAGATGGCGTAAAGAGGAAAAACTAGCGTAGTGGTGGGAGAAGAGCAGGTAAGATATAGATCTTTTAATCCATTATATAATCTGTCCCCCAATCTTCCCATTCTCTACCAAAAATGTAAATTTTTCTCTCCCCCAGATAGGTCTCCTCTTCCTCCCACCAGTACAGCTCTCTCACCCACCTTATTCTGTGCCACGGCACTTCAGACTGCTGTGGAACATTCCATCAGTAAGGGCAGGAGAGGATATAGGACAAGGACGGTGTACGTTATTCTACTGCACATTCTACTGCTTTATGGGTGACATCCGACATAACACATTAATGTCTCCATTCCAATCATAAAGATCCCAACTGTACCTAAGATTTAGCCTCCAAACATGATTCTCCAGACATCTTCACCAGGACAATCCAAGAGTACTACTCGTATAAGCAGCATTCGTTTAGAAGGATTGGATTGCAGTGACCGGAAGAACTTTACCGGTGTATGTGCAGTATCCGTATTCCAGGATACTGACGCGTTTTTTTTACAAACTGCTCTGATTGGCTGTTTAGCAGAGAGGGGTTGATACATCGCAAGATGGATAAATATTACTGAATTACTTGGTTACGTCAAGATATATTTCACCAATATGATGTGATCTGTTTTGCAAATTTTATCTTGCATATTTATGAATAGACCCCATAGTGCCTCATACACTTGAAGATCATTGGTGCTATTCAGTAAGGTTGCAAAGAAACAAGTTAAGTTGTGTCTAAGTTTGGGTTACATGTATTTTTGAATTACGATCCTTATTAAGTGTAAATTCACCACCACATACTGTACAAGGCAGGGCAGTTTTCAAGTCATGATGATGATTGTTGCATATTTGCTCCTGATACATACAGTATATACACTAAATGTAAGGCTACACTTAAGATGCATACTACTAAAAATCTTGATTTGGAAATGCAAGTGTAAAGACTTGTATTTGCACATACAGTAACAGTAAGTTTTACCTTGAACTCTGAGTTACTCCCTGAATGTTCATTAAATGTTCTGCATGCCCCTTAGTTTGTTTGCACTTCAGTGAACTATTTAAAATACAATAAAAAACTGTTTGATAATGTATAATGCTCATGTTTAGTTGGGAGCACAATGCTCTTACATCCATATAATCTATATTGCACATACTATTTATATGCAGATGCACTTCCCAGGAGATCGATTTCAAATATTCAGAATTAGAGCTATAAACCAACAATCAGTTTTAATTGAAGAGTACTAAAATTAGTGTAAGGCATCAGGGATAGTGTTAAGCATACAATATCTGCCGAGAATTGGAGTAGAACTAATGTTTCAATTTCTTCAGTGATTGTCAAAGAAACAATTTCATCAAATTACCAATGTCATTTTTTTCTCCTAATGAACCCACTCCTTTTATTTAGCTTTTTCCCTTCTCTAAAATTAATGACTGGAACGTCACTATAAATAAAAATCCGTCATTTTTATAAGTCAATTTGTAAGAAACACAGATCTTTACCTAATGAGTTGTAAAGAATTAGACAGAATTGACCTAAATTATTGTTTTAGAAAACATTTGCCATAAAAAAATTATATTCTTAATGAACGCTCACAGTTTTTTTTGTCCTATTAACTCCAAATGGTTTTTATAATAAAGAAGATTATATGGGACTAAAAATTTAGATTTGATATTAAGTCAGTAAATAACATCAAAAGTACAAACGCCTGTAAATATACATGCGAGGCACTCCTGAATGCAAGTACTGACACATCGTCGATTACAAAGAAGACAATCTGAAGATACATACCCGATTACCGAAACTTAATCAAGTCTACAAATTGGAGTTTTGCCATTAATCCACCTCTATCTCTACTCTCCTCCCCATCTTCCCACGAACCCAGCACCCATCCATGTATTATCATTAAATTAGGTGTGTTAGTCCACTTTCATCATTGGAGTCTAGTTTAAGATGTTAGACTGTTTTTGTGCAATTTACCTGCACTGATTAACACCCACTGAATGCTTATACCGAACATATTATGTGTATAACCATAATAATAAACATCCTTTAACACTATTACCATCGGCATACAGACTCTAATTTTAACCATGGGACACACACTCACATTCAAACACCCATTGCCATAAGGTGAGCACTTAGTTAACTTCTTACCTATCCTAAAACCCGCAATTCATGTGCCCTGACCTGATGCGCGATCACACTAACTGTACCCCTATACTATCTATATAAATATGCTGTGGGGTTTTGGTGAAATGTATTTGATTTGTGTTTTTTTTAGAATCATAAATACGTTTTGATATAGATAAGTTGTATGTGATATTTGCAGTTGTAATGTATTACATTTTTATAGATTCTTACACAAAATAAAAACATTTTTTTCAATAGGTATTAGACCTTTCACAGGTACCACTTAAAGTTGTATTCATTAATTGTAAGTTCAAAAACACATACTTTCTAAGGGCATGGCAACAATGGTGCTAGATATAGATATAGACTGCAAATAGTTCACATTGGGCAATAACAATGTGTATTCATGCTTTTTTCACATTCTGTTACACATCTATATACAATAATATCATACTGGTTGATGGTTGTGTAAAGTTTACTGTATGAGGACCACACAGAGCTCTGAAGAAGAATGCAAGGCACTCTTCAGTTATATTCCATGACTAAAGTCATGCTTGGCCAATCATATCTGCTACATTTTATACAATAACCAACATTGCATGAAATTGCATCTTTAGTAGCAGACTTCATTGCATCTGTTTACCATTTAACACTTTAGCTACTCGCGACTGCACATATACCATGGCTGCAGATTTGAAAGCTTTGCAATGTACACCTATTTAGCACTTAGAATAGTTTTAGAGTGCCTCATAGAAAGAGCTTGGCTGGTTATACATTCACATTAAGGAACTTACTCCTATTGGCCACTGAGTAGGATTGCAGCCACTAACAAGTCCTTTTGTGTGCTAAAGATACCTGACTGGCTAGTCTTTGTTTCTGTTATTTCGATTAGTTATTTTTAGGTTTTTTTAATCCTGAAATATGTTTGTTATGAAGTCTATTTTTGTGGACTGCCATACAGACAATTTGAAAATATTACCATATGCTATATTTTTATTAAATTGTAATTACACTCACAGGGAGGAAATTAGGACAGGCAAAAAACATTATTTTAATTCTACCTACTATACTACAAGTCTGTACAATTTAATATAGTATAAACACAATTCAAATAAAATAGAATATATAAATATTTTTTTCAATAAATAAGACTACCTGCCTTTAAATTACTTTATTTAATATTTACAATTTTATCAATAAAAATAACAATTTTATTTGCATATAAGCTCTTTTAAAATAGCAATAGTCTGCTATACTCCAAGGAGACTTACCAGAGCTCTTGACATTCTGGAGATACAGTAGCCTGGACTGGAGGAGGGGACCATACAATGATATATGAGGGGAATAACACAGCTCCCAGCACACACTGATATGTGGTATTATTATATAGGAGGGAGGGGACTGTATAGTGATATATGAGGGGGAATAACACAGCTCTCAGCTCACAATGATATGTGGTGTTATTATTATATAGGGGAGAGGGGAGATATAGAGGAGATTATCTCTTAGTAATAAACCTTTCAAACTTGCATATAAGACTTTTTTTTTTTTGTGGCTCACACAAGCTTAGACCTTAGACCTTGAATATTCAGCCCAGTTGGGATTTTGAGTGTGACATGCGTGTAATACAGATAGTTACATCACTGCATCACTTACAGACATCCCTGGTGAGTTTGTCAATTCTTGAAAATATGAAAAGAATGTGTTTACCAATAGAACTACAAATTCATATTTCAATTAGGTGTAGAAATGGACAGCAAAAGTTTGAAACAGAAAAGACACTTACTCAGGGCCGGCTCGAGGCATGTTCGACCAGTGCAGTCGAATAGGGGCGCCACCCCATAGAGGAAGCACCCCTCCCAACATCCCGATTTCAGTGGGACAGTCTCGTTTTTCGGGCACTTCCCTGCTGTTCCACCCGTGGGCCGAAGTGTCCCTCCAGTGGTCGGGAGGTTGGGCACCTCCACCACCGCAGCTGTGCAGCAGTGCCGGCCCCGGAGGAGAGGAATGGATGGCGCACGCATGCGCGCAGCATCCAGTCAGTGCAGGGAGCGGACTCGGGGAAACCCAGCTACTGACGGAGTGCTGGCTCACCACCAGCCTGACGTTAAATGGGAGGCATGCATCATTTAGGGGGCATGACCTATGATAATTGGGACACGCCCCCTTTTATGGCATGCGCAGCAAAGCTGTGCGCATGGTTATGGGGCGTCTGAGTCCCTGTCTGCACAGGGCTCGGCTCCTGCTCATGCCTCAAGCATAGAAATTAAGTACAAAACAGACATTCACATCAGATATTTTAGCAACTGATTGACTATAGGAGATCAAAAATACATTAAGTCATAATTTATAGTTGAACCATTGTCAGTGTCAAAATCAGTCCAGGGGCAGGTCTACAACTTGTGATAAACCATGTTAAGGAAAATGCACTATTATTGTGCAACAGGTTCTAGTATAGTCTCTATGCAAGATCTGTGTTCGCTGACCTTAGTCACAAAAGGATATAAAGTACATAATATGAACAAACATGATTGTTAAGAAAAATACCATGTGCTGTGCTATGAGAGGGAGAGAGAAGGTACCTGCCAGTCTATAGTTCGTGGAGCTGGGGCTGTAGAATCGGTGTGACAGAGAGATTGCTGCAGTGTGCAGCTCATAAGATGCGCTTTTCGCCGGGAAGCTTGATCACCTGATCACTAGCATCCTGGCAAAATGCTCATCTTACAAGCTGCACACCGCAGCAATCTCTCTGTCACACCTATTCTACAGCCCCAGTTCTATGGATATGGACTGGCAGGTACCTTCTCTCTCCCTCTCATAGCGGCTCTCATCTGAGCACAAGCCTGTGACTCCCCCTGCAATGCCCTTTAGGTAACAGGGGAAAGACACGGCTGACTTCTCAGATAGCAGAAGCGCTGCCTGTTGTTTCTCCTGGGCTCTACATCCTCTTCACCCTCTCATCCCCTGTTTGATGCTAGACAGGGGAAAGTAGAAGTGATCAGTCGTACTCTACACCCTGGGCCATACTTTTTTCCATCTGACAAATTCTTGTCATTTTGTTACAGCAGTGCTACTCATGTGGACTATATGCATTGTGATTAATCCACATAGGCTGCACTAAATAGAGCTTGAATGTCAAATTTATATATAAGCAAAGCTCTTTGTTTCCCAGGTTTATTTGAGAAACAGCATTCACCCACTATGCTGCATACATTGTCATGATTTTATACTCCAGACCTTGTCTGGGATATGTGTGTTTCATTTATTGTTGAATTTTTTGTGGTTAAGAGACTTAATAGAGATTTGGATAATCTACCTACAATTACAAGTACTATTATTTTGGGCTGTATTATTTATTAGAAGCATCTCTGAACTATTTATCTCTGATGTATGACACATATTTTGTATTTATCCCGTTTAATAGGGATTTAAAGATATTCTGATATCTAGGATTTCTTTTATAACACTCCGCCATTATTTCTGATTTACTACTAGATTGCCGGATACATAAGGGACTATTTTTCAGCTATCTCTTACTTTTGACTGATTGGTGTGTACCCCTGATGGTTAATGACCATAAGATTTACGTATCAGGGACAGAGAATAAGTAACACATTTTCGCCATACCTAATTATTGCATGTGAGAAATTATACATGATTTACATATTCATCTGTTATTGTATCAGTGATTCAGTCACTTTTTAATGACTAAATACTTTCTCTTTTTATAGATATATGTAATTTTTGTCATTTTTTACTTATCTAACGGGCATATTTTTCCATTCAAAGTTAAGTTTTATATTCATTCATATTTACTTTACTCTAATATTTGTCCAGCTAAGAGTGCCCCCAAAAAGGTTCAATTTGTTCTTTTTTTGCCCTTTGCAAATAATATATACTTGTGTATATCACAAATTCTTTGGGAGCACCACAAACCAGGTCATCTAATATATAGCTGATGATAGACCATTATGTTGTTTTTTGAAAGATTATAGCAAGATTTAGATTAAATACATTATATTTCATAACTGGTGCGGACTCACTACCCATATTATCTAAGTATACATTATCATTCATCTCAATTTGTAGCTATTATAAATACTGAAGGATAGAAGTAAAAATCTAAATATGTATTATAGCGGATGGCATATTTTTAAGAGAACAAATGTAAATTTCATATACAGGCATAGTATAATGGAATGGTTTTATGAATTAGTTGGAGAAATAAACTTGTACTGAAAATATGGAAGCTTTAACTGAATTCAGTTACATTCCAGTCCAGCGGTTATATCCAATGTGATTAACTGTGCATGTTGCGGAAGTAGTGTGGTTGAATAGCTTGCAAGGATTTATAAGCATTTACCTTCCTGCAAGTTATCAGATGACACCTAGTCAATAACTATCACTGTAGTATAGTGGCAAATAAAGATAACAGAGGGCCTCTTTGCAAGGAAAGGGTTGTGTAGGTTGTTGTTCTGCGGGTTACCATAGTTACATATAAACACACAAGATGTATACTGAACAAACCCTGAAATGACGTACACAAGTGACCAACTAAAACATTGCATAAAATGTGATATTATAGTAATAAAGCTCACTGAGGGGACCTTCATAGAGTGCTGTACTGAAGCTATAGACTGTTTGTAATACACTCATTTCCCTGAAGGGAAATAAACAGTTTTACAAGTGATCTGACATCTAGCTTCAGATAACAAGGAGGCTCCTGGCAGTTCCCATTATTTGGTATATGAGGTGGACAAATTATTTTTAACCTTCCGTAAACCAGGTGGAAAAAATCAACATAGCGAACAATGTGGGGTATCTCATTCCCCATGCTATACTTCACTATAAGTATAAGTAAGTATTAAACTCAATCATAATGAGATCATTCTTAGCTGAGATCAAGGCAGGTGCCGAGCCAGGTGGGGATGAGATGCCCACACACAATTTAATCATGAGTACTCGCTGCACTAGCACTCGTTGCACTAAACCGCCATCACTACTGGCAACGTCGCAACAAGTTCACTGATGGTTAATCATCCCTGCAACCCACTATTATACGAACTGGAGAGTTGGATATTTGTGCATATTTCCTTGCAGTGTAGCACTCTATGTTTCAATAGAGCTGAAGGACTGCTTGAGACTCAGGCGTCTATTTATTATAGGAACAAAACACCCTAAATCCTCTTCTCCTTACAAAAGAAGTCCCCTGCCAGCGATAGCAATCCCCAGGTGTTAGCTGTGATGGCCTTTGCTGGCTACCTCAAGCCATACTGTGCAAGACTAATTAACAAGGACATTGGAGATACAAGTACTGCCAGTTGTCCTCTATTGCTATGGCCAGCTGAGACTCTTTCTTTTTCAAAGTTTTTTTTCCATATTTATTTTCTAACGAATCTGATACTGCAAGCTTAAGTCTGGGTTTCCAGAAGTGCCCCTGATTGAATGGGCAATGCCGGGTCACTCATACTTGAGGGGACCCAGCCTGGCTGGCAAAACAGTAAGACTCCTCTGATCACTGCCAACCAGTATCACTGGAAAGCTGAATATCTCTGTTATTGGACATATAGAAGGTTTTCTAATGCTGAGATACAAAATATTTATTATCGCCACTTATTGATATATAGACCACTTAGCGGAGTTCTATCAAGCCTTCTAAAGAATAGAGAAGAAGAGAAGTTGCGCATAGTAACTAGTCATCTTTTACCTATCATTTTATAGAATGTACAGTATTTGATAAATGATACCAGTAGATAGAGAACACTTTTTCGTCAAACTTAATTTGACAGTTACCACGCCCCCAGCCCATCCCATAACTCCTCCCCCTGGCACTCCCACTTTTCCTCCCCTTTTGATATCGCTTCATATAAAATTTATATGACTTAATATAAATGTTATGTGGCGTGATATCTTTTTGATAGGGTTTTGATATAGAGATCGAAATCAAATGTATATAAATGCGATAGGCTTGATATAAAATGTTATATCTTTTGATAGGTTTATATAAAATGAGTTCAATGTTTAATCAGACAGTATTGTTGTTAACCCTTCGTGATAGCTATAAAAGTAAATACATCTTTATCTAGCAGACAGCCATGCCTACGAACAAAAGAAACTGTGCGTCACGCTGTGCCGCTAATCGAAAAAAGCGGATGAAAAAGGCGTATTACACGGTATTGAACCCCGGCAGTTATATCGGCTTTGATAAGTATTATAAGGCCAATAAAGACGCGTTTAAAAGAACGGAAATGAAAAAATGGATGCAAAAACAAGATGCGTATACGTTACATAAACCGGCTAGGAAAAACTAAAAGGAACATGATCTGCGTGTCGGATATAAATCAGCAATGGCAATGCGACTTGGTATCGCTCATAGACCTTGCGGAGTACAACGATAGTTTTAAGTAAATATTAACTATTATCGATATATTCGGTAAGAGAGCCTGGGCTGTAAGCCTAACGTCTAAGAGCGCCGCAACCGTTGCTAGCGCTTTTGAAAAAAATATTTCAACAGGGCTGCGCGCCAAAGAAGCTGCAAACCGACCGTGGTAAAGAGTTTCTAAACAAAATCCTAAAAAAACTGTTAGAAAAATACGATATACAGCATTTTATGACCAACAACGACGTTATAGAAAGATTCAACATGACTTTAAAAACACGGATGTGGCGCTATTTCACAGCGCAGCATACCTACAAATACATAGATGTTTTACAGGACTTCATATACAGCTATAATAACACGTATCATAGAACGATTAAGTGTACGCCGTGTGATGTGACCCCCTCTAACGCTTTGAATATTTTTAAGACGACGTACGGCGAATACTTTAAAACTAATAAAATTCAGCCTCAATTAGTCGTAGGTGATCACGTATGCATCTCCAAATATAAGGATATATTTCAGAAAGGTTATGAACAGAATTATTCTGAGGAGATACTCGTCATACAGGGCGTGAACACTAAAGGACTTAGGCCGCTTTATACGTTGGCGGATCTGTATGGCGAAGTTATAACAGGCAGTTTTTACCCCGAAGAACTTCAAAGTATTCCCAAAAACTATAACAGAATTTACAAAGTGGAAATATCGCATTTATATACATTTGATTTCGATCGCTATATCAAAACCATATCAAAAAGATATCACGCCACATAAAATTTATTTTAAGTCATATAAAGTTTATATGAAGCGATATCAAAAGGGGAGGAAAAGTGGGAGTGCCAGGGGGAGATGTTATGGGAGGAGCTGGGAGCGTGGTAACTGTCAAATTAAGTTTGACGAAAAAGTGTTATCTACTGATACCTCATAGCTGTTTGGTTGTTATGGGCAACTTTTCCACTTGCCCACTTCTCTGCTCTTTAGAAGGCTTGATACCTCTTTCCCTATTAGTGTCTTGTACTGAGAGTTGTGGTGGTAGCAGGGCCAGCAACAGAAATCTCGGAGCCCAGCATACTCATGTTTTTGGGCCCCCACGTCACATTTCAGTAGGTACAGTACATGCAGGTTGGCCACCCAGCCCCTGTGCCTCACAGCCTCAGCCCCAGTGCCTCACAGCCCCAGTGTCTAACAGATCCAGCCTCACAGCCCCAGCACCTGACTCACAGCCCCAGTGTCTGTGTTTCACAGTCCCAGTGTCTGTGTCTCACAACCCCAGCCCCAGCGCTTCTCCATCCCTGTGCTTTCCTCTCCAACCTGCCTACCAATTCATCTCTCGCTTCCAGAACCATGTCTCCCCAGCCCCCACAACCACCACTAGAGCACCACTTACCTGCCTGCTCCTGTTCCCTTCCCTGATGACTCGGACCCGGGTCCTCTCTGACCCAGCGGCGTGACGTCAAGACGTTGGGCACGCTGCGCAGGGTCAGAACAAAACTTTATTGTTCCAGGATGCTGGCAGCCGGCCTCCTTCTCCTCTGTCTCTGTGCCCTGCTGAAGACAGCAGAGGCAAGGGGGACATGAACTGGGCTCCTGAGATTCCTCACAATCTCGGGGCCCAGTACATATTCCCTTTTGCACCTACCCTATCGCCGGGCCTGGTTGGTAGCCTGTTCTCCACAATGCTCTCCACCGGGACCACCTACCATATGCTATATGTGGGTGGCAGGATCGATTTAAATGGTAAAGATACCATTTGAGAATAGACATTGGGGGCTACAATTGCTATGCAGCACTAATTAAAACCACCACAACATCTTTGTCAGTTTTGGATGCTGGATTGAAAGGGGCAACAATGTTAAATACAAAGCACATCTGGTTTTGTATTTAATATTATTGTCCTTGTAAATCTAGCGGGTAAAATCTCCAAAGATGTGTTGAAAACACAACATTGTAAGTTTAGTCCTGAGAGTTCCCAAGTATAAAAATCTATAGTGTAGTACAAATAATCCTAACGCCCAGTGCGGTTTCTACACTGTATCCTATAATTACACGAATAGCACCATGATATTAAAAAAAGAAGGCAAATTCTAAATTAATATGTTGACTGATAAACACTGCTGCCAATTGCATGAATAAACATTTAAACACAGCCTGTAAAGTGACAGTTAGGAGCTAATTGGTTGGCATTTTATCTCAAGCCACTTTATCACTCTCCAAAGCTTAGTACATCTCCCCCAAATGCTGGCATACATTACATTTTAAAACCACAATTGGTTTCTACTTACTGAAAATGGTACTTGGAGACAAAAAGCGTTGTTAAGTAAGTGCAGCAGACTTTAGGGACATCTTGTTTAGTTTGGAAGCTAAATTATGATTCTCAGTCTCCAACGTCCGTCTACTTTTATGCACAATCCACATTTAAAACCGGCTATGTACTTAAGTGCAGATATTGCTTTTTATTTAACTTTTATTAGTGAATAACCCCAATATTGTTTATACCCTAAATACATTTTCCAAATATGCTGCTGCAGCAAAATATATTAAATGCCCTATTTATAGTATAAAGTTACATTCCAGTAGGCACTCAACCAAAGAAAATGCAATATGCAAATTGGTACAGGGTCTATAAATGTCATAACACAGCACATTCACCCCTCTCGACAGAGAAGATCCAAACCTGCACTCCGAGTCCAAGGCAAAAAGGTAGTTGGTTTATTTAAGTAAACACAATACAGACCATACTGTATCAGAGGCCCAACAATCTTCAGCTGCTCAAAGGCAGTTTTCGTCAGGGGCTCACTGCCTGTGAGCAGTCTTGACTGTGCAGGTCTGGATCTTCGCTGTCAAGAGGGGTGAGTGTGCCCTATTTATAATAGGGAGACAAGATCTATCTCTGGAAAAAAAAGGTATGTATCAAGCCCTACCTGTCAGTGTAGACAATTGCCGGTATTTCTGCAGATCTCTTATCACTACAGCCAGTGGAGAATACTTGAAGAAAGGGGTTGTTTGTTTGTTTGTTTGTTTATTTATATATTTAAATGAATGCTTAATTATTTTTTATCTATTTCCTAAACATTTTAATTTTATAGATTTATTAATTTTAATGAAAGTGGAACTGAAGTACTCTTTCCAATGCCAGCCAATATAGCCGTGTAGCTGAGAATCACTGCGATGCTTCAGTCATATTTTTGTTTGTTAAATAACTGATTTTCAATGTTATCAACACATCTTAATATATAGGGGCCTATATATGCCATGATTTTCACAATCTGTAGGATTGTCTGTCATAACTGTTTAAATATTTTTATGGATCTCAATTCTGTTGACTGTTTCTGTGTCTCCGTCTCTAAAATATTTAGATCTTTTCTTGTGGTGTATCCATTTTAAACTAATAGCAATGTACAGTATGCTCATTTTGATTTCAGATTGTTTAGGTATATAATTACCGTGTTCATCATATTATAATAAAAAATCATGTTTGATTATAGTAATAGCTTGTTTGTTAATTTTAAAAGCAAATATTTGTCTATAACATGCATATATTATTGCAAACAATATTAATTTATGAGGATTCACTGCTTTTTATTTGTTTTTAGCACAATAAAAAAAAATATTGTTTCTCAGAAATAATGTACTTCTTTTGTACATGGAAGCAATGTTTTTCAGGTGAAAAGGGTGATCTGAAAAGGTTGTGTGCATATCTTATCTAAACAAATTGTGTAATAATCTGATCAAGAAAATCTCTGGGAGGGGAAACTGTCATAGATATTGCTAGGAGATTATTTCTGAACCAAAATTACTTCTGTATGCAAAGCATTACATCCAGTGGCGTAACTAGGGTATTTGGAGCCCAGGGCAAATTTGAAAAGGGAGGCCCCCCCCTGATGTGCGCGCGCGGCGAAAAAATGGGCATGGTCACTTAAAAATGGGGCGTGTCAACATGACACACCCCTTTATTTTCACACTGAACATTCCTATCCATATGCACCTTAACCCCAGTAGTACCCCTTATACAGTACCCCCAGTATGGAGTTGTGGTCCCTCTCATGCAGGCCCATAGTAGTGCCCCTTATACAGTATCCCCAGTAGTGGTCCCCCCAAATGCAGTGCCCCATGTAGTGTTCCCCCTTATGCTGTGCCCCCAGTAGCAGTCCCCACAATGCAGTGTGTCCAGTAGCGGTATCCCCTTATGCAGTGCCCTTTATATGGTGCCCCCAGTAGTAGTCCCCCCCTATGCAGTGCCCTTTATATAGTGCCCCCAGCAGTAGTCCCCCCCATGCAGTTTTCCCAGTAGTGGTCCTCTTATGCAGGCACCCAGTAGGGATCCCCCCTATCCAGTGCCCCCTGTAGTGGCCCTTCCTATTATTGCCTCCAGTAGTGGTCCCCTGAGTGCAGTGCCTCTACTAGTAGGCCCCTTTTATAATGCCCCCAGTGGCAGTTCCCCCCCAAGTAGTAGTCCCCAGTAGAGGTCCCCCTCCCGATTAAGTGCCCCCAGTAGTAGCCACCCCAGTAGAGGTCCTCCCAATAATGGTGCCCCCACCCCCAGTAGAGGTACTCCCAGTAGTAGCCACCCCCCCTCCCCCGTTCTGCATATAGGTTAAAAAAAAAAATATATGTATATATATATATATATATATATATATATATATAAAAACATACTTACCTGCTCCGGTCCACGCTGCTGCTCCCGCCGCCGCCCGGGCTGGCGTGCTCAGCACTATGGGACAGACGTCATGATGTCAGTCCCATTACCCACTGCAGGAGCCGGACGGAAGTCTATCTGACTCTCACTGGCTGCTGTTTAACACACGCATCGCCGCCAGCGCTTCCTGGCGCTATTGGGCAAGCACTCAGGGGGAGGGAACGGGCTCAGGTGTGCAGCACAGGACCGGCGCAGGGAAGCCTAGCGCCGGTCCTGTGTAAATGTGTAGCGCCGACCGCAATCACTGCGGTCGGCGCTACACTTGTGGCTAACTAGGGCGGGCTGGACCGTGGCTGGCGGTGCCCCCCCCACGCCGCTGGTCCCACGGCACCCAGGACACGCACCCTGCCTGACCCCCCTAGTTACGCCACTGATTACATCATGCACAAATGTGCTTAATTGAAGGCATATATCATGCATGTTCTATTCCTTAGTGAATAAATAAAATCACCAGCTCTGTTGCTAAAAATCAATATAAAGGACGGATAAGTATTATAATAAATGTACAAATTTATTTAAACATTAAAAAAATAAAATAATTATGATAAAATCAAATAAAACACACACAATGGCTCATCTGGACTTGTCACTACACTCGATATTATAGTAAGTTCTATTATATGGACCCTTACTCCATAAAGTTCCATATGTAGCAGTGGGATATTACCATATACGTGGAAGCAGTCCTTAACAGTCCCTTTAAAGTTGGTATACCAGGCAATAGGCTGTAGGGTTATCCACTGAATATCCAAAAACTGCAGCTGTCCGGATGCAGTGGGGAAACAAGTTCAGTCCATAAGAGATTGATCTCAGTACGGTCCAAGAGAGGTGACTCCAAGAATAAGCTTGATGCGTTTCTCTGGGTAATGGTCACCCAGTTTCATCAGAAGCATCCGGACAGCTGCAGTTTTTGTATATTCAGTGGATAACCCTACAAACTACCACCTGGTATACCAATTTTAAAGGGACTGTGACGGACATATATGGTAATATCCCACCACTAAAAATGGAACTTTATGGAGTAAGGGTCCATATAATAGGTCCTACTATAATATCCAGTGTAGTGACGTCCAGATGAGCCATTGTGTGTGTCCTATTTGATTTTATCATAATTATTTTATTTTTTGATGTTTACATAAATTTGTACATTTATTATAATACTTATTCGTCCTTTATATTGATTTTTAGCAACAGCACTGGTGATTTTATTTATTCATTTGCTTATGCTCTTTTGAGGGAGTGACACCCCTACACCAGCTGTTATTGACAGTGCAGTGGGAATATTCTTTCTATGCTTTGTAGCCAGCGTATCACATATTGGTAGAAATGTGCTTTCTTGTGCCATGAAGGTGTATGAGGCATCTCTTTGAGATAGGAGATGTATTACACCTTTAAGAGAGATAAAGTGAAGTGGAGAAGAAGCCTATAGCAACCAATCAGCGTCTCACTGCCATTTTACAGACTGTGCTAGAGTGTAGGCCTTGTCCTGGCTTCCATCTAATTTCTTGCACCTCATTGAGGGCTCTATTCATTATGCTAATTATCGGGGTCTGAACGGACCCCAATAATTAACATTTCAACTCGCATCGAGCACCGGAGCAGTTCATCATTGCTCTAGTGCGGAGACAGCTGATCCGAAAATCAACTGTTTCCCTGAATCTTTTCACTGCTCCTTTCGGAGCAGTGAAACATAGCGCTGCCAAGTCTGAGTCGGCAGTGCTAGTGCACCTTCATGAACTAGAGTTCACGCAGGCACACAAAAGCCCTGGCGTCTGGCAGGAGGAGCCAGACAGGGGTGGAGGGATCCAAAAGGATCCTTCTTCACAACCCTTCACTCCTTCCCATAGGGAAGGAGCAGGTTGCGGGAGCAAACACCTTCTGGAGCAGTCAAGCCTTGAAAATATTATATTTCAGAGCTTGATGAATCAGGCCATATCGGGAGAGAAAGGTAAGCAGGAGATATCTGTGATAGCTCCAGCGTTACCTTTATGATGAATCACCCCAAAACTTAATTTCTACAAAAGCAGGTGAAAATTTAAATTTTCACCTGCTTTTGTATAAATTTAGTGATCATGAATATACCCCTTAATATCTTTATCTAAATCGTGTTTTTGCATGTGGGTGTTAAGTCAGGCACATAAGTGAGGTGGACTGAGGCCATGGGGAGGGTCATGTGACTTGTGAAGGGAAACTTAAGTTATGTGGTAATTGAGTGACATCTGGAGAGGTCTGGGGTCCATGTGTAATCTGAAGGCATGTGGGGCATTTTGAGGTTGTCAAGGTTAATGTGATAGAATTTTTTAAGTGAGGATCTGCATTTCAGTGAAATACATTTTTCTATTTTTGGAGTGGTAGGAATTGCAGTGGAAAGAGGGGGAGAGAGAAGGGAGCAGAGTAAGAGAGAGGTGTGTAAAACTGTTGTTATTACTGAGTTTGAGGGTAATATGCTGTCCCTTTGAAGGTTAGAGGCCAGCAGATGTGGCCCATGAAGTGTATCAGGCTGTGTGTCACTCTCCTCTCATCAGAACATGTTAAATGTTGCAACTCTGCAGATGCTGCTATTGTGACTTGCAAACTCCTTGTGTTTCCCATAAAATCGGCTTATTTGTGCAAAAAAAGGAGCATGACATCACAAGACTTAATGTGTGCTGTGGGGTTACAGTTTTGCAGTTTCACAAAGGGAGAATTACATTAATTACATTAATTAGGTCAAAATGTCAAGAAGCTGTCTTTATTTCCGATAACTGCATGGAACACCGAAAACTTATTCCTGGTATTTTTTTAAGTAGATATAACTGCAATAAATCTATAATAAAGCATGTTTTTCTTGTATATATTATAATCACACCTGTTCTGACACAACATTTGATTTGCGTAATACTTCACTGTGGTTTGGCTCGTCTCTAGTTATAACACTTTCAGTGGCCAAAGATATGGATCTACCAGTATACACAGCACATAGACGCACTATGACAGATATTAACAATATGAACTCACAAGTTCTGTAGTGACAGAGGGGCCTATTCATCAACCGGTAAATGGCCCAGTAACCATGCGGAAACGGTACCGGGCTATTCATCTTCAGGGGTCCAAATGGACAACCTGACATTCAGCAAACTCCAAAAACTAAAAATTTTTGGAGTTTGCTTCTGAGAACAAGTGCCATCTTCAGACAGTTCTTGTTCTTTGATCCCTGCTCCTTCCTATGGGAAGGAGCATCTGGGAAGCGAAGAGGGTTTGGAGCAGATCCCTCCGCCGCCTTCTCAATACCTCCCCGGCGGATTTGCGCATGCGTGACCTCGGGTTGACCGAATGGGGAAGAGGTAAGTAACTAACTGAGGGGACAGCTGCTTTTCGGAGCAGCTGTCCCCGCACTGCAGCAATGATGAATTGCTCTGGTGTCAAGTTTCCCCCGCTGTGAATTGGATGCTTAAGTATCCCTCGCAGCGAGATCATTCCTTAATCATATGGGGCCATCCGGCCTCCGATGATAAATAGGCCCCAGAACCAACTCCACCCCCTGGTTCCCGGTGACTCACTCACACAGTGAGATAAGAGAAGACATTTACTGTTCTCTCAACAACTTTTATATAGCTGTTTGATTCATAAAGATTTAGTTCATACCGCTTCAAAATTATCATAGTAAAGTAATTGCTTAAAAATAACCATCTCTCGTCATTAAAGAGGAGAAAAGAAAACAATTGAAATGAAAGAAAATAGATATGAATTTCTCAGCAAGCTCCCCACAACCCCCCTCCCAAGGGCTATCAAAAGAATAAGGATGATTTATCATCTAGATTTGTTTGAAAATTAGTCTATTCAGCATCTCTCTCTGGCAAGTGAGGAAGGGAAAATAAGACTGGATCATTGTCTACAAAGTGAGCTATTTCAATGTGTGAAACCTTATAAATGAGAGTACAGTTGCATCACTGTATAAAACTCCACGCTTCCCTTGTACATTTTGTCATTTACGTACGAGTGTTCACCAGGATCAGATAAACAGCAGGAAATCTCTCTCTCTCCTTCCACAGGCCGAGGCTTCTTGGATTCCAAGCAGGATGGTACGTTCAGCTGAGCGCGATAAAACCTGCAGACATCCATCATCTGCTATCCTGGGTTTTATTTTTCCTTGTAGCATTTGTGTTTTTACTGTCGTACTTCTATTGCGTTCCATGGGAGATGATTTGTAATTTCCGTGGCTATACCAAAGCGCTAGATTTTCTCATATTGATTTCACAATTTGTCATAGTAATTATATATGCCTCCAGCACAATATATGTATAATTTAGAGACTCTGATCCACTATTTATACTGTTTTGGTGCAGCTTAGAGCTGTTTTCAGTAGGGGTTGCTAAGTATTTTTAGCTATAACCAATTTTTAATGCTCAATAAACTGTTCATTTTAGGAGAGTAGTGTACTGTAACGTGTGACAGAGAATAGGGATGCGGCAGATACTTGATATGAATTTCCACGCATAGTCCAAGGATTAAACATTGCTCCCTGAAAATGTCGATCCCTGAAAATATCCCTATTTTTTTGGTATTACCAATGGCGCAATACATTTCTTTATGCAAGTTAGAATTTGTACAATATATTTTTATTCTGTCAGTTCTATATGGAAATACTGTATTGATTGAAATGTAGTATTTAAACCACAAAATATAAATTAGAATGGTCAAGATTAGAGCTCTAAGGTCCATGAAGACTGTACAATGTATGAGATACTCAGAAGTACATGTTTTGGTTACAAAGGGGCATATTTATCACAATCCGCATTATTAATGCAGATGTGATAAATATTTTTCGCAGAAATTCGCAATGTGAAAATTAATATTTTCACATGAATTTACGATAAACCTCTTGTTAGGAGATGGGCTATGATAAGAGCCCATTCTAGTGAAGAGCTTGAAGCAGTGTGATAGCTTAAAGCTTCCTGATTGGGTCCCCTGCAGCCAATGTTCATGCTTGGCTGTTGGCCGGCACATGATACGGTAATGTCTAAATCCCCTTCACAGAGAGGACGCTGACATCATCAGCCAGTGTCCAGTGTTATTCCCTACCATCCAAGTGGGCATAGAGGGGCAATATAACCTTGTGGCGAGCGTAGCGAGCCCACGAGGGGACAACTTTCTTCTTTAGGCGGGGACAACTTTCTTGTTTAGTTGACCTTAATGGGCATGGAACTGCACTTCCGCCCTCAATCACGTCACTTCCAGGTCCCTAGCATGAGGGGGAAATAAGCTCTACCCATGTGATACCAGAGGCTG
Source organism: Taudactylus pleione (assembly GCA_031769625.1). Lineage (NCBI taxonomy): Eukaryota > Metazoa > Chordata > Amphibia > Anura > Myobatrachidae > Taudactylus > Taudactylus pleione. The sequence goes on along the minus strand of JAUIMM010000007.1, from coordinate 28,437,513 downwards.
ACAAAGAAGGATCTGGAGGATCTCTCTGCGGAAGATTTTGCTAAATAGTAGCCCATAGGCTACTATAGGATAACTCCTACTGGAGATGGAAGTATCCTATCGGTGCAAAATAATAGAAATTTACAGTAGCTCTTCATTTCCACAGTTGGGGATATGTGGTAACCTGCTGCTTACAACAAACCAGTAAAGTCCAACATATTTTGTCTTCACTGTACCTCCTTGAGGAGTCTATTTACTAAGCCTTGGATGGAGATAAAGTGAATGGAGATAAAGTACCAGCCAATCAGCTCCTAACTGCCATGTCACAGGCTGTACTTGAAAAATTACAGTTAGGAGCTGATTGGCTGGTACCTTATCTCCACCAACTTTATCTCCATCTAAGGCTTAGTAAATAGCCCCCTATGTGACTAATATAGTGCCATTATATTTAAAAGGACAGGAATGGACATCATATATTACTGTATATTTAGAAATCTCTGCAACATACAATGGTAAGTGAAAAGAATAAAATGTATGTAATGCATCAATTAGTTATTTCAACATCTTTTTTATTTACATTTTATACATGTAGTCTTATGTGTTAGTTTATGTATTGCTTCCAGCTTTGTGTACTATATGATGTATTTATAGTTTATAGGGAAAAGCTTTAGAATTTAAGTGCGTCATTAATATGTCATTTTATTATGTTTTATGTGACAAACACTTTACAATATACATGTTCAGGGCCGTAACTAGGGGTGTGCGAGTGGTGACATCGCACAGGGCACCGTCACTGCCCCATGTCACCTGTATGTAGCTTGCAGGGTGCCTGAAACGGGATACTTTGAATATGCCGGCGGATGGGATCCCGGGCATCCAAATACAGACACATAATGCCAACGATGATAAGAGGATCGGGATACAGACGTCGGCATCCCGACCTCACCAGCCCGAAGGTAAGAAGACGGATAAGTATGATACTTAGCCCAGGGATGGGGGGGTTAGGGTTAGATACCCCTGGGGGCAGATTAGGGTTAGGCACCCCCCAGGGAGTGTTAGGTTACAGGAGGAAGTTAGGGTTAGGCACAATCGGGGGGAGGTTAGAGTTAGGCACCCCCTGGGGATGGTTAGGTTGAGGGTGCGGGAAGGGGGGGTTAGGGTTAGGCACCACCTAGAGGGGAGGTTAGGGTTAGGCACCACAAAGGGAGGGTTAGTGGGGGAAGAGGTGGAGGGTTATGTTACTTACCGCCCCTGTCGGAATTTCACTCCATCGGGTGTCCAGAGTCGAGATTTTAACCGGCAGCTTTTCAGCCAAACTCACCAGAAAAGGCCCCCAGCAACCAATAGCAGGCAGTGCTCTACTTCCCAGAGTCGTTATCCCTTCCCCATAGGCGTGATAGGTTTAGGGGGTGGGGCCCGCAAGAGGTGCATTGCTGTCCTGTTATGACGCTGTACATTCTAATAGACATATACGTGTTCTCAAACTGGTGGCAAAGGCGCAAGACTGTGTGGTTGACAATGTCTATCCCATTTACACCTTTATTTGACTTGCAGGATGCCTAGAACAGCACTCTGCAGCCTGGAGAGCACACTGCACTCAACTTCCTGCTTCTACCTTTCCCCCCTTCATGACATTATATGCTGATGGTCGCAGGGCCACTTGGAACGACATTTACTGGAGTAAATTATGGAATTGTATGAGAGTTGTACAGTATACAGTGAGGGAACTGCCGCCACTGCAAGTACTGCATACGCTATGGGTCTGGCAATGCCAGGTCACCTTCCCGAGGCCCTAGCACTGCTTTCAAAAGAGCGGAGCGGTGGCCTCTTCTGACCATGCACTGCTTTGAGGCCCTTGTACAGATGTCTATAGGTGTTTGTATTTAGCGCTGCACCTATGTGTTATGAAAGATGATTAATAATTACTGACAAATGGGGTTTTATGTAGTTAAGGTCAATTACTATAAATGAGAATACTGCTCCTATGTGTTGCTGTGTTCTACCTGTTCTACCAGTCTATTGTTAGAAATGATCACTGGAAAACAGGATTTTATGTAATTATAATTAATTATAATCCTGTTTGCCAGTGATCATTTATAACAATTGACAGGTAGAACAGGTAAAACACAGCAACACATAGGAGCAGTATTCTTATTTATATTAATTGACCATAACTATATACAAACTATATACAGACATAAGGTCTATTAGAGAGCTACTAAAAACAACCCAACTCCCCTTGTACAGATGTGTTTGAATAACATCCCTGAGTGATGTGTTCAAGAATGGAACCATCATTGGAGTGTGTCTGTTCTGTAGTGAAGTGCCAGAACCAGAGCATTGAAATTACCACTCTGGGGTCCAGGAGTAACTATGTAACTTTTGTACTCCTGTTTGGCTTAAACCTTCCTTTCAGTGACTGAAAAGAAAGTCTTAATTCCAACTTTCAAACAGACATCCAAGTGATGATGCCAGCCCCTGAGTGTCATGTATGAGTCAGTACAAGATCTGAGATACTGGGGCTTATGGCATGATGAGAAGTTTGCTGGATTGCTGGGGAGAGAAATCCTGAATTCCGAGAGAAGTGATGTCAGGAAACACAGGGGGAGGCAAAGAGGAGTTGGCGGCACCACTGTCCATCCTAGTAAAGTTTGGGAGGTGCAGTTAAGCCAGATGATGTCAGACACACTTGTCAAAGAACCGAGTCTCAGATGCATGCTTGCTCTAAGAGTGATTCTGAGAAGGGGGTGTGTGATACCCTGAAGATATACCAGGGCAAGTGGGATGAAATACAGAGCAACAGTCAACATCAGTGACATTGTCAACTCTGGGGACTAATTACTATATGTGATATGCCTCAAGTGTGATATCTGCAACCAAGAGCTATGCTGAAGGGAAAATATGTAATTATGTATTTAATCAGTGAGATGGTGTGGTCCCTTTTCATTTGTCATCTGTGATTGCTTGACATCCAGTGCCTGCTCTACACTCAGAATGCACTTAAAGCCCCATGAAGATAGAGGGCAGACTACAATTCCATTATATAATAGTCTCACATAAGACCACCCTCGCTATAACACCAATGTTAGCTTGATGGTTTTTTTAAACAAGTTACACATAGTGGATTTGGAATACTCTGTAATTTGTGAAAGTTTTCTGTTTTGTTTTGTTTTTAAACAAGATGATTTAAAAGTTATTTGGAATAAAATGAAGTTTTAAAACAGTGCACGGTATAGAGTTTGATCATGTGGTTTCCCATCATTCTAATGGGTTAAATCTTTCTGAAAAAGTAACTTCTATGCTGCTTAGAAAGTGTCTTCTCACTGACTGCTCCTAGTAAGATGATATACAGTATGTTCAGAGAGACCATTTAATCATACTGATTTATCTTAAACTCATAGCTGAACACTGAATTCTCTCCAACATCGATATTCCACACATTAATGCTGATAATGATACTAAGAAATAATGGATTCTGAAGTAGACACAGATGTCTGGCATTGCTATTGTACTTGGTATCTTGTCACAATGACACATGTACATCCTCAGAGAGGATTCTGGGAGTAGATACAATCACTGCAAATACTTTTGTATATAAAGAACATGAAATCCTTCCTCTCACAATTGTACAGCTGTCTGTAGAGCTTGTAAACAGAGAATTATTCACTCTCAGACCTAAAATGGTGTCATCTAAGGTTTCTGTGAAAGACCATCTCTCAAGATAAATGGTCATTTATATAAAGTTGAATTCTTCTCCTGTAATTGCCCTGAATTCACTAAGCTTGCTGAAGAAATGACTAGAGTAAGAGAACAGGTTTATCATGCTGAGTCTGTCAGACCAAAAACTCTGTGTTGATGCCATACATATGCTTTGTGAAGGCAATATAAAGCCCTATCTGAGAAGTTACAAACTCACAGACTTCATGCTTCAGTATGTAGCATATATAAAGAAACGCACAATGCCCAGAACAATAAAAATGGAGGAAACTAGTAGATGAATGTACAAGTGAAGATAATACATAAAAATAGTATTACCAGCCTTGGAAACAAAACAGAAAATAGATGTGCTCGCTCTCGGTTGTACCCATATTGTACATGGTACCAGCTGAGTAGCAATATTAATGCCATATATGTATACAAAACAGAAAGACTTTTGTTATCGGCGCTAATAATAATACAGGTTGAGTCTTCCATATCCAAATATTCCGATATACGAAATATTCTGAAATACAGAATTTTTTCAGCTTGACTGAGATAGTGAAATCTTTGCGTTTTGATAGTTCATCGTACACAAACTTTGTTTAAGGCACACAATTATTAAAAATATTGTATAAATTACCTTCAGGCTCTGTGTATAAATGAAACATAAATTAATTTCACGTATGTGCACAAACTTTGTTTGAGCCACAAAATTACTAAAAATATTGTATAATATTACCTGCAGGCTGTGTGTATAAGGTGTACAGTATATAAAACATAAATACATTCTGTGCTTAGATTTGGGTCCCATCCCCAAGATATTTCATTATGGTATGCAAATATTCCAAAATACGGAATATTCCGATATCCATAATTACCCTGGTCCCAAGCATTTTGGATATGGGATACTCAACCTGTATACTGCAAATCTGGGTGTATCTAGCAAATAAAAGCATGGGGATTTTGTTCATAGTTTCATCTAAACATTTAAGCTTACAACCCGTCTTCAAGGGACCTAGAATTGCAGTATAATATTATCAACGCCAATAACACAAATATTTATTTTTCACTAGACTTCTAATCCTTTAACCTGTTCCTGACCATTGTAGATACAGAATGCTAATGTGGCAGACCTTTCTTGCCAAGTAACATTAAATAATATCATTTACTGTAGTGAGCCACCCCATAGGAGTGTTTTGTCTGTCAATGTTTTTGCATACAGTTACTGGTCATCCAGTTGCTGTACAGAGAGTTTCATTTGAAGCTTGGGCTTTCACATTAATAAAAGGAAATCCTAGGACATTTTAAAAATCTAATATGCCTCTCTAAGCACAGTATCTTGCATGAAAATGCAGTAGAAGAATGCCAAAAAAGTGTTGTTGAAACTGAAACCAAAAGTGTTGTTGAGATTGAAACCAATAAAGAAAAAGTAGCACAGCATTTGGTCATTAGGAAAATGTTTATAGGAAAGCATTTGATAATGTAATTGTAAAAAGTTTGTAAGCAGAAGACAACTTGTGTATTAACATGATTTGTTAGTCTTCATTTTATATATTATTTAGTTTTAAGATAAATGTTTCTGTTAAACCCTTTCTTATTTATTAAATGCATAATTTGTTGCATATTTACTTAGTTTTCTTGTTCAGAAATCTAATAAAATAATTACATTTTATGTGCATTTAATATATGTAGCCTGATGATTTACATTGTTGATGAATATGCCTTGTGCTTCCATTATAGTACAGTAAATTGGTTATTACAAATATACATTAACATACTCTATACCAATATAAACTCACTTACAAAGTTTTAGAAACAGATCTTACAAAGTCCTTTCAACTTTGACTCTTCCAACATTTACAATCAGTATTGGATATAGACATTTTACTTATAACAGAACATAGCACATCCAAAGATCTCCTACATGGAATATCTTCCAAAACTCCCAAAAAAATCCTGAGAATCCCCCTGTTCAACCTGTTATATCCAGAATATATAACTGTCTCTAAATATGTAGATAGATATCTAAATAGATCTGTAGTGAAACTCCCCTCCTACGTTAGAGACTTCACTCAAATAAGTGACAACCTCAAATATATTTCATGGGATGAGAATTATATCCTTTGTACCACAGATGTGGCTACATTTTACAGATTGGTAGTACAGCATCTAGATGTATGGGCCACTGAATTGTATCATCATAACAGGGAAGATTAAAGGAGACTCAGATCAAATGTATTTTAAAAAGTCATTTATTCTTCATGGAGCATAACTATTTTTAATTAAGGATTGTTTTTACTTACTGTACAACCCTAGGGCACAGCCATGGGTACAGATTTTGTACCAAGTTATGCAAATCTTTTCATCGGACACTGGAAAGACAATTTGATTTGGCTCAATAATCCTTTTTTAGACAAATGGAAGTGGTATATAGATGATATAATAATATCTGGAAAGGGTACCAACAATCTGTAGACAAATACCTTTTATACATCAAAAGAAGTGATCTTGATTGAGATTTGAATATTGTTTTAGCAATAAGTCAATAGTCAACTTGGATTTAAGCCTGTATTCAATTTGGAGCGAAAAGCCGGAATCGGCGTAAAAGTTTCGCCGATGACGTCATTTTGCCAGGCGGAAAAGTATTGCCGTATTAAATTTGAAAGACTTTCCGCCTAGGCGGAAAGTCTATGCAATGTAATAGGCAAAAAAGTTTTGCCTATGAATAGCAGGCGAAAAAAGTGCAGAATTGGGGTTTTGGGGTGCAACATTGCGGGAACCCCAGTGCAGCTTTCAGACAGTCCCCCAAAGGTAAACTGCATCAATTTTTTTTTAAAAAAGACTTAAAAACACCCAAAAAAATCACTTTAAATTTGGGGGCAAAAAAAAAAGTTGGGGGACAAAGTTAAAAACTAGCGAACTAGACTCCAGGGGTGTCCCGAAGTATGCCCCAGGTGTTTTTTTCATTGCAGGTGCTTGCAACAGGTGGATTTTTAACGATTTTTGAAACTTAACTTTAGCAACTTTAAAATATGCTGGACCCCATTTTCAAGTATCCCAAATTTGCTGGGACAAGTAATTTTCTGCAAAAAATCTCCTGAATACTACCCTGCACCACTTATACAAAAACACTATTTAGCAGCTATTGAGCCCATTTAAAAAATCAAATACCTTCAGCAAGCCAAATTGGGGGTAACCATAGCTAACCCCCATGTCAGAGCATCTTTTGGGGGGTGTCAGGCTTATTTCCCCAAATCTGACATGACTTTCCACTTGTTTAAGTTTTGCCAGGTCCCGTTTTCGCGTACTTTCAAATTGAATACAGGGTAACTTGGGCACGCGCGCTATACTTATCCACCTGCAAATCACGCGATGTAGGTGAAAAGTCCAGGAGGCGGAAAAGTATCGCAGGTCCGCTCAAATTGAATGTGGCTCTTAGATATATATATTTTAGAAGTACCCGTTAATGTGAAAACTAATTGTAAAGAACTTGACTCCAAAAATTATGTTTCACCCTCCGGTGAATCAGGAAAAATTGCACTACAGATGACATTTATAAATCACAAGGACAGTTTTTAACCAAGAAATTTATTGATCAGGATTATCCCCATGAACTTTTGAACCAATGCAGCAAAAATGATGAGGCCACCAAACAAGACAATATTGTAAATAAATTATTTTATAATCTACCTCATTGAGTGTCAATGTGGCCTATAGTACATTAGCAAGACCTCTCAGCCAATCAAAATACAAATTTATGAACACCTGCTCAATATAGGAAAATCATTACAGACACGCAGTGTGTCTAAACACCTCTCAGGGGTATATAACAGTTACATTTCTGTCTCTTATCCATTTTATTTCATTATATCACTGTTTCTATGACCCTTTGATTGCTGTCTTTTGATATTTTATCATATCCTTTCCTGTCTTAAGCCATCTACTTTTTCATCAATGTCCTGTTCTTATTTATACATTTTTATTTTTTACTTTGTTTTATATTTTCTATTTATTTTTTTTTGCTATTATTTTTATTTGCATTGCTTCATATATTTTTTCCTTTTTTATGCTTTTTTATTCCTCATAATTTTCATGTCATCTTTATATGATGATATACATTTCAATTATATATTTTTTATCCCTAATTGATTTATATTTACCAATTTATAATTTTCATCTTATTATAGTCTCCTTTTGGTTCTGTGTATATAATTTATTATTATGATGGTTCTGATAATCCTTACCCTTACTTTCAGCACTCACCCAATATTGAAAGTTTTCACCTCTTTTCCCTCTATGCATAACCAGTCACTTATTTTATGGCATCTTTATTTTGCATCTTTCACATATTACAAATTATTAGTTCTCATCACACTTGTTGTATCCATGTTTTAACACAATTCACTTATTTTCTAAATTCACTATATCCACATATACATTGCAGTGATTTTATTTACATAAGTGATAGATCCTGCCCCTTGTTTTCCACGGTTGCACTACTCACTGAACTCTGTTTGGTCAGTGACATCAAACCTATTCCCCAGATGGCTCATCATCAGGGTCGAAACCTTCTCCTTGTTTCGACGGCACCAACTGGACACACTGGATACATATGCTACACATAGCTCAACTAGCTCTTAGTTTCATATACCATTATTCTCAATTATCCTCATTAGATTTATTATAACAATGTTTCTTCCCATTTCACATATTATCCCAATATTAATTGAATTAATTCTGCTATTTCTATATATTTATTTTTATTATTTTTAGTTCCACCCTTCTGTCATTGCAGGCCTACTTACCCACTTATGAGTATTCTCTACAGCCACCACTACTTTTTTGTCTTTTAAGATCATTTAGTTATCTGTAATTATAGCCTTACCCCAAGCCTCTTTCAGTTAACCAGAAGCCTATATAATACCTCACATTTCTGACCACACTTTAACTCTCAACTGCCAGAGGAAATGGTCGGAGTCTGCAAACGTTTTGTATGCTACATGTGAGGGGTTTTTCTTTTATGCTTTATTTTTAATGTCATGTTTTCAGCTATATACTTACCAAGTGACATTGCTGTTATATAAAAATAAATTATCCTTGGTTTTATTTATTCATCTGTAATTTTTTTGACTTAATTGTGATATATGGGCAGCACAGACGGTGTCGGGTTAGCATTACTGCCTCACAGCAATAAGGTAATGGGTTCAATTCCCACCATGGCCATAACTGTGTGGAGTTTGTATATTCTCCCCGTGCTTGCATGGGTTTCCTCTGGGTACACGGGTTTCCTCCCACACTCCAAAAACATACTGGTAGGTTTATTGGCTCCCAAGAAAAATTAACTCTAGTGTGTGTATGCATGTGGTAGGGAATATAGATTGTAAGCTACACTGGGATATGGACTGATGTGAATGGCCAAATATTCTCTCTGTAAAGCGCGCAAGATATATTGTCAATGATTTCTATTTTGGTTTGCTATTTACTTATTAATAAACTACATTATTTTATACTAAGTTGGACATTTCTAATTTACATATAGCTCACAATAGTGAGTAAGAAATTTGTTACACCAACCACACAATGTCATAGAAACATAATACTACTTATCTTTGACAGTCAGGAATATAATTATTTTATTAGCTAATCGGTGCTGGACCTTATTACTTTATTAATATAAATTATCCATTTATGAAGGAGTCAGAGTCAGACAGTAGTAAAAAAGAGGAGTTGGAGTCAAAAGTTTTGCGTATATCGACTCCACAGCCCAGATGGGAAGAATAATTGAAAGGTATATACGATATTTATAGATTTGCTGTTAATATCAGCATAAAGCTTTAAAATAAAATATATATTTACTTCAATATCCTACAACAAAAAAATCTAATTTTCACGCATCATCTGGCAACAAGAACGTATACAAAATTTGTTAAGGTTGTTAGAAAGTGAATGTTCGTTTTACAAACATATTGCAATAATTGTGAAATGTAGACTGGTCACAAAGCTAAAAAGTCCAGAAGGAGTTCAACTATTTATGAGTATAATTTTTTTTTTACTACCAATCAACAAGGGCTTAAACAGGCTCACTTCCTCAGGAGGGGGCAAGTAGACATGCCGCCGGCTGTTTGCGCTCTAACAAAGCAACAATGGAGTTGCTCCTAAGGTGCCCGGCACTGATAGCCACAGGCAAAAACATTTAAATCGCCCCCTTACAGTCTTAGGTTTCCAAACTTGTCCAGTGAATTCAACCACATAACCCCTTTTAATGTAAGCAAAAGGAGTAGGCACGGTGTTGATTTGTATTCTTCAACCTTACATTAATATGACAATGCAATAAAACAAAACACTAAACAATGTTCAACAAAAACATATATTTTGCATCTTTTTGTGTTGCATAATAAAGTTATGAACTGCAATGTTCAAATATCAAAGGTTCTAAAATAAGTACTCAACCCGCCCAGTACAAAACATACCCACTACTTGCAGACATTAAAAAACATTTTGTGAGCATGTAGAAAACATGACAGTGAGAGTGACAAGGAGGCCATTAGGGTAGATTGGAAACAGTCACTTTATGTTACAAATAGTGTTTAACAGGATTTTATCTAACTTTTTTAATGAGCTAGGAGATTGCAGCAGATATTAGACTATTAGCTAGAGGAAAAGCTTTGCCAAGTTCTCATCCTAATAATATCCTTAGAGCCAAGGAAAAGGAAGTGTCCTTCCGAAATAAAAACTATGAAGAAGAAATATAATCTTTCCCCGTGTTTGAAGAAGACACTGAGTTGATTGTACAGCTTAATATATTACAAAGTTAGAGTGTGTGACACCCTGATTTCCCCATGTAACCCCTTCTTGAACAAACCATTATGCAATTGACGATCGTGTTCTCCTTACAAATGTCATTAAAAAGCAAAATAATACTTTTTTGACAAGTGTAAAATAATGTGCTTTTGTTCCCACAGCAAACTCTGATTTATATGGTAGGTTGATCAGCTTAATAGCTAATTAAGGAACTTGGAAGATATTCTCCAGAAAATAGCTTGATCAGAGAAATTTTAAAAATGTAAGAAGATATTTATTAAGAGAGGAAGAAATAAAATGAGTTTATTATACATAGTAATTAAAAATAAGTATCACAGCAGAGTATATTTTATATTAAAACACATCATCACTAAGATAAGTGATGATATCCTTGAATTATTCACCAATTCCCGCAAACCTGCTGTGTTCATGTGTAACCGACAAATATACGCCTTGTTTCTATGAGAATAAGAATTGTAGTTCTACTAAAGTAACAATTAAAGCTACACCTAGAACATTTTGATGAATTAAAGGAAAATACCATCTATTTTTTTATGGCCCTCGGTGCCAGACCTCAAAGTAACAGAACAGTGGGTGGTTCAGGAGCTAATCAGACCCGCTGGTCCATCTCATACCATGGTTCTCCAGTCTCACAGTCTGGAGGATTTCAAATTAAATGCTACTGTGCAGGGTTGTTTGGCTGACTTATAATTTTGCAATATATTGAATTAACATTTATAAAATAAAAACAAAATATATAAATATATTTGGAAGTTATGTTATTATCAATTGAAGGATATGATTTTGAAAAATGTAGGGAATACTTCTTCCAATACATGCACATTACACATAAGCCTTCAGGTTGGCACTTTTCTTTTACTTCCAGACTCCAACTTGTTCTTTGAGCTAACACTGCTAAAAGTAGGCTAGTAAGAGTACTGCAACATGTTCAAAGTAATCAGTTTCATTAAGAAAAACCTAAGGTCTGGTTATCATGGTTAAGACCCCCTCCCACTGGGGGGTTTACCGATAATCAAGCGCACAGGTAATCTAAAATTAGTGACATAGGGTCAGATGCAGAGGTAAACCTGATTCAGTTTGTGGAGTGTATCTTGTGTGTTTTTGCACTGCACATGATCCGGTATTGGACAAACACAAGTACGCATTTCGATTGCATCTACACTTACTGTTAAAGAGTCAAAACTGGGTTGTTATGGGGCATTCTCACATAGGCAAGGTTCACCTAGTATAGAGTAGATGCAAGATGATGATGACTGCCTGCTGCCTAAACTTAATCTTCCCCTTGCAGCCTAAACCTAACCTCCCCACCCTAGTACCTAACCCTCTCCCAGTGCCTAACATTAACCCCTAACCCCACTACTTACAATCAGGATGCCGGCGGTTGGGATACCAGTGACTGAGGTATGGTAGATGCAATAACCATGGCTACCACAGACAACAGTAGGATACACTTATTTTATAAGTAGGGCTGGTTGGGTTTAGTACAGTGGTGGACTCCCCCACCAATAAAAGTATCAAGCCTCATTCCTACAAGCTCAGAGCCTGGAGATACAGTACAGTATGTATTATAAATATTGCCCGATTAAGAGTCCATTAGGCCCTATGCATGATACTGATTTAGATTGCCTTTAGAGCCGAAAGCACTCTAGGGCTTGTGGCAACGAGACCCTACCACAAGGGTCTCATCGCAAGCCCGATGGTCGCGATGGTCTTGACCATCGCGACCATCTTCCTGACCGCTCGCTATAGCTGTGGGTGGTCACCCACAGCTATACGAGCGGCCCGGAGGCAGCTCTAAAAATCAAGAAGGACGGCCCTGATTCAAAGCGAGCATTCTGTCAGAGCGCCCGGCTCTGAATCAGGCCCACAATGCGCTCTGGAAGTAAGATCTGTAAAGAGCACTGACATACAGTAGTATGGAGAGAAGAGGTAGAGAGAGCAGAGCACTCTCCAGATTAGCATGCACCAATATAAAACACAGAACACATGTCCATCCAGTGCTATAAGATTAGTTAAGTCTGTAAGGTACTGTATATCGTTTTGGTAATGTGGCAATATGCAATATAAATAATTCAAGCTGATCACAGTTAATCTCAGTTCACAGACATAATTGCAGCTGTTAGTGCTGCTCAAAGTGTGTTTATTAGTCCTGTCACTACTTTAGTGTTTAACCAAGGGACAATTGTAGTTGTGTCTTGGATATGAATCCTGTCACATTAGCTTCATCCAGTCAAGCAGTCAGTATATTAACATTATCCAATTATCTAGGAGAGCAAAACCTTTTTTTGGTCCCAAGGCACATCAGGGTTTGCAATGAAAAATGTGGACAGCACGGTTGGTGAATTGGGGTGAAAGGGATAGCATTAGTACCTCACACAAGTGAGGTCTTGATTCAATTGCCAAGAAGGCCCTATCTCTGTGGAGTTTGTATATTCTCCCTGTGTTTTTGTCGGTTTGTGTAGGTTAATAGGATTCTGACAAAAATTTTACCCTTAGTGTGTATAGACTGTAAGTTCCACTGGGACAGGGCCAAATGTGAATGACTAAATATTCCCTAAAAAGCACTGAGGAATATGTGTGTGCAAATTAAATAACTTTTAAGAAATAATAAATTACATAGGGGCAAATCAATTTGTCGGATTGCATTATTGAACAACTTTGCGATGCACTGATGCGCAAATATCTTACTGTATGGTACCTGCACCATTGCTAGTTTTCCAGTGAACTTCTATGGGGCGAGAGGAAAAACTAGTGATGTGTCGTTCCCGAACAGCACATCACAGCCGTCACATCTAATTGAAGTTCCCCAGTAGACTGTACTACAGGAATGGAGAAACCTCTGTGCAGTTGTACTATACCTCTTGAAAGTGTTAAAAAATATAACAGTAAGGGGGGACGTGATCATTCGGTGTAGTGGGTTTGATCCTGGCACATAGGGAACAAGCCATGTAATCTCTGTACTACATTTGGCGTCCTCCAGGACTGTAGTAACTCATTTTCACTCTTCTCTGCAGTGACACATATCTCATAGTCATCCCTGTAACATATTCCTCCCATCACCTTTATTAACACATTTTCCTTCCTTTCCCCTGTAGCAACATATTACTTATTCCCCAAAGAAACAATCAGTGGCGTCACAAAGGGGGAGTTGAGGTTGCGGACCACACCTGGGTGTCACCTGCCGAGGGGTGACACCAAAGTGCCGACTTCTCCTCAGTGACAGGAACCAGGTGCTGCACTGTAGCACACAGAGTGGTCCCAGAGGGCAGTCCGCACCTCCGGAGTGACTAAAACGGGGGGTTTGGGACCTGAGGCCACGCCCATGACCCGTGAGGCCACACCCCTACCTGTGAGGCCACACCTCATGTCAAAGAGGCCACACCCCCTTTTGCTGTGGTGTCACCACGGGGAGGGACACCACTGGTAACAACTTATTCCCCATCTGCCCCTTTAACTTTTTCCCCTGTAGCAACATGTTCCTCCTTCCCCAAAGAAGCAATATTATTATCCTCTCCTCTATTTAGCTGTGCATTACACTGAGAAAACCCTACCTGCCCTCTTTAGTCTCTCTCTCATTGCTAAATTTCACATTTTTATGGGGACAGTCTTGCAGAGAACAGATTGAAGTTCCTCCTAATTATTATAATTATTATCATCATACAGTGGGTATATTCAGCATAGTATAAATATGTAGACAACAAGTAAGCAAGATACAAATTAAATGATAAATACAGATACAAGCAAATGCAAAAAGTACAGTTTATTGAATAACATTTAATGCAAAATTAGCTTGAAACTACACAATAATGTACATAAGTTGTAATAGATAAGGTATATACTGTAACAAACAAATGTACAAAACATGCAAAAGGCATACAAATAGATGCACTGGTGGATAAAACTGAAGCAGACATGAAGACAGAAGGAAATAGACTCCTTGCGTGACATTACATTTTAATATTGAGATGCAAGGTTGACACAAGAAAGGGGGGAGGGGGAAAACTGTTGAATGCTGGATCTCACTGGAGACATGAGGGTGGTTCCCCACAGTGATAGTGAGAGATTCAATACAAAGTGGGACAGATACAGAAAATCTGGAGTACAGTCTATCCCAGTGTCCCATCTCTCCATGCACTTGTTCTACTTTTCCGTGGGAAGCGAAAAATCTTCAGACGGCGCTTGTTCCCAGATCCTCGCTCCTTCCTACGGGAAGGAGTTTCAGGCTGCGAAGAGGGATCCGAGTGGATCCCTCCGCCGCCTCCTCGCTACTTCCCCGGCGGCTTTGTGCATGCGTGGCCAGGCCGATGGGGAGGAGGTAAGTAACTGCGCTACTAAACGAGGGGACAGGTGCTTTTCGGAGCAGCTGTCCCCTCACCGGAGCAATGATGAATTGCTCCGGTTTCAAGTATCCCCCGCTGCGAGTTGGATACTTAAGTATCCTTCGCAGCGAGAACAATACATAGTCATCGGGGGCCATACGGCCTCTGATGATGAATAGGCTCGTCAGTCTGAAGTTTATTAATGCAAAACCAACCAGGAAAAAGTTATATAATAAAAATATTTTCATTATATAACCTCTTCCTGTTTGAGCAACCCCAAATTATATTCCGTTTATGGTGGTGGTCTGTAACGTGATCTCAAAGACACCTTGTAAACACCTGATTGCAAGTTTGGAGGCAGTGAGATATGTGTGGGGGGCAAGCCCATCACATCTATCTCTATTTATCTGGTGGAGGTTTTGAAAATTCTATACGAAATAAGACTCACACTTTATTCATAATGTTAATTATCGGGGTCTGAACGAACCCCTATAATTAACATTCTTACTCGATGCGAGCACCAGAAGAATTCATCATTGCTCCAGCGCAGAAACAGCTTATCCGTATATCAGCAGTCTCCCTGAGTCTTTTCACTGCTACTTTCGGAGCCTCACTAGATAACTTTCACGTTGGAGCCCCATAGCCATCCAACCCTGCAATGGCAGCTATTCCGCTATTGCCTATAGACTGTAAGCTTGTGAGCAGGGCCCTCTTACCGCTTTATCTGTCTATTACCCAGTCTTGTTTTATTAATTTTTTATTCCCAAATGTAAAGCACAACTGAATATGCTGGTTGCTATATAAGTAAACAATATTAATAATAATATTGCCTTGGCCTACACTTTCAGTTGGTCTTTGAGTAGGCAAAAGCCAATTTCTAAATATACTACAAATAATGTAGTAAAAATACTGAAACACATATTACTTGGTTTACCTTATGTGTATCTTAAGCCAAACCCCAAAAAGGCTTCAGAGCGCTTTTACAGGGGCAGTTCCAAAATGTAGAATGAGCACATTTTGTGATCATGCACCCTGATATGTACTAGGCAGACAGTTATGTGAATCTCTGTAAACAGAACTTCATTGCGTGACTACATATTTTACAATTAGTAAATGACCTTTATTGAGCAAACAGATTGCCAGCTATCCAGAAAAAAAAACATTCTCATGCTTGATAGACTCAGGCATACAGCAACTCCAAACGTAAATAATAATAATAATAATAATAATAATAATAATAATAATAATAATAATAATAATAATAAAATGACTACATATCTACATGTATAAGGGTGTGGTGTCTTCATTAACTAACAATGTACAATGTCATTGTCTGGTGATACAGTTCTGTACTGGAACTGGTGTTACAGTGCTGGTACTGGATTGTGCTGAAGATGCCCTGTATATAAAAAAAGCATATTAACAACTCTTTCTGCTGCAATTCCCTGATGATACACAAGTTTAAACTGACTCAATTGCCCTAAAATGGAATAAACTTAATTAGACTGACTTTAATGCACAAAACTAATGATTATTGATGCTTTACAAGACTTCAGGGAAAAAAGGTGATTCATGAACCACAAAACAAAGCCAATCAGTTCAGTGAATGCTGTTTATCAGTGTCTGTGTTCAGAAAAGCTGGATATTATCCAGACTTCTACCAGTGATTCTAAGTAGCAGTACACATTCCCTAAATTGGCCCATTGTGGATGAAATGGTTAAAACAGAACTATAAAGACTGTTAAGAAACACTGTGACCTGTGTCTACATTTGCACCAGGTCATTGCACAATGTTTAGAAATGAACACTTGCAAAGTAGGGAAGCTGAATGAGGGCAATGGGAGCAAAGTGAAAAGAGCAAGTAACTTTGCACATTGACAAAACCATGCCACAGATGTAATATGTTCAGAGAGATTTAGATTTGGAAGGGGGTGTCCAAACAGAAATCTTAACTGCAGTGTAAAAACAAAGCTCCATAGTATTTGTGAGCAATATGCAAAAGCAGCCCCCATCCTCCAGAAGCTATAACAGGTCATATTTTGAGGTTTTCGTTAATTATGTACAGGTGATAATGTACCCAATAGGATAAGAGGAAACGAGGTACAATACATGGGGTCTAAAATATACAGTGGATAGTATACTTGCCAACCCTGTCAGGATCTTCAGCATTCGGCTTCCGCCACCAGTATGTCATACACATTCCTTTCAGGGCTTGCTCATGTATTGTGTTTTACAAGGAGTTCCATATAGGTGGCCAAGAAACACCTTTAATAGAAAATGCATGTAGCCATAGGGATCATTGGCCCTCATTCAGAGCCGCACGTTAACAACAGTACGCTCGTTGCGTTCCGATGTTGACTAACCGCGCATGCGTCGGTGTTACACTGCGCATGTGCGTACGGCAGATTGCGTTTTTTTTTTCTCTCGTTCCTAAAATAGCGTACAGGAAGTGACATGTCAAATGTGAAAACAGGGCGTTTTTGGGTGCTGACGGGGGTGGAGATGAAAAAACGCAGGCGTGGCGAGGCGTTTTTGGGGCGTACATACATTAGCAGATGCGAACGTCAAATGTGTTCGGACCGTCTCATACGTCACTGGAACATCCGCTTTCCCTTCAAAATGCTCGCACAGCTTAGGGTCAGGATTACTCGACCACATTGGCGATGGCCTTCTCCTCCGTCCCGGGACTCAAGGATGGTGCTGCGATTAATCGCGGCTGGTCAGTAAAGTAATTAGTGTTGGATTGAAAACCGGCTTGGTATGTGTTTGGAAAGCAGTTTATTGGGATAGCACAAAAGCGTACGCAGGTGGAAATCAGAGCTGCTAATGTCATGATTACACAATCAATTAGCGTACATTTTGGGTGTTTTATTTTGGCCACAATTTGTTGGTTATGGCCTATTGTAACAATAATGTCATCATGTTTTAATTAGCTCCCCTTTTTTTTGGTTTACTGTGGAATTTGCATCGCTATGTGATTTTTTAAACGTTCCTTAAAGAGGCCTTTTTTTTTTTTTAAGAGGGTCAGTTTTTGCCTTTAGGGCCAGGATTAAATGTAACCCATTTGTACAATAATGTCACAATACAATGTCAGTTTTTTGTTTTAAATTTATTGTTTAAACACAAACAAATTGGCCTAATATTTTGTTGCCTTTTTTTGTGGCAAAGATATTTGTTAAAAAAAAAAAAAAAGCCATAACTGGTAACATAAACGTAAATACCAAATTTTAAAAAATTTCACAAGAAAGGAGAGGGAAGTTTTGACCAGAAAGGAATATGAGGCAAGCACAGAAGGAGTGTGGGAAAAGTCGCCATTGCTGTCACCGTTTTCTCGCCCGTTTGGCTGGGTGAGGGTGGGCGCCAGACCGGGTCCGGGATGCCATCGGGCTGGCCTGTCCAGAGGCAGATGTTGTGGCCTCTGGACTAGGCACAGGGCTAGGCACATTTGGAGGATTGGCTGATGTTGTGCCAGAGGTGGAGGATCCGGATGTTCCGGCAGGAAGGGAGGTCGGCTCCACCATGTGCTGGCGAACGAGCTGCTCCAGGGCATCGGCGATGCGGATGTTGGCCCTGGTATTTTCCGCCAGGGCCTGAGCAATGGTCACGTTGGCCGCAGCATTTTGCTCCAGGGCCTCAGCCACCCGTATCAGACTGGCGTCCATCCTCTGCAGAATCTCCGTATGGAAATCCGATTTAAAATTGAGTTCTGTGAGGAGGCCCACTGCCTGCGAGGGGGCACGCCCTGGACTGGCTTCTGCAGGGTCCTCAGCCGGATGTACTGGTTCCTCCCCTGCAGAGCCAGCAGAAATTCTGCGGCCAAGGCTCCCCTCTGGAGCAGACTCATCCGCCTCTGTCTCTGTTAGGAAAAATGCGCAAAGACTCACATTAGAATCTACATATTGGCACAATAGCATTTCAGAGTTGGTGACATCACAAGACTTACCTTGGCCAACATGAGGAGCCGCAAAGTCTGGCATGTCCGTATCCATGTTGGACACGCCAAACACCTCCACAGCCTGCACACACCCCTGTGCCAGCTCTTCTAAGTCTGTCAACTCCAATGACACAGGGGTGGGACCCCCACCTGTCCCCCTTGCATGCCTAGCCCTGTCGGCAAGTTTTTGCTTGAGACGATATTTGAAGTCTGCCCATCTGTGGAATGAAATTGGAACCATTATCCTTTTTTTTATAATGGGGTTTGTTTATAGGATGGGAAAGTGTTTACTTACCGCCGTTTGACATCCCGGGCTAGACGGACATAATCACCCACCCTATTGACAGCAACGGCGACCTCCTCCCACATTCTCCACTTCTGGCTTTGGCTCATATTCCTGGCTGCCTGGGGCAGGATGTCAACGCACTTCTGGATCAAAACCTCCATCTCCTTGCTTGTGAAATGTGGCTGCCTTTTTTTTTTGGCAGCTTTGGCGGGTTGACTGGGGCCAGCAGTCTCTTCCATGTCATCCTCCTCACCTATTTGGGTAAATATGCAGATTTAGCCACTTCACAACTTGCACAATATTATGTTTTAAAAGAATCAGAGACAAAATGCATGAAGGCCTTACCGCCGGATTTTTGGCCATTGTTTCCCTGGTCTGAAGCCATGTCTCTGCTTCCAGAATGAAATCAACCAGAAATTAAATGTGATTTCGTGACGTATTTATACATGCGTCCTTAGTTTGCGGCCGCATCATTGATTGTGCGTCCCTATGATTCATCCTTAATTTGTGCGGGAAAATAAACACTATTTATGGCTTGGTGTGTGTGGAGTCGAGGTTGCGTTGTTGGATTGTTGGCGGTTAAGTTGGTTGGATTTGGTTGTTTGCGGTTGGAGGATTTGGCGGAGTTTTTTTTTGTTTTGTTTTGTTACAGTTTTTTGGTTTTCCGTTCGCATTTTTTTGGTTTATTTTTTGCCATCGTTTCCTGATTTGGTAAGTTTTGTGCAGTCTAATTTGTGGCCAATTGGTGTCTACTTCTGGTTTTTTGTTTTATATATTTTTTTTTACACTAATTTCATCTATTTTAGTTTGTTTTGGCTTTCGGACCCAAAGACCTTTTTGTTGGAAATCTTATATATTCGAGTTTGGTAAGTCCATTATATTTCTTGCACTTGCGAACTAATTAACGCATTTTTGACTGTTGGTGTAGTGACTTGCATTTGCGAACTAATTAACGCATTTTTGACTGTTGGTGTAGTGACTTGCATTTGCGAACTAATTAACGCATTTTTGACTGTTGGTGTAGTGACTTGCATTTGCAAACTAATTAACGCATTTTTGACTGTTGGTGTAGTGACTTGCATTTGCGAACTAATTAACGCATTTTTGACTGTTGGTGTAGTGACTTGCATTTGCGAACTAATTAACGCATTTTTGACTGTTGGTGTAGTGACTTGCATTTGCGAACTAATTAACGCATTTTTCGAGGCTTATTCATCATGTAAACCAGTTTTGCTTTTCCCTTTTCCATTTTTGGGGTCCATTTGACCCCTATTTGACGTACGGTGTGCAATGTCGTTTTCATCGATGGCCAAATGTGTGTTTCGCCTATTTTATGTGTTGGCTTGCACCAATTTGACAAACATAAAATCACCCTCTAAATTTTTGATGTCTCATTTTTGGCTTTTTTACAGTTTATACGTATCATGACAATACCCCGGCATGTAAGCAGCTATGGATGGTATCATAAAGCTAAGTTGTTTTATGTTACTTTTGGGGTGGCTCAAAAGCCTTACATTGTAAACTTTGAATTTCAGGTAGATCTGGGGCGAATTGTTCTGGCCCTGCTCCCGGAAGACGACCAACCTCAAACTCGTCCCAGGCGTAGGCATCGTAGGCATGCAAGGCCCCAGATATTTCGAACATGTGTCACCCTTTTTGGAATGCCCGATGATGAGGTTTTAAGACGCTACCGTCTACCTCCCAAAATCGACACTCTCTCATTAATAGAAAGTGATCTTGAGCGGCAAATTGACAGTCCAACAGCAATACCACCACTGACGCAATTTATGGCGGTGTTACATTTCTGTGCCTCAGGATCGTTTCAAACGGTGGGAATAGTGGCGGGCATCTCCCAATCCTCCTTTTCCCGGATCCTGAGGGCAGTGATGGAGGCACTTTTCAAGCACCTCCATCATTTTATTAAAATGCCTTTGGATATGGGTGCCCTTAGTGTGGCCAAGGCCAATTTTTACCAAATAGCTGGCTTCCCACACATCATAGGGGTTGTGGATGGTACTCACATACCACTTCAGCCTCCAGCACGGCTGGAGGCAATATTTAGAAACAGGAAACACTATCACTCCCTGAATGTAATGGTGGTATGTGATGCCTCCCTCCAGATCCTGTCCCTGAATGCTAAATTACCAGGAAGTGCTCATGACTCCTTCGTCATCCGGCAATCAGGGATATGGCAGAAATTAACCAACCTACAAGCTGGTGATGCGTGGCTTCTGGGTAAGTGGAGACCTTTAGTACATAACAATGTTAAGCTTGATACACAGTGTTCCTGATGTTGTCTATTTTTTTTCACAGGAGACAGTGGATACCCTTGCATGTCCTGGCTGCTCACTCCTTATTTGGCTCCCACACCAGGGCCACAAAGTGCGTATAATTCCGCACTTACAGCCACCAGGCAAGTGGTGGAGCGCTGTATCGGCCTTTTAAAAGGCCGATTCAGATGCCTCCACCGCTCTGGTGGCGAGCTCATGTATGTGCCGGATATGGTGTCTAAAATTGTGGTCCTGTGTGGGATATTTCACAACATTGCCATAAGGAGTGGTGTCCCAATGCAGCCAGAGGATGCCTTACCTGAGGATGGCCCCCCCAAGGTTGGTCGGAGGTCAGTATGTGGGGGGGCCATACGCGATGATGTGGTGGCCAGATTTTTTAGGTAAGTTGTAACAAAACTACAGTGTTTATACCTAATGTGTTTGTGTTTGTTTGCGAACATCTAATTTTGTGTTTTTTTTCTCACCATCTTCTGTTTGTTCACATAATCTTTGGCACTCCAACGCTCACTACTTCCTGCTACCCTTACCAAACCTGGATCTGGTCCTTTTGGGCATATATTCTGGAACCCATATCGCAACGCCATGTTTGTGGAATCATGTTGGCATGGTCCTTCGTCAACCAGTTCTTGATTTTTTGTTTTTATTTAATTATTTCTTGGTATGTGTTGTATTTGAATTTATCACTGTTCTTTTTTTGGGAGTGACCACTTTGTTTTCTCTGTTATGTTGTGAATAAATGTTTGGAGAGTGAAATGGTCTTCCTTTTTTGGGACGTTAACAGCAAGTGTAACCAGGTTAACACAAGTTACATTTGACTAAGGGGTAATCCAGTACTGACGCCAGTTGAGCTAAACTGAAATATGTTTTCAGCTTCCCAACCCACACCAAAAGGAAGCCTGGCCCAACCTTGGGATTTGTAAGATTGGCCTAAGCAGCTTGCGCACCAACTAGGAACATGTAAAATGTAGAAATATGTAATTGACACTACACCCAAAAAGGGAAATGACATTATTACTGTTATGTGTTTCTTGTGTCTGTTTGACATACAAAGACAAAACACAATCTAACTTTTAAAAAAGGGAAATCCTTGCAGGAACAGTCTACTTATGTCATGCTAAACTATCTTGGTTTTGGATGTAAAAAATGAGCCAGAACGTATATTTGTCTGAATAAATTTATTTTGAAACGTTAACAAAAATAAAAAAACTACTGGCGAAGGAGGCCAGACAGCCGGTCGAGGGCCACCAGAATGCCAATTACATGTTGGCGCATCTGGCCAACACAATCCGCCACCTCTTGCCGACGCCTCTGTTCCTCTGTGGGTGAGAAAAGTGTGTGGGTTAATACAACAATAGGGAATCCACATAAAAAAAAAAAAAAAAACAACGAAATCACTCCTAAACCTAAAAAAAAAAAAAAAAAAAAAAAAAAAGGGGGTGCTGCCAAAAATACAAGGCCTATGTACAAATTCCCACAGGTGTGATATGTGTATGTTGAAATCACCAGGAAGAGGTAAAGGCAAACTGCAAAATCACCAAAAGTCAAGCCACAAAAACACGAAGAAAGGCACGACACATGATTACATACAAACAGTTTGTGCTTTAAAAAAAAACAAAATAAAAACATACCGGGAGCCAAAACGGGAGCTCCGGAAATGCCTCCATGATCCTCCTCGGAGGATCCGTCATTCCCCAAAGAATGGGGAGGAGTTATGATGGACTCCGGGGAGGGGGTAATTGGAAGAGGGGTGGGTGGAGGAGAGGGGGAAGTGGGACGGAGGGGAAGGAGGCCCGACATTTCCGGGAGAGGGTCTGGGAAGGATGGGGAGGAGTGGGGAATAGGGGAAAGATTTGGGGTGGAGTGTTGGCTGGGGGTTGGGGATAGTGGCCGGGAACGCCGTCTGGACGGACGGTGACGGCGGAGTCTTGGCTGACCCCCTAAAATATGTCAAAGAAATTGCGGTTAGTTTATGGACAAATCCGGGGACCAAAACTAAAAAAAAAACACAACCCAAAAAATAAGCCAAATAGGAGTAGAATGAATAAATCAGAAATAGGGGGAAAACATGCACACGCAGATATGAGTACAAATAATAAATAGGACAGACAGGAAAACATGCACACACAGTTTGCCCCACAAACACAAACATTAAAACCACAATACATAACACTTACTTTCCAGGATCTGCATGCGAAAGCATGCCAGCAAGCGGGGCGTTCGCCGTTGCAGGTCGGACCACCTGCGCTCCAGCTGCCCGATGTTGCGGCGTGAGCCGAAGGACCGCAGGCGGGACCGTGCCTCCGCATACGCGGAGCGCTTCTGCCGGTTGGTCATGGGTTGAGGTTGGCTGGTGATCCGGCGATCCATGACCTCCGTAAGCACCAGCAGCTCGCGCCTGGTGAATGCGGAGGCTCTCATGATGGCAATGGTGTTTTTCTTAAAAAACATTTTTTATAAAGTGTGTAAAAATTTTCTGATTGGCTAATGTATTTTGGAAATGAACAGGAGCAATTTTATTGGTTAGTGTATGAGTCATGTGTTCGACAGGGCCAGAAATCTCTGGAGAGTTATGATAGGCTTGATGCAGTGACATGCGTAAGCAAATTTAAATAAAGAAATGAACCCAGGGAAATATGCGGGGATCCACAGCAATAGAACAATTGTTTAATTGTGGTTCACATGTTTTTTGAACAATAAAAGCGAATGTTTCATCCGTACATATTCTGCGGGTAAACACAAACACGGACAAGAGTAAAGTTTCTTGCATTGTGTTGAAAAAAAACAAACAATTAAGCTAATTGATACATTGATTGGCATGATACGATTGATGGAGGTAGGCAGAATAAAGGAGCAGGTAATCGACATCTGACAAGGCCACTTCCTGTTTATACTTGTGCGTGCGTTCCTTTCAAGCCATTTCGGGGATGTACGCTCGCTATTTCGTACGCTCGTTAGTTAGAGGAGGGGTCGTCAGAGTTTAGGGAGGAATTTTAGATGCGAACGAAAATACGAGCGAGCCATTGAATTTAAATATTTTTGTACGTACGCCTAACGTACGTGCGCCCGCTTGCGAGTGGGTCTGAATGAGGGCCATTGTGCCTTATAACCAATTCAGGGAAATGGCACTGATTATACAATTTGAATGTATATATCTCAGATTTATTTTTTTCCCCAGGTATAAAACTGCTACATTATGGGGGTAAGGTGCAATAAGGGGGATTGTTAGACTCTTCAGGGAGTCAGGGAGATTACTACTATTTTAGGGAGTCTCCCTAACAATCAGTGAGAGTTGACAAGTATACACTAACCCAGAGGTTCCCAAAGTCTACCATTACAGTCCACGTTTTAGGAATATCCATGCTTGAGCACAGGTGACTTAATTAGTACCTCAATCCATTTGATTTAACCATCTGGACTCAAGCTTGGACATCCCTAAAACGTGGACTGTAATGGCGGACTTTGGGAACCTCTGCTCTAACCCTATCCCTACTGGAAATGTCGACATTATGGCAATGTGGACATTGGGCCTTATTCAGACCCGGTCGCAAGCGCTGAGCGCTCGCAACCGGGTTGTTTGCCCACTGGGCAAGCGCACTTCGGAGCCGGCTCCGACGTGCGCATGCGCGAAACTCGGCTAGTGTCGGTCGCTCGGTCGCTATGGGTTTCGCACCAAAGGGGGCGAGCTGTCGATGGTGATTGACAGCTCGCCCCGTTTGGGAGGCGGGCAGGGGGGGTGGTCGGTAAAACGGAGGCGTTCCCGATGGAACGCTTGCCGTTTGGGGGCGGCCCCACTGACATCAGCAATGATGTCAGTGGGGAGCTTCCTGCTTGATCAGAGCAGGAAGCTCCCTGGGGCTTGCGCTTGCCGAGACCCAACCTTAGGGTCTCATCGCAAGCCCCGATGGTCGCGATGGTCCTGACCATCAACCTGGTTGCTCGCTAGAGCTGTGAGTGGTAACCCAGAGCTTAGCTAGCGACCAGAAGGCCGCACTTCACACCACAAGCGGCCGCCCTCATTCAGAGCGACCGCTTGTATGTGGACATTTTGAAGGTGTCGATATTAATGATGTAGACATTTTAAGTCTCTGTCGAACTTTTGCTGTCGTGTGAATGTCGACATTATGATCAGCAACTGTCTGACTGCATACGTTTATGTATAGACAAGCCCACATACTTCCATATAAGCAGAGAGTAGAAAACTTTGCGGAATAGAGGATTCTCAAAACAAGAGCTATTGGAGGACTGTAGTGGTGAAACACTGACAACCAGAGACTGCTTTTTTCCCTGTTCTCTCATGTTTTTATGTAAACTACCATTCTCCAATATTTTTTGTTTTACTGATTTCAACTTTCCTTTTCCTATTCCATGAGTCTTAGTTTTCCTTGGACACATCTACTTTTTCCATTCACAATCTTTAGCTCACAGGAGCCAAGGCAGAGTTGGAAGTAAAATGGGTGCATGAACAAAATGGCCTATTTCTGCACATACTCTGACTGTACGTATCTAAAGATGTATACACAGCTGCATGTGCACATGGCTTTACTACAAGTCATCAATTTCACAGTGTGTTTTTCCCTGACCTAGTAGATGCAAAAGCTACAGTGCACCTTCTAACAATCATGTGGGCCCTGGTTTGGTAGCATTATGCAGGGTGTTTCACTCGCTTTTGGCCCCAAAGTTTTTCTTATAACTTTTAAAGTAATTGACGTAATGTAGTGAAATGTAACACAGACATATCTTGGTCTATGAGACACATGAGGAAGTCATAGCAAGTGTTGCATCCAGGCCAGCTGTTCACGCATGTGCAAAGCCAGCTGTTCCCCACCCTAGTCAGCAGCGCAGTCCAAAATTCAAATAGGGGAGCCAATGAGAATGCCAGATGGTGTGGCTCCCCTATTTGAATTTTGGACTGCGCTGCAGCCCCACCTCTGGAGCCGCCACTGCTAGTCAGTATCGGCACGTAACACACAGACACGAGGTGGCGCTGTGTCAAGTTTCACTAAATTACGTCGATTACTTTAAAAGTTATAAGAAAAACTTTGGGGCCAACAGCGAGTGATACACCATGTATAAAGCTTGTGGTATTATGACATTAAATAACTTTAGTGTTCCTTTACTTTTTTGCAATATGTAACAAAGGAGTCAAATGCACAGTACTTTATTTCTTGTTTAATTGTTCGTACAATAAATGAAAATTAAATCAGTGTAGGAAAATGTTCACATGTAATAGTACTGTAGGAAGAGCTTTGAGGCAATGTTTTAACTAGAGCAAAGCATGCTTGTTTGATACCCAGGAAAAACTGTACTGCAGCTTACTATTTGTTTAAGCTGTTAATGACACCAATTAGAGGTTATTAATAAAAGCACTGTTTGCTAAAGATTAGGGAGAATAAATGTGAACTATTTTCTGTATTAATGTGCACCTTGTTTATAATACATTAGTGTTGTTTGTAATACAATAATATAAAATGTAGTGAAAACATGGCTTAAATGTACCAGTGTGGGGATATTTTGGATGTTGGAGTGGTGTGTGTATATCAATGGTGTATCTATAATGGGTACACAATATGCACACCCTACCCCACAGGACAAGGTCCAATCAGGTAAATGCATTGCTATCTTCTGTGCATGCGCCAGTGCTATTTTTCAGGGGGGAGGGGACCTATACAAAAACTTGCACATGATCTCTCTCATTAGTCAAAACCACACTGATTTATATAAGAAAAATGTCCATGCAAAATTGTACCCTTCTGTGATTTTTAAACAAAATTATAGTTCTACAGTAGGTGCCAGACAAAAAGGCCAGACACAAAAGCCAGTATTCAGTGCTAAAGAAATGTGATCTCTTTTGTCACTCAGTGATGTCCCTCTGAGGCACACTCTGCTGGTTTCTGCTTGAGGGGTAATTCGACTGGGGGGTTTGTAATGCCACTGGGGGAAGATATATTGGCTTTGAGGAGTGGATAATGCCCCCTTGGCCCTAGGGGATGGAGAGTACAGTACATCAATAGGACTGGGGAGGTAGTGCAACACTGGGGACCAATGGACACTGGTGGGCGGGTTATGCCACTAAGAATTGTTTACCACTAGGGGTTGGGGAGTAATGACACAGGGGATCCTTTGACACTGGGGTATCTATTGCCTTTGGGGGTTGGGAGGTAATGTTACAATGTGGACATATGGACATTTGGTGTTCTAGAAATCCTTTAGGCATATTTCTTTCAACCAAATATATAGATGTTCTTAACTTATTTCAATTAAAAAAATCAGCAATTTTTCAATGATATTTAAAAAAAAAAATCATTAAGTGTTTAATAAAAAGTTGTACTTATAGAACAAACGACATTTAGTTTAGTTATTAGCAGGGTGCCGAGGGGGAGTGGGGTAGGGAGGCAGATAGAAAATACCTTGGCCAAGATTTCTGTGGGGGAAAGGGCCTGCAAAAGACACCATTCAGCAGCTTCAACAGAGGGCACCTACTAAGGTGTGGTCATGCCCCCTTGGCAGCCTTTGTCATTATCTGACCTATTTTGTGAGAAAGGTCCATGACTGCAAGCTTCTCCATAAATAAAAGAAGGTAGATTTATTAAAAAAGAAAAGTGTGGTTGACCAGTAATTTAAAATGATCATTGTTGTTCTTCTGCTTGTAGACAAGCATATGCAGATAGATAAGAAAAATGTGGTAAGTTGGAATTCTTGACTCCTCTGCAATTTGGCTTTCCTAGGTCAGAAACAATCTGCCCTTGCTCCGGTTATTTACAATCGGTGTATATACTTTTATATTTTTACTTTAATTAGGTTGTATTTCTGCTTCTTCATCACTCCCTTTTGACGTACACTTCTGCCTTCACAGCTACATATAGGGGTTAAGTGAAATAAGGCTAAAAAAAAAGTAATGACCTCATGCTTTATGCCATTAAAGCTGACACTCAGCTGGCAGGTTTAAAATACCAAGCAATGTAAAATAGATCACTCAAACTTGCAGAGTCTGTGTTGTTACATGCAAAAGCACACAGCTATCTATTAGGTGGTAAACAGCCTACAAGCCAGACTGTGCTGCATTATTACCATGTAAGTAATATTCTGTCCTTTTGCGTCAGCATCAACAGTAACAAGCCTTCCCTGTCAGGATTCATACGCTCGGATCTTGTTTCATTGTCAAACTTGGCTCTGTTGAGAGCGAGAACAACATAAGCCGGAACTCTAAAAGAAAAGGCGAGTTATTCAAAGTACAATAGATAATCCAGCTTTAAATAGAGGGATGTTGGAGACAAAAATGTAAGTCTCCAGAAGGACCAAAATAAATTTTACAAAATGTTCCAAAAAGGCTACTAAATCAGTGCATGGCTCACATTATAAGAGAAAGATTAAACCAATTTAAAGGGGCATTACACCTAAAATAAAGCTGTACCCTTACACTAATGCATATCAAATAATTTAGCCAGTGACATCTGTTTTGTATGACCACTGTATGTTATGAAAATGCTTAGCTGTCATACAGTATGTTTGATTTTCTTGCACAATTAACTTTTTATTCTAGTTACTATAAACCTCAGTTTATGAAGTGATGGGGGTCAGGTGAATAAAGAAAATTGCATGTGCCCTGAAGGTAGTACATATTGATTTATTCTTAAAAGATGTAAAGACGGATATGGTTAATAGTGTTGCATTGCTTGCTAGGCTTGTTTTACATCCCTGATTTAACAATATGAGGTTAACAGCGAGTTGACCTTAACAGACTTATTCCTTTGACATTTACAGAATATATTTGCAGATTGCAGTTATGCTTATTATTAGTGGTAGAAAAACAATACAGTACTTCTATAATTTTATTATATAAAGTAAATGTATTAATTTATATTTTTGTGTTATGTGTACCAGGGCCGTAACTAGGAATGTGCGAGTGGTGCCGCTGCACAGAGAGCAGCGCCTTGTTGGCGGCAGCATTGATGCCCCAAGGTCCTTGCATCTGGCTGCTGTGGTGCCGCCTGGAGCCTCTCCAGACATGTACACCGCAGCCTATACAGCCCCCCGGAGAATACAGAGGATGCTCCAGGCACTGCTCTTCTTCCTGGTGCTGATGGCCCCGGCCCCCTCAGCATGACATCATGTGCTTGAGAGGGCATGGCCAGCACATGGCGATGTAACATCCAGTTACAGCACTGATGTGTACTATTTAAACATTTATGAATACCTAATGACTCCCATCATCTTTGGATGACCAGTGAAATGCTGGGTAGCCCTGGGTTCCTCCTGGTACACCTGGCTTGTGGGTATCAGGCTAAAAATGTGATTATATAGCACAAACACGTGATAATACAAGTTCTGGCATGCACATACTTGTAATTGTAGTGCCACAAGTGTTCATTACAATTGAGGCTTAGTGTCCCTTTCGAAATAAAAAGGTGCTACTCCATATTGTTTAGAAACAGGGACAGTACTTTTTATTTCCTTAGAAACAGGGAAAGTACTCTCTTTTTCTTTCCAAATCAAGACACTCTTCTTTATCCATTTGAAATTGGGACACTACTCTTTATTCCTTAGAAATGGGGACACTACTCTTTATTCCATAGAAATAGGGACATTACTCTTTATTCCTTATAAATGGGCACACTACTCTTTATTCCTTAGAAACAGGAACACTACTCTTTATTCCTTAAAAATGGAGACATTACTCTATCCCTTAGAAATGGGGACATACTCTTTATTCCTTAAAAATGGGGACACTACTCTATCCCTTATAAATGTGGACACTACTCTTTATTCCTTAGAAATGGGGACACTACTCTTTAATTCTTACAAATTGGGAAACTACTCTTTACTTTTCTTTAGAAATGGGGACACTGCTCTTTGTGTTAACAGAAACAGAATACTACTCTCTATTTAAAAATGGTGATATTGTTTATTTTTTTAGAAAATAGGGCCGCTACTCATCATTTCTTTACAAATAGGGACACTACTCTTTATTTCTTTAGAAATCAAGACACTAATCTTTATTTCTTTCGAAATCAGGCTACTACTCATTGGGGAAAATTTACTAATTGTCAGTTTGTAAATCCAGGATATCACCATTTCCACACAAAAATGCTGCAAAAGCCCCTCAAATTATGAGTTGTCCCTAAGAGGCATGTTTTCTTAAAGAGCTATATGGATTTCTTGGAGCCATGCAGCCTTGCAATTATTTTTATATTTAAAAAATAAAATAAAAATAATAATAATAATTCATGCATAGTGCCCCCACCTCCAAATTAGAACCAGCAGCAGGCTCTTAGTAGAAAAATTGGGGGACAAAGAGTGTGAGGCTCCCCTGCCATAGTGCCAATGAGCCCTGGGCTCATCAAAACTGCTATAGGCTGTATTCCCTACCAGAAAAAATAATGTTACTCCTACGCTTTAGGAAAACCAGACTTGTGCTGATAGCAATTGAGACTTTCCAATACCCCTTGGACAGTGGGTGTTGGGTAATAATGATTGTTGAATATCATAACTAATATTGTAGTTTACTAGTGTAATGTAGGTGTACTATAGGTCCCAGCAAACTATGTCATGCCCTATTTAACTACAAGTTATAACACGCCCTGGTATCCAGTGCCCACTGGCACCTGCTGTGAACCTGTAAAAAAAGTGTTAAAATAGTGACAGGACACAGATACCAAATGAAAAAGTATTTTATTGAAAATACACCCCCACGCTATCCACTTTTACCCAATTATTACTCATCAAGATCCACAGAGAAGGTAGCCTTCGGTCCATGTAGCATTCTCATCTGTGCTTGACAAATTAATAATGCTCAGAGTGCGCCCAGTTGCAAATGACAGCTTAGAGACTGTCATTGGTGCAGAAATATATAGAAGCTCTTCCCCTGTTTGTCAGAACAGGGGAACAGCTGTGCACTGACCTATCGGCCGGCGACGGAATCCAGACACTTGTCAGAATCCTGGTACAGGCACCCGACCGCGGAAATCCGAAAGATAAGTAGCAGGGTTGGGGGGAGGGTTAATATTAGGGTTAGGAGTCAGGTACTAGGAAGAGGGTTAGGCATTAAGGGGAGAGGGTTTAGATTTAGGGTGCGGGGAGGTTAGGTTTAGGCACTAAGGAAGGAGGTTATGGTCAGGCACTGGGGAGGGAGGGTTAGGGTAGGGAGAAAGGGAGCATTAGAATACTGACTGACAAGTGTTGGTATTCTAACCCTGTCGGGATGCCGGCAAATGGAGTATGACCTCCGGGATCCTGAGCGCCGGCATCCCGTACCCATCCCTGCCTATCAGAGTGCTCCCACGTGAATGCTGGCACCAGACAGAGCTAACAGGAGGGAACTAGAGCTACACCTCATTCCTAGGTGAGTCAGATTATCTTTTTTCTGAAAATGGGGCCTCCCTTCCTCCCTTTGTAAGATAACTCAAATAGCATACATCAAAGGCTTACATTGTTTTCTTAAAACAATATTTTATGGATGAACAGCATGAAGTGGTGATATAATGAACAGGAAAATTAATTTTCAGAATCTGACGTTACCACATGTCCAAAAGCTAGTGACAGTGAGTGAAACTCTATCTGTGCCCTTGAAACTTTTGAAAATCTAATTCTTGGTGGTAGATTAGAGATTAGTCTAGCAATGGCTACATTGAATTATATTGCTATCTGAAAATGACTTGTGGGTGGTTATTATTACAGACAGACAAGAGATTAATATCCAAAGGGTGGACTTACAAATAAAGACAGGAACGAGCAACCAGAAGCCTATTATTTGAAGATGGCCAGTGTATTCACATAAATTCACATAAATTATGAGACTACCCAAAAAGGCATTTTGGGTTGTATTAAAGAAGCAGTATGAAAGACAGTAAATGTTTCTACTGAGGAAGCTGTAAGAAATGACACTTGGCAAAACAAAGGACATGCAGGAGAATATAAATGTAATGCTAGAGGCAGTAACACAACTCCAGGAAACTGCAGTCAATGGTTGAAGACATAGAGTATAACCATGTGACAACCATACGTCTGTGAAGTCTACAACCATTCAGGATATATACAGTAAATACATATATATCTAATAAAGAACAAAGTTGAGGCATTGGACAAATTACAGAAGTATCTAACAATGGCAAGTAAAACATTTCAGTGAAATCCACTCACATATTGAAGTAACAATGGAGTTGAAGTTACAGGACATAAAGAACTTAGCACCAAAAGACCGTTACATATACACCAGAGTAAATGTGGAAGTTGATAGAAGAAAAGAACCGTCACCGAAATGATCAATGCATGCTATCAGAATCTAAATTATCTAACAAAAACTGGGTGAAACATCAATGACAGCTATTAGTGCCAGATTAACAAAAGGGCAGCAAGTGTGGCCACCCAGAAGTCACCACACATGAGGCCCCCCCCCAACATAGCTACTTCACCAGTGTGGGAGGCACTGTGACAAGTGTAAACTGGGCGTTCTGTGTGGCATAATGTGAACTGGGATATTACAGTGTATTTACACATTTCAGGTGCTGGAAGTATTTACACAATACACTTTTTACAAGCATAATACTCCATGTTACGTTTTCAATTTACAGTACCTGTTGTAGTCACAGTAATTTACTTTTTTTTTTCTTTTATAATATCCATTTGAACTTCTTGGTCTTTGCTATCCACCCTGATGGGGAAGGGGCATGTTTGACAGAGAGACATAAGCATGCAGAGTGCCAAATTATGCATATAAGGTGTATTCGTACACAATGCCTATGCCAACTAACTGAGGGCCTGATTCAGAGCCAGACGCTCTGACCAGAGCGCTCGCTCTGAATCAGGGCCCGCCTACCTAAACTTGGAGCGGCCTCCTGGCCGCTCGCATAGCTGTGGGTGACCACCCACAGCATATGCGAGCGGCCATAAAGATGGTCGCGATGGTCAGGACCATCGCGACCATCGGGCTTGCGACGAGACCCTGCGGTAGGGTCTCGGTGACCGCAAGCCCTGGAGTGACTTTGGCTCTATCAGAGCCAAAATCACTCCCACTGACATCACTAGTGATGTCAGTGGGGCCAGACCCAGACGTAGGCGTTCCCATGGGAACGCCTCCATCTGGCAGCCATGCCCCCGGCACGCCCACCAAAGGGGGCGTGCTGTCAATCAACATCGACAGCACGCCCCCTTTAGTGCGAGACCCGGAGCGACGGCTTCCACGTCGCTAGCCGGGTCTCGCGCATGCGCACGACGGAGCAGCCTCCGTCGTGCGCATCCGCACTAGGGCACCATCGACCCGCTTGCGAGCACTCAGCGCTCGCGAGCAGGTCTGAATCTGGCCCTGAGTGTAAATTGCCTAAGATAGTATTTTGAGCATATTCCTATTACTTTATTTAATTTCACCGTTTCACCTATGTTGCCCTCATGTACATTCCTCACCATCTAACTCCCTTTTGTCTTATCATGCTTTTCAAATACAGCCACACCCTCACAGGAGATCTTTCAAATAGGAACAGAGGCATCTCAATTCAGAAAGTATAAAGGGATAACCCTCATGGAAATCAAGCAACCCATGAAAAGGGTTGATGTGCGGCTGAAAAGCATTGGGTTGCTATTTGACATATCACAGCTACTACCCTACTTATCCAGGCTTCACCCCCATGCCACATACAACACCACTCTGCCTGCCCAATCAGCACTGACAGAAAAAATCTGCAGTGGTATCACTGCGGACGAGCCACAGTGACTGCAGCCGCGAACACAGCACAGCAGCTTCAACATATGACAGCTGCAGGACAGTGCAACACAGCACAGCAGCTGAGGACATCTGAACTGTAGGTCTCCACTGTAAGTCCCCTCCTGCCGGCTGGGACTGTTTACTTTTAACTACAAGGCAGCTAGCCCACATAGAGCACTGGAGGCTGTCCATATCCTAAGTTTGCAACCACATCATTTTTTCAATCCCGCCGGCTCCCCTCCTCATCTCTCCTTCCCTTCCCCCCTCTCATCACCTGCACTGTATTGCAATCCTGTCTTCACATCCTCACTCCCCGCCACCCCCCTCTGCATTGTCTATTGTTATACATTTAGGCTGTGCTCCATTCCCTGGCAAAAATTACATTTATATTTGATTCATTCTGTTTCAAAATACACCCATGTTTATATAATTTGCACAATGGATATGTACAAATCTTATTTTACATCCTTTTTTTGGAATAAATCACTCTGTTTAACCTATTCACAACATCTGGTTTTTTTTACAATATTAATACCTATATTCCTAACATTACATTAATGAAAGGTAAGCACTTGGGTAAAACAACTGTATCTTTTATCTTTATTTTATAGGGGGGTGGTCATCGCCAGGAGTGATCTGATCTTTTGCACATTTGCCAACCACTCTTTTGTACACAATGCTAAGGCATATACCAATTAATTGAGTGTGAATTCCCTAGGGTAGATAATACTAGCAGTATTGTCATATGGGAAATATTGTGGCTTAACATTTTTTTTAAATAATTTTCAAGGCATCCATAGGAAGAAACATTGTCTCCTGAGGAAGCCGCTGAAATCATTGGAGGCGGAGAAACGCGTAAAGCCTTGTTTATGTTCATTCTCCAACCTGAAAGTGCTGACCAGTCAACACCGCTAATACTCCTCAGGGCCAGGCCCGCTGAGAGCCACGGCGGGCCCGGGTAATAGGGGGCGTGGCCATGCCCCCTTCCCGAAAAAAAAAAAAAGATTTGCACCATGAAGCGGCGCTGCGCGCTGGGGAGGGGGGCGCTCTGGGCCCCCTCAGCCCTGCTCAAAGCCAGGGGTGGCGCGATCAGTGTGATCGCTCCCCCCCACAGGCATAGGAGACTGCTGTGGCTGCTGCTCAGCAGCCACGAGCAGTCTCCACTGCAGCTCAGCACACGCTGTGTGCTGGGCTGCTGTGAGGGAGGGGGAGCGGCGCCGGACCTGGGCCCCCACCGGGCCCCTCTTGAAGCCCGGGCCCCGGTAATCTGTACCCGCTACCCCCCCTCTCGGTGCCCTGCTCAGGGCTACACAGAATCTGAGCCACAGTATGGCTGCGGAGGAAGACGCCTGTCCACATCCTGCACCAAGCGAGGCTCAGACCACAAAAGGGAAATCAATGGCGGTGAAACAATTACATGTTATAAATACCTACCACTGCCTCCCAGTACCCTGCGGCTGCTCATCATGCATGCCGCTAATGAGAAGTGATAGCGGGGATAAATTGACTGATTTTACATCTTCTGTGAGCCCTGTGTTTGACCATAAAACTATGGGGAAAACGGGACCTTTGAATAAATCAGTAGATTGCACATTAGTTTGGCTATATCTTGCAATACTAGTCATGCACTAAAATACAAGAGAGTATATGCTGGAAATACTACAAATATCCATGATCTCCCACATGCTTTTTTCCCCAGATACAAATAAGAACTGAACAAAAGCTTATATACTTTTTATTGGAGACTTTCAGTACTTTTTCAGCTTGGTAGACATATGTTTTTTCTATATAGAATACTTGCAAATGTGACAACCAAAAGGAAAGCTGTGTACATTATTTGTTCATTTAAGTGGATACAGAATTACAACTGTGTTACTACCAACAAGATACGATTACCGAGCAACAGAATATCCACTGGCCCTTTTTTCATCAGTATCTTCTGCATTTAGATATTAATCATGACTGATTATTTGTGATAATTGACATGTGATTTTTATCTGTGTTATATGTTGATATATATTTTATATATTTATATACATTATATATTTTTAAATTATTGCATTAAAATCAGTTATATGACAGCGCCTTTTGAACTACTTTTCCTCTTATCCACAGGAAGTACATTTGTGTTTTTTTTTCTCCAGGAATATGCCAACTCTGCAAAGTACACAGATATCTATCCAACATTTTCATGTCATGCTTATTCATTAGGGCTTCAGAAGACATGTTGTTTAATAAACTCAGCAATTCCTCTACTGCAAATATTACTATAATTTTCATGTACTTTATATTTAACCTTTGGAAATAAGCAGTGTTTCTGCAGCATTTATGAGTGTATAATGTGCAAAGGTTTGAGGTCGTGATCCACCATTAAAGGCATGTAGATGTTCTCCTAAAACCAAGCACCTGAATCAGGTTGTAATAGAAAATTTGGCCCATATGTGTTAAACAGATTCTCTGAAAGATATCATTTTAGGACATCTCAAATGCAAATTCTGTTCATGTCTGACTACCAAGACATCCTTATTGTGTGTATAGTCATCTGGGTGATGCTGAGAAGTTTGGCAGGATTGTAAATTGCCTAAGATAGTATTTTGAGCATATTCCTATTACATTATTTAATTTCACCGTTTCACCTATGTTGCCCTCATGTACATTCCTCACCATCTAACTCCCTTTTGTCTTATCATGCTTTTCAAATACAGCCACACCCTCACAGGAGATCTTTCAAATAGGAACAGAGGCATCTCAATTCAGAAAGTATAAAGGGATAACCCTCATGGAAATCAAGCAACCCATGAAAAGGGTTGATGTGCGGCTGAAAAGCATTGGGTTGCTATTTGACATATCACAGCTACTACCCTACTTATCCAGGCTTCACCCCCATGCCACAAACAACACCACTCTGCCTGCCCAATCAGCACTGACAGAAAAAATCTGCAGTGGTATCACTGCGGACGAGGACAGGACACATCTGTGAGCCACAGTGACTGCAGCCGCGAACACAGCACAGCAGCTTCAACATATGACAGCTGCAGGACAGTGCAACACAGCACAGCAGCTGAGGACATCTGAACTATAGGTCTCCACTGTAAGTCCCCTCCTGCCGGCTGGGACTGTTTACTTTTAACTACAAGGCAGCTAGCCCACATAGAGCACTGGAGGCTGTCCATATCCTAAGTTTGCAACCACATCATTTTTTCAATCCCGCCGGCTCCCCTCCTCATCTCTCCTTCCCTTCCCCCCTCTCATCACCTGCACTGTATTGCAATCCTGTCTTCACATCCTCACTCCCCGCCACCCCCCTCTGCATTGTCTATTGTTATACATTTAGGCTGTGCTCCATTCCCTGGCAAAAATTACATTTATATTTGATTCATTCTGTTTCAAAATACACCCATGTTTATATAATTTGCACAATGGATATGTACAAATCTTATTTTACATCCTTTTTTTTTGGAATAAATCACTCTGTTTAACCTATTCACAACATCTGTTTTTTTTTACAATATTAATACCTATATTCCTAACATTACATTAATGAAAGGTAAGCACTTGGGTAAAACAACTGTATCTTTTATCTTTATTTTATAGGGGGGTGGTCATCGCCAGGAGTGATCTGATCTTTTGCACATTTGCCAACCACTCTTTTGTACACAATGCTAAGGCATATACCAATTAACTGAGTGTGAATTCCCTAGGGTAGATAATACTAGCAGTATTGCCATATGGGAAATATTGTGGCTTAACATTTTTTTTTTATAATTTTCAAGGCATCCATAGGAAGAAACATTGTCTCATGAGGAAGCCGCTGAAATCATTGGAGGCGGAGAAACGCGTAAAGCCTTGTTTATGTTCATTCTCCAACCTGAAAGTGCTGACCAGTCAACA
This sequence comes from Taudactylus pleione, assembly GCA_031769625.1. NCBI lineage: Eukaryota > Metazoa > Chordata > Amphibia > Anura > Myobatrachidae > Taudactylus > Taudactylus pleione. Next base: position 28,399,598 of record JAUIMM010000007.1, on the reverse strand, counting down.
CCGCTAATACTCCTCAGGGCCAGGCCCGCTGAGAGCCACGGCGGGCCCGGGTAATAGGGGGCGTGGCCATGCCCCCTTCCCGAAAAAAAAAAAAAGATTTGCACCATGAAGCGGCGCTGCGCGCTGGGGAGGGGGGCGCTCTGGGCCCCCTCAGCCCTGCTCAAAGCCAGGGGTGGCGCGATCAGTGTGATCGCTCCCCCACACAGGCATAGGAGACTGCTGTGGCTGCTGCTCAGCAGCCACGAGCAGTCTCCACTGCAGCTCAGCACACGCTGTGTGCTGGGCTGCTGTGAGGGAGGGGGAGCGGCGCCGGACCTGGGCCCCCACCGGGCCCCTCTTGAAGCCCGGGCCCCGGTAATCTGTACCCGCTACCCCCCCTCTCGGCGCCCTGCTCAGGGCTACACAGAATCTGAGCCACAGTATGGCTGCGGAGGAAGACGCCTGTCCACATCCTGCACCAAGCGAGGCTCAGACCACAAAGGGAAATCAATGGCGGTGAAACAATTACATGTTATAAATACCTACCACTGCCTCCCAGTACCCTGCGGCTGCTCATCATGCATGCCGCTAATGAGAAGTGATAGCGGGGATAAATTGACTGATTTTACATCTTCTGTGAGCCCTGTGTTTGACCATAAAACTATGGGGAAAACGGGACCTTTGAATAAATCAGTAGATTGCACATTAGTTTGGCTATATCTTGCAATACTAGTCATGCACTAAAATACAAGAGAGTATATGCTGGAAATACTACAAATATCGATGATCTCCCACATGCTTTTTTCCCCAGATACAAATAAGAACTGAACAAAAGCTTATATACTTTTTATTGGAGACTTTCAGTACTTTTTCAGCTTGGTAGACATATGTTTTTTCTATATAGAATACTTGCAAATGTGACAACCAAAAGGAAAGCTGTGTACATTATTTGTTCATTTAAGTGGATACAGAATTACAACTGTGTTACTACCAACAAGATACGATTACCGAGCAACAGAATATCCACTGGCCCTTTTTTCATCAGTATCTTCTGCATTTAGATATTAATCATGACTGATTATTTGTGATAATTGACATGTGATTTTTATCTGTGTTATATGTTGATATATATTTTATATATTTATATACATTATATATTTTTAAATTATTGCATTAAAATCAGTTATATGACAGCGCCTTTTGAACTACTTTTCCTCTTATCCACAGGAAGTACATTTGTGTTTTTTTTTCTCCAGGAATATGCCAGCTCTGCAAAGTACACAGATATCTATCCAACATTTTCATGTCATGCTTATTCATTAGGGCTTCAGAAGACATGTTGTTTAATAAACTCAGCAATTCCTCTACTGCAAATATTACTATAATTTTCATGTACTTTATATTTAACCTTTGGAAATAAGCAGTGTTTCTGCAGCATTTATGAGTGTATAATGTGCAAAGGTTTGAGGTCGTGATCCACCATTAAAGGCATGTAGATGTTCTCCTAAAACCAAGCACCTGAATCAGGTTGTAATAGAAAATTTGGCCCATATGTGTTAAACAGATTCTCTGAAAGATATCATTTTAGGACATCTCAAATGCAAATTCTGTTCATGTCTGACTACCAAGACATCCTTATTGTGTGTATAGTCATCTGGGTGATGCTGAGAAGTTTGGCAGGATTCAAAAGACGCACCTGCTGCTTGCTTTCTATTCATTTCTCCTGGTGGTGCAGGCGCCAAGTGCTACTGATATAAACAACTTGTATCCCAGGGAGAGAATAGTTTTATTGTTAGACTATGTATAATTTGCTTTTGGTGGACAAATGAATAAACCCTTGGCTTCTCAATGCAAGCCCTAGTACTGATGTTTATTTTTAACAGCTGCCCGATAGAACACACAAACACAAGAAGCAACAGAACAGCTGTTTTAATGAGCCCTGTTTTACTCACCTGTAAAAATGTTGACGGGAGGTTATTCCTCATATCCACCATGTATTCCGCAAAATACCCAATTACTGTGTGTGTTCCATGAGCTTGATGCAACCCGGCCACAGGATAGTGACAACTTGCTGCAGTGTCTACCTCACTTTTATAGAATCATAGTAATGTATTCCAAACACAGCTTTATTTCTTTTTATTTGCAAAGCAAATTTAAAGTATTAAGCAAACCTCAGAATATTGATATAAAGTAAGTCTTTGCCTAAAGGGTGTGCTTTGTTTAGATATTTTCCTTTTATAGCTCAACTTATCAGGATATACATTGCAATATATATCCCCTATTTATCATCTCATCCAGTGCATTTGATTTTCTCCATTACTCTGCAGCACAGAGTTGTAATATAATGTATGATATTGTACAGATAGCTGCCTGTTTCCATGCAGCAGAGTGTTGGAACGTGTCTATAGGAAACATTTGGTACAAATATGGAAAGGGAGAATTGTTTAGGACATGCCACCACAAATATACAGGAAGAATTTGTGGGCCCCATAGTAACATTTATAAGGGCCTCATGTGCCAGCCAATGGCAAAAAAACTCCAATAGAAACATAGGATAAACAATAAAGAGTTGTGGCTCCATAGCAGCTGCACCCACTGCACCTTTGGTTGTTACGTCCTTGCATATATATATTTTGTTCAGATTGTGGCAGAAGTTATGGTTCCCTAGTGCTTGTCATCTAAACCAAAATTAACGCTTTCATCCAGTTAAGCAAATCAATCCCTAAGATTTATCTTACAACATATATATCTGTAGAGAAATCTGATTTATCCTCAGTTCCATCTCATTTTGCATAGCATCACCAGTAGCCTGGTTCTTATCCCAGATCTTGATATAAACCATAGGTGTGCAACAGCGTACCTGGGGGCAAGGCTGTGCAGCAATGAATTTGGCGCCGCCACACCATCAGACCACCAAAGGTGGAAGAGTGGCCAGTGTTCAAAGAATGTCAGCTGCCCAGCAAGGAAGGCTTTACAAAGGTCAGTTGAGTGGTCTATGTCCTGGGGAAAAGGGAGGGGGGGTGAGAGGTTTGTGTCCCTGGAGAGGGGATTCAGTGGTCTATGTCCCGGTAGGGGGGTGGAGGTGTTGCCGCACATCCCTTAACTGGAGCCTACACACACCAATAATATAAACATAACACTATTATAAACTGTGTTACTTCTACAGAGGGGAATACATACGTGAAACCGGCAGTCAGGATGCCGGCGGTCAAAAGACCGACAGAGGCTTCCCGATGCTCTAATTCCCAACAGGAGCTCCATAAGTATACTAACCCTCCCCCTTCACCCTCAAACCCTCCCTCCCAGCATCCTAACCCTTACTCTCTCCTCCCCGCAACCTAACCCTATCCCTCCCGTCAGTGCCTAAACCTAACCTTCCCCCCTTAGTGCCTAACCCCCTGGTGGTGCTTAAACCTACCCCCCATTGCCTGCAGCCTAACCCTAACCCCGCATCCTTAACCTAACTCTCCCTGGTGGTGCCCAAACCTAAAGTTGCATAAACCTAACCTACCCCGCTATACATTTGGGATGCTGGCTGTCAGGATTCTGGTGATTTTGGGATTCCGGCGCCAGTATTCTGGGCGTGGGTCAGGATTCTGGCACCAGGATAACGACTGCTGGCATCTTAACTACATCCCCTACAGAGGCCTTATTCTATCTTGGTGGAACAGTGATTATATATTGTGTGTATATATATATATATATATATACACACATCAATATTGATGCAGACCCTTGATCAATTAGGGATACACGAGTAAACATTTATGTTTGGTTTTATGCTCTAATATAATTGTTGGTCCTCGGATATATATATATATATATATATATATATATATACACACAGAGATGAAATATTGTTTTGACATTGAAATGTTGACACTGCTGGGAGTCGTTTGAGTGTTTTTTTCAATGCCCTGAGTGCCTCATCTCTATGTGTGTATTTACTTATGGCAAGGCATTATTTACGATTATGCGATTAGATCAACGGGGCGAAGTAACTGCATCCTAAAAGTGACTTTGACTGTGTTATATATATATTGCTTTTGTGTGATCTACAGACAGCACCAAGCACCCCCTGTTGGTGTGGCATTCTTAAACTGGCACATAAAAACTCCCTGGGCATGCCAATCCTTCTTGGCTTTCAAATTCCTGTTTGGAGCTAAGGTTAAATATTTTTTGAGTATGAGCTGGCTCTCTGGCCTGTGCATGCACTGATTCATTACTCAAAGAAGCCTTTCATCTGAGTGCTACACTACCAGTGAAGGCTGTCGGAACTTTGGAAGGTGGCCACTTTAGGTTGATGGTCTACGTTAAGGATCTGCGGCGGTATAACATTATGCACACAGTGATACAGAATGTAAACAGTACCACAAAAACACAATCTATGTTAGAGTCGTAAATATGGTGTTGTACATCTGGATGATCAGTAATTTAAACATTAAACAGTTCAGCAACTACAATAGGGTAGCCAAGTATAAAGTCTCCTTAGCATAGACACAGAATCTGCCATTGACTTCCAACCTATACTACAGGCATTATTTATTTGTTTTCTTCTGACAAGGCAAATATCTCGACCATGATGTGATGAACAGCTGAACAGTAAAATAAGAATTCTAGTAATAATTTTGTGAAACTAAAATAATCACACTATCTCTTTTAGAATTATTGGGTACAAATAGCAAATACATTAATACAGAAATCACACAAATCAGGGTCCAATATTTAAAGCCTTTTCTTGACATTTAAAAGAACATGCTAATGAGCAATGAGGCCGCTGCACAAAGATAAAGCTCTAATTATCAGTCTACTGTTCTGCAAATCATATTAATATGGCTGTCTGGTGAAACCTGCCCTAATAATTGGTTTTAGTTTATACTGCTTGCCCCGTGTTATATGTAAGCAACCATACATTAAAAGCAGAATCATATACAATTATCTGTCATTTGTTACATCAATGCAATAATATTCCAGGTCAAGTCAATAATACAGAGATTACAGGTTATGAATGACAGAGCTGTTTGTTTAGATCTTAGTAGTTACGTGTACTTTGGTTTCTCATTTATATTGCTATAGAACATATTGCTTTTGTGGAAATGTATTTGTTCTCATACTGCATGGATGGACATCTCTCAGATTAATAGTGTCTGACAGAGGATCATTGAACGCTGAAATAGAAAAGAAAGTAGGATCCATCATGCATCTGATAGATGTTTTTGTTAACATGATATTCATACTGTATCTCTTCCAACTCATGTTCAAGCTATTGCCAGTGAGCAAGTCAATGGAACCATCGCCGTTTAAGAGTATATTTTAGTAATAAGTAGAATTTGTGTTTTTCTTAAGGAATATTGGCAAAGTGTACTGCGTATACTACGTATGTCATTAATACAATATTAACTGCTTTACAATTAGCCTCCTTATTGATTTCAGATCTGATCTAGAAAGACAATGACTAATTCTTGGTTGAATCTCTATAAAAAAATAACATAAATATGTCTATCCATCCAATTCACCATTACATTATACTCCATCAAAGGGCAGATCAGAGGCTGAAGGGGGGCAATGACCGCAAAATGAAGGAATACCGTCATTGTCTTAGGTCAATACAATATCTTTAAAAGCATTATTTTAACAATTTGAGATCAGTAGGGGCAAAGATGGGAAAGAAAACTCATGGGAGTCACCAGGAGTCTTCCTAACATAATACCTCCTAACTATTCAAATGTAAGCACAGCTGCCCTGCAGCAAGGACGTTTGTCCCCTGTTGGGGATGTTCAGCTGCTACTTTGCACTGTAGTGCAGTAATAATAGGAAGGTGTTGCCAGTGGAGTTGTGAAGTATTGGGAGTGAATTGGTGCTTCAAAACCGATACACCTCCCCTGAGTGATGTGGTCACACTCTAACATGACAGAGATAGCCGCCCTTTTCCGGGGGGGGGGGGGGGGCATGGATCTGTCACAGTTCAGCAAACTCTAAAGTTAGGAGGTTTGCAATGTCATCAGCCAGTCATGAATCAACCTATAGTTTGGACTAGTCATAATCACCAATGCACACAGAAGGAGGTAGAAGGCTATACATTGATAATGGGGTTTTTGCATTTTAAAATAGCACAACAATGCATGGCCTACTTGAGATAACAAGAGCTACATGTGGGCCCCTGAAGAAAATAATGTTAAGCAGCAGTGACAATTGGGCATCTAAATGGCAAAAAAATACAATAACTTTCTTTTCAGTTTATATTATATATTGTGCAGCTGAAAATGCTTCAAACTGCAGTTGAAAGTAAGCATTAAATAAATACAACAGTGAAGCTTAAAATAATTGAATTGTTATCTTTCATGTTAAACTTCATGTATCTCGTACAAAATGGTTATGTACCAAAAAAACTTACTAGTAGAAGCAAAATAATAATAATAAAAAACAACATATGTCTATAGTAAATCACAGGTTCCCAAACTCGGTCCTCAGGACCCCACAACAGTGCATGTTTTCCAGGTCTCCTCACAGAATCACAAGTGAAATAATTAGCTCCACCTGTGGATATTTTAAAATGTATCAGTGAGTAATGCTGGTCATACACGCTACAATTATCGGGGCGATCCGCCCAATATCCACGGATCGCCCAGATAATTGGAGCGTGTGTGCGGGCGATCGAGGGTTAAATATCACTCGGTCGGGCATGCCAAATTGTCCAGCATGCCCGTCCGATGCGATATTTATAAGTTAAACTGTCGGCGGCATCGGGCAGTGTATGCCCAGCCGCGGCCGACAGACAGATATTTCCTGTGTACAGGGAAATGTCTTTTCCCCCGGGGCGGAGCGCAGATGTCGAGGCTAATACACTGTGAGATATCTCACAGTGTATGCCGCAGACATCTGCGGCTGGCAGGATGCCAGTTAAAATGTCTGTCAGTCTGACAGGCATTTTATCTGGACATGTATGCCCAGCTAAATGAATACACCTGTGCACCAGCTGGGTGACCTGCAAAACGTGAGCTGTTTGGGGCCCTGAGGACAGAGTTTGAGAACCACTGGTCTAAATATATTTAGACTGAATTGCGTAACTAGAAATGTAAGCCTGTTTCTCCTGACTAAGCACAGATAATCACAGCTATGAAGTTCCACATAACAGACAAACTTTGCAGTCCTATCTATTGCTCATTAATATAGTCACTATACTTGTATTTGCAAAGTGAATAGCTACAAAGCAGAGACTAGCAAAGTAAATGCATCTAAGGAATTACAGCTGGATAAATCCGCCACACATACATACTATGTCAGATATTGTAAAACAAAAAATGTGCCTGTGTGTGCTAGCTGATAATAAAGTAGGTCCTAATTCTTACCATAAAATCCTTTCTACAACCACTAATAAAACAACGTGAATAATAGACTATTAGTAAAAAACAATTGTACACATTCTTCAAAACTCCCACTGCCCTCACTCTTCTGGGGTTCTGGTCTTTATATCACACTAGCCCCCCATTATTCCCACATCCGTCCTTTATATATGTTTGCTCATCCAATCAGGTTTCTTTAACATATTGCCCTAAATTTCATTCAAATACAACATTTCCATGCTGTAAAAAGTGATAACAAAAGGGAGCTGCTAGTGGAATCAATATCTTCTATTTACCTAGGTCCAGATTGAGCGTACCCCACGACACTACTAGTTGGAGCATTGAGTTAAAGTAAACATAAAAGCTTCTCAGAATCCTCCGTTTACAGTATGTGAATGTTGTTTCATGAATGGCAGTTTTAACAAATCAGTTTGGATGTCTAGATGTGAATGGGAACTGTGAGGAAATGATTTTGCTCACAGAAGTGTTCCAACATTTCCCCTGAAATGGTCAATGGAAAACTACCTGCCATAGAATAGTGTGTCTGTACTTGGAGACATGTGTATACAATGACAAATTATGTTCTCCTTATCACTACTGCCTGACTCATTTATACCTCTCATTGCTCCACATCTACTATTTCTCACTGCCAGGATGTGTCCTGACTCTTCATAGACTCCGGGATTCCATATAATGTCTTGTCACATACTTAGGCCCAGAATTGTTTTGCTGCCTACAATTTTTGCTTTATTTTTAAAAGAAATGTCACCGATATACATTATTCATTTAAAGCCTAATGTGTGAGTATTAACTGATATTCAACCCCTTTTTCCTGGCTCATCATTCAATTTCACTTATGCTCTCTTGTGAGTTTATGGATCCTTAGCCTTCTCTGCACTTGAGCACAGGCAGCTTCTCACTGTCTTCGGAAAGGCAGGAACAGTAATTTGTGCCTGCCAGCCCTACTTTGATTGATGCCTGGGAACAGTCTCTTTTTGAGCACAGAAATTCAAAGCAGGCATAATGGACATATAGAGAACCATTTATAATACTACATTTGCGGCTATAGCCCCGAAAACACCAGTTTTTGGAGGTTAACCACAAATATTACGTTTCTCCCGGATGTATGAAGGATGGACCGCAGCAGGTATATCTGATACCTGCTGTGATCCCTCCATTCCCGCTGACAGCCGCATCCGCCATAGGTTTCTATGAGGGATGCGATGCTGCCAGATTTACCAACATCCGGAATGCGATGCATTCCGAATGTTGGCCTCCGCAGCTAACGCCATCTGATGATGGCGTTAGCCGCTGTAGCCTATGGGCTACACCGCGCATAATTAGCTGCTGGAGGGTACCTCCGGAGCCCTTCCAGGCAATGGCGGCATTTCAGAGCCCCTGTCCCAGCATGTGTCGGATGGTACATCCAGGCGCTATGATTGCATGTTGCAATGCGATCATGGGCGGTAATGTCATGCCCAGATCGCATTGCAATACCGATCATTAATAAATGGGGGCCATAGTTCCTTAAGCAGGAGCAGTTTACATTGCCCAGTAAAAAAGGAGTTTTAAAAACACCTCCTTAAGTTAGTGGCATAAAACACAAGATATGGAATAAAAACAGCACATTACATCAATAGGATTTGTCAATTTCAATCTAAGTGTTTAACAACCAGAGGTTAACATTTGGAGGGGATGTAGTCTGGAACCCGACGGTCTAAGTGCCGACCGCCGGCTTCCAGACTGCAGGAGGTTAGGGTTAGGCTAGGGGGAGGGAAGGTTAGGGTTAGGCACCCCCTGGGGGAGGTTAGGGTTAGGCACCCCCTCGGGGGACTTAGGGTTAGGCAGCGGGGAAGGGGGGGTTAGGTTTAAGCACTTAGAGGGGGGGTTAGGGTTAGTAGGCACACCGGGGGAAGGTTAGGTTTAGGCACCCCTAAGGAGGGTTAGGGGGGTTAGGTTAGTTGATACTTACCTTTAGGACGATCGGGATTTCCAGCGCTGTCGGGTAGCCGCTGTCGGGAATTGAACCGCCGGCCATGCGCCCGCCGGTAATACATATCACACCCCATTTGGAGTATTCTGACTTCAATTATTAAATAAACATAAGAATAAATGTAAAAAGTGTACCTTTAACTTTTTGGTGGGGGCATAATATCACATTGTGTATTATTGTTATATACCAAATTTAATCTATGTCAAAGAGGCTGCCTCATAATTTAGAAATATTTTCAATTATTCTAAATGATATATTTCGCCTATAACATAAGTATTTTTATGATTCAAGAAAATATTATAAAGTTCTTAAAATAATCTGACTTTTTACTCAAATTACGTCCACAGGAAATGCATTCGGTATGAATAGCCGGCTGCCGCATGACCGGCGGTTCGATTCCCGGCTGCGGCAGCCCGACAAAACAGCAAAGCCCGGCAGCGGAAGCCCGACAGTGCTGGAAATCCCGATTGTCCCTAAGGTAAGTAACCTAACCAACCCCAATAACCCTTCTTAGGGGTGCCTAAACCCTAACCTCCCCCCCCAGTGCCTAACCCTAACCTCCCCCCTCTAAGTGCCTAAACCTAACCCTCCCTCCCCCTAGCCTAGCCCTAACCCTCCCAGAGGGGTGCCTAACTCTAATTCCCCCCCGGGTGCCATAAACCTAACCCTCCCCCCCGCGGCTGTTAGCTCGCGGCACCCGGCATCCCTTCGATCGGGATGCCGGGCGCCTGTCTCCCAGTGCCGGGAAAATGACAGGCATCTAGATTTTAGACACCGGTCATTTATCCCTAGGCGGGATAATGGATTCGGGAAGCCGGCGGTCGGGATTGCGGCCGCCGGCTTCCTAAACGTATCCCACAGGAAATACTGAAAGGACAACATTTAGGAAGAGACAGAACTACCACAGACTTATATACGTCTGACCCCAACAAACCCAAGCACAGCAGGGTTATTGGCACCTCGCCATGTTTTCTATTACGTCTCTCTACTTTCAATGAGACTGGGGCTTCAATGTAAAATTCCAAATCCATCAGGCTGTCCTGACTATAAATGGTCATACAGCAGGCAAAATATTACATTGGCTGTTTGGAGATACAGGGGTTTATGTATAAAGCAGTGAAAAGCGTGGAGAAGTGGATGGAGAAGTTGCCCATAGCAACCAATCAGCTTTGACGTAGCATTTAACAAGTACAGTCTATAAACTAACAGGGAGGAGCTGATTGGTTACTATGGGCAACTTCTCCACTGGTCCACTTCTCCACACTTTTCACTGCATAAACCATGCAAGTTTTACAAGTTTACAATCTAATCTCAGGCAGCTCTATATAACCTTGTGCAACGGCTCAAATTTTGATTTTAAAACATGTGATAGAGACAAATTGGAGGGTGATTCATGAAAATGAAATATGCGGGACTGTACAGTGGTACCAACATTGAGCCTATTTTTTTGGCAGATAGATTTTAAAGGGGGTAGCACAGAGCAACAAGAGTAACAAGCTATGTGTTCTGAACGGTATGCAGTTGGGATGCCGACTCCCGGCTATCAAATCCTGGCAGGGTACTAATGACAGGCATCGAAATCCCGATGCCTGTCATTAGACCTATGCCGGGAGCCTGACGCCCGGCAGACCGAACGAAGGTAAGCCGGACGCCGGGCCCGGACACCCGTGGGTTTTAGGTTTCAGGGCTCCCAGGGGGTCTTAGGGTTAGGCATCCCCCCGGGAGGGTTAGGGTAGGGGAAGGGGGGGTTAGCGTTAGGCACCCCAACGGGGAGGTTAGGGTTAAGCACCCCCCCGGGAGTCTTAGATTTAGGGTGCGGGGAAGGGGGGGTTAGGTTTAGGCACTTACAGGGGGGGTTAGGGTTAGGCACTAGTGGGGGAGGTTAGGGTTAGGCACCCTAAAGGAGGGTTAGGGGGGGAGAGGGCTAGGGATAGTTAGATACTTAAGATCGGCATTGTCAGGGCTGCCGGTCTTCCGCTGTCGGAATTTGAACCGTCGGACATAGATCCGGCGGTCATTCATACTGATCCCATTCTGAACGTATACCATTTATCATGTGTGCCCAGCATAGCATGGAGGTATACATGTAACATACTGTATGACTCAATTCAATAAATTATTAAAGCATCTTTCTTAGGACATTTGTACTAATATTTGTTTCAATTGATAATTCAATGTACAAATGGAGTGTGTTATTTGCCTATTTACAAGCAAATCTGGCTCTTAGCGATCTTCCTCTAGCTATATATAAATGGCACACTCTACTATTTCTGTCAAATATATTATTGTCACTCAAAACCAATATGGTGGAGATGAAAAACAGGGCACTGTGCCTTTTGCTAAATGTTGAATTTAGGGACAGGAACACTATAAAATATTTATGTGACAGGGAAAATTACAGTGGGAGGGCATTAACAACTCTGTCAGTTAGAGAAATCAAATAACCAGTCAGAATGAAAGAAAGCCATACCACAAGTACTATATATTTCAATATTAGCTTACTATATACTGACCTCTACACAAAAAGGAAATTAAACAACGAAAATTTTACATTGTTTTGGTATTCTCCTTTCCATAAAACATTTAAAATACAAAGACAAACAAAAAGATTCTACCTGCATCTCCTATAACTGTCCAGGAATTTGGAATTCAATTAAAATACTGTAAGACAGTAATGATCTCTGAAGGTCATATGCAAAGTTATAATATCAATGGTTATCATACTCTAATTTTTGCCAATTTTACTTGTTATTTATGTCAAACGCAGCTTGTCACTAAACTCATACAATATCAGTAGATCAATGTTATCCGACTCATGCAGATGTGACTAGCAGCCGTATGATTCTGCTGTTGACTAAAGTAAAATACTGATTAAAATCAAGGGAACGCGACATTATGCGATGGCAAGGTTTTTCTTTTCATATCAAGGACAAATTAAGCATTCCACAAGGAGAGAAAGAGATGACAAAACAACTAGGCTTCTAAATTATAAAGTGCATAGACAGGAAGAGAGAGACATTAAAGGTAGTCAGGGAGGATAGATTGGGACAGGGCGGCATAGCATTGAACTGTAAACCTTTTAACAAACATAAATTGAAATGTTCACAGTAAGGTTTAAAAAATAATAAGTCGTAAAATGTTAATTTCAAATTTCAGCTCTGAGACTGGAATGGAGGAGGTGCAGTGGAAATAAGAATGCAACTATGGATGGCGGATAGCCAGTGGGTTTCTCTGATGGTACATACTGTAGTAGTGGTACATTTTTCTTTGTATATTTTTTCATTCTTATAATTAGTTCTGGAAGCAGGAAGTTCTTAGATGTATGAGCACAAGTGACTGACCATACTGTATGTAAAAGGAATCTAAGCGAGATCTGTGAAACCAGTTACTTTGTGCCACTAAACAAGAAAAGAAAGCATGAAGATGCTGGAATAGTAGAATCTTCATCCGATCCTCCAAATCATACTGAAACCAACATTGAAGATACATGTGTGACATGTCCAAGAGGAACCAGCAATACATGAAGCTGAAGGTGCGTCTCGCAACTTGCCTAGAGTTTGGACCCTAAAAATCTTAAATCAGTCTGTAAATTTAGGGTAGTACTGGTATATTTTTCATAAATAAGGCACTGTGGACAGCTAAATAAATAAATAGCTTACAGTAATTAAAAGCCATCTACTTTTTTAAATTATGTTGTTATATGTCACTTAGGGGTCTATTCATTATGTTAATTATCGGCGTCCGAACGGACCCCAATAGTCAACATACTAGCTCGGCACAAGCGCCGGAGCAATTCGGAGCAACGGCTTCACTGCTCCTTTCGGAGACCTACAGGTCACGCATGCGCGGAAGAGCTCCGACATCTGGCGGAAAAAGCCGGACAGGGGCGGAGGGATCCCATAGGGAAGGAGCGGCTTGCGAGCTGCGAGCTAACGCCATCTGAAGATGGCGAATACTCCCGCAGTCAAGCTCAGAAAATATTGTATTTTCAGGGCTTGATGAATTCTGTCCCCATATTAGTATATGGGGACAGCAAGCCATTCCAGGAGAGAACAGTAAGCAGGAGATATTTGTGATATCTCCTGCGTTACCTTCTTGATTAATGGTCTGGACAGTTAATTTCTACAATTGCAGGTGAAAATGTTCATTTCCACCTGTTTTTGTAGAAATTAAGTGATGATAAATAGACCCTTTAAAATTTTACATACGTACTGCTCAGTGCAGTGTTTGCCTTTGGCAAAGAAAAGACATGAGGAACACATTTACAATAGAGTAGGGCAGTTCAATAATACATATGTTGATTAGTGCAGCTCACACAAATTTTGCACCTGCAGCGGCTCACACACACTTATATGCCCCAAATATGGATAACATTGCCCACTTTCTAAATACTTTTGCACCCCTTGGAATTTGTGTGCTGCACTTCCTATGTGCACAGTGATACAATGACACAAAGGGCCTTATTCAGCAGTGCAGTGCTGCGGTGGGAGGGTTGGGCAGCAGGGGAGAGGGTTAGGGTTAGGCTGTGGGGGGAGAGTTGGGCAGCAGGGACGGAGGGTTAGGGTTAGGCTGCGGGAAAGGTGGGTTAGGGTTAGGGGGAGGGTTAGAGTTGGAGCACTTACATATTTGGGTCGGGATTCTGACTGTCGGGATGCCGCTGTCAATATTCTGACCACCGGGATCCTGTACTGAACCCGTGTTAACGATACCATCTTTGTGCTAGCATTGAAATGTATAATTGTATGCCTTGCAAAAGCCTATGAAAGATCTTTCAGCTCATTTATTATCTCATACACACAGATGAAATTTTGCTTTTATACTTTTTCACAGGGTCCGGCACACAACTGTAATTAGCTTTGTATGCATATATCAAACTGATCCTTCCATTATTTACAGCCATTCAGAGCCATGGTATTCTCCAGTGCTGCCATCTTGGCTAACAAAGCTTCTAAGCAAGGCAAATTGCATCACAAAGCAACTTAATATTGATGTTATGCTGTTGTTTAGTAAATGATGCACGCAGTGACTTGGTAGGGTCACAAGGTCTTCGGTTTTAAAAGTGGAGTAATCCTGCAGAAATCTACAATATAATTCTTCAGCATTGTTGATTATTATTATTCAATTTAAATGGCTCTTCCTGTTGTTACTTCTATTTTCCTGCTGTCCATGATTTCCACTGGGGCACCGCTGCTCTAATATACTATGTTGTGCTGTACCTGTATTTCTAGTATACAGTATGTAGATATTAATATTATGAAATTACCTGAATCAATAAATTGTGTATATGAAAATGTTACCTGAGAGCCCATTATCACATCTCTATGCATCCTCTGCCTCAGTTTGTTAGATTTTATTATCCTTTTAAATAAAATAAATATCGGAACATATTGTTGCATGTATATCCAAGCAGTGCATCTTTGCTGCTTATGAAAACAGGTATAATAATTATATAACACAGGCCTACATGGCATATATCCCATTAGCATGATCTGAAGAGCCTCGGCATATGGCATTGCAGAAAGCAGAGAAAAACAACCTACAGGTCTCAGAAAGAAATGATTGCATTTTTCTAACAAGGCTATTACTGGGAAGGTTTTGAGGCAGGAGATCTGCAGCTGGAATTCTAAGATGTAATGTTCTACAAATAACAGCTTGTTAGCTGCGCAACCTTACAGACTAACATTTACAGAGTGAATGCAAACCTAAAGGGGTCTCCTTTCTGCGCAGTAAATGGCATTAGCTAAGACAAGCACATAATGAAGCCACTGCTCACACATCACTGCCCAGGTTGGCAATTTGAAGTACAATTGGCAATATGTTATTAGAAAAGAATAAGACTGAATAATGTTAAAAAAAAAAACCTTGTTTTCCCGGCTGCCTACACAAACTGTTTAGCAAAACTCTTTGACCATGAGGATAATGAGAGCCTTCTCTGATTTAATGTTTGCATGGGAATGTACTGTATGTGATTGCTGAGAGTTATGTCATGGATATGTACAAAAACACTTTGCTGAAGATATAGATTAGATGTCATTTAACAAACTGATGACTTTAAAATGGTATGAATGGTATGAACTACATGATATATTACTAAAGTATTATAATTTAGACTAGAACTTTATCCCATACAACGTTCAACCATTGAAAAACAAAATAATATGTTTATATTTGAAGACCTTAAAGCCAAGTGGATATCACGGCTACAAAATACTAGTACTACTGTATCTATAGAGAGGGCCTTTGTAAGGTATTAGAAACAGGACGAGATGTATCAATCTATAAAGGGCGGTAAAACCTCCGGAAACTGACTTATTTACTTGCAATACATATAGGGGCTCATTCAGACCCGGTCGCAACCAGGTCGATGGTTAGCCCTGCGCACGGCCAGAGGCCGCACTGCGCGTGCGCAAGCCCCGGAGCTCTCTACAAAAGAGGCGGCTGTCGATGGTGATCGACAGCTCGACAGATCGACAGCTTGCCCCGTTTTGTAGGCGGGCCTGGGGGGTGGTTTCCAAAACGGAGGCGTTCCTTAAGGAATGCCTACCGTTTTGTGGGCGGCCGCACTGACATCATCAGTGATGTCAGTGGGGAGTTTCCTGCTCGATCAGAGCAGGAAGCTCCCTTGGGCTTGCGGTTGCCGAGACCCAATCTTAGGGTCTCGTCGCAAGCCCCGATGGTCACGATGGTGTTCACCAACGCGACCATCGACCTGGTCGGTCGCTAAGCTGTGGGTGGTAACCCAGAGCTTAGCTAGCGACCAGGAGGCCGCACTAAAAAAAAGGAAGCGGCCGCCCTCATTCAGAGAGAGCGATCCCTTCTTGCGACCGCCTCTGAATGAGGGCCATAGATCATGTGGCAGAGCATTTCCTTTAGGATTCTATAGGGCTGCAATGTTACTGTGTGCAGCAAGCATGGGAAGCATAGCTTGTGCCTGAAAGGTTCCGCCTTCAATAGATGGTGCCGCCTATAGATGTCAATGGGCTTCTTTTCACAAAAAATCACAGAGAGAGATCAGCTTGAACATAGGCAGTCCGATAGACATACATGTGCATTTGGACTTCTGGGTCATAAATCTGGAAGTGTCTGCATTGCTGGGACAGCTCTATATCGTATGTATTTGTGATACATGTTTCCAGCAGTGTCTGTGATCCTGTACATAGAGAACATGACTCTAGCATTTAAGGTACAGCAGAAATGCTCCACGATTATAGACTCAGTCAATGTTTGCTTGATCTGCATCCAATGCTGCGTACAGCATTTGTACGCAGTTACAGACAACTATGAAGACTTCAGTGGGCGTCTCAATACAAGTTTCTTTGGCTGTTGCAATAGCAGATTTGCACATCCGCAGCTGCTGCAGCAATAGCGTACAACTCTTAATATGGCCCCACAATCATTAATATTATTTTGCACACATTAACTCCTCCAGCATAACAATCCTCCAAAATTAGTGAATAGGTATGACCAAAGGGACCAAAGAAGCACACAAACATCCAAATATACAAAGCAAACCTAACCCATATGATGGTAAAAAGAAAAAAAAAATGGTAAAGCAACAGCCACACATATAATATACAGTATATATTTTGTTCGCCGGGATCTCTATATTACTGTCCTATTAGAGCATAACAAAAGGAAGCCTTCCTCATATAATTACCCCAAAAGCAACCTCTAAATAACATCAACATAAACAAAAGGAAACAGCACAGATATATATATATATATATATATACACATATATATATATATATATGCATATATATAATATATATATATAATATATATATATATATATATATTGTGGTGAGTGGGATGGTCTCTCACCTGAATTGCCCACATTCTGGTGGGATCCACTCCATACAAGGGAGAGGAAAACAAGATTGGTACATTCTGCACCTACAATAAGAAGTTTGGAATTCTGGATTTTCTGGGCTACACAGCTCAAACTGGAAATATAAAATTCCGGGTTTTCCAGGTCACCCAGAGCCAGCAGGAAGTCAGCAGCACAGGAAGGGTTGAAGACTCTCACACACCTGTTGCTCATTGCTCCTGATGCCGGACAAGCTGGCAAGGTGATAGGCCACGGGTGGTGGTTAGCATTAGGATGCCAGGACCTGGAAGGTCCTCAGATGTTGTGACTGCTGACTGTTAACCACAAGAAGTACTGGAACATTTACTTTTAATTGCTTATTTTCTGTTATGTGCCTGTGTGTATCCAGGCCTATGCTCACATATGCTGAGTTGCAGTGTTTACTGCCATTAAAAAGACACTACTTCACCTGCCTGTCTGGAGTCCTCATTTCTATATCCTGTGTTACTATATATATATATATATATATATATATATATATATAATATATACATATACACAGTCAGGTGCATAAATATTGGGACATTGACAGAATTTTCATATTTTGGCCTCTATTCACCGCCACAATGGCTTTGAAATGAAACAAACAAGATGTGCTTTAACTGCAGACTTTCTGAATTAATTTGAGGGTAATTACATCCAAATCAGGTGAACAGTGTAGGAATTACAACAATTTCTATATGTGCCTCCCACTTTTTAAGGGGCCAAAAGTAATGGGACAAACTAAACAATCCTAAATCTAACTTTCACTTTTTAATACTTTGTTGCAAATCCTTTGCAGGCAATTACAGCCTGAAGTCTGGAACGCATAGACATCACCAGACGCTGGGTTTCATGCCTGGTGATGCTCTGCCAGGCCTCTACTGCAAATGTCTTCAGTTCCTGCTTGTTCTTGGGGCATTTTCCCTTCAGTTTTGTCTTCATCAAGTGAAATGTATGCTCAATCGGATTCAGGTTCAGGGGATTCACTTGGCCATTGCATAACATTCCACTTTTTAGCCTTAAAAAACTCTTTGGTTGCTTTTGCAGTATGCTTCGGGTTATTGTCCATCTGCACTGTGAAGCGCCGTCCAATGAGTTCTGAAGCATTTGACTGAATATGAGCATATAATATTGCCCGAAACACTTCAGAATTCATTCTGCTGCTTTTGTTAGCAGTCACATCATCAATAAATACAAGGGAACCAGTTCCATTGGCAGCCATACATGCCCACGCCATCACACTACCACCACCATGCTTCACTGATGAGGTGGTATGTTTTGGATCATGAGCAGTACCTTTCCTTCTCCACACTCTTCTCTTCCCATCACTCTGGTACAAGTTGATCTTTGTCTCATCTGTCAGTAGGATGTTGTTCAAGAACTGTAATGGCTTTTTTAGATGTTGTTTGGCAAACTCTAATCTGGTCTTCCTGTTTTTGAGGCTCACCAATGGTTTACATCTTGTGGTGAACCCTTTATATTCACTCTTGTGAAGTCTTCTCTTGATTGTTGACTTTGACACATGTACACCTACCTCCTGGAGAGTGTTCTTGATTTGGCCAACTGTTGTGAAGGGGTTTTTCTTCACCAGGGAAATAATTCTTCTGTCATCCACCACAGTTGTTTTCCGTGGTCTTCGGGGTCTTTTGGTGTTGCTGAGCTCTCCGGTGCGTTCTTTCTTTTTAAGAATGTTCCAAACAGTTGATTTGGCCACACCTAATGTTTTTTGCTATCTCTCTGATGGGTTTGTTTTGATTTTTCAGCCTAATAATGGCTTGCTTCACTGATAGTGACAGCTCTTTGGATCTCATATTGAGAGTCGACAGCAACTGATTCCAAATG
Source organism: Taudactylus pleione (assembly GCA_031769625.1). Classification (NCBI taxonomy): domain Eukaryota; kingdom Metazoa; phylum Chordata; class Amphibia; order Anura; family Myobatrachidae; genus Taudactylus; species Taudactylus pleione. The sequence continues at coordinate 28,380,589 of JAUIMM010000007.1, read as the reverse complement.
CAAATGTCACACCTAGAGCTTTTACCTGCTTAATTGATAATGAAATAACGAGGGATTGTGATGAAAAGAGGCCAAAATATGAAAATTCTGTCAATGTCCCAATATTTATGCACCTGACTGTATATACAGTATATATATATATATATATATATATATTTATATATATTAGTGTGAGATTTGGATGCCTGCAGTACCTGGCAGGCTGCTCCTCATCTTGTTTTCCAAAGAATTGGAGGAGATAAGGAGAGGAGAAAGCCCGGCCGGCCAAAGGGAGGAGAGATCCAGTTGGCCAGGGGGAGGCAGCCGATGCTTGTAACAGCACACATCACCAGCAGTGACAACACTGGCGGATACGGCAGCCTGGCTGAGATCTCGCACTGGCAGTGACCAGTGCAGTGACCAGTGCAGTGAGATCATGTGGAGTGACAGTGGTGGCGTCTGATTACACCAGCGGCTGCCGCCAGCGCAGTGTGAAAGAAGGATGTCTCTCCTTTACAGACATCCTTCACTCATTAGTTTGGCATACTCAGCACTGCCCTAGAGTGGCCGGCACTCTAGGCACCCTAAAGCTGCCTAATGGTGGCGCTGGCCCTAGGTAGTCAAAATATCCAGGCTCGCTTGTGATGCATATCTCTTAATAAACACAGAACATTATTTTACCATTATTATTATGATGATGATGATGAGGACTATTATTGTTACTATTATTATTACTACTGTATAATTTTTTTCACAATTAATTCAGGTAGCTACTGTAGCCACATCTACAACCATTTGGTGGATTGCATTCCTGTGTAGTAACTTGACAATGGTGCTCAAGATAAGTTTTGTATAACCTTTGCATTGTATAACCAGTTTATTATCTGTATGTGTGTCCCGTACACTACATGATGACAGTTATAAGGGCTACATCCATACTATGTACCATAAACCAAAGTATGTATAAAGGGTAAACAGATGTCCTTATTTGGAAATAAACAATGTGCATTTTTGTGACATAGCTTAATATTCAATAAAAATATCTCAGAATGATAAATCTGAAAATATCCTAGACAAAGAAGCTTAGTGAGAAGCACCATAAATCAGTTAACAGCAGTATAATTGTAGGTTTTGACCTTTTTTATACTACCCCACCATGTTGAATAAACAGTCTCATTAATAATATTTGAAGGATTCATTACAATTGATGGAAGAGAGTAAGAGATGGCCTTTTATCTAAAAAATAGTGCCTCATTTTAACGCATCAATATGCATTGCTGACCTGAGCTGGTGGCGTCTGGGTTAAGCAGATGACCAGGCTGTGGCATTGTAACAAATATACAGTTTCACATGCTGGCATTGTTACTGAGCCTTTCTGAACAACTGGAAGATAAACACACTGTCTTGCACATTACACAGCAAGGCTCTACTAATAGATGATCTTGTCAGACCAACTCGATAAGACCTTTTCCAGGCACTGACCAAAGGAGATTGATAACATAAAGCCAAGTGAAACAGCCAATCTAGATTTCAGTAAGGTTTTATTTTTAACTCTGAGTCCCATAGCAGGCTTATGAGCAAGATGTCAAGTTCCTGTACTCATCAGCAGAGAAAATTTAGAAAGGACAACAGTTACTTAAATAACGGATGTCAGTTGATTTTCTTTATAGTGGTTCATAAACAGGTAGATAGCCTCAATATTTCAGAAAATAAATATGTCTACAACAATAACATAACTCTTTGGCTTAGTCCTCTGTATCTTCCAATAGATACAATGATCTTGCAGTAGAACAGGTAGTAAAATCACCAAGGCCCTGCGATTTTTTCCCTATGGGGCATACAGGTGCAATGTTAGTCTAAATGGCTCTGCCAGACCTACCTGAACATTCACCAGGTATATAGCTATAAGATCTAGGCACTAGGGGGTGGGTTAGGGTTAGGCACTAGGAGGAGGGTTAGGGTTAGGCTATGAGAGGGAGAGTTAGGGTTTGGCTGCGGGGGGGGTGAGGGTTAGAGTTAGGCTGAGGTTTAGGCTGCGGGGGGGTTAGATATAGGGGTAGGGTTAGGATACTTACTGACAGGTGTCAGTATCGTAACCCTGTCGGGATATCAGACCGCCGGCATCCCGTACCCAACCCGTACCAAAGTATTGTTTATTCACACAGTCTTATCTAGTGATATTAGTAGTATATTTATTTGGATGAAATAGTTTTTACACATCATAAAATAACACTTTTCCTGCTGTGCAGTTAGCTGCATCCTCCACACAGTGGGCCTGAGTTACAGGTGTACGCACTGACGACATAGTGGAGTGATTTTATGCAACTGTGCATGAGTCTAAGTTGCACCGCGCATGCGTCCCGATTGTGTCCGCACAGAGTCACAGCTGTAATTTCAGGAGCAAACAGGGAAAAGTGGGAAATTAAAATTTAGTGGCCGTTGCTGGGCGGTGACATGGAGGTGTCTTATCGTACACATGGAGATGGTCCGTCTTATGGGCATATTATGGGAGTGTCGTGGGCATGTCAGTAAAAGTTACTAGGGAGTTTTGTGGAAGGTTGCAGTAAAACCTAATAAAAAGGCTGAATTAGTGAAAAAGTCCAAGTTTGGAGGGTGAAACGCACATCCACACACAGCTCCCATCGGTGCCGATGGGAACTTACCCGTAGAGAGACAAACTGAGATCACTCTCTCCTAAGCGACATACAGTTACTTCCCCTCTAATTATCCTGTCACTCTCTCATCTGGTCTGATGGTGGAACCCTGCAATGTATGACAACAGGGTCCACGCTGGCTAACATAAAGACGGAAAGCAGACGTGACCTATTGTATCTTACTTCAACTGCAGCATCTGCTCATTTACCTCCCCAAGCACACTGTTCACTGTTAAATTGCACACAGTAAGTGAAAGGGTATATTTACAGTGTTGTAAGTTCCAGTGGCGGCTCCAGGGTGGGGCTGCAGCGCAGTCCAAAATTCATATAGGAGAGGCACACCAACTGCCAGGGAGTCCTGGATGGTGATATTTGGTAGTGTTTGGGGTGGCAGTTGGTGTGGTTCTCCTATTTGAATTTTGAACTGTGCTGCAGTCCCACCTCTGGAGCCACACTGGTTATAACTCTTGTAACTCTTTAATCTTTCCTATTGACACATACAGTTTAATGAGATTACAGAGACGTCTATTTCTCATATTAATTAAATGTCGTATTAAACATATGTTAAACTTATATTGAGATATAATTGGACCATATAAACTATATGTTATGTTCTCACTATTCTAATGCATGTTTTTTTCTGCATGTTAAAGATACATCTAGTTGAAACATTTAAAGTGCCTTTTATAACTTTCATTTTAGTAGCAATCATCTCTGTGACATGGATACATTTGTTTGAAATATCTAAAGTGCAGTATCTTAGGCTACTGTTTCACTTAATTAACAATTGCTATTGTCCTCTTGTTTAGCCAATGAGCTGTTTTGAACTATTTTCATCTAGCCCATTAGTCATTCTTGCAATATATTTTTACTGTTTCAAATATCGTGGATAATTATTTTATGCCATTACCATAACATCTCATGACTTATCTGAATAATGCAATATATTTCTCTTTACTACCCTGATATATAAAATTGCATCCGATAACCAAGTGACCTCTTACACCTCTACAATCACTGGTATACTGGTATGTATGTAGGTGAGCATGTGGTAGTTATATAGAGTGTAAGCTGCACTGGAGCAGGGACTGATGTAAATGGCCGCTCTGTAAAGTGCTGTGGAATATGTGTGCACTATATAAATAACTAGTACTAATAATAGTCTATTTATTGAGTTATGTTATAGGGCTCTATTTATTAACATTATTTTTACTAAAATAAAGTGAAAAAGGGTGTTTTCACACCCTTTTCAAATTATTTTAGTTTCATCTAAAGTTACTACAGGGCAAATGGAGTAGAATTTGTAAAATTCTACTTCAAGCCCTAATTATCACTTATTTTTAGTAAGCAGATCGCATTTCCCATAATTGTAATGGGAAATGTGATCTGCCTGCAAGTTACTAAAAATACCGGGGAAAGCCCTGTGATAATAACGTCATATATATTTTTATTTTCTAGGGCAGAGGTTCCCAAACGCAGTCCTCAAGGCCCTCCAAAAGTTCAGGTTTTAGAGATATCCATGGTTGAGCACAGGTGGTTAAATCAAATTGACTGAGGTACTAATTATGTCATCTATGCTCAACCATGGATATCTCTAAAACCTGAAGTGTTGGGGAGCCTTGAGGACTGCATTTGGGAACCTCTGCTCTAGGGGCTATGGTAAAAAATGCACCGGTTTCCCTTAATGGATGAAAATATCAGTTCTTCTCAACTCCTCCTCAGGGTTTTTATGAGAAAGAATAATACTGGAGAGACTATGGGCTCTACTTACTACAATCCACATTTGTAATGCAGATTGTAGTGTGATATTACTGACTGAATTGGCATTGTGAATTCAGACAATATCACAGGGATTTACTAAAAATCCCTTGCAGGGACAGAGCTTGCGATAAAGTTCTGTCCCTGCGAATCCCCTCCGCACACTTATCACGGTATTTTGCCAAAACATACCGTGACAAGTGCCGACGCATGCGCTGACCAACCATCACTAAGCCCTGCCCCGCCCCACCAATAAGCCCCACCCCCCACAATTGCGGACCCCCCCTCCCATAATTACACTTACCTGCAGTTATAGGTGCTCCTGTGATGTCCTCCATGGCTCCGGTCAGGTGACATCCCATCCTGCACTAGGACCCTGTCAGGTGATGACCGGGCCCCAGTGCAGCATGGGAGACCAGCTGACTGGAGGGAGGACATCACCCGGAGCCCCGATCACTGGTTACTTTTTTTTTTTTTCTACAGTGAATCAGGATGTGGTCTTTTTATTTTTAACGTACTGTATTTATTTTAAATTTTATGAGCAGAAAAGTTCCAAAATATATGCAATGGCAAATAAAATACTTGGATTTGCATATGAACATGAAGGTACAAACTGAACAATAGACCGATCTGAGAGCATATATAGAGAGAAGAGAACCGTCAGATGCCAAAACACATATTAAAATGAACTATAAATAACAATACAAAACAAATGGAAATCGTAAGAGCATGGGAGAAAGCAAGATGAAGAAATAGGAAGAAGAAAAGGAAGGGAAGAGAAGTTGTAGGGGGGGATGGGGAAAGTAGAGAAGAGGCCTATTCCGGGTCAATGTTACAAATTAGAGAAGCCTAAGCAAAGATCCCCAAATCCCCCATTACTCCTATGTGGTTTAACACAACATTCTCTCTGGGTTTCTATTCCAGTCATTTCTACTCCTGGATTAAGGGAGGTGTTAGAGTGGTATCTGATCTCCTTTATCCGGGTGGATGCACCTCTCTGGGTTCCTTACAATGTAAGTTTAGCATACCTTCTATTAACTCTTTTACTTAGATTCAAGTCCAATATTTTATCAAGTCCCTCCCCCATAGCTCTATAAACAGATCCTTAATTCAGTTTGAGTCTTTGTGTCTCCATAATGCTCTAATGATGGGGCCCGGTACTGACAAGATAGGCAGCCCCCCCCCTGGTGGTGGAGGAGGGCAGAAGTGGGCAGAGCTACACTGGGGGGAGTGACATCAATTGGTGTCTCTAAAAATTCTCAAACTTTGCGCTGTGGTTGTTGTTAGATTGACATGCTAGATGATTTATTAGATATACAGTGTATATATATACTGTATATATATATATATATATTACACTGAAAATGCTGGATCCACAGAAAGAGCCAGGACAGGGCAGGCTGGCTGGACAGGAGATAAGGAAGGCTGGCTGGACTTGGGGGGAGGCACAGGGCAGAGAAGGCTGACTAGACTGAAGGGACTGGGCAGGGAAGGCTGGCTGACTAGGGGGAGAGGGCAGGGAAGGCTGGCTAGACTAGGGGGGAGGCACAGAGCAGGGAAGATTGGCTGACTATGGGGGGGACTGAGAAGGCTGGCTTCACTAGGGGGGAGGCACAGCTCAGGGAAGGCTGGCTGACTGGGGGACAGGGAAGGCTGGATGAACTAGGAGGTAGGCACATGGCAGGGAAGGCTGGCTGACTAGGGGGGGTACAGGGAATGCTGGCTGGACTTGGGGGTAAGCACAGGGTTGGGAGGGCTGTAACAGGGGAGGGGCAGGGCAGAAAAGGCTGGCTGAAACAGCGGGGTAGACAGGGAAGGCTGGATGAAACAGCTGGGTGGACAGGGAAGGATGGCTGGAACAGGGGGGAGAACACAAACCAAGGTCAGGGAGTACCTGTCTTTTTAGCTGGCTGTGCTTGTGCAGCCAGCCAGGTAGAATTAGCGCTTACTCCTTTTAAGAGATGGGAGCACGGGTGGCAGCGGTGCTGCACCGGGAGCCAGGAACGGCAGACCAGGAGAATTCATATACAGCAGCTCTGATGGCATTTCAAAGCCAGCCGCGAGCCAATCACAGCTCGCAGACCGGCAGCCAATCAGGAGCGACCGCTCCTGATTGGCTGCCATTCTGCGATGGCTTGTTGCCACGGGCATTGATTGTATGAATTCTCCCTGCATCCCTGTCTGCCAGTGTGGTGTAGCACCACTGCAACCTGGGCCCCCCTCTCTCTCCCTTCCCTCTGGGCCCAGGATTTGAGGCCCAGTGGTCCCCCTTGATGGCGGCCCTGGTACCTAGTACCTGCTGGTTTACACAGAATGTATAACTCAAATCAATGTTGGAGAGGTTGCAGAGAGGTAGGTAATTTACATATATGGTGGTCTTGCCCTAAGATAGTTCTATTCTGGGATGGGGTTACCCATCTTCTATCGGATGTTCTTGGAATACTTCTGACTAAGTCTCCTTGGTCTTTTCTCCTTGGCTGTCCACTTAAGGGCATTACCAAGCATGCCGATAAGCTCTCATATTTTAAATTAATCTTATGTGGAATTATCTTTCAAAAATTATAGTATTATTAACCATACAGTACTATATATATATATATATATATATCATCATAAAAATATCATTATATATTATAAAAATAATATACACTCACATAGTATATTAGCATAAAGTTATGTTGTCCGAAAATATATTACTCTATATCCTTGAATAATCTTTCAAAAGAATGAATAATTACTCCCTTTTCAATGTATTCTGCATGCTGACAAAAACAAGATTAATAAAATAAACAAAAAGTTCAAATTTGTGATCTTATTTTATAGTGTTAAATTAAGTCTATAAAACAAATAAAATTTTAGAAGACAAATTATAATCTGAATGCAAACAGCATATTGCAAATGCAAAATAGGTACATCTCAAACTAAATCATAACTAATCCTTTATGTGTTAGTGGTTAATGGTCGAATATTTTTCTATCTGAATAAATAAATTTGATTTACATTAATTTATTCATGTAATAACTCCTTCTTGTGAAAGTAATATTAAATTATTCATATTTGCACGACCACCACCCATTAGGCTAATACAGATTTATTCCTACTCAGCAACTACCACCCATTAAACTAACATCTTTTCATTAATGCAGAGTACACAGAACATCTTCTTATTTTTTTTAATAGCTCACCTTAGACATGTGAACAGCACAATATATATATATATATATATATATATATATATATATAAAAATATATATATATATATATTTTTTTTTTCCATTTCTACAGTAAAGAACCAGAAAGAGGAAACTTAAATAAGTAACAAAATAACCTTATATTTACTTTCAATAATTGTCAGTGTGTGAGTGTGTGTGTATTTACAATATTACTAGTAGATTACAATATTGTCTTGTGGCTGGTCACTACTGTATATAAATAAACTAGTATATACGCAGATATCGTTGGGCAAATATAGATATACCCTCAATTTAGAACTTGGTATGTTAGTCAATACAGCAGAAATTGTTACAGTGCCGTCACTAGGGGTGTGGGAAGAACAAGCCGCACTGGGTGATACAATACAAAGTTGTGACATCAAAATAGCAGAGCACATCATCCACTGTGCCGGGAGAGGCTGGGGGATGCCCAGCAGGTGGTCACAGCCCCCAAATGTCACAAACCAGGGGGCATGGCTTCGCAGACAGAAGGTCATGCCCCCTGCAAGTGCGATGTCTATACACTGCCGCACCAGGTGTCGACACATTTAGTGATACCACTGGATAGGGGGATATTAGCACGAGAACTCAGTGGTTCATGCTGTCTCATTATCTCTGGGCGGGATGTAGTTATGAGTCCGGCGACCATGACACCACTGGTCTCAATCCCGACAAGGAAATCCCGACAAGGGACTTAAGTTAGGTGTTGAAATACCGACACCTATCTTAATCCCGATGCCGGAACGCCAAAGGACGTCAGCCCGAACGAGGTAAGTCCGGGGCACCACTAGGGGGGAGGGTTAGGGTTAGACACCCCCGAGGGGAGGTTAGGGTTAGGCACCTCCCCCGGGAGAGTTACGCTTAGGGTGTGGTAAGGGGGGTTAGGGTTAGGCACCCACGGGGGAGGTTAGGGTTAGGCACTAGGGGGGAGGTTAGGGTTAGGCACCACTAAGGTAGGCTTAGGGGGGGGGATAGGGTGATTACCTGCCCTGTCGGGATCTTCTCCCTTCGGGCTGCCATGGCTTCATACCCATTTCCTCTGGGCTACTGTTTTTAGAAACTCACATGAATATCGTGCATCCAATGGTGAGTGTGTTGTGGGGATTATAATCATTAAAATATATCCTAATTTGTTCTTTATTGTTAACATATATTATATAGTGCTTATATATTATGTGGTGCCTTACAGAGAGACTATTTAATCTTGTAGTATGCACACAGCAATGATGTGCGGTGAAGTCAATGGCTGAGGAGGCACACATATAAAAACACAGTTTTTATATCAAACCTCTGGAGCATGACAGGGAGTATGATAGGAAAGGGAGTACTTTGCTTCTGGATCTGCAGTCCCTTTTTGAAAAAGATTTGAAGAATACCACAACATAGCTTAAAAAGGAAAAATGTTTCACAACCAATCATATACCTTTCTCTATAGGAGCGTGACTTATTATCTCCCTTTCAAAAGAAGGAATCTGCTTTAAATGAAAGGGAGGGTGCACAGACCTTTGAAGGTTACCTTTTACTAGCAGCCACTTAATGCTACGTAGGGAGACTTATAAATTCATAGGGTAGTGGAAACTCATAATTAATTAACATGCTACAGTATGTAGAGAACATTCCTCAGTGAAACCTATCATACTGACAGACAAAGAAAGACCAACAGATAAGTTACTTTTTTAAGATAATTATTCATAAACAAAAATATGAAGGCTGAATTTACAGTATTGGAAACTGTGGGCATGATTAAGCAGCGATCACAATTGCGATCGCAGCTGTGATTTTGCATGGAATGCAGCTGCGAAAATATGCTAATGCTTGCCAAAGCTCAGCCAGCATAGAGACAGTCATTACTGCTTTCCCATATCCGTCCAATGTTGCTCTTCTGCGTAAACATCAGTATCATCGTCACACATCGGTCAGTCACGCAGCATTTACAACAGGTCTGACCAGCTGCAGACAATGCAAGTCTCCTCGCACGCAGAGAGCTCTCATGCTGCGTATGCAATCACAGTGGCTAATTTATGCACACCCATGAAACGGCATTCAAATGTAAAGAGACGCCTGCATTTTTCCAATCCACCGTCATCGTCACCCCCAAACGCTGTCAGCCTGTCATTCAGTTTGCGATGGATTCCTTTGTGCACCCATAATCATAATGCGATCGCTGCACATGCACAGTGCAGCTTATACGCATGCTCGTTGGCAAACAATCGCTCCATGTGCGTATGCAATCGCAATTGTGTTCACTAATGAATCAGACTCTGTTAGCACAGTACCTTTGGATACAAGTACCCTTCTTGCTATAGAATGACTACATCTGAAAAACGACAGTACATATTTTGGAAAATATAACCAGCAAAGACCCTGACTAGGAGATAATAAAGAGTTTAACAGCACCATAAGTACAAAAACAGGAAAACCACCATATACTAAACAAAATTAGCATACAGGAGCAATACAAGAAAGAGTAAATGCTTATTTGTAGATCACTAATGCTATGTTTAAGACAAATCATATCAGCTTTAAGTTTATTTATTGATAAACAAATTCTAAGTTGCTCATTAAATTTCATGACTTACACAGGTTCTTGTAAGGGGACGGCTTCCCGAGAGTCGGGATTCTTACTACATTCCCTTGTAAGGTAGGGGTTTATCTACTCAAGAAATAACACAAAAAAAAGTAGTACTACATTGGAGGATTTTGAAGTATCACTTGGTCAGATATCTCTCAATAAAAAATTATTTATCATATATTCGTAAATGTGAGTCTTCTGCATTGTATTTAGATTTGGAATACTGGCTTTTTTACTGCTTATTACAGTGTGCTGGCAAAACCTTTTACTTATGTCTTTACTTAAGTTTATTTATTTCAATAAATCAGTTAACTGGGCAAAATAGTGACCCTCCTGGCTTAAGTCAATCTCACGCCACCTCAGTGACTGATGGAGGATCCCACACTGCATAACCTGTCTGAGGTATGTAGCTCAGTGATACAGAGCTGTTTTGATGTTCAACAGTGGCTTTATATGCTCTCTAAGATGACAATGAATCATTATACTGTTTTAGCAAACATAGACATATACTGTAGCATGTGAACAAATGAGATGGCACTTGATTTATCTACAAGTGTCAGTCATGGAGTTATACATTGTTCCGAGTTAATGTTGCATTTTTCATAATCATGGATAAGGAATTAGGGTGACTGGTTGGCAGGGAAAACTAACCAGCAGCACCTAGTGTGTTCTTATCTAAACAGTGAACCCTCAGAACTGAATATACATGAGTGACCCCTTCAGGAGACTTTACCATCTGCTCTGCCTGGTACCCATGAGGCTCTGTGTTGTAGACAGCATCAGTAATTTAAAATGTGAGCATTCAACATTCACAATATGTTTGGCATCAATAAAATTGGTTGTTATGCTGTTGTAAGAGTAAACTTAATCATCAGTGATTATTTATGTACCAGATCCAAACAGTTTTAACAATGGTTATAGTGCTATCACTACCCATTTTTATTTCAGAGACATTCAGAAGCCTTTTAATGCCGATGCATAACTTCTATTTCTCATGCTCTGTAGACATTTACAATATAGTGCTAGAGATCACATTAATGCTATCAGTTTTCCCCCAGATTATGAAACCCCCGAATATGTCAGACTGTATTGATGCTAATTATTTCATTTGGTCGACATTATCCATCATATCAGTCTGCCACATCAGTTTCAGCTGGGACCACTGGCTTTCTATTTCATATGAAGAGACATACTGTACATTGCCAATAAGCACTAACAGAAAGATTGAAACCACATTTATTGCATCCATACATACAGATAACAAATAGCTCTATTTATGCTGAGACATCCTCTAATGTATTTGTTCAGGTAAGAAGTGGTTTTCAGTAGGATAGGATACAATTCATGGCCTTGAGCCACCACAATAAATCTCCAGAAATGTACAGTAGGAACATATAATGGCTGCCACAATAATTCTAGCAATAAAACACTGGGTGATGGGAAAATACAACAGTTTTCAGAGACTGGTAGTTCCAAAAGTCTCTGCAAACCCTGGCAGCCAGTAGCCTTTTAATATACCCCACCCAGCTCTATACTTTAAAATGATGTCCGGTAATTGGGCTAAATGAATCAAAGACATTTGTATTTAAATGCCAGAAAAATAGCATTTTTTTTTCTTGGTTTTAACACATCCATACAGATTCCCATATGCAAGCACAGAAACCCATGGCACAGCAGTGCCCATAGGAATCCCTCTCCATGCCCTATGGCTTGCCAATGGCCATTAGGACTCCTGGGTCATAAACCTGGTAACCAATTCTTCACCAGGACAGCTTTAATAAAACTACATTAAAACAATGGTGGTATGCATGCGAATAATGGTGGGATATATCACAATTTATTTGCAGCATATATGATACATCCTGCCCACTGTGAGATGGATGGCAACTTTATTTTGGGAGGTTTGAAAAAGTGGATATTTACATGGCACTTTACCTTTAGTCATAAACCTGAATTGCAATTCACCATGTAAATCATTTAAAAATAAGAAATTTGGTCAAATTAACCTAATGTATGACAGATCTCCCCAAAGTCTTTCCAAGAATATGCCTATTAGCAAATACATTTGTAGTCATCCCCCCAACTAACTAGGCTACAGGGACACTCACAGTACTACTAACCCCACCAGTGGTACATACAAGCTTTACTGAAAATCTTCTATAAATGATCAAATTAACTATAAATCCCTCTGCTACATATTGCAAGGAACATGTACGTACCTGCAACAAACACAAGGCTGTGGTGGTCATTCTATGGCAGTTGTTTCCCTTCAGATAAACTTTGGGATACACTGTGATCATTAGTAGCAACCCCTGTAGCAGCAGAATATGTGACAGTGTATTGGAAAACTTAGGCAATAAATGTTCAGGCAGGCCAAGCCAAAGCCAGTAATATCACACTAGCACACCCATAAAGTCCTAGAATGGGATACAGAACGACCATGTATTTATAGTTTAATGGCAGAAAATATATAGGAGAGTATTTGCAGGAGAATAGGTGATGTTGTTATATGAAAGCTAATTTTGGGGTTCAGCTAAACTCTATAAATGGAAATAGTGACCTGACAATGACTGGACCAAAAAGATTGCTACAGAAAATAATCGACTGCTCTTTAAAACTCTCAGCTAACCTGAGTTTTGTGACCATGTTTCTGCTATTTCTACTTCTTACAGAGATGCAAGGTACAAGAAAATGTCCCTGACCCCTTGTGTCAGTAGAGGCAGTACGTACAAGGCCTCAACCATTCATAATTTGCTTCTGCTTTTTTTCCAAACTGATCTTGCTGGATTTAGGCTGTGCAGGCTGAGGTTTGCATTGTTAGACTGGCAAACCAAATCCCAGCGCATCAGCGTCTGTGTTATCCCCTTTTTACTGCCAACACCAATTAATATTGTGGGAGGATAGAATATCCTTTTAAAAGAGATAAAGGAGCTCTTAGAGAGATACTTCCTTATTAAGTCAAAATATTTACTAGCTAATGTTTAAGGAATTAAGAAGTTTAATTTCACAGGAAATAAAATGATACCTTTTAACTATGTCACATGTCTTCTTCGGAAAAAATATGGTTAGAATATTTAAATTTTAACAAATAGCTTTATTAAATAAAAGTAAGAGGTGATAGGGATGTTATAAGCAACACATTCCCAGAACTTGATCAGACAAGTGGACCTATTAAAATGGTGTTTCAACAACACGTCTGGCAGAGCAGATTAATAGCACGGCACAACCCAAGTCACCCACAGCATAGCGTTTCCCTACATCTGCCGTAACAGGTCTGAGTGATTAAAAGTAGTAAAATCATTGTGGCAGATAATTAAATCCTAGCAGTGTTCAACCAGATGACTTCATTGCTATATGATAATTATTCCTGAATGCATGCAAAGTTTATCACTGTCCTTTGGAATTAACCTGCTAATTCTATTATATTTGTAGACCCACCATTGCTTAATATTATAACCTTTGGTGTCCATGTGAAATGCAACAAAACTGTATTCATGTAACAGTATTTATTCCAAACATCCAGAGGATGGAAGGTTAAGGACGATTTCATACCTAATGTGTAAACACAGTATAAATTTCACTTGTAACGTGCAAATGACTTTAATAACAACAGGCCTTATGGTACCATTCAAACATCGCAGACTGCAATGCTCTACAGTTTACACACCAGTCCATTTAAAATGAAAAATAAAATAAAGGAAAAAACAATGTAGTCACTCAGAAATTTCAAATGATTTTACTACATATTCCACAAATCATTTTCCTTAAACTCATATTCTTTCATAAAATATTATTTTGTAATAGAAGCATTTAAAAAGTGGACCTGATGGCATTAGTGCACCTTACTGGTCCTCTAGTGTACCTTAAGGTACGCACATAGAACCTCATTCAGAGTCGGTCGTACGCCTAACGATCGAAATTCAGAAAAAAAACAATCGCACGGCTGGGCAATCGCAACCAAAGTGATGCCCATACATGAACAAAGCACCTCCTCTAGCTAACGAGTGATAGCAGCTAGTGATCGAGTCGATCGTTGTCAGTCGTTGTCAGTCGCTGTATATTACTTTTCTTCTGATGGTTGCGGCCGCTTGTGTTGTGTGCAAATTACATCAAAAATTAACAAAAAACGCATAGAATAAGCCATCCCCATGAAATATATTTATTCTTATTATTCTCTAATGCAAATGCAACTGAATCAATGACAAGCCAATTAGCAGTGTTATTAGCAACAACAAACGATTATTAGCTGCTTGCATTGTGTGGCACAAAATAGAAACATCAAACATAACATCAGTCTCATTCGATAGTAACGATTGTACTCTGGTGCTTGAGAGAGCACATATTCAACCTCAAGCTGTACGATCAGCCAGGCCTCTAACCTGCTCGCAGAGTGACGTTTTACTAGTTCAGGCCTTCTATGTCGGTCGTAGCAGGAAATTTATGTACGCTCCTGAAAATGGTGAGGAACGCCTGCGTTTTTAGACCACCACCCCCGTCAACACCCACAAACGGCCTTTCATGTCAATCAACTCCCGGAAGCCACTTCCTGCTCGTAAGCCGTACGATTGACAGCATTTTGGATCGCAAGGTCTCGTACGCGCATGCGCACAACTAACCATACGCATGCGTGGTTTGGAAACATCTGATGCGTATGACCGAGGGTCCGCTTACGACCAACTCTGAATGAGGTCCATAATCTTTGATCTTGAAAGAAACCTCCACAAACTAGAAGTGCACTTTTGTGTACAGAGAAATGGACAAGTCTTTTGAGGAGCATTATGTATGAGTGTAAACATCAAATCTAGTTCAACCTCCTGCTTTTTTAGTACCAACCGTTCCAATCACATGGAGATTTCTGTTTCACTCTTAGAATACTGCATGGAGATGGTGTTTTTTACCTGTGGCATTTTTTATGTGTGATTCATTTTTAAAATAGCAATAGCCAGAGTGTGACTAGTAATGTGCTTCTCTGCTGACATGCAACATGCGCCCCTGTGCCAGCCCACCTCCTCAGAGCCTAATGTCATGACATTATGTCACGCAGAGGTATGTGGGGCTGGTAGCAGTGGTAAGTGCAGCCCTGACTGGAGCGTCCTGAGGATGCTCCCCACGGCTGCAGGGTGCTTGTCTGTAGTGTCTAAAGGACGTCCCGGCAGCGCTGCAGCAGCGATCTTGGCTGCAGGGTGCCGTTGCAAGCACCGTGCTAGCCAGAAGCAAGGACTGTGGAGCGGCGATGATGCCATCCACAAATCCCAGCACTCTGTGACGGCACCAGTCACACCCCCCAATACAGCCCTGGTAAATTGGGTCCTATAAAAGTATAGGACTAGACCAACAATTCACCAGCTCAGACTGATGCAAACTTCATGTCTATTTGCGTAGTGGACATAACCATAGACCTTTCTGCAATGTAAGGAATGCCCTTGAAAATGAGTTTTCTTCACCTCCACAATAGTCTCATTCCACAAAATGTGATGTAATTTCTGCACTGCAAAGTAAAATCAATTAAATTCACTCTGTATTTAAAACTTTACTCCACCTAACTTCTACACAGTAGGTTTGCAGGTTTTGCTACTCAGTGATTTGATGATTAACAAGGTATTCGTGGGTAAACTGAGACAAAGGGGTATATTTTCTAAAGTGCGTGTTTTTAGAAGTGGAGATGTTGCTCATAACAACCAATCAGATTCTACTTAACATTTATCTAGCACCTTCTAGAAGATATTAGATATAATATGATTGGTTGCTATGGGCAACATCTCCACTTCTTAAAACCTGCACTTTAGGAAATATACCCCAAATAGTAAATCCAAAATTGCTTTGCATTCAAGAGCATCTGTTTTTGTTTGCAAAGGAAAATAGTGATTATTACAAATGTTCTGCAGTTTTAACATGGGAAATAGGTGTGTTGTAGTGGCATTGTTGCATTCCAAATCGTACAGAGAAGAAGCATATAGCAATGAATTGTGGGCCTGATTCAGACCCACTCGCGAGTGCACAGCGCTCGCAAGCGGGTCGATGGTCCCCCACTGCGCATGTGCACGCCGGAGCCAGCTCCAGCGTGCGCATGCGCGAGACCCGGCCAGCGAAGGGTGCTCCGTCGCTACGGGTCTCGCACCAAAGCGGGTCAGCTGTCGATTGTGATTGACAGCTTGCCCCATTTTGGAGGCAGGCAGGGGGGGGTGGCTGGCCAAACGGAGGCATTCCCGAAGGAACGCCTGCCGTTTGGCGGTGGCCCCACTGATATCACGAGTGATGTCAGTGGATGAGCTTCCGGCTCTATTAGAACCGAAAGCTCACTGGGGCTTGCGGGAATGAGACCCTACCCAAGGGTTTCGTCACAAACCCCGAAGGTCGCGATGGTCGTGCCATCGCGACCATCACCTGGCTGCCCGCTTAAGCTGTGGGTGGTCACCCACAGCTTAGCGAGTGGCCAGGATGCCATCTTTAAATAAAAACAGGGACGCCCTGATTCAGAGCGAGCGCTCTCAAAAATGTCCATATTACTTCCACTGACCTGTCAAATATCACTCTTTTAAATATATATAAACTCAACATGCAGCTATCCTGTCTTAAGTGCTTTCTAATATATGCTATGCTTATTTTTAATGAAATAAATTTTAGTGGTCCACCGCACTAACCTATGGAGAAAACAGCATACATGATAAAGGGGGGATGTAGTTATTATCGACTGTGAACAGTGGCGGGCTGGGCCGGGGGGCAGGGTGCCATGTGCCCCCGGACCGCAGCGTAATGCGGGCCGTGGGCCGGTGCAGTTTGTGTCACTGTGACGTCTCTCCCATAATGCAGAGCAGCCCGGCCCGGGAGGACAGATGGAGGAGCAGATGGCGGCGGCGGGAGCGGGGATTCAGGTAAGTGGGTTTTTTTATTTTGTTTTTTATATTACGTGTGTCTACTGGGGGGGTGTCTGGCACTACTGGGGGCACTACAAAGGGGGGACTACTACTACTGGGGGCATTACAAGGGGGTGGGGGACTACAACTACTGGGGGCACTACAAGGGGGGACTACTACTACTGGGGGCACTACAAGTGGGGACTACTGCTGGGGGCACTACAAGGGGGTGGGGACTACTACTACTGGGGACTACTATTACTGGGGGCACTATAAGGGGACTACTACTACTACTGGGGGCACTACAAGGGGGGTGGGGGACTACTACTACTGGGGACTACTACTACTGGGGACACTACAAGGGGGGGACTACTACTGGGGACACTACAAGGGGAGGACTACTACTGGGGGCACTACAAGGTGGGGACTACTACTAATGGGGGCACCACAAAGGGGGGGACTACTACTACTGGGGGCACTGCAAATGGGGGGACTACTACTGGGGGCACTACAAAGGGGGGGACTACTACTACTGGGGGCACTAAAAGGGGGGTACTACTACTGGGGGCACTACTGGAGGCCTGCATAAGGGTGTTCTCTCCTGTGGCACACGGGGGCACTGCATATGGGCACTACGACAGGGGGCTGCCCTAATCTTTATTTTTACCTTACATTAATCCCATATGGACCCGCCTCCTCCCTGGAACACTGGAAGGGGGGGCGCCGTAGCACGCATATTCTTCGGACACACACGCTACTCCTCTGCCAGGGCCGCCTGCATGCATTTGCCCCCCAGGCTAAAAGTTGCCAGCCAGCCCCTGACTGTAAAATCCCAACAAGGGATTTAAGATAGGTGTCGAAATACCGACGCCTATCTTAATCCCTTTGCCGGAACGCCAAAAGGACGATAGCCCAAACAAGTTAAGTCCGGGGCGCCCTTAGCATTAGCAGCAGGGGGGGGGGAGGGTTAGGCTTAAGGAGCATAGTGGGGTAGGGTTAGGTTTTTGGGGAAGGAGGTTAGGGTGAGACACCACTAGGGGGAAGGGTTAGGGTTAGGCACCACGGGGGGGGGATATGGTTAGGCACCATGGGGGGGGGGGGCTAGGCACTAAGGGGGGAGGGTTACATTTAGCACAAAGGGGGGGTTAGGTTTAGGCACTAATGGGGAATGTTAGGGTGCGGCGTGGGGAAGGTTAGGGTTAGGCTACAAGAAGTGAGTGTTAGGGATAGGGGGGATGGGATACCAACCATCAGGATGTCACTGCCGGTATTCTGACAGGAGGCATTCCAACAGCCGGCATTAGATACCCATTCCAATAAAGGGCTATAATGTACAATGTAGGTAAAATAATTGCAAATGTGAGAACAAAAAAAATCAATGGCTTTACTGATGAGAGAGACTACAATATAGAGAAAAAAGGGCAGATATGAGACAAGATGAGCAATTGCACTTCAGAAGATTGGCTCAGTAGGAGTAGGTTTCCATAGTAGAGGTGGGAGATGGGAGGAGGGAAGATGCTAAGCTTTGTTTTAGGGAGATCACATGGGAGAAGAGGCAGATTTGAGTGTGGTCCTGCTTTACTTTTCTGAAGAAAAAAAAAAGATTATGTGGGAAGTACTGTAGGTCACAGAGCTGAACTAATGTTCAGCTATCTCTAACAACTGTCCCCACATTCCAAATATCAGTATGGGCCTTAATGGTCCACTTAAGCCTAAAAAAAATATCTCTGGTCTCTATGTACAAGGCTGCAACTAGAGGGGGGCTAAGTGTTGATTTGGAGCTGCACTGGCACTGCAGCCAGCAGCTCGCAGTAGCCCTTGAGACACAGCACCGCCTTGATTCTAATATGCAGCTCCACAATATGGCACTGGTCAGGAGCCAATTTTCAGCTCCCAGACCGGCAGCCAGTCAGCAGCGGCTGGCGGTCTGCGAGCTCCAATTGGCTCACAACCGGCACCACATTAGAATGACGGCAGTGCTGTGTCTCTAGTCTCAAGGGCTGCTGTGGGTGGGTTTCTGGCTGCAAGTGCGGCTCCAAATCAACACCTGCTGATGCAGGCAGATGGGGACAAAGCAAGAGGAGGAGAGAAGAGGAGGGCAAAAAGCTGCTGGAGGGGGAGGGGGAGGGTAAGAGGCTGCTGGTGGGGGAGGGTAGGCTGCTGGAGGGGTTAGGGCATAATGTGTAAGGGGCATTACTGTGTGGCATAATGTATAAGGGGCATTACTGTGTGTCATAATGTGTTGTAAGGAGCAATACTGTGTGGCACAATGTGTTATAAGGGGCAATACTGTGTGGCATAATGTGTTTACTGTGTGGCACAATGTGTTATAAGGGGGATCACTTAGTGTGGCATAATGTGTAGGGGGCATTACTGTATCATGAAACCACACACCCTTGCCGGAGGCACACGCAGAAGAACGCCTCTTTGGTTTTTTTTTGCAGGGGAAGGGGCACCGATTTACTGTCTTGTCCCGGGTGACAAAAATTCTATCTTTGGCACTGCTATGTACACACGTATTAGTGTAGTGACTTCCCAGTACCCTGTCTTGTACCATAAATAACATACACTGCAGCTCTGCTTCAAATACTGAGGCCTTGGAAAAAAGTGGTACTTTTGCCGCATGGTAATGATTAATCCTATTATAATACATGTGCATTGTAGTAATGCAAAGCAAGTCTGCAAGAATGCCTCACTTACAGAATGATGCAAGATGAGAAGCATTAATTTTAAAATACAACTGCTGTTTTTGTTGATTATTGAAGCCTCGAGTGTCGCAGGTCTGGATTATATATATATATATCTATATATGTATTATATACACACATATATATTGTATATATTACAGTTCATTAAGCTTTTGACCTAGCGTAATGTCAATCAATTGCTTTATTTTCTCTTTAGATGCTTAAAGAATGACCACACAATTAACGTATCTGTTGGTTTTATGTAGTCTCACATGTATGAAGTGACTGAGCACTACTAGCAATAAACCAAACGTATGCTATAGGAAGAATTGGGCAACTGTTCTTGTACAGTATATAAAATAAAGACATGTTTTCCCCAAGACACAAAACAACCGCACTAAATAAGGTTGTGAATATCCCAAATCAGCACTGGGCTTTAGTTCTACACCCTTATTTATCACAATGAATGTTTTAATCACTTACATTTTACCAGCCTTTACTTTATGAGCAAAGTGCCTTTATGCTTTAACTTAGGGGTTTGGCAGGAATCCAGGAAGGGTATACCTGACAGTATACTATCTGAGAACTACAGAAAATGCTGGTGATCCTACCTATAGGTTTATTGTTCTATTTATGTAAAAAAAAGCTTAACACTGTATGGTGATTATTGTAATATTTTTAAGTTTCTCAGTACAGATATACATCCCAAGAACCCCCAGAGCATTCCACTTACTATCTTTATACCATGTCTTAAGACTACTCCCTGTATAATGTTCTCCCTTGTTACTGAGATTTCTGCCCCTGCAGCTCCCAAACTTTGACATAAGCCCAATTAGCTGTAGATGTGCATTAGCTGCATGTAGAAACTGGTATTGTCATTCATTCAGCAAACAAAATAGGATTAAACACTTTAGACATGTGTGGGTGCCACTGCTACCAAATGCAAGTGATTGAACTAAAGATATTCAGAATTTTATGACAGATATCCAGATATAAAGCCGAAGAACCGGTTACTTGCAAAGCTTACTCATGCCACATTCTTCGGTGTAACTGCTTGTTTAGCTTATTGCCATAACTGAAACACTATCCATTCCTCATGCTAACTTCATTTAGATAAATTGAAAAATGAAACATATGAAGCAGACAAGGTAAAGCACATTAACTGCTGTAAAGAAACCTGAAAGCCAGTAATATATAGCCTATTCATAAGTAATAATATAACCTTTGATAATAATAATCCGAAATAAAAAACACATGCGCATTATCATTTTTAGAAAATTACATTATCCATAAAGGTTTATTTTCAGATATCAAATCAATATATCACTGCTCAGTCTTAAGGTGGGTACACATTAGACGGTATGTTGTCCGATCCCACAGATCGGGCCACTATATAGGACACATCATCTGGTGTTTCCCACTATGCACGCTCCCACTGGGCGTTTATGCGGGACATTCCGTTGGCCTTCTTGCATGGCCGATGAAATGACCCAGTTGCCAATGCCGGCAAGATCAATGGTACCGGTGAATTATATATCGGGTAATCATTTACCGGATCGTGCAGTGTGTACTAACTACCCAATATATCATTCATCAGCACTACCGGGCATCGCATTGGTGAGAGGCTTAGAGTGTACCCAGTTTTACTATAGCGCTCTACTGCAACTTTGTACTGACTGCCCAATATATCATTCATCAGCACCACCGGACATCGCAATGGCAAGTGGCTTTGTGTGTACCCAGTTTTACTATAGCTCTCTACTGCAACTTTGTTGCTTGTACTCTCATCGACAGTTAAAGTCGAATCCCACAACCTTGGGAGTAGACAGTAAATAAGAGGACAACTCTAGCAAGCCAAATCTGTTTAGCGTGATAGCAAAGCTCATGTCTGTGTAACTTCACTAATCTAGTCAAGTACATTTGTGCTATCTACTGAAGTGCTGTCCAGCCTCTTGTAACTTTTATGGAATCAGTATAGTGCTAGGTCAGACCACAGGGGAACACTATAATGTAAAAAAGTAATTATGATTTGTGGAAAAGGGAAAACGCTATACAAGAATCCCAATGTGTAGCATGATGCACAGTAAAGTAAAAGAATAAATACTTGACATGATTGGTATACTTAAAAAAAATACAGTATCTAGTTATTGTGGTAGAGCAGCAATAAAGAATTTGTTTAATACCAAAAAAGTAAATTCTATGCATAAAAAGTATACTCAGCATACACAGTTAAATGCAGTACACCCCATGTGCATCTTCATCCAAATTTATAAACACACTGTTGATAAGAATACCTCTAATCGGTGATAGATTCAAAAACTAGAGGGTGATATATCAAAGCTTGGAGAGAGGCAAAGTACCAACTAATTAGCTCATAACTGTCATTTTATGTGCTGTGTGAAAAATTATAGTTAGGAGCTGATTGGTTGGTACGTTATCTCTACACTTTATCTATCTTCAAGCTTTGATAAATCTCCCTCTATATCACCAGACCTTTGCACCTATGTGTAACAGCCTGTTCTGCTGTGAACATTCACTTATGCAAAATTTTGCCATGAATTCTGAAGTGGCCAGTGAGACAGCTTGCCCACCAGTGAGACAGAAAAACAGTGCTGCCCAATGTGTTGCCGGCTTTGAATATCCAATAGAAGGTTTAGTTTATAAACTGATATATTATTTACACACTGCAATTAAATAGTTTTCCTCTTGGTCAAATTATCCTGAAACATCATGGATCCTTCACAACGGTTTAAAAGGCATAGAATGCTGAAAACAACAACACTCAAATGTAGGCATTTACCTGTTTTATTTTCACAAAGATTTAGGTGTCATTTTTAATTATCTCTTTTGTTAAATTGCTAAAACTATGATTTTCCCTTATATTATAATACAATAATATATCAGCTTTGAAACATCAAAGTTAAAAACAAATCCGCACAGTGGCTACTAATTTTTTATTCAGTCACTTTTTTTCATGATGTTTTAGCAAGTAAAATAAATGAATAATTCAGGTTATTCAGATATGGTGTCTGGGCCACATACTGCTCAGCTCTCATAGGCAATAATTATATAAGAGTAGAGCCATAGAAAAGACTGGCGGGCAAAGTACAAAACCTCCCTTGTGATAATAAAATACAATGTAAACTGACATTACATTTGGTGGAATGGATACAATCAGGTGGATTGTTAGGAGGATGATTTGGGAAACCATCTAGTCAGGGCTACTGCTAGCAAATGCTGCAGTCAAATTAGTCACACACACATGCAAATTATCATTATGAATTGCATTATATGCACAATTAATTTGATCTTTTCCCTTATATAATATAATATTTTTATGGTTTATTTCATATACAGGCTGATTTATAATAATGTACAATATGAATACCAAAGTTAGTTTGATCCTGATGACATTTAATTAAGCACTAAAAGTGGTAAACTGACAATTATTTAAAAAAATTAAATAAAATTCATTATGTTTAAAATTAATTACATTTTATAAATAAACATGCAATCTTTAATATGTCCATTCATATTACAGCAAAATGGGTTCAATGTAAGAATCAAAACAAGGTCAAGTAATTTAAATATTTATATTCACATTAAAATGAATTGCAATATATTCAATTCAAATAAACCTAATTAAATACAACATACAAATTCTAGTAAAGTAAATTAACTTATGAAGATGGAGTAAGCATATCCTATGTCAATAAATATGATTATGAATTTAACTCAGGAACCTAAGCATGATCCTGGATTGAAGAAAAAAAACTTAATAATAAAAAAAATATTTCTGAATGAACAGCTTTAGACCTATACATAGCAGATACAACATCTACAGGACCTTGGACAGCAGAAAGAACAACTACAGAACCTTGGACAGCAGTTGAGTCTTTACAGAGCCTTGGACAGCAGAAATACAAGATTTCACAACTACAGAACATAGGGCCTGATTCACCATGGATTGCAATTCTGCTTATACGCACGCAACTGTGTTGCTAATATTCACGGTGATATTTAAATGTTTGCATTCGCATTGCGATTGCAGCCTGACATAAGGACGCCCACTTCTCCTTACTCACATCCGCATACTTCAAGTGACATCAGACCCATACGCACAGTTAAGGCAGGTCAGACCTCACTCAGGGATTTCTAACTTCTGTGCACGCTATGAGACCTCAGTCGACATTTATTTTGCAGTGGCTAATTTATGCACGCACATGCAATGGCGTTAAAATGCACTGGCACACCTCCGTTCGCCCGACCACCCCCTGTCACCACCCACAAATGGCACTTCCTGTCAATCACTCTGTCATGAGTCTGCGTAACCTCTGCGAATGCAGTTCTGAATGCAGCATCTGGCTCACGCACTGCGATGCATGCGAAAATGAATTAATTGACCTATTGTGTGCATATACACAACTGCGTTCCTTGCTGAATCAGGCCCATAAGACAACAGTCTTAAGGGCCTATTTATTATTGCTTGTGCTATGGCACTGAAAATGATAATTATTTGACACTGCATATCGCAGAGATTTGGGGTAATTTCCCATTGTGGAATCGTCGAGACACAGGCTTTGATAAGAGCCCTTGACATTGAAGATTTTAAAAATATCACTGATATCTGTTGCAGTAACCTCTTAATACATTTGAGGGATAATTAATGGAGAAATCCTCAGGTAATTGCCGTTTTCTGAGGAGTTTCTGCAAAAACTGTTTAATAATTAGGCCCATAAAACTTATACAGCATATGCACTATATACATATATATATACAGCTGTATAATGGATGAATTGGTTACACTTTCCTCCAGTACCCTATCATTGCTACAATGAACCAACACACAAATGTGTGTGAGAGTGTGGGTGGTCCATCATGTAGAGTTTTACTGTATGAGGATAGTAGCACTGTTTCCATGACAGCTTTAGAGTATGATTATTATTATACCAGTGACAGTTACAAGCTAACTGCAAGTTAGATAATCCTTGACCTAACATTCGCAAGATACTAGAGTCAACATGGTTGTATGTACAGTAGTTTAGAGTGGGTATTCTTGATTTGCTACATGTTTTTCTTAAATAACTTCTTAGAATGTGAATACAAGCTACAGTTTTACTTTTTCCTTCTATACCTCTTTGGCCCCAAATTCAACTATATTCATCTGTATAAAATCAATTACTTAATTCCACCAGTAATTAAATAAAAATGATTAAAAGTACATAATTCTTAAACATCTAAGAAAACTGCACAGTCACCTAGTAGTCCAGTATAACCTCAGAATCCTACCAATGATCCTATAGGAAGGACTGTTTTAAGCTTTCTCTGTAAATCCTTGAGTAGCATTCATAGAAATCCGAATAACATTTGACCTGACTTTCTGCTGCATGTACATTCTGTCTTCTTATAAGAAAGATAAATTCTTCCTCTCAGGGTCACAAAGGGTTCATGATCAGATATTAAAACAGGATTTATTCCTGCGCCTTTTCCCCAAGCATCACATAAATACTGCTTTTCTTCAAATCTCATTGTATAAGGCTGAGGAAAATAGTCATGCTCCTTTGATCTATGAGATTTGAGTGGTGGATGGAAAAGTTTTGAAGGTCATTAGTGTGTGATCTCATTTATAACAGCTCTTCCAATGTTCTCTGTTGTAGGGACTAGTAGCCACTCTTTTTTAGATGGAAAAGGATTGTGTATGGAAAAACACTGAAGTATTCTCTAAACACATATTTATTCATATATCTAAGCATGCTGGAGTGTACAGGCCAGATATGCAGCACAGCTTGAGCTACCACCAGATATGAAATATTTAAAGAAGGACTACAGCTCCCATACTGATAAGTAGAGATTACTGAAAGGATTCGCTCAGGGACATCCAGCAGCTTTTCAAGAGGAAATGTGAATCACCTTATTATTACATGTGAAGTACAAATAAATTAAATGTCTCACAGCAGGGAGGTAAAAGATGCTTGCAAGGAAGGCTTAGGGGGGAAACACATACTGATATTGCACTATTATCAGAGCAATTAAAATACCATCATGCAGCATGATAATTCTATTGAAACTATTCTCAAATGTACATTTTATTGCAAGTGTGGAAATAAGTATATAGAAACTTTGTGAATGGTGGGCACTTCATCCAGCTTTTAGTAATAAACGGGTGCCATAGAAAGAAATAATAGAACAGAATTAATGCCACTGCATTCCGTATCTGATGCTACAAGTTTGTTGTTCGATTCAGCAATTAGAAACATATTAGGTCCAGTATGACTATTTTTCAAGCTCTAACGGCTTGAAAAAAGTCATACTGGACCTGAAACATTGGTATTTTTCATATATACATATACACTGAAGTGCCAAAAGTTATGGGATAGCAGTATATAAGGGTAATGGTAGGTGGCGTCAAGTACTGTGATCTCGTTGACCTGCATCAGTTGTAATCTGACATTTTGTGAGTCAATTTGAACACCTGCTAGGCTGCTCATGGCAAGGCGACATGAACTATTGGAGTTCTACTGGGGCATGATAGTTAGTGTAATTCTATTTCCAAAGTTGTGTGGACATTCAACATTTCTCAATCTACAGGTTCACGTGTGTACCAGGAATACCTAATTGAAGGCATTACCATGGGTGCTTAATGATCATGGCCAGAAGTTGTCTGGTTAGAATTGTCTATGCTAACAGAGAAGCGACACTGGCTCAAATCATATCCACACTCAATGCAGGAGGTACCAGGTGTATATTCATCAGGTCAGTGCAGGGATGGACAGACCTGATTACAGCTGAGAAGCTACACATTTCTTGTGCACCTCCCTCTGCCTTTCTCTTCCCTTACTTCAGTTCGAGTCGGAGGTAAGGTGGACAGGGGGGATTTTATACTCTGCGCCGTGCAGGGTGCCTGGCGCTCTACACGTCAGCGAACCATGCTTAATGGTTGTGCCGGCACTGGGTCAGTACAGCATTCTTTAGCTCCCATGAAATATGGGAACAGAAGACCCACCAGAGTGACCCTGTTAACACTATGACACCGTTCACAGTGCCTCACCTGGGCTTGTGACATCACTAATTTTCACCCTGGAGGACTAGTAACATGCAGCATGGAATGATGAGTCATGGTTCCAGTTGCTTCAGGCTGATGGTAGGATCAGGGTGTGGTTCAGACCCCATGAGGCCATGGACCCAAGTGGTCAACAAGGCACCATGAAGGCTGGTGGTGGTAATATAATAATGTGCAGTGTATTCACATGACATGAGTTGGGCCCACTGTTGTGCCTGTACACTTAATTGACTGGTAACCACTATGTTGCATTGCTCGATGACCATTTTCAGCCCTTCATGAACGTCATGTACCCCCACAATGATTAAATATTCTAGCGGAATAAAGCACCATGTCATCAGCCCCAAGTTGTCCAGAATTGGTTCAAGGAGCATTCTGGAGAGTTCCAATGAATGCTGTGACCACCACAAGATCCTGCACTTACAAATTTCAGGGAGCTATGGGAAGCTATCCAGATGGCATGGGTCAGGTCTTCTGTCCACTTTTGCAATTGATGTAACGTCGAGTTGCTGCAATTCACCGGGCTAGAGTAGGTTCCTTCACAATACTAGCCATCTATCCCATGACTTTTGGCACTTCAGTGTATATGAGAGTATTCTGTGTGATGAAGCAGGTTCTTGGTCATAAATATGTAAATAGCAGAATACTTCCAGTAAAACCAGAAGGTCCCTGAGGGCTTTGCCCCCAGATGAAGGTGCCTGAGGGCACTGAAATGGTTGTCGGGCTGCTAGTCTGATGCCGCAATCTATTATATATTACATTGCTATGGATATACAGTATATTCAAGCCTGCTTGCACATTTATTCATGTTTTTCACTTTTTTGTGAACTGATGGCATTTTGTTATTTGACAACAACATGGTTTAATATGTTATAAACCTTTCATGATACAAAAATCGGTGTGCAGGTCTTCTATTTTTACTGGAAACTTTCAATAACATTGATTATCTCAATTACATATTCTACTACCCATCAAGGAGTTGGATATATGAGGCAGCAAGTGAACACTCAGTGTTTGAAATTGATGTGTTGGAAGCAGAAAAAATTGGCAAGCATAAGGATCTGAGCGACTTTGACAAGGGTTAAATTATGATGGCTAGATGACTGGGTCAGAGCATCTCCAAATTGGCAGGTCTTGTGGGGTGTTCCTGGTATGCAATGGTTAGTAACTTTCCGGTGAACCGGCAACAGTGTCATGGAAGCCCATGGCTCACTGATGTGAATAGGAAGCGAAAGCTAGGCCGTCTTGTTCTATCCCACAGAAGAGCTACTGTAGCACAAATTACTGAAAAGTTAATACTGGCTTTGATAGAAAGGGGCCAGAACATACAGTGCACCACAGCTTACTGTGTATGGGGCAGCGTAACTGCAGACCAGTCAGAGTGCCCATGCTGACACATGTCCACTGCCAAGCACCCTTACAATGGGAAGTAAGAGGGGGAGAAAGAGTAGGAGAGAAAGGGAGGGGGTTGCTGAAGAGGAGTACACAGAAAGACAGGAGGAAAGAGAGACAGAGAATAAAAACCCAGGTGGTAGGTGCAAGCTGTTGTAACAGCTGTGCATGTTTGTTCAAACGTGCACAACACATGTCTGCTGCTAATCTTTATAAAAAAATAAAAATAAACACAAAGGAGTATATTTACTAAAGTGCAGGTTTTTAATAGTGGAGTTGTTGCCCATAGCAACCAATCAGATTCTATTTATCATTTATCTAGCACCATTTAGAAGATAATAGGCTAGAATTGGTTGCTATACCCCCTACTCTCCATCATGTGCATCCGTAAATCACTCATTCAAAGTATTGTTGCCCTCCGCTATCAGACTGGATTATCTGCTTCGGGTTCGCTGCCCACTGGATACAACCATGGGCGCTGAGAGGGGGGGGGGGCGGGTACAGTTTACCCGGGTCCAGGCTTGCTACAGGGGCCTGAGTCTGACGTCGCCCCCCCCCCTTCCCTCACAGCAGCTCGGCACACAGCTTGTGCTGGGCTGCAGTGTGAGACTGTTTGCAGCTGCTGCAGCAGCCGGCGCGGTGTCCTATGGCTGTGGGAGGGAGCGATCACACTGATCACGCCCCCCTCTCTGTTTAGTGCCGGGCTGGGGGGCTTACAGCGCCCCTCTCCCCGGCACTGCAAAGTTATATTTTTTCTTTTTTTGAAGGGGGCATGGCCACGCCTCCCGCAATTAGGCCACACCCCATCCATTACCCGGGCCCGGCCAGGCTCTCTACGGCCCTGGATACAACATAGCAGTCAGCAGCCCCTCGGAGCACTCCTCAACACTACTCTCCCTGCACGGGGCCAGGTCTCTTTAGCTGCAGGTGTGACTGAGGCTTATGCGTTTCAGTCCTGCAGCCTGTTGCTCACAAAGAGGACCCCCTCTGCCTGTACTATCAGTATCCCTGTACAAAAATAGTATCCCTGTACAAAAGTAGCCTAATGCACAAAACACCTGCAGTTCTTCACTTTAGTGCTCTGGGCCTGATTCAGAGCCGCTCGTAAGCGGCCGCTCGTTCGCTCCGAGCGATGTTCGCACATCTGCGCATGCGTATGGATCGTAATGCGCATGCGCCAACCAGTCAGTGCGGTCGGAAATTATGTGTTCGTAAAATAGCGAGTGCCTGCTAATTTGAGTGACAGGATGAGGCGTTTGTGGGTGGTAACAGGGGAAGGTGCTTGAAAACGAGGAGTGGAGATCCGAACGCAGGCGTGCCAAACGGTCCAAACGGGCGTTTTAAGGGAGTGCATAATTAACAAAGCAGCGTCATCGACCACGTCACTTGGTTGTCTCTTAGCCTGAACTGTTCGCATGATTGCGGTAGGAAAATCCAACCACAAGCAATGCGAGCAGTTCAGACGCATTTCGATGTACTTGACTAATCTAATAAATAGTGGAGATGACATATGATGCGAATGACCAGGGGGCGTCTTTACAAAATAGCGAGCGCATGTTTAGTTCGCTTGCTCAGACATAGAGGCGTCAACAGACCGCAAAGAGCGAGCACTCAATTTAAATAGCCGGCCCCTTTTTCTGAACGAGCGAGCGCAAATAGCGTCCGGCTCTGAATCAGGCCCTCTGTTTGTTATGATAACTTTATAGGATTGCATTGTTTATTATTTATCATTGTCCAGAAGTGTCACATATATGGAGTAATACATTTTAATCAGGATTTATCATTTCTGTTTTTGTCTAGAGGTAAATATAGTGGGTTTCAAGGGGAAATAACTCTTTTATTTGGTTTGTTGAACACAGGTTTGCATCATAAACATGTAAAGAGCAGATGATGAACAATAAGGCACCCTGATACCCTGGGGCATCTTTAGCCTCTGATCAAGGATCACCAGAAAGAATTTCTGGCGGGTTACAGAGTTTTAATTTGTAAACTCTCTGGATACACCACGGTCTGTTAAATTAGGCAGTTATCCAAAGATGGCTGTAAAGAAAATATACAGAGAGAACAGAGTGAATTTCCTTGCTCATGCAGCAAAGGACATTACACTGGCAATTCAGCCACTACAGGTCTCCATATATCAGCTTGATCAACGTATTGAGAGCTACCTCAATTACTTGTAACACAGACAGTGGAAAATGCAGTTGTTCCTTTCCTTTCTGAAGGACAAGGAATAGAGGGCTAAAAAGTCTAAATTGCTCCGTTCATAGCACGTATTACTGATATTGTGAAGGAGGAATGTTATCTTCCCCCATGAATAATTGAAATCTTAATAAACCCGCTATGGCAGTGAATCTATACATGCACTAAGGCAACAAACCTGACTGTGATGCAATCAAGCTTCCAGAAATGGGATATACCGTATGCTGCTGCATTTTAATACTATCACCTTAGAGTAGGCAAAACTATTGCTCCTGTTTAATCTAATTTATACATGAAAAAATAGCATCCCAGGGCTTATATATACATCTGCATTTTGATCTTTGCATACAAAAAGGTATTCTTCCCCCTCCCCTATGCTTTCTAGCTGAGTTGGCTAATGCTAATAGTCTCCATTACTTTCAAGTCCTAAAATCAATTAGCGGTATAATAAGCCAGACTTGCTGGGAGCCAATTTAAGTAATAAAAATCTTTTTGAATGTTGCTAAAAACAAGAGGCTGGCATCCAAGTGCCAAGCACTCATGGGATTTTGATAATCTGTATTCATTATAAAACAAGGGCTGTGTTGTGGACAGTGTGAAAACAAGAATCTGCGTTACGTTTGTGACTCTAGAGCCTGTTCCTCTCTAGAACACTGACGCATAATTAATAAAATAATGAGAGGATTTAAGGGACAACATGTTGTGCACCATTGTTGGTTAAAAATGGTCTCTTATGTAAAAGGACAAGTGTCACTAAAAAGCCTAAATAGTGCATAGTTTATAATACAAAGGAGATAAGGAAACAGGTCTATGTAAATTGACAACTGTGGTTTATTTATATTAATGAATCTCTTAACCATTTCTTATAGCTTGGAGAATAGTGTCTAAATGCTTTTTATATACATATTGTACAACACACTATGGGGTATATTTATCAAAGTTTGATTTTACAATCGATTTGATGTTCGATTTAGCTCACTTCAAATGAAATCAAATTGAATGTACCAATCCCTCATTAAATCCCACATTTATTAAAATTCGATTTTAGAAGCCTTTTCTAAATCGCATTAGATTTGGTTCGATTATGAACAGTGATTTGATGTTCGATTTTGCATGCACATGTACAAATTGAACACGAAATCCCACTCAAAATCAAACTTTCAAATCTCTAAATGAATAGACCTGCTTTGTGCTTTCAATTTTAGCATGAGCGGGTCTGATTGACACAGATGCATGCATAGATCAGTGAGATCCATGCATGCATCTGTGTGTAAAATGCTTGTAAAGTGTTAAATAAAAAAAATAAATGACGTAGGGTCCCCCCCTAAAAGCACAACCAGCCAAAATACAGGGGAGAAAAGACGTAGGGGTCCCATGTATTTTGCACAACCAGCACTGGGCTCAGCGAGCCGGTCCTGGTTTTGGGAATATAGGGGACAAAATAAGTAGGGGTCCCTTGTATTTGCCATAACCAGCACAGGACTCTTTGTAGTGAAGGTGTAATGTCACAGCCAGGGGAACCCTTTCACTGGGTCCCCCGGCCAAAGCATTATGTCTGACTGCTAATCAGCCCAGGACGGGGATACCTGGGGAGGTGGGGACCTCCCAATAAAGGGGTACCCCTCTCCAGGGCACCCCAATACCAGTACCCCTCTCCAGGGCACCCCAATACCAGCATGTGGGGCATTACGGGCCCACTGGTACCTGTAGTTCACCTGTAAAGACATGTTAAAATAAAGACAAGATACACACAACGTGAAAGTATAAGTTTATTACACACATATACACACACACTTACCTACCATCCCTGTAGCCATTTATATCCTCTTCTCCATGTAGCATCCATGACACCTGTAAAAAAATCTATACTCACCTACCACTTGTTCCAGTCCATGTAGGCATCCACATCTTCTGAAAAAAAACAAACACAAGAACACGTACCCATGGACATGTCCTGTCCTCTAAGGATGTGACATCGTGAATGAGAGGGCTCAGCTGTGGTATTTCTCTTAGAAATGCCTGTGCTGAGCATACATTGGCTGAGAGAGGTGAGCTTCAGCCTCTCTCTCAGCAAATGAACGGTTCCCACCATTGACTTCAATGGTGAGAAACGCTAGGTTACTAAAGGTTATTGAGCGGTTCTCACCAAAGAAGTCAATGGTGGGAACCATTCATTGGCTCAGAGAGGTGGAGGCTCACCTCTCTCAGCCAATGAATGCTAAGCTCCGGCATTTCTAAGAGAAATGCCACATCTGAGCATTCATTCGGATAGTACTGTCCTTAGTACTGTCCTTAGAGGACAGAAGTAAGTTCGTGGGTCGGGATCAGGCGTTAAAGTGGGGCCATTTGGAGATGGAACCAGTTCCGCCTCCGCTGGACCACCGAACCCCAGTGCTGCAGGGAGGCTCCATTTGCCGGGTACCCACTGAGATTTTGTTACCAGCAGGCGCCCGGCTCCTTCCCCGCAGCACCAGCAACCGGAGCTCACTCCTGAGTTCCGGCTTCCGGCTCCCCCCACAAGCACTATGGGAGAGACGTCATGACATCTCTCCCATAGTTCAGCGGAGCTGCAGGAGGACCGCAGCAGCGCCGGAGGCTGGAGTGGGGTTTAAGGTAAGTATTAGATTTTTTTTGTGTGTAGCCTAGCGGCTTCACTATTGGGGGCAATACTCAGGGGGCACTACTACTGGGGTTATTACTCAGGGGGCACTACTTCTGGGGGCATTACTTGGGGCACTACTACTGGGGTCATTACTATTGGGGGCATTAGTCAGGGCATTACTACTGGGGGCATTACTCAGGGGGTACTACTAGAGGGGGCACTACTCATGGGGCACTACTACTGGGGACATTTCTCAGTGGGCACTACTACTTGGGGCATTACTATTGGGGGCATTACTTGGGGGGCACTACTACTGGGGGCATTATTTAGGGGACATTACTACTGGGGGCATTACTCTGGGGGCACTACTACTGGGGGCATTACTACTAGGGGTACTACTATAGGGGGCACTATTACAGGAGGATTACTAATGGGGGCATTACATATGGGGCATTGCATAAGTAGCACCACTCATGGGGCACTGCATAAGGGGTGGCTCTGCATAAGGGGCACTACCACTACCACTACTGGGGGCACTGCATAAGGGGTCTCTGCATAAGGGGCATCACTACTGTGGGCTCTGCATAAGCAGCACTACCACTGTGGGCACTGCATAAGGGGCACTACCACTACTGGAGGCACTGCATAAGGAGCACTACCACTACTGGGGGCACTGCATAAGAGGCACTACCACTACTGTAGGCTCTGCATAAGGGGCACTTCCACTCTGGGGACTGCATGACATCTCTCCCATAGTTCAGTGGAGCAGCCAGGAAGACCACAGTGGTGCCGGAGGCTTGAGCGAGGTTTAAGGTAAGTATTAGATTTTTTTGTGTGTAAGCTAGTGGCTTCACTATTGGGGGCACTACTCAGGGGGCACTACTACTGGGGGTATTACTCAGGGGGCACTACTTCTGGGGGAATTACTTGGGCACTACTACTGGGGGCATTACTTGGGGGCATTACTCAAGGGGCACTACTACAGGGGGCACTACTACAGGGGGCACTACTACTGGAGACATTACTCAGGGCACTACTACTGGGGGCATTACTCAGTGGGCACTACTACTTGGGGCATTACTATTGGGGGCATTACTTGGGGGGCACTACTACTGGGGGCATTATTTAGGGGACAATTCTACTAGGGGCATTATTTAGGGGCACTACTACTGGGGGCACTATTACTGTGGGCATTACTACTAGGGGTACCACTATAGGGGGCACTATTACAGAAGGATTGCCCTTAGGCCCCACCACTAAGGGCACTGCATAAGGGGCACTACCACTACTGGGGGCACTGCATAAGGAGGGCTCTGAATAAGGGGCATCACAACTGGGGGCTCTGCATAAGGGGCACTATCACTGTGGGCACTGCATAAGGGGCACTGCATAAGGAGCACTACCAATACTGGGGGCACTGCATAAGAGGCACTACCACTACTGTGGGCTCTGCATAAGGGGCACTACCACTCTGGGCACTGCAGAGGAACTACCACTACTGAGGACACTGCATAAGGGGCACTACTATTGGGGGCACTATTACAGGGAGATCACTAATGGGGCACTGCATAAGAGGCACCACGGCTGGGGGCACTGCATAAGGTGCGCTACCACTACTGTGGGCTCTGCATAAGGGGCACTATCACTGTGGGCACTGCATAAGGGGCACTACCACTACTGGGGGCACTGCATAAGGGGCACCACTACTGAAGGCACTTCATAAGGGGCACTTCCACTATGGGAACTGCATAAGGAACACTTCCACTTCTGGGAGCACTGCATAAGGGGCACCACTGCTGTGGGCATTGTATAAGGGGCACTATTACTGTGAGCAATGTGTATAAGGGGCAAAAATGAGGGCATTGTGTAATAGGGGCAATGCTGTGTGTCATACATGACTAAGGGAGGTGTAATGTGAATCAAGATTGTGCTACTGTGTGGCATAATTTGAATTGGAAATACTATTGTGTAACCATGCCACTTTTGTGACCACGCCACTTTCTTTTGTGTCCACACCCCTGACGTTTGAGACCATGCCCATTATCCAAAGGGCGCTTTTCCTTTATGCTTGCCCTTTCCGCAACCTCCATGTGCACTCCTCCCCCGTTGCTGAACATGACGATGAGCAATGTCCTCTTTGCACAATGTACCGTGTGTTTCCTCGGCTTCATTGCTGTGGTGCCCCTGTCTGAGAACAGCATTGACGTCCATGGGCTTGTGACTGAATGGGAACATGACATTGGAGAGGGAGCACTTCACGTTGGAGTGATGGACGGAGTCCGCCTGCTGGTTCACTGTAGGGATGGACATCGGAATCCATTGGTTACTAACCATCATTATTTTTGTTCCGATGGTAGAGTTGCTGTCCGATGTTACCCACCATTGAATAAAGATCATTTGATGGTGTTCCGATGAATGTTTGTTTTTTCAATTTCTAAAAGCTATGCCTCTCCTGTTTCTTTCCTTGCTACTGTATCTGCATTAATGCATCTTCATGGACTCGTTGGAGGCTGTCTGTCTCTCACTCTCTATCTGCATCAGATGTGACCCTGCTCAGTCCCTGACTCTCTTCCCTCTATAGACTGCTGCTAAGCAACAGGGCACATTGCTAGCACTGATTGGCTCTCAATGTCTCAGAGAGCCAATCAGAGTGCAGCCCTCGCCCCTGCAGACACTTACACAGCACAACAGTTTTTTCTGTGACTTGCTTCACTGAAACCGTCACTGCTCGGCTCTCTTTTGTCACAGATGAATGTTTCATACACCTGAATCTTCATAGACCAATGCTGTATAGAATAGTGAAAACCCCATCAAAATCCATCCAGTGTTTCAAGAGATTAGCCTGAATGAACAGACAGACACCTAAACCGGGGACTTTATTTTTTATATATAGAGATTATGCCCTAGTTGTCCTGCCCCTCATTACAGAAATGTTTTCAAGTTCATGTGAACATCACAGCTATTACCCCTGGGGTACTAGTATCCCAAGTCTAGAACAACTGCTATAGATAACAAGTTCAAAACATGTTTAAAACAATCACTGCTTCAGCCACTTTACTATTAAGTCAATATTACTATATCAAAATCTCAAATATGATTACAGTCCTTGTGTGACAGCATTGCTAAGCAATACATAATAGAGAAAGACTAGATTGATTATATACAAGATTTCTATAACAGGCATATAGGAGCACAATGTACTAGTTAGAGATACACAACTTGGCATGATGTGCTCCGCAAATCTGCAGCAAGTCAGTGGGACTCAAAGCCATTTCTTATCTGCTGACAAACATCAGCATTACTGTGCATCAAGTTTTTTTCTACAGTATCAGCCTTCCAACACACAGCGAAAATAATACCACTGATGGTTCTTGCATCATATAACAAAATCAGACTTTTATAACTAATGACATATCCCATTATTTGCACATATGTGCCCAATATTATCTTTTATACTTAAAATGTTTTTTTTTTTTTACTGTTATTGTTCTGGAATCTGCTTTCCCTTACAGCTATTACATTCTCAGAAATAATTCACTGCATTCAGGATGGTTCACAGCATCTCTTGCGGAATTTCAGTCTTTGTTGGAGACTGGCAACTGATGATGAGCTTTCCTCAACTGTATGTATATTTAAATTTTGCAAATTATAATACAAGGATGTCATCCTGGTGAGCTATGCTGATATTAACTGAAGGAACTCCTTGTACTGTTCTTTCAAGCAGATGCCGTGATGTGTGAAAAAAGGAATGTATCATCACATTAAATTGGCTCAGCACATATTGCTGCACTCTAACACAACAAGACATGCGCTGGAATACCACGGCAAACAAACTAGGCATAACAAAAAGGACAGATGTAAAGCTTGCAAACACAGCTTGCTAAAATGATAGCTAAGTTGCATCATACATTGTTTGAAACACTGAAACAATATTTTGGAGGAGATGGGGTCAAGGAAAAAGACAATTTGGATACAGGGGAATTACTGTGCAAGACACAGTTAAGTCAAATTAAGCCTATCAGTGCATGCATGGGATGACTCGCTATTGTTGCTGCTGCTATTATATGTGTGATGTTCTTACACATTATTATTATTGGCAATGACATGGAGAAAGGCTTGTAATCAGTACATAATACATGGTTATGCAGCTTCCCTGGTGTGCTGGTGTAGTAAAAATGAATGACTGGCGCCTAAGGGCCTGATTCAGAGATGCAGGCAATGCTGATTGAGCAATTGTTTGTCATTGCGCATGCATGTAAGCCGCACTGCGCACGCACAGCAATTATTTAGCGATTGCGATCGCACAGAGGATTCTTTCGCAAAGTGAGTGACAGGTACTCAGCATTTGGGGGAGGTAACGGGGTTAGAATAACGCAGACATGTCTGACAGTTTTAACGACATGGGCGTACATAAATTATCTATTGTGATTTCCTTCACAGCATACGAGCTCTCCACGTGTCAGGAGAGATGCAGTGTTTCAGACTTGCCGCATATGCTGCATCGATGTTACCGATGTTTAAGCTAGTGGGTGCCATCGGGCACATATGAGAAGGCAGCAGTGGGCGTACCTATGGTCGGATAAGCTTAGGAAACATTGTTTTTCATGCGAAATCGCAGATGCGATTGCATTAGCGTACATCTCTAAATCAGGCCCTAAATCGTTTAAAAACTGAAGCATTCCCATATTGTATACAACAATTTTAGCGTTTTTCCTACTGTATGTTGGGTTTACGCAAAGTTTTACACTGTTACTTAGAAGCCGCAAGGGAAATGTGACCTATTTCTACTTCACATTCTATTTCACACAAATAGCTGTTAATTTATTAGGACATTTATCATCAGAGATAGTAGTAAAAGTAATCTAATAAAAAAAGAACCTATAAAATGACTGGAAGGATAAAAAGACACTAACAAATAAAGAAAAGTATTTTTAGAACTTTTATGGAATTGTTGGAATGTGGCTTCATACACACTTGAAACTACATGAAATAGGCTTGTTCAGTAAAGTGAAGAGTTAATGGAGCAGTTCAGTGGGCAGGAAAGTGGAGATCTGCAGCTTTCAGTCAACAGACAGCAAGCTGTCTATTTCACTAGATGGCATGTATGCTTGCAAAATAACTGGATTGTGTTAATTACTGAAATTGGCAGGAAAGTACTTGCTGTTCCTGTATGTTCTACATACCAATCA
The DNA here is from genome assembly GCA_031769625.1 of Taudactylus pleione. NCBI lineage: Eukaryota > Metazoa > Chordata > Amphibia > Anura > Myobatrachidae > Taudactylus > Taudactylus pleione. Next base: position 28,342,431 of record JAUIMM010000007.1, on the reverse strand, counting down.
GCAATACATTTTAGCACACATTTACTCCCTTCTTCTTCAGAAGAACGTGAAAGGGAACAAGATTTTTATAGGCATAACTCATACATAGGTTTGTTCATTGTGTAAAACATGGTAAAATCACTGGTAATAACAAGAGAGCTATTTTGGAAAAACTTCAAAAATAACATCGGGATGAAAACTGGAGACCATATGGTGTGCAAAATTATTTTTATGCCATGCCAAAACAAGCTTTTGGGGGTTGATCAGGATAGAATTGACAACCCACACACTTGCATACAGTCACTGAGGCTCTCATGAGTAAGTGGGCTCTATTAAATTATTGTAGCAGAGAGATGGGTAGCTTCCTTTGCTTATTGTTATTAACTGTTAATAACCTTAATGAAATTGTTGCATTATCTTAACATATCCACTACATTATGACGTGATGATGATGTGTATAAGATGATACACATGTGTGGAGATAAAATTGCACGTTGGGGAGTACAACAGATTAAAGATCTGAAACATTGATAGAAGCCGGATTTAAAGAGTATTTTTTGTGTACAAGACCGAAGAGTGCCTCACATTACCGGATATATATTATATATATATATATATATATATACTGTGAATATATATATATATATATATATATATATAGATATATATATATAGATATAGATATACAGTCAGGTGCAAAAATTCTATATGTGCCTCCCACTTTTTAAGGGGCCAAAAGTAATGGGACTATCAACTCAAAAGCTATTTCATGGACAGGTGTGGGCTATTCCCTCATTATTTCATTATCAATTAAGCAGGTAAAAGGTCTGGAGTTGATTCTAGGTGTGACATTTGCATTTGGAATCAGTTGCTGTCGACTCTCAATATGAGATCCAAAGAGCTGTCACTATCAGTGAAGCAAGCCACCATTAGGCTGAAAAATCAAAACAAACCCATCAGAGAGATAGCAAAAACATTAGGTGTGGCCAAATCAACTGTTTGGAACATTCTTAAAAAGAAAGAACGTACCGGAGAGCTCAGCAACACCAAAAGACCCGGAAGACCACAGAAAACAACTGTGGTGGATGACAGAAGAATTATTTCCCTGGTGAAGAAAAACCCCTTCACAACAGCTGGCCAAATCAAGAACACTCTCCAGGAGGTAGGTGTATATGTGTCAAAGTCAACAATCAAGAGAAGACTTCACAAGAGTGAATATAGAGGGTTCACCACAAGATGTAAACCATTGGTGAGCCTCAAAAACAGGAAGACCAGATTAGAGTTTGCCAAACAACATCTAAAAAAGCCATTACAGTTCTGGAACAACATCCTATGGACAGATGAGACAAAGATCAACTTGTACCAGAGTGATGGGAAGAGAAGAGTATGGAGAAGGAAAGGAACTGCTCATGATCCAAAACATACCACCTCATCAGTGAAGCATGGTGGTGGTAGTGTCATGGCGTGGGCATGTATGGCTGCCAATGGAACTGGTTCCCTTGTATTTATTGATGATGTGACTGCTGACAAAAGCAGCAGAATGAATTCTGAAGTGTTTCGGGCAATATTATATGCTCATATTCAGTCAAATGCTTCAGAACTCATTGGACGGCGCTTCACAGTGCAGATGGACAATGACCCGAAGCATACTGCAAAAGCAACCAAAGAGTTTTTTAAGGCTAAAAAGTGGAATGTTATGCAATGGCCAAGTGAATCCCCTGACCTGAATCCGCTTGAGCATGCATTTCACTTGATGAAGACAAAATTGAAGGGAAAATGCCCCAAGAACAAGCAGGAACTGAAGACATTTGCAGTAGAGGCCTGGCAGAGCATCACCAGGGATGAAACCCAGCGTCTGCTGATGTCTATGCATTCCAGACTTCAGGCTGTAATTGCCTGCAAAGGATTTGCAACAAAGTATTAAAAAGTGAAAGTTAGATTTAGGAGTGTTTAGTTTGTCCCATTACTTTTGGCCCCTTAAAAAGTGGGAGACACATATAGAAACCGTTGTAATTCCTACACCGTTCACCTGATTTGGATGTAATTACCCTCAAATTAAATCTGAAAGTCTGCAGTTAAAGCACATCTTGTTTGTTTCATTTCAAAGCCATTGTGGTGGTGAATAGAGGCCAAAATATGAAAATTCTGTCAATGTCCCAATATTTATGCACCTGACTGTATATATATATACATACCCATAAACAGTAGCTGTGGATGCATAATACATTGGGTCCAGGTCTGTCTCAGTTCCTGCCTCCATCCTCTGTCCCTGCCTCAATTCTACATCTTCATCCCGGCTCCCGGCTCTGCTCCCACCTTTGTCCTACATCCTTGCTCTGCCTCTGGCGCCCTCCTCCATCCCAGTTATACTTACACCTTCTCTTCAGTCATGATGTATTGCTGGCAGTGTAAGCCATTGGAGTGGGGACATGTGAAAGACATGACAGACTCCTAACCTCCACCCTGCTCTTTTGTGTAAATCACCCCCATACAATGTCCAAAAAGTAAGGAACGGCACTCCAGGTCTTTAAATGCAATGGATACTGGGCCTGATTCAGACCCGGTCGCAAGCGCTGAGCGCTCGCAACCGGGTCAATGATGGCCCACAGCACAGGCGTACAATCGAGCCAGCTCCGTCGTGCGCATGCGCGAAACCCGGCTAGCAACGGGCAATCCATCGCTCCGGGTCTCGCACCAAAGGGGACGAGCTGTCTATGTTGAGTGACAGCTCGCCCCATTTGGTGGGCGGGCCGGGGGAACGCTTGCCATTTGAGGGCGGCCCCACTGACATCACGAGTGATGTCAGTGTAGAGCTTCCGGCTGTTAGAGCCGAAAGCTCTCTGGGGATGAACAAGGCCCCTACCACAAGGGTCTCGTTGCAAGCCCGATGGTCGAGATGGTCGAGACCATCGCGACCATCATCCTGGCCGCTCGCAATAGCTGTGGGTGGTCACCCACAGCTATGCGAGTGGCCAGGAGGCCGCTCCATATAAAAAAAAAAACACCCTGATTCAGTGCAAGTGCTCTTTCAGAGCGTCCGTCTCTGAATCAGGCCCATTGTTTTAAAAGAAGCTTTTTTACAAATATTCTATATCGACGTTTTGGTGCTCGTCAGCACCTTTATCAAGACAAGCTACAAATGCAAAATAGAATCCTACAGGCTGTAGGATTCTATGTTATATTTGTAGTTTGTCTTGACAAAGGTCCTGATGAGCACCGAAACGTCGACATAGAATATTTTAAAAAAACGTCTTTTAATACACTATCCATTGTATTTAAAGACCTGGAGTGCCGTTCCTTACTTTTTGGACATTATTATTATTATTATCCTTTATTTATATGGTGCCACAAGTGTTCCACAGTGCCTTACATAGTACATAGAACAAGAAACAAGTAACTTACAGTACATTACAGTGCAGGACAAAGACACAATTTATATACATTGCTGCAATAGCGATTAAAGTACTCACAATAAGCAGCCGGGAGTTGGCAATCACGTGTTAGATGCCCTTATGAGGAGTAAAGAGTAGAAGAAAATGTAAAGAGAAGCACATGAGGGAAGAGGTCCGGGCTCGTGAGAGCTTACACTCTACAGTATATATATATATATATGTATACAGTATACAGTATTTAACACTAGCTGGGATACCCAGCATTGTAAATTTGGGTACATAAATTAACAAAATGTTTAATTTGTGGGTAATTTGAGGGCATTATTGGTTTTAAAAATCAATAATGACATCTACCGATTTGAATAATTATGCTACTTGGAAACTTCCAATTTCTTAATTAGTTATTAGGGGGGTGTTTTTTAGGGGTTCTGAAGCAAGTCGCAACAATCTTTCTTTACAATAACGATTTTATGAAAAATTGGATTTGCTCTGAAGCTGCAAGTAACTACCGCAACTAATTTTCTTGCAGACAATGGAATAGGAAAAATGTTGCAGCTGCGTGAAAAAGCTGCAATTAAATATGCCCCTATGTAGGGGGATCAACAGTGTTTTTACCCCCATTAACTTTTTTTCTTAAAGGGGCTGTTACTTAATAGTAGTTTTGGTCATATGTTTTAAACCATTGGACAATGAGGGCAGTTAACCAACTTTTAATAAATTCACTGCTCTTAAAAGCTAAACTGCCATTGATCCATGGCAGATTCCATGGGGCATTCAGACACATTTAAAGCATCAAAATATCTGACACTTACTAAATATAGCTCTACTGTATGTGTTTTTCAAAAGAGCATTATCAACAATCTTTTTTTTCTCAATTGAATATGAAATATTCGTAATGTTTTAAAAGTATACTATATGTCTGTGGCTTGTTAGCAAATGTAGATTGACATCCATCATAGACATTAATTTAAAGAGTGCCTTTAGTGGTCAAATTATGAAAAAAAAATCATGAAAGAATAGCTAATCATGTTAGCCAAAAATGTAGCTTTTAAACAAATGTGACATTGTGACAGGTGTACATATTATCCAGTTGTGATAAAATTAATGTTATCTTTTCTTTCCCATCATCAGGAGAAAGACAACACTACAACAGAATTTAATAATGAGAATCTGTTTAATTCTGTAATTAACTTATATTTTGCTGGGACAGAGAACACAAGCACCACACTGAGATGTGCATTACTCATCCTGCTAAAATATTCTGACATTAGAAGTATGTATTACCATTTCATGTATAAGTGTTTAGACATTGGTATTCCCCAATTAGAAAATTGAAACCAAAAGTTACTGACTATGGCTTTGGCATGCTTAAATTATCTTTGTTGCTTATTTGTGGAGACTTGTTAGAGAAATAATTTGAATTGGTCATTACATAACAAGTCTGTGGTGATCTTGATTTCATGTTGGGCTGGTTTAAGAACACCATTTTTTAAATTTAAAAAAATTCCTCTAACACTATTGTCCATGAACTGTTACACTTTATAAATGTTTCTGAGCAGAGCCGTAACCAGAGAGACATCTTATGTGTCCCCACCTAGTGTGCAACGCAGACTAGATGTGATGTCATGGCATTCAGGGTGGGGTTGTACTCCATAGATTAAGCATGTCCCTGCAATTCTGAGTGGTACCTGGGGCTTTGCTTAAAATCACATAGTCCTTATAGGTAAAAAAATAAAATAAATAAACCCTCTGCTGCAAAATGCTCTCAAACTCTACATCCACTCCTTGATCACACACCTACACAGTTATCTGAATTAAAACCAGGGGTAGACGTAAAGTGGTTTGATACATCACCTTTAAGAAATTAATTGTTGGCATTAAAAAATCACTGAAGATCTCCAAATGGGGCAGCTGTTTTTTTTTTTTTTCATCTTTGTGTGCTATAGATACTGTAGGTGCTGGTAGTAAGTTAAGGAGCCCAGCACTGGCTTATTTGGATTTAGTGGGTATTCCAGAGCAGCCTCCAAATTCTATTTTATTCTGCTCAATGCAGACCAGCTCTCCTGACTGGCTCAAATCCCTCTTACATGGATCCAAGCAGTCAAGCACAGTTGAGGGGTATGTCCATGGTTTACATCTGTCTCCTATTGGTGGCTTCCTCCTTTCCCAAGATGAGTGGAAGCAACTCGCTCCTGGTACACTCAACACCATATTAAAATTACCACAAATGATCTTAGTTTTATTATTCTTTTGCATTTTAGTTGTATCTCTCTCTCTCTCTCTGGAACATTCCTATACAACACACCATACAATACACAATCTTGAAAAGAGTTATGGAGTCCATCATATCACAGAAGAGTTCAAAAACATTTAAATCACATCAACAAACCTAAATTTGCAAATCTCCAGCTTGAGACTAAACACTTGCAAGCAACCTGCCTCTTCTGGGAGAATGAGTGTATTATTCCATATATTTTATCTGCACACAGTATGTACAAGAAAAGATTTTGTTGTTTTAGTATATCACCCTTTTTTTCTTCCAAAAGTATTTTTAAAACAACAAAACCACATTATTTGACAAAGCAGTCCAGACACTACAAATAACAATATGTATCATAGCAACTGTCCTTTTAATTTGTGTTGCAAAGGTATCTTGCTCTGCACCGTACCCAACTCTGATGAGAAAGATTCAAACAGTATCTTTCTTTAGCAGAAACATACTTGGGTTTTTCTCTAATAATCCCTTTTATGACTGCACATTACTATTCCAGTAGATTTGGCTTTTGGTACAGTGTTTGGTGCTCAATAAATGTCCCCAGAAAGCATGTCCAGGTTTAAACAAGTAAATCATGTTTTAATTCAGCAGAACTCACTACTTCACCTCTCTCTATCAATAAGCAGCTAGTCTGCAGACAAGTCCCTCAAACTGCGGCCTGCTTCTAAAAGGTCTAGCCTCTAGCCTGTCTTTTAATTGCCTCACTAAGCCCTCTCTCAGTCAGCTCCTCAGATAAATGTCTTTTACAGGATTCCAGCCCAGGTTGATGAATGGACCTTGAAGTCCATCTGCAGCCTTCATTTTTACATTGTCCTCGCCTATAACCCCATTCCATTGATCCTGAAAAGGACCCCATTGTTTACTAATATGGTTTTAGCCATGAATATGACCTATCTATCCAATTACATAGAGTATATAGACACTATTACCTCAACATTGAGGTATAAACCATGTTGCATAAGCAATGTTGCTGCAATACCTGAGGAGGCAACTGCAGTTGCAATCTGCTTTTGACTACGAAGTTTGGCCAAGATTAGATTTAGAAGGAATTTTTTTCCTGTTCCCCCTGGAAATGAGACAAAACGTCATCCTCCCGCTGTCAGATTCTCGCGGGTTTTAGATTCTATAAAGGTCCCAGTGATTGGTGCCATTTTCACTCCGGGCGTGGATGGTGAACTGAACAGACGTGTTGCTGTCACTGTCTGTGTCAGTGTGTTGACCAACTTGTCCTGTCTGGGTCTTGGGCTGAAGGCTGCTGCTGTGTTGTCCATAAAGGGGCTGGTGCTGCAGTATATAAAGGGGGGCTTCAGTGGGTGCTGCAGCTGCTGTGTCACTTGTCCTGTCAATCAAGGGGCTGCTGCTGTGTTATTATACATAAGGGCTGCTGTTGTTGTCCTGTCAATTAAGGGGCAAGGGCTGCAGTCCATAAAGGGGTGCTGTGTTGTCCAGGGGGGGTGCTCTGTCAATCAGGGGTGCCCTTCCCCAGTGTAAAAAAAATAAAAGTGTTTTTTTGTGTGTGTGCATTAGCAACTTAGCTCCGCTATTATTGTTTGGTGACACTGTCGGCCAGACCGCAGTTTATCGTCCACGTATTTTTGATTCTGCAGGTGGTCTGTCTGCACTCGGCAGGGGTGCTTTGTTGTCCATAAAGAAGGGGTGCTGTTTGTGTTGTTCATCAAGGGGCTGCTGCCTCATTCAGGAGTGCTCTTTCCCAGTGTAAAAAAATAAAAGTGCTTTTTTGTGTGTGTGTTAGCAACTTAAACTGAAATTAAATTAAAAATATCAATGTAAATTCACAAAAAAAAATTTTTTTTTTTTTGTGTGTATTAGCAACTTAGCTGCGCTATTATTGTTCGGTGACACTGCCGCAGTTTATCATCCACGTATTTGTGACTCTGCAGGTGGTCTGTCCGCACTCGGCAGGGGTGCTTTGTTGTCCATAAAGAAGGGGCGCTGTCTGTGTTGTTCATCAATGGGCTGCTGTCTCATTCAGGAGTGCTGTTCCCCAGTGACAAGAAAAATATTGTTCAGTGACACTGCCGGTCAGACCGCAGTGTAAGTTTGTTGATATGGAGGACAATCAAATGAGAGGAGAGCAGGAATCACATACCAGTCTTGCAGCTGCTGCCAGCAGTCATGTTGACGATGCAAGGCCGTCAACTTCATCTACGAAGGCCAATGCCCAAGGGCTTAAGTCAAAATCAAAAAGCAATGTTTTACAGTGTTAAAGAAAAAAAATCAAAAAAGCTAAGTTAGCTGCAGATAAATAAAAAATTGGCAATATACCATTTACTACATAAAGTGGCAAGGAAAGGATAAGACATTGGCCTTTATTTATGACTGGTGGTTCTGTATCTTCTGATGATGTAAGCCTTTCTCCCTGTAGAAGTGTCAAAAAAATGAAAATCGCTAAGGGACATGAACCCACTGTGTACTCAGAAAAGTCACAGATCCCTGTGGAGAGTCCAAGTGTGTCCACTGTTGCCATGTGTGAGCCTGAGCTTTCTAATACTGTACTTGAAGAGGATCCTCCTTCTATTTGTGTGCCCTCTGCAAATGTGGGGATGAGCAGCACAAGTCAACATGCTGATGTAGAAATCAAGGATGCTTCTTTGGAATTGCACCAGGAGGATGAGGAGGATATTTCTGTAGTTGGCACTAACAAGGATGATGAGGTTGTTGATGATGAGGATGTTGATGCCGAGAATGTTTGTTTGTGTAAATCAGGCAACAGTTGTTGCCCATGGTATGAAAAATCCCATTGTTGTCATGCTGGGGCAAAAGACAAAAAAATCCACTTCTGATATGTGGAATTATTTCCACCCAATTCCGGACAACAGTTGTCAAGCCATCTGTAACATTTCCCAAGCAAGAATGAGTAGAGGTAAGGACCTTAACCATCTAGGAACCTCCTCCCTGTTACGTCACTTGCAGCGCATTCATTAAATTCAAAAGTGATTTTCAAAATCAGAAACTTTGGCTAAAAACTTAATCAGTCCAGTGTCACCTAGCTCCTCCCTTCTCTCTGTTAGATCCAAGCACCTGCAATCTCCACCAGCAACACCTGCATCATCATCAACATCCTCGATCGTGATCGGAAGAAGTCCTGCATCCAGTTATATAAGAATGACTGACTCCTCTTCTATCCGTGATTCCTCAGAAGGATCCTTGAGTGCTACGCCTGTTGCTGCTGCTGCTGCTGCTGCTGCTGCTGTGAGTGGATCTTCATCCCAGAAGGGGAACAGGAAGAAGACTACTTTTAGTAGTTTAACAAAACAATTGACTGTCAATCCTTTGCATGGGGGAACAAGTATGACAGCAGTCACCCAGTTGCACAGCGGATTACTGACACCATAACAGCTATGCTGGTATTAGATGTGCGTCCAGTATCCGCCATTAATGCAGTGGGTCTTAGACAGTTAATTGAGGTCCTGTGTCCCTGCTACTATGTACCCTCTAGATTCCACTTCACTAGAACAGCAATTCCTAGTCTGTACAAGGACATTAAAAAAACCTTATTAGTGTCCCCTGAAATGCAGTTGTGCCCTCTGTCCACTTAACCACAGATATGTGGACACATGGGACAGGGCAAACTAAAGATTACAAGACTGTGACAGCCCACTGAGTAGATGTATTGCCTCCAACAGTGCAAACAGCAACAGCAGCAGCAGCTTACAAATGCCAGCTCATTCAGAGGCAGGCTACTCTGTGTATCACCGATTTCACTAAGAGGCATACTGTAGAGAACCTCTTAGAAAATCATTGTAAAATGGCTTACCCCGCTTAGACTCTCCTCGGGATTTGTGATTTCTGACAATGCCACCAATATTGTGCAAGCATTACATCTGGGCGAATTCGAACACGTCCCATATTTTGCTCACACAATTAATTTGGTGGTGCAACACTTTTTTTAAAATGACAGGGGCGTGCAGTAGATGCTCTAGGTGGCCTGAAAGATTTCGGGGCATGTTCGACATTCAGCAACTGTGTGTCGAAGATTGCAGCACCAGCAAGTACTGTTGAATTTGCCCTGCCATCAGCTGAAGCAAGAGGTAGTAACTAAGTGGAATTCTACCCGCTATATGCTTCAGCATATGGAGGTGCAGAAAAAGGCCATTCAAGGCTACACAACAGCCTATGACATAGGGAAAGGAGCAGGAATGCACAGTGGATAATAATTTCCATGTTGTGCAAGGTCCTCAAACCTTTTGAACTTGTCACATGTGAAGTTAGTTCAGAGACTGCCAGCTTGAGTCAGGTCATTCCCCTAATCAGACTTTTGCAAGAGCAGCTGTGGAAACTGAAGGAGGAGCTGAAACGAAGTGAATACGCTAAGTATGTTGGACTTGATGATTAAGCCCTTCATTCGCTTCGCCAGGATCAAAGGGTCATCAATCTCTTGAAATCAGATCACTAAATTTTGGAGCCCATACTTGATCCTAGGTTTAAGTCATAAAATTGTCAGCTCAAGCAGGACGTGAGACACGGCAGCATCTGTTCTTTCAGTTTCTGCAGCTGCCAGGAAAAAATTTTTTTTTCCTAAGAGACCCACTGCTGGTGATGCAGATCAGTCAGCTAAACCTCATGACATCGGGTTGGGTCCGAAAGAACTGGCTACAATTAGTGACATGTCTATTGTGACTTTGTCTGTTATGGTCACTATTCAGAGAATGGTGGATGATTATTTTAGGGATAGCATCCAAATAGGCATGTCAGACAGTCCATTTTACTATTGGCAAGAAAAATAGGCAATTTGGAGTCCCTTACACAAACTGGCTTTGCTGTACTTAAGTTGCCCACCCTCCAGTGTGTACTCTGAAAGTGTGTTCAGCGCAGGCGGGAACCTTGTCAGTGATCGGCATAGGAGGTTACTTCCCCAAACTGTGGAAAAGATAATGTTCATCAAAATGAATTACAGATTCCATGAGGAAGACCTTTACCATAAACACACAAATTGTGTCACACAGTGGCGCTAAGGATTAAAATTACTTTAAAATTCTTTAACACAATGATGTCCTGTAGTCAATTCCTACTGGACTTCTGTTTCTCAGATGATATGAGAAGTATGGCTGAAATTTCTTCCATATACTTGATATCTCAAAAAGAGGAGGATAAAGAGACTAATATTGCAATATTGTCAAAAATTTATCACACATTTATTAATACATGACACACTCACATTTAAATATAAAAAAACCAGCATATATCACCAAGTGGTGAATTCTTTAGTGGTCCACAGGATAAAGGTGTCGCTATAATAAAGTGCAAAGGAGACTGAGGTGAATGGTGATGAGCAATGGCGGCAAACACCTTGATGTTCTCTTAGGTTATGTTTAGTGGATCAAATAGAGCTGCCCAGTCCACAGTATTCCCAACATGTTTCGTAACTCTGGGTAACTTCATCATATTCTATATTCCACTCTCATTCAATTTTTTAATTTGGTGATCTCATAATACTAGAATCTTTTCCAGTCCTGTTACAGTAGGTGGAGTTAATACACAAGTAAGCAAAGCATTTCACTGGTAGTGGGAGTCACCATACCAGTGGGTGGAGAACACACAATGGTGTGAGTGGTATAGAGAAGTAATAGTACTGTAGTCGCATCTAGGAAGTCCTATATTTGACAATGCCCTCACCTCTCCACTTTTTACCTTGCTTATTTTAGGGGCAGCATTAATTCTATTTAGAGCATCCTAGTGACTGCCATACAAATCAGAGAACATCTCAGTAACAAATACACAATACATATAACATTTTAGTGACTGCAAAACAATGTAAAACACACCCTAGTGATCAATAGATAACAGAGAAAAGTTTAGTGACCGCTATACAATACAGAGATCACCCCGATAACTACAATAAAATACAGGGAGTATCTCTGTGACTAGTTTTACAATGGAAGAGAGCATCCTATCGATTTCCATGCAATACAGAGAGCATTCTAGTAGTTTCTATACAATACAGAGAACATTCTAAGAACCTAAACATTAAACAGTAATAAGCGTAATGATTCTACCCAATATAAAACTCAAAACTCCCAAAAGTTGCTCTCCATATAATATGTGCAGCTCCCAACTTAAAATAACTCTCCTCTATACCTGTCAGGGCCTCAGTTCACCATGGGATGTCCTGCAGAAAGAGCACAGCGGAGGTTGACTCTCTCTTCAAGCCTCGCAAGATGAGAATTTCAACAACTCATTCATGAGACTAAGGGCCTAGTTCAGCACCGATCGCTATTGCGATCGCAGCTCTGTCGCACGGTCTCCTGTGAAAATCTGCTAATGAATGCCGTCGCACAGCTACCATAGAGACGCCCACTACCGCTCTCACATTCGTAATACCTCTCAGTCCTAAGTATACATTGGTAACATCAATTAAGATCGGCCCCTCAGGCACAATTACAGCAGGTCTGACCTACCACAGAAACTGCAAGTCTTGTTGAACGCAGTGAGCACTCAAGCTACATATGCCATCTCAGTGGATAATTTCTGCACGCCCAGGAAACGGCGTTCAAATGGACAGACATGCCTGAGTTTCTCCGGCCACTCCCCCGTCCCCACCTCCAAACGCTCACAGCGTGTCACTATTCTACTTGAGTGATCGAGAAGCGACCACATTGCTAACTCACGCCCGTGCACTGCGCTGCATACGCATACACAGTACGCACCTGTGTACGCTATTGCAGTTGTGATCCATGATGAATCAGGTCTTAAATACTCTGCAGCCTCACAGAGACAGCATGACTGCAAATTTAAATACAGGTGGCTCATCCTGGTTTACTGCATGTCATGTGGTATGATCATTGGTGTTGAAAAAAGGAAATAAAATTGAACTTAGTTTTCAATGTAAAAAATATATATATATGAGTTTAAATGGGAAGAGATATTCAATGAATATTCAGACTGACTTAAGATATTCTTAATGCCCTGCTGAGCACAGTTTCATGCATCAACTGTTTCGGAGCTCATTTAACATATTGCAATGCACAAAGATGGCTTCAGTTTCAGATTTAGTTGAAAATTCTCTCAGCCGTCATGTAGCGGACAATGAGCTGAAATGTTTTACTTTGAAACAGCAACCACTGACATCCACATCTGATAGTAGATAATACCATATTGTTGCATACTTCTTGACCTTTTATGCTGCAACATTTTCTTATTGTTATTATTATTGTTGTTTATCTGTAAGGTGTCACCGGCTCCTTAGACAGTGGAGAAAGCAGAGCATAAACAGAAAAAGGAATCACAAATTACACAAAATAAGTAGAAACAAAAACAAAGGGTAGAATTCTACTCATTATAGAATTTACGTGACGATGGGAAACACAAGAGGAACATGTTTGGCTCAAAGGACATGAGGAGGAGTATTTATGATAAGGTTTGTGATTTATGAAGAGGTGTGTTACTAAAGGCTTTGTAGGTGGCTCATTTGAATTGGATTTGGAGGATATGGGTGTGTATGTGATATGGCCAGTGTAGGCGTTTACAGCAAATGTGGAGTGGAAAGAGAGGGAGATCAGTCTTTTTGCAGTATTTAGGACATATTGAAGCAGGTACAGATGAATGAAGGAAATGTCACATACAGTAGAAGGAGGTTGCAGTAGTTGAGAAGAGAGATGAGGAGACAATAAATAATGGTCAGTACACACTAGACAATTTGCTCCATGAGCGATATTGTCTACTGTGTCCCCGGCAGAGGTGTGCTCAATGTCGTTAACAACACACACACTGAACGATATCATGATCAATATCATTCAGTGCTGGGCACCCTCCCACATCCCCGAACTTGCAACAACCTGACAATATCATCAGGTTGGCCTGCATGTTCGGGTGATGACCGACAATGAGCAATGACTTGGGGGAGCGTGCATCGTTGGGCGTTCGTCGTTATCGTTCATCGTTTTAGCATGCACACTGGCCGATATAGTGAATGACTGAACGATAACAACACTTGGCAATATTTTGAACGACTGAACGATAAATATCGGCAAGTGTGTATGCATCTTAAGAGGTTTGGTTGCATCTTGGGTAAGAAAAGTAAAAAACATTTTTTGAAGGTGGATGACACGGGACTTCTATCTACTATATGGGGTCAATCCAATTATGGGCGACGCACTCACGGGTGCAAGTCATCGCGACAACGGCCATGCTTGACGGCAGCCTGAATTCGCTCAAAACTGTTCAAAATTGAGCAAATTCAGCCTAAAGAGGGCCACGAGGGGTGCGAGATACGGTGCCGTTGGCGGCTGTTGAACGCCATGGCAACGGCAAAACGCATCCCATTCACTCCCCTCACGGCTAATTGGATTGCCCCCTATGAGTATTCTGATCTCCCTGATGTAAGCAGTATAATTTACACAAAAGGTGTCTGTGTGACTCCACATACCAAATAGTGTATGTTATGTTATTTAATACTGTATGTTGCTTGTTTTGTGATGTCTACAGCTGCAGGGTTGTATTTACCATAAAGGTAAACTAGGCATGTGGCTTGTGTGACACTGTTTATTGGGCAGCATATAAACTGGATGATGTCAATTGTAGTTATTTATTCCTTTCCATTATCTCTTTTTTCTACTTGCATTTTACCAGCGTGTAGGGATGCATAATTACTACTTTATTGTGAATTCTTTTACAATTTCTAAACTAGTACTTCTACTGTAAACTACTGTAAGCTACTACTGTGTTTTATGATAACATGTATTGCAAAGTCTGCAGAGGATTGCAACCATATAACCAAACTTTAAACATCCCTGTATGGCCACATGAAATCTTGGTACAGCTAACATACTGTAGTTCTATATAAGCTCTGGCAATAAAATATAATTTAATACTTAAGTAATATTGTGAGACTTCAATATAATAGACAAGCAATGGTGAAAATCATTCCATTCAAAAAGCAGTACCTGGCAACAGATCTAATTTTTCTTGGACAGTCATTGTTTCCCACACTGCAAAGGGTTATGGTCTGTGGCTACTTGACCTTCGTTTCAGTGGAAATCAGAGTGATTTCAGTTAATTGGGAGTAGTTGGAATAGATTGGGCATTGTTTCAAATGATTGCAGTAACGGCTTCTTCTGTGCCGGTATAGACTGTACGTCTGAGAAGCTATCAGTAATGTCTTCAAACTGTAGGAAGTGTTCCAACATTTAACACAGGCTTCCGATTGGCTCTGAACGATTGTACATGTCTACTTAAACAGCTAAATTTCAGTAAGTAAAAGACAGTAAAGCTGGGTACACACTATACAATGTATCGTACGATATATAATGCCCGATGCAGATTGGATCAATATATCATACACATCGTATAGTGTGTACACGCAATTTGTTGTTCCCGACGGTTGTTCATTGCATCGTCCTACCTGCTGTCCTGCATGTCAGATGGGACAAAGCAATGAATAACGTGGTATTGTTACATGTAGCATGTAACGATACATTGCGCTGTCATACGCTGGATTGTGCAGTGACTACGGCACGCGCAATGTGTCGTTATGTTGGTCACACCATCATATGATGTTTCCCCAGCTTAAGAGTAGATAATAGTTTTATTGCCATATATTTTATATTATTGACAGGTTATTAGCAAGAACAAAATATTTGTCAAGGGAAGATCTAATACATTAACAGTTAACATGCACACATGCTACTGCACCAAGCAATCAGTGTAGCTGGTATGTCAGCATTTGTTTAATTTTTTATACTTCACCCAAACTTTTATTGTATTTTTGGGTAGAATTATAATATAAAGGAGATACATAGTAGTCTGTATATCATTATATTGTTGCAACAAGCTTTTTTTCTGCAGAAAAAGCAGTTGGAATAATGCAATACCTTACATACTGAAATTAGGTACCTTTAACCATATTCTGTAAATTATATTGGTAGAGGAACAATAATTGGTGCTAGGAAATCATATACATATTTTTTTACCTTCATTTCCTGAATGTTTGAAGTTGATAAACAGCCTACTACCAGACATAATTTATTACAGGAAGCACTTACATTCCCAGACTAACAAAATATACTATTGTTGACATCAAGAGAACATTTTGTTGGGGACTTCATATTAAAAATTTATCTAAGAAAATCTAATTACAATTCTGAAAATGACAAAGGTCCAAAACTTGCAAAGCTATTTATAAAATTGCTTCCTATTATGCATCCCCGGTGCTTATTAAAGCTGTGATTGGACAAGCGGCAGGGAGCAGTTTAAACGAGAGGTTGCAACAGATGTTGGATGCAACACAGGTGTTACAAGGTGGTGCATAATTGCAGCAATTAGCACACATATATCACTGTTCATCTGTGATAATAATGTTCACTTGGTTGATTCAGGAAAACATGCAAGATGTCACCCTCACACCAAGCATCTCCATTAAATAGTCCCCAAATATATACACATCGCCTGCTGTTAATGGAAAGCCCCAGATGTTCTTAATCAACTGTCTCATTCATCCTATTAATATACATCTAACCTGTGCCCAGTCATACACTAAATCTGCTCTTCTTACTTCCAGTACAGACTGCATATGTGATCTGCATGCTTCTTCTTATAGACCTGTCATCTTTCTATACAATAATATTTCCTATATTTTAACAACTTCAAGATTTCTGATAGCTTTGAAGTTATTTTGACTGGGGAAAATACAAAACATCTGCTAGAACTTTTACTGTCATACAGACATTTGTCAACCCTTTGGCATTTGTCTACTGAGACTTCGTATATTTATAGAATGCTGTACTGTAGGTTTTTGAAATAATAAGATTTACACTTTCTGAGGTTGTCTCATATAAATGTATAACCAAAATATATTGTTTCCTCCTCTAAAATATAACTTTATAACATTTATAAAGAATAATAATAATAACAACAACGACTATCAAGAACATAACGTTTACAATATACAAGTGTAAAAAGATAAAAAGAAAAGAATGTACTGTGCTTATTAGTAGGCAAGGGCTGGTAACTTTTGGTTTAGGAAGCACCTATATTGACAAAATCAGAGCTATTTGGTGGTGGCACAGATTAATTACTTACTACTTCTGAGGTACCAAGCTGTCTCCATGAATGTAAGAGACGTTTGGCTGTGCCGAATGCCATCATACACAGTAGACAGATTTCAGATCTCTGATTGATGGATAGTTCTGAACAATTATCCAAACAATGTGTAGGGACAGCGCCATCCACCAATTAGCCTATTAAGAGTCCTCCATACATTGCCTGCTCTCACCAACCCAGTCTGCCACTGCTTATCAGCCATGTAGGTATACATGACTTATGTTGTAAATCATGCTTTTTGTACAAAATAAGCAATGCTTATGTCTTTGTTACACATTTGCATATTAACTTATTCATTATAGGATATATTTTGTCCTATGCACCTTTTTTTTCCTACAGTATATATTGCCCCACAAGAGGTATGCAGCGTTGACATGATGTCTATGGTACCACATGACTAACTGATTATGTAGCATTTACAACCAATCATATTCTGTAGAAACAATGGCCTTACTTCCTTACTTGTCAGTTATGACGTGCAAAACATGAGAACCCGCACTTCTTTTTTGTACACCTAGCAGCACAGTGCCTTTCAAGATACATGCCCACTCCACTGTCATGTTTTGTAGTGGAACAGACAAAGTTTTGGATATACAAAATCTGAGTTTAATTGTCAGTTTAGCACTGTATTTGTACATTTGAATTGCACAGAAATAATAGCATATGGCTATAACTTGGACAATGAGGGTTAAGTGATCCTGTTGTGTGGTGTTGTTACTTTGTGTAGCAAATGTACATTAAAGTGCATATTTTATGGAATAGACAAACTAGTAACACACTCAGAAAATGGAGACGTAGTGCTCTCATTAGTTGGCCTAAGACATTTGCCTGGAATGCTGACACCCTGTGGGTATTTTGGCTGACAATGGGGATCAGCATTGTGTTTAATAATTTCAATTAATTTGAGAGTTCCCTGAACATTTACAAACTGTAGAATGTAGTAATGCTGCTAACTGCTCATCCTCCATATCTGTAATAAGCTGGGAGTGTGGTGCTAGGCTACGATGTCACAGCCAGCCTGTCACTGACATGGAGAAGCAGCAGCCAATAGCAACATGACATTTCCCGCCTATGCCTGCCTCCCGCACAGGTAAAAGGCAGGAGGAGGGACTTCAGGTCTGTGTGGGGCACTTATGAGGGGGAGAGACTTGAGGGGAATGGTGCCTAGTACATTCCATCTGCCCTGGGGGAATGTGCATTCTCAAGAGAATGTGCAGGTTGAAAACAGTAAAAGTCAAAACTACTTATACTTACTGTAAGGACCATCAACATCAACATTTTAAACTTGAATGTTGTTCTCATACAATAATGATTAATTTAGCTTACTTTAATTTTTTTTTTATGATATGTCACTTTATGAGCTTGAACACTTTTATTTTCAATTTTATTTACATAAACATTATCCATACAGTACATATACATTTTCCTTGTTAAAGTAATTTCTAGCACCTAAACGTGTTGGAAACTTTTTTGCCAATTCCAGACTTAAGCAACTTGAAACCATTTGTGTTCCAAAGTGTTTGCAAACTGCTATAATTTCTACCATATTTTTAGATTGTTTTAAGTTTTTTTTATATAAATTAGCATAATATCAATTGTTTATGATTAAGATTTATAATGTATATTTTACTTATTTATTTACTTATAGTATAATGCTGGGTACACAATGCATGATATATAGTTCGTACAGCCGACAAATTATATATGGTTCTGGTGCATGCGGCCGTGTGTACACAACGTCATTCACAGATATATTGCGTCAGCCATGCAGCACAGTAGATGCGATATACCTAATCTGGGCACTCATGCACACAACTGCCTGTGGGTATGAGTGACTGACCAACCCGTTATGCTGGCCGTGGGAACCAGTGACAATGACATCACAACTAGGCAGGTAAATTTAAATGCCCACTTAGTTGTGATGTCTAGCCATGTGCAGCCAATTGGTAAGTGTGTATACTTACCAAATCAGTTGCTCTAACAGTAGGAAGAAAGGCTGGCCGCTGCATAGGTAAGGTGTGTACCCTGCATAACTTTTGAGTCTTACCATTCCCACAATGGCTTATGCACTGCTATTAGACACATAATATTGAGTAACAACTGCATAAAGTGGTTTAAAATAGTTTTAGGATTGACTAGGCAGTTTTGAGATTAATCCTTAGAGAGATACCCAGGACATGAAACAACTAACATGAGAATGAGGATGATGAACTTCTAAGTGTAAGTACATATAACTTATTTCTTACAAGCTAACTGTGGAGTCGCTAATACTTGAGGATTATTCAGATGAAACCACAAAACACATGATGAAATGCATCAAGATCGTGAATTTACCATAGAATTGAATTAAATCATTGCACTGCTGTGGGGTTAGGGTTAGGCACCACCAGGGGAGGTTAGGGTTAGGGGGGGAACAGGGTGAGGGTTAGGATACTTAGCGGCCCAGGACGGGATTCTTCACAATTGGGATTCCGGCATATCATCCACCGACATATCATACTGATTCCTTTCTAAGCATTACAAGTGAGGCCTTTCTTCATTAGTCATTTAATATAATGAGACCATTACTCAAAGGATTTCGAGCTTTAGCTATTATTTTGAAGGACACTCCTCTGGGTATTTCGATACCCAGCTCCTACAGTACTTATCTCATAACAATCCCATACAAGCGATGATTTACATGGATTTTCATTTACTCCTTAATAATCATAAGAAACTCTTTGCAGCTAGACTGCTAGCAGTTAGATTTGATTATAACCACTATGAGCCCCATTTATCACAATCCGCATCTCAGGTGAAACTAAAATAATGTCAAAAGATGATTGATAAATAGGGCCCTTTGTGCGGTATTTCAATGATGTTTGTACATTTATACTGATGATATGACACACTTTTGCTCTTTTGATACAATCATGTTTTATGCTTGATTTTATTGTATATATGATGCTTTGTATGTGCATATGCATGTAGAGCTGGATACAAAAGTTCATTTAATCCATTTTTTATCTTTATATTGGATAATGTGATTACATAGGTTGTATGTAAATCTGACTCCAGATAAGATTTTTACATATTAATTCACTGCACTGCAGACTGTTTATTGTAAACCACACAGAGATTTAGCTGGGGTGAGCAGCAGACATTTTTTTATTACTTATATTCTGTAGTTTTTGTCAAACATGCCTACCCTCCCGGTTTTCATGGGAGGCTCCCAATTTTTCGGGTAACCCCCCGCACCCCCGGAAGGGTAGGCATTTCTCCCGCATTCTGCTGACTTCCTAGTGAAGTTGGCAGAATTAGGAGAATTTCAGCGGCGATCGCGGGTGTCCGGGCAGGGGGTGGAGCTTAATGACGTGATTAGCATTATTTGGCTCCGCCCCCTATTTAAATTTAAGCCAATCATGGACATTTTACCGCAAGGGGCGGGCTTAATGACGCAAATCATCAGGCCCCGTTCCACCCACCTGCCTCTCCTTCCAGGGCTTCTCCCGGGGAAGAGACAGCAAAGGTATGCAACTATGGTTTTTATATTGATTACAGTGCCATTGGGATATATAAGGGAATGTAGTTACGTGGCCACCGGTCTCAATACGACAGCCGAATCCCGGCAAGGGACTTAAGATAGGCGTCGAAATACAGACGTATATCTTAATTCAAACACCGGAATGCCGAAGGACACCAGACCAAACAAAGTAAGTCCAGGGCGCCCTTAGCGTCAGCCGTGGGAGGGAAGGGTTAGGTTTAGGGAGTGTTGCGGGGTTAGGGTAAGGTTTTGTGGGGGGTGTAGCGTTAGGCAATCCTAGGGGGAAGGGTTAGGCACCCCCGGGGGGAGGTTAGGTTTAGGCACCTTCCCGAGAGGGTGGTTTAGGGTGTGGTTAGGGTTAGGTACCCCTGCAGGGAGGTTATGATTAGGAACTAGGGGGGGAGGTGAGGTTAAGCACCACTAAGGGAGGGTTATGGGGGGGAGGGGTAGGGATAGGGTACTCACCTGCCCTGTCGGGATCTTCTCCCTTCAGGCTGCCGGCGTCAGAATATGAACCGCCTATTCAGGGTGAATCAAGATTGTGCTACTGTGTGGTGTAATTTTATTTAGGAATGCTATTGTGTGACCATGCCCCTTTTTAGACTACGCTCCTTTTTCAGCACACGCCTACAACGCGCGTGCTGTCCCTTTTTTTCAAAAAGCGCAGGGGGGGTGAGTTCCATAACTTCTCTAGGACCACTTTAAGCACTTCACTACTCCATATCAACTCCCACCTTATGCCCCCCTTTTTGCCAATTCCACTAACTCAATATACAACTTCAACATACCTTTTTCTCTTTTATTTTGGTCTCATCACTATCAAAGCAAATGTTATCCAGGCCTCCAGGCCTACTGTGATAAGCCCAAGATAGTTACTCCGCATTTTCTGATTTGTTTTTATAATATGTTTGTTATATATGTTCTGTAATTCCGCACTGTCTATTAAACTTAAGAATTGCTCATCCTGCCTACCGTAACCTGTGCAGTACGCACAAAATGGCTGCCTCTCCTGGTACTTTCATTGGCAGGATGAAATATTTATTCAGTGGGTTAATTGCTTTTCGTTTTTACTATTGTATTTCTTATTTCCATGTATTGCTTATGTTGCACATTGTAACCTACATGGTGCACCCAAGATGGCTGCTCCGTCTGATATTCTCGTGGGTAGGATGAACAATGCATGGATCTGATGATTTTGTGTGGATCATGTATATCGATTTAGAATTTGTAGCTCCACCATTATGTAAAAAGTGCTAAACAACTGCAATAATAATAATAATTACAATAATAATAATAATAATAATAATAATAATAATAATAGTTATATTATCATTATTTTATTGTTCTCTTTTTTCGTTTGAACCTATAGGAATGGATTTGAAGTACATTTTGTGATTAAACCCTAATAATATGTTAGATAATATTATCCATTATATTGTGAAATTAATAGGTTGAATATCTGCTAACCTTATACATTGTGGTGTAACTGTTCAGTTTATATTTATATGCAATATTCTTGATTATCAATTTACAGTTCATTAGACCATATATGTTTAAATATAAAAATTATGTATGTCCAACTGGTCTATTCATCATCACTTAATTTCTACAAAAGCAGGTGAAAATGAACATTTTCACCTGCTACTGTAGAAATTATCGGGCCATTCATCTAGAAGGTAAAGCAGGAGATATCACAGATATCTTCTGCTTACCTTCTTCTAGCGGAATGGCCCGCTGTCCCCATACACTAATATGGGTACAGAATTCATCAAGCTCTGAAAATACAATATTTTAGGAGCTTGACTGCAGGAGCATTCGCCATCTTCAGATCCTTCCGCCCCTGTCCAGCTCCTTCCGCCTGATGTCGGAGTTGTCTCACCGCTCTGAAAGGAGCATTGAAAAGTTTTGCTGCTCCGAAAGGTGCAGTGAAGACGCTGGCAGAGACAGATGATTTTCGGATCAGCTGTCTCCGCGCCGGAGCAGTAATGAATTGCTCCGGCACTCACGGCGAGTTAGTATGTTAATTATCATGACAATTAACATAAAGAATAGACCATGTGTATGGGAATGTAGTGCTGATGGGGTACTGAAGGGGAAAGTATATCACCATCTGGTACAGAGGCCCATTATATGTGTATGGGAATGTAGTCTGACAGTTAGTGTACTGAAGGGGAAAGTATACATATCACCATCTGGTACAGAGGCCCATTACTTGTGTATGGGAATGTAGTGCAGACAGTTAGGGTATTGAAGGGGAAAGTATACATATCACCAGCTGGTACAGAGGCCCATTATATGTGTATGGGAATGTAGTGCTGACAGAGTACTGAAGGGGAAAGTATACATATCATCATTTGGTACAGAGGCCCATTATATGTGTATGGGAATGTAGTGCTGACAGAGTACTGAAGGGGAAAGTATACATATCACCATCTGGTACAGAGGCCCATTATATGTGTATGGGATTGTAGTGCTGACAGAGTACTGAAGGGGAAAGTATACATATCACCATCTGGTACAGAGGCCCATTATATGTGTATGGGATTGTAGTGCTGACAGAGTACTGAAGGGGAAAGTATACATATCACCATCTGGTACAGAGGCTCATTATATGTGTATGGGAATGTAGTGCAGACAGTTAGGGTACTGAGGGGAAGGGCTACTTATCATCATCTGGTACAGAGGCCCATTATATGTGTATGGGAATGTAGTGCTGACAGGGTACTGAAGGGGAAAGTATACATATCACCATCTGGTACAGAGGCCCATTATATGTGTATGGGAATGTAGAGCTGACAGTTAGGGTACTGAAGGGGAAAGTATACATATCACCATCTGGTACAGAGGCCCATTATATGTGTATGGGAATGTAGTCTGACAGTTAGTGTACTGAAGGGGAAAGTATACATATCACCATCTGGTACAGAGGCCCATTACTTGTGTATGGGAATGTAGTGCAGACAGTTAGGGTATTGAAGGGGGAAGTATACATATTACCAGCTGGTACAGAGGCCCATTATATGTGTATGGGAATGTAGTGCTGACAGAGTACTGAAGGGGAAAGTATACATATCATCATTTGGTACAGAGGCCCATTATATGTGTATGGGAATGTAGTGCTGACAGAGTACTGAAGGGGAAAGTATACATATCACCATCTGGTACAGAGGCCCATTATATGTGTATGGGATTGTAGTGCTGACAGAGTACTGAAGGGGAAAGTATACATATCACCATCTGGTACAGAGGCCCATTATATGTGTATGGGATTGTAGTGCTGACAGAGTACTGAAGGGGAAAGTATACATATCACCATCTGGTACAGAGGCTCATTATATGTGTATGGGAATGTAGTGCAGACAGTTAGGGTGCTGAGGGGAAGGGCTACTTATCATCATCTGGTACAGAGGCCCATTATATGTGTATGGGAATGTAGTGCTGACAGGGTACTGAAGGGGAAAGTATACATATCACCATCTGGTACAGAGGCCCGTTATATGTGTATGGGAATGTAGAGCTGACAGTTAGGGTACTGAAGGGGAAAGTATGCATATCACCATCTGGTACAGAGGCCCATTATATGTGTATGGGAATGTAGTCTGACAGTTAGTGTACTGAAGGGGAAAGTATACATATCACCATCTGGTACAGAGGCCCATTACTTGTGTATGGGAATGTAGTGCAGACAGTTAGGGTATTGAAGGGGAAAGTATACATATCACCAGCTGGTACAGAGGCCCATTATATGTGTATGGGAATGTAGTGCTGACAGAGTACTGAAGGGGAAAGTATACATATCATCATTTGGTACAGAGGCCCATTATATGTGTATGGGAATGTAGTGCTGACAGAGTACTGAAGGGGAAAGTATACATATCACCATCTGGTACAGAGGCCCATTATATGTGTATGGGATTGTAGTGCTGACAGAGTACTGAAGGGGAAAGTATACATATCACCATCTGGTACAGAGGCTCATTATATGTGTATGGGAATGTAGTGTAGACAGTTAGGGTACTGAGGGGAAGGGCTACTTATCATCATCTGGTACAGAGGCCCATTATATGTGTATGGGAATGTAGTGCTGACAGGGTACTGAAGGGGAAAGTATACATATCACCATCTGGCACAGAGGCCCATTATATGTGTATGGGAATGTAGAGCTGACAGTTAGGGTACTGAAGGGGAAAGTATACATATCACCATCTGGTACAGAGGCCCATTATATGTGTATGGGAATGTAGAGCTGACAGTTAGGGTACTGAAGGGGAAAGTATACATATCACCATCTGGAGATGGAGATAAGTTTGTTTAAAAAAAAAAAAAAAGATAAATATATTTTTTCTCCAGTTTATATAAATATCTCCAGGAGAAACCCCCCCATTAGATTCTATGGGGGAGGCAGTGTTCCCAGGAAACAGTGAGAAGCCGGCCCATAACTAGGGTAGTGCGACCAGTGCCATGGCACAGGGGGCACTATTTGGACGTGTCAGTTATCCTGTTTATTATCATTCTCACTTGTAGCTTCATCTTTTTTTTATCTCCAGCATCTCCTGGTCTCCCCTATCTCTTCACTGGCCCTTTCCCATGAGGATATGGCCCTTTTTTGAGGTGCACTTCTATCTTATGTCCCAATGTAAAAAATGGGAGGGGGGAGCGCCAAAGCTCTCTCTGGCACATGGCACCAGAAAGTCTAGTTACGGCTTTTCTGTTGGAAACATGAGATATTTATGTTTATTAAATAGCCTATTACTAACAGATGCCCAATGAGCAAGTACAAACTCTTGCACCCCTCAGGCAATGCCTTTTAGGTGCACATCTATATGAATCTCTATTATATCAAGTACACTTCTGCAAAAATAGGCTCTTGACCCAAAATAAGAGTCTGCTCTTTTGATATGCACATTCGCATGACCACAAATGGGCTTTGGTTATTTTCTACATTTTTGAGAGTTATTGCATTTTATCCACAGTTGTAATCTAGTCTGTAATTACATATAAACTGTGTTTTAGAACAGACTGTTATATTAATAGATTGTAAACACCTCAACTAAATTCCTAAATTATATCACATTTGATCAGGCAGACAACTGAATTAATCCCATACCTATACTATCCCAATACACTGAATACTACTGCTTTAAACATTAAACTATAGACAGGGTAGTATAGTCAATAAAGCTATATGTCAAAGGTTAATCAATAAGATTTATTTGTCAACATTTATCATAACCAGTATGTAATTAAATCAGTAAAATGTATATCTCCTCTATATAAAATAGATATTTTGTTTGATACATTTACATCACATTTATTATCAGTAATTTATATAGCGCACACTTACAGTCACACACACACTATGGTTACTATGTTTTCTGTCATCAACCAATTAACATACCAGTATGTTTTAAAAAACATTTTTAGGAGGAAACTGGAGCACCTGGAGCAGGGGCAGTTCTAGGGGCGGGCAAGCAGTGCGGTCACCAGGGGCATTGCAGCCTCTGGGCGTGGCCGCAGTCAACCTACCGGTGCTGTCTAATGCTGCCATTGTCATACTTACAAACTGCGCTGCAGCACTCTCCCACAAGCCCCTGCACCTCAGCCTCAACTTCTTCTTCCTGTCAGCTGCAGCCTGCACAGGAGAGAGGATGTGCTGGAGAGGCTGGAGTCTGTACTGAGCATATGGATGGAACGGCAGCAGCAGCAGCTACACAGCAGAAGGTGCTGTTACTGCTGGGGAGGAAGGGTGGGGGCAGCAAAATATGTAGGGACTCTGCCAGTCTCACATGGAGGTAACCCATGCCAACATGTGGAGAACTAACTGATAAAATAGTGCCTTGGTCAGGGATTCAACTTATGATTGAACACTGCTGTGATAATAGTATTCACTATGCGACCGTGCTGCACAAATAGATAATCGTCATCACATAAATGATCCGCATAGTCATGGACTGATGGAAATCGGTAACACAAAACAGACCTGCTTTCTGCATCTGATCAATTTTCACATAACACTCACTTCAAAGCAGCCAGTAAAGAAAAAAGTAAAGAATGAAAAGCTCTTCCAATACACGTCGATGCCTGGGTAAGGAACATAGGGCTGATTCAGCATTGCACGCCAGTGAAATACTGAACGCAGATTCCTGATTATCGGGAATCTGCGCATGTACAGGACCCGTTCTGCTCATGTGCAGAGCGGGTCCAGAATGATTGCACATAGCCCCTGCCATGCATCTGCCTGAATTGACAGGCAGAGGCATTTAAGGGGCGGTACAGGTGGTGAGAGCCAGCGTTCCCAGAAACGGTGTGTCGGCCCTGTTTTCCGGGAGTGGCAAGGCCAAGGGCAGTTTCCTGGCCTCGCAGACCGGCCAGCCTGCATAAGCAGTGCTGGGATCGCAAATGCAGCAGGGGGTGTCTGACACCTCTTGCTGCATTTGCATATTTGCTTGCGTGCAGCTTTGCAATTCCGTCCACTACTGAATTACCCCATAATTACCACAATGGTAAAAGGAGGGGTACCCGTGTATTTTCCAGGAAAAACAACAACTTGTGTCTGAAAATCACATTTGGCTGCTACAGTATGCTGTACAACTACAGTATACATGTTAAAGGATGATGTACAGTATATGATCACAGCATATAGAAAATATTTGTTTTTTTTATTTGTGCATATTAAAATGTTTCCTCTATAAAAATGCACTTAGTACCTCTGTGGTGGTTGTAAAAATCTGGCCATTTTCCACAGCTTCAAAAGCTCTTTGAAATTCCTCTAAAAGAAAAATGTTTTTAATCTCCATCACTTCACATTCATTATTAGATTCTCTCCCATAATGTGAACTTTTTGAGTTAATGCACAAAGTCGTGTGCATAATTACAAACATTGTACCCAATTTTCTTTATGAAATGCCCCAATTTAACGTTGTCTGTGGGGCTTATGTATTAATAATCACGGTACTGCCACGATTATTAACGGTCCAACTCGCCGGGAATATTTTAATTTTTAATGAGAATATACCGGCTATGTACTACCGGGAACTCGCAGGGGCAGAAGTTGATGTAACAGCAGCCTCCGCGAGTTATATCCCCGGGTTTTCAGAGAAGTCTTTTACAGAAGTGAAAGACTTCCCCGGGGGAAACCTTGCACTGCGCCTGCGCACAGCGTCAGCTTCCGGGATTGGCTGGGGGCTGCGAGAGAGAGATCGAAAGATCTCTCTCCTGCACCTGGAGACCCCATACACAAACAGTAGTTTACACCATCTTCAGATGGTGTAAACTACCAGTGCTAAACTCCAAAAAGCTTTGCTTTTGGAGTTTAGTACATAGGGGTCAGATAGTAGTCCCCATTGATAATAATGGGGACTGTGATCTGCAGCGCTAATTAGCACTTTGCAGGAGGTTTCTGTGAAGTCTCCTGCAATGTGGCATTAGTACATAGGATTGATACATAAAATTATGCAGAAACTGCAGTTTCTGTATAATTTTATGTAAAACGTGGCTTGATACACAGGCCCCTAGGTTTGCTCACCATCTTCAGCTAAATGCTGAATCATAATCTACACTATCTCTTCAAACATATCTATACCTCATCTTCAGAAAAACAGGTTAAATGGCTCAAAAATAGGCAAACAACATCACAAAACAATAAGCAACAAATTAAGCACTGCACCAACTGGATACATACTGTGGGCCAGATGTACTAAGCTCTGGAAAGTGATAAACTGGAGAGTGATAAACTACCAGCCAATCAGCTCCTAACTGTCATATTTCAAACACAGGGCCTGATTCAGCAAGGATCGCAATTGCAAAGCTGCATGCAGGCAGCTTTGTAATTGTGATCCTTGCAATAATGCTAATGCAGCAGGTGTATGACACCCCCTGCTGAATCTGCGATCCCAGCACTGCGACGGAGGTTACAGGCTGGGATCACCATCGTGACCATCGGTGGTCGATGGTCGCGAAGGTGGACAGTGCTGGGTGGCCAGAAAGCTGAGTAAGCCTCAGCTTACTCAGGCTGGCCGGTTTGCGAGCCCAGAAGACTGCATACGTCCACAAAGTCTCTGGGGTGGCCACTCCCGGAAAACGGGGCAAACATGCACCGTGTCCGGGAACGCTGGCTAACCCTGCCCTCGCACCACCCCTTAAATGCTTACTTCCGAAAGGAGCAGTGAAAAGATTCACTGATCCGAAATAAGCAGTGAAGCCACTTGCGGGGGCAGCTGATTTCACATTAGCTGTCACCGCACCGGAACAATGATGAATTGCTCCAGATTCCATGGACCTCGATAATTAACATCATGTATTTTACACACATGGGTCTTCATATCCTCAACCAATATTGTGTTTGAAAAGGATCTGTCAGTTTATAAATTAATTTCTAGTATTGCTGATTCTGTTTGATAATATATTTTTAATGTTACTATGAGGCTAAAATACTTTTGACGTGTATGTATAGAGTTATAATGTAAATCACTGTTTCCCAAACTCATTCCTGAGGAAGCACTAACAGTGCATGTTTTCCAGGTCTCCTCACAGAATCATAAGGGAAATAATTAGCTCCACCTGTGGATTTTAAAAATATGTCAGCCAGTAATGAGTGCACCTGTGTACTAACTAGGAGAAATGGAAACCATGTGCTCCCTGAGGAATGAGTTTGGGATGTAAACTAATGCTTACCATACAATGGACAGATTAGCTGATTAAATGACTGTTCTGAATTTTAATTGTTCAATGTTTGAACTTGAATGATTGGTTTGGATTTCTGATCCTTCCAACCATTGTCAGCTGAATCCATCCAGTGAATGGAGATCACTTCGATACATTGTGTAGTGTATGGAGGTTCTCCAATTATTGTGCGGTCGCTCCTTGCCTCCTCTGTGTCAGCTGGTGGGCTGCACTATCATGCAGTACTGTATATATGACCAACTTTAGTATATTTCATTTCCAAAGTGAAACTGTTTAATTCTAGTGAAATATTGGATGCTCTTTCTTCTAGTGTCTATCTGTACTCTGATTATAGCTTTACTGTAGGTGAAATTGTGTTAGTCCTCTTCTATATAAGATAACATCTCTCACTTATATGTGTACTCCTGGCTATGGATTACACAGCCTTTAATAAGGCCATACTTTGTAGCTAAAGTTACCCAAAATAATAACTCCAGGGTGCAAATTCAATTCAGTGCGAGGGCTGTGCAGTGCCTCTGTAACAGGAAAAGGCAATTCATGTACATTAACATCGCTAATTTTCTCTCACAATACTTGGTGCATAGAAACATTTGCAAAGTTTTGCTACGGTAAAAGGTGTTAACAGGGCCGTAACTAGGGTACTGCGACCAGTGCCATGGCACAGGGCACCGCAGGGCAGGGGGCGCTGTTTGGGTCTGTCAATTTTCCTGTTTATTATCATTCTCACTTGTAGCTTCCTCTTCTTTTATCCCCAGCATCTCCTGACCTCCCCTATCTCTTCCCTGGCCCTTCCCCATGAGGCCATGGCCCTTTTTCAGGTGCACTGTCTTATGTCCCTATTTAAAAAATGGAGGGTGGGGGGCGCCAATGCTCTCTCTGGCACAGGGCACCAAAAAGTCTAGTTACGGCTCTGGGTGTTGACAGTCATCGAAGTGATGGCACCCGGCATATGGCACTGAATTGAATTCCCCCCAAAGTCACTTTTATCTTCGGGAGTTTGAAAGTCAATTGGATACGCTGAGTTTAAACAGGAGATATACATCTGAATTGAAAAATGTATATATGTCAGTCAAATTCAACCTATTGTAAAATGTTAAACTGATGCAATATAAATATTGATTTAGAGAGAGGCAATCAAATTTCTTGGAGAAAAATTCTTCTTACTGACCCATATAAGCTACAATAAGATGAGTGCCAGGATCAATGCGGTGCTGGTGTTTAGCTTTTTCAATATAACCCTACACACTTCCAATGTATTTGTGCTGTCATTATTTGCCGGGATTGTTAAGAGATAACAGTGACACTATACAGAAAGTAATTATGCTGTAAAAAATATAAGAATGATGGGTAAAATCAGGTGTGTAGCAATCAATACTTTATGATGGCAGAGTACAGAATGTGACTGGTGGGTTATCATGCAGGTGTCCATGTGAGATGACTCTCAGTGATTTGTCATGTATTCCCCTGTGCTATCTGGCAATGAAGTTGGACAAAGCACAAAGCAAACTAAAGCTCCAGAGAAACTAACTAAATTATATGAACTTCATTTCACTTAGGGGCACATTGTACACCTGTATTCTGTTGCTGCTTTTAAAATTACACATGTATAATAATAATAACTTTATTGAAAGGGGAAGGAAGTTATGTGAAAACACTACTGTCACTGTCAGCTTTAGGATTAGGCTAAACTGGCAATATCTGGTTACAAGAGGAATACATATAAATATCGTAACAGTGATCACTTGTTTTGTAACTAGTGCTGGTGCAGAGCGAAATGGAGGCCTGTGTGAGGAGTGTATCTTGCATGGTTTTACTCTGTGTATGCAGATGCAGAGGCGTAACAGAGTTGTAATGGGGCCTACTCACATAGGCAAAGTTCAGTGAGGACCCATTGATGGAACTGCGGGCTATGCACAGTTAGATGTAATACCCCTGTTGGTAATGACGCTAGCAAACTAATAGTGTACACATTGAGAGAGATGTACTAAGCTCAGGAAAGTGATAAATTGGAGAGTGATAAACTACCAACCATTCAGCTCCTGTCATGTTACAGGCTGTGTTTGAAAAATGACAGGAGCTTATTGGTTGGTAGTTTATCACTCTCCACTTTATCACTTTCCAGAGTTTATTACATCTGTTCCCCTTTACTGTTCTCCCATGGAGAGACAAAGAGAGATCTGATTACCCAAGCACGGACTTGTTGTGGGGGCTCGTTGGGGTCCCAGGACAGCTGCTGAGGGGGACAATGTCTCCCTTTGCACCACTGCTAAGTGGGAAAATGTTCCCGTTTGCAGCGTGGTGCAGCCCATAGTTTGTTTGGCTGCTCCTTTGCATCCATTTTTTCAATACTTATCTCTCCGGAGTCCCGCATAGGCGGCACAAGCTCTGCACAAATCACCAGGAAAATGTCGCAGAGGCCATTTTCCCAACGTTTTGCGCATATGCAGTAGGAAAATTGACGGAAAAATGTCCGCCATGCCATTTCACCGGAGACCTTTGCATATGCAGTAGACTCTGGTGCAGCGCTAGAGTCTACTGGTGCATCTA
The DNA here is from genome assembly GCA_031769625.1 of Taudactylus pleione. NCBI lineage: Eukaryota > Metazoa > Chordata > Amphibia > Anura > Myobatrachidae > Taudactylus > Taudactylus pleione. Next base: position 28,310,975 of record JAUIMM010000007.1, on the reverse strand, counting down.
GTGCTCAGATTTCACTGCGCTTAGTGTGCTGCCAGAATGAAAGGAGGGGGCCCTGGATGGAGATTGCACACGGGCCCTCTCCATAGGCAAACGCAGGGGGGTTTCCGGTTGCCTGGAAACCCCCCTCCCCAGCCCACACCATGACCACAATAGAAATAGTAATATAGAATTTTACTAGTGCTGCATGTGGGGTGCACTGCTATAGACCATCAATATGGTTAATTATTAATACCATATAATAATACACTATCCAGTGCATGATGAGACCAATATGTACATATATGCCCAGGGTAGTGCTGGGTTCTTCTGCTGCTCCCCCAGACTCCCGGACTTGCTCCAATGCTCTGGAATGGAGCCCACATCTGAAATAAAAACATTCAGCTCATATACAATGGCTTACTGTGATCACTGGTCCTGTATATGCTGGAATTATCATGACACGCTATACACTATGTATGACACATATTAAAGCTGGTTAAGTGCTAATTATGCCCTCTTCTTGGACTGGGCACACTTGCTCTAAAGTCAAGCATTTGGAAACCCCCCTCTAGAAATCCTGCATTTGCCACTGCCCTCCTCTCTTAAGACGTACCTGGCCAGAGGGTACTTTCACCTTCCCACTCACTTCTGCTCCATGTGTAATATGTAATAATAGGTTGTAAGAGCCTTAGGACATCCTAGATAGATATGATATAGAGCCTGATTCACTACTGTACGCAACTGCGATTACGCATGCAATCGGCCGATTGTTGCGTTCTGCGCATGCGTATGCAATGCAGTGCGTGAATTAGCTATTGTGATCGGGACTGCGATCGCAGTGACTATGCTGACCCATCGTAGAGTAATTGACAGGAAGTAACGTTTGTGGGTGGTGACGGTGGGGTGGTCAGGCAAACACAGGTGTGCCAGTGCGTTTCAACACGGTTGCAGGGGAGTGCATAAATCATCTACGGGGATGTATGAGGTCTCATAGCATGCGTGGTAGTTAGCAATTCCTGAGTAAGGTCAGAGCTTGTGTAAGTGTGCGTGAGGCTGCGATGGTACTCGATTGTACCGATGATTTTTAAATCTTGCTAAACATTACGGATGTGCGGTAAATAAAGTGGGCGTTCTTGTGTAGTGCTGCGAGGGAATAGTGATTGCAATGAAATAGCATACTATCGCAGTTGAACTGCGTGCATAATCGCTATTGCATACGCAGTTGCGTACGGTAGTGAATCAGGCCCATAGATAGATAAATAGATTCAAAATATGAAATTCCATAGACAAAAAACCTTAGGGTTTCACGTGTCCCATTAAGGGTTCTTACACATGATCGGAAATTTCAGAAACCTGTTGTAACTCTTCCACTCAAACTCCAAAAAGCAATGAAAATCCAATCATTAAGGCTGATTCCTTAATGGATGTGTTCCTTGGGTAACACAGATCTGGTATGACATCACACCATGTGGTTAACTGCAGAATCAGCACTCTCATGGAGTGAGATTTCTGTCACTCACAAAATGGTGTAGCTGCTAATTCACAGATGTGTGTGTTCACTGGAATACACACATGCAGTCTGTGCAACTGACGGTCTGCACAGTTATGTGACACACTCTTCCCACTCAGTACCCACAACCATTCCACTGGGTTCATCCTCATCCATCTCATTCAAAGCCCACATTCCTCCCCCACAAACATTTAGCTTAATAGCAAAAACCATAACACTCCATATAATGCTCAGCGGACACATCCCACACCCCAAAAGTCAACCACAGTCCTGATATCTCATTCGATACCCCCATCTCAAGTGCCATTCAGCTTTCTATATACCTACCCAGTTCCCACATCTTACTATTTATATCACACTCATCACCCAACATCCACCTCCCCCAGCCAAACAGTTCCCGCCAGCTCTCCATTGTACCATGTGCTCTCTACCCTATCCTTTAGCATTATCTCCTGCTTTTTCCCTACTTTACTTTTCTGTTCTCTACCAGCTCTCCCGCATTTTCCCTCTTATTTACTCCTTATTGTTTTCTTTCTCATTCCCCCCAGCTAACCATCTCTGTTCTGGAAATCTCCTGTCACCCCCTCTCTGTTCTGGAAGTCTCCTGTCACCCCTCTGCTGCTTTTCAGATCTCCCCTCAGCCTGATTTCTCCTTTCCTTTTAAATTAAGTGACAAACCTGAGCACAGCAGCCATAGCTTCATGATAATAGCCAATCATCAGATCCTGCAGTTGAGCCCTGGATTATAGGATCAAGTTCAAAATACAGACACAATCTCATTGGCTGCTGCTAGTCTGTCAGCTCCTAATGATTGGTTCAGCCTCTGTGATAGACTACAGTAACTGTGGCTGTTTTCAGTGTGCTAAACACTGCAGTTACTTTCTGTGCAGGGGTGTGTATTGCTGAGCCTGTCCTCTGCATGCTGCTGCAGCTGCAGCATTGATGAGGAGTCCTGGGCTGCCCACCAGCCCCACTCTTCCTCTATTCTGCCCCCACTCCTCCTCCGACCTGCTCCACTCCAAATGTTGCCCACTACCATTCTTTGTCCCGTCTGCTGCCACTCATATAGCCATTAGAAATTGTGTGGAACTGCACAGTGCGTGTACATAGGACGGAGCAGGCAGACATAGTAAACTTGTGGAAGACAGTAATCTACCCGCTCGAGTGAGTTTGTAACTGACAATAGAGCTGCATATGACACTGCCAGGATCAATATGTGTGAAAATAAATGGAGCTATGCCAAATACCAGTGAAAGAATGAGTCAGAGCCGTATCTACAGCTCGCGGTGCCCAGTGCAGACCACGCCCCCTCCGTATGATGTCACATAGAGGGGCGGAGCTACAAATGCTGAGAATTACAGCAATGCGTGGAGCATCCTCAGAATGCCCCGGGGGGCTGTAAGTGCAGCGGTGTGCACATATGAAACGTCATTAGGACACTCCAGGAGGTAATGCTGCAGAGATTCTGGCTGCATGGTGCCTACTAGACAGATGCAGGGGCCGTGGTTGAGTGGCGGTGCTGCCCACAGGGCTATGCGGCCGCACCACTCGCACACCTCTAGTTATGGCCCCGGAGTGAGTGACTGTTAGACAGTGGAAAATTCAGGGTTGCCCGGCAACACAGAGAGCAATGTGAAGCCGCTGTTTAAATGCTGTGGAAGAATTGTGGTTTCAAACAAACCACTATTTCAGTTAGCTATGTGCCATCAGTGCTATGGCATAGGGTCCTTGTTGCTAGTGGAGGAACGAGAAAGCAATTTGCTTTCCACTGCTCACCTCATTTTCCTGTCCCCCCACACTTACTGCAAAATACAATTTTCTGTGTATGTAACAGGGTGAGTACAGAGCAGCTAATAGCGGTTAACAGCATTTATGAATCAAAGGCTATTTCACACATACAAAAATGCTCACCAACACTTTTAAGTTGTATTATGATCATCACAAACTACAGAGGTCACATAGGCATTAATAAAACATTGGATCTCTGTGTAAAAATACAATTAAAATAATGTTTTATTTAAATATTCTTTGAAAGCATCATTTTTGCATTCATGGCTGTATTTTGACTCTACACCAGCAAATTCTTAACTTTTATCAGGTCATGACATTTCACAATGCATTTACAAAGTAGTAGGCACCTTCACAAGAAATTCTAATTATTTCAAGCAGACAAAGGTAAGGGGTCATGCATCATAATCCATAGAGATCCTAGCTATATTCAGATTGCATAAAGTATGAATATGTCTCAGAATCGCCTTCCTGTAGAATCATTATGGATTATAACACCAAAGGGCGATTAATAATGTGGTAGCAGATTTAAGTGATTGCTTGTGCTGGTATCCGGTCAGGTAGTCGACAGCAGAATGTCGACCTTTTCTGAATATCGACAGCACGAATGTTGACATGGACGTTAAGTCGACAATCAATGTGTCGACATGTACTTATGTCAACATGGTTAAAACAACATGTTAAGAATGTTGATATTTAACATGTCAGCACCAGAATGACACCATAGATTTTTTATTGATCTGTATGGTTGGGTTTAGGTTTAAGTAAAAACCATTCTTGACGTTCTAGCGTAGGCATATTAAATGTCGACATTCTAAGTGCGGAAGCATTTTAACAACATCGACCTAAGTTTGTTAATATATTGGTTGTCGACTTAACAACCATGTCAACATGACATAACTGTCGATATTCAGAACCTTTTGACACTGTTAATGTCTGAATGTCAACTAGTTATACCACGCTCGCTTTTGATGGTTTTTGTGGCATATTGCCATCTTTTTATTCTTATATGGCTTTTTATTACACCAGGGCCGCAACTAGGGGGGGGCTAGAGGTGCACGTGCGCCGGGAGGGGATTGCCTGGGGGTGAAAAAGAAGACTCTGCCATCTGAAAATGGCCGCCGCCAAAGAGGAGACTAATGCTAGAGGTCCTTACTGGACCTCTAGTGTCTGTCTCTTTGTTGGCGGCGGCCATTTTTGGATGGCCGTTTTCAGCAGATTCCATGCGGACTAGCCGTCCGCATGGACTCTGCTGAAAACGGCCATCAAAAAATGGCCGCCGCCAAGGAAGAGACAGATGCTAGAGGTCCTACTGGACCTCTAGTGTCTGTTAGCAGAGCGCAATGCACACAGCGTTCCCGGAAGTGCCGGGAACGCTGGCGCTGCAGGGAGAGGATGCTGAGAGCTGCATCTTCTCCCTTCAAACCCCCCTGGCAACGAGCATAAACCCCCCTGGCTGAGCATAAACACCCATGGCAACGAGCATGGAACCCCATGGCAACGAGCATGGAACCCCTGACAGCAAGCATGAAACCCCCTGACAATGAGAATAAATCCCCTGACAACAAGCATGAAACCCCCTGGCAATGAGCATTTAACCCCTGGCAACAAGCATGAAACTCCATGGCAACGAGCAGGTAATTTTAAAGTAATTAGAAGCATTACTGTGGGGCATAAAATGGTGTCGGGCAAATATGTAAGTGGCACTTTTTTAATAGGCATTACAGTGTGTGGCATAATGTGTAATGGGCATTATGGTGTATGGAATAATGTAAGTCACTATACCAGGGACGTCTGAGTAATGCACTGCCTTATGGAGGAGCAAGGACAAAATCCAGGTACGGGAAGGGAGGGGGGCGCAAAATTGCTGCCTTGCACCGGGTGACAGATATCCTAGTTTCGGCCCTGATTACACTAGTAAAAATGCATGGTAAATGCAAATATTTTTGACATCTATTTGTTAGTAACATTTTAACTAACATTCTGAGTTTACTGAAGGTCACAGCAAGCTTTCCAAAAACACATAGGGATAGAACAAAGTAAATGCAACACTTCTATACGCTAGTAACAACACAGGTGGGTATGATGACATTAAAAATAATGGGTTCTATTTTTAGACCCATTTATATGCGTTGCATTACAATTTTGTGGTTTATGTTAATCCGTTAGATGGCAACTCTTTATAAACTGTAGTAGTAAGAAGAAATTATGCAAAACAGCATAAACAAAGTGATACATCTTCCAATTAATCCCACTACACAGTTGAAATTCTACGACACTAGTGACCCACCCCAGCAGCACGGGAGCAGCTTCACCTCGCCACAGCCCCTTGCATCTCAATACAACCTACGCCATGTCATCACAGTCCCCTGCATCTCACAACAGCCTGCTGCTTCTTACTTATGCCCCCTGCATCTCACAACAGCCTCCTGCTTCTTACTTATGCCCCCTGCATCGCACAACAGCCTCCTGCTTCTCACTACTGCCCCCTGCATTTCACCACAGCATCCTATATTTCACCTGCTTCTCACTCCTGCTTCCTAACACAGCTCCCGCATCACACCACAGCCTCTGCATCTCACCACAACCCCCTGCTTCTCACTCCTGCCCCATTTATCCAATGGTTACTAAACATCAATGTTTTTGTTACGATGGTAGTGTTTGTACTATTTTATGGCAGCAGTCCGATTTTTTCCACCATCAAATGGAAATCATTCAATGGTGTTCTGATGGTTGTTTTTTTTTATTAAATTCCTGATAGCTATGCCTCCCCTTGTTCCCTCCTGCCTACTGTGACTGCATCAGGGCATCTTCATGGGCTTGTTCATGGGCTTGTTGGAGGCTGTCTCCTGTCCACTCCTTGACCCCACGCCCTCTATAAATAAATGTAAATTGTGATCCACACTTAACAAATGTTCCCCAGAGCAGCTGTGTACAGGAGATGTCCTTACGCATGCTGCACCCAGTGACAGATCTACCTTTTTTTAGGCCCTGATGCTTGAACTGTTATGGGGGCCCCTTTGCAACAAGCAACAAAAGGGCAACATCCAACAAGGTCCAAAGGGCCTTACTGTCCTTGCAAGGACATTGAGGCCCAAATGGTGGAGATGTAGAAATCCTCCAGAGAGTGAGACACTTTAGATAGATAGATAGATAGATAGATAGATAGATAGATAGATAGATGTAGAAACCCCCTAGAGAGTGAAAGATTGTAGATAGATAAATACAGATATACCCAGCTGCATCCTTGTACGTAGCGCATCGTCTCGCACCATACGTGGAGCGAGATGGGCTCCCATGATCGGAGATGCGCATTTGCATCTCCATAGGAATGGATGGGAGACCCACTCCCGCGATCGTAGATGTGCATTCGCGACTCCATAGGACTGAAGGGAGATGCACTCCCGAGATCAGGGACACGCCATAGCACAATGCGTGCGCATCTTTGTGGCGCGGTCAGTCAGAATGAACTTGGGTGCATCTGTACATGTAGAAACCACCCAGAGCGTGAAAGGCTGTAGACAGATAGATAGATAGATAGATAGATAGATAGATAGATGTAGAAACCCCCCAGAGAGTGCGAGACTATAGATAGATATATAACACAATCCACTCACCTCTATAGTAACACATTTCCATCCCTCGCCTGTGTTGTAAACACATTGCCCTCACTTACCCCTGTAGTATCTTATTCCTCTCCCTCACCTCTGTAGTAACACATTCCCCTCCCTAGTAACATATTTGACATTCCCTTCCCTCACCTCTATAGTAACACATTCCCATCTTACTGCTGTTGTATCACATTTTCCTCTCTAAAGGAACACATCCACTAGATGATTAAATTGAACGATAACAATATCGTTATCGTTCAATAATCTTTTGAAAATCGTTTACAGATCGTTTTAAAAAAAAGTCACAAACGACCAGTGATACGCGCTCCCGCTGGTCGTTTAGACATCTATCATCATACAAACATGTATGCAGATGATTGATGTGCCTTCACTGAACGACTGCTCATTCAGTGTAGGCACATCACAGACTGACAAAAGACTGCACGATTACAATGTCGTAATCGTGCAGTCATTTTGAGATCTTTTAGTGGATATGTACCTTAAGATCTGTAGTGACAAGTCCTTCCCTCGCACCTGTACTAACACGTTATCCTCCCTCATCTGTGGCCTAAGAGCTATTGAGGAAACCATTTGAAGCCACATCAAGAACAAATGGTTAGTGGAGGCTTCAGAGGTGGGGCTGCGACACAGTCCAATATTCAAATAGGGGAGCTACACCAACTGCCAGTGATGTTTGGCAGCAGTTGGGGTGACAGTTGGTTTGGCTCCCCTATTTGAATATTGCGTTGCAGTCACTATAAGTCAGTCAGTCAGGACATTGCATATATACTGTATATACATAATATTATTATTATTATTATTATTATTATTATTATTATTTTGAAGATAGTTCATCTGTTCTTTTGGCAGTAATGAAATTATCTATTGGAACACACTTACCACATACATTTTTCAAAATTCAGCAGAACTTATTTTTAATGACCATAATGCAAAGTTCATCAAATAGAAGGCAGAGGCTGAATACAGTTATATACATGTTATGGCCTTTATATATACTGTAAAACTAGCAAATAACTCTTGTGCATTTATGTGAGTCAATTTATAACTCTCATTAATGGCAGTTTCCCTAAATTTTAAAATGCAAAAAATATAAATGTTCTCATTATTTTGTACATATATAAATTCAGTGGGAAAAATAGGATTCACTTATTATGATAACACTGGTTTCCATGTACCAGATAAATGACTGCTATATATTTAGTACATTTTGCTATTGATAATAATAGCACAACTGTTTGGAAAGGTTACCCTGTTTTATTGATGGCACTCCTGCTGGCAATTATGGTAGCTCTATTAATCTGCCCAAAATGTCCCGCTGCCCGTATTATGTTCTCCGCTCCAGATAAGCAGAATTGTTACAAGCAAATCAACTGACATCTCTGGAATGTGTCTGGATGGGATTCAGGATCCGCAAGGAATTGAGAGTGATTAAACAATGTCAGCCAGGCAATCCTAAGAGCTGCATCATTAGTCGTTAATTTAGAACGCAATGTAATGGCACTAATAATTAATGCAAATTAGACCATTCCCAATCCGGGCACATCCACACACAAGTGTTACATAGTGCTACTTATGTCTCCTGAGCACCTAAAACTGGTTCACATGTCTGGACCTATTAAAACGAGCTAATAGATCTGTGAATAAGTTTGCTGAACTGCATCAATAATGGCAAATACACACTGATTTCAAGATTAAAAATGCCTTCACATTCCATGATCAACAGTAACAACCAATAAAGTTCTGCAACTAATAAGGACAAAACACTTCATTACATTGGATTATTGATTGACTAGACTATTTAGACAAGAGCGCCATATACATCATTAATATTCTCTTTACAGACCTGGCACAGGGCTGAGTCTGTGTAACAAAGGGATCCTGAAAGGTTGCCGTGTCTACTCTATAATATTAACCAGGGAAGAAAGAACCATTTTAATACAGTATTTTCAGACTGGAGGAATGAGATGTAGAGGTTGTGTTACTCGCTGTTGTTGGTAAACTTGAATAAAGACCATTGAAGTGTGTAAGCAGAAAATAATGTGCTTCACAGCACAATTCCCAGCATCATGGGCGTCTACTAAAGCACAGTCTGGTAACTGTCAGCTTGGGTCCAACTGAATACACTGCAAGCGTAGAGGCCAGTTCAGAAGCAAATCTGCATTACCCATTAATATGGACAATGAGCACTTCCTCGGTTATGCTCCTCTGCATGCCCAATAGTTTAAATGCTTAAATGTACATTTTACTGTTTATGTTCTATTCTCTATCAATGCTGAACAATTCTGTGTATATAGCTAAGCACTTACATACACATAAAGTATATTTGTTAGACACTGCAAAAATGCTTACCTACCATATATTTAGTGTTTATTCATATCATACAGCAATATATAGTACATTTAATTATGCCATTTCACTAAAATATATGAATAAGGCAGCAATTAACATGGTGAATTACCCTTTCATTTAGAAATATTAATACTGTTAAAGACAGTAACAATGATCTTCTTATTCCATACAGTATGTGCAAGTAAATGATACTGTAAAAAGCCTTTTGCAGGTATAATGGGGAAACCCCAATAGCCATACTTTAGTAAAAACTCTGGATGAATCAAATGCTAAAGTAAGGGGGGGAGTTGGGGGAAGATTATAAGGGTCACACAGAAGACAATAGTTAGCAAATTGCAATGATATATATACTGATGGAATTCACCAGGTGTGCATTTAATTATTTATTTCTTTATTTAATACCATTTACTTATATAGCGCACACATATTCCGCAGCGCTTTACAGAGAATATTCGGCCATTTACATCAGTCCCTGCCCCAGTGGAACTATATTCCCTATCACATGCACACATACATACACACTAGGGTTCATTTTTGTTTGGAGCCAATTAACCTACCAGTATATTTTTGGAGTGTGGGAGGAAACCGGAGAACCCGGAGAAAACCAACGCAAGCACAGGGAGAATATACAAACTCCACACAGTTAGGGCCGTAGTGGGAATTGAACCCAATACCTCAGTGCTGTGAGGCAGTAATGCTACCATTACACCATCTGTGCTTCAACCTTCTATTGCAAAGTACAACTTTAAACCGGAAACGCTGTTTCCCCGTCGCACATGACTGCTTTCAAACATTTCAGCTGTGAGAATGCTTCATGCAGTGCTTATGGGTGGCAGGAAAATATAATTTACCATTGAAAGCCATAGATGTCATATTTAGTGTTCAGACATATTGTGTGATAGCAGCCTGAAAGCAATGGTATAAAGAGAAAAAGGTTCAGGGTTAGTGTACGGGGTAAATTGGCAAATTGGTAGTATAGTAAATCACTGTATATTCTGCTAGCTGAGGTGGCAAGCCATGCTGCTTTATGAAAAGAAAGAACCCAAGTGAAAGACTTTTTGTAGTTTTTTGTAGTCACATTATGTCATTACAATAAACACATTTTCAAATATGTCTATAATAGAGAAAAACAATAAAACATAGACAATATGTGTCAGTCCAGACTCCACATCCAGTGTGACTGATTCTAAGTATCTTTTTTTCTGTGTTCTACATAATCATCTGACAGAGAGTTTGATGCGAAAGTCATAGTGCTTTTGGTCAAATTTATATTCCAAGTTATTATGCCTTTTAAGAACAGTTCCCCACATGAATACAGTGCTTTGTGATCAGTCACAAAATTAAACCAAGCCTTCCCTTCTCTTCTCTACAGTTTCAAAGAATTGCAAGATGAAGGCAGTGTTATGGATATAGCCAACTGATCAGACTGGTAGGGATTAAAGATGGCCGCCACCCAGTGGTCAGAAAGATCAGACAGAGCAGATGGGAATACCCATGTCTTTGCTGTGTGAAATAATCATCCAAATGTGCCTGAAAAAAACTGGAAATTAATGTTGGTTAAAAATACATGTGTTCCCTGAAAATAACACAAGTATTACAGGACACTGATATTGCATCACAGTGAAGACAAAGAACGATTACGTCGTAGAAAAGGTGATCAGTGGCTCACCTGCAATGCCTAACATCTACACCATTTACATGCCATTTTTATTAATACCCAATGTCTATATTATCAAATATTATATAATGTATTTTCTAGGCTGAAATCATTAGATTACAGCAGATGATTGGATTTGGTTCCTGTCTGGTTAAGCAGCTGTGCAGAGGATAGGAGTACATATGCAGTGAGCTGCAACATTACAAACATACAAGTTGGCACAACATCTGACAAGTCTTTGGGTCTAAACAGAGTACAACTACATCAAATAATAGGGAGGGATTTTAATGTGCTCATACACTGCAACTCCCTGCTCTGCTAGCAAAGATTAAGCCTGTTCCAAATATAAATGATTTTGGCACAACAGGAGAACTAGGCATCCTAATGCCTTAAAGCCATCTTGAGAAGATTCACGGCCACTTAAACTGGCACTGCTCTCCAATTCCAGCTGTTTGAATGTGCAACTGTCAGACAAGTGAGCAGGAATTTCTTTCTTCTTTTCTTCCAGAAACAGAATATCCCTTTTCATGTATAATTAAGGAATTTATAACCTGTCTGTCAGAAAGTTAACAGTTATGAGGAACAAGTTGAAACATTTTGCAAACCTGCTGTAACAGAGAGAGCATTAGCTCTCCAAACTTTCCTGCTGGAATGAAAATGTTATATATACTACTATGAGAGTTACTGCTGTGTGGTGAGGTGAGGGTAACTATGGGTGTGTAATGTATTATTTCATGTTTTATCTGACGTTTAGTTACGTGCATGAGTAGTTCTTTAGAAAGATTAATTTACAATAATATTTCAGCTATAGCGCTCTTACACCAGTGGAACTACAAGCCTCAGCATATCATGGCATACTCTTCCTGGAATTGTAGTTCCACATAGGAGCATGTTTAGACAGTAGTAGCACCAGGTCAGTGACACCCAGTGCAGTAAATAGCCCCCATGCACCCAAAAAATGGGCTTGGCCTCGTACGAAGGGGGCATGGTCTCACAGGAAGCTGTATCTTCTTCATTCTGGGGGTGCAGCTTCACTGGAAGCCCCTGTTTACATCACACTAGCCGCTTGCCCACCATTCCCAGAGATGCTGGGCTGCCCTTAGAGACTGTGCCTGCACTGTCAGCTCCTCCCCAGTGGCAGGAGCCGGGTGCTTCACTGTGACATTATGGTTCTCCCTTTCACTGCAGTGTGCCAGTATTTTGGTGTCACCCCCTGGAGTGGTGACACCCGTGTGCGGTCCACACCACTCTTGTGACGCCTTTGCATTTATAGAGTAAATACAGAAGATTTAAATTTGGTGATTTCTAGATTAAATATTAATTTTAATGTATAAATGTGGTGCAGAAAAGTGCATTTATTGCACAATTTGTATAGATGCATACAAAAGCAGCCAATATTTTTCCTACATGCAAAAAAATAGTTACATTATTTGTTCAAGTGCAAATGCGCACCCTCCTGTGCGACTTACTCTTAAGCCTAAATTAAGTTTGCATTCTTGAAACCTGAAATTAGCTAGGTGTACATTTGCCTCAGGGGCAATTCTAATGGAGGGCAAGCAGAGTAGTCGCCCTTGGCGCTGCAGCCCACCAATGGCGTCTAAATTGATGGCGCCCACCCGCTGTCGCTTGCTGCCACCGCCATACATACAAACTGTGCTGCAACAGCACAGCAGGACTCAGGAAGCAGCTCCACTTTCCCACAAGCCACGTGCACCTCAGCCTGAACTATCTCTTCCTATCTGCTGCAGCCTGCACAGGATAGAGGATGTGCTGGAGAGGCTGGAGTCTGGACTGAGCGAATGGAGCGGTAGCAGCAGCAGCAGCCACACAGCAGAAGGTAAGAGCTGCTGTTACTGCTGGGGAGGAGAGGTGAGGGCAGCAAAATATGTAGGGACTCTGCCAGTCTCACATCAGCTGGAGAGATACAGGTAGTCTAAGGCTGAAATAGTGTAACGTGATAACCACTCCCTGCTACCCTCTGCCTTCCCCTCTTACCCTTTGCCTATTCTATTTCTGTCTTCCTCTGCCTTATGCTGTCACCACCTGCCTCTTCCTGTCACCCACTATCTCTCCCTGTCACCCACTGACTACGCAGTCACCCACTGCCTCTCCCTGTCTACCTCTCTCCTGTCACCCATTGCCTCTCCCTGCCACTTCCTCCCTGTCACCCACTGCCTCTCCCTGTCTACCTCTCCCCTGTCACCCATTGCCTCTCCTTGCCACTTCCTCCCTGTCACCCACTGCCTCCTGCTGTCACCCACTGTTTTACGCTGTTACCCACTGCCTCTCCGTCTGTCTCCCTCTACCTTCAACTTTCACCCTCTACCTTCCGCTGTCTCCCTCTGCCTTCAGCTGTCTCCCTCTGCTCTTTGCTGTCACCCTCTGCATCTTCCTGTCACCCACTGACTACCCAGTCACCCACTGCCTCTCCCTGTCTGCCTCTCTCCTGTCACCCATTGCCTCTCCCTGCCACCCTCTCCCTGTCACCCTCTACCTTTTCGTAGTGCACGCTCCATAGAGTGATGAACAGGGGGCGTGTCATAAAACCACGCCCCCTTTTCAGGAGCACATGCGTCTTCGGAGTGTGCAAGAGAGAGTCCTCTTTAGGTTTTTTTATTTGGGGGTACGTTAAAGGAAACTTTCACCCTGAGCATCACAAGGTCTAGAACCGGGCCTGATTTGCACTGTTGGGATATTTCATAGGTGACAATAAAAGGTACCGTATATGAGAATATTAGGCAAAGCAAAAATAACCTATAGATCATTTTATGCAGAAATAGAGAAATGGTTTCGTTCCTATTTGATGATTTACTGGCCAAAATGAAACATGATCTACATCAAATCTTTAACTGTTCAAGGTACAATATGAGAAGAAGACATTAATAATGTAGTAAATATTACAATTAAATATAATTAAATTAAAGTGTGTTGTGCAGTTTTTGCTTGCAAAATTATTACAAATTAAACATTTTAATACAAACTTTCAAAAGACTACTCTTCTTGTTAAGCCCTTTTCGTAAGCTAAGGGAGTCAGTAGTACAGCTTGACCTGATAAGGAGAAAAACGTGAATGAGCGCTACCTGACCTCTGACAGAGTGCAGAAAGCTTGCACTTAAAGACACTAAGTCTAAAAGAAAGTATTATCAAGCATTGTAACATACTGTAGTACTGAAATATTACAACAGGAAAAATTGTCAGTCAAAGAAGATTCATGATGAACATGATGTCTTTTCACTAATGTACTTTCCAATGTCTCGTTAGATACTTGAAATTGTACGTGAAGTTTGTAGCTGAGCACAAGTTTTCAGGCCTGAGATCTTATCTAGGGTTTCTTGGAGCATATTTCAAAAGCTTTCTTTTCAATAATTCAGAGGTTCATAGAAACAAATGGTAATAATACAAATGGTCCCAATCTTCAGAAAAGTCCAGAAAACTGCAAGTTACTAATATAATTTACTGTTTAATACAAGATGCTGTCATTTTAGCTCGCACTGCCCTTCAATAATTTTTCTAGTTTACAAAAACTTGGATATTATTGGGTCTGCTTTTGGAGTTTAGCCGGACTTCACAGCCACCCTTCTGGTAGCAGGGATGCTGTCAATATCCGGTGCCGGAATCCCTACTCTTGTCAGGAATCCGGCACCAGCATCCTAACCACCGGAATCTCGAAGGTAAGTAGTGGGGTTGGGGGGAGTGTTAGCCTTAGGGTTAGGGGTTAGGGATAGGCACTAGGGGGAGGGTTAGGGTTAGGCACTAAGGGAGAGGTTAGGTTTAGGGGAGGGGGAGGTTAGGTTTAGGCACTAGGGGGGGTTAGGGTCAGACACCAGGGAGTGAGGGTTAGGGTAGGGAGAGGGGGAGGGTTATAATACTGACCAACAAGGGTCGGTTTTCTAACCCTGTCGGAAATCCGGCGTCGGGATTCTAACCACCGGGATCCCAAGCACCGGCATCCTGTACCCATCCATGGTAGCATAATTCCCCTGCATCCTCCAAAACCACTCCATGAGGTAGATTTACTAAAGTTTCTAAAAATTAAAAGATGTGGTGTTTCCCATTTTTTATTTTTAGAAGCTTCAATAAATATACCCCAATGTGTCATATTCCTCCACAATACAACAGGTTAGGCATATTGCAGTCACGTACCAGTACACCTGCTTATTGCCTGTATAGAGAGATTATATAAAACTATGTTTACAAACTGAAATAACCTGAACAAGACACCATTAACTAAAGGGATTTTTTAGTTTGCTTAAATTAGATGCATTAGAAGTGAAGCAAAGATGTCATACCTAGCCTAAAAGTATCTAAGGCGGCCATTTCTGAGGTGCCTGTGTCTTTCATTGTCAACCCTATTATTATTTTAAAAATAATGAAAGCAGGGGCGTATTAAGAGAGGAGTGGGCCCGTTTTTATTCCCCTACCCAGGCCTCCTCCTCTCTCCCAGCAGACGGACGTCTGACCACCGAACCGCAGCATCAGTAGACTCTGGGCACTAGAGTGCGCAGGTTGTCGGGGAAATGGTGCGACCGCCATTCTCCCAGCTATTTCCTCACTGCGCATGCGCAAACACCGGAAAATCGCCACGGCGGCCATTTTGCAGCTTTCCGTGCAGAGCTGAGACGTGGGACCTCAGAGAGGTAAGTATTAGATAATATGGGTGCAGGGTGTGCGGTGCAGGCCTATGTGCACCACACACCCTGCACCCATTATAGATATGCCCATGAATGAAAGGGCATTAGGTAATGTGATAACCAAATGCAGGGGCCTGTTGGGGCAGGGATGGTGCCGTCCCCAAGGCTCTGCACCCTGGGTGATGGCATTGCTTACACATCCTTAGTTACGGCCTTGCACACACACACAAATATCTATCTATCTATCTATCTATCTATCTATCTATCTATCTATTATTTAGAGTCTGGGAACTGCATGGCAAGAGTTAATTCTATAAAATGCTGTTGTGCTGAGTTGTTTTAAATCTGGATCAGTCTGCAAACTTTTCCTATGTTTGATTGACAGTGGATATCTGTGATGCATATTTAAAATAAACAAACAAAGCCTACTGCAGATTGTAGCTTGTTCAATTTTGGGGCAGATTGATCAACAGCAATAAGCCACTTCATTTGCCATTCAGAGACAGCTGCTCCACAATATTTTCTCTGACCTTCCTGCTTCTGCCTAAGTGAAAATTTCACTAACTGTACATATGATCTATATAGTTATTAAACTATGGGGTCTAGTATATATTTTGCATGTCTAGATATAAGGATATGTGCAAAATATTATTTAATCAAGGTAGCTGGTGATGCTAAAAATACAGTACTGCAGTCACCGGTCCAGGCATGGAAGGTCCTGCAATGTGGATCTGACACTGGAACTTTCATAGCTTATTAACAGATGTAGAGTTCTATCAACAGGCAAATATGTTAATTAAAACAGCACTGAGAAAAAGATGGCTTGCAGCACAATTAATTCGCTCAAAAATAATAACAATAATTCATTGTAATGTACACCAGATGTCTGATACACCTGTTCGTTCTGCTAATGTTGGATGATCATTTTGAATGGCGGAGGATCGTGCTAAACCAAAACTCTAAACATAGCTCCTTGTCCTTAATGATAACTGGAGAAAAACATTGAGCCGTACACAGTTACTCTAAATACAGTGCTGTCTTATATATATATGAAATGGCAAAACCATAAATTATAAGTCCTTGTGAGAAATGTCTGTCCTGCATTGCATTAAATAGGGGAAAAATTGGAGAAGTGATTAAGAACGCCAACAGTGAAACAATGGCACTTGCTGAAGACCATGATTGCTGGAGATTAATTTTAATAAATGAAAAACTGAATGCATTTTAAATTAATAATGATTTAATCTAAACGCCTCAGTTAAAATCAATATTTCATTTTATCTGAATTGCATGTAGCCACAAGGGGTTAGCAGGACTGACCTTCATAGGTGGAGCGAAAGCCTTGAGCGCTGACTGCATAGTCTGACACCAACCAAAGTGTTAGGAGGTTTCCACTGCTCACGATTGGGGCTGGGAGATGAAAACCTGTTAACCTGGAGAAAGAAATAAGACAATATATTCATTTTAAATCATAGAACAACTGAGAAATAATGAACCAACCCATTTACTATAATAGAAACCAATCATTTCCCACTGTCTTTATTTCTACTATAAAAAAAAAAATATCACACAACAGACTTGATTATAATAGAATCATTATTTCAAACCATATGCTAATATGGAAAAAAATGCTAGGATCTTATCTAGTGAATCCTAATACAAAATAGCCCTAGAACACATATTATAATAGCTATATGATTAGAAATATTAAACAGGTATAGAAAATTAGAAAACATAAATGTATTTTTAAGGAGACCATTACGTGTCATGCATAACTAAGTATATTTTACTTCATTACTTAAATGACGACTAATGAGTGCTAATACAGCTTGTTTTGCTGTTTTGTAACATAGTGAATACTAATAAGTCATTAGAATGGAATATAATTTATTTAACAAGCAATACGTTAAACATGGAATTTCTGTGCAATACTGTAACTGTAAATTAGATACACTCCTTAAAGCTGTGTTTAAATAGAACTGCTGTATACACTTTAAACAATTTTGATAAGTTTACTTTTGATACATTATTGTTTATTTTAATTGCTGCATCTCCAAGAACCAACACTTACTATATGGTATTATATATGGTATTTCACAGGAGCCATTTGCTTAGAGTTCACAGTGGAGTACAGCTTACAGATGCTTCTTCTAGGTTCCCCAAACCAAAGTAGGCCCATATATACTGTACATGCAAGGATCATGACAAGGGTGACTACATTGCTCTTTCATATCGCAAAATCAATAAGTAAGAGGCCATAGTGCAATTCTGGTATAAAATAAGTGTGCTACAGACTTCTCAACTCAATAGAGAACTGTACTAACTGTATCTATTGGTGGTCCCGGCCTTCCATACCACAATATTTTCATGCTAATGATACACTAATAACTACACCAATCTCTCACAGGAGAGAAGTAAATGGTCTGATAAAGCACAAATGAAGTCAGGATGGAATAAGGAAAGTCTGTATGAGAGACACAGTAGTAACATTGAGAGAGAGAAAGAAAAGGGAAAAGACATGAGAAGATAGAGGACAGAGATCTGAGAGGGGAGAAGAAAGTTGGTGACAGCCTGGCAGAGAGACAGATGAAACATAGGGCCTGATTCGGAGATATACGCAAACTCCATGGTTGAGAGAGAGATAGATAGATAGATAGATAGATAGATAGATAGATAGATAGATAGATAGATCGATAATCTGTTCCACAGAAACATTTTGCCTAATTCCACATTTGCATGAAATTAAAATGTTTCTCCATTTAAACCCCAACAACAGAAGATAATTGATTGACTGCCATCGTCTTAAGCACTATTTACAGACTGTAAATTGTATGACACATGTGGGAGGAGGGTTAGGCACCACTGGGGGAAGGGGGTGGGGTTAGGGTTAAATACTAAGGGGAGAGGGTCAGGTTAAGGCACAAAGGGGGGGAGACTTAGGTTTAGGCACTAACGGGGAGGGTTACGGTGCAGGGTGTGGAGGGTTAGGGTCAGGCTACAAGGGAGGGTTAGGGGGAGAAGGAAGTGGGTAGATATACTTACCCGACCCCTGTCGGGATACCAACCATCGGGATGCCACTGTCGGTATATTGACAGGAGGCATCCCAACAGCCGGCATTACATACCGATTCCCAAAACACTACTACAGTGAAATAGCCTTTTCTACTATGAAATTGGATTTGCATAAAGTGCCACAGTTTCACTCATCTCTATTGTCTATTTTATTCTATTATCGAATACATAGTAGCAAATCTGGTTTCTCAGATGAAATATATTAGGATCAGCTTCTGTGTGTACTAAATATGCATTATTATGTTCTGTATTTCAAAAAGAACAGAGTATTTTAAATTAAATTGAGACAACTAGCTTAAACATTTTAAAAATTTCCTTTTGAATAGTCAGAATGGCCAGGATAACAAAACAATTTGCTTGCTTTGGTTTTCATCACATATTATTCTATTTAAGAAATATCAATTCCTGAAGACTACGGAGCCTATTCATCATCGATAAATGGCCCGGTAACCATGCAGAAACGCTAGTTTACACATGAGGCAGATGTAAACAAAAACAATTACCTGAAGTGGGTGATAGGTCGGAACTAGTCCGCCGCAGGTCACTGATGCCAAAGTCCAAATGTAACTCTGTGCCCTTCCACAGGTGGAACTAGTCCGGACCTATCACCCACTTCAGGTTATTGTTTTTGTTTACATCTGCCTTTTGCCCATCGGTCACTGAGTAATTTTTATGTTTAAGTGTTTAATAAAGTTGTTGGATCACTTTATGACGGAGAGTCTCTGTTTCTCCCCTGACCTTATTGGGATACGAGGAAGAAATATAGGGCAACGGAGGAGAATAGGACTCTAAACAAAGATACCTTTATGAACATACAAACCTATTTCAAACTGTGAGTTGGGGTACACCCATCCTTTTGTTACTGTATTCCATGTTTCACGAGGGTGAGCACTATCATTGGACAACTACACACTGGTGATGACACTTCCCAGTTAAAGATACCATTATAGGAGGGACCCTAACACTTTAACATGAGTACGGTATGATCACTTTTTATATATATTTGGATGAAAGGGGAAGGAGTCACGTCCCATTATGATAAATTAAGGACTTAGGGTCTCATTCTTTTTAGTACATTCTTAGCCAATCATGGCTGTAGTGCAGGAACCCATATGGGTTCTGTCAGTTGGTGCGGTACTGCATACAGTATACCTGTCTGTTTGGAATCGCAAATTCCGATTTTAAGAAGACCTTGGACTTCTACCTGTAGTTTCCTCAGAAGGACCCACGCTGCATACAGACTTGCCCTCTTGCTGCTCCTTTACCAAGCCGGCATGTGCATCTGCGGCTCATTCCGTCTGCTGCTGTGTAACACTACTTGTATCATCTCCATGGAAACTGCTCTACGTCAGTAACGCTGGCTGCTACCATTTGGACAGTGCATGCAAGTTACCTGTATTCTGACAACTCAGCGCTCTCTGGTTTACTTCAGGTTAAACGGGTAAACTATTCTGCTGATCTTGTATTGGTTTCCGTGTGCTGTGTGCTATTGTCTATCAGGGACTTGCAGTCAGGGTAGGCACTGCCTCCCCTGTCATACACCCTCCGCTATACTACTCCCTGTCAAGCTCCAGAGTTTTGCTATAAAAACTGTGTTTTATACATGTGTGCCTCCCCAGCAATTGACATCACCGCACGTCATTGGTACAAATTCACCTGTGTAGACTCATGAGTGAGACTATCATCTAACCTCCATGTTTCCTATTCACTTCAGTCCTACTAAAGGGTCCCGGGTTATCTACAGAATACTAAAACTGTGACCCTATGTCTATAAACAGTGGTAACACAATGTTTTTCTATAGCATAACATTTTTATATATTTTGTGGTTGCCCTTAATGCTGCCTGTAAATAATCTTTATGAACAGAAGAATACTGTAAGGCTCAGTAATATGTTTTATTTTTTTCTTCATAGAAGAGATCACTTAACCTCACCAATAATTACAGAAAAGGATTAGAAAGCAGGAGAAACAAATCCTTAGGGATGGGAAAGACTGCCTGAAATGGCTCTGATTGAATTATGTACAGCATGGTTAAAATCTGCATTCACAATCTGTCATCTGCAAGGGCTCTGTGATCCAAGGAGAGCTGGAAATTTCTTGATATTGTTGTCTGACAGTGGCAGCTATCAATGTGACAGAGCTGGATAATGCATTGTAATGCTAATTATATTCCTTCAAGGTTCTGAAACCTGAAGTCACCAAATGTTCTCATTTAAATACATGTGGTGCAAGTGTAAACCAACTCAGTATTTCATACAGCAGGGTTCATAAACAGCTCATTAAGGTTTATCTAAAAACTAGCCAACTGCAAAGCCATCATAATGTCACAGCTGTGACCTGCTATATGTTACCTATTTGTTACTCAAACTTAGGACAGGCATGAGGAGAATAGGCAAAAGTCAAGGGAGCAGGCATGGTAGAAATAGACAAGGGACAAGGGCATGTGGGTGGCAGATAATACATAAGGGGGGACAAACATAGGAACAGATAAATGCATATGAAACATCCGTGAGCAAAGTATGTGTGTGGTCATATTTGTAAGATGGGCATAATGAGTGATGGGGTAATAAAAAGAACCCCTCACTGATATTTTGCACCAGGGTCACAAACTGTTATAAATATTAGAGGGTTAGAACAAGTTAGTACATAAGAGAAAAGGCATGAGTATGATACCAATTAGTTTGTGGCTGTCAGACAGATAGGCTGGAGTCTGGATAAGGCTGACAGCCACAATTAGAGGGTTCTCTATTTACATCCCAATCGGCACAACTTGGTCCCATCTTGTAGGTTGTTGAGGAGGTATGTCCTGTTCATTGCAATGGTCCAGTGTGTCAGAAGGCCAGTCATGCACAGTGACGCATTGCTACGCCACCTTCTCATGTATTGTGTACTTGCTGACTTGATAAGATGAGGGACTATAGAGTAAAATCTCTAACAGGATGGTCAATGACTCTCATTAGGGTGACCATAGACCGCACAAAAGGAGTCATGGTACTTCTTGTCTTAGACAATACATATCTATATCTAAAAATGTGAAAACGAGAGCTAGGCACTAGAATTAGATGGAAACTTCTATAAAGCATTCTTATTTTTTGTAACTATAGTTGGGAAAATAGGTGACTGTATGTTGGTGCAACTTTAAGTGTGCTAAAAGTGAGATCATAGAGTCTTACAAATGTGGAACCAAACTGCCATGGCTCCCTAATAGTCTCATTTTTGTACCACAGGTTGCTTAACCCTGTGTCAGACTATACTTATCCAAAAATGTATTTTGTTTTGCAGGAAAAACATGTGAATGATATCAGTGGTGATGACTGCACATACTTTATGGTGTTCATAATTTTGCGAGTTGCTGAAAAACTTTCTAGCCAGGTAAATTAGCTCAGAGCTGGAAAAATTCTGGACTTTTCCAATAAATTCTAAATGAATCCAAATGCAACATGTGCCTTTATATTTTTAGACCATTAAAAATATGTACAGTTGTATACTATATCCAGATATGCCCCACGTCATGTAAGCTGTACTAACAAGCAGTTGTCATTTTTGTGGCATACTAGTTCTAGTAAACTTTAGAATATGGGTCCATGCGCTCATCATAGATCTTGTTTGATTGCATACAAAAGTAGACAGATGTTACTGTCCAAAACACAGCTTGGGGATTTTTCCACTGGATGTTCATTGACTCATAGCAATCAATTAGGCCTTGTTTTTCATCGATCTGGTATGAGTTAGACAACTAAGGTAGCTATCTGAAGGTTCCTATTGGTTACCACACAAGAAATAAGCCCACATATCTTTCTTTGTGTCATATTGCACGGAGTTTAGTAAATTTTTACTTTGGTCATGGTTTTGCCATTTATAATTTATCATCTCAATAGGGAAACTATTTACATATACAGTAGCCTCTCTGTACAGGTTGGCAATGCACTGCTCTCCTTCCATCTTTCCGCTTAGCTATAAGTCATTATTCAACTAAAGCAAAGTCTTCATGTCTACAAATGTTCCATGATTACACAATTTAAATATCGTCTTCACAAATGTATCCTGCTGTGCCTATAAGCTGTATACACAGTTCTTGCACTATTTTCTAAATATATTCATGGGGCTAATAACTCCTTGCTGCTCCTGCACTCCCTACTCAAATGACAATTGTGTAGATTTCTCTGCGGTGATGCCGTCAATTGTCAGATGGGTTGCTGCAGTGTTATGATTAAGAAGGGCCACTCAGAATCGATGGGGAACAGTTGAAGTTAATGCGCCTTACACAGTAGACGGGAATAATGAGAGAAATGCAGTCAATAGAAACCCAAGGAGAATGATCACAACCCTTATTAAAATGATTTTAACATTGCATCATTTTCTTTGGTTGTTTCCTTAACATCTTCAGGCTTGAAGTGAAAGAATGGGAAATATATTTAGCAAATGTAAGTATTTGTCTGAGAAGCTACTTTGTATGTCTAATAAGGTTTTCAAGCTTGTCTGCTCTCATTACATGATCAGCGAGCAATCCTCATAGCATATGGTTTAGCCACGTTATTTACAAAACATGGAAGATAGGAAAATCATTCTTACTTTATATTGCAAGGTTTTTAGTAATCAAGCACCAAACAAATGCTGACAGTGCCTTCTCTTCACTGCTCGCACTAGAATAATGCAGAAATGTGAAACCCATAATGTACAGAAAGCTTATGCTTACGTACCAAAACTGTTATCTGTGCAACATTTTACCCACAGTGTGGATCTGAAATTGCCCTTTGCCGATCATTATTGGGCTGACCACTGAGTATTGACGGGGGATCTAGAAATGACAGATTTCAATATAGAAAGATACACAGACTGTCAGCTGTGCAGTAATACAGTACAGTATATACCTGACACTGACAGTAACAAGATAGATTGCGATATATTGTTTTTTATGTCATCCCTATAACACATGGTGCTTGCAAACACTGAAATATGAGAAAGTGAAAAACATCACAGTAGCTCTTTCCTGGAGAATACCCTGGCAGGTCCTCTAAGAGATCTTGAACATATAATTGAAGGCCTTTCCTTTGTTGTTTTCTGAGCAGCCTTCCTGAATGTCATGATAAAGTGTCAGTGGGGGAAGAGAGAAAGGTCCTGCATCAGCATTTCTTTGACCCTTTTTAAAGCCAAGTCCTATTCATTCTAAGATGATGTATAATCCATATCTCAGAGTATTAGATCACATGGGGATCTGTGAACTCCACAGTATATTGCCTATAAATTGAAGATGAAAACAGCC
This sequence comes from Taudactylus pleione, assembly GCA_031769625.1. Lineage (NCBI taxonomy): Eukaryota > Metazoa > Chordata > Amphibia > Anura > Myobatrachidae > Taudactylus > Taudactylus pleione. The sequence goes on along the minus strand of JAUIMM010000007.1, from coordinate 28,287,094 downwards.
AAAAGAAGAAAAAAATAGATGAACCAAAGCTTCAGTGTTGGTGGATGGGAATAGCTATGAAACGGATCCCGAAGTCCCCTACCTCTCCCCTCTCCCCCCCTAACCCTCCCTTTGTGGTGCCTAATTCTAACCTCCCGTGGTGGTGCCTAACCCTAACCCTCTCTCCCTGCACCCTAAACCTAAGTCTCCCGGGGGGGGTGCCTATCCCTGACCTCCCCCCCGGTGGTGCCTAACCCTAACCCTCCCTCCCTGCACCCTAAACCTAAGTCTCCCTGTGGGGTGCCTAACCCTAACCTCCACCCCGGTGGTGCCTAACCCTAACCCTCCCTCCCTGCACCCTAAACCTAAGTCTCTCTGGGGGGTGCCTAACCCTAACCTCCCCCCCCGGTGGTGCCTAACCCTAACCCACCTTCCCTGCACCCTAAAACTAAGTGTCCCGGGAGGGTGCCTAACCCTAACCTCCCCCCGGTGGTGCCTAACCCTAACCCCCACTCCCCGCACCCTAACACTCCTGGGGGGGTGCCTAACCCTAATTTCCCGCTGGGGTGCGCCTAAACCTAACCCCCCCCCGTCCCCGGGGAGCAGCTCATTCTTACCCAGCCCTGGACTTTTGGCAGTCCAGCGGTTCGGGATGCTGACGCCGGTATCCTCATCCCCTTCGGATATCGGCATCGGCATTTTGCCGGGCGACGGGATTCCGGCGTCCGTATTTAGACGGCCGGCATCTCAACTGCTTCCCGCAGCAACCACAGATACAGGACTCTAAGGATGGATGCTGATGCAAGGAATTGCTGGCAGGCATGGGACGTCACTGTAATGATGTCCAAAGATAATGTGCTTTACATTGTCTAGAATGCGACTCTCCTCAATAATTTTCCCTCATTAATATACAGCTGCTGACCTTTATCTGTTACAGTACTAATGGTGAACACTGTATAATTTCCTTCCAGTCTACAGTTATGTCAATTATTTGCACAATAATAAATATATGTAAATTAATCTTCAGCTGAAGATGTGATTATTGCATACATGTGGAAAATGACCCAAAATCAATACTAGCAGCATCCGCCTACCAAACATCCATTACACACCTGCTGACTTCTTATTAAAGCTAGCATGAAATGGGCTCTTACCTGTATAGGTTATATATAGGAGAATAAACAAAACACATTTACCATCATGTTCAGGACCGGATTAAGGTCCTTGGGGGCCCCTGGGCAACAAATATGTGGGGGCAAGTTGCATGTGTGTATATTATATATATATATATATACATACACACACACGCATTTATACAGTATATATATATATATATATATATATATATACATACACACATATATGTGCAAATGTGTATATATATATATATATATATATATGAAATTGAGAGTTAGAAAGAAGGGGCGCCACTTGGTACATAAAACCGTGGAAAATTTATTGCAGACAGCGGACATAAAGATCATTTGACAAATATGCGTACCACAATCAGCGGTCAAGTACCACAGCAAGTATTGAAGACAAAAAAATATTATAAAGCCAGAGTATCACCCGAACATTTCCGGGATCTCCGTCGGCCACTGGATCAGTGTAGGGAAGCAACGCCAAACCACACCCAACGCGTTTCGTCATCGACTTCCTGATGTTGGCTTGACAAAAGCGCTAATAAAGACGCTGAAACATTGCTCTAAGAAGGTCTCAGTGTACCAAGTTATTTCAGCCCGGAGTGCTGCTATTTGGATGTATATATATATATACATATATACATACAAACGCACACACATGTTGAAGACTGGCAAGGGAATGAGGTATGAAAAGAGGGAGGAGGTAAAAATATGGAGGCTGGTGTAGAGGGAGAAAAACAATATTGGCAGATAAAGCTGTGCATACACTAAAATATTTAGGTTAGAGCAGTGGCGTATCTATAATGGGTGCGCTGTGTGCGAGGCACATGTGCCCCCGGGTCTAGGGTGGCCTCGCACCGCACACCCTGCACCCATATTATTTTAAACTTACTTGTTCGTGGTCCCACGGCAGGTGTCAGTGCTGCTCAGAACACCGGAAAATGGCCGCTGTGGCCATTTTTCCGGTGTTCTGCGCATGCGCAGTAGACTCCGGGCACACTCTAGTGCCCGGAGTCTACTAATGCTCCGGTGGCTGGCCAGCCACGTCTGTCGGCTGCCAGCCACCGGGAAGAGAGGTGGGGGTCCCGCACGGGGAGTGCACACGGACCCTCTCCTCTCTTAAGACACCCCTGGCATAGAGAAGAGGGGGAATAAAGGAAGTTTTTAGACAGAGAGTGAGGACAAAGAGACACCCCCATGAATTGGGCTTTTTAGGATTGGCTTAGGCTTGTTTTTTACTTAGGTTGCTTGTTTTCCATTTCAGAGTTGGCAACACTGATCTGGGCCTGGGTATGTGGCCGGGTGCCGGGGACAGTGTGTGGGGGCCCCCTATGTGTGGGGGCCCCTGGACGACCGCCCGTCACCCTACCTATAATCCAGTCCTGATCATGTTTCCTACGAACATTATTAAAGATGTTATATGCAATTTGAGGATGATCATGCAGAAAGTTTGCATGTTTGCACCATACATCCCTTATTTTGCAATAAGTGAATTGGGACAGGATGTGTGGCCACGTCACAATGGGCTAGGATGCCCCACATCCCACTCTGTTACACTCCAATCAAATGTACCTGCCAGTGTGAGGTGCATGCAGCATCCAGTCACTGCTGCTCTGCCATGTTGGTCTGTGGTGAAGGGCTGATTGTGACAAAGCAGTCCTGTTCGGGATGGCGGGACAGAGCACTTCAATTGGGACTGTCCCAATTGAACAGTTGGAATGTATTTATGGTAAGGGGCAAAACTCACTGATGACAGTTTAATCAAGAAAGGGGAAGTGCTCCTGGGTGTAGTAGATATTGATATAGCGGCAGCCTATTGGGATGGTGATCACAATAGGAGCACAGCGGATGTGAAAGTGGCAATTAGGCCACACAAGGAGTCCTTAAACAGGATGCTGGGTTATTGGTAAACAGCAGGTAACAAAGTAACAGTGGTAATACAGGAACACAGTGGTAATGCAGGGGTTAATAGCAGTGACCAGAGGTAATGCTGTGGTGGCTATTGCAGGTACTGTAACAGGTATCTCACCATGTGGAGCTATGTGCTGTGAGTCTGCACAGCACTTTGTCACTCTACACAATAAATAAGAAGGCTGTAGTCTGTACATGTACAGTAGCACATCAGATCGGAGGTCACACTTCCCTGCAGACTCTGGGTCCTAGTGTCCGGTATGTGTACACAGAGAGGAGACAGCGCAGACTGCTGCTCTTTCCAACAGTAGGATTAGGTTATAGCTGGGGTATAAAATGTAAAGAGTGTATGTGTGTGAATGTGTGCTGCTGGCTGATCAGAGTTACAGTGGAAGAAATATGATGTGCAGGGCCGGATTAACAATGGGGCAGATGGAGCTGCAGCTCCAGGCCCCCCATTAAAATAGGCCCACACGATCTGCAGCACTGATGGAGACAGGATAAGAATATTTTCCTGTTACAGCCTGGCTGCCCAACCACTCAAGACCTGCCCACTGAAACCGCAACCCCCTGCCTGCCAGCCCACCTGCGGCTTCCACTGTGCATATTACTCACGGCACAGTGGGAGGCTTCAGAAGCCCTCCCTGTGATGAACGCAGTTACCTGGTGCCTCCTCCGCGCCATGTGATGTCATGCAATGTGACGTCAGACAAGTGCCGCCGGCCACACCATCCTGCTCACCACAGCCTGCTAAACTAAGTTAAGCTTGGCTCCGTGAATGTGGCCTGAGTGCATAGGCGGATTGACCATATTCCACACAGGGAGTTTTCCCAGTGGGCCAGACTGTTTTGGGGCCACTGAGTTCAAATTTATTTTTCTGTTTTTTAAATATGTGACCTGACCACCCAACGGGAGTTGGCTCTGGCATATTAATGGCTGAAGCCAACATGTTTTGTTCATGGTGGTTGACCCCTCCCCAGGGACCAGCCACCAATGACTGTGCTTAGTAGATCAGCCCATTAACTCCTGATCCACTACTTATTTGGCTCCCTGCTGGTGGCGTAAGGTGCTGGAACGTAGGGATGTGAGGTGAGCAGCACAGACAGTGTCTTAAACCTAGGGTCACACACATAAACACACACTAACTGCCTGTGTGCCTGTGGATCTAATTTGTGGATGATGGGATTGGCGTTGGCTGCTGCCCATCATCGTTGCTACAGCAGAGGTCACCTGTCTCTTCCCCTCATTCATGACCGGGCATGAGTTAGCCAGCAGTGGACACCAAACATTTCCAGCCACTGGGTGAGTGCCTCTGTGAAATTCCGGGGTGTGTATGCACCTGGGGACTGCTTTTCTGGGAAATGTGGATTCTCTTCTGGGGGTGCAGGGGGCTCCCTGAAATTTTGTGAGCCTCCTGACACTCCCAGTAGAGTAGGTAAGTATGATTTACCTCTGGGGATTACCAGAGTGGGTCCCAGGCACCAGACCTCCTCTCCTTAACATTGACTCCTCCTCTCTCATAAATGGGGTGAGGGAAATATTACATAATCATCCAAACACACAGTGCACATATGAAGATCCCTTTATCACACTAACAGAAACACACACTATTTACATTGCCTGCAATCAAAATACAATTGTGATTAATCTAACTGATGAATACTTAATTTGGCAATCTTGTACTCTAGTCTGCAGAATACTAACTTTATCTAGTGGCAAGTTATGAGAAAACATACCTTATAATAATAACTTAAACCAAAATACTGGTCCATTTTACTAATCTATAGGAAACAATTACTTAAAATACTGATGTAGACTAGAATAACTATGAGCACCTAAACAGCAGGGCGGATTGGTATTAGGCTTCACTGGTAGATGTATGTAATTTGTTTTATCCAACATGTAACAGAAATTGGGCAACAAGGGTCCAAGTGCACAGACACTCAAGTATGGTGATCTCCCATGCTGATCTCCACAGTTTGTTGGACACAAGCTATAGCCTGAGTGCTCTTCCATGAGCTTGTCATCCAGAAGTGGTCAAGCTACAAGTCTGGGTGCTACTGTATGTACATATGATGTACTGTATGGCATCACCTTGATGCTCAATGTACTGTATGACATTCAATGCAATGCTGTATGTACATTATGGCAGTCACTGGGATGCTGTCAGTGCTGTATGGTGATCATGGGATACATAATCTTTGCTGTATGGTGGTAACTAGGATGCTGTTTGTGCTGTATTGTCACTAGGATGCTCAATATAATGTCTGGCAGTCCCTGGAATGATCTCTATACTTTATGGTGGTAACCAAGCTGTCTCTAAACTTGTGGCGGTGACTGAGATGCTCTCTGCACTATATGATGAGCACTGGGATCAGGGGCGTAGCAAGACCCATGGGGATGGGGCGCCATAGCAAAATTTCTGAAGGCCCCCTCCTGCAAATTATTTGCAGTTTATCCATTTTGATTGTAAATTATCTAGTACAGTGCATCCGGAAAGTATTAACAATGCTTCACTTTTTCCACCTTTTGTTATGTTCCAAAATGAAATTAATTAATTTTTGTCCTCAAAATTCTACACACAATACCCCATTAGGACAACGTGTAAAAAGTTTTTTTCTGAGTTTTGCAAATTTAATAAAAAAACTAAGAAATCACATGTACATAAGTATTCACAACCTTTGCTCAATACTTTGTTGATGCACTTTTGGCAGCAATTACAGCCTCAAGTCTTTTTGAATATGATGCCACAAGCTTGGCACACCTACCTTTGCCCAGTTTCGCCCATTCCTCTTTGCAGCACCTCTCCAGCTCCATCAGGTTGGATGGGAAGCTTCGGTGCACAGCGATTTTCAGATCTCTCCAGAGATGTTCAATTGGATTCAAGTCTGGGCTCTGGCTGGGCCACTCAAGGACATTCACAGAGTTGTCCTGAAGCCACCCCTTTGATATCTTGGCTGTGTGCTTAGGGTCGTTGTCCAGCTGAAAGAACAGTCGCCCCAGTCTGAGGTCAAGAGAGCTCTGGAGCAGGTTTTCATCCAGGAGGTCTCTGTACATTGCTGCATTCATCTTTCCCTCTATCCTGACTAGTCTCCCAGTTCCTGCCACTGAAAAACATCCCCACTGCATGATACTGCCACCACCATGCTTCACTGTAGTGATGGTATTGGCCAGGTGATGAGCGGTGCCTGGTTTCCTCCAAACATATCGCCTGGCATTCATGGTCTGAGAGTCCTTCAGGTGCATTTTAGCAAACTCCAGGCTGGTTGCCATGTGCTTTTTACTAAGAAGTGGCTTCCGTCTGGCCACTCTACCATACAGGCCTGTTTGGTGGATTGCTGCAAAGTTGGTTGTACTCCTGGAAGGTTCTCCTCTCTCCACAGAGGAATGCTGTAGCTCTGACAGAGTGACCATTGGGTTCTAGGTCACCTCCCTGACTAGGGCCCTTCTCCCCCGATCGCTCAGTTTAGATGGCTGGCCAACTCTAGGAAGAGTTCTGGTGATTCCGAACTTCTTCCATTTACAGATGATTCAGGCCACTGTGCTCATTGGGACCTTCAAAGCAGCAGATATATTTCTGTACCCTTCCCCAGATATGTGCCTCGAGACAATCCTGCCTCGTAGGTCTATAGACAATTCCTTGGACTTCATGCTTTGGTTTGTGGTCTGACATGCACTGTCAAGTGTGGGACCTTATATAGACAGGTGTATGCCTTTCAAAATCATGTCCAATCAACTGAATTTACCACAGGTGGACTCCAATTAAACTGTAGAAGCATTGCAAGGATGATCAGTGGAAACAGGATGCACCTGAGCTCAATTTTGAGCTTCTTGGCAAAGGCCGTGAATACTTATGTACATGTTTTTATTATTAAATTTGCAAAAATCTCAAAAAAACTTTTTACACATTGTCATTATGGGGTATTATGTGTAAAATTTTGAGGACAAAAACTAATTTATTCCATTTTGGAATAAGGCTGTAACATAACAAAATGTGGAAAAGTGAAGCGTGAATACTTTCTGGATGCACTGTATCTGCCAACTTAGCTGACAAGGATTAAATTAATGGTAATTAGCATATAGTAAGCATTATAAATGAAAAAATACTTATTTTTAATAATTATAGTCTCCTTAATCCTAATTGTTTATGATATAATATGGTATATAAGTAGACTATGATTCACTAAAAAATCAGTTAGTGAGGATAGATGGAGGCCGAGATGGCTGGGTCAGTGACAACAACACTCAGAGGCGGCCTTGGCCCCATAGCAGCTTCATTCTCTGCATCTACTGTCTGAGATCTGCTGTAAATTGGAGAGGTGCGTAAACATATACTGGATGTTGAATCTGCATCCAGGTCTCCAGTAGGATTCTGTCAACAGTCTGGACTGGAGTTGGATCCCCGGAGGAATGGACAAGTGTGTATCCATCTTAACTCATGCAATGTCATATCAGATGAATAATTAGCTTTATCCATTGTTTCTAAATTAAAAACTGCAGATAAAATGGAGGGAGATGTCTGAAGGGGTAAGGGTGACAGGCCAAAATTTATTATAAAGTCCTTACCTGAAGATGTTAGTCAGATTCTTTTTTGAAGATGTTGCTGTTCAAGAACTTATTGGAAGAGATAAACCAAAATTCACATCAGTAGTCGTTATCCAAAGTCGCCTAAATAAAGCAGGAGCTACTCAGAGAGTATCAATGTACAGTAGGACCACAAAATGGCTGCCAGTAGCTGGGCATTCTTTATATAGGGCTGTGACATGCATTGTGACATCACAATGCATGCAGGCATCAGCTAGAGATAGCTGTAGCTTGGATCAGCTCTGGGCCCAGATGCCCGCAGCAGCACTGAGAATAGAAAAGCCGGGGCTCAGGAGATGGCAGTGTAACTCTGTATATGGAGAGGGTCGGGGGCCAATAGGCGGGCATAAAGATGCTCTCTGTGTTGTATGGCTGTCAAGTTGACTGTTTCCTAGCATGTTTGTGTTTGGGCACCTACCGTTTAAATATGAATGAGGCCACTCAGAATTTTTTCCAGGGCCACTTTAAGTTCCCAATCCGCCCTTGCCTGAGTGACTGAGCTGATCGAGGATGGGCTGCTGCAGCTAATCGAGGAAGTGTCAGTGCAGTGCCTAGTGAAAAAGGAATGCTACTTCTGTAAGTGCACTGCCACTGACCAAAGATTTTAATAATTGTTTTGTGATATATTGTAATATATGTATATGTGTGTGTGCATGTGCATGCATATATATAGTGTGTAAGTAAGTGTAAGTATGTGTGTGCAAATATATATATATATATATGTGTACATTTATACTCGATCTTGCCCCCCTTCTCTCACTACTGCTAGCCCCCCCCACCTCCCGCCCCTTCCCTGTTCCGCCGCCCCATACTTACCTTGTACCTGGTGGCCGGTCTTTACACTGTTTTTTGTTGCAATAATGTTTTAATTACAAAAAAATTGGAATCCTACGTGTTATATTAGTACTGTGAAACAGCTATGTATTAGAACTCTTGATCAATCATTTTACAATGCTTTTTAACCAGGGTTGGAATTTTTTATTTTTTAAACTGTTTTATTTCCAACCCTGGTTTGAGCTACTAAAGTTTAATCTAAATTTTTTTATGAAAGTTGTTTTAAATTTCAAATTTAGCACAATGCCACCTGAATGCCTACGCACAGTGAAATACAAAAATAGTGACAAACACATGTCATATGTGTGGGTGTGTAGTCCTAATCCCTAATTTAGGTTGAGAAGTTGGAGTGTTTATGATGCCAGTAGTAGATTTGAGGTTTGGCATGGCCTATCATCACAACATTCGGACACGTTTTCCCATTTACATTATGTCTCTGTGTACATTTTATGTTTTACATGTTAATAGAATATCACTAGATAAATGTAATTGGAAGAGGAATTAAAATAAGATAAGCACTGATCTAAAAATCCTTCCAGCATCATTAATTGCAGATCAATAATGCTAACCTAATGTAGTTATGATAACTGTGCAGAAATGGTGTATTTCAAAGTGCATGCTGGAAATCCAATTAGATGATGGAGCAGCCTTGTCCAGCTGGGCAACATCAAGAGCTGCATGTAATATACTGCATATCCATATTAGGGATGAGCGGGTTCGGTTCCCTGAGAACCGAACCCACCCGAACTTCGGGGATCCGGGGCGATCCGAGCCCAAGCTCGGATCTCCCTGTCTGCCCCGGATCCCTCTCCCGAGGCAAAACCTCGAGATCTGCTGTCGGATCTCGAGGTTTTGCCTCGAGCGGCCATTTAAAAAAAAATGCCTTTGCCTTTAATGGGCAAAGTGCTGATTGGCTGACAGAGCCGTCTGTCACGGCTCTCAGCCAATCAGCATTATGGTGCTCATTTGCATGTAGCACGGACTCGTGAGATCCGTGCTACATGCATCTGTGTGATTGACAGTGACACAGAGCACAGATGGGTCAGTGAGACCCGTCTGTGCTGCTGTGTATTTCAATGACACAGATGCACGCACGGACCAGGAGATCCGTGCTACTTGCATCTGTGTCATTGACACAGAGCACTAACGGGTCCGTGAGACCCGTCTGTGCTGCTGTGGTAAATAAAAAAAAAAAAACCTGTGTAAAAAGAGAAAAAAATGGCGTCCTCCCCCCCAAAAAAAGAGCAACCAGCCCCGGGCATTAGTGACCCAGTGCTGGGTGTGCTTAAATACAGGGGACAAACGACATAGGGGTCCCCTGTACTTAAACACAACCAGCACCGGGCTAGTCAGAACCAGAGCTGGTTGCCAAAATACGGGGGACAAACGACGTAGGGGTCCCCCGTATTCTGCGCAACCAGCTCTGGGCTCTGATCCGGTCCTGGTTCTGGAAATACAGGGGAAAAAAATGAGTAGGGTTCCCCTGTATGTTCCAGAACCAGCACTGGACTTTTTCTAGCGGGGGGCTGATGCCACAGCCAGGGGAGCCCTTTCACCGGGCCCCCCAGCCGCAGCATCAGCCCTGACCGCTAGTCAGCCCAGGCCGGGGATCCCTGGAGAGCTGGGGACCCCCCCAATAAAGGGGTCACCCTCTCCAGGGCACCCCAGGCCCAGGCTGATAGCCCGGGGCTATCCCCGCCACCCCTGGTGGCGGTGGGTGGCGGGTTGATTGTGTGGTGTGGTGTAAATAAAGAATATCAAACATTGTCTTTACAAGTAGAACTGCAAGTCCCAGCAAGCCTGCCCCGCATGCTGGTACTTGGAGAACCACAAGTACCAGCATGCAGGGCATTAAGGGCCCACTAGTACCTGTAGTTCACCTGTAAAAAAATGTTTAAAAAAAACACAGGACACACACACCGTGACAGTATAAGTTTATTAAACATACATACACACACACACACACACACACATGTACACATACTCACCTATGTAACCCTGTAGCATCGGTCCACTTGTCCGGTAAAGTATCCATAGGGGACCTGTGAAAAAAAACATACTCACCATCTCCTATGCGAGGTTCTGTCCTCTTCGTTCCAAAGTAGGCATCCCCGGACTTGGCAAAAAAAAAAAAACGAAAACGCGATCCACGAACTTAGTACCGTTCTATAGAATGGTACTTCCCGAATGAGAGCTTAGCGGCGGGGTATCACCATGGAAACCCCGCTGCTAAGCGTTCATTGGCTGAGAGAGGCCATCTCCCGTCTCTCTCAGCCAATGAACGGCTCCCTCCATTGTAGTCAATGCTGGGAGCCGCAAGGTTATTAAAGTTTACCCTGCGGTTCCCACCATTGACTACAATGGAGGGAGCCGTTCATTGGCTGAGAGACGGGAGATGACCTCTCTCAGCCAATGAACGCTTAGCAGCGGGGTTTCCATGGTGATACCCCGCCGCTAAGCTCTCATTCGGGAAGTACCGTTCTATAGAACGGTACTAAGTTCGTGGATCGCGTTTTCGTTTTTTTTTTTTGCCAAGTCCGGGGATGCCTACTTTGGAACGAAGAGGACAGAACCTCGCATAGGAGATGGTGAGTATGTTATTTTTCACAGGTCCCCTAGGGATACTTTACCGGACAAGTGGACCGATGCTACAGGTTACATAGGTGAGTATGTGTACATGTGTGTGTGTGTATGTATGTTTAATAAACTTATACTGTCACGGTGTGTGTGTCCTGTGTTTTTTTAAACATTTTTTTTACAGGTGAACTACAGGTACTAGTGGGCCCTTAATGCCCTGCATGCTGGTACTTGTGGTTCTCCAAGTACCAGCATGCGGGGCAGGCTAGCTGGGACTTGCAGTTCTACTTGTAAAGACAATGTTTGATATTCTTTATTTACACCACACCACACAATCAACCCGCCACCCACCGCCACCAGGGGTGGCGGGGATAGCCCCGGGCTATCAGCCTGGGCCTGGGGTGCCCTGGAGAGGGTGACCCCTTTATTGGGGGGGTCCCCAGCTCTCCAGGGATCCCCGGCCTGGGCTGACTAGCGGTCAGGGTTGATGCTGCGGCTGGGGGGCCCGGTGAAAGGGCTCCCCTGGCTGTGGCATCAGCCCCCCGCTAGAAAAAGTCCAGTGCTGGTTCTGGAACATACAGGGGAACCCTACTCATTTTTTGTCCCCTATATTTCCAGAACCAGGACCGGATCAGAGCCCAGAGCTGGTTGCGCAGAATACAGGGGACCCCTACGTCGTTTGTCCCCCGTATTTTGGCAACCAGCGCTGGTTCTGACTAGCCCGGTGCTGGTTGTGCTTAAGTACAGGGGACCCCTACGTCGTTTGTCCCCTGTATTTAAGCACACCCAGCACTGGGTTACTAATGCCCGGGGCTGGTTGCTCTTTTTTGGGGGGGTGCACGCCATTTTTTTCTTTTTTTACACAGGTTTTTTTTTTTTTTTTACCACAGCAGCACAGACGGGTCTCACGGACCTGTCATTGCTCTGTGCCAATCACACAGATGCATGTAGCACGGATCTCCCGGGTTCGTGCTACATGCAAATGGGCACCATAACGCTGATTGGCTTCCTGTCTGCCACTGCAGTGCCACTCCTAGATGGGCCACGTGTTTGTGCCGCCCCCTTGTGTCGCTTAGCATAGTCATCCAGCTTCCTCGGTACAACCTTTTGGCCTAAAAACAATATTGTGAGGTGTGAGGTGTTCAGAATAGAGTGGAAATGAGTGGAAATTAATGTTATTGGGGTTATTAATAGCGTAGGAACAAAAAAAGGCCCATTTATGTGATTTTAGCGGGTTTTTTTTATTTTTTAAGAAAAAATCCAGATCCAAAACACAAAACCCAGAACCCAAAACACGGAAGGGTGGTTTTGGCAAAACCAATCCAGATCCAAAACACGAAGAAAGATCCAGATCCAAAACCAAAACACAAAACACGAAAAGTGTCCGGTGCACACCCCTAATCCATATACATATATATTCCAAGCTACAGAGAACATCAATGAAGATAGTGTTTAAGGAGATGTAGACTGTTTCACCAATTAGCAGAATCATCCCTTGCACACTTAAATTAGGTTTAAAAGTAACGGGTGACTGATTTTATTGAATTTCCTATAGTGGGTGTAATTCATTACGGATCGCAACTGCAATCAAAGATGCGATTACGCAGACAGTCTTACTGCGAAAATATGCTAATGTCTGCGATCGTTATGCCGTCGCAGCCCAACATAAGGATGCCTACTTTCCTCTACTCACATCCGTAATACTTTGCAAGTCTGCAAAACCATCGGTAACATCGGAGCCTTACGCACAATTGCACAAGGTCAGACCTTTCTCAGAAATTGCTAATCTTCTGGTACGCAGTGAGAGCTCAAGCTGCGTATGCCATCGCAATGGATAATTTATGCATGACTGTGTTTCGCCGAGCAACCCCCCCGGCAACACCCCCAAGCGGTCACTTCCTGTCAATCACTCTGCGATGAGTCTGCTTGGACACTGTGAACGCAATGTGGTTGCAGTGAAACCATCGCGCACGTGCACTGCGATGTATACACATGCGCAGAACGCAATAATCGGCCGTCTGCGTGCGTAATCGCAGTTGCAATCGGTAATGAATCAGGCCCAGTGTACACACATCACTATATGCAAGAATACACAAATATGCCTTAGTGTACTGTAATTTAAGAACTGTAAAATATATTGATTCATAAAAGATGTAAAAGGGAATCAAGTTTAAGGGTAACCATTTTTGTTTGTAAAAGTATGTTATGTGTAAGAGGTCAGCTACCAATATAATCGTAATGTGCCTGTGTACAGTATATAGTTTTTCTCTTCATTCAATGTATTTATAGAAGAGCAATACATTGATAGATAAAAAAAAATATATAGTATTTAGAAGAAAATATACATTGGTATTATTATTATACAGTAAAAATATATTTATATAGATGTAATTGTACAGGTGACAGTTGCAATTTAATATTTACTTGATGAGTGTGTATTACTGAGTTGAATACTATATGTGACTGTTTATATAACTACATGTTCTCTCTCACATGCTCGTCTCATTCTGCAAACTGGTACAGAATTTTACTATTCGTCCTGTGGAATTTAGCCTCAAGTATTCTGGGATAAATAGACTTATTTAAGAGAAAATGTAGAATGTAGAAATTAGAGATGAGCGGTTCAGTTTTGGCCCAGGTCTTACCACCAAGTTTGTATCTCAGAGAGACGAAATGTCATCTTTTACGGACGGAGGATGTTTTGCCTCGTTCTGAGATCCAAACTTAGGGGGAAAATCCTTTGTATAATGCCACTGCCAGGGAACCCTTTCACCGGGTCTCCCTGGCCAAAGCATTAACACCCCAAGCTAGTCAGCACAAGCTGGGGATCTCATGGGAGGTAAACACAATTGCTGCACCAGTGGTGTCACATGAGTTGAGATCTTTGTAATGTCAGCTTTTTGACCTTTTACAAATCCCATTAGAACACTGTCATGAGAATATGATAAGGGCTTCAGCTTAGGGTTGATCATTGAAACTCCTGCCATCAATGATAGTTTCTGACCATTAACAGAAAACCATTGATGGTTTGTGGCCGTGCTTGCACAAAGAAGGAAAAAATAAATTGTGAACCATCAGGGCTCACCTTCAATGGTAAAACCATCGACCATCAGTAGAAGACCAGTGATGGTTAATGGCCAGTCCTACTTTAGATGTATATAGTGGAATAGAGGACAACATGTTACTTTCTAACAGCTGCAGTGGAAAGTTAGGGCAAAGTGGAACAATGTCTTTTACCTTTAAACTGGCTCTGCTGTAAACAAGTTCCACTCACCATCTAGTGACAGGCTGCAATGTTGTCATTGTCCTTCCCTATGTGCTTCCCATTTTCATGCGCTGCAGAGGAGCACTGACAACACCACTGCCTGTCTGATCTAAGCCGGTGTTAGAAGTAGACACTACAGTGACACAGGTGTGTTGGAGGCATGAAGCAAAAACTAGAATTTAGGGTTATTTTTACAAGCTTTTGTAAGCTGCCACTTCTCAGCTGGTTAGAGCTGAAAATTTAAAGCGACACTAACATTCAGTGTAAAGCACGCTGGGATTTACACTGAATGTTATTGCCACTTTAAATTTTCATCTTTAACCAGCCAAGAAGCTTCGGAAATATAGCCTTTAATGTTATCATAATGTACAGTGCCGGAGCAGGACGATTCTGCACCCTGTGCTGGCACCACCTCCCCAACAGTCATGCAACAGCTTTACAGGTGTGCTGCTCCATACACCTTGTAATCCAAATGCAGGTGCCATGGGGCAGTGACGTTGCCACCCCCAGGGTCCTAGACAATGACACAGCTTGTGCAACACATAGAATCCAGCTTGACATTTGTGTGCAAATGTGTATTGGTTAATAACCGCACGCAGGGGGAGTTTCTGAGTACCCAGAAACTCCCCTGCCCGTCGATCAGTAAGTGTAGTGCAGACCACAGTGAGTGCGTACCGCTCTACAAAGTAACAAGCACACCGCCGCCAGCGACAGGAAGCACACTCGTACTACACGGCGGCGTTGTGTTTGTTTTAGCAACCAATGAGAGTCAGATAGACTCTCATTGGCTGCCGCGCCCACTGCTGGAGCCGGCCTGGAGCTCACTCATGAGCTCCACCTTCTGGCTCCCGCAGTGGGTGATGGGAGAGACGTCATGACGTCTCTCCCATAGTGAAGAGCGGGCTGTGGGGCCAGAGGAGCTAAAAGCAGCAGGCGCGGGGATTTTACTGAGGGCACTGTATAAGAGGTGCTACTGGGGGCACTGCATAGGGGACCACTACTGGGGTCAATACATAGGGCGGCACTCTATATGGGGCACTAAAGGGGGACCGGCACTACTGGGGGCACTGCTGTATAAGAGGTACTACTGGGGGCACTGCATAGGGGGACCACTACTGGGGGCACTGCAGAGGGGGGCACTTTAATAAATCATGCTGGCTGTATTTAGTTGCCTGCTGCATTCATGTTTTTCAGTGAGAGGTGTGTGTGTCTGTCTATGTTTGTCTGTGTCAATCATAGGCTGAGTGGTATATTTTACTGTAGTGGTCCTAAATCATGTGTAAGCAGTTTATATATATATATATATATATATATATATATATACACATATATATAAAACACAGTATATATATTTATTTGTGGCTAGAAGTTTATGGAGCACTGGGCCAAAAAGTGATGCTTCGCACTTCTGACCGACTGTTCTGTCAATATGATGAACATTCCACGGACCAATGAATGTTAAGATATACAGTGGTTGCCATGACAACGTTACCTACTATTCCTTATGTATTCACCGACTTATGAATATAGTATTTGCTATTGCTTTAACATGTATCCATATTTTAAGTGATACATGGATTAGTAATGATGGTCCCTAACTACATGGATTGCGATAGCCGAGTTTGTTGAGGCTCGCGCTGTGATCATGACAGTGCATGCGTCATTGATCCAGGTAGCCGATGTACAGGAAGTACTAGAGCGGTTGTCTTGACAACCGCACTAGCATGCGTTCCATATGACGGGAAATGGAGGGAGAGGCCACGCACACCAGCGGGGTATGCAGCATGATCGTGGTAATGGAGGTTAGTTATGTGGGCTTTTGATGACAATGTTTATATGTTAACATCGCATTGTAATGGTATGATGCTTTGATACCTTTGAGGGATGTGATCAATTGCATTGTACTGCTTGTAATTATTATATTGTTTTGATGTTGTTT
This sequence comes from Taudactylus pleione, assembly GCA_031769625.1. Classification (NCBI taxonomy): domain Eukaryota; kingdom Metazoa; phylum Chordata; class Amphibia; order Anura; family Myobatrachidae; genus Taudactylus; species Taudactylus pleione. Next base: position 28,270,863 of record JAUIMM010000007.1, on the reverse strand, counting down.
TTAATGTGAGGGAGGAGTTTCTTGATTAGACACATGGGTATATATAGGTGCTATGTACCACTTGACATTGTACCTTGACAAAGGTCCACGTATAGGACCGAAACGTCGGAATGCTGTAATTTTTTACCAAGATGAAATAAAGAAATATTTTTAGAAGACTGGTGAGTGCATCCCCTTCCTTTCTATTTTTTGTATGCAGAGGACACATGTGATCCCCTATGGCTAGCTACCCCCAGCAATTGGAAATTTTAGACGTGAGTGTGGACCATTTTGGACTTTATATATATATATATATACAGTATATATATTTATTTGTGGCTAGATGTTTTTTCATTGGTTCGGTAACTAAGGATTTGGAAACCCCCTTTCAAAATCCTGCATTTGCCACTGTGGTTGGTATAGTTACAGAATATTTGTTGGTATATTAACCTTTGAGTTTACACTCTCTGTAGGTGTCTATGAATACAATTGTTCCATCAAAGTTGAAACTAAAATAAATGACATTTCTCTGGGTCAAAGTGCTTGAATCATCGACTGCATACTGTAGACTCCTTTTTTAAGTCCCAGCTATGAGTAAATGCATATTTTGTCATGTTAAAAAGTTGTCATCTTATGAGGAAAATTGGGAACGGGGTATTATTAGAAAGAAAAAACAAAATACGTCCTGGTGCTGACTTCATTAGAAGACCTTCAAAAACCACCTATTAATAAAACATTTTTAAAATTGATTCCATCCCTTCTGTGAGAGGGGGTCCACAGATATAGTTTGTGCAGCATAATGTATCTCTTTACTAAATCCTTTCACTGAATGTGACTGCAAACCAATTACATTTCAAAAACCAGAGAGCAGCAGAATGCAGCCACTTTACAAAGTATCTAATTTATCTTTGAAACGCATGTTTGCCTGATGCCGGGACTGTAGGCAATTTAGAAATACGTGTTCTCCAGCAAGGAATGTGGCCAGCAATCTTAATTGGAATGAAGAAAAAACAACTATGGTTTGTACTAAGAATGATGCAGCACTTTCAGAAATATCAGTTTCATATATTTCTTTAAAAAAGAAAAAATAGAAACGGTCGATACTCAGAGTTGGATTAGAAGTTTATGGAGCACTGGGCCAAAAAATGATGCTTCACACTTTTGACTGACTGCTCTGTCAACATGACGAACATTCCACCACTTATACCACAGACCATTAAAGTTACATAAGGTGCCAAGGTTAATGGCCCCCAAGTTTGTTACATGAAAATATAAGGGAAAATTATTTTCTTTTCTCAAAAACATTCACAATCTATTATTTCCTGCATTATTGTGTAAAGTATGAAACATTTTTAAGTTTGCTGCATTTGACTGTTAAAATATGCTTCTTTTCAAGTACAGTATGTTCCATTAATATATCTTTTTCAAACTCTTATTTTACGGTATACACTTACTGATATGTACCCAGCACAATGTCGTCCGCAGCGGGTCCCAGCATTGGCAAGTGCATTCATGCCGGCAGTGACGGAGCGACAGAGGAGGCCGTGCTGCATTCAATGTCGCTGATGATGTATGGGAGCGACTTCATCATCAGCGACTTATCAGGTACACACTGGCCGATGTGGACATATCGTCTAGTGCAGTGGTTCTCAAACTTGGTCCTCAGGACCCCACATAGCTCACGTTTTGCAGGTCACCCAGCAGGTGCACAGGTGCATTCATTACTCACTGACACATTTTAAAACGTCCACAGGTGAAGCTAATTATTCGACTTGATTCAGTGTGGAGACATGGAAAACATGCACCATTTGGGGTCCTGAGGACCGAGTTTGAGAACCTGTGGTCTAGTGTGTGCCCAGCTTAAGGGGTATATTTAGTAAAGTGCGGGTTTATAGAAGTGGATGTGTTGCTCATAGGAATCAGTCAGATTCTAGCTATTATCTTCTAGAAGGTGCTAGATAAATAAGTAGAATCTGATTGGTTGCTATGGGCTCCTCCGCTTCTAAAAACCTGCACTTTCGTAAATATACCCCTTACAGTGCCTTCAGCATTTGGTTCATGATTTACTGTAGATTTAGTATAATTGTAACCAGCCAGTTACTATGAGTTTTGTTTCCTTGAGCTCTCTGTGGCTATAAAGAGTACATTGTGTATTTTGTTTCATTGATACTTTTGCTAATGGCTGCCATTAGGTAAGTAGAGTGGTACAGTAGTAAGGAGATTGGACTGACACTGGAGTAATCCAGCAACAATAATCTTGTCTGCAGACTACCTCTGATTCATATCGTCTCCTGTTAGTGATTATGGGCTACATGTACTAAAATTCCACATACCATGGAGAAAATGATGCTCCTGCTTCACCTATAATTGTGGTGAAGCAGGAAATGGTCACCACGTTGTTAACTAAGAAGTGCCGGGCCAAAGATGGTGAACAAAAAGTCGCCCCCTCTGCGATTTCAGATCATGTCAGCGCATGCACACAGTATTTTAAGATGCAGAGGACTCACCTGACGTTCCCAGTGCAGTTGCTGCCATCTGATGTATGGGATTTTTTTTATTTTTGTACAATCTTTATTGACAAATGGACAAACTGATAGAGCTCATTTCATGCTGCCCATTCATTATGTGAGGAGAAGCAGTGATCTGCAGCTACAGGCGACGAAATGACTGCTGCAGAAGACACTCAGCAGAAAGTGACATTTCATCTTAGCAATAGCTGGGTCACTTTACCGTCAACATAGGTGCCTATGGTGGCACCAATAATCTAGCCTGTTATTAGAATTTAATTGCACATTTCTAAAATTGTAGTGTAACTTCACCATCCTCAAAATGAATCTTATATATCTTTAGGCTTGACAGGGGTAACTAAAGAAGCAGAGAGTACTAAGGGCCGTATACAGATCCGCACGCAAATGCCATAGCAGCTGCCATCTCTTACAGATCGCAACTGCAAAAATATGCTAATGCCTACAAAGCTTACTAAGCATAAGAACGCCCACTGCTGCCTTCTCATATCCGTCGACAATGTGCAACAGGATGGGTACGGGATGCCAGTGCTTGGCATCCCTGCAGACAGAATCCTGATGCTGGCATCCCCACAGAGTTAGACTACCGACACTTGTCGGTCTGTAATCTAACCTTCCCCCTCTCCCTACCCTAACCCGCCCTTCCCGGTGCCTGACTGTAAACTCCTCCCTTAGTGTATAAACCTTCACCTCCCCGCACCCTAAATCTAACTCTCCCCTTAGTGCCTAACTCTAATCCTCCTCCTAGTGCCCTAACCTCTAACCCTAAAGCTAACCCTCCCACCAACCCCACTACTTACCTTCGGGATTCTGGCGGTTGGGATGCCATTGCCGGGATTCTGATAAGTGTTGGGATTCCGGCGCTGGCATTTTGAGCACCAGAATTCCCGTGGTCAGCCATGCAAAGAGCCCTCCTGCTGCAAGCAATAGTGCTGTGGCTAATTTATACATGGCCAGAAAACAGTGTTTAAATGAATGCCTATGAATGAATATGCAAATTTAGGGCCTGATTCAGAGCCGGACGCTATTTGCGCTCGCTCGTTCAGAAAAAGGGGCCGGATATTTAAATTGAGCCCTCGCTCTTTGCGGTCTGTTGACGCCTCTATGTCTGAGCGAGCGAACGAAACATGCGCTCGCTATTTTGTAAAGACGCCCTCTGGCCGCTCGCATCCTACGTCATCTCCGCTATTTATTTGATTAATCGAGTACATCGAAAGGCGTCTGAACTGCTCGCAATGCTTGTGGTAGGATTTTCCTACCGCAATCATGCGAACAGTTCAGGCTAAGAGACAACCAAGTGACGTGGTCGATGACGCTGCTTTGTTAATTATGCACACCCTTAAAACGCCCATTTTGACCGTTTGGCACGCCTGCGTTCGGATCTCCACTCCCCGTTTTCAAGCACCTTCCCCTGTTACCACCCACAAACGCCTCATCCTGTCACTCAAATTAGCAGGCACTCGCTATTTTGCGAGCGCTCGATTTCCGACCACAATGACTGGTTGGCGCATGCGCATTACGACCCATACGCATGCGCAGATGTGCGAACATCGCTCGGAGCGAACGAGCAGCCGCTTATGAGCGGCTCTGAATCAGGCCCTTAGTTCCATGCATGCAATATAAGAGCAATTACGCCCAACACTGCATCAGCCATTTAATGCAACCCAACAAATATGCTGAAAAATGTATATTACTTTTTCCATTATTTATAGGCATACATGATTTGTGTAGTGTATTGTAAATTACATTGCATATATATTAATGGTGCCATTGGTGTGTATTTATTCAATTTACTTTTTTACAATTTTTTTACACTTTATATTAATTTTTTTGTATCTGCTTTGGAAAGACACCTGTATACTTTAACAATAGAGCATTGTGAGAAGAACCTATTGATGTCACTAATGTTTCCGGGGGATGTAGGAGTGGATATTGGGCCTGATTCAGAGCCGCTCGTAAGCGGCCGCTCGTTCGTTCCGAGCGATGTTTGCCCAACTGCGCATGCGTACGGATCGTAATACGCATGCGCGAACCAGTCAGTGCGGCCGAAAATCGTTTGTTCGCTAAATAGCGAACGCCTGCTATTTTGAGTGACAGTAGGAGGCGTATGTGGGTGGTAACAGGGGAAGGTGCTTGAAAACGGGGAGTGGAGATCAGAACGCAGGCGTGCTTAAAGGTCAAAACGGGCGTTTTATGGGTGTGCATGATTAATACAGCAGCGTCATTGACCACGTCACTGGGTTATTCTATAGTCAGAACTGCTCGCAAGATTGTGGTAGGAAAAACCAACCACAAGAATAGCGAGCAGTTCATACGGTGGTCGATGTACTCGATTAATCTAATAAATAGCTGACATGACGTAGGATGCGAGCGGCCAGGGGGCGTAGTTATCCAAAAAACGACCGCAAGTTTTGTTCGCTCGTTCAGACATGGAGGCGTCAACAGACCGCAAAGAGCGAACGGTTCATTTGAATAGCCACCCCCTTTTCCTGAATGACCGTCCGCAAATAGCGTCCGGCTCTGAATCAGGCCCATTGTTTCAAACGCACAGAGCCACCACACAGAAGGACGTACAGTTATGTGTAATGGCTTAAAAATGTTCCCTACCAGTCACAAAGAAATTGCAGAACAGAAATACGGTGTTAGAGAATAAACACTGTACATTTATTTGCTCTAGAAAAAAATAAATGATGATAGACTTCAACGGTTTGAAACAGCACAGTTACGCTGATATATTCCCCCAGTCACAGGAGGTTGAAAGGTAAGTGATACTTACTGCACATGTAGAGTAATGGCAGGATTTACTTACAGTGGTTCACATATCTGATAGGCATTTAGAAAGCCATTTCTACACAGCTATATGGTATGGTATTTTTCCTGCACAGCACACATTTGCAATACATTCAAAATAAATAATATTAGAAGATGTCTGATTGCCGCACGCTTACCTTACTGGCGCCAGAATACCGATCCGGTCAGAATTTTGGCGCCGGCATCCCGACCGCTGGGATGCTGAAGGTAAGTAGCAGGTTGGGGGAGAGGGTTAGAGTTAGGGGTTATGGTTAGGCCACATTAGGGTGCAGGGAGGTGGAGGTTAGGTTTAGGCACTAGGGGGGAAGTTAGGTTCAGGCACCAAGGAGTCAGGGTTAGGGTAGGGAGAGGGGTAAGGTTAGCATACCAACCACCAAGTGTCGGTATGTTATCCCTGTCGGGATCCAGGCGTTGGGATTCTGACCGCCTGGATCGTGTCTGTCGGTATTACAGGGATGCGTTTATGATACCGGCGGTCGCTATGCCGACCGCCGGCACCTCCACTACAGAATCCTGGCGAGGGTTAGGCACCCCCCCCGGAGGTTATGTTTAGGCTGGGGGAGGGAGGGTTAGTATTAGGCACCCCCAGGGATAACTTATGGTTAGGCACCCCCCCCCGAGGGACTTAGGTTTAGGCGGCGGGGAAAGGGGGGGTTAGGTTTAGGCACTTAGAGGGGGGATTAGGGTTAGGCACAGGGGGGAGGTTAGGGTTAGGCACCCCTAAGGGAGGGTTAGGGTTAGGGGGTAGATTAGGTTAGTTGATACTTACCTTGTAGACGATCGGGATTTCCATCCACGTCGGGCTGGCGCTGCAGGGATTTGCCATGCAGTCGGCGGTATAACGTATGTATTCCGCATTACAGACAGCACTGCATCTACATGCGCAAATTTTCTGTGCCAAATCATGCAAGACATGTTACACAAAATGGATTACTTTCAATTCTGCATTAGTTCTAGAATATCTCAAATATACAGCAAAAACAAAGACCCAGATAAAATAAATAAATATATAAATAAATAGTAAGAATAGAATTATAAACACCATCATAATTGTCAGTTTCGTGCTCTGACACTGAACAATCCTGCATACCTAGGATATGAGGGATATGAGAGGTCAGAGGACTGATAAAGGAATAATCTATCTAGAAAATAACCATTACTTATAAGCTGATTGCATTGGTTTCTTCTTAGTAAAAATACACGAGTGCTGCAAATTATAAAATACTCTATAAACATTTACAGCAGAAGAAAAGCCTAGAGATCAATTTTCTCTAGTGTATATTTATTTGTACATTAGAGCACAAGTGATATCACTAATGAATTAAAGAAAGCAGGTCCCATAATGGATGTCTGAGGTACAGTACCTCACTGGTACCCAGCATTCCCTTTGAGCTTACACCATTGTATATAGCAGTCTCCTGTCTTTCAGCCAAACCTTCATCACTTATACTATCTTTGAATCAATTGCAAGGATTGTCAGTTTCTGAATACATTTATTGTGGAAAACAGTATCAAAAACCTTAGTAAAATCTAAATTAGTAAATCCATTGGTCCACCCTAATTTATCACATAGGACCGTGCCTTAAAACATACTAGATTTGTTTGACATGATATCCCAATAGAATATCCATATTAACTTGGACTGCGAACACGTTGGACTTTAAGAGGTCAATTAAATTATGAACAAGTTGGTGAGTTGCCACCAGTGGTGTAAGTAGGGAGGTCGAACAGGGCATGTGCCCTGGACGCCGTGGCCAGGGTAGCGTATTCGGAAGTTGCCAATTGCTGTTACACGAAAAACATTCCTCTCCATTGTAGCCTCCTGCTCTGTGAGACCCAGGCCGGCATTTCCCCTCTGCGTCTGATCAAATCTCCTCCCATTCAGTCATATTCACATTTCAAAATACAGTCATAGCTGGGAATCAAACTTGTCACTTCATGCTTTGCAGTCTGACAGCTTACCAATGAGCCATCTGCTATTACAAGGAAAGACTGTGAATTCTAACTATGTCAAGTACTTCACATTCTTATTAATCTAAAATACAGTCACAGCTAGGATTCGAACTTCGCACCTTCATGCTTTGCAGTTAGTCACCTTACCAATGGAGCCATCTGCTACTACAGTGAAAGCCTGTGAATTCTAACTATATCAAGCTACTAGACATTCTTATTAATCTAAAATACAGTCATACCTGGGATTCAAACTGTAATGATAAGGAATGTTCCCAGAGTGATGAGAAACGGTGGCGTGTTATATTGACACGCCCCCATTTTACAGTGGCCATACCCCTTGTGGCATGTGACCATGCACATTTTTGACGAGCGTGCCAAAGGTGAGCGCACACTTAGTTGGGAAGGGGGGGAGGGCACTATTTTTCATCTTGCCCTGGTGACCAAATACCCTAGTTGCACCTCTGGTTGCCACTGTAACTGGTAGAAGCGGCAGAAACAGTAGCTGAACTCGTCCCCCTAGTGTTCCAATCTCACATCTGGTCCAGTCTCGTGCCAGACTCGTGAGTAAGGAGGCACCATAAGTGTGGCATATAGCCTTACTTTCCTGTGGGCGCCACATAATTAAATAGCCTTGGCCAGCAACAGAAATACTGGGGCCCAATACACTCATGTTTTTGAGGCCCCCACATCCCTACCCGGAAGGTACAGGTCAGCCGGCCATCAGCGAATCCCCCTTTATCTCTCAAGCTTCATCCCCTTATGTCTCTCCAGCCTCATCTCTGGCAATTGGTGTCTATTCAGGTGCCAGCAGGGCCTTAATATCCGGACATATAGACACTTGTGATTCTCCAAGTGCCGGCTTGCTTGGGCAGGCTTGCTGGGACCTGTAGGCCGCCTGTAAAGAACAATATTATTATACCATGAACCCTGCACCCACTACCACCCAGGGTGCGGGGCATAGCACTGGGCTTTTAGCCCAGTGCGGGATATTGCTCGGAAGGTGGGAACCCAATTTAAATTTTTTTGTGATCCCCACTTTCCAAGGAATTCCAGAACTGGGCTGACTAGCATAAGGGTGGTTAATGTGATGGCAGGGGGACCTCACATTTAGTTTACCCCCTGCTATGGCATAATCCCCCTGGCTGGTTCAGCCTGGTGCTGGTTACTGTTAAATAAGGGGAACCTTATGCTGTTGTTGTTTTTTTTTTGTAATAGAAGGTGGCGGTTAATCAGCCAGTGCCTCCCCAGCCACCGTCCTCACCGCACGTCACTGGTGTGGTGTAATGTGAATAAAGGACACTACTGTGTTGTATAATTACTGTGCGGGGTAATGTGTAATGTGCCATGTATTTGTGCCACTGCTCTGTCACTTAGTTTAACCAGCCAGTTCGCTGCAGACTTTGGCCAATATTGGTGGAAAATTTAAAACAATATTGTGACCTGTGAGGTGGTCAAAATCAATTGGAAATCACTACAAATGTATGTCATTGAGGTTAATAATACTGTAGGAACAAAAAAAGGCCCAGATTAAGTGATCTTAGTTTTTTGGTCAATGTCTAAAACAAAATTACAAAACCAAAACTAGTCAAGACACTTTGGCAAATCCAAAACAGGACAACGAATTAGAACCAAAACCAGCAAAAATGGTCCAGCGCACATCTCTAGTTCTAACATCACTGGTAGATAAATCATTAGTATCAACATGTAGAAACTACATTTATTTTCCCAATTTGACTCGCCAATTCAGCAATCCTTACCATGCACTTCCTCTCTGTCTGTTGCTTAAGGCAGACACCTAACCTCTCCATTTCCCAGATCAATACATTTTACATTAGAATCCCCTTTGATAAGTTTTCTACATTTAATGCACTCTTCCTAAGAGAGACCACTGTTTTTTTCTGAATCAAGTGCATGAATACTCCACTGGAACCTCAACTTTAATATCAATTATGCTCTTCAAGAATAGAAAATTAATTATATAAAGGAATATCTGGTGAGATAAATTCGATCCAACATCAGGGCATGCATTTTGCCTAGATGAAGTAGGCAGCAGCGTAGCGCGCTGACATTTAGAAGGCCTGAAATACTGAATGACTGACATCATGTCATCCATTAAAAGCTTTTATTTTCTCCGGCTATTTAATTAAACAACATATTCATTATTGGTTGACAAAGGGGAAGAGGAAGGCAAGCTTGATTATTTAAGTTTATTTGCGCATGTGCTACGGTTGCTCTCACCCTCCCCTTCCATCCGGCAGTCTCAGTGCTGTGACGCTGATGTCTATTGCACCTCCATGTCATTTCTGGGAGTGTGGTGCTGCATTGTGACGTTAGAGCCACTGAATTACAGCAGGGGAACAAAGGGGGGAGGAATGAATTACAGGACAGACATGACAGGTTGAAATTAAAATACAGTGTGAAGGGGGTGAGGAAATTAATTACTGTGTGAAAGGAAAGTGAAGGGGTGTGGAATTAATTCTTCTGGTGCATGTCCATATTTATAGATACATATTGCTACATAGACATGTTAGTCCTAAACAATTTCATTATACACAGGTATTTGACATGTATTATCGATGAGTGTGCAGGGGGCTGAAGTTTTCCTTAGAGTGCATAGACTTTACATAGACTTTATACAATCCTATCACTTCCGTATTCAAACATCTCTTCTAGAGGCCCTTGTTGGAGTTGTGACTGGGAAATTGAAAGTGTTACAATTTCCAACTCCAGATGTGTCCTCATACACTTGATCTGGGTATGCACTGGGTGATATGTCGGCCGTTCAATTGAACGGCCGATATCTCATAAGCATGTCGGCCTGTGTGTACCCATGATATGTCTGCAAACTACGTCGTTCAAAGTCATATAGTATTGGCTGTGTAGCGGTGCACTTGCTGGTATTGTTCAAGCGACCTGCCGATCGCCCGTACACATGCTCCTGGGTCCCGGTGGTGAGTGACAGCTCAACTGGACAGGCAAATTTAAATGCCCGTCCAGTTGTGACTTCAGGTCCGTCGACCTAGTGTGTACCCAGCATAAAGGACACATTTACTAAAGTAGAGATGTTGCCCATAGCAACCAATCAGATTCTAGCTATTATCTTCTAGAAGGTGCTAGATAAATGATAAGTAGATCTGATTGGTTGTTATGGGCAACAATCCCTGTCTAAAAACCTGCACTTTAATAAATATATCCCTAAGTGTCTTTACCCCATGTGGCGCGATGCCCTGTACGACTGAGATTCTCTGAGAGGAGCAGTGTGCCGAAAAGCCGCTCACAGTGTACTAGAGCTGCAAGGCTGCGACTTTAACCGCATAGGAATTCATGTAACACATGTACAAAGTCACAGAAGCGCAACAGAACTTGTAGTCATGAAAACACACGGCTGCTCGCATAAGGGCCCTTTTCGCAATGATTTGAACTCAGTCGCACACAGATGTACTGTACAAATGTCACAAGCCCCAGTGGTCTTTGTATGATAATGATAGCAATATACAGTTGTTTTGTCACTTCTAGTTGTTTTATTTATGTGAATAAGATGCACATTTTTGGCAAAAAAGATGCTTGGTGTGATCAAGTTGCAGGGGGTATTTGG